>JAJTIW010000009.1:0-1389360 GCA_021365295.1 Tricladium varicosporioides | reverse complement strand
GATTTAATTTCTTTAGTAAAATATTTTAAAGAATAAGCAAGATTATAAAAAAAAATATAATTATCTAAAATAAATATCTTTAGACAAAAGACAAAGTATTTTCTAAGTAAAGATTAAAAGTAATAAAAGTATATAAGTTTACTATATTAATTTAAAATTATATATTATTTATTTATTTATTTATTTATCTTATATACTGATTCGACTATATAGCTATATAGAACTTCTATTTACAGAGTAAAATCTAATATCTCAGTAGCTACTAGTAAACCTGTCTTTTGTTTATATCCTTAGAAAACTAGAAAACAAACAAAAATCTAAGTGTCTATTCTTTTATATATCTTCTATTAATCCCCTTGTAGCCTATTATACTAAGATTAATACTTTATTGAACTCTATTCCTTAGAAGACACAAATATATCTCGAATTGATTTGTTTATACTATTATTTAGTCCTTTCTTAGGCCTGCCTAGTCCGCGCTTTGCTATATCCGGTAGTCCGTCGGCCTCTCTTAGTCACTTTAGCCGACTAGTAATCTCTATATCTTCTATTTCAGATATAGCTACTAAAGGTAAGATAGAGAGATTAGCCTTTATATATTATACCCTATAAGTCTACGACTCTTGAAACCTTCGAGGCTACTAGTTATATATCTACTTTATAATCTTAGATCTCTTCTTCCTTTCTGAGTACTTCCTAGCCTATATAATATACTTTGCTTTTGGCTTTGTATAGACTATATATTAGTAATTCTCTAGTAATTACTAAAAGAGGTAATTATTAGTAAAATAGACTATAAAAGTACAAAATCTATATCTCTAAATATTATTATAGACTTATATTATATAATTATACTTATAACACTTATAATACTAAGTAACTATATAGTCCTCTATAAAAAGCTTATAATTATATAATTAGCTATCTTACAAAAGTCTATTATTAATTAGCTAGTTAGCTTATTCTAATTCTATAATATTAACTAGTAGTAAAATAATAGTTTTCTCTACTCTAGTAACATTTCGTCTTTATACTACCTTAACGACTTCTACTCTTCTTTTAAGAGTAGAGTTTTGTTTATATATAATTATAATAGTCTCTTTCTATTGTTTTATATTGATTTGTACTACGCGAATACTATATACTAGTATTATATAAGCTCTTTGCCGGACTCTTGCCTCCTTCCTGAATATCTCAAGCTATATATCCTCTCTCTCAAGTATCTATCTAGTTTGTTAGTCTAGAGCTATAACAAATATATCTCCGCTTAATAACTAATATATAACTAACGCTAAGCCTACTCTAAGTCGATTAAGCTTGTCGACGAGCTCTTTATTTGTCTATTTTTTTTGTCTAGAGGTTTCCCCCCCTAGCAAGACTATTACCTCCTAATATTATCTTTCTAAGATAACTACTTCTCTCTAAGTTTAACCCTAGCTTATAATACTAATATAGGTCCTTTGTAAATTCGACTATTATTTCTATATAATAATACTCTTTAGCTCTTTTATATTATTCTTCAAGTTATTAAAGCTATATATTATCTTCGCGAATAACTAACTATTTGATAATAACAAGACAACTAATACTATTAGGCTTTGTGAGGGGTTAAATCCTGGTTATACCAAAGATTCAGTTGCTAACAAATGTTATTGAATTCGATAAAGAAGGAAAGTGTCCCTCAGAGCTAATTGACTGTTTATATACAAAGAATATACTATGTTTCTATAGTAACTACTGTATTCCTTAGGCATCAGCCAAGGATCACTCCTAGGGGTCTATCCCCTTATATTAGCCCCCTTCCCTTCTTGATTAGTAAATTGATTAGTAGAACCTATTCGGCGCTCTCTTTCCCAGATATTCAATGCCTGTAGGTCTTGTACAAAGGAAAATAGTTCCCAAGTAGGTTCAAAATGTCCTACTTACTTAACTAAGTACTATTTCGAACGTCCTCTTCCTTGCTTTTCGTCTAGAATCTTTTCAACTTTATATTTAACCTGGCTATCAACATCTATTCCTGAGTTCTGCTTCTCAAAGATAACTTGTTTAGGGAGTAAGTTTGAACTAGCTGGCCAAGTAGTTTCGAATAAAATATATTATATATTAGTAGTAAGATATTAAGACAATAGCTATAAGTTTCTAAGATCTCGATAACTGTAAATTTTTGATATCGGTAATCAAGGTTCTTTCTAGGTCGTTTAGTTTTAATATTTTCTGTCGATAACTAGATCTTGTCGCTGACCTTATACTATATTCCCTGTTGTTGATATTGATTTTATTGTAATTCCTGTTCTTGTTATATCTCCGCTAGTCGGGCCTATATAAACTCTTGTATATCTTGTATCTGTTTTATTATCTAGTCTATTATAGCTCGCGAGGATATTCTCGTCCAGGGGTTAATAGAAAGATTAGTATAATCTTTGTCGCCTATATTAAGCGAAGAAAAACAGATTAGTTCTAACTATAAGAAAGGAAGAAGGGACTAACCTCTATCGACCTTGAGTCGCATTTATAGATTACTAATATTATAATAGATAATTGACTAGCCTAATTATCTTGTTGTCAATTGACTAGTTCTCTTAGAGTAATTTTAATAATATCGTTTTACTATTTTGTTATACTATCTATTTCTAGATAATATACTATTAATAGTAGTCGGTTAATATTGAGATTATAACAAATATATTTCCAAAACTCACTAATAAATTAAGCTCCTCGATCAGATACTATCGATCTTGGCAAAAAGTAATATAAATAGTAATAGTTAAAAAACTAGTCTGTAACTATCTAAGTCTATATATCTAGTAGTACTCCTGTAATAACTCCTTTCTCAAGTCGATTTATTATAATAACAATATTAGTAAAATATATTCTATAAAATCCTTTGATTCTAGCAAGTCAATTATAAAGTCTATAGAGATATCTGACTATATATATTCAGGTATTAATAGAGGCTTTAAGAAACTCTACTTTCTCTATCTCTAGGCCTTATTTGTATTATATAAGTTATAGTTCATAATAAATCGGCGAATATTAGAGTCCATTTAGGGCCAGTAGAAGTCACAGGCTATAATTGTGTAAAGTACTTCTCTGCTAGAATATATATAGATATAAGAATTATAGCTTCTTTGGATAAGTTAGGTTTTAAGGTTCGTAGTAATATCTAATATTTAACGACGGTTCCTAAATAATATATTTTTAGAATTATCAAGATTATACTCGGCAATAGATAACTGTAGCCAGGCAAGTAAAGGCGGAAATCGGCGTTACTCTTCTACTAGAGCTTTCTTGACCTTCTAGTAGACTAG
This sequence comes from Tricladium varicosporioides, assembly GCA_021365295.1. Taxonomy (NCBI): domain Eukaryota; kingdom Fungi; phylum Ascomycota; class Leotiomycetes; order Helotiales; family Tricladiaceae; genus Tricladium; species Tricladium varicosporioides. Next base: position 1,386,052 of record JAJTIW010000009.1, on the reverse strand, counting down.
ATCTTGGGCTATATCTTCGGTCTATATAGCAAAAAGATTGTCCGTGTATAGCTTATCTTGATTAGTAGAAAGATTAATAGAAACTTCCGGACTAGAACTACTAGCTTGCCTTTCGAGGGTTGACTAATCTAAATTAGTATAAAGATTAGTATAGGCTTCTGAACTAAAGCTTTGATCTAGTTTCTACTGAGATCTTGTTTGTACTAATAAGGCCTATATTATATTTTCTTGAATAACTTATTCCGGCTTAATTAGTTGGCTCTCTTTTGCGAGAACCTACTTATCCTGATCTATAGGAAAGTCTTGGTCTCTTTATAACAAGGCGTCTGCCCTTTTATTAATAACTCCTTTAATATATCGAATATAAAAGTTATAACGAGATAATATTAATAACTATTGTACTTGTTGTTCTAAGAGTTTTCTAGTAGTTATAAAGTACTCTAGATTCTTATAGTCTAAGTAGATTTCAAATTCTCGTACTTTATATAGTTCTGAGTTCTACTTCTCAAGGCAGCAAATAATCGCAAGTATCTCCTTATTATATATTAGATAATTATACTCTATAGTCGAGAGTTTCTTTGAGAAAAAGGTACAAGGAGTCCAAAGTCCTTGAGAGTCTAACTATAGAAGGGTTCCTTTTATATATTATTCTAATAAGTCTATTTCTATATAAGTATTCTTGTCAAAATCGAATTATAGTAAGAAGAGTACTATTATAAATATATCTTTAAGCTATTAAAATACTATCTGTGCCTTTATAGTCTATTAAAAGGTAGGTTTCTAAGTAAGTTCTATAAGAGGTCGAACTATATCTGAATAGTATTATATAAATCGACAATAAAAGTTAACGAATTCTAAGAACTTATATATATCTTTAATTGATTTTGGGGCTTTTTATTTCTGAATAGCTTTAACCTTCTCTAGATCTATATTGATTCCTCTATTAATCTCAATAATAAAGCCTAAATATCTTGTCTTTTGGACTTCAAATTTATATTTCTAAATATCAATATATAAGCCTGCCTCTTGAAGTTGTTTGAGTATTATCTTGACTTTTTCTCTGTAATCTTATAGTAATCTAGAGGAATAGATTAAAATATTATCGATATATATAAAAGCGAAATTATCAAAGAAATCTTGTAATATTCAATTAATATAATATTAAAAGGTAAAAGGAGTATTTGCTATTTCAAAGGGAGTAATAAGCTATTATATAAACTAAACCGAGTCCGAAATATAGTTTTCTATTTATCTCCTTCGCGAATCTATAATTTGTGAAAAGTAGTAATAATATCGAGCTTAGTAAACTATTTTGCCTTAGTAATATTATTTAGAGTTTCCCAAATTAAGGGAAGAGATAGTAGTCTTTAACTGTCAAGTAATTTAGTACTTAGTAATCTATACAAAAATGTAGCCTACCTTCAGGTTTATAGACGAATAGAACTAATATACCCACAGGGCTAGTACTGACTCGAATAAACCCCTTATCAAGTAAGTCTATGAGAGTCTTTCGTAAAACAAGTAGTTCGTCTCGGCTTATACTATATAATAGGCTAAAGGGTAGTTCGCGTTAGTATAAACCTTATAGTCTAGGCCTAGTCGATATAGTAGTAGTTTATTTGCCTTCTCTAGGTCGAATATAGTAGAAACTTGTAATACTAGATAAGTAATAATTCATAGACGTTCAGGACTTTATCTTTCTGGTTTAGCTTGTCTAGGGCCTTGTTGATATCTGCAAGTGAGGCGGCAAAGACACGAGATCGATTAGTATAAGGATTAGTATAATTCTATTTTTATTAGAGCTAATAGCTATAGCCACAGAGACACATAGGCAATTAATATAAGGATTAGTATAATCCTTTTCTTTGCTTTTCCTTGCCTAGTACTCGAAGATAGCTACATTTATTTGTCGAACTATAAAACCTTGTATCCGCTAGTCTAGGCCCCTCCGACTATTGACTCGGATATTATTAACTAGTAGTTACTGCTTTCTTCTATTGATTTGGACGTCTCTTTTGATAATCCAAGGATTTCCGAGAATAAGATTATAATTTCTAGAGGCATTATATATACCTAGACTCGTTTTCGATAACTGTCTAGGTCTAGATTATAAATATAGGCCTCTATAACTCGTTGTTGAGGTTTACTGTCAAAGGCTTTAATATCGAATAGTTGGACTAAGATATATTAAATAGTATTTCTACTTTTCTTCAAGAAGGAAGGGTTATATAGGGAATAGGTAATATAGCCTAAGTCAACTATAATATTTGTAATAAATTCCTAATTGATAATACTATCTATTATAAAGAGTTTCGAGCCTATATTCTTCTGGAATTTAGACTATTCCTTTTATAGGTCTTCCTTAATTAAAGGTCAAATAGTATTCAATTTTCTGTCCTAGACATAACTTTGTCCAGGACTTATTCTTTTCTCGAGTCCTCTAGTAGCTAAGGGGATATATTAGCTCTACTAGTCCTCTTTGGCAATTCCCGAGGGTCTTACCCGAATTGATATTTTTTAGCAAAATGTCCTATTCTTTTATACTTAATACAAGTATTATACTTATATCTACTTTGCTAAGTCTCCTTAGAGACAAATCCCTTGACATTATATACTTGAGGTACAAGCTCCCAATCTATATTACTCGTCTAATTAATAAAACAATTAATATAATTAGATATCTTTTGGCACGGCTTCCAAGTCGACTATTTTAATACTTTTAAGTTGTCTACGACTATTTATAGTTAGTTAACAAATGTTATATATAATGCTAGTTCAATCTGGGCTACTACTACTGCCTTAAGCTTATATAAAAGCCCTCGACGAAGATAGCTCTTTTTTACTATATTATTCTAATTCTAACTGTTTGCTTCTAATAGTACTTGCTCGAACTTGTAGTAAAAATCTCGGAATACCTTATTAGACTATTTGAAGCTATTTAACTTTTTAATTACCTTTTGGATCTTTTGGGGGTCTGAAAATACTGAGTCTAATTAAGTAAAAAGGTCTCTAATAGAAAGGTCTAAGAGGTTTTCTGACAGAACTCTATCCAAGAGTAAATCCGAGTAACTACTTTTTCTGTAAGGCAAGCAAATATATACTATACTCTTTCTGACTCAGTATTATTATATACGAGGGTATCTACCTTATATACCTTTGTATATAAGAGGCCCCGAAATTAAGAGAAGAGGAAGGGATTCTCGTGAGTATATTCAGGTTTTGGAAGTATATATTTCGGTCAATAGGTCCTTGGATAAGTCATTGTGTCTATAGAAGGTTCGGGTATTAATATAGTTATATTTGGTTGTCAGTTGATATTATCCTAAAGAGTAGTAATAGTACTAAGCAATTGGGTATTAATATTCTACTGGGCTTAGTGACTCTGTATTAGCTATTTAATTGGCGTTTGCTATAATACTAACAAATTCTCATAGGAGCGACTCAGTTCTATAGCGAAGAGAATTTTATATTAATCTATATACTAATCGTCTTGTAGTTTCGGTTCTAATTCTCGTAGTAAATAGTATAACTGTTCCTCTTCTACTTGCCTAAGGCAAGTAGGACAATTGGGTAAAAGACTAATAAACTGACTAACTGAAGTTGCTCCTATACACAGGCCTTACGGAGTCTTGAGTTATAAGGAATGATCGAATTCAAAATATAAGGGGTTAAATCCTAGTTATACTAAAGATTCAGTTGTCAACAAATATTATTGAATTCGATAAAGAAGGAAAGTGTCCCTTAGAGCTAATCGACTATTTATATACAAAGAATATACTATGTTTCTATAGTAACTACTGTATTCCTTAGATATTAGCCAAGGATCACTCCCAGGGGTCTATCCCCTTATAGGCTTAAGCTTTGAATTAATAACTTTAATACCTTTACTCTTGTTAAGTAGAGTCTAATCTAGTTAATAATAGTTAAGACTTTATCTAGGTTATTATTATTAATATTTATAGTAAGTTATTATACTTCTTTAGTACTCTTTTAATAACTCTCTAATATACCTTTAATAAAATAAGATCTCTTAATTCCTTTTATATTATTATTACTATTTCTTTTATTATATAATATAGATTACAAAGTAATTTATATTATAATCAAAATTAATATTCTTTTATTATATTCGATATTAATATTAAATCAAAATTATATAAAGACTATATAAAAACTAATATTAAGAATTTCTAAAGATTTCGCTAATATTATAAAATAAATAAACTAAGCTTTTATTTATAGACTTAATAATCTTAATAAAGAAGTTTATAATAAAAGATATTTAATTATAAGTAACTAAAATAAAGTTACAAAATCTTTTTTAGCTTTTATCTAAGAAGTAAAAGAAGAAGAGATTAATAGATTAAGATTATAAAGAGATATAAGTAAATTTCTACTAAGACAAGAACAAGAAAAAGTAGAGAAATTAAAAGTTATATAAATAATAGAAGGGATTAAAGAGAAGTTCAAAGGAAAAGGATATATAAATAAATCTTTTGTAAGCCTAGCCGAAAAAACAATTATAGACAAGAAAGTATAGAATAGACTATATATAAACTTGAAGGAAGTTCTACAAGATCTTGAAGTTAATAAGGAGATAATCGAAAATATACTATAAGGTCTAACTATAGATAAAAGAGAGCAAGAAAGAATAAAGAGTAGAGAGCTAATTACAAAGTAATTAAAGTTAAAAAATAGAGGGTATAAATACTCTATAGAAGTTTTAGTAATATTTAAAGTATTTATACTATTCAAAAGAAAATATACTTCCGCAAAAGACTTAGTCAAGCTTACTAAGTAAATAAATTATAAGTTTATCTATATATATTATACAAAAGGACTTATTAAGTCTTTGGGATTAAAATTAAAAGACTTGACTTGTAAGCAAATAAAAGATTATTTACACGAAATTTATTATAGAAGATTAAAGTAAGGTCGTCTAAAGACTAATATATTAATATATAAATAATAAAGGATATATAATAGACTTATTAGACTAATAGATAATCTTGGACTTTATAAGTTTATATTAGTAGAAGAGAAACTAGACTTGTAATCTTTTTTATATAATAAAATTCTAAAGTAAGTATCTTTAGTAAGGTTTGATATAAGAGCTTAAATTGAAGATAGAATAGTTAAACTCCCTCTTTTCAATTAATAATAGAAAAAGGGTTATAAGATTTGTTAAATATTAACTATTTAAGACTAATACAAGGTAATTGATATATAATAGCTTCTAGCAGGTACAGGGTAACCTGCAGGTGATATCAGACTAGCTATTTTAGTTAATTAGTTAATATTATATAATTAGTACTTTGATACTTATTATAATCACATAACTATACTAGTCTATATTCGGTTAGCCTATTATAAATTGTAAGACGGGCTAATATTAGGCCGATCGATCGATCGATCGATCTTTTTATATTTCTGTTACTTTATTATTATTCTACAAAAACAGAATTAATAATACTTTAACTTTAAAGTTAATTATTATTTAATAATTATAATATAATATTAAGGCAGTTATAAGGCACTTAATATATGAATAGTTCGGAATAATAAGGAGTTATCTTTTTCCGAAATAATAATTTGTCTATAAGTAAAGGGAAAGGGTAGCTTTCCTAGAAGAACTTTTTTCTTCAAGAACTTATAATAAAATAATCTTTTATAATAAATAAACCTTATAAAGTCACGATTACATGCCCTCCAACAAGATTAATATTATAGTCAAGTTAAAATTCGATATATATTTCTATTATTTGTGTAATATTAATAGTACTTCAAATTATAGTTAACTAAGAAATTACTTTTACTTTATAAAATAATAACTAATATAGCAAGATTTAATCTATTATTTAACTTATATAATACTTTGTTTAGACTATTAATAGAAACTTATTAACTACTCTTATTATACTAAATATATATAGAAGAGTAATAATATATACTTTAGATATATTAATCTTAATATCTTTTAAATAATATCCAAAAAGTAAAATATTAATATAATCTAAAAATACTTCTCTCTTGATAATAAAACCAAAGATAACTATAGAGTTATACTATTAGAGATATATAGAAAGCTAAAAGAATAATAGACTAGAGTAATTAAAAGGAAAAGGAATATAAATTATTTTGTATATAAAGTTATATCTCTTATATTTACTAAAGAAGACGTCAAGGATTTAAGAATTTCTTGAAAGAAGATATCTAGAAATAAAAGTAATATATATATCTTTGTTTTTGTTAAATATTAACTATTCTAAGACTAGTACAGGGTAGCTGACATGTGACAGCTTCTAGCAGGTACAGGGTAACCTGCAGGTGATGTCAGACTAGCTATTCTAGTTAATTAGTTAATATTATATAATTAGTACTTTAATTACTATTAAAGAATTACGTGATTATATTAGTCTATATTTGGCTAGTATCAAAATTGTAAGACGGTCTAATATTAGACCGACTAATCGATCGATCGATCTTTTTATATTTTTATTACTTTATTATTATTCTATAAAAACAGGATTAATAATACTTTAACTTTAAAGTTAATTATTATTTAATAATTATAATATAATATTAAAGTAACTATAAGATATTTAATATATAAATAGTTCGAAATAATAAGGAGTTATATTTTTCCGAAATAATAATTTGTCTATAAGTAAAAAGAAAGAGTAGCTTTTCTAGAAGAACTTTTTTCTTTAAGGATTTATAATAAAATAATCTTTTATAATAAATCAATTTAATAAAGTTATAATTATATACTCTTTAATAATATATACTTTAATTATTACTCAATTATATTAAGTAACTTTTTTATATAGTCTTGCTTATATTAAAGGCAAAGCAGGGTTTTGTCAAAGTAAAGTTACTTATTTATTAAACAAAAGTTTATTATCTTCTTTTTTTTACTAAATAAAAATAATAAAGTAATAATTTTGTAATAGAATATAAATTGACCAAGAGATTTTAGTCTCTAAGACTAATTTTATATATATTAGACAAGGAGATTCTTATAATATATCTTTCTTTTAGATCTTTTTAGCTAAAAAAAGTATATATTATTAGAGACTAAGAGAAAAGGATTTATTATATAAATAATATAAAAGAAGTTACTTTTTTATTTAATAAATATTAATATTAGTAGAATATTAATTAAGATTAATTTTATTCTATAATATAAATATTAGAATATTATAGATTTTTAATATTTATATTCTTTGAGTTTATAATAATTAATAATCTCTTTAGTTATAAAGAAATATTTTAGAAAAATAAGTAAATTACTCTTATAAAAGATTATATTACTAGAGGTAAGGTCAGGAGGGCTATATATAATAAAAAAGGAAATAATATAAAAGGTCAAAGGAATATATCTAATAAAAAAGTTAGAGAGAGCCAAGAAGAGATAATAGATTTTCTAAAGCTACTCTTATATATCTTGCTAAAAGGTAATTATAAGAAATCTTATAATAAAATCTAAGAGTATATAAGTCTAAAGACTAAACAAGGTTTTCGACTTAAACTATTATATAATTAATTATATAATCTAATCTTCCTTGTTAACTTAGAGCGTTTATTGATAGTACTTCTTATAATATTAAGCAAATTCTAGCTTTGTACGAAAGAAGTTAAAAGTATATTAGAAGAATAGTTACTATAAATATTAATTGATCTTGGGGTACTAGTATATATATTTATACTCTATTATTAAACGTTATAATTTTATATCTTTGGTATAGAAAATAGTATTTATACAAAGAGAATCCGAATCCGAGTTAGAGTCTAGATTCTCTCTCTTAGACAAGACTAAATATAGCTCCTCTCTTACTAGAATAGTCTAGTAGGAGAGTAGCTAGCGAGGTCAGGCTACTTGCTTGTCTTAAAATAGAGTCAAGCAGAGATTAATCGCTTTCGAGAGAATATTAAACTATATAGCTTCGAGGAAAACAAGAGTTATAACTAATATAACTTATAATATATTCCCCGACTAAATTTAAGCAAGGATATATTCAAACCTTATACAAAAGTTATTTGCCTAGCCTCACAGAAACCCCTTAAATTAGATCGAGAGAATAAGCTAGAAAAGATAAAATCGAATTATCTTTTCTTTATCCCCCTCCTCTAGTATAGATATCTCGCGCCAGAGATAAATTATCTAATAATAATAATTCTATAGAATCTAGTAAAAAAATAACAAGAGTTAATAAGTAAATTACTAATTTCATTGCTCACTCAAAAGTTACTTGTATAGAGCCTTATCCAAGTCTATATTTTCCTTTAGCAAGATAACTAATTCCAGGAATAGTTATATAGACAAATCTATTGCCTCTCTCTCACAGAGACAAGATATAATAATATAATATATATTTCCTGATAGCTAATACTCTTTCTATATAAGACTTACTTTATATTTAATCTTATTAACATTTAGAGAAATTCGATTCTTTCTCGAAATCTAGGGCCTTATAGTTTACTCGAACTTTACTTTATACTTCCCTTTTATACAAGCAATAATTAATATATATTTCTCGAGATATATTAGAATATCAATATTCTAACTCTCGAGTATTTCGATTATATTACTAACAAAGTAATTTTTGAGCTTAAAATAAAAAGTCAAGTATAATATCTTAGACTAAACTAAGTCTAATATTATTATTATTAATATTAAGAAGATATTATAAAGTTTTATATAGTAATATTTAGTCAAAAGAAAGATATAAATATATTTATATATTTGAGCTTAATAATAATAATAATATAAAATATTTTCTAACTATTATAAGAGATATAAATTCTTTGTCTTCAAGATAAATTAATATTTTAAATCGATCTAATAATATTATTTATTTATTTATTTATCTTATATACTGATTCGGCTATATAGCTATATAGAACTTCTATTTATAGGGTAAAATCTAGTATCTCAGTAGCTACTAGTAAACCTGTCTTTTGTTTATATCCTTAGGAAACTAGAAAACAAATAAAAACCTAAGTACCTATTCTTTTATATATCTTCTATTAATCCCCTTATAGTCTATTATACCAAGATTAATACTTTATCGAACTCTATTCCTCAGAAGACGCAAGTATATCTCGAATTGATTTGTTTGTACTATTATTTGGTCCTTTCTTGGGCCTACCTAGCCTGTACTTTGCTATATCCGGCGATTCGCCGGCCTCTCTTGGTCGCTTTGACCGACTAGTAATCTCTATACCTTCTATTTCAGGTATAGCTACTAGAGGTAAGATAAAGGGATTAGCCTCTATATATTATACTCTATAGGTCTATAGCTCTTGGAACCTTCGAGGTTACTAGTTATATATCTACTTTATAGTCTTAGATCTCTTCTTTCTTTCTAGGTACTTCCTAGTCTATATAATATACTTTGCTTTTGGCTTTATATAGACTATATATTAATAATTCTCCGGCGATTATTAAAAGAGATAATTATTAGTAAAATAAGTTATAAAGGTATAAAACTTATATCTCTGAGTATTATTATAGGCTTATACTATATAACTATATTTGTAGTACTTATAATACTAAGTAACTATATAGTCTTCTATAAAAGGCTTATAGTTATATAATTAGCTATCTTACAAAAGCCCGTTATTAATTAGCTAGTTAACTTATTCTAGTTCTATAATATTAACTAGTAGTAGAATAATAGTCTTCCCTACTCTAGTAACATTTCGTCCTTATATTACCTTAATAACTTCTACTCTTTCTTTAAGAGTAAAGTTTTGTTTATATATAGCTATAATAGCCTCCTTCTATTATTTTATATTGATTTATATTATACGAATATTATATATTAGTACTATATAAGCTCTTCGCTAGACTCTTGCCCTCTCCCTGAACGCCTCTAGCTATATATCCTCTCTCTCAAGTATTTGTCTAGTTTGTTAGTCTAAAGTTATAACAAGTATATTTTTGCTTAATAGTCAATATATAGCTAATATTAAACCTACTCTAAGTTAATTAAGCTCGTCGACAAGCTTTTTATTTGTTTATCTTTTTTGTCTAAAAGTTTCCCCCTTTAGCGAGACTATTATCTCTTAGTATTATCTCTCTAAGATAACTATTTCTCTCTAAGTCTGATCCTGGCTTACGATACTAGTATAGGTCCTTTGTAAATCCGACTATTGTTTTTATATAATAATACTCTTTAGCTCTTTTATATTATTCTTCAAGTCGTTGAGGCTATATATTATCTCTATAAGTAACTAGTTATTCGACAACAACAAGATAATTAATACTATTAGGCCTAAACTTTAAATTAGTAACTTTAATATCTTTACTTTTATTAAGTAGAGTCTAATCTAGTCAATAGTAGTTAAGATCCTATCTAGATTATTATTATTAATATTTATAGTAGGTTATTATACTTCTTTAATATTCTTCTAGTAGCTCTCTAGTATACCTTTAGTAGAATAAGATCTCTCGATCCCTTTTATACTATTATTACTATTTCTTCTATTATATAATATAGATTACAAAGTAATTTATATTATAATCAAAATTAATATTCTTTTTATCTAATAATATTATAACTAAAGAAAGTTATTATTTATTTATAATATTTAGTTATATATTTATTTAATATAAAACTTAATATAAATATAATATAACTTATATTCTTTTAGTCTTTTTTTTATAAAGAAAAGAATAAAATCTTCGAATTTGGAATACTTTACTAGCTCGATTTATAGTTCTTGTATAAAGGCTTTATATAAATCTTCTAAGATTAATTTTAAGATAGTTTAAATCTAAGAGAAATATTGAATATCTTTATACAAGTACTTATAGAACTTTATAATAAAATTTATTTTGATAATATTCAAGATATCTAGAAATTCTATATAAATAATCAAAGAATAGAAAAAATATAAAATATAAATAAAAGTTTTATAAAAGATTTGTTTTTGAAGATTTATAAGAATAATTATAAAAGTCTTTAAATATCTTTAATTAAGATAAATCTTAGAATAAAGAAAATAAATACTAAGATTATATTAATTTTATAAGTATTTTAGAAATAACTATAATATTTTCTTAGGGGAGATCTACAAGATCTTACTAAAGGACTTAATATTACTTACTAAAAGATATATATCAAAAGTATAACTTTATAAGAATTAGACTAAAATTAAAATAAAACAAACAAGAATCTTATTCTAAAATATTATTAAACTCTAGATCTTGTTATAAATATTGTCTATATTAGTAGTTAAAATTAAAATAAAATTCTTGATATTATACTTATAGTAATATATATAAATATATTTAAGATTATATTTCTTGTAATTTAATATCCTTTTAAATATAAGTTTTAGTTATTTTATATTAAGTTATAATACTTTCTTAACTAGATTCAAATAAATATTATTTCGGAAATCTTTATTTTCAAAGACTATAGTTTAGTAATAAAAATAAAGATTACTAAGGAAATTAAGAATAATTTTGATATTCAAGAGATATTTAAGATTATAAAATATTTATAAATAGTTAATAAACTTATAAGTTTAGTAATTAATCTTATTTATATAATATTAGAATTCTTCTTTATAATTTACTTTAAAACAAAAGAGACTATCTAATAAATATTAATAAAAGTACTTGACAATATTATATATAAGTTATTAAGCTTTAGTATCTATAGTTTTTTTATTTTAAAGATTTTTATTAAGATAATAAAAATTAATTATATTCTTTAGAGGGTTAATATCTTTGATTTGACTCTCTTCTTTATTTATATTTCTTAACAAGATATAAAATTAAGTTATTAAAGAAGTTAATAGTTATATTTATAAAGAATCAAGTTAAAAGATATTATAGATTAGAGGAGAGTAGAGAGATAAATAAGAGATAAAAGAATAAAGTCTATTAATCTAGATTAGTATTTAATATTAACTTTATATTAATCTAGATTAATATATTTTCTAAATCAGAGATATAGAAAGGGTAAAGTTTATTAACTTGAGTTAGTATTAAGTTCTAACTTTATATTAATCTAGATTAATAAACTATTAAATCAAAGAAGTAAAGAAGAGTAAAGTCTAGAAACTATAATAGATATCTAATATTAACTTTATACTTATTCAAGTAAATATAACGTACTTCACAAGCGAGTGGGCTACCCAAGCGAATAGGCCAATTTTCCTTGGCATTATATAAAATCATTAAATATCTCAACAATTAATTAATTAAACTATTCTAACTCTTCCGTATTTGAATCATCAGAGATATCTATAACATTTGGGCAGGTTCGTATGTTATAACCAGGTTGTCCGCAATATCTACAGTATCGTTTTGACGGCTCGCTTTGCTTCGTATGACCTCTATCCTCTCGCAAATCAGCTTGCAATTGTATATTAGCCTCTCTTTGAGCCTCTGAGTCTTGGATATCTTTAACTCTAACTACTCCTCCTTCTTGAATACGTCGTTTTTTCGTACAACGATGTCGGCTAAGCAAATTATTTGCTGTACGAAGTATAGTGATCTCTTCTCGTAACAACGTCAATTTGTATATATGACTTATTGTACCTTTTATAGCTTGATCAATACCCTGCAAAATCGTAGTTGGCGAACTATTCTAATACTATACAACCTAGTCCTTAAGATATATTAATTAGATTACAACTCAAGTATATTACTTGGAGTTTTTGGTTTTTAGATTATAGATAAGGTTAGTAATAGAGTTGGCGTACGAAGTCGAACGTCAAGTTGTGAGATCATATAATCAGGATCGTATAAAACAAGTCCTATAGCTTGAAATCCTGCTCGAGCGTTTGATATAGTCATTGTTGTATAAAACGCTATATAGAAGGCAGGAAAGAAATCCTCCTTTGAGATATAAGTAATATATATATATATCAACTTCTTAATCTTAGCTTTATACGACTGTTTTAATGGACTAAAACATCTAACATTAAGCGGCTGAAGCTTGTGAGATAAATGTAATAATATACAAAGGGTAATAATATTCTATTCTTTGCAGTATTTCTCAAACTTGTACAATTGATAGCTTTCGTGTCCATCAACAATCAAAAGACGATATTTACCTTTTGTACGACTTCTTGTATATTGATTGAAATGTTTAATTTAATCTACCCCTCGTTCATTTGTTGTCTAGCTATTTGATGTAACTACAACTACCCAATCTGCCGGTATAGGTGTGTTTTCGTACCAAGAAGAGAGGTAGGTTTTCCCCGCAACAATAATAAATAGCAGCAACATATATCTATACGATCCAATACCCTGGATTACTGTAATCTATTCTCTATTGCCTTGCTATGTTATACGAGGCCTACTACGCCGCTCAGCTACTGTAACAACTATTTCCGAGAATATCTGACCCATTAAAAATCCCGTCTCGTCAAAGTTGTAGATATCCTCCTTACAGATTCTATACTTGTTGATTATATTTCGTACGAGCCGAAACCACGCGTTATATACATCAGGATCTTCGTATTTGACTCGTTGGTAATCGATTTTACATATAAAACATATAGAGAGTTATAATTGTCGTCATACGAAGTTTGAAGTCTAGTTCTTTCTAACGCGTCCGTCATCGCGTACTATAAGTAATCGATTTGCTATATCTTCAACAGTACTATGCCGAGGAGGAAATACTCGCGAATCTAAGTCAAGAATATATCGTACAATAGTTTCCTCTTCTAGTTTTGTAAGCTTTTGAGCTTTGTTGACGATATTAAGTCGTGTAGGTATACCTTGGATTCGGCGATATAGGGTTGTACAAGGCACTTTATAAATTCGTACAGTTTTACGAATATTAGCTTTAGAGTTTTGTCGTACAAATTGAACAGCTAAAAGCATATTAGATTTATTCCACGAACAAGTCATTTGTAGTTGTTTAACAATTAATATATTTAGTTGAAAAAAGTAATGCCAAGGAAAATTGGCCCATTCGCTTGGGTGGCCCACTCGCTTGTGAAGTACGTTATCTTTAAATAAAAAAGTATAAAGGTCAAGGCAAGAATATAAACTTATAGTTTTATAGAATAAACTATAGTTTAGTATTAATATAATAATAATCTAGAAGTCTTGCTTCGCGTAAAGAGTATATAGAGGTCGGAGATTTATTAAAGTAATAAGAAAGTCGAGACTTAGTAGAAAATAACCTCAAGAGGGCAATTATATTATACTTGTATAGGTACTCTTGCTAATAGTAGAGTCTAAGTTACTTGTCGCTTAAGGGGCCAACTATTTGATAATTCTATATTCTATAGATACTAAGAGTTATACAAAAGCTTCCTGTCTCGAATTCTCTATAAGAATTTTAGTAGGGATATAATTACAAAAGGGAATATAATCAGAAATAGAAATTATAGGGACTCTTATAGCTATAACAGGGATTAGTTGTATATAACTCTCTAAGTATATAGTTTCAGTCGACAGTATAATAGAGTAATATAACAGTAGTAGTACTAAAGGAAAGAACTGATTTTTGTCTTAAAAATAATATTTTACAAGCTAATCGCGAAACTAAAATAATATTTATATCAAGACTTTCTAAGCTTTACTCTCTGTTAATATATTAGATAATTTTACCTTACTCTATAGTATCTCTCTCTACTTTTGCGACTCTAGTAGAATCTTGAATATTATTTTTGTAAAATATCCTTCTGCCTCTAAGAAGCTAATAAAGAAGTATCGCGAAAAATAATACTTGATAATATAATTATATAATATATTTATAATATTATTGAATGGGGATATAATAGTTTTATATTACTTATAATAGTCGTGGAATATAAGATCGAAGATCAAAGTCTTAAAGCTTTGTTTTATTTCTTGTCTTATTTTTATTCCTTAGAATCCTTAAGGGATCAGGAAACAAGAGAGAGGAGAGGCTTATTTATATACATTAAATAGATTCTAGAAGGTTCTATATTACGTAATAGTTACGTAATAGATTCCTTTGATTTATAATCAAACAGAAGATAGTAGAAGATTCTAGAATCTAATAGTAGGTTCTAGTATCTTCTAGAACAAATTAATTACTAATAGTATTATATAATTTATTTATAATAATACTTAAATATAATAATAAATATAATATAAATATATATTATTACTAATAAAGTAGTAATTAATTAGCTAATAAGCTAAAGAGAGGTTTGACCTCTAGTTATATATAGTTGACCCTATATAGGCTATATATAAGCTATCTAGTATAGCCACTTGTGGCTGACCCTGTTCAGCCACCTATAGCTTACCCTGTTTGGGTTGTTAGCTAACAAATATAATAAAAGTAATAGAGAAATATTTTAAGACTAATAATTAAGATACTCTCCTCTTCTAATACTAGAGACGTTATATATAAAACTCTAGTTAGACGAGATTTATTTAGATAAGTATTAATTACTAAGGTATAAGATACTTTATATAGACCTCTAGATATATTTTTCACGTATCTAGATACTTTATATAGACTACTAAATATATTTTTCACGTGCTTAGATACTTTATATAGACTATTAAATACTTTCTCATATATCTAGATATTCTATATAGACTATTAGCTATTAGTAGATACTAAGTACTAAGATAATTATATAAACAATTAATAATATATTATATATTTATTATAATAATATTATAGTATAGACAGGGTACTTTTGAGATTATAGAAAGCTTAGATAGGGGAGATATACTAGTACTAAACTACAAAAGTTTTAATAGAGTAAGCTAGACAGTTTCTAGACTATATAATATATTATATACTATCTAAAGTCCTAAACTACACTTATTCCTAACTACAAACCTATCTATCTAATCGATGTCCTTCTTCAAATCCCCTCCTAGCTATTCTTATATCTACGTAAGGCACGACAGACCTCCGCCAGAAGTCTATTAGAGATCTATTTAGAATATATTTCAAGTAATATATATTCCTTTTATAACTATTCCCTGATTCTATACTTACATATAATATATATAATATAACTACTCGTTATAATATATATATCGACATTTATAATAGTCAAAAAATATATTAATAAGGAATTTTATATAGTAATCTTACTTATATTTTGTATAATAATTAATATATAAAGCTATATTAACTCTATTATTAATTCTTAGTCCCTCTCTTTCTCCTCTATAAACTTATTCTCTAGTAAATTAATTTGTAATATAATCTAAATCTTCTAAATACTCTCTAACTACTCTTCTGTAAAATATATATTAGTCTTGCTTTTATCTTCTTATTTCGTTAGTATTGTTTATATTTAATAATATAAACCTTGTTGTCAAATCTTACTATACTTGATTATAAATATTAAACTCTATAGTAACTTAAACAAGTACTAGTCGGTTACTTTATTCTTGAGCGATTTTTATTACTTTAATATATCTTTGTAATCGGATACAGCTAATATATCCAAATATCGCTCTAAAATCTATCTCTATGCCCAGCAAACATAGGCTAGTTTGGGCTTATTGAGATCGGCCTCGCGAGTAAAATAATAAGTCTTGATTATATTATATTTGGACTAACTTAAAATCTTGTTTTATTAGATATATTACAACTACAAATCAACTTTAATAGCGGGCGCTTTCTGTGAGAAGCCCAAATAGCAGGGTACGACGCAGCTACAAGCAGGATAATTCAATTAATATTCAAGTAATAGTACCCTTCAGTAAACCAAGAAAACTAATCGATGTCCTTCTTCAAACCCCCTCCTAGCTATTCTTATACCCGCGCAGGGTACGACAGACCTCCGCCGGAGGTCCGCTAGAGACCTGTTTAGAATATATTTTAAGTAATATATATTCCTTTTACAACTATTCCCTGATTCTATACTTACGTGTGACACACGTAACACGACTACTCGTTACATTGCCTCCCTTCCTGGGCTCTTGTCCTCAAGAGCGACTTTAGTTAAGTCTAGACAAATATTATAATTCTTTGTCGTAGCTTTAGCTTCTTTTAATAGCCTGGTCGAAGAGAGACAGTAATTAAGCGATCCTTTTCTCTTTACTTTAGTAGAACTGTTGCCCTGATTTTGGGGATCTATTTGCCCTATCTTTTCGATAGCTTTATATATTCTTGCTGTCGAGTACTCCTGTCGTTTGTTTTTGTAGTAGTCGTTATATAATAATTATCTTGCTTTTTGTGATTTATAGCTTTTATAAATTATATATATATCTTTGTATTATTCTCGCTAAATTAATCGTTTTTTGCCCTTTTAGAGATTTATAGTTTTTTTGATGATTTATAGCTTTAGACTAATTTACTATCTATAATCTAGGATCTCTGTTTCCTCGCGCCTATAAGGCTAGCTACTAGTGTTTATAAAAGAGAGGTTCTCTCTTCTAGTTCTTTTCTTTTAAATATAATATTTTAGTGATTCTTTTATATAACAATAGTAACTAATATAATATATAATATATAATACTTTTTTTTTTAAAATTTTCAATATATCTCAGGTTTTAAGCCGCGAGAATATTGCTTTTTGCTCGGCTAGTACTTGTGTTTAGCTGTTACGTTTTTGTTGTCTCTACTGTTCGAAAAATCTCGCCTACTACTTTGATCTTTTATATATAAAGCTAGGTAACTACTCAGTTTGCGAGTGTTATTAATATATAAACAAACTATATTATATAATAAGTCTATTTTTGGTCTAAGGCTAGCTTGACTCTGATTTTCTTAAGGTCTTATAGTCCTGTGTGTCGCGGTTGAATTGACTTATATAACTAGTTGATTCTAGTAGTAGAATAGCTTCGGGTTCTCCTAGTCGGCAAGTAGTAGTAGCTACTATTATTGTTGTTTAGGCAGTATATATCTCTCGGGTCGAAGTAGTTGTATGGGCTACTCGGATCTCTTTAACTATTCAGGGAATAAGCCAAGCTATTCTCAGTTCCCTGGTTTAGCTCTAATTTACGACAGAAGATATTTTGGACGTTCTCTGATATTAGGTAAGTACTAGTGCTACCCCTTCTTTATACCTACTAACTCAAAAGGCAAACCTCCCTTTTATTACTCGGGATAATCCCGATAATAAAGATAATAACGATGACGACAATAGTAAGAGTATTGTAGTTATACCGAGTTCTAGCCAAGGTCGCGGTAGTAAGGTCTAAGGGAATTTAAATTGTATATATCTTCTAGATTCTTGTAATACTTTTGAGTAATAGTTTTTGTATTGATTTTCTATAATAGACTCTATTTTTTTTGTCTCTAGCTTGTCGTAGACTTGCCGACATAGTTCCGATTTATATATTTCTTAACCTCTTGTCTAGTATTAGTCAAGTTTTCTAGTAGCTCCCAAGTGTCGTCTGTAGACGAGTAACCTTTCTAGCGAACTAAATACTCTCTTTCTTGTCTCTTGTCTCTGTGGACTATAATTGACTTTACTTTATATTTTTCCTCTCCTGCTACTTCTACTATTTTAGACTCTAAGATAACTCTAGTCCAAAGATATTATAACTCCAAGAGCAAGATATAAAATATATTATAAATATAATATAAAGGTAATAATTTTAATTTGTAGGCTTAGTTATAATTATTAATAACTTCTAAAATTTTAAAGAGACTTAGATATCAGTTCGTAAGCTTTACACTAGATTATAGCTAGCGAATATTTTTAGTTTATAATATTACTTGATTATAAATTTTAAATTATACTAGTAAATAGTATCTATTATAGTTTCTTTTTTGTATATTAACTATATTTTGTTATTACTATTCTAGCTTTTTTCTAGCTTCTTTGATTTTGTATATCCTCTTGTAGATAGTTGGCGCCTCCCCTTCAGGAACATTGTTTTTAATATAAAATTCAATTAATAGATAAAATATATATATTGCAAAAAAGGGCGAGGTTTTAATTGTCGAATGAAATAAATTATTATATATAAATTTTACAAGTACTAGCTTCGTGGCTTAGTTGTCTTGCTAGTAGGTTATATAATAGTATAGATATTGTTTTAGGGTCTGATTTAGATTTTCTGTTTGTCTATTAGTCTACAAGTAAAAGGTAGTACTTAGGCGCCTTTTAATCTTCAAGTAAAAACAAAGTATCGACTAGAAGTGGCTAGTAAATACTAGACTATAGTTAGATATTATACCCTTCGGAATCTCAAAATTCTTGACAATATAGACTATAAATAGCTCTACTAGTTGAGGGGCTATAATATCCTTAGTTGTAGGGATATATTATACTAGCTTTGTATATCTATCGACAATAACTAAGATCGAGTTATAGATCTTGCCTTAAAATCGATAAAGG
Source organism: Tricladium varicosporioides (assembly GCA_021365295.1). Classification (NCBI taxonomy): domain Eukaryota; kingdom Fungi; phylum Ascomycota; class Leotiomycetes; order Helotiales; family Tricladiaceae; genus Tricladium; species Tricladium varicosporioides. The sequence continues at coordinate 1,366,783 of JAJTIW010000009.1, read as the reverse complement.
TAATCCTATTATAAAGTCAAGTATAATTTCCTTCTAGGACCTTGTTGGCAAAGGGAACAAACTCAAAGTACTATAGGGAAGGTGTCTCTTTATCTTCGTCCTCTGATAAATAGAGTATATTTTTATATATTATTATATATCTTTTCTTATTTCTTTTCAAAAGTATTTTCGCCGGAGTAACTCTAGTGTCTTCTTTATGTCAAAGTGGCCTCCTAAAGGGTTATTATAATTGACCTACAATAGTTCTGCTTATACTACTGAATTATTCGGTATATATATAGTGTTATGATATTGTAATAATTTATTTATATCAAGTTCTCAAGTCTTGATATCTCTAGCTTTACTAGACTTCGAGTATTTGTTATATTACCTACTTTGCACAAAAGGGTTACTCTTTTGTAATATAGCTAGTAATTTGACAAGCGTCTCTTTACTTTGAAAGTAAGCTATTTCGGGTTTAGCTGTTTATACTACTAAAACTTGTAATATATACTATTTGCAATTAGCTATACTAGCGATAGGCTCAAGTAAATAAGTTACTTATACTACTCTGTTACTAAAATAATCGACTATTTATAGCTATAACCTTAGTATCTTACTAATCGGGGAGTACCTACCTCCCCTCTTCTAAGCCTTGAATTGCAGTATCGCAGGGATAGTATAGTGACTAAATATTGCTATTAACAGAGTTAGTTCTCTCTCTGTCACTTGAAGCTTTATATAAAGGGTAAGTAATAAGGTTTCCTCAAACTTATCCCCTGTGTAATTAGGGCACCTCGATAGTCTATTTATAGAGTTCTTTTTTTCTGTCTAATATTTTAATATAAAGTCAAAAGTAGCTAATTCTTCTGTCCATCGCGCTTGCCTATTATTAAGCTTTCTCTTAATTATAAAATACTTCAAATTATTATAATTAGACTTAACAATAACTATATAATAGATATATGCCAGATAATGTCTTTATATCCTAAAAGCTAAAATAATAGCTAATAACTTAATATTATAAGTTTTATATCGAGATTCTATATTAGTAAACTTCCTAAAAAAGAAGGCAATAAGATATTAATATATATCTAGCCCTCCGCCGAATAACTAAGATATAATCCCCGTAACTATAAACCTAGAAGCGTTAGTTTCTATTATTGTTTATAACGTTAAGTTATAGTACTAAAGGATTAATATTGTTATAAAGATATCTTTCAATATTTGGAAGGATACTTTAGTAGATATTATCTAGTTAAATTTTCTAGTTCCTTTTCCTTTTAAAAGATCTATTAATATCTTCGCTACTCTAGAGTATATCAAAATAAATCTCCTATAGAAGTTTGCAAAGTCTAAAAATACCTAAAGCTCTCGAGTAGTTATTAATATTAGCTAGTCCTTGATTATAGCAACCCTGCTAGCCTCTATTGTAACCCTGTCGGGACTAATAACAAACCCCAAAAACTCTATAGAGATTATACTAAATTTATATTTCGCCAAATTAACAAACAATTAATACTACTATAGTCGTTCAAGGACCCTTCGGACTATATTCGTATACTCAGCAGAGTCTTCTAAGTAGATCAGAATATTATCAAAGTAAACTATACAAATAACGTCAACTAATCCTACAAGAGTATAATTAATATAAGCCTAAAAGGTAGCAGGAACATTAAAAAGGCCAAACAATATTATATAATATTCAAAATGTCTATATCGTATATAAAAAGCTATCTTCTACTTGTTACCTTCCCGGATTCTCAAACAATAATATATGTCCTTTAGATCGAGCTTGATAAATAGCTTCGCCCGCCCGAGTTTATCTATTGTTTCGCTAATAAGTAATAGAAGTATTCGATTCTTGATTATAATCCAATTTAGACCTCAATAGTTCACGCAAAGGCGTAAACTATCTCCCTTCTTTGATATAAATATAATAGATACTCCTATAGGGCTAGTAGAGCGACAGATCTAATCCTTCGCCTCGCTAGTTTCTAGATATTCGTATAACACTTTAAGTTTTTTGTCTAATAAAGTATAAATTGGCCTATATAGTAGTTGGGTCCCTAGTTCGAGATCAATGCAATACTCTATTATATAGTATTCGAGAAGAATACTAGCCTTAGTTATTGAGAAAGTATAAGAGAAATCCTAGAGTTCAGGAGGAAGAGAAACTTCCTCTTTTGCTTCTACAGTAGCTACTCGTCGTATCTCCGTCGTAGGGGTAATATAAAGTATATAAATATATAGCTCCGACTAGGCCAATTTTACAAACTTTTTAGCTAGTTATATCTCAAGTCTTGCTACATTTACTTGATACCTCTATATTACTATACCGAAGGATATAATAGGGTCTATTATAGCTAGCTATAGAAAACCTAGAATAAGGCTAATATCACTTAGTACAAAATCACAGGAAACTATATCAACATCGGCCTCCCATCGCTCTCTATATATATTAGTTGCAATAACCCGAATATAATAATTTGTATAAAAGTATATTCTCTCGCCACCTAAAGAGACTAATCGAGTCGTTCTCTCCTTTTTACCTAAAATCTCTATTTCAACTACTAGCTTCCTCTATATATAATTCGCCTCAATATCTAAATCTACTAAGGCTTTTACCCTGCGTCTCTCCTCCTTTATATTTAATACTACTTCAATTATTATTCTCGTTTTTTGGTTTCCTTTGCCCCGAGCATCTATAAGCACTACTACTGCAGGACATAGTCGTTTCTCGGTTTTCGCGATTCTAGGTAAATATATAACTTATAGCCTATTTTGTTACAATTATAATACTTCTACTCAGGGCACACACTAGTATAGTAGCCTGTTTTATTATATTTGAAATATACTATTAATTCCCTGCCTTGCCTTCGTTAAAAAGGTATATCATTAGACGTCGTCACTACTTCGTCGTACCGCCTACGCTTTGCGTCCTCCAGAGGCAAAGGACTTCTTTCTCTTTCTTTTCTTTTATTTTTGCTGTCGTCCCGCCTTTGCTGCTCATTTGGCCTGTCTGCTTAAGCTATTTCGCGATTATTCATAGAAAGGTAATTCTCAATATAGATTGCCTAAACAATAAGGCGATCTCTGTCAATAAGAACGTTTCCTTAGTGATTGATCTCTATATATATCTCCGGCTTTAACTTTGCAAGTAAGTGATCCCTATTATATCTTTTCCCTATATACTCTAGCTCATTCTCGATACTATTCAAATAAGAGAGGAACCCTTGTATACTTTGGCCTAGTCGCTATATAGCCTTTGTATACCTATTAATTGCGTCAAGGTTTCGGTTCTCCGGGTCAGAGATTATATCCTTTATAAATTTAACGAAGTCCTCTTATTCTATTATATCGACTTTTATTATCCTTTCCCTCCTTTTCTATATATCTCGTACAATTCCTTCGAAGCAGGATATATAATATATAATCTTTGTTATATCAGTAGTCCACGTTATATCGCCGTCTTCCCTCTACTTTAATTCCGCCTAATAAAAGAAATCCTAGGCTTCTTTGATATTCTTTCTCTTATATATTAGTAATTCCCTTGTTTTGAGGGCACGGCGATATATAGCCGCTAAGTACCCGCCTTGTAGAAGAACGACGTCTGAGACAGCTATCTTCTCGAGTTACCTGATTCGATTTATAGCTTTAGCTAGCTCCGCCCTCACCCTGATATCTTGTTCTAGCTCTTGGATACAAAGGTTAGCTACTATAAGCTTTTTTTCTAAAGTTAGACTAGCCCGACTTGGTTCTAGAGTTCCTGACCCTATATTAATACTATCGGCTTCTCTTTGTCCCTGCGTCTAGTCGCCTGCGGCAAGAGAGCTAGCTCGAGTAGTAGATATTATAGTAATTTTTGCTGAATAGCTCGTGCGAACTGCCTTTCGTGGTAGGATCGATTAGGATATAAGAAGCCCAAATAGCAGAGTACGACGCAGCTACAAGCAGGATAATTCAATTAATATTCAAGTAATAGTACCCTTCAGTAAACCAAGAAAACTAATCGATGTCCTTCTTCAAACCCCCTCCTAGCTATTCTTATACCCGCGCGGGGCACGACGGACCTCCGCCGGAGGTCCGCTAGAGACCTGTTTAGAATATATTTCAAGCAACATATATTCCTTTCACAACTATTCCCTGATTCTATACTCACGTACGACACACGTGACACGACTACTCGTCACACTTTCTTTAGTAATATTAGCTACTATTCTTTGGCCTAATCTTTTTATACTTTAATCTCTTATATAATCTAGTTATTAATAACTTCTTGATTATTATCTCGACTACTACTGTTATTATTACTATTATTATCCCTGTTATTATTATTATTATAATCCTTGTCTACTTAACTAGCCTAGCTAGTATATAATTGCCCCGGCTAGTCTAACGGCTAGCTCTTATTTACAATTTAATATCACTTTTTCCCTTTCTTAAACTATAACTATAACCTGATATAATAAAATAAATCTTTATCTATAACTCTCTTCTTGTTATAAATCTTGTTTTTATATTGTTTTAATATCTTCTAGCTCTATATTCGAAATAGACTAGACAACTAAACTAGATAATAGTTATATTCTAATTTATTTACAATATTAATAACTAGCTATAATACTAATTTATTTACTAGTAAATTAACTATAAAATAATTATATTAGTACGAGAATCGTTTAATATATTGATTTATCTACTTGCGAAGCTCAAGCTAGACCTAATATTACCTATATAAATAATCGGACATAGCTACTAGATATACTATTATAGTAAGGATTATATGAAATTATATAATATATATATAATATATTAGGCCTTAATTTTTTTAATACTATACTTACTATAACAATAACAATAACAATAACAATAACAATAATAATACTTAATAACTATATACTTATTTTATATTAGAATTTAAGACTACTATTCTTTGATCTAACTATTGATTTAATATAACCCTTATAATATACTACTCTAAACGTCCTTCCTTGACGAGCCTTTTTCTATATATTAGATCCTGTTACTGTTCCTGCCCTCTTGGTATAATATAGTTATTTCTCTTCTATATTTTTTTAGTAACCTACGCAAAGAACAGGTAGCTCTATAGTACTAGATTAAGATTATAAAAGATACTTAGAGCAATATTAAAAAGGTATAGTAATTATCTTTTTCTTGAAAGTTTTATTAATATAGAAAAGCAAATAACCCCCTTACAAGAAAGTATAAATTAAAGCCTACAATTTATTCGGATTACAACTTTATAAAAGTAGAATTATAGGTAGCTAGATTAGCGCTCTTATCTATAAAGCAATTAACAAGCAAAGATATAACAATAACGACGAGATATCTCCAGGAAGTTATTTACTTGGTTTTTCTCTACTAGAGAATATATTTAGAAACTAATAGAACTTAATATTTTACTTGAAAAGTGAGAGACCCTTGAGTACTAGAAAACACGAAGGAGAGAATAGACCTCTCTATATAACACGAATAACTTTGATTCTAGTTATATATTAAAGGAAGAAATAAGCCAAGATAAAGACGACTAGTTTTAAAGCGATTAGGAGTATAAAGGAAGATCAGGAGATATATATAATATAAAGAGTAATATTATAAGCGAAATAGTAAGACGACAATAGTTTGTTTCTATTTATTCCCTTTATACTTATTTTCTTTGTATTTGAAAAACTAAGGAACTAGATAGTATCTGAGACTTATATAAAAAGAAGATATAACCTTTGGATTTTATTTCGTTAGTCCTTTTGTTATATACGAGTATTGATTACTTGATTATTTTTGAATATTTTATTCTAGAAAGCTTTTATAAAATAATATTACAAGAAAAGCTTATAGCCTCAATATTAGTCTTAGTACTAGGACCTTCTAATATTAGTTCTGACTCTTTGTGTTATAAAGAAAGGAATCAAGTATTAGAAGGAAGATACTCAAATACTTAATCTAAGATAATTCTATATTATTCTATATTAGTCCCTAGTAAATATAATAGCCTATACTTTGAAGGAAGAGAAATTATAGCCTTTCTTAAAGTATTTAATTATTGCTTCAAGGATTATAGTATTAATAACAACAATAAAAAGAAAGAATATATAATAAAATATTTAGTAACTTAGACTAAGAGAGATATTAAGCGACTCTCTAAGTATAAAGATTCGACCTTATAAAAAGAGTTCTAGAAAGTACTATTAAGGGAATATTACTATAACGACTTTGACTAACTACTTTATATTATTGAATATTTAGAGAAATATATTAAAGACTTTAAATACTTGATTAATAATAGTTAGGTAACTTAAAGCTAAATCTACGAATATTATAGAAAATTCTATAATATCGGAGTAAAATATATCAAGAAAGGAAATATTATAGACAAAGCCCTTATATTTAAATTTATATATACTCTACTCTAGAGCTTAAAGATCAAAGCTATAAAATCTATTATAATAGAATCTAGATTTGACTCTAATAATATAAGATCTTTTCAGGAAGTTTATAAAGTTATTAAAGGAAGCTATATTATTCTAAAGAATATAAATAACTTTGTAAAAGAGCAAGGTATAAAAAGTTTATCTATTGGATTTAATAGCCTTAATATAATATATACTATAGGCAAGTATTAGAAGGATATTTCTATAGAACTTAGGCTAGCTATCTTATTGTTTATTTATACGAAAGCTAGAGACTTACCTTCGAGGAAAATAATAAATCAGAAAATAAATAAAATAACAAAAGGGCTAGATAAGTTATAAATTCTAGAAGTAGTAATAGAATATACTTTTCAAAGAGCAACTATTGCAAATATTAATATAATAAGCTATAATAACTTCTTAGAAGGCCCTTTAGAGAATCTACTACTAAAGTCGACTATAGAAGATTTTAAGGACAATTAGCCTACTTAGAATAGCCAAGAAAGAGCTTCTAAAATAATAAAACCTATAAATAATACTATAATATCCAAGTTAAAGAAATAAGACTATAGATATCTTACAAATATATAAATTAATATTATAACTATAAAATATTTATTGAAAAAGGAGTAATTTATAAATTAAATAATAATAACTATATCTATATTAATTCGTAAGATCTAAGTAAGCTAATATTATTTATCTAATTTAGTAATAATCTCCTTCGGAGAAATTAGATTATATAATATATAATAAATATTATTTATAGTTATATTTTAGAAAGAAGACAAAAAGTACTATAAAAGAATATTGAATATAAGAGAATTACACAAGAGAGTAGAAAATTCTAGAAGAATATTATAAGAAATATAAAAGTATATAAAAACAATAATTATAATATCTCTGACTTATTAAACAAAAGAGTACTCAATAAAAAAAAAGTATCTAAATCTAGAGAATAATTACAAGAGAAACTAAGATTAAGTCTATTCAAACCCAGAAGTCAAAAAGAGTCTCTAAAAGAGATATTTTATATATTAAGGAAATATTATAGAACTAATTATAGAAACAAGCCTCTTATAGACGATTTAAAATACTTTAATCAAAAACAGTTAGATTTAGTAATAATAATACTCAAGAAACAAGACTAGTAATACTAGAAGAGGTTCTGAGAAAAAGGAATAACTAGAACAAGAACGCTAAAAATAACTTAGAATATATACTCAAAATATTTAAAAGTACTAGTTCTAGAAACTAAGAAGTACTAGAAGTATTATATAAAATAGACTATAACTACAAAGGAGCTTTAAACAAACTTTTGAATCAAATAACAATTTTATCTAGATTTATACTTGGCGATATAATATCGCTAGTAGGCCCTATATTAAACCTAGCAGGAAAGATAACAAAGATATAAAAACTAGAAAAAATTAATTAGAAAATACAGGATATAATAATTATAGAGAGTAAGGTTAGAATCTTAATATTAGAATAGCGCTAAACTTACTCTGCGAAAGATATAATTAACAAACAGTCAATATTTAAAGAATTGACGACACAAAAGCTTTATCAAGTAATAGATATAGATACTATATCTATAAAAATATATTTAGACTACTTTGATTATTACTCGCTAATATTAAAGATAGTTATAATATTGACTAGGAGAATTAAGTTTGCGGATATTAGAGTAATACTTGATACAAGAGCAGAGATTAATATTATTACTCTAGATACTATTATATACTTTGAGATTCTAATTATTTATAGCTCAGATATAGCTTTGAGAATAATTATTAGTAGCAAGTCTAGATTCGTTGGTTTCATAGATAATATATCTATAACAATTGGAAATTTAGTAGTATAAACTAGATTCTATATTATAGATTGCCCTAGAATCAAGATTATATTTGGCTTTCCCTTTTTTAGAAAAGCAAGAATTATTTTTTAGTATTCTAGAGATAACAAAGGGGGGCTAATATATATTTTATTATATAACTCAAAGACAAAAATAATTACTTTAGTTAAAACAAATATAGAGATTCAAAAGGCAAAAGAGATACTCGAAGCTAGAATATAGAATATTATAGGAATAATATAGTTAGATAATAATTTTAAATAGAATAATAGTTATACTTTTAATAGTTCAGAAAATATCTAATTAATAGAATTAGTAAAACTACTATTAGAATTCTTGAATTTTTTATTAAAAAGCCAAAAAACAAGTTCTTTCTAAAAAGAAGAGGGGACAAGAAATCTAGTAATTGTTTTTTGTTAATTAAGACTATAAATCTTATAATCAAGTATAAAGACTTAGTATTATAGAACTTATATAGAGAAAAGAAAAGATATACTAATATAAATATAGTCTATAAAATTAAAGACAAGAAAGTTTAGCTAATTAATAAAGCTAATAATATAGAAGACGTTTTAGGAGAAAGGAGAGACTAATATAAGAGATTATAACAAAGAGATAAGTCTTAAGAATAGTTTAAGAAATATTAGTAATATCTTATATTAAGATTTTCAGATATCCCTAGATAATTATATCTTATACTAAAGCAAATAAAAGAACTCGATATTAGTAATATACTTTAATTAGCGAAAAGAGAGTTACTTGAAGAAATACTAATTAATAGAAAGAAGATTATTATATTCGACTAGCTAGAATATAAGTAATTTTATAAAGATATTTCTTTACTAATTATATTTAATATAATAGATTATAATATCTAGCAAGTATTTAATTATTCCTGCTTAAAAGCTCTACTATTTATAATAGTAAAAATGTTTAAAGATAGACTAGATAGAGAAGTACTAGAATACTCTAGAGGACTTTATAGGAATACTTGGTTTTTAGTAAAAAAGAAGAAACCTAGCGAATATAAGCTAATTAATTCAATAATGTCAATAAATATAGTTACAAGAAAAGATACTAACCTATTATCTTCTATTAATAAATTTGTAAAAGAATTTACTAGATATTATATTATAAGCCTAGTTAACCTTTATTCTAGATATAATTAAATAATACTTTACTCTAAAAGTAGAGACTTGACTATTTTCTTTATATTACTTAGATTACTATAAAATATAATACTATTACAAGGAACTACAAATTCAATAGTATAATTTATAAGAATTATAAATCTAATACTCGAGGATATTTGCCCAAATATAGCTATATCTTTCGTAGATAATATAGAAGTAAAAGGACTCTATATAGACTATAATAATAAAAAGACACTTTCTAGAATACAAAGATTTATACTTGAGTATATTTAGAACCTTGATAAAATACTTGAAAGGATTAAGAGAGTTAATAAATCTATTAAAGTCAAATCTTAATTCTATAGAAACGAACTAAATATTATTAGTTTTGTCTATAACTCAGAAAGTAGAGAACTTTCTATAGACAAGATTATTAAAATCCTAAACTAGAAGAAGCCCAAAAATATAATAGAAGCAAAGAGATTTCTAGAACTTTATAGTTACTTTTATATTTAAGTAAAAGATTATAAACTAATAGCCGAACTTATTTATCGCTTGATAAAAAAGAGAATAGAATAGTACTAGAATCTAGAATTGCAAAGCAAGACTATAAAGAAGCTTTAAGATATAATAACTATTATATCTATATTAATAAAAATTAACTATATATCTAAAATAGGCGAAATTATAGTTAGAGTTAATATAAGCTTTGAAAGTTATAAAGACTACCTTAGCCAAAGAGATCTCAAAATACAAGAAATAAGGCCGTTATAATATAAGAGTAATATATAATCTCAAGTAGAAAGAAAATATAATATTACAAAGCGAGAATATAGAGGAGTACTTAAGATCCTCAAGAAACTTTATATTTAGATTATTAGAGTCTACTTTGTTTTGAAAACAGATACTAATATACTAATAGTATAACTAAACCGAATAGCTATTAATTATCCTGAAGTATTAATTACTAAATAGTTAGTCTAAATATAGCTTTCTGATTTTGAAGTATAATATATATTTAGAAAGGAATATATAACTATAAATATATTATTTTAATAGTTATAATACTTAGCTAATATAAATAATAACAAGAAAAATATTAATAACTAAATTCTAATAGAGCTAAAAGCTTATAAGATTTGCCTTATAGAAATAAAAGACACTAATAACAAGTCAGAGGATTTTGAACTCTAGAGCCAAAAATAGATTCTTCAAGATATAAAGAACAGAGCTATAAGGCTAAGAAAGTAAAAAAAAGTTAGTAATAGCAAAAATAGTTCTATTAACAAAGAGCTAGACTATATAACTTTAATTTCTAAAACAGAGTATAGAAACGATTCTATAAGAATAATAATATACTTAATAATATTAAAAAAACCAAAAGAGATAAGACTCTCTGAATTTTATAAATTTAAGCAAGAAATATTAAAATATAAAATTTATAAACAAAGATTATAATAATTACTCACAAAAGAAATACTTACAAAACTAATAGTTAATAATAAAAAGAAGCGAGCTCGAATTCTATATAATATTTATAATAGAAATAAATATAAGAGGAGAGAAAGTACTTATTATAAAGTCTCACAGTAATATTTTTAGTATAATTACTATAAGGATATCAAGGACTATATAAAAATATACAAAGAATATTAGTTTAGAACTATAGAAAGAGAAAAGGAAGTTATATACTCTATAGTCTCTAATAAGCTAATAAAAAAATAGATAATTAATATTACTTATATATTAGTAATAAAGGAAAAGAAATACTTGGTTATAGCCAAAGACAATATAAGTAAATAGATTAAGGCTAGGATTATTATAAACAAAGAAGCCAAGATAATAGTAATATTTATTTGAGAAGATATTATTTGTAGATATAGAATTTTCTAAAGAATAATAGTTAATAAAGATAATAAATTCAAAAGTAAAGTACTTGAACTTCTAAGCAAGTAAAGAATAGAGAGAGTACAAATCTTTATATATTATATTTCTTCGAATAGAATAATCGAACGAGAATATAGACCTCTAAAAGATACTCTTTCAAAACTAGAGAGCAATTAAATAAGTAATTTAATAGTAATATTATTTACTAATTATACTATAGTTTATAAATCTATAGACTATATCCCTTTTTATATAATTTATAGGCAAGAACTTATTTTACTAGTAAAATTGAGAGTATTAATCTAGAGGACTCTCTTTACTCAGGAAATCAAGAATAGAACAAAGCTTATTAAACTCAGAGCAAGGCAATTTTAATTATAAAAATAAAATACTAATAAAACTATTTATCGCAAGACTAGATAATATCAAGAAGGGAAGAAAGTATTTGATATATAATATAATATTAGAACAAGACCTCTAAAAAAAGGGGATATTATATTATAATATAATTTAGTTAGAGAAATAAATATATCTTCGAGCTGAAAGTTAAATTTCAAATAGCTAGAGTTATATTAGATTACCTTAGCAAATCGCGAAAAAGAATATTATAAACTAAAGGAACTTGGGTCTAATAGAGTATTACTAAAAGGGACCTTTTCAGGAAGTAAACTTAAGCTCTTTCTAGAGCAAGAATAATATTTTTACTCTTCTAAAGATATTACTTTGAGAGCTAAGTTAGAAGAAGATATCTCAATAAAAGACAAAAGTTAGAATAATATTTAATAGAGTCAAAATAATAGATTTATAATTCAATCGCCAATATTAATAATAGAGTAGTAAGCTCTATATTCTATAATCAAGGACTAGTTCAAAGTCTAGAAAACTTTTATAAATAAAATAGATTTTTAGTCTCGAGGTAGTTTATACTATACTCTTTTCTCTTTTTAAAGAGAAGGTCGATTGAGATACTTTTATTAAGTAAAAAGCTTATATTATATCTAGTAATATAAAACTAGCTAGAATTATAATTTCTTTATATATCTCTATCTTTCAAGCTAGAATATATATAATTTATATATCTCACTTCTTGATTAGAGATAATAACTATAATCTAGATATCTAAGGCTTAGAGAAGAAAAGTAAAATAGCTAGAATATATCAAAGTAATATATAAAAGTCAAAGTTTTTTATAGAAAATATAATTAAAGATTACTCTCTAGATAACTCAAGACTTATATAAACTTATAAAAAAAATATATTTTATTTACAAAAGATAATCAAATAAATTTCGACTTTACTTTGAGGCCAAAAAGACTATTTAAGAGTTTATATAAAGTTTTTTTATAAATAAAAAGATTAAGTAATTATAAAGCCTAAGAAATACTCCAAAACCTATAATAACTAATCTAGAAGTCTTTAAGAACTCACAAAGCAAATCTACAAAAGAAAGAAGCTAATCTCGAAGTTTAACTCTTCGAATTTTAATTCTATACTTAGACTATTAAGTCTATTTTGAGAGTTCGAAAGGTCTTTTTATAGAGAACAACAATTAATCTAGCTAAAGAAAAGTTTAATAAATATAAAAAGAAAGAAAACTTGAAAAAGTATATAAAATAACTTACTAGAATTAAAACAAAAAGGAAAGAATCTAAATAGTTTAAGTAATCTAAGTAATCTAGAGAAATCTAGTAAATCTAAGAGATCCAAGAGTAGAGGGAGCCTATTAGCTTAAATAAACCCAAGAGCAGGAAGAAAAGTAAACTTTGATAAGACAAGAAAACTCGAAGAGGACCCTTTTAAGGCTTGCTATAAAAGAAACAATAGTAGTTACTTAGAAGAGATAACTTATTGACTAAATATTATATTTTCTCGAAAGGAGTATATTTGAAGAAGTATTCAAGAGGTATTCTAGTTGCTCTAAGTATATCTAAGAGCTAAAATATCTTATTAGAGAAAGAGGAAAAATACTTTAGTTATTTACTTGTTAAGTATTATTAATACTAAATCTATAATAGAGAACAATATATTTATATCACGAAGGTTATTCAAACAGAAAAGGGGAAGCTAGTAAAATATTTAGAGGAGAAATTGATTCGCTACTATATTACTATTTCGCAAAACTAATTGAGATTTACTGCGAAGGTCAAATTTTATCTAACTAATAAGGAGGAGATATTTAGTAAAAATCAAGTTATTACTCGCAAAATCTACTATTATTTGCTTATACTTTCTGTCCTTTAATAGTATACTTATTTTTTAATTATATATCGATTCTATTATAAGTGTCGATATTTAATAAAAGGTAAGGGCAAAATCAAGGATTAGATTTGATCTATCGAAAAAAAGTTAGTACTTGGCAATATACTTAGTAGTAAGTGAGGTAACTTAGCGGTTATTGCTAATACTATAGTCTAATATTAATCGAGGGCCAAAAACTAAAGGAATTGTCGATATATAGTATCGATATATAAAAATATTAATAAAGAAATAATAAGAAGTTGAATCAGGAGGCTAGGGATATATATAATCGGCGGCTAGGTATAACTTATATACTCTTTATAATATAATTAGAGCCGAAGTTAAAGTTGAGGTTATATTCACTACAGGATATTTAGAGTCACGTAGGAAGAAGACTATAGAGGAAAAGACCTTTATATATCTTGTTTTCTTTATTTTTTCTTTGATATTTTAGTATATTATATACTCTTTACTAGATTACTACTCGGGAGTGAGCAGTAGAAAGAAGGGGGGACGAATGTAGTAGAGATCACGTGAAATCATATAATATATATATAGTATATCAGGCCTTAATTTTCCCAATACTATACCTACTACAACAACAACAACAACAACAACAACAACAACAACAACAACACTTAACAACTATATACTTATTTTATATTAGAATTTAAGACTACTATTCTTTGATCTAACTATTGATCCAAATACAACCCTTATAATATACTACTCTAAACGTCCTTCCTTGACGAGCCTTTTTCTACGTATTAGATCCTGTTACTGTTCCTGCCCTCTTGGTATAGTATAGTTATTTCTCTCCCACACTATATAACAATATTTCGTATTCAAATAAAGTAGTATATTATAACGCTCATTTATTGTAATCAAATAACTCAATGTTAGGGGGACGGTATCTGCCTAAATAGGTTATTCGTCTGCTATACTAGCTATATAATTATTAATAGAATTGGTAGAGTTTTATAGAGTTGGGGTTAATAGAAGCGGCAGTCAATTCCAAAGTTCTATACTCGCGGATATCACAATTACTATACTATACAAAAAAAACGGAATTGAAGGTCAGTTCTACGATTTCTACAAGGGATAATATTAGGTTCTCCTGGAAAAAGGGGGGTAATATAACGTTAATACTTTATATATATCTTGGTCAGGTAATTATTATACACGAGACAAGTTAGGAACGGGCCAACCTCGGACTAAAGTCTATATATCAGAGGTAGTGAAGCTTGAAAAGGAGCTTAAGATCCTTCTTCTTCTTTCTTTTGGTATATTCAAAATATCCTTAGATATAGTCTATTGGTTCTAGTATAATCAGACTTATATTCGCTCCCACACGTCTCAGAGTAGTACTAGAGCTAGCGCTATAACAAGCAGAGTTAAGCTAAGTAAAAAAACGCTAAGTAACTTGGGGCTTGTTAACCCAAGCTAGTACTTTATTGACTTAGGTCAGTAAAGTTAACCTAGGTTAACAGAAACTCGAGTAGAACATTGGTCGCTCGAGGACAAGCTTCTCTCGAAGGGGGGGGTAATGTTACGGTTAGCACAGCTAGCGTCACGTGATCACGTGAGCATCACGTGATGGCACTAAGTACAGTCTTACTATAAGAACAAGCGCGTCGCGTAGAGATCTCCTTTCTCTTCTTCCTTCTTTAGCTTTGAATAGTCGAATAAGAGACCTTTCTACTCTATACTGCGTGCCCCGAATTGTGTACTCGTGACAGTTAGAGTCTGTCCTAATATATAATTTTACTATCTTAACCTTTGAATTATAAATAGTTTTCTTTAAACTATAAATCCCGTATATATAAATAACCTATAGTTATTTATTTGAATTATATATAATTCTTGAAGGTTTGGCGTTAAGTCTCCCAAAAAAAAAAAAAAAAGGGGGGGGGGTAAGATTTTAGAGTAAATCTCGGTTAAAATCGCAAGCTCCTAATTAGTCATAGGGTAATATCAGTTAGACGATGAACCCTTCGAGCCTATATCTCTTCTGTTTGTTTCCAAAGATCAACCCTCGAGTAAACCACCTCACTATATCTCCACGCCTCTATCGCTATGAAGCTTGTCATCGGCGGTTCAACCGGCTTTGTTGCCACAGAGCTCATCCGCCAAGGTCTCGAAAATCCAGCTATTACCTTCATCGTCGCCCTAGGCCGGCAAGAAATCTCCGCACCACCATGTGCAGGGCCTGCTGCTGCAAAACTGAAGTCGGTCGTTGTTGACAACTTTGAGAGCTATTCCGACAGCGTCAAGAAGGAGCTCGAGGATGCAGATGCTTGTATCTGGTATACAATTCCCCCTCCTTATGCCATCCTAATTGTCTACTTTTCGACATTTCCTTTCAATTCATTTGATATTTTATGCCTTATAGAAGTAACTGAAACAAAACAGGACCATCGCCGTGACGCCGATGAAGCTCAATACAATCCCATTCGAGGAAACCTGCAAGATTTCCCGCGACTATGCCACCACAGCTATCCAGACTCTCGACGCCCTCCATCACAAGAAAGATAGACCACTGCGCTTCCTCTACATGAGCGGCCATTTTGCCCCACGCAATAAGGATGAGGTTCCGAAAGAACTGCAAAACCACGGTCTCATCAATTACGGCCTGTTGAGGGTATGTTCCTCTATATGCCTTCTTCTGTGCCATATGTCCGTTAAATGCTAATAGTGACACATCTAGGGCGAGGCTGAGACACTAATAATCGCATACGGGGAGCAATCAAAAGGCGCAGTCCAGCCCTGTATCGTCAAACCGGGCCTCATCGACGCTCCAAGCAGGGAGAGGCAGGAGATCCCTGGCCTCCCGCACATCAACCTGCCAGATATCGCAGCAGCCCTGCTGGATCAAGTCGTCAACGGGTTCGAGAAGGACACATTGAGTAATGCTGACATGATCCGTATTGGACAAAAGGCTTTGGATGGGCAGCAGAAAGCTTGAAGGGTCCAACATGTACGCTAGCATCAAATTTTAGCGTGCTCAGGCTTATATATACAGTCATTTCAAGCCAAACACCTTATCTTTCCATTATCCCTGGCCTGCCACTTCTCATATATATTCATTTCTACAAGAACTGAGAGTATATCACATGATATTTCCTATCATGACAAGGTCGCTAGCTCTCTGTGCCTAGCTTATGAGATGATGTGGGCGTTGAGGCAAGTTTCTGGGTGCAACTAGCCACCTCTTAGACCCCTCACCAACACCAACCGAGTGCGTTGCCCCCCACTGGTCGGCTTGCTAATGCGAGAGTGGTTCAATAAATGCACCTGTCCTTAATTGGATACAACACGCAACATCTATGGAGTCTTACAGATAAATTTCATGGATTAAATTTATCGGCCCTTAATGGACTTCTGCATTGGAAACATTCCGTTTCCTGAAAAAAAAAAAAATATTCTCCGAGGTTGGGCCAACAATATAATTACACCAACAAGCTATTCAGCCAATAAAAATCCTTGTTTCTTACCACTTCAAGTATTAGGCTATACTTCATCTCTGTCTACGGGGATACAGGATTGTGTATCACCACGCTAATCCTCCTTCCTTTGCTATCTGCAAAGTGGCCGGGTAAGACGACCCCGTGGAGGATGGTTGTCTGCGTGCGCTCTTAATCCCACTTAATCCTGTCTTAGCACTGAGTTTTTGCACTAATGTGCTAACAACGCATCAATGCTCAGAACTCATATCGGTCAACTCTACTCAGTCTATCGCTTATCATCATCCTCCCCTTTTGATTTTTGCAGTTTCTGCAGGACAGCAACAGCCACGGCAAAAGCTATAGGTGTAGGCCAGCTTGATACGAAGGAAGATGGCCACTATCCAACCAATACCAGCTAGTGTCCTCCAAGAGACGCGCGGGCCTGAAGTTATCGCTGCCGGCGTGGTGGGCATTGTTGTCCCGACCATCGCTGTAGTGCTACGCTTCATCTCACGTTCACAGGCCGGTGGTGGGCTCTCCATCACGTTGAGGTTCTGGTGGGATGACTGGGCTATCCTCACAACGTTAATCTTTTCGAACAGCTTCCTTGGCCTCAACATTGCCTGGACGAACCATGGGCTGGGAAAACATTTTGTGGCGATCCCCTCCTCATCTGCCGTAACCAACAACAACATAAGCCATGCCTCCATCTTTATCTACGCCATCTGCATCTGGCTTATAAAAGTCAGTACGCTGCTCCTATACGCCCGCATCTTCAAATACTCGCGTAGCTTTGCCCTGACTCTCTGGGTAGTCGGCGGCGTTGTCACCGGCTGGTTCATCTGCACCGCTATCATTCCGTGGTTTAATTGCTACCCAGTCTCAAAAACCCTCAACTTATTCGAACCGGGCGTTTGCTTCAACCGCATGCCATGGTTCTATGCGTCCGCCTTTATCAATGCCATCATTGACCTGCTCATCCTGGTGCTACCTCTGCCGGCCATCTCGCAACTGCAGATGACAGTTCGTAGGAAGATCTCGCTCGTATTCGTCTTCATTTTAGGTTACAGCTCGGCCTTTTTGTCCTTTGCGCGCTTCATCATGATTGTCCGCACTCCTACTCTAATGAGTGTCGAACCGAGTGCGGATGCAACCTGTGGGTGATCTCTATATGAATCCAAAGCACACACAAACAACAACGAGAAACTAAACTGACAGTTCTCTTTTCTCTGCAGGGCGTCTCATCCCCCTTCTCATCATCTCCATGCTTGAAGCCCCCCTCGCCATCCTGGCCCTCTGTTCACCTCTCATCGGCCAGATGGCAGCTCGCACCCTGAAACACCGCAATATCAGCTCGCTGCTCCGGGGCATCTTCAGCACGGGCAAACTTACTGGATCGAGCAAGTCTGGGTCTAGCTACTCTGATGTCAAAGTCAAATCTGCGACAGGGCCTGGCAATTCCAGCACAACGGCGTTCGCGGATGGAAGGGATAGCGATGAAATCTTTCATGACCATTCAGTTGCTGCTACCCAACCTATCCCGATGGGTGCTATAGGGGTGAGTCGGAGTGTGGAAGTCACACGTGATATGGAGAGGGGTTTTGCTTGAGACTGTGAGAGGACCCGATGTTGCTTGCATCAAGACTGATCTCACGGGCAAATATCATGATCCTACAGAGGCACAGTCTACAAAGCCCCCTTTCTCAATCAAGGATCTATGTAGAAGTGCAGGAGAAGAAATACATTGGACGTGGTCTATTTAGTGTAGTCTTGGATATATTTATAATCAGATGGAAACCTCACAACCCGTGCTTGTACGCAGAACCAGTGTTTTAAGACCTGTTCATCTTTGATCTACAGTCCAGGATTTCCAAATAAGTATGCAACAACATCGACGTCCACGCTATGCGTTCCTCACAATCTGTATTCTGCTCACTGAAGTCTACCGTAACTGTATTCTATAACTCCCATCGCCCTCTGAAACCTGTGTAAAAGTGGCTGAGAGACAGACGAGCCTCGTTACTATCTTATTGGTAGTAAGGGGATAATGGTAGCCAGGGATGATGGTTGGTTATTAACCCCCAACTAAGGTTGGTTTGCCATAAGTGTTTGCTCACGAATAATCTCCTTCCTAAGACGGAAGGTTCATAGTTTTGGCTGTTAACCCTATACAATTCCAATTGAGATTGTCAGACCATGGGTATCATTGGATAAGTATGTTGTATTAAGGCCCTTTAAGAGGTCTATGCCCAGGGTGTATTTGCTAGCCGTATCTCGGATTTCCCGTCTCTATTACTAATACCGCTCCCATGTATTGTAACTGTGGGGTTTAAGTAACCCCTAAGGAGCTGAAGCTAGAGCTATTATTGTATCTTCGTGGACGAAACGGAAGTGCTCGCGGAAAATGCGCCATAAATCTCTGTTTTAGTTCGAACGTGGACGCGAGTATGCATGGCAAAGTACGACAGGAAATACTAGGGGTATCCTGTTACATATATAGAATCGAGACAACTATAACTCTTCTTGGACTCTAATCAATTTCTACGAGGTACGTCTCTCACACGTCGCCCACGTGTGATCCAATTTTGCCCCTTAATTCCTAATATACTTAATTCTCAGGTTTTCTCAACCTCAGGGATAGTGAACTGGATCACCTAGAGTCGCAGAACACCAACGACCAATCTCATCCACGCCCGCTATGGCCGCGCAGATTTTTAGCTTCGCTAGCTACTTTATCGAGAACCTGCTCGTGCTCCCCAATGGAAGCCTTCTTCTCAGCACCATGACATCTACAGGCCTGCTGTACACGCTGAGCCCCGCTGTCCCCTCGCCCCAGGCGCACCAGGTCACGAACTTCAGCAACAACATCACCGCCGTCACCGCCAGCGTAGCCCTTCCCGGCTATGATCTTTACGCCGTCGGAGGTGGCTTGCACACCAGCTTTGCCTTTGCAAACAACAGCATGAACCTCTTCATTGTGTCGCTTGCCACAAACTCTATCGTCAAGAGCATCTCAGTGCCCAATACGAAGTCAATGAACGGGCTTGCCGCGCTCCCATCTAATCCCTATGTCGTCCTGAGTGCTGACTCTATTGGAGGCCGAGTTTTGCGAATTGACACACGCACCAGCGCTGTTAGCGTTGCATTCTCTGACGCAGCCCTGGTGCCCAATGCAGAGCCCCCCATCGGCATCAACGGCCTGAAGATCCGCGGCCAGTATCTCTACTATACCAACTCGAACCTGGAAACGTTTGGGCGAATCCCTATCGACGCAAATGGGAGCAAGACTGGTACAGCGGAGACGCTTGCGCAGATCGATGGCAGCCCTGACGATTTTGCCTTTGATACCGCAGGAAACGCCTATGTTGCCGTGCACCCATCGTCCATGGTCAAGATCACGCCCTGTGGTATCGTCACGACAATTGGAGAGGGAGACCTGTTCCAGCAGCCCACATCCGTGGCGCTAGCACATGACGGTGCCTCGATCTATGTGTCAACAGGCGGCGACTTTCTGGCAAACCCGCGAACCGGGGGCCAGATCCTTCAGATTCCGCTGCCATGCTGACAGCGCAGTAGTAAGATCCTTCAATACTCCTTTGCTACTGTACCAAACTTCCGTAGCTGATAACCTGCTAGCTTGCCCATGCCATATTTGTTTAGCCTACTCGCACTTTGCAAGTGTAGATTAAATTATACAGGGTAACTTGTTGGCCCTCCGACTTTGGAGACCCAGAAGTTTACTCGGCAAGGAAAATCGTTTAATAAGTATCAATATAACAATAAAACGCTTCAAGAAAACCGTGTATAGGAACTGCATGTATGTGGCGTGTGGCTTCTAGGTCATTCTGTCTTCGGAGAGAGATTTCGGTCCTAAAGTGATTGTCCATCGCTTCAACTTGATCGGTAGGTCCTCTTTTAATCCTTTCTATGCCCAGCTCTGCCTTTTCAATTCAATCAACCGGAAGTTCTCCTGGCGCATCTCACATCTCTTCCTTCTTGTCTAGAGCCGATCCAGCGTCAACTTGGCACTATGGAGATCCGGGTCCTGGTGTCCCTCATGCTCCCCCTCACCATCTCCGCATTTCTAAGGATTCCTCTGGTCTGCGCCCTGACAGCTGAGCATATTGTGAGCGACCTCCAGGTCGAGTTGTCGTCCGCGTCCGAGGTCGTTTTGACATCGAACAATGCTGCATATGCCGCCGGCAATTTCACGCCTCGTTACAACATTGCGGCACCGCCTTCCTTTTCTGTCACTGTGAAACCCAGCTTTGCGGTTGACGTGCAGAAAGTGGTACGTTAGACTGGGTTGTCTTGCATACATGTAATGGCCGCTAACTCGATGAAAGGTCCGGTATGTGCGGATGCACAACATCTCTTTCCTCGCCACTGGCGGTGGCCATGGCTATTCGACGTCTCTGGGCCGGCTGCAAGGCGCCATCAATATCGACCTTGGCGCTTTCAAGACGATCAAGATTGACGTTGCCGCCGAGACGATGACCGTTGGGGGCGCAGTGAGGTCTGATCAGGTTGCCCGTGCACTCCAGGCGGCAGGTATGGAAATCAGTAGGTATCATCAGCATACTTCTCTGTCCCATGCTTACTTGTACTTTCTCTTTGATAGCCCTCGGCCAATGTGGATGCATTGGCTTTCCAGGAGCCACACTGGGTGGAGGTATTGGTCCGTATTCAGGGCTCCATGGACCTATGTCTGATTCTCTGCGATCAGTAGAGATAGTCACCGGAAACGGCGAGCTCCTGAATGTTTCCAGTACCCAGCACCCAGACCTCTTCTACGCCTTAAAAGGGGCTGGCTTCAACTATGGCGTGGCCACATCCCTCGTATACAAGATCTTCCCGGCCACCAACGGCGGCCAGGCCATGCTCGCCCAAATGATCTTCCCCGGCGCGGTGAACGAGTCCGTATGGGGGCTCGCAAGGTCGTTCGCGGGATCACAGCCCAAAGAGCTCGCAATCAGCCTGGACGCACGCTACTTCGCTACAATGGGCGGCATGGTAATTATTGCCAACTTCATCTACGCTGGCCCGCAGGCAACCGGCCTTCGGCTCATCCAGTCATTTCTCGATTTGCAACCCGCCAATCTGGATATCTCCACCGTTGCGTGGGTTGATATTCCATCGAAGGCTTTTTACGGCGGCATCGCTTCGGGCGGTTGCTCCCCTGGTGCATACTACGTCCCCTACACGCTCAATGTCTACCAGGTTGATGTGCCGAACCTTGTTAGCGTCTTCAACCATCTGAACTCTACCCTGGGGGCGAACGCAACGCTGCAAGGCGCTTCAATCGCTTGGGTGCAGTATTCGCAATATGGGTTCCAGTTGCAGAATGATAACTCGTCGGCGTGGCCGTATCGCGACGTCGTTGCTTTTGTGTAAGTGCATGGACAACTCATCTACATCTCGCATCCCTCGAGCTCACATGCAATTTCCTCTACTCTTTGACTGCGATGAGAAGAAAGGCTGACCCTTGGTTTCCATATGCAGTCAAATCGATGGCGTAGCTTCGGATGCGTCCCAACTCTCCGCGGTTGGGAAATTCGGTCGTAAGATGCGAGACATGCTGCAGGAGGGGAGCGGGCGAGACCATCTCCATGTGTACGTGCATTTTGCACATGGGGATGAGTCACCCACGGCTGTGTATTCGGCGGCTAAAGTCGCCGGCCTCCAGAGGCTGAAGCATGTATACGATCCTTCAGGATTGTTTTCATGGTATAATCCTGTTCGAGCAACATGAAGAGAATGAAGATTGCTTTACATAAACTGCAGTACGCACATTTAAGCGACAGCCGAAGCTAGCTGACCTTGGCACTGCTGTGTAAGGCTTATAGCTCACATAAAAATATGTTAGAACGTTATGTCACGTAACGTGGGATAGTTGCACCAACAGAGCGAACTCCTGCTAAGGCATTCAAGTGAGCGTAGTATATTGATCAATGAGACGCTTGATTCTAGAAGAACTATATGAGCCTAGCTATTTATATGCAGATGATCGCGAAGTGATTAGTCAGTACTTAGTAACCATACGAGAGCTTCTCCGACATGCCTCAGGCGCGCCATTTTCCGTGACACACCCCCCCAGATGAGCCTCAGGCCACTGGTTCATCTGCTAGGCCTATCCTGGAGCAGCGCGTGAATCACCAGCTGCTCGCTCGCTTAGGTGAAGTTATTCAGAGGTTCTTTGAGATCAGCTGGCCAATCAGGACTCGCGCCTTTGTTTTGTTGCTGCAATCACTTCATCTTTTCCCAATCACTAATCCTTTTGGGCTTAGTACGAAGCTGGATTGCAATCACCAGGCTCTTTTATATAAGGCCAGGAAAATTTTAGACAACTGTAGGCCATCAGGAAGATATCATCTCACCCACAACCATAATAATAACCACAATGCCTTCAAAGGAGGCTCGTCGCGCTCGCACGGAAGCTGCTCGCGCTGCTCGCGCTGCAGCAGTTGTAGGTTCTTCTTTTCTTGTTGCTTTGACGCGTTTTTGATTATTATTCCTCAGGCTCGTCGTTCTGCTGTTGTCGCTCGCTCTCCAAGTCCCGCGCCTGCTCCTTCGTCTGGGACCTTTTCTCTTTATTCGCTGTTTGGCACTCCTCCTGCGCATCCAAGGACTCCCTCTCCCGCTCCCGCTCCCGCCGCTGCGTCGCCTCCGGCTCCCCCATCGCGTCGCCGCACTCCGCGAGGTGCTCCTGGTGCTCGCCGTGCAGTACCTTGCTTGGGCTGTGTGCGGTCGCTGCTTGCAGGCAGCTCGAATGGAGTTTGCCAGGATGGCAAAGCTTCTCGCTGTTGGCGGTGCTCCTTGGGGCACTCGTGTGTTCCCTTGCCTGCGGGCTCGCTCCCAGTCGTGGAGCTGTTATATTCAGAGCTTGCCAGTGGGGCAAATTATACTGTAAGTACTACTGCTCTTCACTTGCTATCTACTAATCGTTTCTAGCGAATAAAGAATCTTCGCTGTGGCGTAAAGATTGCCCTTGAGGCATTTGGAGCTGTTGCTGTTGCTGCCGCTGCTGCTGAGGAAGAGGAAGAGCAGGAAGAGGAGGAGGAGCAGGAGGAGCTCGAGGAGGAGCTCGAGGAGGAGGGGGAAGATGATGAGCTTGACGCTCGCCGGGCTCGTGCTCGAGAGCTCGCTCTTGAGCTAGTTGATCTCCTGGTCCGTTGAGTAGATTTTTTGGGCTTTGCAACCCATCTACAAGTAAGTAGCTTAGGAACGTTACCTACATTCTTATACTTATTTTGGCTTTGCAACCAGCAAGTGAGCAGCTTGGGATCGTATCCCTCATTCTTGTACTCAACTTGGCTTTGCAATTAGCAAGTGAGCAGCTTGGGATCGTATCCCTCAAGATTAGGTTGAGAATTGACTTCTTACCATCCTTTAACAAGGTCTTCTAGAGTTAGAATATAACAAATGAAATTGGGCATATAATATGCAAGTGATCGTCGAGATCTGTGGTAGAGTATACTCTGTTCACCAAATAAGTGTCGACATATGAAAATGCTCTAGCATAGAGCTTGTTTTACGCACAGCGAGTGCTCGTCAGGTCCTTTCGACTAGAGCGCGCGTGTCATAGAGCTTGAGAAGCCTGCGGAAATGCTCGAATTTCTGGCGTGTTAAGTTCTTGGTCATGCCATCCGCTGGCATTTCAAGTGTTGGCAAGTAAGAGAGCTGGAAACTACCCTTTTGGTGTTCCTGCCGAAGCTATAGGTTTTTCAGGTCGACATGTCGCAGCTTCGTGGATATTCTCTCGTTCTCTCCTACAATCAGGCGGATCGTCTGCTGGTTGTCGCAAAAAATCGTTTATGGCCCTTCTAAGTCGAGTGTTATTTCCTTGAATAGGCGCTGGAGAGCTATTGTTTCACGCGCGACATAGTCTACTCCTAGTAGCTCCGCTTCTGTAGTAGAAGTTGTTATTGTATCCTGGCGAGTAGCTCTCCAGGCAATCAACCCTCCAAATAATGATATAATATATCCATGTGATGATCGTCTAGTTTCTGAATCATCCGCAAAGGACGCGTCTGAGGCTATTACTAGCCGTGCTTCGCTCCTGTCCTTGGAATATATAATACCTAGGAAACGCGTACTATATAAATAGCGGATCGTTTAGTCGACTGCTGCTATATGCTCTGGAGCTAGATTTGTGAGAAAATGAGAGAGTTGAGATACAGCGAACGCCACGTCAGGCCGTAGCATGATCGCTGTGTATAACACAGATCCTACTTTCTCTTGATATTCCTTTACACAGTCTAGAGAAGCTTGGCGCTTATTCTTCTCAAGCTCGTAGAATGGCAAAGGGGTGCTTGGGCACTTCCCATCTACCAAACCAAAACGCTTAGCTACCTTCTCAATATATGTATCGTGAGCAAGCTATATTTTGCCAGCAGCTCGATCTCTGATTACTCTCACTCCCAGGAACTACTCAATATCACCTAGATCGCGGATCTCGTACACTTCCTTGATTTGTGCTACTAGTTGGTTTGCGAGCTTCTCATCCTCCTTGTAAAAGATTACTTGAACGTTATCTATATAGAATACGATAAACACCTTGCGATCAAGTGTCATATATATACAGGGCTCCTCTTGGCATAATACCAATCCTAGCTTCTTTAGCGTAGACGTCCACTCGTTGTACCATAGTACAGGCGAGTCTTTGAGCCCGTATAGGGCGCGATCAACTACGACACATTTACCTGCTCGTTTGAATCCATCAGGCAAATAGCAAGCTACTAGCGCGCTCCTGGAGTCTCGCTGGGCGTTCACGAATGCGTTCACGACATCGTATTACTTCACTTCAAGATTAAAGTGTGCTGCTATCGCCATAGCTACCCTAAATGAGCGAGCGGCGAGCGTTGCTGCATACGTCGAGAAGATCGTTGCTTCTTCCTGTAGATCACCTCTCACTACTATTCTTGATCGGCAGCAAGTAAGGAAGCCACCTGAGTCCGTCTTATATGTAAATACCCACTTCAGGGGGATCGGATCAGTGACTGCTTGGGAGCGCTCGATCACTCTCCAGCAGTTCCTCTTCTCTAGGTTACTGATCTCCAGACGAGCATCAGCTTTAAAGTACTCTCCGTAGGAGTGTTTTTCCAGCTCCCTCCAGGCCTTAGGTGCTTTAGGCAAGCCACTTTGGTGTACATGTGGTATATTCTGGCCAAGGTTCTTGCCAGGAGCACTGTTCTGTAGAACTGATTCCGCGATCACCGCGTGTACAGCTCTGTGCTCGATACCGCTCCAGCTCACATCTTCTTGCGAAGGAAATAGCGTACTAAAGAAAGTATCCAATTCTGCCTGACCACGGCTCTCCCACGTAGGGTATGCCATGATCGTCGTTGCAAGGAGGTTTCTACTTTTTGTCGTCTCCG
Organism: Tricladium varicosporioides; assembly: GCA_021365295.1. Classification (NCBI taxonomy): domain Eukaryota; kingdom Fungi; phylum Ascomycota; class Leotiomycetes; order Helotiales; family Tricladiaceae; genus Tricladium; species Tricladium varicosporioides. Next base: position 1,340,434 of record JAJTIW010000009.1, on the reverse strand, counting down.
AGCCTTCCCCTTGTGCTCCAGAAGCTCTCTTCCCCTGAAGTCTTTGACTTGAGCGAGACGCTTGGGGTTGAGCTTTTGGCGCTCGCGTCTACTTTATTCTGCCGCTCGATGCTAGCTTTGCATCCTGCGATATTCTGCTTCGAGCAGGAGTCTAGCTTTCAACTAGCTCCCGCTCTAGTAAAGGACCTAGCCAAGTATTCTGAGTAGAGTACGTATGCTCAGTTGGTTTTGATACCACTTTACCCGCACTGCTGATACGGCGTTCAGGAGTGCCTGCCATCCCCACGTCATCACCTCGCGCACCTACTGCCTGCATTAGTACGCTGACTAGCTGACCACCTACTACTGAGGAGCTCTCGATTACATGAGGCAAGCTCTCTGGAGCAGGTGTTAGTTCAGGTATCTGAAGTCCTATACCCACATTCTCTCCTTCTTTTAAGGCGCTCACCCCCGAGTTCTGGCTCTCCTGAACCTCACTCTGGCACTCGCTTGCCTCCTGCGGAGTATCCTGTGGCACTTCGTTATTGCCTGTTGCGGGCTCGTTCCACAAGCCAAAGTTCTCGAGTATTGCTCCAGCGTCCTAAAGCTCTCCTTCATCTTGCTCGATCACTTCTACTAGTTGTTTCGTGATCGGTAGCGGTTGGCCTTCTGCTGCCTCGAGCTCTAAAGAGTAGAATATCTGCTCGTCGAACGTTACGTTTCTTGTGATTATTACCCTTTCGAGCGCTGGCACCCAGATCCTGTAGATCGACGTCGTAACGTACCCTACTAGATACCCAATATACACTCGTGGCTTGACCTTGAATACTCTTCTATTTATATTTGCTTCTCTTTCCTTTACTAACGGGTATACACGCGCTCCGTAGATATAAATGCTATTCTAATCAGGTCGTAGATCAGCTGTTATTTTCCTTACAAGAGCTAGATCATAAAACCGAAAGTAATTCCTAAACCAAGCATCTAACACTTCGCTTGGAGTACACATCTCATATACTTCGGAGGGGCTCACATTATATAAAAATACAGCAGTCATTACTGCTTCTGGCCATAGATTCCCTGGGAGGCGAGCAGCTTCTCTTATTTTTAGAGCGCGCATAACGACCTCTTGCCCAGCTCGCTCTGCACCCCCATTGGGTTCGTGAGTGTGAGTTAGTGGAAGCTCGAGATCTATACCTTCCGCGTACGCCCAGTTCTCATATTCCGTAAATCCTTTGCGGCCGATCACAGAGATATCGTTATCATACTTTATTTTGCATATTGAGAGCCCGTACTGTCGCTTTACCCAGCTCTCAAATCCAGAAAGTGCAGTAAATACTTCCTCATATGTCCTCCTGAATAGCACAAAACCAGTGAGCTTGCCACTATATTCATCCTTGATCGCCAGAAACCATTGCGCTCCATTATAGCCTTCTGGATAATCAAATAGATCCCATTGAATTCTCCAGAAAGGGCGAGGTAATCGCTTCTCTGATGGCCTCCTAGATATCACTTGGCTGGCGTGAGCCTGAGCACAGTGCTAGCACTTCACACGCTCTATACCTTCAATTTATATATTCCGAACGTTCTTTACTAGTGCGCGCAGTGCTCTTGGGCCTAGGTGTCCTGAGCGAGCATGCCAGACGCTCTCTGAGTCGCTTCTTGGCTTCAGGAAATCTCTGGTTTTACGGAACCTGGCTCTTACTCTTCGCTCGATCATTGGAAACATTAGAGTCTCCAAGAGAGCTTCAACATAGGTAGAAAGAGGCTTATATTCTAAGAAAACTAGATTATAGTAGCGCTCAAGTTTCTTGAGTACTATACTATTCTTGAGTGATTCTAAGCGAAGCGAGCAATCCAGGCCACTGTACCAAACGCCAGCTACTCTAAGTCGAGCTTCTAATATTATATTAATATGAAATCCTTCTACAACAGTTACATTATATAACTGCAGATCATATACGACGTTTCCTGATTCTCCTGTAAGGATCTTAGGGAGCACGCGAGTGCCTCTTCCAGAGATCGAAAAAGCTGTCGTACCAGCCTCGACACAGTCATCAGCAGTAGCTCTCACGAATGAGCCTGATACTAATAGCGATCTCGAGTTAACCAAATGAACCGCTCCACAATTGTCTAGGAGAGTACTTTCTGAAAGTGGGTACTTGCTGAAGTCGAGCATAACATATATTCCTAGATAATCGCCAGTAAAATCTATGATACTTGAATCTAGCGTAGCAACTGTAATATTACCAGAGTACTTGGAAATAGTTCCTATATCGCTCTTTTGAGCCTTCAGCGAGGTGCTCGTGTCACCTTGACTTAACCATCCTTTTCCTTTGAGCGTTACTCGTAAAACCTTGAACTTGGAGGTATCTAAGCGCTCCTTGATTTCCTTCACCCGCTCGGCATTTGGTTTTCTATGTCTAGGGATCCACTCCCTAGCTGATCCAGTGAGCGCATATTAAAGGACGTGACATCTCTCTGGTTCCTACCGATGCTTCCTCTCCTCCTGAGCTCTACAGGGACAGCTTGGATTGCCAGAGTCGTCGTTACGAGCAGGGCTTGCTCCTGTATCCGAGCGCTCTCCAATAGTAGCGAAGATCCCCGGTTGCCGAGATGAGTGTCGTGCAGAGTTTTCCTGTATGAGAGCAGAGAACCAGGTAGCGTACTGCTCGAGCATCTTTCCTTCCTCTCCGAGCTCGTCATTTCCGATGACCTTGGTTAGCTCCCGTCGTGCCCAATCAGGAGCGATCTTATACGACACAGCCGTGAGAAAATCTCTTATTGCCAGCGTACCCTTGATCTCCTCCAAGCCATATGCCCTTGCTCGTTGGTAGAGCTTGTACCAGTCAGCCTGCCAGCGCGTAGGATTGACGTTTCCGTGCTCCGCCTGCTTCAGGCAGTTTCGATACTGCTCTCTGATACTGGTCTTGGTGCTTGCCTCAGTTGATCCAGCGATCTTCTGAAGGTTTCTGACGAGAGCTTGAAGGCTGGATTTTTCTTCGGTCCTCTGAGTGTACATAACAGTAGAGAGCAAGCCTTGATCAACCGAGGATCGTACCCAAACCCAGATCTTCTGGTATTTGATATTGAGTCTATCAGCAGCCGCTTGAGCGATCATGTAGCTCCTCTGGTAATCTTGGAACTGCTCCTTTACGTCGCTGTACCCAACTCTAGGAATTGGGCTCATGGATGCTGCTGTTCGGGTGCTCGATGATGACCTGGTGGCAACACCTGTAGAGTTGCCTTCTCCCTGGAGCTCCCTGCTGCGCTCCTCAATCAGGTCAGCGATCGTCGGAGGGAGCGCCAGAGGCTCGTCCAAGTCTGGAGCGTCGGGAGCTTCGGGGTCGACTAGATGCCAGACTTTTTGCATCATGGAGTTGTAGCGTAGTTGAAGATACCATTCAGCCCAGTCGGCCCTAGTTCTAAGGGTAACATTGCCCTGGTTGAGGTCATCGTTGGTGGTTGACATCGTGGGATTTCAGGTAGCTGATTGATCGTAGGAAAGAGAAATGAATGAGCAGGCGATCTTCTGTTGGCACAGCGTACAGCGCGTTGAAAGCTTATACGCGAACCGGGCTCATAACTGTCACGTAACGTGGGATAGTTGCACCAACAGAGCGAACTCCTGCTAAGGCATTCAAGTGAGCGTAGTATATTGATCAATGAGACGCTTGATTCTAGAAGAACTATATGAGCCTAGCTATTTATATGCAGATGATCGCGAAGTGATTAGTCAGTACTTAGTAACCATACGAGAGCTTCTCCGACATGCCTCAGGCGCGCCATTTTCCGTGACACGTTAGTATAACTAAGTCTGCTGACTTAGGCAGCTGACGATATATCGTCTTTAGTGTTGGTGTTCTGCTTTTCTCCTCAGCTATTAGTTTATTGTAATAATATTACTACTCTCTAGTAACTGCCCGGGGTCAAGCTAGTAGTACCTAAGACCTACGAGCCTATAGTCCTAGTTGACCCTCATAGCCCTCCCCTGACCCCTGAGCAGGAGGTCTAGTTTTTTATGAGGGATCTTTACTATAAATTATACCCGGCCTTGAAGTATTCTGAACAGAGGTAGTAATTAAAATCTTTATTTGAATTCTAAATATGCCCTTCAAATCAAGTCAAATCAAATCAAATAATTGTGCACCTGAGAGTGCCTTATCGCTTCCCACACCCTATAGTAATAAAGAGACCTTACCTAGGTAGTTGTAACAATTGAGTTCTAGCCTATTAACCGCGTTAGGCAAGGGCTAGGTAAGGCTGGGCTGATATTTTAACAGAAGTGTGGTAGTCAGGTCGTAGTGCGAACTCACATGATATGGTTATGATTAGGCGAATTAAGGGCGTTCTCAGGGAGTATTGAGTACGGGGCCGTTTTTTTGCCCAACAATTGCTGCCTGAGGGACATTTTCAGGCCTAAAAAGACAGGTGGAGCACTCACCCGGTTGAAAGCCGGTTAGCTAGATAATAAAAAGCTAAATATATTTATTATTAACTTAGTATCCTCTATTTATCTTACTAGGTATAATATTACTAGAGTATATAATTATATAATATAACTCTTTTGCCTTAATTATACTATATTTATAAAATATATAATAACTAGTTCTTGACTAGTCTTTAATCGGTTATTATCTAGTTAAAGACTAGTTATTATATACTTTTATAATTATAATAGAATTAAGGAAAAGAGTTATAAACTAAATATTTAAATTCTAGCCTACTAGCTATTTAAAAACTCAAAGTATAAAATCGAGTCCATAAGTAGTTCTCTGTATATAAATTACATGTTCTTTATTTATATACGTGATAATTCTTTATATTTTCTTAATATATTCACGTGACTAAAAGACTATTATTATTTCGTTATAATCTATATTATTTTTGATAGTCTATTGATTTCTAGATTAGCTTATATATTAATAAGTATATATAACTACTTAATAACTAATTATAGTACTAGTTACAGTCTCAAGCCGGTGTTTAACTGGCTGTTAATCGGTCCTCAGCCGGTCTCTAACCGGGCGGGATCTACCTGTCTTTTTATACCTGAACAGATTTCAGGCAGCAATTGTGGGGCAAAAAAATGGCCCCGTACTCTGCCCACCGGGTTTATTTATAATGTCATTATAATAGAGGAGTTATAATAATTTTCGTACTTTAGTGGCTAGCTCAATTATGAAATACCTTAAGATATTTAACTATTTTAATTTAAGTTAAAATAGTAGATAATTTTTAATTTTACTCCAAGTATAATCAAGTAGATTAATAAAGTAAGATATATTTATAAGATATGTATCTTTCTATGAAATATTCATTTTGCTCTACTCTTCTGGTCCACTGGCTTGACCCAGAGTGATCTTGGCTCAAAAGCGAACCAAGCCCTCTGCTCTAACCAATCCTCTTCTTGAGCATCCCCTTCCCATTCTAGATCAAAGTTCCATACAACCATAGCAAGAGCTACTCGTACCTGCGCAAAAAAGAGTCTGCAGTAAAATGTCATATTAGCTTTGGTTGCGGGGTCTCTTGTTTGCTTGATTTAGTATACGTACTTATACCCTATACAATTTCTTGAGCCAACAGAGAAGGGAGCAAAGGCCTCTTTGACATCTTTGTCGAAGCGGTTGTCGTACCGCGGATCCGTGCCAGGAAGGAATCGTTCGGGGTGGAACTTCCGCGGCTCGACCCATAGGGCGGGATGGTTTTGGATGCTTTGGAGGTTGACGCCAATGATGGTCTGGTGGATGTGTTAAATCTGTTGCTTTGTCCAAGGTGGGGACTGGAGTATATTAAGGCATACTATTCACTACTCTTCAAGCACAAAGTATATATGAAGCATAACTTACGTTTCCAGGAATGGCAACGCCGTCCACAACGTGCCCCTCTGAAGGAACGACGCGAGGAAGATTAATGGGAGTCGGATGGCGAATTCGAAGCGTCTCATTGATCACGGCGTCCAGATACACCAGACCCTGCGTTCCCTGCACCGTGATCTCACTCTTGTTAGAGAAGCGCCCACGAATCTCCTGGACGAGGCGATCCAACGTCATCCGGTGGCGAAGGAGCAGATATGTGGCTGTTGCCATGATGTTCGTATTCAACTGTGAGCCGGCAATGACAAAGGCCAGCCCATTGCTCAGCAGTCTAGAAGGTTAGGGAGTTAGCATTTCCTGTTCAGGGGTATTTCAGGGGCAGAAGGAAGAGATATGTCCGCTTTGAGAAGTGTTTAGGAGTAGTTAGATTACATGGGATGTAACATGGTGAGAATTGGGTGGTGGGAAATCAGAGAGCAAATTGTCCTTACTCGGCCTTGGTGATGCCCTTCTGTTCGTTCTCATCCAGCCGGCCCACAAGCGGCGCGATGAGATCAAATCGCTGCTGCTCCTTCGTTTCTATATTGGCTAGGCGCCGGTTGAGGGCGCCGGTAATGACACGCCAGTTGCGCTGGCGGGCCTTGCGCGTCACACTCAGGAGAAAAAGCCCTAAGATGGTATCAAGAGGCGAGAAGCGCGTTAGGGCGATGCGCACAGCGCTAAATTTTGCGTGGAAGAAGTAGTTCTTGAGCCAGCCGTGCTCATTGGCGCCCTCTAGCCCGTGGACTAGGGACTCGCCCAGGCTGAGGTCGGTGATGGTGTCGAAGGCCGCATAACCATACAGCTTGGTGATGTCGACCTTCTGGCCCTGATCTTTGTCCGCCTCCCGACGAACGCGCGCCACGAGCTGGTCGGCATACCCCTCGATGATGGTCGCCTGGCCGCGCAGCCCCTTATCTGAGAAGCTGTTGGCAAGCACTGCGCGTATGCGTTGATGCGTAGCCCCCTCGGCGGTGAAGAGTGAATGGGCACCATTCAGAGGGGGGGTTTGGCTATATGGGTCCTTGAGGAGCAGCGGTTTGAAGATATAGATTTCCTTCCACGCTTTAGGGGAGACAGTTGAGAGCTCGTCTGGCGCGATGCGTACCACGGGCCCGTACTTCTCATGGTGCTTCCCCAAGGTCTGCCAGAGGTCGCCCTTGATCACAGTACTCGCCCAGGGCAGCCGAGATATTGCCCACAATTTGGGACCTGGGAACTTGGAAAGAGGATGGAAGTAGACGAGGTAGGTGGCAGAGGCTACAAAATACTAGTATGAAGAGGTATGTCAGCATTGAGCTTTAGCATACAAGAGTCTGGCATAAAAAGATGGAAAGGCCACAAAACCACGGATCAAATTATGTCTGCTTACCAGGGTATAGGCTCCTATACAGAGCCTAATAAGCTCTACAAAATCATGCTCAGATAGGCTACCTATGGCCATCTTGCCTACCACCTTGCTTCGCGGTTAGTAAATAACTATTATAAATCAATTGGGTGGTTGTTCTAACTTCCACGAAGGTATTAAGAAGATCCAGCTTGTATATTGAATGGTGGAGCTAGCAATGAATCAGGTGAAGGAGGGGAGGGGCTGATTGTGCCGCAGCCAAGGCCCTACAATAGTTCTGGCGAATTTCTAGGAATCCGGAAATTCCCTTACCCTTCGGCGGGTCCAATACGGACGGATGAATAATATCGCCGATATGTATAAGAACCTGGTAGGAATATGGGGGTTGGCTTCACTGGGATAAGTTTCCTGTTCGGTAGATTAAATTATACAGGGCAACTGGTTGGCCTTCTCTGCACCCAAACTTCGAAAATGCCTTCTTGTATGAAAAGGTATGTGGAAAAAACATGATAATATACTGGCTAATTAGTGCAACGCTACCGAATGGGGAATGTTGGTTGGTTGGAGTGCTGTGCCGCTAATCACTCAACGGTCAGCTTGCGGAGGTATACATGCAGCCGGACGACTCGAAGGTTGCATTTTCTCTTGCAGAAATGTGCCTTTCCCTTCGTCCTCAAAAGTTTATCCCTGTAGGAGATGACCTGCATCTCTACTAATCAAGACCCCCCTATACAGTAGACCCTTTATGTTACTATCTCATAATCATTGTCCTTTCTTGGTGTATCGGCCGTCTAAGTATTCCTCAATCTATAGAGTGTCAAGCACAACAAAGATGGCCAAAGACAATGTGTCAGCGGCCTTTTTCTGCCCGCAAACTACAGCCGCAGATGAAGCCTACCTTGATAGTCTGCATTTCTTTCTAAGCCGGCACCTTTACGGACGCACCATCCTAAGCGAAGTTGCGGCTCTAGCAGATGGCGAACTTTGGGATATATTTTCTTCTGCTAGAGCGGATGTGCGAGCCCTTAGCCATGGCCCCAAATACCTCTCTATCCTGCGAGATTGGGCCGTTACCGGTGTCTCTGGTCCTCTGGCCTCGATACGATCCAATATTACATCACTTCCCCTTCTTGCTGTCATGCAGATTGGACAGTACTTCCGGTACCTGGATGTGTATGGGCAAACACACCAGGAGTTTGTAGCGCAAGTCCAAAAAGGCGCTGGTGGTATCCATGGATATTGTGGTGGATTACCGGCGGCCATGAGTATTGCCTGTGCTAGGGATGAAGCTGAAGTGGTGAAATACACTGCGGCTGCTATGAGGATCACTGTCGGCATTGGAGCATACACGGAGGCAGGCGATGAAGATCAAGGGGCCGAGCGCACATTGCTTGCCCTACGCCTCAAGTACGAGGGTCAGGGTGACGAGTTCATTCGTCATTTTCCGGGTACTTATATCGCAGCCATCACAGGTCCTCGGGCTATCAGCATTGGTGGACCAGCAGCCACGGTGGACGAGCTTTTCCGCTTTGTCACCGGACCTGAGGCCCTCCGTGCACAGAAGATCGACCTTGGAGGGAGTGCGCACAACCCGGCGAACATCCAACTTGCCGCAGAACTGTGTCGTATTTGCCGAGAGGCGCCCCATATCAATCTACAGCTCCCAGATGCGAAGCATCTGAAGGTGCCACTACGATCAAACCAGACCGGCGCGCGGATTCAGCACGGCTCTTTGACGGACGATCTCATCACTACCAATCTGGCTGCTTGCTGCGAGTGGTTTGAGCTGCTAAAGTGCGTCGCCCAGGACTTGACGCAGTCGCATCGATCGAGACACGAATTCGTTGTCTTTGGCTGGGCTGATTGCGTGACTATGTCCCCTTTCCATCAACTTCGCCTCCATATCAACAAGACAATAGCCAAGGGTTTGATATTAGAACAGCTACCGCAAAGGCAAGGGCAAAGAAAAGAAGTAGAATTAGAAGTAGAATGTCAAGACCAAGACCAAGACCAAGACCAAGACCAAGAAAAGTACCCAGGCCAAGGCCAAAAGAAACAGAAAGAGCAAGAGGAAAAGCAGGATGATGGAAAAGACCAAGAGAAACAAAAAGAAAACCTCCACTTACCACCAAACTTCAACTTCCCCGAGAATGCCATTGCCATAGTTGGTGCATCATGCCGTCTCCCAGGAGCTAGAAACATGGAAGAGCTATGGGACGTGCTTGCGAATGGGACAAACTGTGTGCAAGAGCTCTCCTCCATCGACCGGTTCGACTTGCCTAGGAGCTTTCGCTCGTCACAAAGCAGCAGTCTCACGCACCGGCACACGTTCTACGGGAATTTCATCGACGATGTCAAGCGATTTGATCACGCCTTTTTTGGCATCAGCAGCCGCGAGGCGGCAAATATGGATCCCCAACAGCGCCTAGCCCTCGAACTCTCGTTTGAAGCCTTAGAAGAAGCCGGATACTTGGTCTCACATCAGCGAGCCTCTAACGATAACACCGGCTGTTTTATCGGCCTGGTGCTGGCCGAGTATATGGAGAATACTAACGGGCATGCGCCAACTGCGTACACATCCACCGGCACTGTCCCAGCCTTTGTTTGTGGCCGCATCAGCCATACTTACGGGTGGTCTGGCCCGTCTGAAATGTTCAACACGGCCTGCTCGTCCTCTATGGTTGCTATAAACCGCGCATGTAAAGCTATCCAGACAGGAGAATGCCGTATGGCCTTGGCTGGGGGCGTGAATGTGATCTCGGGTGTCAACAACTATCTCGATTTGGCTAAGGCTGGCTTCCTCAGCCCCACGGGGCAATGCAAGCCGTTTGATGCATCCGCCGACGGGTACTGCCGCGCCGACGGCGCGGGGTTGGTGGTTCTGAAGAAGCTGGAGCAGGCACTGGCTGACGGTGATGGAATTTTAGGAGTCATCGCCGGCGTGGGCACAAACCAGGCTGGGCTCTCCAGCTCCATCACTGCCCCTGATCCGGCCGCACAGCAAGCACTCTACCGGACCGTACTGCACCAAGCTGGGGTCCAGGCCAACCAGGTCACATATGTGGAGGCTCACGGCACCGGGACCCAGGTAGGCGACCCTCTGGAAATGGAAAGCATCCGATCCGTCTTTGGAAGCGGAAACGGTAGTGTCTCTGTCGGCTCCATCAAGGCCAACGTGGGCCATAGTGAGCCGGCAGCGGGTGTGGCTGGCCTGCTTAAGGTCTTGGCCATGCTACAGCACGGTCAGATCCCACCGCAGGCAGGCTTCCGCCTCCTGAATCCTAAGATCGCCCTCCCAGATGAGATTAGTATACCCCGCAGCCTGCGTCCCTGGGATACCACGTTCCGTGTGGCGATGGTGAACAGCTACGGTGCTGCTGGATCTAATGGCGCCCTTATCTGTTGTGCCATGCCCCAGCCAATATCCAAACAACCATCGATAGTCATACCACGGTTATCATTTCCTCTCCTAATCACCGCAAAATCCAAGGCAAGCCTTATCGAGAATGCAAGAGTCCTCAGCGCATACCTGGGACGGAAAGCTGGTGACACTAACATGCACCTGGCCGACATTGCCTTCACGCTGAACCAACGAAAGCAGCGTCACAAGTACATGGCATTTGTCACCACGGACACCATTAAGGGAGCTGCGCAACTTCTTGGGTCTCTAAACCAGGCACAGATATCTGAGCTTCCAATATCAGACGAAGCATCACCACAACCGGCCCTCGTGCTTGTATTCAGCGGCCAGAGCAGCAGCAAGATCGCACTTCCTAAGAGCCTGGCTGGTAGTTTTCCTGTTTTCCAGTCGTACCTCGAAGCGTGCGACACTGAGTTCCGCAAGCTGGGCAATCCCTCTCTTCTTCCAACTATCTTCCAGGAGGAGACTGTCGATGATATTGCCGCATTGCAGTGCGGCATCTTTGCCGTCCAATACGCTTGTGCACGATGCTGGATGAACGCTGGAGCACAGCCACGCGCCCTCATCGGCCACAGCCTTGGGGAAATCACGGCGCTTGCTGTGGCGGGTGTACTTTCCCTTGCGGAATCTATCAGGTTAGTTGCCGCTCGAGGTCACTTGATTGCGGAGAAATGGGGTCCAGAGAAAGGGGCAATGCTTGCGCTGGAGTGCACGGTGGGTGAATGGGCTGAGATCGCGACGGTGGTGGGGCAAGATGGGGTCTCTGGGCTCGAAATTGCCTGCTACAATGGGCCAACATCTGTGGTTGTGGCTGGCGCCGTAGAGGCTATCGCAGCAGCGGAGAATACTCTGCGCCAGCAGTCTCGATTGCAAAAATTCCGCTTCCAGCGCCTCCAGACCAGCCATGGCTTCCATTCGGCGTTGACAGAACCCATCTTGGCTGACCTAGAAGCCGTTGCGCAGTCCCTCACATGGAATGAGCCAAGCATCCCTCTCTATACCTGTACCAAAGAGCCGGAATCGGTTGGCCAAAATATCGTGCAACACATGCGCCGGCCTGTGTTCTTTGGTAATGCCGTCCGCAGAGTCGAGGACACTCTAGGGTCATCATGCCTGTGGCTTGAGGCCGGCGTCGACACGCCCATCACAGCCATGGCCAGGAGGGCATGCAGACAGCCCAATGAGCACATCTTCCAGCCCATCAAGGCCCACGGTCACCCGCGACCGGCTGATGGAATTACAGACACCGTGACTGGTCTCTGGCGTACTGGAACGTTCCTGCGCCATTGGGCCTTTCTCTCCAGCGACGCTCGCCCAGTATGGCTCCCGCCTTATCAGTTTGCGAAGACACAACACTGGGTGGACCATATTGACCAGGTAACGGAAATGCAGCTGGAAGTTGTGCGCCTGGAAAATATGTTGGCGCCAGGTGGCAGCCCTGGGGAAGCCACATCGCTTCCTCCCCCACTCCCACCACTTGTTACAAGAAGGCAGGATTCGACAGTTCGGGCAGGATGCGCAGAGTTCGTGGTGAACACGCAGAGCGCACGTTTCCGTGAGGTGGTCAGTGGTCACGTGGTATGTTCGCGCCCTCTATGTCCCGCGCCCCTGTATATGGAGTCCGCGACCATGGGGTTGCTATTGTTGCTTGGAGGCAATCAAAGCGCCACCGGAGGGCCTCATCAAGTAATGGAAGGCAGAAGCCTCGGTTTCAAAGAACTGCGTGTCACTCACCCGCTGAGTCTTGAGCCTCAAGGTGACATGGTGCTCCTTCGCCTCGAGGAGGTGCCTGGCGAACTGCAGGCGTGGAATTACAGTATCTTCTCGTCCAGTACCACAAATGGCCTGAATAAACAGATGACACATGCAGACGGGGTAATTTCTCTAGCTCCAGATTCCCTGCTAGATGATTTCCAGCGCCTCGTCGCTGGTGACATGCGACGCTTCGCCCACGGATCGCAGAAGGAAATGCTGCAGTCTGGGCGTGCATATGGGCTCTTTTCCCGCGTTGTGAAGTACGCTCAATGCTTTAAGGGCATGCGGTCCATTGAGCTCAACCAGCACGAAGCCCTTGCTACAGTCAAGCTCCCCAATCAGCAGCCGCACCGCAGTGACAGCAGTGCTTGGAAAATCTGTGATGCGGTCACTGTGGACGCATGTGTCCATGTTGTAGGCCTCCTCATTAATACCAGTGACTCATTGGCGAGCGAAGAAGTTGCCGTTATGGTGGGCCTCAACCGTGTTGTGATTTCCCCGGCCTTTACAATGGAGAGCGCCGCACACTGGCGGGTGTATGCCAGCTTCGCCGACCATCAGCAGCAGCCTGTTGGAGACGTGTTCGTTTTTTCGCCCGTAGGCGACCTGGTTGCAATGTTCACCGGCTGTCGTATGACGAAGCTTCCTGTCTCGCGGCTCGAGAGGGTGCTGGATGCGGCATTTATGACTTCATACGAACAACAGGAAGCGGGGGCAAGAGTAGGTATTACACTGGCTCCTTCATCGACCACTATCACCACAGGGACTCGGGGCATCAACACCCCAGGCACGAGTACGCGGGCATCGGATGGGGCTGCAGAAAACACACGCCTGGCCCTGAGAGAACTCATCTCCGAATGTACTGGGATCGATAGATTTAACATTCCAGAAAACAAAGCATTGGAAGACATAGGTCTTGACTCCCTCGGCGCAGCTGAGTTGTTAGAAGAACTGTCGTCCAAATTCGGTCTAGGTATCAGCGCCAGCAGTCTGGCTAAGCGCACACTAGCCGAGCTTGATCAACTCCTTGGCATTCAATACATTGGACCCAACTCAGCTCTTGACCACCATCGGCCATCTTTACACGCAGTGTCGTTGGTGAGTTCCCAGCACTTCGCAGCCAACGGCTCTCGCGTGGTCAATGATCCAAGGCGCGGGAAGTTCCTTCACATTTTGGCTGAGATCTTGGGTGCTCGACTTGAGGACATCGAGCCGCATACCTCCTTGGACGAGCTGGGGCTTGATTCTCTGTCCATGATCGACTTAAAACAGGAGCTTGAGGATAATTTCTCCGTCAGCCTCGAATTAACTTCAGATATCAAAATTCAGCAGATCATGATGCATTTAGGTATAGCGAATGCAGAGGACGGTGATGTAACAAGTCAAGAGAACACATTGAAAGAGCCATCAGCTTCAAATCCCAACTCTAGAGCCGCCCCACATAAGACTGATGTCAAAGATTGCATAATTCAAGGCGACCCCTTTGAGGCGCTGAAGGTGTTGGACACACGCTTTGAATCATTCGCGAGGAAGCACGGCATCTTAGACTACTGGTCAGAGGTAGCGCCATTTCAGGAACAATTGACGCTTGCCTACATCATCGAGGGCTTTGCTGGCGTAGGAGTAGACCTTAGGCGGTTCTCGCCTGGAGAGCAGGTGCCTCTCATCCCCTACCTCACGCCAAAGTACGACAAACTTGTGCGCCGACTCTGGGAGATCATGGAAAAGAGGGGCGTTGTCTCTATTAGCTCGTGGGGCGCGGGGGACATGCCACAGACCATCATTCGTGGAAGCCAACAAATCGACAGCCGACCAGCATCGCAACTACTTCAAGTTTTCAATGACCAATTTCCCTCGTACTCCAATGAAACTAAATTGATTGGTTTGACGGGTCCGAGACTTGCTGACTGTCTTAGTGGCAGGGCAGATTCTGTTGCGCTCATGTTCGGCAGCGTGGCGTCTCTGAAGATCATGGAGGACTACTATGGCTCTTCTCCAATTTCGTCCACATTGACAGACCAAGTCGCCGAGTATCTCATAGGACTATTCCCGAGCAGTAACAGCCACAGACCGGTGCGTATACTTGAGGCGGGGGGTGGCACCGGCGGGACGACCAGGTGGTTAGCTAAGGCGCTGGACGAAGTCGGCATCGCAACACAGTACACGTTTACCGACATCTCGCCCAGTTTGGTTAAAAAGGCCAAGAATAAATTCCAGCCGCAGTACTCGTGGATGACGTTCACAACCCTCAATTTGGAGGAGGATATTTGCTCCGAGTTCCGCGGCCAGTTCGATATCGTGGTCGCCACGAACACCGTTCATGCCACCACGGATCGAACCGCATCAGTTCGCCGCATGAGGGAGGCACTCATACCAGCGGGCGGTATTGTTGTACTTGCGGAGCTGACATGCCACATCGATTGGTGCGATATCTGCTTCGGGCTCCTTGACGGCTGGTGGCTGGCAGACGGCCCCATCGCACCGCTGCAGACGGCGCTAGAATGGATGGACACGTTCGTTGAGGCAGGATTCCGGTCCATGGGATATTCAACCGGCGACACTCCTGAGGCCAAGACGGCGCAGCTGCTCGTGGCAAGCAATACGAGTTGGAACACCGTCGACTCGAGAGAAAGCAGCTATCGTTTGCAGACAATCGTCTATAAAGAAGTTGATGGTGTTCAAGTCCATGCAGATGTGTACTATCCAAAAGGGCCCTCGCTTTTGCCTCTACCGGTCGGTATGTGACAGTTTCAGGGATCATAGTTTCCCCCTATAACATACCAACATGTGCCTTTACTTACTCCACTACTCCTAGCCCTCATGATCCATGGTGGCGGTCATATGCTGCTGTCGCGTCGTGCCATCCGGGCATCGCAGACCCGTCACCTCCTCCGGCAAGGCTTCCTCCCCGTAAGCATAGACTATAGACTCTGCCCCGAGATAAACCTCGTCGACGGACCCATCACCGACGTCTGCGATGCCTACCGGTGGGTCCGGACAGTGCTGCCGGAAATAGCGGCTGTAGAGGGGGGCGTGCGACTCGATCCGAGCCGGGTGGTTGTGGTGGGATGGTCCACCGGCGGCCATCTGGCAATGTCACTGGGTTGGATGGCTGAAGCCGTGGGCATGCCGCCACCAAAGGCAGTGCTTAGCTTTTACGCT
The DNA here is from genome assembly GCA_021365295.1 of Tricladium varicosporioides. Classification (NCBI taxonomy): domain Eukaryota; kingdom Fungi; phylum Ascomycota; class Leotiomycetes; order Helotiales; family Tricladiaceae; genus Tricladium; species Tricladium varicosporioides. The sequence continues at coordinate 1,324,917 of JAJTIW010000009.1, read as the reverse complement.
CCTGTTGACTTTGAGTCTGGAGGTAAGTACCGAACATATTCCTAATCCAATTTTGATGCCAGTTTTCAAGAGTCGTCCTAACCGCCATACAGAACTCGATTCTGCACGGTTCATGTTTCTGCCCAAGCCTCAAATGAGTCTGGAACAAATTCTGTCCTCTTTAGTCGCGAAACCTGTGAGTCCACATCCCCGCTCTTTATTAAACCTGGACAATCAACACTGAACAATGATATCCTCCCCATCTAGATCACAAACACCGCTTCCAGCAGCGACAGTTCGGAACTTGGTTGGGTCCATGGTGATGCACGTTCCGAGCTTCTCTTAACCATCTCTCAGCAAGGAATGGCTCTCCCCGTATTGCTCAACGGTCTCGATTCCTCTCGCAACCTAGACCTTACGCCGCCCTCACCTGCGCGCATCGCGGCCATCAGCCCGCTTGCACGGCTGCGTGCTGGGCAATACGCAGTACCGACCTTCATCATTCATGGTTCCATGGACGAAGTAGCTCCATTTGCCGCTGGCGAGCGGTTCGTGGCCGAAATGCTTAAGAGCGGGGTGCGGTGCGGGTTTTTATCTCTGCAAGGCCAGCAGCATCTCTTTGATTTGGGCCTTGAGGAGGGGACGCAGAAGTGGGAGGATATGGTTGCGCCGGGTTATCGATTTTTGCTCAACAGTGTGAGTATTGAATAGCAGTACTTTGACAGAACTAGAATTAGCTGGCCATGAAGTGTCAGATAATGGCGAGCAGAAAGACCCACACACCCGCGATCTCATGTATCTAGCCCTGAGTTTCATACACCGCCGTGTGGGTTGCCGAAAAGAAGGTTATGTTGTTCGCAAGCAGGGAGAACCTAGCTCTATTTTGGTGTCACGTTAGTCTATGCCTTAGGCGTTACTCCATCTTCATCACGTGATGTACTTCTATCACTTAGTATGTTGGAATAACGACTCCAGCCAATCGGATGAATTATGTCATCTACTCCACGAGGTCTAGAAGATCTTAATACAGGACTCAATTAGGGTAAATCAAGTATATTGTCCACTGTCACCAGTCTGCCGTTCTCTTTTCTTATCTTCAATAAACTACGGTGGCATTCAGGCCTTCATATCGTCTACTGTGAGACGTGGTTGAAATAACTAGTAGGTCTGGGGCATGTGGCCTGAGGCCACAAGGCTCCATTCTCAACATAGTAAATGGTAGTTGCCAGTCTCGACTACAGTAAGAAAGCATGTAGATGGTTCTTAAACGATGCTCTACAATCTGCACTTCCTTCGACGTAATATGTAAAAGCAGCCCGTGGTCTTCTGCCGATTAGTCAGCGATGTTTAAACAGGACTAGCCTAGTTGGATCCTGAGTTTCGTGCCAGATCGCCTTAAAGGGGAGCTGTACACTCCTTCTCCTATGCCTAGATAAAAAAAAAAGCTAATCCTCTCTCACATTTCATCTGTTCCAAAGCTCATAACCTGGTCCCTTCTACAATTCTCTTTCCACTACCAATATGCCACATACAGAATCAAGCGCCAAGGCAGTAGAAGAGAAACCGAAGATAGGGAGCCGAGACAAAAGCGTTGGCTGGTACGTCCTATCTCTCGACAGCATCACGCCCAAACAGCGTGATCTGCTAGAGAACTACAGCAAGATACCATATGACCATGTGATACCATCTATTTTAGAACTGGTGTGTGTTTGGGTCCCTTATATGCTCAACCTTTGCATCTACATTTTACTCTACTCCACATCTAGTACAAACACGCAGAATAATAAGATAAATAACTATATCAACTAACTTTTTATGACAGCGCGACCGGGCCTGGGATATATACCCGTTTCCATGTGTCGGCCAGTTCCGATTCATCGAGCTTAGTCTGTGCGAGCTGCCGTCGTACCCCACGGTCCTCGAACGCATCAAGAATGGGGGCATATTCGTCGACATGGGGTGCTGTTTTGGACAGGACATCCGCAAACTAGTACACGATGGCGCTCCGGCGATAAACACATGGGGTATCGAGCTCGCAGCAGAATTCATCGATCTGGGGTATGAGCTGTTCAATGATGGGGCTACTTTGGAGACACACATGCTAAAAGCGGATATTTTTGATGCTCAAGTGGATGAATTGTCAGATAAGGTTGATGTTATATATGTGGGGCTATTCTTACATCTCTTTGGCTGGGACGGGCAGAAGAAAGCATGCCAGAGAATTGTTCAGCTTCTGAAGAACGAAAAGGGCGTTCTGATCCTCGGTCAACAGATTGGAAGCGTGACACCTCACCAGGCTCCTACCACAGCCGGGATACAGATGTTTAAGCATGATGCTTCCTCGTTTGAAAAACTATGGAAGGAGGTAGGCGAGGCTACAGGGACGGAATGGAAAGTTACTGCAGACCTGGACTACGGATTAGGAATTGAGAACTTTAAGAAAAAGTGGGATGATTCAACAACTCGCCGGCTAGTCTTTGAAGTTGAGCGACTGCGCTGAGAACCATATACATTAAAGAGCCTAAGCCCTCCGTTCCTCCCTATTTACTAGCTAGCCTATTATAAATGATACACTTACCTCATTCTCATAATATATAACATTCTAATTTAATATTATAGCTACCTCAGCTTATATAAAAACTATTAGTATAGTTATCACAATTTAACCAAGCTTAAATAACTAGATATTACTTCTTAGGAACTTAATTCTAATCTCTTTGATACTAGTTTTACAGATAAATGCAATGTTCAGGTGCGATGGCCGCCGAATTCAGCGAGTCTGGTCGCTGTTTTATGCGACGATTGTCCCAACCTAGGGATCCACAAAGGGGCGCAAGTGCGCTCGCTTCGTTTACCACCGGAGATCTCCCGCCTTAGAACCTACCAGGTGGAGAATAGATGTTATCCTCGTGAAACTCCAGGACCTGTATTGGTTGCGGCAGGGGCTCCACGTATGGAGTGATCAAGCGTGGGAACTTTGACAGACCAAGATTTGTGACCAACCATATGAGCCAGTCCGCATCGGAGGGAAATTCATCGAGATAACTCCTATGTATAACTGGAAATTTCTTTTGGAGTTGGGCAAAAACCCTAGTAGTTGGTGAGCTCTTTTCAATACTCCCGGGGATATAAAGCTTCCTTCCCATGCAACGTTCGTCATCTCGCATGGTTGCAAACCAGAGGTCTGCGAGTTTGGGGGGTTGCCATGATGCTTTGTAGAGAAAAGAAACATGAGATACAAGTTGAGCTACAGTGAATGACTTGGAATCGAAGTCTGGAGATCCATGAACCTTTAAAATCAGACGACATATTTCAGGGGCCTTCCAAGCCTTGGCACCAAGGGTGGTGAAAAGTTTGCGTCGATTAGGATCGGATTCTGCTGTTGAGTCTACCACGAGGACTTCAATCCCGCTAGGGATTTCTAATAATGTCTCGTTTTTGGAAAAGAAGAGGGCATGCCTCCTCGCGGAAGTCCAGTTGCCATCGTGTAATGGAATGACGGGCAGGTCTTGCACGATTGACATGTATTCTGCCTCAGATGCAAGTTTGACGAGAGTCTCAGCAAGCTGTGAATGCCATGAATCTGGTTTCCCCCGAAAGGCTGCCTCATCTCGCTCAATTTCTAGAGAGAGTTCCCTGAGAAATTCACGAGACGACAGTCGAGACACACCGATTGACATTGTTGCTTCAATAACCCATGTAGGATATCTTAGTGATAGATACTTGCCGGCTGTATGTGAACTTAGGGTAAAAGGTTTTCCTTCCTCGTCAGCAAAGAGGTTTAGTGGAACATATTTAAGTGAAGCACCCTTTAACATAGTCCCTGCACATGATTCTAGTACATTGCTCTGTCTTAGTGTTGTTAAGATGGAAATGATTGCAGGTTTGAGAAAAGAGCATGCCGCTGTTGAAGTGCTCGGGAGATAATATGGCCAAATGTACCTCAACTTCCCCTCGTTGAATGATCAATTGATAGCAGAAATGCCGTCGTTAGAGCATCGCGAATTTTGCAATTCCAGGGCAACGTGCTTTCAATATCTTCACGGCTCGCGGTGAGTAGAAAGTCACCCTGGAGAAGAAACTATTATGATATTAGACGAGGGAGGCAAGATGCTGAAGGTGTGGTGCTTTACCTTGAGGCCATACTTTCTTATGGGAAGAAATGCATATACATTTTGGGGAACAAACTGAGGCTCTTCCAGGAAATCTGTTATTGGAAAAGCAAGCACAAGTTGTGTTTGACACCAGTTTGGTCTCTTACGCTCCCCGGGAAGGTCTTTTATATCATAAGTTCTTATGAGATACTTAGAGGTAACTTCTCCAGCGTATAAACTAATGACCCTATCTTTGTCTTGTTCGGCTTCTTGTTTCCATATTCTCTCTTTCCAGACCTCTTCATTTCGAGAGGCAACTTGAATGTTGATCTCCTTGATTCCCCTGAGGAATATAAGCAGATTCGCATCGAACGTTAAAAGCTCTTGGATAAGCGTTTCATCCTCATAATCCTTGGATAACTGGAGGTAGATAGACGTGCACTCTGGTATTTTTGCTGCAGGAAAGTCTTCCCAAATCGGAGTGACCATTCCTAGAAACTTGGATCTATCGAACTTGAAGGTAAAGTCACCTGAAGCTATCCAGACCACATCTGCTGCCTTGAAAACAGACTTGAACCCAATTCCCTTCTCACCAATGTACTCACCATCTCTTGTTTTCCCAGACTTGGTACTTTGACTAATCGCACAAAGAGCTTCCACATTTTCTTCAGTAAAACCAACTTCGTTACAGTCTATCCGAAGACTCCCAGGTTTATAAGAGAAGGCTAAAGATGGCCTGGGACATTTGTATTGATTGTCGTCCGCATTCTGGATGAGCTCAAGCAAGAAATGGGTAGATTTCTCATATAATTGACTAGAGAGACTGCGAGGCGATGTTAGTCTTGGTCGTGTTACAGGATAGATCACACTGAATGAGGTGAGGTAAAGAGAAGAGCAGTCTTACATTTCCAAGCAGTTGGTCACCAACAATTCAAACCTGGGTCCAATGATCTCCCGCCCCAATATGTACTCTTGGTTGATCTTTTCTATGAGGGATCGTGCTTTACACTGACCAGGGGTCTCCATCAGGCTGTAGTAGAGGGGCCCGATCCCAGACGAGGCTGGGAGGGCATAAACAATTGGCACACTATAAAGACAGGAATCTATGGCGATTTGTCCAATATACTTCGTATGCAGGAATTTTCATATCAGGAAAAGGTCGACGCAGAAATTTCCAGAGATCCTGCGGCAGGCGGCTCTATATATAAGATAATTCTTGAGGCTAGCGCTGAGGCTGAGACTAAGGCTCCTCTTTGATTTTTTTTTTAAAGCCTCACCGAAAGTGGTCGTATCCATTGGCCTGTTATTTTTTTAACTTTTACTAGTAGAAATGAGCTTCGGAAGGGAAAAAGGGAAGCATTGTACTTTATAACATTAATAGTAAGTTACCAACTTCCTGCACCGAGGATATCTAATATAAATTTAAATAAGTCTACTACCCCCTACTCAGATAACGGCGGTATTTGTGCTATTGGCCTCTCACGTGAATACTAGTCATGTGATTATTGGGCACGGGACAACTTGAGAACGGGCCTACTGTTGGAATTAACGACTTCAACTAATCGGATGACTATATGTTATCAATGTAACGCGGTTTGGAGGGTCTGAAGCAGGGTGAATCAATATATTGGCAACAGCATAGTTTCTTGTTGTTCTCTCTTGTCTTGTTACTGTACTTAATAAACTACAAAAATCTTCAAGCCACGGATGGAGGGCGACAAAGTGAGACATGCCTGAGGCCGCCATGTCTTTACAATACCAACCTCGGACTAGAGTCCGTGCGTTAGGGGTTGTGAGGCTTGAAAGGAGCTTGGAGATTCTTCTTTTTCTTTTAGTTATATTCAAAATATTCTTAGATATAGCCTATTAGTCCTAGAACAATCAGGTCTAGTGATATAATATACGCAGTACAGCTGTATTTTATATAGTGGATGTATACGAGGTCCTTGCAGGTCGCTGTCGCTCCCTGTAAGAGACCGAGGTCCACCGTGTCCTTCATGGTCCTCCACTGCGCTCCGGAATTCAGGCCCCGACGGACGTATCAGTTGGAGGCAAAACGCGAAAAGACACGGTTGGGGGAGATGAGGTAAGCACACGTGACCCGTTTTTTAACGCGGTGGTCCGACCGTACGACAGTATTATATTAGAGAAGATAGAAGATTAGATAGATAGATAGATATAGAAGGTTTTACTCTGCGATAGTATCAATTAATTCGTTAATCTCTATCAAAAGTACAATAGAATTAATGACTCTAGCCAATCGGATGACTATATGTCATTAACACAACGCGGTTTTGAGGGTCTGACGCAGAGTAAATCAAGTGTGTTAGCAACAGCGTGCTGTCTCTTGCTATCTTTTCTTTACGAAAATCTTCAAGCCACACATAGAGAGCAACTAGCTATACGTGCCTAAGGCCGCCAGGCCTCACTTTAACAGAGAATATAGCATACAAGTCACGTGGATATAATAGAGATTCACGTGATATAGAACGAACAGCCCGTCCGTTGGAATTAACGACTCCAGCCAATCGAATGACTGGTATGTCATCAACGTAACAAGGTCTAGAGGTCTTGAATCAGAGCAAATCGAATATATTGTCAACAGACTATTGTCTCCTACAGTGGGGTGCAAAAAGTTTGAACGCGCCCCCTGCTAGCGCTTATTTTACAGGCTCTCTAAAGTGCGTAGCCCAAGTACTACTACCCTGAAAATACGTATAAGTAGTCACGCTAGAATGTTGGCAGGGCAACGGCGTTCAAACTTTCTGCACCCCACTGTACTGTCTTGCTATTATCCTATAAATCAGACACTTCGCCAAGATTTTTTTAACTTGATTCCTATTGGCTCAGGAGTCTACAGGAGTCCAAAAAGGGTATAGTAGCGCCAAGGCCAAAAAATTCTTTACAAAGCGTCTGAGAGCAAATAGTCGCGATTTGTGTGACGTTGACATCTCACGTGTGTCTTGGTCAGGTGATTGTTGTGCACGGGACAACATAAGAACGGGACAACCTCGGACTAAAGTTTGTGCGTCAGGGGTAGTGAAGCTTGAAGAGCTTGAGATTCTTCTTCTTTTTTTTCTTTTGGTATATTCAAATATTCTTTGATATAGCCTATTAGCCTTAGTATGATCAGACTTATATTCGCTCCTATACGTCTGTCACGTGCGAGGTCACGGGATCATTTCATTGTTATAAGTGAGTAAACGAACAGACGGCAAGTTTGGCCTTAGGTATTGCACTAGCTTACAAGGCATTTAGGGCTATACAGACCAAAGACGAGAATTATAAATAGCGTTAGTAGTATAGCAAGGCCTGACATCCTTATAAAGTTATACACTTATTTATATCACCGATTTGACTACTGATTTGAATGACACGCTAAACCTACTCAAATTGCACTTACCGAATATGGACGCCGATTTCAGCGCACCGGTGTTATATATCTATTGGCTCCCGAGAGGCATTTAGAGCCTTAGGCATAAGGTAGTACGCACAACCGCGTACTCAATATAACAACATATAGAAAGTTTAAGAAATTTTTAATAAAGATCTGGCGACTTCTATAAGAAGCGCAAGAGAAGGGAGGGAGATAGTGTAACGGGTTGCACCCGCTAAGAATGCCTGGTCAGTGTCGCGGATCTCTCGTTTCTGGCCCGGAGTCGCGAGTAGAGCGACTCACTGGAGATCTTCGAAGTTATTGGATTCGAGTGCAGCAGAAACGGTGCTAGCGATGCTAAGTAGTCTGATAGGAGTTGGCGTTCTTGGTTGCCTGTGGTCGAAATTTCTAGCAGCATCTTGTGGCCGACGATCTATCAGCGGGGGGTCGTTGGTCAAGTCTGACTTTGGAGAGACGCCAGAGCTTGGTCAGGCTGTGCGGATCGAGAGGAATCCTGCGGGCTATCCTATAGCTCAGAAACGGAAATGTTAATATCGGAAGCTAGATTGTTACAAGAAATAGCAGACGACCTTAATCTCTTCGTAGAGCGAGCATTAGCATCGTCATCTCCCTTAGCGAAGATATCAGTACCCTCATCTTCAACCCCTTACAACCTTCTAGAATGATCTCAAAACTACAGCAGAAGCAGTACAATCTACGGCAGTGAGAGTCAGGGAGAACACGATTACACACCAGTAGATTTCTCGATAGTCATGTGCCATAAAATCCCCCGCGCTTAACCTGAGGTTATTGCAGAAGCTTTAGGTAAGGTGTGGCATTTTTTATTGACTTAAAAAATGAAAAAGCTGTCCGGCTGTGAATCAGAACATGCAAACAAGAAAAAACCACCAGTTCTCATAGGCCCCCATCGCCATACTTGTCAAGTGCATGCTTGTACCACGTATCCCAATCGAATGTTTCGACCGCTTTGGTAACTTTCCACCACCCACTAAAAAGCCTCACAAAGTTTTGCCGATCCCAAGGATCAGTCTCAATGACTTGATCAATTCTAAAATGTAGCTTTTGCTCAGCTAATGTAGAAAGCTCAACAGCCCCTTTCTCCTCTCGCAAGATCTTTGAAAGCCGCTTTTCATCTTCGCTTGGCGTTGAGAGACCTTTATGGTATAGTTCGCTCAAATTATATAATAAGAGGGGCGACTGAAATGCCGAGCCTTTTGAAGTAGCAATAGCTAGCTCCCAGTCGATAATGCCAGTAATATTATAGTTATCATCAACTAAGAAATTCGCGTCTCTAGAATCTATATGACGGAGGAAAAAAGGGCCTGACTCATTTGGTGGGAGAGAGTCAAGGAGACTCATATAGACAAGGTATTGATCAAGAGGCGCAGAAGATGCGATTTCCCCCGTTTCGATGAGCTGGATTCTCTGCCGAATTATGGCTGTGTAGTAGTCGTTTGAATGACTAAATGAGCCGAATGGGATCAAGTTTCCGTTCGAGCTATAGTCGAAGAAGGCTGGTCCGGCTTCTGGCAGCCCCATATCCGAGAGCTGTAGACGTCCTAGCCTATTGAGAGGATGCTACTCTAGCCTGATATAAATCTCCGCTAGCTGACGAGAGAACCTTTCTTTCTGCACCTCGCTTGCTTTGTGCCAGGCTAATAGCTTCCCTGCTAGCTTTTCGAGCAGAATGTACCCAGCACCAACAAGATTCATAGGATCGTCGTCATCAGTACAATCGTACGCCTCAGGGACTGGAACAGCAGTTCTAGCAAGAAAGCGATATGTTGCAAACTCACTGCGTCTATCGAAGTTCCTTTCCTGTAGTGGAGGCTCGTTGTGGTTTGGGAGCCTGAATCTTGCCAACCAAGTTTTGCCGTCTTCAAACACGATCGAGCCATGGTAGTTACACCCACCAAGGACATCAAAGTTGAAATATGCTTTATCAGCTGATGGAAGATTGGCAGTACATTTGATTCCATTACGCAAAGTCTCGGCACGCACGCAGAGAGCATCGTAATTGATAGTTTCTAACAATCTAGAGATCACTTTTTCGCCTGCCGTTCGCCGGACCGAGTTTAGATCTTTGAGCCTAGCGGGGTCACCGGAGATGTATATCGCGTGGATATCCTGTAACCATGTCAGACATTCTAGCCTTGTTCAAGTACTATTTCGCCCATTCAAACCTCTTTTGTAGGACAAGTATGTAGCGGTGAAACCACATGTTTTGTGCAGAAATGTCGGTGGCAAAGTTCGCACTGTCCATGGAGCGCCCTCAGAGCCGGCAGGTCGCATGGCTGAAGCGCACAAGACCACTTCATATTGGAGTTGGTTGATTGGAGATTGTTATTTTCGAAGAAAGGAAAGGGGAATCGGTTTGACCATGCGAACGCTACCTATGTTGCGTCTAGTTGCCGAAGAGAATTCTAATGTCCAGTCAGGTAAAAATTTTAACCAACAAATCAACCCTTGCTGCATATGATGATGGGTGTTGTCTCAGATCGCAGGCAGGCAACTTGACTGTTGGAATTGCGGTAACTTTTGCACATTTCGAAAAGATATCAGAACGCTCTTTTGTAAGATCGCTACTGTTAACACACTGATGCACGAAGATTCAGTCTGACTTTAACGGGAAGTTATCTTAACTGTTACAGTCAACTAAGTTCGCAAAAATACCATGGAGACCTTAGATCGCTTGTGCCGCAAGACCCTGCCGCCTGGTGGGCATAAAAACCCCGGTCAAATCGCAACATCCCTGGCTAGTTAGATGTAAATACATCACCAACGTATCTGACCTGTTACTTCATAGCACCCAGTGGTATCCCTAAGGTAGATTGATTCCAGCTTGGATCTTAGCCCTGTTCTGTGGAACCAACGCATAATCCACGCCGTCGTTCCATCCAGCCCAAGACCAGCTAGGAAAGTGGAAATACACTTGCTCCTCTATAAATAACATGCAGCGTTTGGAAAGAAATCTTTCCTGGTACGTCCACTGTCGAGTATCAAATAGATCTTGAAATTAAATCCGAGAGATCGCGTTTTCGTTGACAAAGTCGTACCCCAAGTAGACTGCGCACTTTTCCCCCACGCCCCAGACCCACCCCATCCCACCCCACCCCATGGGGTGGGGTAAGGTTATATTCTTCCCCCAGTGGGGTGGGGTGGGTTCATAGTCTCCCCCCAGTGGGGTGAGTGGGTTCCCCAATGGGGGGATCATATAGGGCAAAATATTTTAGAATATAAATAAGAATATCATCTAAATTAATATAAAAATTAATATAAAAAATAGAACAGACATATATCTCTTTTTATCAAGGAATTGTAGAATATAATATATATCACGTGATTAAGCCTCAGCTAAGCGAATTAGGGTTAGCCCTAATCAGTATACAGACTACCTTAGACAAAGTTAAATAGATATTACTTTCTATATATAAATAAAAAGTAGCTAATTTAATATAAGCTAATTCTACCTATTAACTTTTTTATACCTACTATAACTAGGTACTATAAGAGTCCTATTCTTAATACTTTTATTAATTAAATATTAAGATAAAATTAGAAAATTTATAAAGCTTATATATAAGAATATATTATATATAGAAAGCCTATCTTATTTTTCTTTGTTTATTTAGTGTATGAATTCTAGTTGTAGTATCTAGTCTACTTATATAGAGACGTTGAGATATTTCATTATAACGGCTTAAAGTAGGTGATGATTGTTGTGGACTACTCTCTTCATTAGAAGAGCTAGAAGAGATATCCTATATCTCAGGATTAGGGTCTTTTATAAAATCTTTGGACTGATGTATTCTATTACCCTTAACTTAGTTTTGCCTAGTTGAAAGTAGCTGATTTGGACAAGAAGACTGGCGTAAAGCCTTCCAAGTTTTGTGAGTTTAATGTTCTTGATGACGTTTAGTTCGGGCAGCTATTTGTCCTTCTAGATCCTTATTACTAATATAGTTATATACCTTGCCTTTATCAATATACTCTTTACGGACCTCGAGATTCTCCTCTCGAGTTTTAATCTCAGCCTCTAAATCTTCTTCTATTATATCTTTTATGTCTATAGTAGATTCTAGACTAGTCTGTAGTTAGCTAAGTCGTGAATTTTGAACTATAGAGTAATAGACTAGAACAAGAGAGCATAGAGTATTAGGCAAAAGGTGTTTATATTGATAATTATATATTTTATAAGCAAAGCTAAAAACCCTCTCTATATTAATATTAGCTATTGGAATATAGAGAAGGTCTCAAGCTATTGTTGCTAAGCTAGGAAGCTGTGTCTCGAGTGATTTTTAGACGAAGAGTAGGGATCGATTATTAAATTCTATTTTAAAGTTAGTTTGAGATTAGTATAAAAATTAGTATAAAGTAATATATTTATTGAAAGCTATTTATTAATTTCAGAAGATAACTTCTCTAACTGCCTTTTATAAGGATTATCAAGATTCTAGTTATAACGTTTTCGATTTAATGCAAGGGCTAATAAGTCTAGATTTACCTCTCGAATTTGGGCAAGTTGTTTATAACTTGTTACTTGGTTCTTATACTCTTTTTTATATAAGTTCCGAAATTAGTCTTCAAACTCTTTTATTTAATTTGTATTCTTATAACTTAGCTAGTAATAATCTTTATTAAATGTCTTAAGCTTAGACTTTGGATTTAGAATTGTTCTAATACTATAAATGCTCCCAAGATTAGTATATATTTTATTATAATACTAGTCAAGTTTTCTCTTAGTAGTATTAATAGTATTAATTAATAGCTTTACCCAAGAATACTTTTTTACTTTAGTATTAAACCGATATCGTACTTTATTTAAATGTTCAAATAATTTATTATAAATATCTAGTATATAAGGTAATATTATTTCTGATATTTTTCCGATTATAGTTATAAAGAAGCTAAATAGGTATAGTAAGTCTGTAAAATACTCAAGCTTTTGTTATTTAGTAAGAGAGAGTGAAAAGGGCTTAGTAGGTTCAAAATCTCTACAGAATTCATTAATTGAATCCCGAAGACGTAAAGTCCGAAGGATTATATAAAGTATTAAATCCCACTGAGTACAAATATCTTGGAATAAGACAAGAACAGGGTCTTAAGGTCAGGAAGACTCCTAAATCCTGTCTCTCTAAATTTGTTCAAATCGGTGCTTTCGCTGACTACTTGAATTAACAAGTACTACAAGCTTATATATCTAGATAAAATAATTAGTATAAAAATTAATATAAAGATCTACCCCCTGTACCTTAGCAAGAGTATATAGAATATTTTGGTTCTTAATAGCTTTAAGCTTCTCAAGGTCTGATAACTCCTCTTGTACTTTCTAGTTTAAGACAAAAGTATTATTAGTTGGTTTTAATCAAATCTGACCTAGAAGTACTTGAAGACTAAGTTAAATTATATACGAAAGGTATAGTATATACTAAATCCCCCCTGAATATACTCAGTTTGGATTATCTCCAAAAGATATAAGTTAATCTCTTCAACTAAAGTTCTATTTGAGCTTGTATTATTTGTAGTTATTGAAATAACTCTACTAGTAAGGTAGCGTTATTCAAATAGAGTATTAATAACCTTTGCAAGTATAGCTTTAGAATGAATTCCTACTAGATTCTCAAAGCTAATAAGCTCAGAATATAGTACCTAGTTTTTGTCAATATAATAAGCAAGAACACTTATAAATAACAATTGCATTGAACTTAACTAATAGTCTAATAAGACTACAACTTTGCTATTAGAAACTAGGTTCACAAGTATCTCCTGTTTTACTTTTGATACAAGATTATCCAAGTAATTCTGTACTGTTGTAGTACTAGAGAGAGGAAAGTTGGGATTCTGTATTAATACTAACTTCTTTTACTCAAGGTCTTCAATAGATCGGAATGATACTCCAAGTAATATAACTGTTCTAAGAACTTGCTTATAGAAGTCCGGACGTATAAGACGTGTTTGTTATATTAATTAGTAGTTATACTAATCTTTATATTAATCTGATATACTAGTAAGCTTCCCTGAAGTATCTTATTAACCTTGGGTAAGCTCGAATAACTTTGGCCTACTCCTATATAGTACTGCTTTGATAATATATAACTAGCGAATGCCTTAGTATTACTTTTTTGTATATTAGGATATAAAAGTACTATATAACATTTTTGGCAGATAACCTTGAGTTCTTCAGTTTGAGAGTGAGCACCTTGATCAAATTAAGTCCAGGTCTAGGATATATAGTTTTGTAATACTTAATTCAAACGTTTTTCGATATTATTCAAGTAATCTATTATATAGTTAACTACTTATAAAGTATCTAACTACTATTTAATAAAGGTTTTATAGTATTGCTGTTCTTATTTATAATAATATTGCCGTTTCTAATCCGTTGAAAAGGGGGGGAAACAGAAGCAGATAACTTCTAGTTTAGAGTCTCTTCAAAAGTATTATCTAAGGAGGACACTTGTAAGAAGGATATTAAATTAGACTATAAATAAGATATAGCTTTTTGAAAAGAAGTCAGGAAGTTTATATAGAAGTAAAGAAGCTAGAGTTAGTTTTATTTATTACCCGCTACTTATTTACAGGCTACCTATACTAGGGTAGCCCTAGCGTGAGCAACCTACGAGTAAAGTACCTATTGGCTACTTACCTTCATAAGCCTTTTATAAGTTATATAAGCTTAATTTTAATTTTATTTTGACTTGATTTTGACTTGATTTTGCCTAAGGAGTTCTCGTCGTTTATAGAGCCTCTGGAAGCACTTCTATACTAAAAGTAAAACCTAATTTAAGTAGTATATTTAATATAGATTATTAGCCAGTCGCTTAGCTTAGTATATTTTATAATAATATATATTTTACCTTGTAATTTTAATTTATATAATTTAATTGACTCAAGTATCTAAATATAAATCAAGCTCAAAGAATTAAAGACTTGAAGGTTTGAAGATTAAAGACTAAAAGCTCGAAGGTTAAAGACTAAAGGCTCGAGGCTTAAAAGCCTGAGGCTTAAAGACCTTTCATAGAATTATTCAGCATATAATATTAGTATAAAAATTAGTACAAAATATAAAATCACTAGATTGGTCTAATTTAATTTATAGTATATTAGTTTAGTATTGTTTTCCTATATACTCTAGTATTTAAAATAAACTTTTAGAGCTATATCTATCTAGGAATATACTTCTATCAAAACTAATTCCTAATTTAAAAGGAAAATACACTTATAAAAACTATCTATAGAAATTTCCTTTGTATAAATTATTTTAAACGCCTCTATATAACCTATACAAAACTTGGAAAATTGAAAACTAGTTTAATCAAGCTTCTAGTCATTTTTAGGCCACTAGCTTGCAAAGCCAGGGAGCTCAATCTAATTATCTATATTATAGACTTACATTACAAGATTATTCCAAATTACTTTTTCCCTAGAAATAAAAAATTTATAAGGGGTAATATAATTTTTGAACGTTCCCCTATAATAATTAATATATTATATTACTAATATAAAAATTAGTATAAACCTACTTGTGTATACTATAAGAAAAGCTATTTCGAAGCAAGAACTTATATTTACCTTTCGAGAGTTATTCAATTTTTCGGAAAAGAGATTTATAACTTCTTTACTATTTTTTCTGCCAGAGCTTGAACTCCTGAAGCTTGGTTCCCTAAAAAGAAATTAGTTTTATATTAATTATTAAATTAATCCAAGACCTACAAGGATTAATCGTCTATATATAGCAAGGGTATTATTATATAATTCTTTAGAATATCTGCTAGTAATTATACTATCACTATTTTGTTGTTCATTTACTCTTTACATCTGTTTATATTTATATTCTTGATCAAATTTATATTCGATATCTTCTTAGGCTAAATTATTATTATTATTAGTTGTAAACTGGCCTCCAAATTCTCTAATTCCAAGCTCTTTTGCTAAAGTCTTTTAATCTTTGCCTTGTCGCTTATTTAATAAGGTTAATATAAAGATTAATATAGATTATAATATTCAAATTACTATTTCAACTTGATTGCCGAAGTATACGCGGATATCATTTCCTCTTGATATTCAGTAGAAGCAGAAATGAACTCCTGAGTCTTTCGAATTTTTTTTCTTGTATATATAATAGTACTCTGATCTACTACCTTTGCTTTCTCAAGCTTTTCTTGAATATAATTGGCTTGAAGTACTTCAAGTCTTTTTCGTACTTTAACTATATATTTATTAGTTAATAGATCACTCTATACTTTTCTCTTATAAGATAAGCTTTTAGTTCCTGAAATATTCTATAAATATAATTAATATAAAGATTAATTTATACTAAAAATATTTTACCTAATCTATTATTTCTTGAATAGATAAACTCGTCTCGATAGGCTCACTATCTATATTTGATATTACTATAATATCCTAGAAATATAATTAGTATAAAGATTAGTTTATTATTAAGAATAACTTACTTGATTAGATATTCCCTGCAAAGGTAAACTTATCTTAATATGTCTAAGATTTTAATATAACTAATACTATAAAAGAATTAAGATTAGTAGAAATATTAGTATATCTAGAGAAAAGACTTATAGTAGAACTATAACTAAATATAGTTTGATATAATTTGTAGACTAGATTATTAGAAAAATAAAAAGAGCTATAGTGAATTTGAAGTTTAAAGCTATACTAGTGAATTTTTATTTAATATTCTAGGCCTTAATAATATCCTTAAGTTTAACTTTCTATAACTTTACCTTCTAATAATAATAACAACTCTGCTCTATTAACTAATATATAATATTTCGCTTTATATATACTAATTATTATACTAATCATTACTTATAGAACTCTAATAACTCTAACGAGAAGAAATCAAAAGAAAAAAACTACTAAAAAGGCTTCTAAAAAGGAGTCTAGAAATAAAGGTAAAAAGAAACTAGTTCAAGCCCCAAAGTACTGATATCGTATTAAGGCTGACAGTAAGTAGATTAATAGAATAATTAATATAATAGCTAATATATAACTATAGTAAGAGCACTCCAAGATATCAAGTGCTATCAAAAGACAACTGAGCTTTTGATCCCAAAAGTACTATTCCAACGTTTAGTTATAGAAATTATATATAAGGCAACTATAGAAGTAAGTTTTCGTATTCAAAGAACTGCGCTTGAGGCTCTTCAAGAGTATGCAGAGAGTATACTAGTTACTGAGTTTGAGCGTAAGTCTCCTTTTACTTTTTTATTAATTTTTATACTAATCTTTATATACTATAGTCACTAACCTTGCTGCTATCTATGCTAAGCATATTACAATTCAACAAAAAGACATACATTTAGTTCAGGCAATAAGATTAAATATAACTAGTTATAAATTTCCTGGCCAACTATATTAGCTACACATAAATAGTCTAATAAAATAAAAGGCCAAATATTAGAATCTATTAGTTTTATTCTTTTAAATTTTACTTGACACTAAAAAAGTTAAATCTAGAACTATAAAACTTCTGTATTTATATAGTAAAGCTAGGTTAGTATAAAAGTTAGTATAATAATATAAGTTCTATTCAAAAATTAAAATAAAATAGAAAGCTAGATATCAGAATATATTAGTTTTAGTCTTTGAAATTTTACTTATATTAGATACTAAATAAATTAATCCTGATCTATGAAACTTCTATATTTATATAATAAAGCTATGTTAAGATAAAAGTTAGTATAATAATATAAGTTTTATTCAAAAACTAAAATAAAATAAAATCACGTGAAATTATATAATACCCATTGGGGCCCCCAATAGGGCCCCAATGGGGGGGTTGGCCGTACCTCACCCCACCCCAGACCTTGGGGTGGGGCCCCATAGAGTGGGGTAAGGTGCTTAATCCCCCACCCCATGGGGCCCCATTGCGCAGTCTAACCCCAAGAACAACCTCTATCTCCTTTATACATCTCGAATTCACTAGAAAGTGTTGAATATTTTCAGCGATAATCATTTATTTCCATAGAGAGAAGTGCTATATACATAGACCTGGAGTCCATAAGGTTGCCTATTGCTGCCTATTGCTACCTATTATCATGACTCATAGATAGCAGCAGTTGTCCTTGCCTATCTTTGTTGTCTATATTCAACAGGAAGCTAGGTAAGCTAGTGCTAGCATCTTTTCCACCCAAGGCGACAATGGTTAAGACTGCTTGATGGTAATCAAACCCCATTTGGGTAATTTGGTGATGTTTTTGCTGCTCGTCATTATGTGTAATGGATAGGGCGCCCACCCATAGCCATCTTTCGTCGATGGAGTTGAAAAAATCAATGGCGTCCTGGATAACCTGTGAAATACCACCCCCAAGTAAACCCAAGGTCCCTTTAGTTTTTAAAGTTGCTAAATTGGCTATTGTTGTCTTATACTGACATAGTTTCCCCTAAACATAGCTCAATGCGAAGTACCGAGAGTCAGTGGAAGTCTCAACAAGTCTCTATCCTTAACATCAATCAGTAGGGGTGGAAGAGGTGCTTTATTCATTTATCTAGAGAAATTAGCTCAGGAGCTGCGCGATCTCTCACAGACGTCCAGGCAAGTCCGAACAAAAGACAAGCTAATATGACTGCTATTGATATGTCTCATACAAGCTATATCCGTAGCAGTCCTCAACTTTGTGTCTTTGAGATCTTGCTTGAATTTTTCTTTCTTGTCTTTCGCCTGCGTCACGCATCGGTTTCGTAGAAATTGAGCTGTTTGGACACTTAGTAAAGAATTAAAAATTTCCTGTTATATACGGGCCTCATGAATATCGAGCGGTTTGGACGAATCCCGGCGCCGAGCAGCTTGGGCCAACTCTCCCTTGTCAGGAATGAGGAAAGCTCGAAGAGAATTGGCTCATTAGAGAACAGAAAGATATTGGCTATCTTGGAACTAAGGCTATTGCCCGCAGAAAACAAGCCATGAATTGGCGCAATGGCAAGCTCCCGGTGGTGACCTCGTGCTTTTTTCTCGTGTAACATATTATGGCCGCAAGAACACAACAACGGACAGGCTCACAAAGCTGGCCAATTCGGCAGCGAGCAGGGATCCCCATTGCGGACCACCAATTTTTAGATAGCCAAGCTCCTTTGAAGTTGTGTAGCACACATTACATAGGCGGAAATCATGCTCTATAGATGTTAACAGCGAAGAGCCGGCTGCCCGTATGCTCCTGCTCGATTTCATCGTCGTCATTATCATTGCCATCATGAGCACTATCAATGGTACGTGCAGCTGCAAACAACCCGGGAACAAGTAGTTCGATATCGGAATCTCGATATAAGCATTTTCAATTTCCGTCTTTGGACCTGAGCTGTTACTGCTATAGCCTGAGCTGTGGGTGAGCCACACCTGAGCCGGGCTAAAGGAATGCAAGATACCCCGGAAAAGTAAGTCCAAAGTGCTTATTCCAAAGCTCGGGTGGGTTGCTAGCAGCTTATCCACAGACCAAAACATCCATTGGATGAGAGGCTGAAGCCGAGCCTCCTCTTTCTGCCAACGGCCTCTGGTTTCTACTCGCTATCATTGTCTCAGCCAACGCATTTAGGGACTGCACCACTTTTGAGGATGTCCTCGCTGCCAGACCGCCGCCGGGCAGAAAGCACCGGATCATGGATTGGGCGGACAGGGTATTAGACGATCGAGTCTTTCCAAAGATGTCTGTAAATACACGGACCGAGAAGACCAAATGGACAAAAAGGGCTGGTTTTACAGGAGGTATAGGGCTCTATATCGCCCGTCACGATACGCTTATCAGGTAGATAATATAAGTAATATAAACGGTATATGTGACGTCGACATCTCACGTGTATCTTGATCAGGTGATTGCTGTGCACGAGACAAGAGGAACGGGCCAACCTCGGACAAGAGTCTGTGCGTCAGGGGTGTATTTTGGGCTCCCAATCAGCCGGAATTTCCATGTTTTCTTAAGTAGGCACTTGACTCCACGGCTCTTCCCAATTTTAACACTAAGAATCAACTTATTGGGGTCCCTTTCTGCTTAAACTCGAGAAAATACATTCTACAGTATATCAAGGCTGTTCAGCACAGACAACAAGGATAGGCAAGGACGACTGCTGCCTTCTATGAGTCATGATAATAGGTAGCAGTAGGCAACCTTATAGACTCTAGGTCTATGTATATAGCACTTCTCTCTATAGAAATAAAACATCATCTCTGAAAATATGCAACAAAGGCTCTGCACGAATACTCGCCAGATTTCGTTTCGATTAAGCAAACAGAGAATCATGACTTCGGATATTCAATATATCAAACGAAGTACCGAGTCTATTTTTGACATCGCTAGCGATGTCATCCAGATGCTCCGCCAGGCTGGCGAGACGGTTGGAATAGCTGAGTCTTTGACTGCTGGCGGTATCATGGCGGCGATCACGTCTGTACCCGGGGCAAGCGCTGCCTTCCGCGGGGGGATTGTCTCTTACGCGACACCTCTCAAGCAACTGCTTCTGAACGTAGATGCAGACCTGATTGCTAGGGAGGGAGTGATCCACAGCGATGTTGCAACACAAATGGCAAAAGGTGTTCGCAAAATCACGACTTTTAACGATAGCCCGACGACGTGGGGCATTGGGACAACAGGCGTCGCTGGCCCAACACCTCAAGATGAAAAACCCGTTGGAACGGTATTTATTGGCCTCGCCTCACCCGATGGAAGTCAGTCTTGGGGCCCTTTTCTCTTCCCCGGCAGTCGCGAGCAGGTACGCGAAGCAACGGTCATGGAAGCCCTGTCGCGGTTGCGTGAGGCGCTTGCTGCTCGCCAAAACAGGGGAAGCGAAGAGAACCAGGCGAAAATCTAAAGCATTTCTGATACTCGCAAGGGCTGAGGCTTGGTAATCGCGGCGGCCCGGTAGGGACTGATAGCAAAGAAAGGCTGAGGCTGAGGCCCAACATTTGGCAGGTCGAGCTTAGTCCGGGTTATGTGACGTTGACATCTCACGTGTATCTTAGTTAGGTGATTGTCGTGCACGAGACAACTTGAGAACGGGCTAACGTCGGACTAGAGTCTGTGCGTTAGGGGTAGTGAAGCTTGAAGAGGAGCTGGGGATTGTTCTTTTTCTTTTGATATAGTCAAAATATCCTTAGATATAGCCTATTAGTTCTAGTATAATTAGACTCCTATTCGCTCCTACACGTCTCAGAGCAGTACTAGAGCTAGCGCCGTAACATGTTGAATCGACAATAGCTTTCGACGCTTCGGAAGCTAAGTAGAGATCTGTCTTGTGCTTCCTAGGCTCAGATCTAGATAAACCCTAAAAAAATCTTCAAGTCATATTCTAACTCTAACCCCGGTTTCAAGGTTCGAAGCTTCCCATTTCCCTAAGTCAGCTTCGTGTTCGCTCTATTATCAACTCTGATATCGGTACCGCAGTTTGAATAAGCCATAGACAGCAGCAGAAAGCACTCGCGATCTAGGCCAGGAAGCTAAGGGCTTTGTTATTTGCCTCCGTGACTCGTGGCGATGAGTAAAGAATTATATAGCACGATATTAGGCATACTATGCCGCAAGAGCTATTAAATATTGTCAATTGGTGGATTTCGGCGTAGAAGAAAAATCTGGATCACGACCAAAAACTAGAATAATAACTGGCGCAGCCGCAAGATGGCTCACAAGATCGAAAGAAAACAACTCTTAACCCTGTAGACGAGTGTATTAGAGGTTGCAATACCTTGTTATATTTTAAATAAAATAACCTAAACGAAGCTACCATACGCAAAGAAATTGCTAGCTACAGTAGATATAAGGATTACGAGCTGACAAATAACAGAGGTTACCCACATATGCCGCCAAGTCATCCTCCATTCTACCTCATAGGATACATCCCCGTTGCATGGCTGTAGTGGTGAGATATGGATCCCTAGTCCTGGTCCTTCCGCGGGAACTGGAGTGTTTCCGATATCCAAGTACCAAACAGAACACCATAAATACAACGCTCCGAAAGTACTGGGTTCAACCATGAAGCACCTATTCCATACCCAACCGACGTAATCGTCAACGTTTCTTGGAGTTGGATCCCCTTTCCGTTCAAGGACTGATGAGCGCGGAAGGCTCACGTGTGGTGGATACAGCTGGAGAGGAAGGTTCAGGTGAGCTCTTAAACTCTGCTGTTTTAGTACTTTGAAAAGATGTTCGACCGCCGCTTCAAAAGCACGAAGCCCATCAGTATTGTTGGGGTTTGTGCCAGGGTCGCCCACAGTGTTAGGCAAGTCACCAATAGGTCTCGGGCCATAACCACCGTAAGCAGCTTTCCTCAATTTCGAAACATCTTGCTGCGGGTTCTCCCAAACTCTGTCGCCAAGTGACACAGGCTTGTCAGCGCGAAGTGAGAATCGGTGGTAATAAACCAACATCTCCCAAAATAATAGAGCTGCAGCAACATCTCTTCCAAGATATGACATCCCATCCATTGGTTTGTAGTTTCTCGAGCCACCCATTTGTGGTAAGGTCAGAGCGTCTCCGGGAAAATAAAGCCAACGAGCAAGACTGCGCAATTCATAGTCTTGATCCTTGAACTTCACTTCTCTGACTCGAGCAAACATCAAACTAAAAATTGCAGCGCGGCACCTTTTTAAACACCATTCCTCATTACCAAATTCGCGGGGCTCAAGAAAGGTCCGATACTTATCAATCTCATCTTGCTCGGTTTTCAGCGTCAAGCTATATTTCACGTCCAGTCCATGAGAGGCTGATGGAAGAACAAGCACTTGGCCTGTCGTGAAAGGTGATATCGCTGGTACGCGTAATTCGTCTAATCGAAAATGGTGTCGGTGGTTAACATGGGCGTCACCGCATACAAGTGCGTGGATAAACAGAAGCCCAGCAGTAATGTTTAGCATTCCCAGAAAATAGTACTTGCTTTGAAAAGTGACCGTAGCTTCAAAAAAGGTAATCATAACTGTCATGACGATAACAGCCCAAGATCCAAAGCCTTTTCTCCCTTTTCTAGGATATGGGAATACATCTCTCCATGAATCGGCGGGATCGAGCTGGAAAGTAAGTCCTAAATTGTATAAGAAACACTACATCAATATTTTTAAGGCTTCTACATACCCATGAATTTATGCCAGAGACGTTCATAGCATTCACCAGCCAGCCACGTTAAGCCAGCCAAAAGCAGTATCCACGGCACAAAAGCGAGTCGCCCTAAGCAATACCACAGACCAAACCAGTGTTCTTTTCTACAATATCTTCTGACTTTATTCTCGAGATACCAGCCTGTCAAGATTGAGAACGCTGTCCATACTATAGAAACCCCAAGCATCAGAGACCACATGCGAAAATCGGTCGAACAACTTTTTTTGCGAGAGATTATATAACCTTCACTTCGAAGATGGAATAGCTGGAATGCGAGGATGATCATTCCTGCTACCGCAATGCTTAGATGGAGTGACTTTTGGAACTCTGGCTCATCTGCCCCAGGCCGACTTGCAGTTGCCCTTTCCGCATCCTGTAATGCTTGACCTATCGAAGCAGCACCAACAGAGGAATTCTGATCCTCAATTGACATACTGAGGTAGCCGGAGTTGGTAATACCGGTGATATTGACCGTAGCAGGTTTGGAGAGCCATAGGTTGAAGACAGAAATAAAAAGGATATAGTATAGATGCCGGTTATTCATTTCGTAAAGATTGGGTAAAAAACTATGAAAAACAATCAACGCAAAAGATAATGGCCGACCGGGTATTAATAAGAAAGGGTGAGTTGGAAGTCACTAGCCATTACATGCGATTGAATAGTGCTGTCTCAGATGGAGAACCTTGTTGCCTGATCCTCAGATGTATGCTCCCAACAGGTGCTACCCAGCTCAATAAAAGGTCAAGATGAGCGTCAATGGTTTACACTACCCGGCAAGCGCCGATGTGTCTGGATCCCCAGAAAGAGCTGTCGGGCCCTCCTTAGGTAATAGTGGAGAGATCTGGAAGCAAAGTCACTCGACTATCTATTACACTGCTATCAAGGTTGCAGCAGGCCGTGCATATAACTTTCCCGCTCACTCTGATTAATTAGGGGGCTGTCATTAGCCCGCAAATGATCTGATATCAAGAAAAAGATCTAGTTATGTGTCTAGAGCTTACTATCTCGTAATATAACAGTAATATATGCATCTGCGTTGCTTAAAAAGGTAAAACCAGATTCTAAAAGAGAAGCTGCACGCGACATAGTTCATACATACATTGGCAGTATTCTAAGTAAGGCAGCCATGTCTTGATCCGGCCTTCAAGTATAGCCCAGCAATAGCATGATAATGACCTGACTGTCTTTCGTATTGAATTTGTTGGAATTAACCACTCCAGCCAGTCGGACGAACGATGTCATCAATATAAGGAGGTCTTGGACGGGTTGAATCAGGACTCACTTAAGGCAAATTAAGTATATTGTCAGCTGTCACTTGTTTGCTTGCCTCTGTATACTATACAAAATACACTATAAGAATCTTTAGACGATATAGAGAGGACTAAGGCGGCCGGACCCGGAAATTAATATTTGAGAGCTAATATTGAGGTACTTCTATTTTAGCCCCCAATACGTCTCGTATAGATAGAATCTGTTCACTACCTGATATCCGGGCCCAGATACCAGTAGCCTCTCGATTAGGGCTCAGAGATTATTATACTATAAAGAAAAAAAAGAAGAAGAAAAAAGAACTAATAGCCTCAAACACTACCTAAAAGACATAGTAGTCCAACAGTAGTGCCTCCCCTGTCCTGTCGTATAATCATCAGCGCCAACCCCAAGCTACTGCGCCTGCCCCGTCCATAGCCCCGTACACCCATATACTTGCCAAGCGCGCGTCAGGAATGTAATTCCCCTGCTTGTAATACTGTTACAAATGAACTTGTGCTGCGCATTCGTGACACCAGGATCGCATTCCGCACCTTCAAAGAGGGCAAGGCAACAAGAATCTACAGCCCTATGTTGTGAAACAATCTGGGTCTGAAACATCAAAACAGCATTCTTAGGGAAAGCGTTGATTGTAGCAAATGGTAGCTCGCCGACGGCAATACACTTAGTGTTGACTGCGTTTACTATCGTACACCAGGTACCAATCTTCAGGGAGGGAAAAATCGGTTGCGAGATAATTGTCCAACGAATCAAACGACATTTCCCAGCCACTCTTGGGACTTGAGCCTGGCACCACTGTGGGAGGGAAGTCCAGGGGAAGGCCAAATTTTACATCGTCGAAACCGCCGGAGCCGAGACAAGTCTCCGCATTAAGACAGAGTTTGCGGCCGCATCTCTCTGAGCTTGCACATACATAACCACTCGGGCAGTCTAGAGTTCTCTGAAATGCATCTGGACTTAATCCAATGATGTCGCGGCAGCTCTGGACATCTTGGACGCAATATCCAGTCAAGGTGTCATCGGTGGCGCATGCACAGTTGCTTCCTTGCGTGCCACAGGCGCTCCCAGCACTAGATGGATCAGAGCATGTTGGACTGGTACAGGCGGAGCCGACACACGAAGACCCTTCGGGACACTATGATCATGAGGACCATATCAACATAGTGACTATGAACAAACCCAGAAGCAAACATCGAGGCTCACCTTTTGGCCCACTTGCCCACAGTTACTGGCGTCGTTATCGAGGCTATAGAATCGAAAGTCGGAGTCGATATAAGGCTTGAATATCTCCTGAGCTTTCTGCTCGCCAAACCAGTCTCCAGCAACCTCCATCACCGAGTCGCATGTCTTGGTCATAACTGCTGGGGCAAGCTTATCAAGCATCAGGTTAAGCAGATAGGCGCAAATCATCTGTCCAGCCAACATTCCAATAACCATACCCGGACCAGTCTCAACGAAAGCAAGGCTGACAATTTCCGGGCAGGTATCAATGAAAATCCACGGCGTCTTGAAAAGGGCACCGTTGATGAGGCAGAACATGCCTTAGGAGCAGATGAAGCCCTGTAATTCCAGAAGCAAACCCTTTTCTAATGGGAACTCCCTAGGGGTCGTAGAATTAGGAACCTTTCCGGCAAAGTATGCACCGAGGTTACCATACAAGGCTGTAACAACTTCTTCGATTTCGAAAGGATCACCCGCCCTAGGGTTGAGTGCGTCGTGCCGTGCAACTAATTCAACATCGGTAGAAAGCACCGCAACTTTTGGCGCATTGATATTCCGTAGGGCGTCGACATCCTCTGTTTCCAAAGGAAGTGAAGTCGTAGTTGTGACCCCGAAAAGGAGACATACGATCATCCAAAGGGAGAGGAGAGTTATGAAACGACAGGGTTTGACGGCCGGCGCGGATGATGTGCTACTTCGATTGATTGCACTCGCAAAGTCCCTCTTGCCATGCTGAATGCTGGTGATACATGAAGGTGTAGACTCTGCGTCTGTCACCGTAACGGAAGCATTCCTCTTGGAGCCATCGCTTGTGATCTTCATGACTTTGCCATAGTCAAGGAAGTTAACGGTTTCGTTCCTCTGGACTTTCATCCCGAGCTGGTTAAGTGACAATATAGAGGTGTAGTTGGTCGACTGGCAAGAAATGTCACTGGAGCAGTGTAAACCATTGGCTATATTTGTGCAATTAGTGCCCGGAAAGCCAGTGAGGTAATTACAATTTGGTCCGACACAGTCAAGGTTGAGGGCGAATTTGCCTTCGCCTGCACAGTAGGCGAAGTGACCCTAGATTTCCGTCTTCATTTCGTTGTATATATGTTTTAAGAGGCACACCGCTGGCCCAGGTCAGTTCGTGGGAATTGCAAAAATGTTGAAGGGCTGATTTGAGGGGCTACATACGAGAAAGAGTTGCAAGCTTTCAATCCTCAGGGGGGTCTGGGAGAAGCTTTGGAGGTAACTTCTTACGAGGCCTTGCCCATGGTATAGCACATATCATTGTTTACCCCTGCCAACCTTCTGGTGCAGCATGTGTAAGGTTGGACATTACTGAGGGTTTCTCTCCTGACTTTGACATGTTTATTGTACGATCATCCTTCAACTGGCGTGAAACATTCGAGGTATAATGACAAAAAGCTTACAAAAACAAGAAAGGCTTCGAGCAATGCAGAAAGGCTCGCAAAGGCTCGTGAATGAGAGTAGTAGAATACCGCCACACCTAGCCCCCCCTACTAGCCGTACCACCACATTCTAAAGATCACTTCACCTCACATCACTGAACAATCGCCACCACATTCTGCAGGTTCAAAGTTCATATACCATTGAGTATTGGTCCTATTCGACCTATGCTCTTGAAAATTTTTGCCGATTGCAGGATATTTTGATGGCTTCCATCCCAAAGAGGGACTTTCCCCAGCTGAAAACAACCTCGCAATCACCTGATACAGTAGTTATTACTAGCGTGTTGGAATTAACGACTCTAGCCAATGGGATGACTATATGTCATCAACGCAACGAGGGCTGGGGGGCCCAAAGCAGAGTAAATCAAGCACATTGCCTACAGCGTACTGTTTGTTACTGTCTTCTATTGTCTGTTGTTGTACAGAATAAGCTTCGAAAGTGTCCAGGCCACCCTATGGAGGGCAACTAATGAGACGTGACTGAAATATGTGTGCTGGCGCCAGCACTTGCTTGAAGCCGCCAGCCCTCACTTTACCAAGAGCGTAACGCCACGGAGCGGGGAACTGCGCGATCCGGCAGCGGAATGCTGTTCCCCGAGATGGTACTGGAGCACGTCATCCGGGGGTCAGCGGTCCCTATTGAAACGGCAAAGAGATTCTGGGGATGACTTAAGGTGGGAGAACGACATGTGTGTCGATGAAGACGATCCGCCGTCGGAGCAGCCGTGGTGGTGTGAGCTGCGACCGCGAATGCAGCCAGTCTAAACCGGCGGCTAGATTGACTCTAGACTTACCTGAATCCGGCGCGACTTGTGTCGTTGCTGGACCTACAGAGGTACGTGTAATGATCCTCGGGTCTAGACGGGTGTCTGGGCCCTTTGCTTTAGGATGTTGTCAGTTCAGGATATAACGCCTTACCTATTGTACTTTAGTGTAGAACAGCTGGAGAGATTACCATCTCTCAACACCACTCATTATTATCAATTAATTAGTTATTCCAATATATTCAGTACTGGCACAAGGTCCAATTGCATCAATTGCATCAATTGCATAAGAACCCTCTGATCCAACAGATGTAAGAACGTTGGGTTTAGGTTATAGGTATACAAAGTAAGAGTCGTGTTGGATCAGAGGGTTCTTATGTAATTGATGTAATTGATGCAATTGGTCCTTGTGCCAGCGCTGAATATATTGGAATAACTGAATAACTGATAATAAGGAGTGGTGTTGAGAGATAGTAATCTCTCCAGCTGTTCTACGCTAAACTACAATAGGTAAGGCGTCATATCCTGAACTGACAAGTCGCCACTGTGTTCCCCAAGTATTGTCAAAGATGCTTTATTGAAAGGTACTTGTTGAGTTACTAAAGTGAGTTGAGCACGAAGATCCTCTCTAAGGAAATATGGAAGCTTATATAGAACCTTCCTGCTACTAGAGTTCACCCGTCGACTCGGGCCGAGGGGTCGAGGATTCCTTGCGCCAAGCTTCGGCCTGGACTCCATCCCGTGTCTTATCACGTGATTCTTTGTACCGACTCCCGAGTTGCTCTTCCCTGGCAGCCCGAGTCTCAGGCTTGATTGCACGTGATAATGAAATCGTAGCAAAGGATAACTTATATATTTTACCTTTAGTTTATAGTACGGGAGAATGATAGTAGGAGCTAGGGCTATAATGGGAATGTTACGTAACGAGGGATAGCTGTACCAGCAGATTGAACTTCTGCTGAGGCATTCAAGTGAGCGTAGTATATTAATCAATGAAACCCTTGATTCCAGAACTAAAGGAGTATAGCTATTTGTATGTCAGCGAGCGAGAAGTGATTAGTCGGTACTTAGTAACTGCATGATTGCTTAGAATGAGGGCCCGCGGTATATCCTCGGTAAATCATGGCGCCGGACTGATGGCTTAACCTGCTCCTTGGCGCTGGTCCGAATTTTAGCCAAGTGAGTTCCAGAATGATGAGCACGGTGTTCAAATCGGGTTTATTTCGCCATGCACCATACCAGGCCGGCGGGATCAGCGGTTGTATTCCCTGACGTAAGGAGGCTGTGAACTGCTTGGCTATGGTCTACTTCAGGACGACGTAGGTCGAATATAGCGAATTACTACCACATCAGGTCAATAAACAATGAGCTTTAAGGGGTCCTCATATGTAACCCACGCTTCAATATTCAAAACCGCCCAATCACTCCTCGGTATTACCCCTATAGCTTCGTCCCAGACAGGGTACAAGAAATTCCTGAAGCTGGAACCGATGGCTGCCACTTAGTTGATAAAGGCACATTTACCACGATAGCGCGTTTTGAATACGAAGCTTGATAAGGGAACCTCGATCACACGACTAAAATTTTTCTCGGGATTCCATAACGCTTCTTAGGCTTCTTGGCAGGAAGCAATATAATCATTAATCATATCATCGAGTATGTAGATCGGTGAGTTGAATTGGAATTTTGCAAGATTATGATTTCTGCACTATTGCAGTGTATTGCGACATGAATAGCTGGGCAAGAGAGAGGTAAAGAGAGGCAATCGGAAGAGTGGGGAAGACAGGACACATTTGGGGGCGAATTGGGCTCATGAATAGAAGAAGTGCCGCATTGAAAGGGCCGGAATCGATGCTGTCAATCACTGACGTATCTCCATTTACAATCGTTTATCGGTCAGCGTTAAGCATAAATTAATCTCTCTTGCGAGGAACAGAGTGCTGTGTTGGTTTTGGTGGTAGCAGGGAATAGTCCCTAAGGGGAGGTCATTCGGTGATTAAAGCGTTTGTCCATGCGGTGGGAGCCGTGATTACGACATGACAAGAAGACTCGGTCAGGAGGTTTGACCAGTAGATAAGCAGATACTTAAATGCGGCCATATCCTTATATTTTCAGAGAGCCAGGGCGGACAATAACCCATACTCCTCATCATGCTTCTCCTAAAGCTCATCACCCTTCTCGCCGGTGCCACCTGTATCGCCTCTGCCTACAATCCCCAATTAGGATTCAATACTCTAGTTGAAGTCGAAACCCGAACCATTGATGAGATTTACCAAGCAGCATTAAAAGAGGGTGGAACGGTCACCGTGTGGCATGGTGGCGATGAGGAGACTCAACAGGACTTCCTCAAGACAGCCTTCGAGGCTCGCTTTCCTGGCATGACACTGAATATCACGGTAGATCTCAGCAAATATCACGATGTGAACCTCGACCGTCAACTGGCAACAAACAGTGTTTATGTTGATTCCATCATCCTGCAGACCCTAAATGATTTTCCACGATGGAAGAATGAAGATGCACTATTGTTATACAAGCCGCTAGGGTATGACAGTCAGTTATTCATCAGTCCTTACCTGGGTTTGCAAATTCTAACAAGTCATAGGTGTTTACGAGGATTTCAGAGATGCTGATGGTGCATACATGGGTTTGTTCATCATTGCGTGGTCCGAAACCTGGAACAGCAACTATGTCAACGCTTCAAGTGCACCAAAGGAATACACCGATTTCCTGAAGCCCCAGTTTAAAGATAAATTAATTCTGACTTACCCCAATGACGATGATGCTGTCCTGTACCAATTCGATCTTATGTATGCTCCCAAAAATATTCAAAATCACGGCGCTAATCTCAACACACAGCTTGAGAAAATACGGTTATTCCTGGTTTGAGGCTCTACTGGCTCAAAACCCACGCTGGGTTCGCGGTACAGCAACGCCAGCCAATCTCCTTCTTACATCCAACGGTACTTACACAGCGACCTTCACCTCGTCAACCAGACTACAACCATCTTCACCCTTAAACAGTTCCTTCCCTACCGACGGCACATTCGTCTCCTGGCCGCAAACTGGAGCTATCCTCAAAGATGCCCCGCATCCGGAAAGTGCCAAGTTGCTTCACAACTGGATCTTGAGTTTAGAGCACCAGAATGGTGGAGGATGGAGCACGCGCAGGGATGCCCCCGTACCGGCAGGGTATCCTGGTATTATGGAGATGAATGGCACGGATCCGACGAAGTTCAGCAAATGGATGATGGACCGCGCAGCGGTAGAGAGGCTACGATTTTTCTTTGAAGATAAGATTGGGAGTGCACAAGGGCTCTCTCCGCTCATCGATGACCTTTGAACGATGAGTCGTTGGGTGGAGATTCAATTCTTTGCCAATATTGATTAAATGAGTGCATCGCGCAATACATATATGTACAGTATCCCTTAGTGTGAAGCTTAATCCAGATATTCATTAGTTTCCTGTGCAATTCAATTTCTAATCTTCAAAGCCTTGAGACATTGAGGATGCGTAAGCAAACATTTGACTACTATTCGAACCTAGTGTCTGGTTTCACGCATATAACATTGCGGAACGGACGAGGTGCGTTCCTCGAGAGACACCCCATCAGTCAGATCCGTACTGACTATCTCTGAATGCCAGCAGGAGCCGCAACAATGGACATGGTTGAGAGCGAGTTCCTATCAAAGGAAAATTAACAGTGACCTGCTAGCATTTATTTCTGAGCAAGCCGGCCGGCTGTAGTAGAAATATTAGAGAGGCCTTATTTTGCTCCAACTTCAAGGTCACATTAAGCGGTCTCTAAGTGCATCAGTGGATGATATGCTTGAAAGAGACCCTGAAGGACCGATTGTATTGTTCCAGTCTTGGCATCTTGCGGTTGCTCTTCAAGCTATTCCTTGGGAAACCGTTGCGGAATGATGTCTTAGAGCTCAGGTATCTGAAAAGGGATAAAAATAGCAAACTGTGTCTCCTTGTCTTCAAACAGTATATTCTCATCCTCGAAGCAGGGTCCTTTTGTCCTCGAATATCGTCTTACCAACATAAACTCCCAATACTCTTCCATATTACCACTCCATCTCCATTATCCCTACCGCTAAAACTATTTCAAGTGATATAAATGTAAAGAGATGAAAGTGACAGACATACTATACCTTAGTAATGACAATTGAAAATTTTCAACGCACTAGTAGAAGCCATATTAGTCAAGGAACCTGGAAACTCACCCAATTGGTTAAACACCCGCTAGGTAGGCAAAGGCTCTAGGAAACCCACCCACGGGTACTCGTTACGCAGTCCAAACATAGTCGCGTACCTAATGAACTTGGTATTATTTATTAAAACGATACTACAGTGAATATAATAGAGTAGTAAAGGCAAAGATTTTGAAGTAAAAAAGTAGACAGTGTGCTGCCTGGGAAAGAACAAATAGAGCTTGTACGGGGTGATATTTATGTGCAGGGAGCAGGAGCTAGGCTGAATATAAAGGTACAACCTATTTTGTAGCAGAGTTCTATTCAGAAATCAGTAGAAGTGCTTAAGAAATTCCATGAAAGCACAACAATACTAAAATGACTATCTAAATGGAATATATACAGAAGCACTTCCTCCTAGACAGTACCAGCACCATCATTTTGTAATTCTAAGGCCTTGGGTCTACGAGTATAAGAATAATTAATATATTACTCATTCGAAAGGTCTAAAGTTAAAAGTTATTTAATTTCAGATGAGTGTGGAGCTAGCAACTAACGAATATTTTGGGTGTAGTTTTAGTAATTAATGATATTTCAAGTATGAAATTGACCATTATGTGTTAAAAAAAGCCTCAAAGGGGTTCAACTGGTCAGGGAATATGGGTAGCTACGGATGTGTAGTTCAAGAAAATTAAGACCTACGACACGTATATATAGCACACCTCTTCGGTAGATGGAATGGAGAACCACTGAAAATATACAACGCAATGGCTTGTGCCTGACTATCGTGGAGCACTAAAAGCGCATGGCGAGCATGAAATAATATTCCTTAATCAAAAGGTACGATCATTTTAGAAACCTACTGACATTACTACTGCTGAATGTCGGTAGGATGAGCCTGAACTTCAAAAGTATTTGGGGATACGCTTCGCCACTATGGGCTACAAAGATGTGAAATCGGTACATTCTGTACTGGAAGCTAACGATATCGATACTGTGAGCTGTATTATTAAGTCTTCGAAGTTGAACCGGAACGAAGATGACTCTTCCGGTGATTCGCGATTCATCTGCCGCACGAATCAGATTCCGCTGGATTTCCCTATCCAATCAGGTAAGTACCGCTCCCTAGATATAGCTAATAGAGGTTATTCCTATGCACTGAAATGGGGTGCTAGGTAATTCCTCGATGCTTAGGTATCATGAATCAATTTCCCATTTCTGTCACGACTAGCTAAAACCCACGTTTACCTAGGCAATCGAGTATCACTGAGTTCTTCAATCTAACGTAGGCCTTTCACCAGTGAAATAATAGTATTATCTTTCGATAAACTAATCGCTAAGGAAAGAAGGAAAGAGCTTGAGTTTGGGTGGGGTGGTGATAACCCCTCCACCATGATGGAATATACAGCGTGACACAGGTTACTCCTATGCTAAACCCTTACGAAACCTCGGTCTTTGCGAACCACTTTCCAGCTATTGAGATTACAGCTTGAAGATTGGATCCAGGACTCGCAGTATACATTACTGCGTAACTGAAGAGCCTCCATGACCAGCTAAAACATGCGTTTATCTAGTCGATCGAATATCGCTATAAAATAACTCTCATTTGGCCTGTAGTTGAGATCTAAGGACCGAACAGTAGATCCAGCGAGGTCAGAGCTATGAGTGAACACAACCCGCTGATTTCCCGAACCTGGAATCGCTGCCGACTCCTGAGAAATGTCAACAAACAACGATCAAATTAGTACATTGGATTTAAAGTGGGTGGAGCCCTAGTAGTCAAGTAATGTGCCGTTGTATAAGACAGTGTACTCGAGAGGCGTCTTCTGTACCTCCTTAGTAATTTCGCATTTTGATCTAGCGACCGCATTGCTATCTCGATACCAAAATAACACGCCGTGACCTGTCTACATTTCTTCTCTTAAGTTTTAATATTGTACTATATACTTCTTTGTCTAGCAAAATGGCGACCTTTTGGGACCTTGCTCTAAATCCCTTTTCTACTACTATAGTAGCCCCTTCTGGCTCTACCCCACACCCCCCTCTCTGTCGAGCAAAGGCACTCGAACTGACTCAAGATCAGCGACGCGATGGTTTACTATTATATTCCATTGGCCGGTCTTATTTACAAATCTACAAGAAGACAGGCTATTCTATTAATCTGTTTTAGTTGTATATTTATCTATCCTGTTGGTCTCGTGTTTGTTGTTGGCGTAGCTTGATTGGAGCCACGAATTCCAACGCGCTCACGCCATTAACCTTACCCAGCTATCTCTTCTCTGACAGGGATTCAACCCCACTACTAGAGCATTTCGAGTGAACTACCAGCCCACTCTTGGACTTTCATGTCAGTCCCTAATTTTGACTTGTCACAAACCTCTTGGTAATAATCCTCACTTAGATGGACCACTAGGAATCAACTTGCTTATCAGTAGGCAAAAGCGTTGGGTATTGCCTAGTAAAGCATAAAAGGCGGAAACTTTTCTTTTTTATCTCTCATTTCTCCCAACTATAGCACATTCCAAAAAATTGCTAAGATCACTCAATCTCAATCCCTCATCTTAATCTTTCAACTCATAATTACCTTTAAAAATGGCTGGCAAGTCACCCATTCTCACACAACTTCCTCCGTCCCTGACAAGTAGAAGATCTCGAGCGCCATTATAAATCCCCAAACGACTCTGCTCTTTATAAAGAGAACAACGCTAACGGAGACCACTTTCGTGACTATCCTCATTGCTCTCACAAAGAGGACATTGATTGTGTGGAGGATGTGAAAGAATGATGAAAAGACCAAGAACATGCGAAGAGGTTCTGGAGGGAGGGCAAGGACTGAAATTTTAGTAGGGGATTTTGAGGACATAATCTCGAAGAAGCTGGTAGTGGCTGTAGTGAAGATTTACCAAGGTATAATATATACATGCTATAAGTAACCTATTGAATAAGTGATGTATATAAACCTACTTCCCTAGGCTTAGCACTACAATTGAGTCTCAACTTGTCATTACCCCGAAATCGCTCCTTTTATATATTCAGATCAACCAATCAATTCCCAAGCCAACTTACACGCGTAATTAACAAGCTATAGCTTTAATTCCCTAATTCAATATAATCGCACACTAGACAGTAACGAAATTTCAAAACTTCATACCTTTTATTACGCACAATCATGCAACTTTTATTACAAGACATAGATATCTTGGCTATAGTTATAAAATGTATACCTTTTTACCTTCTAATAAAATATTCTAGCCTTTAAAATGAATTCTTTATAAATATAGTTTCATTATATTTAGTAGAGTATAAAATAAAAAGAAAGTTATAAAGAGAAGAGAAATATTCTCCTTAGGGGTATTTATTTTAATCTAACTTATGTTATAATAAGGGAGTAGGTTTATTTTTGGAAAATGTCTAGTTTACGTTCTTTAGGCTTATCTAGGCTTATTAACAATATTATTAAAGCTTAACAAAACTGGTATAAGTAAACAGGTTAGATCAGGTGTAATTGATTAAAAAGTAAGAAGTTAACGTGACAATCTTGCTTAGAATAATCAGGCCTGCTCAGGATGGGTACTCAGGGTGCTCAGGTTGCTGAGGATACTCAGGCGAGTTAACTGAGCTGAGGGTGAGCCGAGGGTGGTTAGTGCCTGAGCAAGAGCGGCAAGCTTGCTAGCTCCATACGGGACTGAAGAAATGGTAAGGGTTTAGCATAGGAGTAACCTATGTCACGCTGTATATTCTATCATGGTGGAGGGGTTATCACCACCCCACCCAAATTCAAGCTCTTTCTTTCCTTCCTTAGCGATTAGTTTATCGAATGATAATACTATTTTATTTCACTGGCGAAAGGCCTACGTTAGATTGAAGAACTCAGTGATACTCGATTGCCTAGGTAAACGTGGGTTTTAGCTGGTCGTGACAGGCTGATTTAATGCCAGTACATGCTCTCAAGGATAATTTCCCGGAGATAAAACCCATAAGCGTGAAAAGGCTCTTGGACTTATCATGGAAGATTCACTAATAGCGTCATACAGAAAAGATCAGACTATACAAAATTTAGCTGGCTACATGATGCCCCTATGTCTAGCTAGTTTCGCTCGGCATTTCAGCGGCCCCTTCTACCAATAAGAACACTCTCGGTTTTATATCGTTTTTCTTTCTCCCTTTTCTATTTCGTTTCCCCCTCTCCTTTTTCTGTATTAGCTTCCTTCCTCTCTTGATTCTTGATTTATTTATATCCAAATTTGTCTACTTTTGACTATTTCTAATATTATTGCTCCAGTAGGGAATACAATAACCTAAGGCGTCATTTACTAGGTTATAGCTCAGATACTATAGGCTTACCTTTAAAAAAGCCAAATACTCTAGATAAATTCAAGAATTACTAAAGATGGCTAGATTTTATGCAAGGCCGTGATAAGGCCAGAGTGTTCTCTTAAACAACGAAATTTAGATTTTTAATTTTTAATTATTTTTGAAAGACCTATTAGTATATATAAATATATATTTATATCTAATATATTAAAAAAGAATAATCAATTACTCTCTAATTCGACGAAGCTTTACAAACAGAGAGTATTTTACGGCGCCCTTTTATCTTCGTTTCTTGCTTAGTTACGTTTATCAGCTATTGTTAGTTTGATTTTAGTATACTACATGAACCCTTCCTACCCTCGGACAATATACTCTAATTTTTATAATAGGTATATATTTGGTGTATATACTTATTTTAATACTAGTGAATAAGAAAAGTTGGTATAGGCATATAATTAGTATATGTACTTTGGAATTGGGAGGAATATTTAATTATTAATTTTTCACCTAATGTTAATTCTCTTAACTATGTGTAGTAAATCCTGAATTTTTCTGGGGTATCCGAGCTGCGAGCCTGTCGTGTACCATGCTGGACCTTGTTATATGATCTCCGTGCCGACTCCTGAAGTCCTTTATATCGTAGTTCATCTGGAGGATGACCCAATCTGCTTAACGGCTGATCTACCGGCGCAGATTTCACGTGGTAATGGGTTCATGACGAGCGGGCTTGTAGGGCCTTAGGGAGTCTCCAAGCCATATTGTAGCCTTGACCTTGATTTTGAGGCTCAAGTAAGTATATACTCCAAAAATAGAATCGATTATAGCGCGTTTCCATTTTGAACTCCCTCTAATTCAGTAAGTTACGCCGAAACGATGGTCGATCAATTAGAACAGACAGGTAAATAGTGGACTCTGAGGTGATTCTATACGATTACGAGTAACGAATGGAGCCCGGAGGCCTAAAGATAAAAAAAATGGCAAGGGTAGGTATTGTAAAGACTAAGTGAAAGGAACTAGGCGGGGTGGGATTAAGTTGAAGGCCAAACACATAGAGGGTGCAAGCAGCGCTGGATTATTTATTCACTCAATAGCTATTATTTGAGGATTTACTGGCAGGTTGCGAGTGTAGGCCTAAATTCGTAGAGTTTAATTATTCTCTTCGTCCCAACTTTGGTATCTGGAAGGTTCTCCAAACCTAGTGTTTCGTCCGAAAAATCCTACCCGAAAGTGTGTATCAAGTGAACTCTACGAGACATTTCTAGTGCTCAAACCGTCTCAACTAAAGGTGAAATTATTTTTCTATTTTTTCTTTGGTCCCACCGAGCTAAGATGGTTAACCCCCGAGATTGCTGAAGGAAATCGAGAATGTTTCGGATATTGTTGCACATAATGTCACTCTCCACATTTTAGTGATCAACTTGCGACAACATCGCCGTTATCTGATACATCAGATAAGGAACAACCGGATGGCTGAGGAGTTTCCAAAAATCTCTCCTAAGAATTACCTTCAAAATCGTATCTTTTTAATAAATGCTGGGGCGATTGACCCTTCTGACCCTTGAGAGTGACAGCCCTCCCCGATCCAACGTTAGACGATCAAACAACCTAGCTTTCATTGATACCTACGAGTGATATTCGTATATATAAGGGCTTTCATAATTTTAATTCAAAGGAAATTATCTCTTTGTATAAACTACGATATTCAATTTCAGGCGATTTGCTTCTTGATTACACGTCATTTCTCCATCCTTTAGAGCTGTGCTCTACCTTTACACTCTCTAAACATATTCAGTTCCCCACATATAATAATTCATCATGAAATTTGCATTTGCCCTTGCTCTTGTAGCAACTACATCATTTACGTTCGTTTTTGCTTTTCCTACGGCAAAAGAGGGTTCCATTCAAGCCAGAGCACTGGCTCCAGATTTCTACGAGGTCATGAGTTTTGAGAGGCGCGAGCCTAAAAAGGGAAAGAAAGCTACAGCAGTAAAAGGGGCTAATGCAGCCACGGGAATTGCAGGTAAGTCGCTGTACTTCTGATGCGATTCCTGTTGACTTCAAATAGCGAAAGCAACAACTACAGCTGTTGCGACAAATGGAAAAAAGAAGGGAGCTGCTGCGGTAAGGACCACTTGGGATGAGTTAAGAAGGCATTGATGCTAGCTTACATGGAGTTATTAGACCACCTCAAATTCCACTGCTGCTGCGAATACTGAAGCCGCCGATCCTGAAGATACAGCTGACACCCCCAAAAATGGTAAAGCGACTGCCATAACGACCACAGTAAGTTATTTTTGTCTACCTTTATTAATTTCCAGGTCCTGATCCTCCTTTCTTCAATTACTATTACACATTGCCCCCTTTCTCTTAAGATAACATACACTTGTTACCATTGAACTTAGGTTGACTCAGGGGTTAGGGAAGTACATCTACAAACACAAACGGCACCAATAATAGTGCCACAGGTAATAGCAATGATCAACAGAACAATAATGGGCAAGCTAATGGCGCCCAAACCGGTGCTGACGGCGACAACATCGACCAACAGGGCGAAAACAAACGTTCGGCGGTTCCGGGTGGAGCCAGCGGTGCCCAAACTGGTGCTGATGGTGACAACATCGACCAACAGGGCGAAAACAAACGTTCAGCGGTTCCGGGTCAAGCTAACGGTGCCCAAACTGGTGCTGATGGCGACAATATCGACCAACAGGGTGAAAACAAGCGTTCAACAGCCCCACGCCAAGCAAGGGGTGTCTAAACCAGTGCTGATGGCAATAACATCAACTGACAAGGCGAAGATAAGCTCTTGATTGTGGCAAGATAAGCTTTTAGAAGGAGCATTAACTGGCAGGCCAGTCAATCCACCGACCTAGTCAGGATACAATCATGAATCTGACCGCTATGATTGTGGGTGGCATCACTTGAGACTATATTAAGCCGTAAGGTTAGGACCAGCGTTGAAATTTTTTGGCTTTAATCAAAGCAATATGTTTATAAAGCTGCTATAATACCGTCTGGAACGGTCAATTGAGTGATTCCTTGCCTATTTAACGTATTATTATGGCTGTTTCATGGAAATATATGGTAAGATCAAGATGTGATTTGTGCGACTATAATAGATAGAACTGTTCTTACGTCAACTCATATTGGGAGAATCACGACATTTGTTCTATCTCTCCCCTTACCCCCTCTCTAAAGCTTGATAACTGGGTTGGGGTTCGGCTGAGGGAACTTATTGGAACTGCAGTACAGTGTAGAAAAGGTATATTGGTGCAAGATCAAGAAGCAGAAAAGTAGTAATTGTATTGTCCGAGGAGCCAGAAACGAAGCTCGTACGGAGCAGTATATATACATATGAAACAGACACTAAGCTGAATATAGACAGCTGGTAGATCAGGTGATACAGACACTTGGATTCCTTAACAGAACTCGATTCCTGAGCAGGGGCGGCAAGCTTACCAGCAGAATCTGATATATAAAAGGGGCTGCGTAGTGTAGTGTGATATCTCAGAGATGGACATGAGCTTATAAGGAGCATTGGGTTTAGCGTGAGGTTAATTGAAAGGTTATTATATTTTTAGCTAAAAAGAGCGAGAGCGTGGCTGTATATACTTCTTAGTGCTTGCCAAGCTCTAAGCGAGCTGTGTTACCGTTGATATGACGCACGTACTAACTACGTGAGGTGACGGATTTAACGACACATCTTTGAAACTCTGGTTGATAGTGTCAATCAATACCAATAATCATAAGTGTGAGACGTATGTAGTCCATTTTATTATGAACCTAATGTCACGAAATGTTGTGCGCCTGGGGCGCACGTGAGAAACGCTCCTGTAGTTACTAAGTATTGACTAATCACTCTGTGTTCCCGTACACATAAATAGCTTCTCTTTTATCAATCTGCTACGATCAGTTGGATTCCTCAGCAGTAGTTCAATTTGTTGGTACAACTATACCGCGGTGCGTGACAAACCGTTCGGGCGATTTTTGTTGGAATTAACGACTCCAGCTAATCGGATGACTATATGTCATCAACGCAACGCGGGTTGGGAGGGCCTGAAGCAGGGGAAATCAAGTATATTGGCAACAGTGTGCAGTCTCTTACTGTCTGTTATTGTCTTGTACTGTCCAGAATAAACTACGAAAGTCTTCAGGCCACATACGGAGGACAACTAGTGAGACGTGTTTGATACACACATGCTGGAGTAAGCGCTTGCCTGAGGCCTCCAGGCCTCACATCAACAATTTTAACGACTCCCTAGTCGTATATAGTAATTCTTAAATTTTTCTGAAGTAGATCTAGAGTACCGGAGCTATTTCCTATAATAACCGAGCTGCGGGCCCCAAACACTGCTCTGCAAGTCTTGGCCAAGGTCGCAAGCAGCTTATATTATGCACATAAAGAACCAGGTAGTGAAGTGCGGGTACCAATCTACGGCACAGTGCAGTGTCAGTAAACAGATTTACTTACCGCCATGATGTTGTTGGTGCCGGTGCTCTATAAAATATACCTGCATGACATGGATACACTACTTCATGCATGTTTGCCAAAATGAGAGCCCAAGTACTTCGGTGGAGATTCATTCTGTAGCGTTAGCCTTTACCTTCCATATTTGTAAATTTCTATAGCTATATCAGGTAGTTAGGTAAACAGGAGGGGTAAGGAGTCTGGGAACACTATGTATGCAACTATGTAGGTGGCTAAGTACCCGGAAATGTGTCGCGAGGTGGGTTGAGAAGTTCAGCAGTGGCATGGTAATAGCGCCTAGTGGTTGGCCTACACAGATCAACGGCACAGCATGGCAAGGGATCCTATGGCCTTGGAAGGAGTAATTTGTACAAAAGTTGGCTAGGAAGTTCCTCACCATTGAACTGCCGAACAAAGTCCGCGTAAATGTGCTTCTGGTTTGTAGCAGCCCAGTTGCAATCTGCCCCTGGTACTCCGGTACTGATACATCTAATAATAGCCATATTTGAGAGTTATTAGCATGAGTATTACCATGCTTAACGGTTAAGATTGAGTGATCTTGAGGGTGGCATTCCTGCTGAAAGAATACCATTGGGGCAAGATTACAATTCTTAGCTTGGCGATAAGAGGACTATTGGTACCTTCACTAACCTGTTCACATTTGCGGTAGTCCGCCTTCGTAGACCCAGGCATTAAAGCGCCACGAAGCCTACCTGCCATGAAACGGAAAGCACCTGAATGCGGTAGTGCGCATTTCGTTTTGAGATAACGTAACATATTGCCAACAAATTTTCCACTTTCGATTGAGATTTAATATTAGCGTCATTTAGTGCCAACGGTCATACATGTGAGACAATATGCAGTTTGTTCATGGATCCTAAAGCTAACTAAGCGAGTTTAAGTTGTCCGAAGAACCCCCCTGGAGCGAAGATTCGTGCAAAGGACAACAATTAAGATATAGCTCAGTAAAGTTATCAACCTTTCTTCCGCCACGTCCCTTTTCAAGTATAGTCTCCTGCTGTTAAGTTCAATGTAAGAAAAGCAAATTTTCCTAACTGACCAGGAAAACCATACAAACCAAGATGGCCAACATTGAAGGCTCTACTGTGAGGGCTAGGCAAGATTCAACTTCCGACCCACCAAGCCACACTACACAAGTTGATGGTAGCCTGACAGCTTGGCTCCAGGTGCTAAGCTCATTTTGTGTCTTCTTCAATACTTGGTAGGGCTGGGTCTAGTCTCTGAAAAAGCTCATAGACTAACACCTCTATTTACTAGGGGCATCGTAAATTCCTTCGGTGTCTTCCAAACATTTTACGAGGCCAACTTTCTCAAGCTAGAGTCGCCTTCTAATATATCGTGGGTTGGTTCCTCTCAGACGTTTTTAATTCTCGTTGGTGCCGCCCTTGTTGGCCCATTTTTCGACCGTGGGTATCTACGGACCTTAATCCAGCTTGGTAGCTTCCTAGTTGTCTTTGGAACTATGATGGTGAGCCTGTGCACCCATTATTGGCAAGTATTTCTTGCGCAAGGCATCGTCGTTGGTCTTGGTCTCGGCTGCCTTTTTCTTCCAAGTGTAGCAGTACTAGCACACTACTTCGCGAAGAAGAAGAGCGCCGCGCTAGGGATTGCATCTGCCGGAGGCAGTTTGGGTGAGTGCTCCTGGATCCTTAAGTAGAGATGGCTACTTACAATAATTAAACTTAGGAGGTATAGTATACCCAATTGTCTTCCAAGAGCTACAGCCTCGAGTCGGTTTCCCTTGGGCAATGCGCATCATGGGGTTTATGATTTTGGCCACCATGATCTTTCCATTATGTACATTGAGTGTTCATATACCATCATCTTCCGCCAGACGACCCTTATACGACAAGAGTGCATTCACCGATCTTCCTTACGTCATGTTCTGCATCAGCCAGTTCTTTGGACTTATGGCTGTCTATATTACTCTTATCTACATCCATCTCTACGGTTTAGAACAGACCACAATGGATCCAAAGCTTGCCTCCTATCTCTTGTCAATTATTAATGCTGCATCTATAGCTGGCCGCCTTTTTCCAAACTTCGTCGCCGACAAGTTCGGCCCCCTCAATGTCCTTATTCCACTTACGGCGGGGACAGCGATTCTGATGTTTGGCTGGATCCGGATCCATAATGGAGCGGGTCTTGTTGTGTTTTGCATTCTATATGGCTTCTTCCAAGGCCCGTTTGTGTCGCTGCCTCCAACTATAGTGGCCACACTGTCACCTGGCCTGCAGAGTATTGGCGTACGACTTGGCATGATGCTCGCAATCTCTGGAATTGGATCTTTAGTTGGGGGGCCAGTAGCTGGTGCAATCTTGCAAAGACCTAATGGATGGATGTGGCTCCAGATTTGGTGCGCAGTGTTGTTCGTAGTGTCTGGTCTGTTCTGCCTCGCGACAAGGCTATTATTGCATTCCCCTTGGAGTCACGGCCTGCGTTTTACGACATCGCAGGATGCTGGAACTGAAGATGTTGGACCCGAAAAGGCAGTAAACTTGACACAATGTAAGGCATGAGGTCTCAGGAGATTGGGGTTCGGCTGTTAACGTAGTAATTTCACTCGGAAATAGAACCTCATTGACCAGTCCAAAGTGTTCAAAGTGACGCAATAATTACACTGTAGGATGGCAGACATCTATATTATATGTTGCGCTAAAATCCATCGATTTATAAATTGATTAATATATACACAACGTAATCAATTTGCGTTGCTCGACGGATTTATACATTTGATATATTTCTAGAAATTCTTTCTAAATATACATGCACTGCTTAATGTAACACGTGCCAGCAATCTATCGTATGTCCCCCTATTCTTTAAGTGAGTGTGACACCACATTCTACACAAGGATGAAACGCTTTTTGCCTTTTGTATATGTATAATCCAGCCTCCCTTTATGATTGATTTCTAAGTAACTACCTTTGAAAATTGGCCAATCGCTGCAAG
The DNA here is from genome assembly GCA_021365295.1 of Tricladium varicosporioides. Taxonomy (NCBI): domain Eukaryota; kingdom Fungi; phylum Ascomycota; class Leotiomycetes; order Helotiales; family Tricladiaceae; genus Tricladium; species Tricladium varicosporioides. Next base: position 1,281,694 of record JAJTIW010000009.1, on the reverse strand, counting down.
CCTAACAAAATCTACGAATCGACCAATGTTTATACATATTGATTAATACGCATGCAACTTGATTAATTATTGCAAAAGTTACTCTGAGTAACTTTAATCATTGTTGCCAAAGCTTGCCTAGCGCCCCAGCCCTCATTCTACGATAGATTTTATAGCTCGATCTCAATAATCCCCTCGCCCTCTCCATCGGGTTGCCATATGTTTACAATTTTTAACCCGGCCTGCTTCACAAGCTCTCGCCACTGCTTCTCAGTTCTTTCCATGCCTGCGCAAAGGGTGAGCATGTTCATGTCCATCATGGCAGGGGCCATTGAGCACCCGTAGTCACGCAAAACATATTCGTTCAGAAGAATCTTCGAGTACCCTGGTGTCATGGCTGCTGCTGTGTGACGAAAAATATGGAGGCACTTATCGTCGGGCCAGTCGTGAAAAATGAAATGGAAAAAGTAAGCTCGAGCACCTGTGAAATCAGTTAGTGTTGTTAATGACGTATCTGAACGAGAATACCTTTGATGGGCTGAGCACCTGATAAGAAATCATAGCTCATGATTTTGATATTCGATGGTAAGGAAGGTACTTTGGAGGTTATATGAGGGAGGTCTTGAAGTCCGAGCATGGCATCCGGAGCAAATTTTCGTTGAAAAGTCACAACATCGTGACCCCAACCACCACCGACATCGACTAAAAGTGTAGTCTCATCACGGTAATCCTTGAGCAGCTGCTCGCGTACCGGAAACCACTCTACCCAACTTGGTCGAGAGTGTCGGATACCAGTCATCATATTATTAAAGTCCTCCAAAGTGTTTGGCTTCGAGCTGCAATACTCAAAACAGGGAAGATCAGTTTGTAAGGCATATTGCAATGGACCGTTATCAAGGCTGGTGGGTGACTTATAGCCAAACTTTTGCATATATTCAGGAATCTTTGCAGCAGTTCCAAAGGTCATATCCCAGAGATGCTTATGGCTACCTTCGATTGCTGGTTTATTCATGGCTATGGTGACAGGGTTTGCCCTCCATTTCTGTTCACTGACTTCTTCAATAAAGCCGATAAGAGATAGGACTCGCATTATTCGGACTATTTGATATATTGTCAGCCATCGCGGCAATTCATCCGAATACACTGTAATTACTAATGAGCAATTTTTCTCCACCAGACTTGGAGGAGAGCTCTTCTGCTGTGATAGTTGAATTGTGCTCTGTAGCTATTTTGAATAGTCTGAGATCAATTGCCAGCCTGGCACACAAGACCTGAAGTGGCTAACCCCAAGAGAAGTTAGTAAGGACACAATAGCATGAAGTGGTGCTTCGAACCATAAACGATATCTGCACGGCCGTTTCTTCTGGCGCCTCCAGTGCGGTCGTCAGTGCCCTACTTAGAGCTGCAGCTTGTTTTCGAGAAGCTACATCATTTTGTGCCAAGAGCGTTTGTATCTCACTAATGAGTGCTGCAGACTTGTTGCTGGTATCCATCAAGTAGGCTTACGGCAAGATCCTTAGAGTCGTGGGGCTTTGCCGGTACAACGATAGGTAGCGTAAGTCAAGGAAAATTTGAAAGAAAGGGAACTATGTGTGAAACAATCTAGCAACGATAACGAGAGGCGTAAACTTGGCGAGTTAATCTAAGAGTAAGCTGGTTGGTTGGTTGGTTGGTTGGTTGGTTGGCTCATTCAATATATACCCCGGCCGAGCTTCAGCGTGCTGGTATCAACAGCGCAGGGTTTCCATGATAAGTGATCTATTCCCACTTGCTAAAAGGCTAAATAAGAAAGTGGAGCCCTAATCCAGGGTAAATGCTAGATTTCAATTACTCCGTTGGGACTTGTAGATATTCTCCACTAACTAAAACTAATAGACACATAGAAGAAAATTGAAGAGACAAAGTGTTCCAAACCAGTTTGATCCATGTGTCAATACCTTACAGTAATTTAAGGTACAGGAAGGCTCCGCGCTACGAGGAAATGTATGTCCATTTCTGATATGTTGGAAGTAATCGGTACAATTTTAGAGAACACCTCCAAATTTTAAATGCTGAACACTATGGATTCCCCATTCCCTACACTCTTTCTTTAAAAAATGGCCCCAGTACTAAATACTTTGAAGAGTAGAAATACCGGAATTTTGAGGTGCTCTCGATGTTACTGTTTCCTATAGGACAAGTTTAGCGGTCTACCCTGAGTTTTGAGTGAAGCCAACAGTGTCAATACCGAGAACGTAAATGAGATGAGTTTTTCTATTTCATTATATTGAAAATAGTAATAACAATGATATTTCTACTAGCGTATCTATATTATTTTCTAGATTTAAATGCCCGATGGAGAATAGATGTTCAACCCAGAAACAACATTACATTTGAAGCTTTTGATTTGACATTGACATCTTCGTAGCAGCCTAGTGACTTCAAAATGATAAGTCTTTGAAGCATTGGAGAGCTATACGAGTTCAGGAAGGAGACGGTGGCAACCTGGCTAATGTCTGAACACAAATGTGAGATGGTCGGTGTTGATAAGTAGTAAGATCTTGTAAAGAAGGTAAAGTTTTAAATGTAGAACTCGTCTTTATTCTTTTCTGGGGCAGAGAGTGCATTGAAATTTACGTTGCAGTACTACTCAGAACCTTTTAAGCTGGGGTACCACGGATCCATGAGGACAACAATGTGCCATTTGCACGCGTTTTGGTAGAGTACACGTGTCACAGTAGTATTATGCTTAGTACACAGACCATAAACGAACTGTATACTATTTAGATGATTACACTGTACAAGTAGTCACGATCCTGTTTGTCTGTCGCATCTTATAACCAATTATAAAAAATTATTACTTCCTCTTCCATATATAAGCTGAAGGGCTTCATAAGAGGGTTTGCAGAGTTGAAAACCTCTAATTCGGAAGACCCTTGCCAAATCGAACAAAATCAACACAACCCCCTGCACTTTATAATCGATGTTTCCCACTACATTGCTTTGATGGTGATACGGAAACGAGGTGGTGAATCATGAATTGTGGGTCTCGAGTAAGTTTGGTTAAGAAACGACCTTAAATGCCTAAGCCCCATCCTAACCTTAATTCCAATTTCGAGCTTCAAGTTGGCTACGATCTGGCGGGGTTTGGTGTGAACGTAAAATAGAAAGCAAGGTAAATTTCGATTCGTCATGCATTACAAGTGAAGGGACAAAGCATTCATATGCTTATGTAATCGCATGGCTGCCTAGACACAGACCTGGAATGCGGAGAACGGAGTTTAGATTAATGTATTAGCTGATGTTACTACAGGAGAAGGCGAATTGGATGTCGCTGGTTTTTTTAGTTAATTTATTTTAGCAAGCTCCATTTCCGGACATTTGTGACTGTGTACCCCTACCCGTTGTACTCTAAGGTACTACTGCTAATCAGAATTGGCGATTTTACCTACTCTCTATCCTTTCTGCCTCTTTTTCTAATCCCGCCAGAGTCAGTGCTTTCGTGTCAGCCACGATAATAGCGCCGCAGCTGGATGCTGCCCAGCAAATTTTGATCGAAACTTTACTGAAAGAAGGGTTTGGGACAAAGCTAATAGCCTCAAAAGCCTCAGGCAGCGTGCGCGCCGTCCAAAGAATAGACAGCAGTCCGAAATGCCCACCCTAAGAACAAACCGCGTCGGCGGTCGTAGTTGTATTACACGAACTATGCGAAAGCCCCCTGCGATATACTAATCGAACAGCCTTACTTGTATCGATGCGAGATGGCAGACTTCCTCTATCGTAGGTTTCGTAAACGGACATCGGATCAATAGGCTAGACGAGAACGATCCATCGCATCACACAACAACGGGATGCCGACCTTCGAGATCAATATGTACACAGGATATCGCAGTACAAGTCCTACCAACCTTGTCTTTATTGATGAGTCTGGCTGCGATAGAAGGGCTGGACATAGGCGTTGGGGGTGGTCTCTAAAGGGGTCCTTCCCAGTCCATGTTACAAAGTTCGGCCGTGGAAAAAGATGGCACATTCTTCCAGTATATGCGCAAGATGGTATCATACTATGGCGAGTATACCAAGGATCTTGGAGAATTTAAAAGGGACATCTCGAATTATATCAGAATAGGAAAGTTATTTTGAGTTACTGTCGAAGAGCGAAAGGGGGATCTCCTAAAAATAAACAATTCCAAGTTACCCCATGGAGAACAATACTCAAGCAAACAGAACAAAATATATTAATGGCGAAGAGGGGTGGAATAGGAATTTTCTGGTGACCAGAAGCACGTATACGTAGCGCGCAACCATGTTTCAATCCACCTCATCTCGTGCCCGTGCATGCTGATCCTCAGTAGGAGCAAGTTCCTCAGGGTCATAGGTCCATGAACATGGCATCGCTTGTTTCTTTGCACCTGTACTCGAGGCTGCCTTACCTGTCCAGGGCTTTGTACCTACATAACTCAAAGCACTGGTTGGCTTCGACTTAACCCCCAAGCTATTCTTTATCCAATCCATGCTCAATTTATTCCCACTCTTGAGCTGCAAATTTACACTGGGTGGAGCCGTCCTATTCAGAACACCCGAGCCTCCTTCCTGCATCTGCACCAATTGTCTTCCGTACACAGGAATGGCCTCCAGCTTTTTTATAATAGCCACTAGTTCCTCCGTCTGGGGAATTTTGTCTTCGGCACGGTCAATGGCCTCCTCGATCGCATTGAACTGCTTCCGATACACTTCTTTCTGGTCGCTGAAGTCTCTCGCCCGATCGGTCTTATCTAGGACCATAGCATCTTTGATCTGGTAGTCGAGATATTTGATGATTGCATCATTGAAAGCCACCATAGCATTGTGCTTCAGATAGATGCCGAATATGGCAAGCGACTGCTGCACAAGCTGATTGGATTTGTCTAGCTGCTTCTACTCTTTTTCAATGACCGCGAGTGTATCCTCTAGGGAGGCCAGGCCGTTGACATTATCCCTGATTGCTTCATAGACAGCCGGATTAGGCAGTGATTCATGATCAAGTCGGTAAGAAACGTGAAGGTGCACCGACCAAGGGTGGCTACAGACTGAGCAGTTTTGCCCATTGTTGCCGAATGCAAAGCACTTTGCAAGTTCCGCAAGGCCCACCGTCTCTTCCGCTGTTTCGATGTAGCATGCCTTGTGGCAGATCTTGGTATATTGTTTGATGCTGATATTGTTTACCAAGACTGGTTTGCCGCAAGATGGATCAGAACACACCGTCTGGGGTTCTTTCAAATTACGGCGGACAGGGACAACGTAGTCAATCACGAGGTCTTCATCCAATTTACGCCCCTCAGCTTGAAGTTCGCTGAGCTTTTTCTGCGCCTCGGCGTGCTTAACCTTGGTGGCTTTGATGGCTGTTACTATTGCTACCATGGGCTTCGTCATGCTGGCGATCATATTGCGCGTTCTGTATAGCGCTAATGTCTCTTGAACGCGATGCACGGGCAATTTCATCGTTGTCCGTATAAGCCGGCGGGCCTCTTTGGCGGACTGGACCCAGCTGTCTTCGACCGTCGCTTGCGATGCGATACTCTTATTCCGCAATTTCTTTGCAGCTAGGTACCGAAAAGCCTCTGAATCAAAGAAGAAGCTGTTATGGTATCCAAGGCTAAGACCGGTAGCCTTATCCTTCAAAAGGGTCTCAAGCGGTGTCCGCGTGTCTCCGAAGCTGAAATTGGTGTTATGGGCATTCGTGCATCCGAACACTATGTTTTTGGACGTCTCCTTGTGTAAGTGTGACAGTAGCTCAGTCACACAGAAGTCGAAGACGGGTCCAAGACGTGCACTATTCGGCTTGAGCAGCAAGAGTACAGTGTGGATTTTATCCACAGACTCGAGAGTGTTGAGGATATCCTTCACATTTTCATGGTCTCGAGCAACACCCCGCGTGTCTCCTATACCTGGTGTGTCGATGAGGCTAAACCGCTTCCCATCAAGCTTGAATCGGTAGGTGACAGACTTTTGTGTAGCAGACTGTCCCTTTCGTGAGAACTGTTCGAACTCGCCTGCACACCCGACGGTGACGTGAAATGTTTCGTCTCGTTCATCGCGACGCTTGTCGAAGGAGAATTCGCTTGGAATTGCGAACTGAAGCGGGCCCTCATCAGCAAGAGCATCATCCAGGGATCCAAACTTCATGTAGTTGACAAAGGCGTTGATGAATGTCGATTTTCCCACCCCAGTCTCGCCCAGGATCAGGATGTTGTACTCCTCAAATGGATCCAGAGCCTTCAGCACGATACGCATGGCTTCGGTATCCTTGTGTTGCTCGTACAATGTCCCGTGCTTGTTGCTCCTGCACTTAAACCTTGCATCGGGAACCGTGTATCGCCCACAATCGCAATAGAAGTAATCATCTGTAAATCCGAAGCAAACTCGCTCTCTACAAGAAGGACAGGTCCATTCCAGGGCATTGTTCGCGAAGCAATGTCTGCCTGGGCACTTGATCCGAACGATGCGACGTCCAGCAGGAGGGTGGAAGGCGATGGGGCGTTCCAAATTGCTCATGTCTATGCAGCGCATAAGGTTCTTATCTGCGAGCTCTAGGTACTCCTGGACAACATCCTCGACAACAACTTCGTGCCCACGCACCTGCTGAATCAACGCCTTGACCAACGACCTTTGGCTTCCAACGTCACAGTCGACGACAATAACCAAATAAGAATCATTGTTGTTTTTCAACAGGTCCATCAGTCTCTCGTATGTTGAGAGAAACTCCGGCATAGACCTGGTAGCCTCATTGTAATACAACACGTACAGATCCTTAGAATCAGCGCTGGTGTAGAGGCTCTGCAGGTCGCTTGCGTTGTTTCCCATTTATATTGCTCCAAGCAGCTTCAACTGTTTTGCCAACTTTATCTTGTCCAAGTACTCGGAAGTAATCGTGAGAGCAGCTTCAGGTGCCGTTTGCTCGGTTTCCTGATCCGCAAGCGACTCCCGTAAAGCTTGGATGTCATCGTCTCCCGACCTAACGGCGAGAAGACGAGCACCGAAATCCCTTTTTGAGATTTTCTCCTGGCTTGTCGCTTTGGCTGCATAACTCTTTGCCCTGGTTATGTGTTTGGCCGGTACGCAATGCTTGTGTTGAAACACTAAGTCGTAGTAATCGTTGAGTTGTTGCTTGGCAGCGGAGGCCCGGTCGAAGTAGTCAATCCAGCTTAAGAGACAGTCTTCATCAAGGTCACGTACAACCCTTTCGAGGCGTACCGGACGCTTCAGGGTCCTCGCTACCTCGGCAATTGGTATGATCTGGTAAGAGAGGGGGACTCCCTTCCCCTTGTTGGCCTTCTTCATGTCTTTGGGCATGCTCTTAATGAATCTGCAGACATCTCCATACGTCGTGGGCATGGCTCCGTTCATGACAACGTCTGCACTGACCTTGAACTCGAACGAAGATGCAACTTCCTTGAGTGTGTTGTCGGATTCAAAGCCTCCACCTTTGTGGGCGCGGCCAATTGATGTGATCAAGCTCATTAGAGGACCCATCTTTCCCTCCAAAGAAGAGGTTTCACACTTCTCTTATCGTTTCTCGGGTTCATCAACTTGCAATCCAGGCTGACCAGTCGAACCGATTTCCTTCCCACTGGACTTCAAAGGCTTTCCGCCCTGGCCTCCATCCACTCCGAGCGACCCACCAAAATTGAGGAGCTCGTCAGTAGATGCTTTGGAGCTCTTCACCATCACAACGCTTCTAGCGCCCCATCGAATACCAACAACAACGTGCGTCGCCTCTTCATATTCCAACGCATCCAGGTCCAGTATCGGCCATAGTTTGCTATTGGCAATACGGAGATTCTCGTCCACAGTCGTGATGTTGCATACGGTCGATGCTTGTTGAACAAGGGCACTAGTTTTATTCTGTGACAGAAAGTTACCGCTCCCGCTAACTGTCAAAAGCCCGCCCAGGAAACTGGCACGGAGATCTGCTGTAATGTTGAGCCCGGAGAACTTTTCCTCGAGCGTGTCACTCAAGCAAAGCTCGTAATTGGTGCCTTTAACGTCGGTCGACTCAATGGCTTCCTCCGGAATCTCGGCCGTGAAAATCGACCGCGACAATACAGTATCGCAAGTCGCATTATACAGTCTTCCAAGTGCTGCCGCTGGTCCAATGGCGGTACGCGTTGCTTCCAGGTTTCGAGACATGGCAGCGGTAAGGCTGGGATGCAGCGGTAAAGCATCAGCAGAAGGCGAATTTGCAAGTGACTAGACTGAATATTCTTAAAATTGGACGAACACTCTTGGTGATACTGGCAGGAAGAACGACCGAACCGTTCCGGCCACAAGGTTATGAGGTGGCGATGCTATAGGTCTCTTAGAGAGTTGGTTGACGGGCGCACGACCCGCTCAAACTTAGGACAGCCATAGGCTCAATAGCCGCTCTCGCCTGGTGTCGCCATTAGAGCTGGCGTAGTCTACTCGGAAGAGTCTGATGGTGATGATAGTGATCTGTTTGATGATAGCGATTGTGTCAACACGATAATCATGATTGTTGCAACTAGGTCTGGGACCTGTTTCAAGGGTACGCCTTGGCCTAGTGCCACACCCATATTATAGGCTCTGGGAGCCCACCTGTAAAATAGTGGCTGGTCTTCTCCTTTAGTATACGGGGAAATGTTGTGAATAGTAACGATGCTGATGGATCCGACGAAGGTAAGATCCGTTCCAGGGCACAGATCGCAGTGCGCCAAAACGACGGAAGGTCGTGCGTTGAGAATCTGGGGAGCTGATTTGGGAGCAAGCCGGTTTCGTGAATGATTGTAATCCAATGTACCAAGATTAAGCTACAGTAGTGACTAGGTACTACAAACGCTCGCAGTGTCAGTGCTAAAAGTGGCTGATGTAGCTATAATTAACTGTACCTTTGGAGTACAACTAGGCAAGAGTACACAGCCACAAGTGTCTGGAAATAGCCCTCACTAAAATAATTAACCAAAAAATCAGCGACACTCAATTCGCCTTCTACTATACGATAGCATCCGACATGTTCTTTAAACCATATTTCGTGCGTTAATGCGCTAATACTTCACAATTGATCTTAAGCCTTGAAATCTTTCTCTTCCCTGCTATGGAGTACGAACCTCTTAACAATGCAAACAGCGAAATTCGCATCTTGCAAATTTTACCTGATAATGCATCTTCGAAGATTGGGAATTCTGTAGTCTACCGAGATCTAGTCCACTGCACATTAACCAATGTCTCCTTGAATGACTACACAACTAATAGCGTGAAAATTATAGAAGCTTCGGGACACTCCGCACTTAATGGGGAGCCATATCGTAGTATCCTTGCTAATCGCGGTCTTCTGACATGGCACTCAGATTCGGCGAGATGGAACTGGGGAGACTTCGCAGCCTTATCATACACCTGGGGGGATCCAACGCCACTCCGTAAGATAGTCCTAAACGGAGCTATTGTCGAGGTTCGAGAGAACATGGAGGCTTTTCTTCAACAGTTCCGACATCGACACAGCGAGGGAGGTATAGGATTATGGATTGATGCACTTTGCATTAATCAAATGGATATACAGGAGCGCAATTTCCAAGTCAAGTTGATGAGAGATATCTACGAGCAGGCTCTAGTTGTATATGCTTGGCTAGGTTTAGCAGAAGAAGACGGTCCTGATGGCATGGATTTGCTGCTGGATGTTAGCAAGTACACCTACACCACAGCAGATGAGCTCAGTATATATTCGACACGCCTAAGACACTGTCCCGATTTGTATACTGCTCGGGCTTGGCGAGGTTTCTACTATCTGGTTATGTCTCCGTACTGGAAGCGCCTATGGATCATACAGGAGCTTGCACTTGGACACTCGGGAGTAGTGGTCTTGTGGGGCAATCGAAGGATTGGTTGGGTCGATTTGTGTAAGGCAATTGACTTCCTGTCAGTGGATGTTCAGACAACTATCAGGAGAGTTATCGATTCTTTCTTGATTCGTGGCGAAGGATGGCCAAAAGGACCATTCAACATGAATGTTCTGCTACGCCTAGCAATGCTGAGAAGCCAGCAACTGAACCACTCTGGTAACCAACAAGTATATCTGGAGTTGAAGCACATATTCTCTATTGGGAGGGGTGCCCAGCAATCCGACCCTCGAGATAAAGTCTACGCCCTTCTTGCCTTGATGGCGCCCAGCATCGCCAACCAAATAAATCCAAACTACTCTGCAGAGGTATTGGATATCTACACAGACTTTGCAAAAAAGGCGATAGATTCAACTGGGAATTTGGATATTATTTGCCAAGCAAGGGCAGATTTACTAGTGAGAGGAGAGTTCGCAACCTGGGTTCCTGACTGGAGCACTGGATACAATATCAATGTCGAGATGACGATGGGAACCCCATATCAAGCTAGTGGAGATTCCACCCCCAAGTACGAATTCATAGGGCAAACCCTGAAGGCGACAGGTTTTATAGTTGATTGTACTGACGGGCTCGGGGGGCTCTACAAGTTGACGGGGCAAGAGCATAATGGCTTTACAACGCAACCCCGAGGCCATGCACACTCCTATGGAACACCGGAGAATGCTCAAGATGCACTCTGGCGAACGATGCTCGGAAACCGAGATGGAAATGGGGGTCCTGTGACAGACGACATGCTCAGAAAAATGGATACCCCTTGGCCAGACGGAAGCAATCCCGAAACCTCGATTATTAAAGGCTGCTTTAACGATATTCGGAAAGCAAACGAGACATTGAGAATGGGTGACACTGATTTCAAGACTTTAAGCTCCAACACGAGGGTGACAGCAGCAGAGATTGATTTTGTAAATATTGCACAAGATCCATTTCTGAGGTGCTATACGCTTATGATTGATCGAAGACTAATTGTAACGGGAAAAGGGCGTTTTGGCCTTGCTGCAAAGGGAGCAGAACAAGGTGACATCATTTGTATTTTATTTGGATGCACCGTTCCTGTTTTGTTGAGAACAGTCGGGGACGGATCGTTCTGGCTTGTGGGTGAGATATATGTTCATGGTATCATGGAAGGTGAGGCTATGCTTGATTTGAAGAATGGAGAGTATACTCAGAGAGATTTTGTAATTTCTTAAGCATGTTACTGATGGGGTCTTGACAAATAGTGACAGGGATAAATTCCAGATGGAAAGATCGGGGTGGTCCGGCAGAAGAGGCGTAATAAACTATATGCTAAATAAGCGTGCTCTGGAAAATTTTAAAGGCTCTTCCGAATGCTTAATTGTCGAATTTCCTGATACAAACTTTAATTTTTCATATTACCCTTCCGTGTATCCGTTATCAGAACAAATAATTGGTCTGTTAGTAAGAATTAAAACTATAGCACCATACCCGCGATGCTTAGCTACTTTGAGTATTACAGTAAGTCACATATCTAAAACTTAAATATAAGTAGCATATTTTAGCCATATACCCCCTTTTATTGCTTTGATTTTACAAAATATAACCATAAATAACAGTAGGCTTTTAAAAGATTGCGATGGCCCTTGGTAACCCTACCTCTTGTGTGGGGGGCTTTTCTGGTAGAAAAAGAGGGCCCCGACCACCGACAGCGTTGTGACCTCGTGGCATACAAGGAACTATATTCTAAAACATTACGCCATAAAGAGAGTTGGAAAATGAGATAGCAGACCCGGCATGGAGTGTAATGATTCTCTATATACCGGTTGGGGTACATCTATCTTGAGGTGTAGGAAGGTCGATTTGCGTTATCAGATAAGCACGAGGAATGAGTTAATAAATGCTACTCAAGTATATAGAATAGATTTTATTGGCAAATTACTCGGTGAGTTTCTAACATGAGTTAAGTATGAACTTTGTACCTAAGGATATATCAAGGTTTTGTTATGTAACGTCGGATACTTGTACCAACAAAATGAGCTCCTATTAAGCCATCTAAGTGAGCAAAGTAGATTGATTAAAGGGACGCTTCAATCTGGACGGGAGCTTTTTCGCACAATCTCATTTGCGGTCTACATAGGACCATTAGTGTATGTTCTCGAATAAGTGATGACTCGAAATGCAGCGTCAGCCAGTCTAGCGCCCACAACCATCATTTTATAATATAAATAGCAAAACACACACATATAACTTTTGAATCAATTGACATATTTTCCAATCATACTCACCTGCGCAATTGACAAGCAACTCAGCCATATATATTCTCTTCGATTCAACTTATGTTAACTATATATTCGAGGAGCCAGTCAGAGATTTCCCACGAGTATTCAGAATAGTACTTGTTGAATCGCTGAAATGAGTTCCAAACAGTGGTAGGCAAAATTTGCTATAACTGTGCAATATATAATTTGGGCTTAGGGAGGAAAAACTTAATGTGCACAGATAAGTAGAGAAGTGACCTAGTGGCCTTGAATAAATGGGTGAATATGAACCGAGTCTTACTTGCCTTTCAATCTAACACAAGACATGGCATTATTAAGGACAAATCTAAGACATGTAGAAAATAAATCAAAATGTAGACGCTATCCACTAAATTTAATTCGACCTACGTGACTAGGGATCAAAGAATGAAGGAATGAGAGTAGAAGGCCATCAATCGGTGACGTTTTGTTACCCGTTATGCAACTGCTAGTCCGCAAGCTGGGGGGCGGGGGGGGTGGGGGGTGTGAAATACACAGGCTGAGTTGATGAACATCAAAAAGTTCTGTTAAAGCTGCCTAATCAGCTTTACCTATGATTTAATTCAATTATAAAGTAAATAATATAATATCTCATGAATATTTATATTATATACTAAGTTTTAATAGTTATGCTATTTTTTTTATCTCAAGTGAATATTAAAATAACCGCTGTATAGTTTTATTGATATTAATCCTCATATCTTGCTACTTATTTCGGACCCCTTTTTTCTGATAGCCAAAAATGCTCTTCCATCCGTAAGTACAACAGCTCCGCCCTCAACCTTACAAATAAATCTCACCCTTACCAACCTTTCCCTAGTTGCACCCACAATATCATCTTTCCAAGTAATCGGTACAATTTTAGAAAACGCCTCCAAATCTCAAATGCCCAACACTAAAGAGCCCCTTAGCTCCCATGCTTGCTTAGTATCAAAGAAACTAGGGTTAATTCCTACTAAACTATATACTAAGGCTATACGAGGCTTGCAACTCATATCCTCGCATTTCTTGGACTTGATAGGTTTACCAGCATAGTAGGGCTGGGGAGGGGGAGCTAAACTTGCCACGACTGGCCTTGTTAGAATGCTGTGATCTAGCTGGAGAGGGAGGGCCAATGCTGCAAGCTCCTGCGTAACAACTGTTTGTTGGTTTCTGGGGTTAGTGGCTGTGTCCTGTGAGATGCAGTAGAGGTTGGACATCTGCCAAGCGTTGGACATGCATCTCTGGTACGTGCCTCTTAGGTACGTGCTAAGTTGGTATTTTGCGAGCTTGTGGGTGGAGATGTGTGGCTTAGTGACTGAGTGAATGTGTACCGTGTCAAGTTTACAACGATGCAGATTGGTTCTACGAGCAGGGAGCCGGATGTGGACCATAGTGCTATTCCGCAGATGGAGCGTATCGTTGACGGTTTGGAAATAGACAAGAAACAACTAATTTTAGCAACAAAAAGCATTCTAAGAACGGAAGGCAAAGCAATCTATTACAGAGAACACATTGCAACATTTTAATCCAAATACGAATTCATTGCTAGGTACTAGGTTGCGTTGGAAACAACCTATGGTTCATCTTGTCATATAATCTACACTAATCTGCTTCCTTCCCCTTTGCTGATTTCTCCACGTAATAACCCACTCTAGCTCCCCCGCTGCAACATTCATGTTCAGCACATACTCTAGCTCACGATACTTCGATCCATCAACAGCTTGCCTCTCTGTCAAATCGTAAAACATATCTGATCTAAAGTTACATCTTATTCTACAGAGCTTCTTCGCGTCTAAAGCATCGTAAGTTATTTGCTTTGGGATAGGATAAGGGATGATGGACTTACTTGAAGAATCATATCGAGAAGGTGGCGTTGGATTATTAGAAACCCATATTGTGCCGTGGACATTCTCAAGTTCGCGGATATTACGTAACTTCATTTTCCATGAATATGTAACAGGCTGCATTTTGCTTACGCTATCTCCCTATTTAAATGGCATTAGCATCTATCATATTTAAACGAGTTTATAAAATCTCTGCTAGCTTACCCGTTTCAGATACCACTTGAATTGATTGCGAGCCATATCAATGCCCTTAAGTGGACATCTATATTTGTCCTTTCGATTGTGCTGGAACGGATCCCAAGGAGAATCGTACATGATGCCGTAACTTCGGCCTGATATGAAGTTTGTCACCGTATCTGATTCAGCAGTTGTGCTCTGACCCTTGATTACAGCTCCTCGGCTGATGACACTCCAGCTAGGAATTGCTGTTAGCAAAACTTGGTAAAATTAGCGGAGTGGATAAGGATTAAACTTACGCATTCATTGGCCGCTGAATAGTCACCTTTGGAAATGTGGCTTTCAATTGGTTCAATAAAAAATTGTTCTCACCAAAACCTCCAACTAGAAGTACTATCTAACACAGCGTGTCAGCCACCAAAAATAATATGTGCAGAAGAGCTCTTATGATCGCTCGCCGTGCCCATAACCACACCAACTCAGATAGCTGAACAAGTGTGAGCTGAAATTATCAAGCTAGACACCGTTTTCATGATAACCAATGTATAATTATCTCATAAATGCAAAAGCTTCAGTGAAAATGCCACCTCACTTTACTACACATTCGCCAGCCATGAAAGGTGTATGGCGAGCAAATCTCTAGACTTTCATCTGCCGTTTATTGGATTTTCTTACCTTTGGTAACTTGTTCATTTTATCTTGAACGGCACCCACTTGGATATTTACCAAGTCAACGGCGCGACCTACTACAGGCTGAAATATCGAGCCTACATGTCCTCTAATAGGTGCATATTAGAGATACCCAAACTGAAAGGTATTACCATCATTTTACTAACCCGTGGAGAATTATTGTGCTTGTGGGTCTACGCCCAAAGGGGTGCCTCCTATTAGGTCTGTAACCAGGAATATCCACCTTATACTCAATTGTAGGCTCTCCATTGTACCGTCTTTTGGCGCTTCCCTCCCAGTCGTATTCAAAAACTTTGGCTTTTACTTCAGGGTCAAGTCTATCATAGACATTGGCGGATACAACCGCTCGGATATGCGACTCAAATCCCTCGTCAAGATATACCGCACCACAAAGATCACCTAAATGTTTCAGCTGCAGATCTTTCGAGAAATATAGAATGTTTACCTGTAGCCTCGACGCACATCTCTAATTTTAGTGGATTAAGAGATTTTACTGTGTAGCTAATGAGATCCTTCGAGGGATTAGATGGAAAACCATTCTCAATACGGCATTTTTTATACTTACTACTGTTCCCCCACCAGCATCGCAAACCACGAAACTATCGTTCAGCTAAGAATTATCAATAAAAATTTATTCTTGAGAAGGAAATATTCTCACCTGAAGATCTGGTCTCCATTGCAAGCCAGCTTCCCTCCATGCGGCCAAAGCAGCGGCTTCTGGCTCCGAGACTGTCCGCAACGTCGTCTCTCCGCGAAAACGAGACTCTGTTATTCCTGCTTGAACCGCTGCTTTCCTGGTCAACTCTACAGCTGTGTCATCCCAATTGGCAGGCACCGTTAGAACCACGCGAAATGCCATATTGTCCACGGTTATTTTGCCTAAGGTAAACTCGATAACTTCAATTGCGTGTGTCCATAAACATCGCAAGTAGTCGGCGGCGACATCAACCGGAGACTTTTTTAATTTTCGGAGAAGGAGCCTCGTCTGTCGAACTCTTTCACATTCTTTTTCAAGAGCGGCATCGGAAAGGAGCAACTTAAACCATTGTGCTTGGTTCCTGTCTTTGGGCATTACCGTATAGCCCCATTTTGCCACGGTCCCGTTGTCATTATAGCAAATTTTAGAAGGAACCTTATCAGCACCTTGATTGCGGGCATCACCATTCCCGACTTCCCACTTATGCACAACCTCTATTTGATCCGGGTTGGGAGCTTTTGACCACGTCCACGAAACTCCGGAATAGCTAAAGATGTGAGCGATTTGTATTTCAATATGCTTCCAACTTACGTGGTGCCAAAATCAATTCCGATAGTTACATAATTGGCTCCACTGATGGCATACGAGGATGAAGGGGAATGTCGAGACATCGAAGAGTGCTGGGAGCTTGCAATTCTTTCTCAGTTTTCTCGCGCTGAGTGGTTCAAGTGCAATATCCAGTTCCAGGGAGCATCGACAAATACCCATCGTACCCCATCAAAGCACACGGCTGGAAGATGCGAACTATACCAAATACAGAGTTGGGAGTTAAAAAGCAATCTTGTGTAACATTGGTTGTGCAATATTCTCTTATTGGGTAGAAAATCAGCCGCAGCTCAACCTCATAAGTCATATTGCAATCAAAATGTTGATAAAGTCCCATCTTTTGAACCCGGATCAACACCCCCGGCTGCGCCATGGCGTACTGGGTGCTTTATTAGCGTAGATGTGACTGGGCAAAAAGGAATACTTCGTAGTAATCTAGTCCCAGAGAAGGCTACTTTAGCGTTCTATTGATTTTATGTAACATCGGCTGCACGCTATTCTTTTGTCAGGTGTGGAATCAATTAGCGACTCAGCCATAGCGCTTCAAAAGTCGAACCTAGACATCATAAGAAGTTGTATCCCAATCATACATCGCAGGTCTGTCACAATATATATCAAGGCCTATCCTCAAAGTCCTGATTAATGCTTCCAACTGCGACATGGCGTGTTGAATGTTTTATTCGCGCAGTGTGACTCGCTGAAAACGGGAAATGTATTCTAAGAAGTTACCTTGATGATGATGGGAAAGCTCATCGACAAAGTTTAGAAGAGCCTCCCACAAGGGATAGACATAATGCAATATTCGACCTCACAGCCTTGCACAACCCTCGACTCCTACCTAAGCCCGCACACAATTCAATGCTATTCTTGCTTAAAACAGTAACGTTATTGAGTCTTTCATAATATCCACAATAAACGGTGACAATGGTCGAGTACGAACGAGCAGACAGGGACATTATCCTGGTTATGGGATTGACTGGCGCTGGAAAAACCTATTTCATCAATCAGCTCATTGGCGCGCGTCTCAAGGAAGGGCATACCTTAAAGTCTTGTATGGGGTCTTGATTTGACATTTGATCTTCAGCTAATATCAAAATTAGGTACTCAAGGGTGCCAAATAGTCGAAACAAATGTTGGGAATACGGAATTTGTCATTATGGATTGTCCCGGATTTGATGATACAACTCGAAGTGATGCCGATATCCTCAAGGTGATATCGGAACAGCTTTCAGCAGTTCGCCTTCAAGGATACAACCTCAAGGGAATAATATATTTGAGACGAATCACGGATAATAGAATGCAGGGGTCGGAAATGAGTGCTATCAATCTTTTCAAGAAGCTTGTTGGCGAGGATGCGCTGTGCAATGTTGTGTTAGCAACAACGATGTGGGGAAAAGTCACAGATTTGGCGGAAGCTAACGCCCGCGATAGTGAGCTCCGTGAGGAATACTGGAGCGACATGAAGAGTAGGGGCGCTACAACTACAAGATTCGACGGAACGACTGCATCTGCTGAGGGTATCGCCTCTCAGTTACTAGGGAAGAAACCCGTGGTCCTCAAGGTGCAGGAGCAATTAGTTGATCAAGGAATGCCACTAAATCAGACTGCAGCAGGTGCCGTATTAGAACCGAAAATTGATCTCGAGCAACAGGTACTGATGGAACGTTTAAAGGAGTTAGAATCACAGCTACAGTATGAGCGAAATGCCAATAGACGTCTTGAAGTAAAAAGGTCACAGAAACGAAATGAAGCAAACCTCAAAAGAAGAATGGAAGACAAAGCGACAATCCAGTCAAAGCCGGGAGTTGAAGTGAAGAAGAGAATGGACAAATTTAAGACAGGTAGTCGGACTGTGGGTTTGGCAACTTTGCAAGGGCTTGCAGCAGTGTGTTCAATTACTTTTGGAATTGTCGGGTTTGCCTTGGGAGGGGCGTTTTGATACATAATGTAGATGTAGTGTTTTCATATCAGAATTGCAGGCATGCCACTTTGTATATATAAGGCTTCCAACGCAAACCTGTGAACATGCAGACGTACAAATGTCAGCAGCACAGATCCGCGTCACCTTCCCCATCTGAGAGTGATACAGCATTGACCTACAGTAGCGTGGTGTGATAAAGCTGCATATATCTCAGCCGCGAATTCCTTTTTCAGCCTTCTTATATTATGACTGAAAGGTGTACATGAGAAATACTCTGTTCAAATAATCAACACGAAGAATCATGAATCCAAAAGACCGAGAAAGACATGCTGGAATGGGTGTAACCAGGCCCCCTACGTCATTCCACGCGTCCGACCAGATGAGAACAACTTCGAATTCCAGTAAAATACAGAAACGATCAACCAGCAGACAGAGACCGGTCCAACAGCAACTGTCAATACCCTCTCCCCAGAACGGAGGGAATGAAAAGCTACGAGACTCTACTCGGAAAGACCACGGCTCTCCTGCCAAGGCCAATTTCGGTTCCGAACCAGAAAGAGGTGGTGAAAACTCGGTGGTAAACTACCAGAAGCACAAACAAAGGAGTCGCTCTCCATCATTTGACGGGGGCACTTCACGACCACTACCGCCAAGACCTTCGGAGGTACCACACAGTTCGAAAGACTACGATTTGCATAATATGGCAGAATCTACCGAGCGTGTTTTGGAAAAATTGACGGAGACACAAAATAAACTGAAGGCCGCAGATGCGGAAATTGAAGCGCTTAAAGACGGCAGTTTGCTGTATAGGAGGCTTCAAGAAACTGAGGCACGATTAGACAGTGCTGTCGCTGAGCTTTCGGAGCGCCATTTGGTGGATCCATTTCGACAGCCAGACGATAAAATTGGCCAAATGATGAGTGACTTGAGTAACGACATTCGGCATTGGAGTAAAACCTTCCACCATGCGACAAGAAAGCAAGGATTCACACAGGCGCTCAAGGAGAGGCTCACAGGCGAGGAGGAGAATCCTTTCGCCAGAGTAACCCCACAAGTTGACTATTATCTTGAAGAAGAATGTGAAAAGGGTCTATCATTGATAGTACAGGGTTATGTTTGGTCCCAATTGATAAAACGGGTCTTCGGTTTTCTCATCTGGACAGGTGGGCCATGTTATCATAGCTCATTGCCTGGGAAAAGGTGCCCCATAAACGAATCCTTTGAGCATCTTTATAAGATCTTCAGCGGTCAGTCCCACAATAAATGGAACGCTGTATAGGAAAAATTTCAGCGCTAATTAAGTTACTTTAGATTCGAAAGACATTGTGCAACATCACCATTGGCGCGCGCAGACATCTAGACTCGTAGACCGAAATTCTCCTCTGCATAAAACTTGCATCAGTAACAGAATATTAAAGATCACGAAGAAAATTGAATCAGTCCTAAGAGCCTATACAGAAGAGAGAGACATATTCTTTGAGAACGAATT
Source organism: Tricladium varicosporioides (assembly GCA_021365295.1). Lineage (NCBI taxonomy): Eukaryota > Fungi > Ascomycota > Leotiomycetes > Helotiales > Tricladiaceae > Tricladium > Tricladium varicosporioides. The sequence goes on along the minus strand of JAJTIW010000009.1, from coordinate 1,262,191 downwards.
CAACAAAGGAGCAAATATTCTTCTCTCCAACATAGTACGGGCAGCAGTAGATCTTGATCGTGTTCTTTGGCAACAAAAGGCTTATTTTCGCTTTCGGACGTGTAATACTGAAACCATATCAGAAGTTTTCCAGTCCACGTGGATGACTGGGTATGAGTCGAAGGAAGAGGACGAAAGGGGCTTCATGAGACAAGGCATCGCACCAAGCCTGTGTTGTTGCCCAGCACTTGTCAAGACTGGCAATTCAGAAGGGACTTCTTTTGAAAATACTGCTTTCATTTGTAAAGCCATTGTCGATTGTTCTTTCGGGCAACGGGTCCGTCGAAACGAACGGAGGTAAGGAGCTCAGCAAGTTTCATCCTATTTCGCGGATTTGGTGAAGGTTGTACAGCTAGGCACTAGGTAGTTTCTCGGACGAAGATAATAAGGTATCACATCTTATGAATCCAGGGATTTAGAGTACGACCGCCAGTTTCTTGATGCAACAACTTTCATAGACTTTCGTGGCTACTAGACTATTGTTGGATCTTTTTCAACGATGATCTTATTTCTATAGAGAGAAGTGCTATATATATAGACCTGGAGTCCATAAGGTTGCCTATTGCTGCTTATTGCTATCTATTATTATGACGCATAGATGGCAACAGTTGTCCTTGCCTATCTTTGTTGTCTATATTCAACAACTATCCTACGGATATCACCTTTACAGCCCTCCGCCGTTCTACGCTTTATCGACGCTACATCCCAACTCCTTCAAACTCCCACAACTGCGTCAAGACAGGATTTTTGACTAATGATAGTACCGCAAAGGTAATGTTCCAATAGTGGGTTATTGCTTTCTCCGCACAGCGAACTCCACAACCTCGACCTATACGTTCCCTTCACCACTCACATTTTCATCGACAGTATCATTGATTTTAGATAAGAATCAACCAAGAACTCAGCAATCGAGTCCATATTCCTTCCGATCGCCTCTCCATGAGGAATACCTCTTCCCCCTCGAGCAACATATCTCCGATTATATCTACGAACATATCTCTCTACGAACAGTTGAATTACGAAGATTACGATGCTTTCCTTAATATATACAATGACGAGAGAATAGATTTGGATATTATAGGAGATATCAATTCAAACAATAGGGCACCTACCTACCCTTACCCAAACTGTGGTAGGCAAGTGTGTTATAGCCGTAGCTGTGCAATATGTAATTTGGGCTCAGAGATAAAATGCTTAAAGGCTACAGAAGGAAAGAAATGGGCTACTAGCCTCGAATAGATAGATAGATATGGACTGGGTCTTATCTGATACTTTAAAAGATCTAGCTTTGCAGCTCATCTTTTATTAATGCTAATCTTATATGTTAAGTTCCAATTGTTACGGTACCCATTTCTCTTGAGTGGATATATTAAAGTAATCTTAATATTCGTCTTTATATCTTGCTTGCTATTTCACACCCCCTTTGTCCGAAACTTAAAAGTGCTCTTCCATTTGTAAGCACAACGACCCCGCCCTCGACCTTGCAAATAAATCTCACCTCTACCACCCTTTCCCTAGTTGTACTCACGATATCATCTTTCCAGATCTCAACGACCAAAATATCTCCACCTTTGACTGGCGCAACAAACCGTGCGCCAAACTCTTTTAGTGCTCTTCCGTCGTTCTTTCCAACACACTGGATGATAGCATAAGCACATGCGTTCCATGAGATCAGACCATGAAGAACCACGCCGCCAAAGCCGAGCGCTTGACCGGGTGTGGGATCAGCATGTAAAGGATTGTAATCACCATTCAATCTAGCGGTGTAACTTCAGCTTTCTATTCCCAATCTTCTAGGTCTGGAATCAAATTACCTATACAAAAGTGGGGTTTCAGCGGTTGTTGGCATTTTCACAACAAAATCCGGAGTCCTGGAAGGTTGTGCTTCCGTGAGAAGCAATGGACCTCGGGGACCACCCCAGCTCCCTTGGCCAACGTAGAAGCTCTGAACGTCAGTTGATGCATATACATCTTCACTGTCTTCATCGACAAGCTCGTGGAGAGAGTGCACAAGAGTGCCGGAACCTTTATCATATACGCCGATGATCCTCTTTCGCATCCAGAAGTTTCGTCCTCAAAAAGGTTCAGTAATGTTCGATATAGTATATTTGAGGTAGGAATACCTTGTGAAGTAGCTGGAAGAGGTTTGTGAATTTTTAAGTGTCGAGAGCCATCGACCACACAGGCGGGGTCGAGCTTCGGAAGATTGACAAGGTGAGGTTTAGACGGTATTGGCGGGTGCGGTAAAGTGGTATTATAAGGAATAACATCTTGTGTATCGTCTTTGAAAGCTGTAAATAGGCGTTAGTGAATGATATCCTCATCTACAATGCGCGACAGCTCTAGGATTCTTTTCAGCTATTCGCCATGGATTGCCTCGTGATTAATAGCTGTCACAAAGGAAATATTGCTGATCAGCATACATAGAACAACCGGGTAAGTTGGAAAGACTTCAAAGTCTGGATGATTTTCCTGCAAGACAGGTCAGAACATGAGAATATCTTGTGAAAGATTGAGGCTTCATTTACGTAGAGGAAGTGAAGTCCGTCGGCCTTACAGCCAATGCTATTCGCGAACAACAATGCATCACGGCGGAGCCACGACACTTTGGTAAAGCTTGTCATTACCTACTTCGCTGATCTTCTAAACGCGATTAATCTGAATCACAGAATATATTTCTCCTGAGCACAAGAATCAAGCAGTACAGTAAATTATTGAGTTCAACTGCACGTCTTCCTTGGGCCAATTTCTACAGAATGGTACACAGAACGGCACACGATGCAATAAAAGTATTACTCGTCCTTCCCCCATATTGTTCGCTACAACAGTTTCAATTCTTCAGGCGTGGAGCAAGGGTTCGGCACAGCTCCGAAGACAAGAACAAGAACGTTGTCAATAATGTTCAACCTGGCAAGTTCCAACCGGTTCCAGTTACTCGGAGTCACTAATTTCCCAAGGTTCATTTTCCGCTCATGCAGCTTCAGTGACGAAATTTTCACAACGGAACAGGCGGCAGCGCTGGAGTGGAAGTATCACATCGGCTCCTTGTTATCGCCAAGGTGCCAATGTCCGGCATTTTCCCGTCTATGGAGACGTGGGGTTGTGGAAACGTAATCTAATCAATCGGACATCTTATCAGATCGACACCCTGTACAGTAAGTGCTCTTCAGGATAAGTTCAAGGCTCGCTAGAGCTGCATAGGTGATGTGACTCGGCTACAGCAAGACTTTTGGCCGCCAATGAGTAACTACCCTTCGGTTCTGCTATTCCTTGTGACATAAAATTGCATGTGTCACGAAAAGTTCCCTGGCAGGATCGTGGACCGGTGCCTTTGTGGTTTGAGGTTGGTAGTTACCCTTGCGAATGGGATGGTGTGTTTGGGCTGCCCACGACATCAACCAAAGTGGGGTCAATGCCCAGGAGGTCGGTTGAAGAAAATATTTTAATTCTTCAAATATATTAAATGTTATTTTAGCGGCTTGAAGTGCACCAATCCTCAACTGGAAGTATGTCTAAAAAGTACTTCCGAAGTGAACTGCATGAAGTACTAACTGTCTAACTGAGTACCTCGCATGAGTACCCCGCCATGTGCAAAAGCTTCATCGTCATCGAAATTATTTCAAAGTAAAATCAATAACATCAAAACCAGTGAAATGGCAGATCAATGGGAAGACTTTCAATTTGCACTTCCTCATCCTTGGAACACTGCATATCGCGTCGAACGTGCACAGCAAGCAAACTCGTCTTCAACTGCACAATTTCAACTCGTTGTTGCGAAAGAAAGTCAAGAAAGTGATTTTGCAACACTCCAAAATACAAAAATATGGTTTAGTCCTCTTTCAAAAGGAGAAGAAATCTCAATTGATGACAACACTTCCTGGGCACGAGCGCAGAGAAGTCTTTCTTCTACAATTGAATGGAATGGAGAAGCAAGTCTGGGCCAAATCTGGCTCATCATATACGCTTCTTTCTCGCTTTCACCAGATCAAGAGCAGTTCCGTCTACGGTTGAAAGGCGACAACGACCAGGCTATTACCGAAGACTTAATATCGGTTGGGCTGGCCAAAAGGATGCCACCAAAGGAGGGTATTGATGCTCAGTCCACCTCACAAGATATCCTTATTCTCAGAAACACATTCTGGCAGGGAGCTGGTTCACCTTTTGGGTCACGTCCGCTGTGGCTATCTGAAGCTGTATCTACGACGTCTTCCCTGAAGAATTTGTCGTCTTTCCCCCTTGCACCCCTCGCATACACGCAAACCAACCATTTTCCAGACCAAAGAATTTACGCACACCACCCTATTCGCCCAAAGAAGCCGACTCCAGGCTCAGTAATTTATAGCCGCTATATCCCTCACCTACAAGAGCACTTCTCAATGGTAGCTTTAGATTACCAGAATAGCGAGCACTTGAATCTATTCCACACTTGGCAGAATGATCCTCGAGTTGCACAAGGATGGAATGAAACAGGAACGTTAGAGCAGCATAAGGAATACCTGAAAAAATTGCACGACGATCGACACATCGTGACTATTCTAGCAAAATTTGAGGAAATATTTTTTGCCTATTTTGAGGTTTATTGGGCGAAGGTGTGCTTTCACATGGCCGAGATCTTTCACGAGTAAATGAAGAGCTGACTCTTTGATGATAGGAAGATACACTCGGCGCATATTATGACGCAGGTGATTTCGATCGAGGGCGTCACTCCCTTGTCGGCGATATCCGGTATCGCGGACCCCATCGCGTCAGTGCTTGGTGGTCGAGTCTTATGCATTATATCTTCCTTGACGATCCTCGCACGACCTGTGTAGTTGGCGAGCCGAGAGCGACGAATAGTCGAGTACTAGCATATGATCTCGCACACGGATTTAGCATTCAGAAGTGGGTTGATTTCCCCCACAAGAGGAGTGCATTCGTGAAGTGTTCAAGGGAGAGGTTTTTTGAACTGTGTCCGTTTGAGTGGGATGGTGGGAAGAGTTTGGAAGAAGCAGATAGGTTTTATCGAGCAAGTAGGGGAAGCAAGTTGTAGGAATGTTTTGGTTCTTTGAGTGTTTGAATAATTGATGTTTATTCTCTATGCTCGCCAAAAGCCTGTCTATCTATCAATATATAAATGGAATTAGTTTCTCTAAAGGCCGACCTTCTAATGATTACCTTTTACAACATAGCTCTATTCGGTGCCGCCAATGCCTTCCTTTCGGCCATAACTTTCTCAGCTAATATTCTCACTTCTGGTTTCTTAACTTTTCCACTCCCTGTTTGTGGCACTTTTTCCGGAATTCCTTCCTCCCCAAACCAAAACACGTGGGCTGGTGCTTTATGTCTACCCAAAACCTGCCGGATCCAAGCGCGGATTTCGTCGTCGGTTGGATATTTCCGTTGACTTTCAACTTCATCAATATGCTGCAGGAACGCACCCACAACTTCTCCATATTTTGCGTCACGAATTCCTACAACTACTGCCCGAGAGATAGAAGGGTGTTGAACCAGACGCGCTTCAATTTCAACAGGATAGATATTCTCACCACCTAGGAGAATTACAGTTAATATTTTGATCTGTTGTCTTTGTGTCCCTCTAAACTTACCACGAATAATGATGTCTTTAAATCTCCCCGTAATAGTGCAATACCCATCTTCCGTGAAAGAGGCTTCATCACCAGTGTGCAACCACAGTACGCCATTTTCATCCCTCCTCATAACCTCAGCTGTCTTTTCTGAGTTGTTCCAATATCCTTTCTGTAGCGAATAGCCAGCTATGCATAATTCTCCCCTTACTCCCTGAGGAACCACTGTCCCCTCTCGATCTATAATTTTAGCTTTCAAATGTGGTAGTAGCTGACCAACAGTTGTAAGTCTGGTGCCAATCGTATCTGTTGTGAACGCATTAAAGCAGGTTGGAGACGCTTCTGTCAAGCCATAGCTACTGGTGAACTCGCTCATTCCAAGCTCATTCAATAGCCTCCTCATCAGCGGCCGTGGGACGGGTGCACCAGCTATTATTCCCGTTCGTAGTGATTCACAGCTCCATCCTTCTGGTCTAGCTAGATTCAATACCTCTTCGAACATAGTCGGAACCCCGTGAAGAGCTGTGCAGTTCTCTGCTGATATTGCATGTAGCACTGCTTTGGCGTCAAAAGTTTCTGAAGGAATGACAATTTTGGCTCCGTGTGTTAAAACTGCAAGCACTCCAAGAACTAATCCAAAGCAGTGAAAAAGAGGCGGTGGGCAGCAGAGGATGTCGTTTTCAGTGAGAGCAAGGCGATCGCCGATTGAGTTGGCATTGTTGAGCAAGTTGCTAAACAAAATGCATTAATTTTCTGACGCTAAGTTATAAATGTGAGATTAACACCTACAAATGTGTTAACATTGCAGCTTTTGGGTGACCCGTCGAGCCGCTCGTATACTGCAAATTGCAAGTGTCATCGGGATAGACACCAACTCTTGCACGTTCTAACGGTTCTGGACCAAGTCTTCTTCCCTCATCTTTCATGTCTGAATATGTCAAGTAACCGCCGAGGGTATGTCGTAACATAATCACATTCTCCAAGGTATTCGATCTGCCATGCTCATATGGCCTGGGACCGAGCTCATTGAGGAGTATTCTGAGGGACACTCGTCCAATTTTGGGGACAGTGAAAAGCACTTTGCAGCCTAAAATGAATTTAAGCATATGATCTAAGATATTATAAGAAGGATGCTAAGTACCAGAATGATTCAAGGCATTGATAGCCTCTTGAGAGGTATATGTATTGTTCAGGACCACCAATATTGCGCCAATGTAAGTCGAAGCAAAGAAAACTGCCACGTACTGTGCACAATTTCCAGCGAGTATTCCAATCCTATCTCCAGCTCTAATTCCAAAGGCAAGTAGGCCTTGTGCGATCTGAAGACTTTCTGCTTGAAGTGTTTTGTAGCTCCAACGTGCATTGGATGATGGGCATACTATTGCTTCATTCTCTTCTCGCAAAATCGCTTGTTCGTCAAGCAGTCGACCTAGCGTTTTATATTGCAGTGGTGGAAATACAGAACCGTGGAGAATTGACAGAGGATGATGGTTTCGCGGATGTTCGATTGTAAACTCCATCTTTGGATGGAGAACGGCGAATCAAAACGCAACTATGATTCTACTCTCAACTATCAACCAGAATCTCTCGAATCGAGGAGTTTAGATATACCTGATTACGACTTCAATACCCTAATAGCAATTTTCGACATCAATCGTACCTCGTTATTTGTTGATGACTTGCAAAACTTGGGTCCATGACGCAGGAACAGTTCATCAATTCACTTTAGGAATATTCCCCAAAGAGCCCATCACAACCAATACCCCATTGGGAAGAAGTCTTAGTCTAAACATTTTTCCAAAAAATTATTCTCACATCCCCTCCGAGACCTAGTATCTGGTACTTGGATGTAACCATCACCCCGGAGCCGGCGAACTATACTCACCACGCATGATGAGATCAGGTCATTTGATTGTCCGATGATCGCAGTATTTCTTAAGGTCGGACACCAAGATAAGTTTAGGTTGCAATGCACCACTACGGGAAGAGAGGCAATGCGTGCATTACCGGAGCTTCATCCTTGTTGTGAGCCTACTTCGACATCGCCTCCGTTCCTGCACCCACCCAAAGCTTGAAATATTTATGCGGATGAGAATGGGATGGAGACTGGCGAGAATGCATGGGAATGCGTCGAACCCGTGAAGCAGAGGGCAAGTGGACGTCATGGACGCTATCATTGCCTGCTTGAGGTTATCAGATGGAACTAAAACTCACACTAATGCCGGGACTAACAACTTAGGTAATGGGTCCGTCCCGATGACCCGCTCCCGTAAATCTCTAATGGAGGGGTGCTTTATCTGATCGAGCTAATATCAAGCCCCCCCCTCTATGACACCACAACGACATACGGCACACGAAGCCAAGAAATGTGGCTTGGTTTAATACAGAGCATAGTCCTTGAATAAAAGTTTTCAAAATGAATGTCCCGCCCTGGTCCCTAGCAATGAAACCAATTTCGTCATCCATCCTCAAAATTTACTTTTCGACTCCGCCTCGGCTCGGAAAGGGAACGTGGTGAGAATTACCTAACCGTCCGGAGACTGTCTGACTGAGATTCAATGTTCACTTCGGTTTCTGAAGCTTTCCTCCAGAGGAATATTTTTGCCAGCAACACTACTGATATTTTTAATTCATCGTATTCGAGTCCTACTCCTGTCGATCCAAAGCCTTCACCTCCACACATTCCAATTCCGAAAAGAGGAGAGAAGCAATGGCGCAAGTCCAGCAATTTGAAAGGTCGTTTCCATCGCCGAAGAAGAGAATACAACGTCCTGCAACAGTAACCTACGATCTTGTTTGTGTCGGATTTGGACCCGAAGGCTTGGCCCTCGCAGCCGCCATCAAAGACAACAATCCCTCCTCAAATGTCCTGTTTCTTGATCAAAATGAAAGTTTCCCCTCGGAGTTTAAGAATGACGCCGAAGTAATCTCGACTTCATTCTTGTACGACCTAGCGACTTTGAGGGATCCAACCAGCCAATTCACCTTCTTGAACTATCTACGGATCCATGGGAAGCTTGAAAATTTCCTCGCGCATAGTGAGACAGTTACAGCTCCTAGTAGCGATTTCCGTGAGTATATAGAATGGGCAGCACAGAAGTGTGCAGATTGTGTGAAATATGCACAAGAGGTTTCAAGAGTATCCCAGATATCAAAATCCCGCTGGTCAATCACTTGTAGAGATATGAAGACTGGAAATATGAACATTGTAGGTGCGCGAAAGGTGGTGTTTGGGAGCAAGGAAGGATTAAAAATTGCAAAGGAAGAGTAAGTCAGTAGCATTACTTGCACAATACGTTGCTAAATAGTAACAGAAATGTTTCCACAGTGGTGGATGAAAGTGAGGCTTTGCAAATATTTCGTGCTACTGAAGCAGCCAAGGGGTCACTTAGTTCCGCAACAAAAGATGCAAGTAAAAATTCATGCTCGTGATGATCATGGCTAATGGTTTTAAAACAGCTATCAATTAGTACACGATATTCTCAAATGTGCATCAAAGCAGTTGACGTCTATAACTCGATATTCGTGGATATGGAACCACTGTTTATAAGAGCTATGTTGTAGAATTGTAGATGAAATTATGGGGACGAGGACAATACAGTTGAAGCAAGCGTGGTGTTCTATTTACTAAAATATGCTGGATTATATGAAATTATCTACTTGGGCTATATCAAAAATCAAGATCAAAAATATCTAGACAGAATTAAAGTGATTATACATGTACATTTCAATTTTATCTTCCCAAGCACCAGAGTCACTTTCATCCCGTCAACTCCCCCTATACCAAACCCCGTCTTAAAGCAGCCATCTTTAAAGCCTAGGAGCGCATTTTACATCTCCGTATGTACTTTTTTTTCTCCACGAGGCCTTCTATCCTAAGTAAGGCATCGGCAATTACTAACAGACTCGCATCACAATACGACTCGGCCAGTACAAAGCTCTTTCCTTCTCTGTTTGCATCCACGGAAATTTACATCATAACAGCTTCCCAACCCCTCCACTAGCGTGGGATGAAATGAACCCTGCGCTTTTCGGGATGCCCCAAACGGGTAATTTCTACGCGAGGTGAACAGGGGAGTGACGTGTTCCAATCTAATCAGATCCGCTAAATCTTATCAGATTCAAAACAAGTCAGAGAAGTGGAGTAGGGGTGAGAATAAAAATGGCAGGGGAAGTCAATACTTAGCTCGGCGGATGACACCTTGGCGTGAAAACTCTGAATCTTATCAGATCATCGACCTGCATGGGAAAGGTGCATAACCGGGGTTCTTGAGCTGGTTATCTGTGGTGCAACAGTGACGGGGATGTGTTGAAACATCCGGTATCGGCCTTGAGAATCGTTGATGGGTTTGTTCATTGCTTGGGTAGAATGGGAGAATGTCTATAGCCGAAAGTGATATGAAGAGTTTAGGCATGGAGCATGTAATTCTGAAATGGCCATACCATACGAGGTTTTGACAGAAGCACGTGTGCTGATAGAGTTTTTACAGCTTGGGCTAATCAGGAATATGACTTGTAACTTCATTTATATACACATTTCAGATTATACTAAACAAGACTTTCACCAAATTACTGCTCGAGTGTCTGGTGGAGAGCATTCTCTCTGTACGTCTTATTTCCTTTCACAAGCTCTTCATGAGTCCCGGCCATTACACATCTCCCATCTTCAATCACAAATATCCGATCCGCTCTGCGAATAGTATGCAAACGATGCGCAATTGCAATCACCGTGACACCCTTACTGACCTTTTCTAATGCTTCCTCGAATAAGCGCTCACTCTCGGCATCAAGTGCACTGGTGCTTTCGTCTAGTAGTAATAAGCGAGGCTTGCGTAGCAGTGCACGAGCAATAGATAGCCGTTGCATTTGTCCACCGGAAAATTGATCGCCGTTTGAACCACAGGGCGTGCCATACCCTTCTGGCATGGCCATGATAGTGTCGTGAATGTTTGCCGTTCGACATGCTGTTTCTATTTCAAGGTCGGTAGGCTCATGATCAGGCCGTGCGCCAAGGGATAGGTTGAAGCGCACAGTTCCGTCAAACAGGACACTCTTTTGTGGTACAAGAGCAATATCATCTCGGAATGAAACAGAGTCAATCCTGGAGGTATCAATATTGTCAAGCTTGACGACCCCTGCGCTTGGATTGTAGAATCGTTCAATAAGAGATACGATTGTGGACTTTCCAGCACCGCTTGGTCCAACAAGGGCACAAAATGTACCAGGTTCGATGGAAAGATCGAGGCCACGCAGAACCTGGATGTGTAAACGTGCGGGATATGAGAATTGAACGCCCTTGAACTCGATTCTCATACCGTCTTCGTTGAGGCCTTTCTTTTCTATTGAGCCAATAGATGACTCAACATCGTCGGAAGTAGACTTAGAGGAGCTGGACTGAAGCTTCTTCCTCGGGCCAAGGTCGATTAAGTCGAGGACTCTTGCAGCAGCAACACTCGCTTTTGAAATATCTGGTGCTAAACTGAACATCTGTCCACATAGTTGGGCACTGAATAACAGCGCCGGGAGAACAGTAAAGAACTGAAGAGTGGTATTTCTGCCCTCCACAAGCTGTTTCGTGCCCCACCAATATGCCAAGGCATAAATCAAGTTGCCAATACTGTAAGCCATCGCAAACCAGAAGTTGCCAAAAGCTACAGTTTTGAGAGTCTCAACATACGGTCCCTTGAGCGATCTGTCGAACGAGGTGGCAATTCCACGTTCCAGGGAGAAGATAGTCACAGTCTTAATAGACTCCACCGCCTCAGTTGCAAGACTCACGGAGTGGCTGAACGCCTTTTGATGTCGCTCATGAAATTTCGCTAATAGTCGAAGGCGCAAAACACCAGAGCCAAGTAGGATTGGAACTGTAGCCAACAGGACTACCGCGATTCTCCATGCTACAATATGCGCCAAAATTATCCCTGATATCATACTCACCACGATGGAAAGCATCACACCAAGAATAGCACCAGTAATTCCACTAAGCGAGTTTGCATCACTGCTGATGTAGGTGATCAAGGTCCCTGGCGACCGATTTTCTGATTCGTGCCAAAATATGTCCTGTGAAAAGAGCGATTCTAGCGACAACAAACGAACCTGGTAGAGGACATTTTCAGACACCCCGCCGAATGAGGAAGTACTGACAACATTCGCAAAGAACTCAAGAATGGCCAAAAGGAAGAACAGCAAGCCGAAAAGATTTCCAGTATGTCGGATGCTTGCGGCTCCACGACATGGGTTTAAACCACTTACAGTATGTCCAAATATTACTGCTTCACCTGAATAGGAACCTCCAACAATCATAGCACCAGCAATACCAAGAAAAACGTAGAGCATATGGCGCCGTGTCATAGCAATGATGCCCAAGAATGTTTTGAGAAACCCACGTGAGGGCTTGGGCGTTTCGGGAGACTTTTTGTGATCGTCTGAGCAACGTGGAATAACATTCGCGTCAAGTGGCTTGACATCACTCGTCGCAGCCTTTGTATCGTCAAGAGTATGGAAATCATATTTGGAGGCTCCATGCCTCTCCTCCGATATCTGGGAAATATTGAGGGCATCACTCTGAGAGTCATCCACAGTGGGACCTGTTCTCGATTTTGAACTCACCTGCAGACTCTGCAGACGAACCATGTTCGCGAACGCACCATTCTTCTCTAACAGTTCAGCGTATGTCCCTTGCTCTAGGATTTCTCCGGGTCCCATGACAACAATATTCTGAGCATTCTTGACTGTTGATAAGCGGTGAGCAATTGTGATTGTGGTCCTTCCAATTGCAACCCGATCTAGAGCTTTTTGAATGAGACGCTCGCTGGCGGAATCGAGGGAAGCTGTCGCCTCGTCGAGTAGAAGAATACTTGGATTTCGCACCAAAGCTCTAGCCAAGGCAACCCTTTGCTTTTGTCCACCACTGATTCTGTTCCCGGAGGGCCCTACCATTGTGGCAAGTCCATGTTGAAGACTATTGATGAAAGAGAGTGCATCTGCATCTTTAGCAGCATCGCAAACGAGACGAGCGATTTTTTGCACATGTTTTGAGCTTGAGGCGATGGCTTCATCCGTGTTCTTTCCGTTCCGAATCGCCTCTGCAAGATCTGGCAAACTAGAATCTAGCAAGGATTCTCTCATAAGAACATGCTCTTCTAGTGGGGAATTGATAAGACCATACGCAATATTTTCAAGTATTGACCTATCCAACAATGTAGAATCCTGAGACACAGTTCCGACAAAGCTTCTAACGCTCCTAACATTGAGTTCACGTAAGTTATATCCATCGAGAAATATGTTGCCGGCAGTGGGATCATATAGTCTTTGGATGAGAGCAGCTGCCGTTGATTTCCCGCTGCCGGAAAGTCCGACCAGTGCAGTTTGTTTATTTGCCGGGATTGTGAGGGAGAAGGATCGAAGAACTTGAACATCCGGCCGGGATGGATACGCAAATGACACATCTCGGAATTCGAGAGTTCCAGAAACTCTCTTCAGTGTTACACCATCAGACTCTGACGTTCCGTCAATGTTTGATTTTCTATGTATAGTTGCCACCAATTTCTCAAATGCACCGGCGGCTGATGCAAAAATTTGGAGGAAGGGGGCGACCTGGCTAATAACGAATGACGCTTTTCAAGGTCAGTCAAAATCTACTCAAGAATCATTGGCATAAAACCTACAATCTATAAGAAGAAATATAACAGTATAGACCGCGCCAACTGTTGCGCTTGATCCATTCTGGTTAACAGCTGCCGAGATCTGCCGACTTCCTTGCCAATATGCCAGTGCATTCGCTGAGTATGCAATAAAGTACAAACACCCCAATTGTATCGAAGCGGCGAACGCTTTATGAATGCCACTCCGCTTTGCTAGAGACAGATGCTTAGCGTAGACTGCTTCCAATCGAATATTCGCCCCAAATGCTTGAACAAGGGGCATGTTTGAAAGACCAGCTGAGGCGATCGCGGTTGCAGCTGCCACATGGTCCGACACTCTACTAGCATATTTTTGGGTAAAATGACCACCAACCAAAGCCATGAGAAGATATGCTGGAAGGAGTGAAAATAACATGCCAGCCAATTTCGCACTCTTAATGAATGCTACCACATACGATGTGACCATATATGAGAGACTGGAAATGCAGATGCCCACCTTTTCAGAGGTGCCTGTTTGAATTATTTGAAGATCCACATCGAGACGAGATGCAACCTCTCCAGAAGGAAGGGTGTCAAAAAATGCCACTTCCTGCTTGAGCAAAATATCCAAATATCTTTTCCGCAACCTCCGGACTAAGCGCTCACCCAATATGCTCCAACAACCAGTATGAATGTAAATAAGAGTAAAATTGGCGATGGTAACGTATATGACTAGAAAAACCTTCGTCTTGACATTTTCAGTTATTGTGTTCGAGTCTGCACCTGAAGTTGAGGTCGCTGAGCAGGAGGTAGAGTTGATGTTGTCGACAAGCTGACCGAACAAAATTCCAAGTAGAGGAAATGGCACACCTGCTCCAATAGCAGCGATGACGCCTCCAAACAGCAGTATATAATCGAGGGGTTCGGGATCGCTTGCTAGCAAAAGTCGAAAATAAGAGCTAGATTGTTTCCCAGCATTACGAAAAGACAGCTTGGAGTATAGTTTCGCGAGCTGGATAGCCATTGTGATAGTACAGTAAAGAAACTGTTATGAGCGATTATGCAGAGCTCAGGATATCATGCCGATGATTGTGAAGGAATGAGGATGAAGAAAAATGAGGAAAACACAGAGATAGTATGAACACATTTTGGATTCATTATGGGATGGAAAGCTCCCCTAAGTGACATCAAAGAGGGACTTCCGTGCGTAGCTGCCCTAGAAAGGTATGGTAGCAAGGTCGCCGTGCAAGGTGCCTGGCATATTGCAATGGATTACGTGAAATAATGGTAGGCAATTACTGTTAGTCGCTTGGCTGGTGTGAAGTGAGGTGCTCCGGTCGGCGGCCAAGATGATGATGTACAGGGAAGATTTTTATCAGATCAATCAGATAAAACATCAGCCTGTTAGCCGTTAATCTCCATAACGCCGCTTCAGGCTAACCAATCTCGGCATAGTATATTTAGACAACATCCCTCACTAATGTAACAACCTGGGATTTTCAGCACTTGCATCACACCTCCCTCAGAGATCGCCATCGAGCTACAAAGCGAGAATCATGGGTAAAATTTGCTTCCATGTGTTGATCAGCGGAAGCAGGGAGCGAGAAAAGAGGGGTCCGGAGACCAAGTGGTCACACTCCACGGAAGTGCGTAATGCTTCTGGAAGCTGGATGATACTATGTTTGAGCCACAAAATTATCATGCAAAGTCTATGGATATTGTAGAGGATCTCCAAGGGACCACTGATGCACATTTGTGCCGGCAGATATCATGCTTTCCCCTTGAATTCGTTGTTGATATTCCCAGGTGAGAAACCAGTGATCCAAGACAAATCAGCGCACCTACACATTCACTATGCAGTCAATCAATAACCCTACAATCATTTCTCCCACAAGTTTAGTTCGAGAAACGAGATTCCCGTTCTTGGATACCATATACAGACCTCGAGCGGCTTCAAACCAGCCTTACACAGCAAGTAGTTGTCTAACTCACGTGGACGACATCAAAAATTTCCGATACAAAATTGAACACCTAGTAACCCGTCTGCCATCTTCATCTATATATGAATCATATGCCAAGTTTATCCTTAATTTCACGGGATATGAGGAGATTTCTTTTTCCGCAACATCAACTGAGTTCAAGGGGAATACTGTAATTTCTGCAAGAAAGGTCGAGTGTGGAGTAAACGGGACACCAGTTTCTCTAGAGATTGCCCAACTAGGTACTCTGGATGTATCACTAGACTTTGGCCTTAGTGTCTTGGATATAG
The DNA here is from genome assembly GCA_021365295.1 of Tricladium varicosporioides. NCBI lineage: Eukaryota > Fungi > Ascomycota > Leotiomycetes > Helotiales > Tricladiaceae > Tricladium > Tricladium varicosporioides. The sequence continues at coordinate 1,246,697 of JAJTIW010000009.1, read as the reverse complement.
ACGGTGTCAATGGCGCTACCTTGCCAAACCGACATGTAAATGGATCTGTAAGCTCCTCCATAGAGTGGAACTGGGAATGTTGCTAATTTGATTTTTAGGGAACGTTTGTAATCATAGTCCATACGGACGTTGCTGGCGACATCACCGAAGTTGCGCTTAAAACTAAGCCCCATATTCTATCTGAGGAAGACGCTATCCATCTTTTCAATTCGTTTCTCTTTGATATTCTTCCTGGTCGACAAGAAACCATATTGGCTGAATCAGTATTGAATTTTCCACCTATTTCTCATCCGCCAACTCTCCCGCAGGATGACGACTCCCAGGAATCTCATGATCATGTAGCCCTTCTCCATGATGCCTTCGGACGGCGAGCAAAGCAGTACCCTGACCGAATCGCCATTGATTTTTTGAAAAACAACACATCCTCGCAACAACATGCTGTTCATCAGACCTTCACATATTCGGAGCTCGATGATCTTACCAATCACCTCGCTCAAAAGATTAATGAAACATTATGTACTGGAGCAATTCGCACTTCATCAGTTGTTCCAGTACTTCTCAGCACATCCCCAGAGCTGTATATATCTTATCTTGCAGTGCTAAAAGCAGGGTTGGCCTTTTGTCCGCTCCCAGTAGACGCGCCACCACAAAGGATTCTGGACATTCTTGAAGACCTATCACCTCAGATTATTCTAGGTGCTGAAGCATTTCGAGAACGTTTAACATCGAGCCGCTTTCCTGCTGACAACGTGGATTCGCCAAGTCAATGGATATGGCTCGATGTCGAAAAATTCGTGACAAGGTATTTGGAGCCTTTAAATAGTCACGATACCACCCCTCTTTCAATACCCCTTCCACTGGTTGAGGAAGATGATGTATGCTATATCATGTATACTAGTGGCTCAACTGGGAAACCGAAAGGCGTCCAGATAACTCACTTAGCAGCAAGCTGCTCTATAGCGTCTCACTCACTCGCTTCGGAACTACCACCATCCACCGATGGGATACCTCGATGGTTTCAATTCGCTGCACCTACGTTTGATCCCTCTCTAATGGAAATTTTTGTAACTTTATCTACCGGTGCAACTTTATGTTCCTCAACACGAGAGATGGCACTCACAGATCTAGAAGAGGTCATATCAGAATTGAGAGCAAGTATTATGATGTCAACTCCGAGTATGGCAGCTACTATGCGACGAGCCAAGCTACCGTCATTGAAAAGTCTATGGACGATGGGGGAGACTGTCCTCCGAAAAAATATCAATGATTTTGCTAGGGAAGATACATCATCAGAACTGTGCAACGCATATGGTCCAACTGAGGCCTCTATCAATTGTACGCTACTTCCGAATTTCCACCCTGGAGACCGAGGGTCGATTATCGGGCCAGCTCTCCCAACGTGTTCCCTGTTTGTGATCGATCCAGAAAATGAAACCCCTACGCTGGTTCCTCGAGGGTTTGCTGGCGAGCTTGCAATTGGAGGCCCTCAGGTTAGTGTCGGATATCTCAACAGGCCAGAGCAAAATGCGAAGTCCTTCGTCCTTAATCCAAAATATGGTAGGCTTTATCGAACTGGAGATCAGGCCCGCGTGGTGACGGATCGAAAGGGGAATCATGTTGTTGAATTCCTTGGTAGATTGGACACTACTCAAGTGAAACTGAGTGGTAGAAGAGTGGATCTCGCCGAAATCGATACAATAATTTCTGCCTGTGTCGGTGTCAAAGAAGCAGTAACGGTTGCATGCAAAAGATATGAAGATCAAAATGGCAGCGAAGAAGTGGTTGCCTTCATGGTCATTGAAACACTGTTAGAAAAGGCAGCAATAGAGTCAGCTTGTCAGACAAACTCTTTTCATCATCTCCCACCCTACATGTGTCCATCAACATATCACTTCCTGGACAAAATTCCGAGATCACTAACTGGCAAAGTCGATCGCAAGGCACTTTTATCACTAGCTAGGGGCTTCATGAGTGTCAGCTCAACCAGGAGTTCCGAAATTTCCAGCGATTTATCGGAGACACTTCTCTCTGTAAACTCAGATATTGAGTATGGATTACGAAAGATTCTCGCCAGTGTCACAGGGCAAGACATATCCAATTTGAACCACGACACAAACTTTTTCTCTATCGGTGTAGATAGTCTAAGAGCAGTTCGTTTTCTTCAACAAGCCCGAGAGATTGGTGTATTAGAACTCAAAGTTGCGGATGTCCTTCAGGGGGGATCAACACGATCATTGGCCCACGTTGTGATGGAACGCAGAGCTAGTACTAGACCAACCGACTCCATATCACAATCAAGTTCCATGAATTCTGACAATCCATGCCATTGGGCAGAGTTCACTGGTCAGAAATACTTTGTCCAGAAGTACCGTACGATTTGCTCTCAACGTTTTGGAATACCAGAAGAGGAGTTTGAAAATATACTACCCACCACTGCAACTCAATCTGGAATGCTGGCCAGCTTTTTACGAAGCTCTTCCGCAGCTGTTTCATCTGGAAAGCATTATATCCACCATTCCGTTCACCACATTAATTCAAATATCGATATTGGAAAGCTCCAGAAGGCTTGGGCGGCTGCTTTATCTCGCCACGATGCATATAGAATGGTGTTTTTACCAGTTGACGACCAGATTTCTCCTTTTATGCAGTGCATATTGAATGCGGAATCTAATCTAGCTAAGGTATTATGGGAAGAAGTGTTTCTCAACGATAACAGTAAAACTCGTCACGAAAGCGCTGTACAGACTGCTCTAGCCAAAGCAGAGAATGATATTGGCCTCGAAAGGCCCCCTTATAGGCTAGCTCTTGTAACTGGACTAGAGGGGAGTACTATCATCTTCAGCCTACTCCACCCAATATTCGATGGTGCATCACTACAACTGCTTTTCGAAGAAGTTTCAGCTGAGTATCAGGGAAGTAGTGTTTCCCCACGAACGGAGATACAAACAGCGGTTGATATGCATTTCAAGACCGATCAGAAATGTACGATTGAGTACTGGTCAAAACTGCTTCAGGAATGTGATCCAGCACCATTCCCGTCGCTTTCGGGTATTCGTGGCGAGTTGATAACCAAAAGACCAGGAACAACAACAATTTTAGCGGCAACTGACATAGATAGCCTTCGGGTTGGAGCAACCAAGTCTCTTGCATCGCCACTCGCTATTCTTCAAGCTGCTTGGTCTATCATATTGGTTGCTTATAAAGATTCCTGGGCAAGCGCGACTTTTGGTAGTGTCATCTCTGGGAGGCTAGACCAAGAAACAGAATACTGCATGGGACCAACATTTACAACGATTCCTGTCTTTATTTCTGCTCTCAATGTCAAGTCTGCGACTAATGCAACCATTCTCCAACATCTCACAGCATCCAATGCAAAAGCACTTAGTCATCTCCAAATTCCACTCAATTCACTCGTCACTTCCAACGGCACCTTACATTATGACACCCTTCTTGCATTCCAAGATTTTGCCACTCCACCCGGCACCTCGGATCTTTGGCACACTGTTGATTACCCTGCAATGGGGAACGACTTCGCTGTCATGATTGAGGTCCGGCCAGAACTTGATGGAAAACTACGGCTCCGAGCAACGTATACTAATGAATTCCTAGACAATGCATCAGCAACGCTTATGCTTAAAGAGTTTAGTGATATAATCGCATGTATTTCCCTGAGCCCCGAAAAACCTTATTCCGATTGCCGTTTTCTCTCAACTCGCTCGCAGTCTATGCCATGCGAAGCGCTTGATACCATGACAGATGTTGAGGAATTGTTACATGGTCCATTCGAAAGCAACGCAAAACTATACCCTGGTGACGTTGCGCTGGAATTCGTGCAGGACCTTGAATCCCAAGCTGCGAGTGCTTTAACTCAGTGGACCTATGGAGAACTTAACGACAAATCCAATCATCTTGCTTCCGTACTTGTTAGAAAGCTGGGCAGTCTAAAAGACAAAATTATTACTTTCTGTTTGGATAAAAGTCCTGAGCTTTACGTCGCGATTCTAGCAATTCTGAAAGCAGGAGCAGCGTGGTGTCCAATTGATCCCTCATTCCCGGCTACACGGCGATATGAGTTGATTGCAAGAACAGACACCAGGATACTCCTAGTGTCGGGAAATACTGTGCTTCAGAGTGAGGAATCGGTACCCATTGGGGTGGAAATTCTGAATATAGGGGATATGCAATCCAACATTGCTTTTGGAATGACGCACTTCAATTTAGACAGCAGGATCGTCCCCCATCCCAAGGATATGGCGTATTTGATTTGGACTTCGGGTACTACAGGGTTTCCCAAGGGTGTTCAAGTGCAGCACAATTCAGCTTCTCGTGCTATGAGGTTGGTGTATCCTCTATTCCGAGAGCTCAGTATTAACAATCTCCAGGTCACTACAGAATCTTATACCACGATCGAAGAAAAATCAACTGCGATGCTTACAATTCTCTCAACCCACCTTTGATGTCTTTGTACAAGATTTATTTTTCACCTGGGGACTCAGAGGAACTGTAATTTCCGCACCCAAGGACATCATGTTGGGCTCATTCGCAGCACTTTCAAACCAGACAAAAGCAACACACGCTCACCTAACTCCCGCATTCTCCAAAGTAATCCCAAGGAAAACTATTGAGACTCTCGAAGTTGTCACAATGATTGGAGAAGCCTTGGCACAAACAGTCGCCGATGACTGGGGCCATGACATGAAGGCTTTCAATACTTATGGGCCTGCAGAGGTCAGTGTAGTCTCGACTGTTCGACAATTCGGAGGTTGTCTGAATAAATTTCAGAGCATGAATGTCGGTTTTACATTACCCTCCGTAACCGCTTTTGTAATTAGCGATAATCGAGTCATCATGAGAGGTGGAGTCGGCGAGCTAGCTTTAGCAGGACCTCAGGTTGCGAGAGGGTACTGGAAAGATTCCTTGAAGACTGCTGAGAAGTTTCTTTGGAATGAGTCTACTAATTGTCATGTCTATATGACTGGCGATATTGTTCGACAACTCCACGATGGGAGCTTCGAGTTTGTTGGTCGCCGAGATGACCTTGTCAAGCTTGCTGGTCAAAGAGTTGAATTGAGTGAAATTAGCTTCACTATTGAGAGGCAGCTCCATGAAGTCGAGCAAGCTGTCACAATGTATATTGGACACCCTGACCGTCCCGCAAAAGTTATTGTTGTGTTCTTGTCTGCACCGCAGCTCATATCACCCGCTAGCAAGGGATGTGTACCAATTATAAGTTCCGAGGCTGCAATAATTTCAAACGAGGCAGCAGCCATTGCTAGAGAGAGCTTGCCAGACTATATGGTTCCAAGTATCTTCATTGTTTTGGGCAAAATTCCTGTGACCGCATCAACCAAGATTGATCGAAAACAGCTAGAAAGAGCATATGAATTGCTTAACCTTGAAACATGGGGGAGCAAGGTTTCACCAACTCATAGTCACGAATGGACGGAGCACGAACAGGGCCTGGTGCATCTCATTTCGAAATTTTCCGGAACAGCATTCGACACAATTGGGAGATTGAATAGACTGGCTGCCCTGGGAATTGATTCTATAGGTGCTATTAGGTTGACCGAAAGACTGAAGCTAGCTGGGTACGACATCTCTATGGTAGACCTGCTACACTCTCGAACTGTTGAAGATCTCTGCATACTATCGGGGAGGCCCCACGGCGCCAAACAACATGGCAAAGGTCTTAATTCGCTCCAGCTCTTCCATCAAAAATATGCTGTTAAAGTTTCAAAAATAATTCTAAGTCCCCAGTTGGGTTCATTCAGCGTCCGCCCAACACTGCCTCTCCAGGACAATCTTCTGAGCGAGAGTTTCCGAAATAGCTTGAGTTATTGGAGCAATCATTTCTTTGACCTAGATGATGGTATTAACCTTGAACGCCTACATGAAGCTTGGTATGCCATCGCCACAGCAAATGAGGCTCTCCGTACTGGATTTCTCCCAGCTGCTACCATAATTGGAGATCAGTCCGAAAATTCAGATGATAAAATTGCGTCAGCATTTGTGCAAGTCGTGTATGATGAAGCCACAGTAGACTGGGCGTATCAGAAAATTAATTTTGGTCAATTGAAGGATGTGGCTCAGAGTAAAGTTCAAGCGATAACATCCAAGCACCAAGAGTCTGCCTTTTTAAACCCGTGCTGGGCAGTCACAATATTCGAGGACGAGGGTGGTAGAAGAACAATGATATTCACCGTTCATCATTCCCTCCACGATGGCCCTTCGCTAGATTTTATCTTTAAAGATTTGAAGGACGCATACGCCAGTAATTGCACACTCAAGTCACGCCACCAGCTTAACGAAGCTGTAGCTATTTCTCTTGCATCTAAAACAAGTATAGGCGAGGATGATGCATTCTGGAAATCAGTACTAAAGGATTTCATTGCGAACGAAGAAATTGATACTCCGGATTCAAAGGTGGCCGGTCAGTCTCCTCGATATAATACAATACGCATGCCGCTATCAATTCCATATTCAAAACTGCAACAAGCAGCTTATTCGCTAAATTGTCGGTCAGCAACCTCAATTCTCCGATTGGCATGGGCCAGCATTGTTGCGGATTATATGGAGACCGATACAAAGAATATCGTCCTCGGCGAAGTAATCTCGGAAAGAGTGGTTGATTCTTCACTTGAGAACGTTATCGGCCCTCTCATCTGTCTGATGCCAGCACCAGTCTATGGAACAGGAAGCACTAGAGAAATTGCTCAGAAGCATGATCAAGCCATGATCTCAGGTTGGAAGCACAGAAATGTCAGCCCGGGTTTTATCCGCAGGCTGATCGGGCGGCCCAAAACTCAAGCGCTGTACCCAGCAGTATTCGTCTTTCATCCATGGTCCGCATCTTCTGACGAGGAATCCTCTTTATGGAGGGCTACAGAGGATATTATTGGCCTAAATGTAGAGCACGATTATACACTCAATGTGTTCCAAACTGTAGATGGGGATATCGATCTTGAGGTTTCAGTTGAGGCACAAGTATTGCCTCAGCCCACGGTGAAACTTCTCAGCAAGCAGCTGGACGCTTTAGTCGCAGCAATGGTGGCAAGTCCAGATAAACCGATAGCGCAACTTACAAATTCCTTCCCCTCTGAGCTTATCTCTATGACAAAGCCCAGATTCCTGGAAATGAGTAATGTGGTCTCAATCGATAACCCATTATGTTGGTTTGAACACTGGGCTGAGAATCATCCCAATTGGCCAGCAGCAGAAATTGTCAAGCAATTAGAACCTGAAAACACCAAAACAGTATCCTGGAGCTATGGAAGACTTAACGAAGAAGCTGGTTACGTGAAGGGATTCATCGAGCAGCATGGTATAAAAGCTCGCATGATTGGAATGTGCCTTGGCCGAACTCTTGAAGCCTTTGCTATCACGCTAGGAATCTTGAAATCTGGGAATGTGTATTTGCCAATTGACGAAGACCTGCCTGAGGAACGAAAGGCATTCCTTCTCCAAGATAGCGACGCAGCCATATTCTTCACCTCAGGCTCTAATGCGTTCACTCCCAAGAACTGCAGGTTTATCAATGTCGAGACAGAACAGTACCGACTAAAGCTACAGAGCCCAGGACCTAGTCGTGGCTCCAAGGATGATCCTGCATATCTGCTGTATACATCTGGGTCAACAGGTACGCCGAAGGGATGCCTCATTAGTCGTGGGAACTTGACCTCATTCTGCGAAGCACAATCCGAGTTCATCTGCTCATATTCCTCTGCTACTCGACAACTGGGCGGGACTGGTAAGTACCTGGGTCTTGCTAGTAGAGCGTTTGATGTGCACGTAGGAGAAATGTTCCTCGCTTGGCGACATGGACTATGTTGTACCACTGCATCACGGTCTTTGCTTCTCGACGATCTGCCCCTGGCCTTGAAAGATCTCAAGATAACGCATGCAAGTTTCGTGCCGTCCCTCCTTGATCAAGTTGGATTAGTGCCTGAGGATGTTCCTTTGCTGAAATATCTGGGCGTTGGTGGGGAGAAGATCTCACAACGAACACTGGAATCCTTCGGTGACTCAAGCTCTGTTGTTTTGATCAATGCTTACGGCCCCACAGAGGCTACAATTGGATGTTGCTCTTCTCGTGCAACCTCGAAGTCAAACATGCGAAGCATTGGTAAACCACTTGGCGATACCACTGCTCATGTCCTACTTCCAGGGACTCTCATCTACGCCAAAAGGGGAATGGAGGGGGAGCTCTGTCTTACTGGGAGCTTAGTGGGCATTGGATACCACAACAGAGATACTGGGGCTTTCATTGAGAACTTCAATGGGCAGAAAATGTATCGGACGGGCGACCTGGTTCGAATGTTGCCAGACGATACCATCGAGATATTCGGGCGCTCTGATGACCAAACAAAAATTCGAGGCCAGAGACTTGAGTTGGGAGAAGTATCTGAATGTGTCAGACTTGTATGCTCGGGAAGCCCTGACGTTACCTCCCTCATTGCCAAGCATCCAAGCCTTTCAAGAATGCAACTAGTGTCTTTCGTGGCATATTCGAAATCAAGAAATGGGGCTGAAATGCCGGAAGTTCTTCGCAATTTCAACGAAATTAATGCGACAGTTCGAAGTGGGTGTATGGAAAGACTACCAGCATACATGGTTCCTGATATCGTGGTTCCAATTACCTTTCTCCCGCTAGCCGCAACCTCTGGAAAAGCGAACGTCAAAATGCTGAAGAGTATCTTTGACAAGATACCGCTTCAATGGTTGCTGTCATCTGGTGGAAGTACTTCAAAGGAAGAAAATGCAAATCGAGAACTGAACAAAGCCGAGGAGTTAGTCGCAGGTATCCTCACTCACCTTACATGTTGCAATTTATCGGATATACGACCAAGCACAAATATTTTTGAAATCGGTGTTGACAGCTTGGTAGCTATTAGCCTCTCAACTTTGATGCGAAAGAATGGGTATGATTGCTCTGTAGCTAGCATTCTTGGCCTCTCAACGGTCGCGGAGTTAACGCTGCTGCCACGGACAACCATTTCATCTGATGATACAGCGGCCAAGAAAGCTGTTGCAACTGCTAAGCTGGCTGCTGTAGAATCTACTTTTCACGTTAGTCCTATAGGTGTCAGATTTAGAACTCGTGCCGAAGCAGCCAGACCATCCCTACCTATTCAAGAGGCAGTAGTCGCTCGATCACTTGACAAATATGTCAGAACACTCTATGTCAATCATGTGATCCTCGAACTTGCAAAGCAAGTCGATACTGATAAGCTGAAGAAATGCTGGAGGTCCTCAATTGACGAGAACGAGATTTTGAGAACTTGCTTCTGTCAAGTTCATGATGATATTCTTCAGGTTGTTCTGAGGAGTGAATCGGTTGAGCTACTCTGGAACGAACATGTTCTGCCGACGTCAGAACCGGAATGCGTACTCAAAGACATGCAATTTGACGTCGCAAAGCATATTGTCGACAACATACAGGATGTGCCACCACTCAGATTTAACTTGGTAAAGTCTGAGAACACTAAGGGGAGGACTCTACTTTACATCTCATTGCATCATGCACTCTATGATGCCGAGTCCCTTAGCCTTTTGGTTGAAGATTTGTATTCAAGATATATGAATCTGACACTTCCAATTCGACCAGCCGCTTCTGCTTTGATTGAACACGTTGCAACGACCGATCAGAAGGAGGCTCAAGATTTCTGGACTAAAGTGCTTGGTGACCACAGAATTGTTGCGCAGCAAAAGAGTATATCCAGTTCAGAAGAAGCTAAAATATCAGTGAGGGCATTGAAGGTTTCACTCAGCTCACTTGAAGCTTCTGCAGCTAAGCTCCATGTTACCCTCCCATCACTTGCACAACTTGCATTTGGACTTGCAATGGCTAAAGTCGATTCGATAAACGATTTCGTTTTTGGTCTTGTACTCTCAGGGCGGTCCGTCCCAGTGACAGGTATCGAAAAATTAATGGCCCCATCTATTACGACAATCCCACAAAGAGTCGATCTTCGGAATGGCAGTTCTCGCATCAGCGATGTTTTATCAAAGCTCCAGAAGGCTTCAGCTCAAATGATACAGTTTCAGCACACTTCATTGAGATCTATACATAAATGGGTGAAAGCAGACAGACCTCTATTCAATTGCTTGTTTTCGTATGTCAAGCATGGCAAGCAACCAGATTACCACAATCTCTGGAAAGAGATAGAAAGCTACATGCCACCCGACTATCCTCTTGCGGTTGAATTCGAGGCAAGATCAACTTCGAATTACTTAGTAATTCGTGCAGGCTATACCCCGGAGTTCGGAACCACGACCCATGTAGATAATCTACTAGAATCGATAGAGTCGCTGATTGAGGCTATTGTCACAAATGATAAACTTACTGTCAAGGATCTAGGCATAACCACGGTAGACTCAAGCATAAGTGCAGAACCACAAAAGGCGACAGCCTCTTCTGACGCGTTCTTGGAGCAAGAACTCAAAATCAAAGATGTTCTTGTTGAGCTCGGAGATTTTAGTTCTGTCAATATTTCTAGGAACAGCACATTCTTTAGGCTGGGAGTTGATTCAGTCATTGCCATTCGATTTGCAAGGAAATTACGAGAGGCTGGCTTTGAAGTTTCGTCTTCTGATATTTCTCAACATCCGAGCATTGCGCTGCTAAGTGAAGCAATCTCGAACAAGGCCGAAACTGCTACAGCGGTTGTTGTGCCCGATAGGGCTTCGGACCGTTCGTTGATCGACCGTTATAGAAGCCTAATTACTTCTTTGGGGCCTGGGGACTACATCTCGAGTATTTATTATTGTACACCATTGCAGTCCGGTCTACTTACACAGACCATTGCGAACGGTGGAAGGCTGTACGTTCACCATCCTACCGTCCGGCTTGATCGATCTATTGATCTCGAGCGACTAAAGAACGCATGGACTGCGACCGTGAGATCCCTGGACATCTTAAGGACGTCATTCCATTATGTTGAAAGCAAAGAAGTCTCATGGGTCGCCGCTGTACACGAAAACCCAATTATTGATTTCATCGAGTTAGACCTTGAAACTAATGTCGAAGAGAGAATCGAACACATCCTTGGTAATATGACCTTTGAATCTCCTGCCACATTTTCCAAGACACCGCTGAAGGTTACAATTTCGAAGGGCCAATCCGCAAATTTCATGACCATATCACTCCACCACAGTTTGTATGATGGATGGTCATTGCCCCTTATCTTCAATACATTGTCCACCATGTACTCAAATAACAGCCTTCAGTCACCACAACTAAGACCAGATTTCTCTGAGGCTGCAGTCATGATTCATGAAAATCAAAAGGCTAGTGACGACTTTTGGTACAATAAAATCAAGGAGTATGAAAGTACCCCAATCCCAAGCTCATTATGTGGGATGGACAAAACAGCATTTATGCAGATCCAACTCAAGATCCCCACTTCTGAAGCACTCCAAAAGTCCCAGGCTCTGGACATCAACCTACAATCAGCTGCCCTTCTCGCTCACGGCAAAGCTTTGTGCTGTGTAGTCCGTCAAGGAGATATTGTGTTTGGACATGTGGTATCTGGAAGATCATTAGCGCTGGGAAATTCTGATCAAATAGTTGGCCCCCTATTCAATACGGTGCCCTTTAGGATACGACTAAACGATCAGCCCAGAAGCAATGCCGAAGCTGTCAAGGAAGTTCAGGAAATTGTAGTTTGTGGCCAAAGATACCAACATGCATCATTGAACGCTATCCAACGACGTTGGCGCCAAGGCCGGATGGGTTCTGACGCAGCACTTCTCGACTCTCTTTTTGTATTTCAAAAAGGGGCCGAAGAGAGTGAGTCGGCCGAAAATCAAATGTGGGAGTCTGTAAAATTATCAGACGATAGGGATGCAACAGAATACGGCTTGAATGTAGAGTTTGTGCAAGGTTCCGACACGTTATGGCTGAGTGTCTCGTCTCCTCCTGGTCGCTTGAGTGCGGAAGACCTAATGTTCTTCTGTCAGAGCTTCAATGATATCTTCAGCGACATCCTTAAGAATCCCGACTGTAGGGATACGAGATACCCCAAAGCCTTTCAAGATCTGCCTACTCTCGCTGCACCGCCAGAGAGAACACTTGTCAAGACGGATGATGGTTTTGAGGATGTTGTAAACCACCCGGCATTCGAAGTACTACTTGCGTCTTTCTCAAATGTATCAAATATTATCTCTGAGAAGATCGAGCTTCAAACAAGTATCTTTGCACTCGGCATTGACTCTATTACCGCTATCCGTGTGGCATCAATATGCCGTCAAAATGGTGTTCGGCTCAGCGTAGCAGATGTTCTCAAAGGTCGATCAGTTGGCGGCATTCTCCGACTCCTAAAATTCAAGTCTGACACCGTAGCCGCGTCTGAAAATAAGGCCCGAGAGCTCTCGACAGCAGTGATTAATGCTGTTATCAAGCATACCCAGTATGTTTCTTCAGCAGTTGAAGAGGTTCTCCCCTGCATGGCTGGCCAGGCGTATCATTTGGCAAGCTGGCTGAAGAGCGGCAGGACAACCTATGAGCCAGTATGGGCCCTTCGGTCAAGTTCCAGACTTGATGTGGATAAAATCTCTCAAATATGGCAGACGCTTCAGCGAAAATATCCTATCCTGAGGACAGTATTTGCGTCTTTGGGGGGAAGCAAAACGTATCAAATTGTGCTCTCAACCAGTTCTATTTCCGGACAATCTATTCCCAGGATCAAGTCTTCTGGATCACTAGAAGATAATGTGAAGTTTAATGTGAGGCAATTGTCTCAAACGGCATCAACGCTCTTCAAACCACCTGCTAGCTTGCACATCGTGCAAGGGGAGACTGACGATGCAGTGCTAATTAGACTTCACCATTCGTTGTATGACGCATGGACAATGCGATCACTTATAGAAGAAATTTCTTCATTGTATCACGGTGAAACCGTCCCTGATGTCCCGCAGAGCTTTCCAGCTTTCGTCAAGAAAATTGAAAATGGGGCGGACATGTGTACAGCAGAAGCGTATTGGAAGAACACTCTTCTAAGGGCACAAAAGACTATCATCGACGCTTCTAGGGATATTTCCATGCCTTCATTAAATAATTTGCAGCAACAAACATTTGTTTGGGTAAAACCGGGGGTTCCAAATCTGGCCCAGTTGAATAAACAGTGCCAAGGGCGCCGCACCGCTCTCAGTACAGTGATTCTTCTCGCTTTCGCCACAGTTCTAGGAAGGCGAACAAATACAACGAATCCTACCTTTGGATTCTTCCAAACGGGTCGTTCTGCGGTAGACGCTGGCTCGGTTGCAGGCCCATGTGTCAATCTGTTGCCGATGACTGTTGATGTTTCTAATGCTCGAGATGGCACCATTCTGCAGCTGATAAAGAGCATCCAAGACGGAATGACAACAGGCTTGCAGTTCGAGCAAAGCCACCTGAGAGATGTACTCGCATGGGCATCAGGTCTTCAACCGAGTCTTGAATCCACCAAGCCAGAGCCGCTATTCAATGCATCACTAAATCTTCTCTGGCATGCTCCACCTAACATCTCAGTTTCCGCACCCAACCCATTTCTCAGAGTTATGGACATCGGGGTCCCATCTGACTTTGCTGCCACTGAGCCAATTCTTGGCGAGACAGCCGTGGATAAACTTGAGACTGGGTACCTGGCCGAACGGAATCTATTTGTTGATGTTGGACCAGTATGGGAAACGGACAGTGTTGATTTTGGGGTTAAGGTTGATGCGTGTTTGATGAATGAGGAAGAAGTTAAGGTGTTTGTTGGAAATATTGTTGAAAGCATTGAGATGATTATGAGGGCTTTGGAGTAAGGGTTATTTCGATTAGGCTTTGTTTAGCGGCGAATATTTTCCAGTTTCATTTGTCCCCGTAGTGATTTCCTAAGGACTATTTACATCATTTGCGACAGTGTGTTATCAAATATAGAATATTCGAACTTCGTTGATAGAAATACGAAAGTGAAAGTCTAATAAACCAGCTTAAGTAAGATTATATTCAGAATCAACTGACATAGAAAACGACGACTTCGAAATGCGCTGGGAATACCCAAAATAAATCGAGGTAGCTGAGTTCATGCGACATAGAAAGGCTGAAATGATCCTAGCCCTAATTTACAAGTACTATAGTAACTGGCTGAAAGATATATATGTAGCTATGATAAATGCAACCACAAGCAGTGACTGTTACTTAACTACTGGTCTTCAGGAAGTGTATCGCACAAGCAAGTCTTCTTGAAACAAAGTTATAATGGGACAAAGAACGAACTGTTCGCCATCTCCCTAGAATAAGGGGGGAAGAGAGGAGGCCTCGACAAAAATTAACTCAGAACGCAGTAACACTATGGCTTTGGCTAGATGCCCCTTGTTGTACCGGATTTAATTTTTCAAGCACAATATACTAATCTTCTCGATTTTAGTGGTACTACGGTACAATGAGAGAATGGGGGGATAGTGGTGCAGAACTAGGAAGTAGAGTAGTAATGATTGTGTTATCTGAGGAACATAAAATAGAACTGGTACGAAACGAAATATACATATATGGAGCAGATGCTAAATCGAATATAAAAGAGCGGAATATCATGTGATGGTATTACTTAGAATCTTTAACAGATTTTCATACTCGGAGATACAATCGAATAAATGCTAGCATGCCATATAAGACCGACATAAATGTCTTGAGAATTTCAGTTCCAATCTTTTACGCCCCTTCAGTAATCTGATGAGTGTTACTCCGGCTTAAGAGGAGTAGACAAGTCTTTCAGAATTCCCCGTGGTTTATCAATCCTTCAAACGTGCTCCACATTAATGCTACTGCCCACACCCCCCTTCTTGTTGTCCTCAATGGGAATGTGTGGTACGTTGGTTGTGGCGATTGCAACGTTGTCCAGCATCTTCTCCTTGATTTCCGGTCCATCAATCATCATGCTGATCTCCTCGAGGGACGAACCACGGGTTTCAATGAAAAGAAAGTACACCACAACAAGTTCGACAAAAATCCAAACGTCATACACAATATAGTCTGTTTTATTAGTAACCAACTTGAGGTAAGCGGAAATATGAAAGACTCACAGTGCCACTTCAATTTAGTAAGCGCAATAGGATTGACGTATTGATTGAAAATTAAGGCAATTGCGACTGCGAAGGAGTACATTACGAGACCCTTTATGATAAATTAGCCATGGGTAGTGTGGTAAAACTGAGGAGGACTTGCTCTGGCTCTCAAATTGAACGGCATAATTTCAACCACATACACGACTTGAAGAGGGGTCCAGCCCACGTTGAATGATGTATTATACAAAATAATACACGCTAAAACGCCTTTTGCGAGATTGGGATTCTGGGTGCCATTGGCGGACATCTGTTTCTCATATGTTGATTGGAGTGCCGTCCAAACTGCCCTGGTCAGTATATTTCGTTTGAGAATCCAACCGATCTCTGGGGCACATACTAACAAATGAAATCAACATTCCAGCTGTGGAGACAAGGAACAGCGTTCTTCGAGGAAAGCGATCAACGATAAAGAATGCAACGAAACCAGTTGAGATCAAAGACCATATAGCCAATACGGCATTGATGAGTGTCTGGGTTCCTTCAGAGGTATAGCCAATAGAGTCGAGAATCAAAGTCAAATAATACTTATGTCTTCAATTAGAATAGCCTCAGTGAATTAAGAGAGACTTACCGATATAAGGCCATTTCCAGACCACTGAGAAAAGAACCCTACAACCAGGAGGATGGTAAATCTCAATCGGTTTCCTTTCGAATGGAAGAATGACAGGTACGAAGTGTTCATCGAAATTTCTCGATCGATTCTCAAAGCTTCTCTGATTTCTTCCATTTCCACGCCAACTAGCGGATCATTTGGATTTCCATTCGCGTGATACTTAACGATAATGGCATGTGCTTCGTCATCACGGTCTCTCGAGATCAGCCAACGAGGAGATTCGATGATGCAAAAACAAAGAGCAAGTTGGAGAATACTTGAAAGTGCTTGGAGAAGAGAAGGAATGCGCCATGCCCATGAACTAGGGATACGGAATGTTCCATAAGTCGTCCATGCCGCCACGATGGCACCGGAGTTCCATTGAGCATTGAAGAAGCCAACGAGTGCTGACTATTTCAGGAGTTAGCTCAAACTATGGTTCAAGATGAATAATTTCTTGCCTTTTGAGTTGGGAAGGCCAGTTCCATGATAAGTAGAGGCGCAGCCGTGAAGTTGAATGCAATACCGAAGCCAATTATACCACGAGCTGCTATGAACATACCAGCTGTGTTGAAGTCAGGTACGGTCGTTTTGGGAGGTTTGGGAACACGACATACTGTTCTGGGCAGCCCCTTGAAGCGCAACACCACCCAACAGAATGATGGCAGAATAAATTAAAGTCTGTTTTCGTCCAAGGCGATCGCAAGACCAAGCACAAAATGGAAGTGCAATCAATTGACCAACGTGTTGAATTGAGTTCAGCCTGAGATTTCATTAGTAAAGATAATCAAATGGTTTAAGATCGTCGACACTTACAAGGCTAACGTGCTTGGGCTAGGTTGGTGAAAGTATGCTTTCCACTCATCTAAGCTTTGAAGCCCATTCATCATACTACCATCATACCCATTTGCATAACTGGAAACAAGCGAAAGGAGCAAAATAGCATTCACTTTCATGATACCTTTATCAGCGAACCATCCTATATTTCGCCCAGCTAGGGCACCATCAACTGTTACGGGAGCGTTCATGGTGTGTGGGGTGGAGCGAGTTGGCTGAAGTCAAGTTAGTGAAGCAAGGAGTAAGGCTCATGCCTCACTTTATAGTTCAACACTTGATGCCATGGTAACTTCCTTGCCGAGCACGAGGTAAACACATGGTATGGTCCCCAGACTTCCCCGCGAAGTCATTTTCTAGATTGCATAGACATGGCCTGAGATCGGCAACTCCTTCTATTGACTTGCATGGGGATTACCAGGTGCCTTGATTTGACATGCTAAGGTCGATATCTGCTTAGAATTTGATGGGGATAGTGAGGGGCAGAGAAGAGGAGGTGCCAATAGTGGACCCCAAATATAGCAGGTCGGTAAGTGTTCTGGTTGGAGCGGATATAGTTTCAATCGTGCAGTTGGAATTGTGGGGATTACTAGTATATTTGGCGGGAAGCAGTCTTCCAGATACATTTAATAGTAAGTAAAACTCAGGATAGAGCTGTCGAAAGATCTTTTCATAGCACCGTGTTTTTCAATGTATATTTCGATACAACAAGGCTAATGCTTTCAAGTCTTGTAGGAAAAACCACTCCCGAAACTGATCCAGAGTGAGAGATGTATATCCGCCAAAGGCCCAACATTGATGTTTCTTAATTGAGGTATTAGGAAACGCCTCAAAGATACAGTGATAAATGTGCTCTCTGTTGGTCAAGGGGATGGCAAGTCATTTTTGGCAAAACCTGACACTACTTAGTGCGAACAGGCTAGTTATTCTTGCCACAAAAAACATACTTGACTTAAACAAGTGGCTGGAGGATTCATTGTAGATAAGCTTTAGTGAGTGTGGGGTACGGGGCAAGTCCCTAGTCGCCTCACGCCACGCCACGATATACGCAGCCACGTTCTGAATCAGTATATGGACAACGCTTTTCTCATGATTCAGATCCCAAATTCTAAATTTCTTGGTATTTACGGCAAAGCTCCTTTTCTACATCCACTCCTATTTGGATCTTCGAATATCGGACCACAGTCAACCGGGTTTGCCGGGTTCACCGAGTTGGTGTCACGACTCAAACTCCTCCCACTCTTGGCCAATCGCCTCGGTGCATCTCAGCGCTTCATGCATAATTGCAGCTTCCATCACCCCCAAGATTCCTACTCACATAATTCACCTCATGGCTAGAGTTCAACCCCTCACACAAATGGCTGCCGGATCATTTCCTCCCAGCAAGCCAGATTGGTCGAATCTCTCCGTGCTTCACCGCAATACTCTCCCTCCTCGTGCAAATTTCTTCAACTACTCAACCAAAGAAGATGCGCTTACTTATTTTGCTACAAATTCGAAGGCTTTAAGTTTGAATGGAACATGGAAATTTAATTTTGCGGAATCACCTTTCAAAGCCCCATCGAAATTCTTTCAAAATGGCTTTGATACTTCAAAATGGAGCGATATTCCGGTTCCCTCCATGTGGCAACTGGAAGGCTTTGGGAAACCTCATTACACGAACATCGTATATCCATTCCATGTTGATCCACCAAATGGTAAATTTCTTCACCAAACTTGGGTATATCCATGCCATCTCATCTAACACTTTCCAGTCCCATTTGACAACAACCAAACTGGAAGTTATGTGCGCAATTTCACAGTCCCAGAATCATTTTCTGGTAGCCAGCTGAGGCTGCGGTTTGAAGGAGTTGATTCAGCTTTTCATGTCTGGGTAAATGGCAAAGAAGTTGGCTATTCGCAAGGCGCGAGAAATCCATCTGAGTTTGACATCACTGAATATGTTGTTGAGAAAGGCGAGAATGTACTTGCTGTGAGAGTTTACCAATTCTCCGATGGCAGCTATATCGAAGATCAAGGTAGGTGGCCTTCAGGATCTTTCCACGGAACATTTATTCACAAATTTTAGATCAATGGTGGCTGTCCGGAATCTTCAGAGATGTCAATTTGTTGGCATTTCCGAAAAATCATATTCAAGATTTCTTTGCCAAACCAGAGCTGGACCCCGACTATGTCAACGCCACCCTCTCTGTTAAGGTAGACATTAACTCTAGTGAAGCCGTTTCCCTCAGTCTACTAGACAGCGATAAGAAGAGCGTGATTGTTGAGGAGACTAAATCTAGATCCGACTCTAACTCAATTTCTTTCTCCATCCCGATCACCAACCCCCATAAATGGACCGCCGAGGACCCTTATCTGTACCATTTACTGCTGACTAGCGGGCATCAAACATTATCCCAACGTATCGGCTTTCGCTCTATCGAATTGAAAGACGGCCTCATTCTCGTAAACGGGAAACGTATTGTCCTCCGTGGAGTAAACAGACATGAACACCACCCCACAAAAGGCCGCGCTGTTCCATACGATTTCCTCCGGAATGATTTACTTTTGATGAAAACACATAACATCAATGCCCTTCGCACGTCCCATCAACCCAATGACCCACGATTGTACGACCTAGCTGACGAACTTGGCCTCTGGGTCATGGATGAAGCCGATCTTGAATGCCACGGTTTCGACAGTATTCATGAGGCTTCCCTCCCAGAAAATGAGCAATCAAAATCGTTCGAGGAAAAGAAAGCCATCACCTATGGCCGCGCAGGAAAGTGGCTATCTGATAATCCTGAATGGGAAGAAGCGTACCTAGATCGAGCAAAGCAGCTTGTGCATAGAGATAAGAATCACCCTTGCGTGATTATGTGGAGCTTGGGGAATGAAGCATTCTACGGTCAGAACTTCAAGAGTATGTATAAGTGGATTAAAGAATTTGATTCAAGCAGACTAGTGCACTATGAAGGTGATGTCAAGGCGGAGACGACGGATTGCTTTTCGATGATGTATCCAAAGGTCGAAATTATTCTTGACTTTGCAAAAGAGTGGAAGGATCAGCAGGAACCCAGGAAGCCGATGATTTTGTGTGAGTATGCTCATGCGATGGGTAATGGACCTGGTTCCTTTAAAGAGTACTTGGATGCTTTTTACAACAATCCTTGTTTGCAGGGTGGTTTTGTGTGGGAGTGGGCGAATCATGGGCTGAAAGCTAAGAATGCAGATGGGGAAGCATATTATGCTTATGGTGGCGACTTCGGCGATATCCCGAATGACTACAACTTTGTTATGGATGGACTCTTGTTTTCCGACCATACGCCTACACCTGGATTAACTGAGTACAAGAAAGCTATCGCGCCCATACAGCTCGTCAGCGGGTCGAAAGGAAGTGTTGAGGTTGTCAACAGATACGATTTCATCGACTTGAGCCACCTCAACTGCAACTATTCCATTATTGGTGATGGTTTTGTGCAACAAGGAGGACCACTTTTAGTACCCGAAATCCACGCCGGAAAAATTGGAATCATCGACATTCCCCAGTTCGAAGTTCAAAAGAAAGGGGTAGAAACATTCATGCTCCTCACATTTACACTGAAAGAGAGAACACCATGGGCACCTGCCGGTCATGAAATAACAACCATCCAATATCAACTCTTTCCCGCACCATATCAACCCAAAGAAAAAGCTACACCTGGCTCATCAACAGCTGTCACCCAACTCTCAGATTACGAACTCGAGATCAAGGGTTCCAAATCTACATGGAGATTTGACCTTGTGAAGGGTGCTTTAACATCATGGTCAAACTCTACATCCAACGAACTCCTTTCTTTGGGCCCACACCTGACTTTCAACCGCGCGCATACTGACAACGACTGTCGCGTCGGCCTGGAGTGGAAGTCTAAGTATATCCACCTTATGAAATCATACACGAAGTCCGTTACCTGGACCTCTACTCCTCAAACCGTAACCATAAAGTGTTCGCAGCAGATTGCACCGCCAGTCTTGGAATGGAGCGTCGATGCTGAATTTATTTATCAATTTTTCGATGATACCGTTGCGATTTCGGTATCAGGCACGCCGCAGGGGCAAAACCTCCCAAAAACACTCCCGAGAATTGGCCTCGAGATGGAGCTAGTCCATGATTTCAATACCTGCTCGTACTTTGGCCGTGGCCCTGGTGAGGGGTATACCGATAAGAAGCTCTCTCAAAATTTTGGCACTTACACTCTTCCTATTGAGAAACTGCATACACCGTATGAGTTCCCACAAGAGAATGGAAATCGGACTGATGTACGATGGGTAAAGCTCTTGGGTGGTGATAAGGGAAGTGTGGGGTTGAAAGCGAGGTTTGTAAATAGGCCGAAGGGATTTGATTTTGCGGCTAGTCATTATAGGACAGAGGATATTGAGAAGTCGCAACATCCTTATGAGTTGGAGAAGTGTAGACGGAAGGAGGTGATAGTGAGGTTAGATGAGGCGCATATGGGGTTGGGGAGTGCCAGCTGTGGTCCCGGTGTTTTGCCGCAGTATGCATTAGAGAGTAAGCCATTTAGGTTTGAGGTTGTGTTGAGCTCATTTTAATTGGGGTCAATCGGAATGAGGAAAATGACACTGTGGGTTTAAATTGCAGCAAAAAAAAAAAAAAAGAATCTCTAGGAATACACAAGATTTGTGAAAAAAATCCAAATGAGCATTGTCGTAGAAGATTCCAACAAGGAAGAAAAACCATACATGGTCGGTAGAACACAATGCGAGATTAAAATCCCTTATAAACTACCTGAATGAGACGCAAGGGCGCGCACAATGTGGCTACATGAAATTGGCCTGCCATCCATGTGTACCGATAGCTTTAAATCCAATCCTGAAGCGCACGCAACTTGCCAGTTAATCTCAGGACCAGACGTATAAACATAGGCGGAAAGTAAGATCTATCCTGTTCTGGATATTCGCTCCAAATCCTCACTCGATACATCCTTCTCTACTTTAACACCATGTCCACAGTCTACCCACTCCCTCTCGACTACAATAACTCGGACTATCTAGAAGCGAAAATCACTGAAAAAGCTTCTCCTTACTGTTTTCCACAACCCTCTCTCCCTTATCGGAGCTAAACATATCTGTAATCGCCTCAGAGCTCTCTAGTTCCTCCCTCTGAATGGTTAGAAGATCACCTAGGTTTCTCTTGGTTACAGCGACACAGGGATGGGTCCTATGTGACCGTTGATCCCGTGAATGTCGTTGAGCTCTAATACTAAAGAGAATGATTGTGCCTAGTGAAGAAAAAATACTAGAAGGGCTGGAGAGCGAGCAGATAGTATAGGCAGGATACTAGGTAGATAATCCCATGATTCAGACATGAAAAAAGCTCAAAAGTCTCGCGTAAAGCATTGTATCGTATTTCTCATCTATTCGTGATACATTAGTTGTCAGCTTTTATGGAACACAAGGCTATTCTGTCACCCAGGAGCCTCAGGTCCGTCGCAGAACCCTCAATCTCTCCTTTACCACTTGTGTCGGCAGCGTCTAGTGCGGCGAGTGACTTCGCCTGGGCGTCTCGTAAAGGACCCAAGTAAATCTCTTCGATAACTGTTATCATGCCAGGTGGAACAAGATGAGCATACTGGTCTGCTGATATGAAGTAGATAAAATTAACAACAGCCATATGGTATGGAAACGACTGTGCTAGCTCCTGTTCTAACTCTTCCTCCGTGGCATCTGCAAGTGCTGAAGTGTCAGGAAATAAGTATGGTTGAGCGGCAGCGAGAGCCGTGGTAGTTCCAAATACATTTTCACTTTTTCTATCTTTCGCCGTGATGATTTCCTCTTTCAGCCATGACACTGCGGATCCTTTCAAGGTCTCGTATGGACAATGCTCAAGCGTATCGGAGATGAACGTGAGCCGTAAACGGTCTACTGGATGCGCATGTAATATGGAAGAAGTCAATACATGTGCTGCATATCGGAGAGTGGGCGATGGCGTGTTTGCTGAAAGCAGTGACAATGACTGAAGATGTTGTAGGAACTCATCATCTTCAAGTGGACCTGAGACAAATTGGTTGTTGTGCTCCAGCCACAAGCCAATCGCTAGAATAGCATCGATTGTTCCTTGCGCCTCACTTCCAATAGTTGCTGGCCCAGCCGTACCAATGAAATGTTTGACAAGCTTTGTGTGATCTGGGAAGATAGATAGTGCAGGTTGTGGTGCTTTGGACTCAAATAGAACCGAGGAGAACACAAAACAAGTAATAAGAAACAACGAGCCAGCTTGAGCTAGCGGGATATCGTCAGGAGAGGTTGGATAATTCTCCTCGGATTCTTCTTCGTCCTCCAAAGTTTCCTCTCTTTTGTAGATGGCAGCGAGAAGTTCTTCATAGCTTGACAGGCCTAAATCTTTTGCGAGAGCCTGTAGAATTGTCAATCCAATTCCCGATCTTGAATGGATCGTCCCGGCTGGTTGGCTCCCGTTGAGGCTTCTAGCAGTAACTAGAAGTACCACGAGCTCAATCACGAGGATCTCCGTGAAATTTAGAAATACTACTTCAAATACGAAATTGACTTACCACAAGCTGTCCTACAATTATATCCCTTGATTGTAGATCTGGATCCTCCCTGTATGCTTTACCTAGACTCCTTCTACCAGTGACTACTTTTGTAGGGTCGAACGATTCTTGTAACCGTGCCGACCACTCCAAGGAATTAGAATTAACGTAATCTTCCAGCACATGTGAAACAAATGACTGTAAGAGCTTCTGCTGTATGGCCGCTTCCCGTGGATCCTCATCTTGTGCTTCGGGATCCGGGGCTGATTCCTCGGCTTGTGGTCCGCTTGCCACCACTGGTAAATTTGCACTCGATTTACGGCCAGGAAGTGGTGGGCGCTTTTTGCCGGATATAGTGTGTACGAAAGAAATCACCGCAAGAGTCGCTTGATTAGATGGGCGGAAAGCAGCAAGAACTGCCATTAAAGAGGTTGATAGAAATCGCGAGGGATATTTTGTTTTGATTCTTGGGTGGAGTGTAGAGAGTAAGTTGAGTAGAATACAAAACTTGTCGACATTTGTTGGCTCGGAGCGCGCAGATTCCGCTTTTTCTTGTATGATGTCTTCCTCTCCCTCTTCCCTTGATTCAGCTCCTGCCTCTAACTTCAGGAGCTCCAATGCTTCTGTAACCTTCAAGACAACCTCCCTCGGGTTTCCCAGCCTTGCTACGGTATCAAGACATTTCTCCCCACCTGGTAGCGGAAGAAGAAGATGTACCAGATCCCAACCAATATTTTGCGTTAATTCTGCATCTTGAAGGATGTCGTTCAGTCGAGGAAGGATATCTGGTGATAGGTGGGATTCGAGGATGGTGAGATAGGTCATGTAATCGGATGCGGGAGGTAGACTCTCTGTGATGGCCTTGATGGCATCAACTGGCGCAGATGATGATGACATCATGACCATACGACGTGAAATGGAGGGCTAATAGCCAAAGGAACGATTCGTGATGTTGTCTTATGCATGAAGAAGGGAGAGGATATTGAGAAGAAACCTGGAATTCCTGCAAGGCTGACGATCACGTGTAGGATCTTTGGCCAATGGTAGGCTATACCCCTCCTGCCTTGTCTACCCCGCCCTGGACCCGATCCCCCGCCCCTTGAATTGGCTTTTACCCCCTTTCACCATCGCCACCACACTTCAAGGCCGTGCTATCTATACCAGATGCTATATCGAGATAAGCACTGGGATTTCTTTTCATACATGTGTTGAATCTACGGTAAGGTTAGGCTGCAAACATGTATTTGGCACGTTGTCCATCTGTACCAATTCACACTCTTTTTTTACAACATGAGCTTCCCATATTTGCTCTTTTCCTTCTCGTTGCTTATCTATTAATCTATGCGGTATCCATTACATTCTCTATAAAATTCTTAAGAGAGCCCCCGACCTATGCCTTCCTCGAGACGGTTCCTCGAGCCCTTGTATTTCGACTCAATGCCATCCCTCTTCCCTGAGCTACTTGTTTACATCCTCCTCGAATTGATTGATATACTGAGTAATACTGACAATGCCCTGGCAAAAGACCACCACAGTTATAGCCCCGCAGATATCCGCGACGATACTTGCTGACAGGCTATCGGGTATTGGCCGATTATTACGAATATTTTCTCTTACAATCCGACATCGGTCTCCTCCAAATTCAAGAAACTAAACAGGAACAACTCATCAGACAATATGTCGTCAACGTCCCTCCGCCGTCGTACTACAGAGGAGGCATTTGCCCTATTCAGGGCCGTTGAAGAGAAGTTTCCAACTGCCACCCTTGGTGACGACAAGTGGTATCTGGTTACGGTAAGTTCGAACCCTGCAACGGTTCGCATGCTCTAACAGATCAAACAGCTCTCCTCTCTTGTCGGTGTTGACCAAGAACATGTTGGGACCCTTTACACATACTTGATCAATAAACCCGAATTCTCGAAACCCGAAGCACGTCAAGCGCTGATCCGACGAATCCGCGAAGCACTTGTCAAGAACATATCAATACAGGGTGTGGTGAAGCCCATCAATGCTTTGATTAGTATTGTGAAGGTAGAACGGGATGAGGACAAAGACCACTCTTTTTCGAGGTGAGGGATTCTCGCATTTGGTTGATACGGCTCCTAATTTCCATGCGTGCAGAGAAGGATGGCAGACAGGACCAGAAAATCTAGAACGGGGTAATGCTTGGCTGAGCTGCATCTATAAGGGAAACCTCGATGATACAGTCGCGTATTTCAAAGACCATAAAGACTTCGAATTTATTTCTCGTGAGATCACTTATGGCCTCTACCTATCAGATCACACTATTCTCGATGCTACGTCGACAGAATTAGTTGTGCTTTCTGGCATCATAATACAAAGACAGGGACTAAATATTGCCTGGCATTTACGAGGAACAAGGAGAATTGGTGTAAGCCAGGAAGATTGCGAAACCATACAGCAATGCGCAAGTACTTCTTTCGTTTTGCGATGGCATTGCTAACGCTTTCTAGGTTGAACTTGTGGCAGACTTTGCAGGCGTTGATATTAGTGGCACGCCTAGGGCTGCGGATGTCGAGGACCAGATTTGAGAACCGACGATACCATTCCAAGGTAGTATCAAAATGTTGTGGTTGGCGTTCCTGAAGAAATTTGCGAATAGAGTCATGGATATTTTACAACATTTTTCACACATGTCGATACCCTCGGTATGTGCACAGATATTTCCCTCCAAGATTATTTACGTTGGAGTTCTCAATCTCGAATTGTCATTATTTTACTGTCCAGGTGCGCTCTTCAGCCTGAGAAGATGCCCTTCCACCATAATTGGATGTGTGTCAAAAGTGTCTCACCGAGCCACTGCTGCTTCGGCTTGGTCCTAGCCCATGTCTCAGCTACTCGAAGCCTTTACTACTGCTACAGGTATTGTAATTATTGCCAAGCGTTTTAGTGGCTTCGACTGTGGTATCGTAAAGGCTACAGTGCAAGTTCGCCAGATTTTACCTGTCTTTGCCCTTAGCCACCACAGCAATATTTCTCAAACTCCCCAGATTTTCTTATATTATGTTGCTCCTCCAACTCGTCCAAGTTCGTCAGGCTTCCGAATGCAAAGATAGCAGTCAGTGTCGTTTCTTAAAGTGATTTAGCAGATTTTTACTCTCAAGGCTATTTCAGTCCCTAAGATAATGGAAGCACCCCGAAGCGCATTTACTTGGAGCCAATATGCACACGCTGGACAGCAAGAAGTCCTCCGGCCCGGTCAGGCCCGGATGTGTGGTCTTTCAAGAAAGATGTTTTGGGTCGTCTTCGCAATCATATTAATAGTGGTAGGGGCTGCGATTGGTGGAGGTCTGGCTGGTGGCCTATCAATGTCACAGAAACAGAACGCAACACAAGGAAGGTAACATGCTATGCAACTCAGGGCCTTTATCGACAGCACACCCAACTAATTCTCTTCTAGTATAAATAGTACTTCTTCTCAGATGACTTCAATTTTGACGCCTACCTCCAGCACAACAGGAAGCATTTCGAATAGTCTAACCAGTAGCCCGACCAGTATTTTAGTGACAACACCTACCTCTACAGCGACTCCTTCTCCTGGCATTTATGCCATTGTTAACGCTGCTTCAAATACTGCAATTGACCTTTATCTCGGAAACGCAAATGCTAACACCCAAATAAATGGGTGGTATGTATTTTGTGCCACTACAGGCTCTACGAATTGGCTAACAATATATACAACAGGATGCATTTTCTTGATAACGGAAAGGAAGGGGAGAGTATCAATCAAAAATGGTTGATTGCTGCTGTTGGAAATGGATTTTCGGTAATCATGAATATTGGGACTGGGACTTATATATCAGCTCCAAAAGGTGAGCGCTTGAGACTTTCTCCCCCCCTCCATGGTTGAACTCCCTCATTCTTAATTGTTTTCAATAATTTTTTCGTTTCGCAACGCCTTACACTCTTGATTGCCGGCTGATCAATTCTTTTATCCATTAATAGGTCTCGCCCCAGGCTTAAATCCTACCCAAGGGGATCTTGCACGGGTCCTGGGAAACCCAGGACTGCCGAATGACAACTACAATATGTGGCAGATAAAGATTTTTGGCGATGGCACCGTTGCGTAAGTTGGCTTTACTTGTAGAGCTGATTGGAAAGGCATTGTAGCTAACTTAGATCCCCGTAAATAGAATATCTAGCAAGGTGTACCCAACCAAGTTCTTGGATTTGGCTAATTCTAATGCCAAAGATGGTACCCCTGTACTGCTTTGGGAAGATAACAATGGTGGCCGTAATCAGAGGTGGAAATTACTTCCTAATTGAAATACCAAATTCAAATCCTATATTTCAATTTAGTAAAAACTTCGTGAATCTCGATGTATGGACTTCAAATTTCTTTGTACCCCCAACCTAAGATCCATCCCCACTAATAAGCTATTAATCCTAGGCTTCTCCAAAGCCGGTACTAGCGTCTCACAAATATTGATGGTCAGATATGGTGTAAGGCTATAGTTGTACCTCATAAATATTACTTGCGGTTTAATAGGAGGCATGTGTCAGCTCCTATACACTTGAGTATAATCACTTACCACGTTGCTACACCTACTCTTAATATTGAGCGTTCTAATACAGGTATTCAAACGAATCTAACTCAAAACACAGCTCCCTAGCACTCAAATTATATTTTTTCAAAGAACAGTTTGCTCTTGAAGATATCCTTACAACTCACATGCGCCCTAGTATGGTTACGTCACACAAGCACAACTAGTACCTAGTTCTCCTTACCAGTCGGAATGCTTTGCCAACCTGGTATTATATGATCCTCAATATATGAACTGCAATTTCTTACCCAAAAATCTGTTAGCAGACATATAGGTCCTTATTGACTCACGTGTGTACGCAATAATATTCCACACCAAAATCCAGCCTCAGTCTCAACCTCTTTACTCGATAAGAGCAATATGAACTTCGAATCGATCACTCCTCTTCGAGTCTTGAAATCTTGTCCTGTCTTTGGTGTGGTCCCTGGAACTGGAAGGATAGAACCGCCCCTCCATAATGAGTTCATCAACCACAACAGGCATCACAGCAATGAAGACACTTTTTTACTTAGTGAAAGAGGTTTTTTTTCTCAACAGCTAGGAACCACCAATTCATGAGAAAATTATTCCCTCATTCAATTCCCACATTGTGACAAAGCTGCAAATATTCATAAATATGAGGAGAGTGAAGTCTGTTTTTTCAATTACTTGTCGAGCCATTACGTCTCAAGAATTGCAGGATGGAGGACAGAGAGATAGAGACTCGTAACAGGAATTCTTCGAATATCCTGTTTCCAATCGATCAAAGCTCGCGGCTGGAAAAGAGATGTCCTTCTGGCCCAACCCTACCGCTTTACTGGAATCCACTTGCTTAATACGGAGAACGAGTATAATATTGATAGAACCATCACTAAAGTTTAATTTTAAGGACTGGCATGCTGAAAAGAGAAGAGTACGGGGCTGGCTCTTGAAGACTCTGAATAGAGATGACTGATAATAGAGATGACTGTGTGATTGGTTAAGTGGATATTGCGCTGATTGTAATTCAAGTACGTATCCTATCTCACTTAACGCTTGATAGTCAAGCAATAAAATCCTTAAATTGAAACTAGGTAATGCTATCTTTTAATACATAAATGAAAGTTCGTGTTGATTGGCCAATAGCTTACTCTTAATACAGTTCAGAAAGACTTCCAAGGCGCAAGTTGACTCCACAAAATCTAGCTTTGAGACTCCAAGGGACTTCCCCTCTGTTGTAAAGCATTTAAGTGCAAGCCTTAAAGTTATTTTTAGATTACCCTCAACAAGTAATAACTGTACTAAATCATTCATACCAGATTAGGGCTGTCATCTCTTCAGAGATGAAAGGCGAAGAGAAAGATGGTATAGGCTTTAGCATGCAAAGGATACTATAGTAAGGTTGATATTTTCTATTGCCAGGTTATCTAATCCCTATCTCGAATTAATTGCATTCTTCGGGAGGCTAGTGGTCTATTTTATGAATGAACTTCTTCATAGGCGAGAATCGTATTGCATATAGGCGGCAAGAATAGGCAAGAACAGACTGAAGCAAGCTGATGCCTTCAGTGAGTCATACTCGTGAGTTGGTGTTTCGCCCCGTAAATTTGTACATACTCATTGTTTTTCCCAGTAAATAAAGGAGGTTCCCTTAATAATTCTCCCATCCCTTACAGCTTTTTAATTATTGAAAATAAGCTATAATTGTATTATATACACCACAAAAATGTATTACGTGTCTAACACGTAATACCTGGATATAAGTATAACTCTTATATATACTTATAAATCTAAGTCTCAAGCGTATACTCATATCTATTTTTTACTGTAGCGGCGGGACGTACAGGGTCGGGGTAGGGTTCTCGGGTAGGAGCCAATGACAAACTAAATGGAATTGAGTCAGTTCCATTTCAGCGTAGAAGAGTAGGCCTATAATTAATCCCGTTAAGCCTCTGATATACACTCTCACATACCTATACGGTGCTGGTGGCTGATTCGTGCCATTAAACTAATCTCACCTCTTGAATATCACCACAGACCTCCTCCATAAAATGATCCAAGCTCGTGTGCTTGCTCTTTGCGATGAGGATCCCAGCACGAACCCCAGAGCAATAATTCACTACTAGAAACCATGTAAGCAATGAATCTTCCTCCAGTTCGCCAAACAGGTAAACCTTGGGATTGTATTGAGCTCTTAGCAGGAGGAGAGTCAAAGCACCGCTATGCAAGTCTGCAGCGAGGGAAGATCGTGGCTCGGACATATAATGTGATTCAATGGCAATATGGGGCCCGATCCACACATCGAAATCATCGAGAGCACCTGGCCACAGAGTGGGCAATGTTCGTGGTTGGGGAAAGAAACTTTCTCGGCGCAGGACATAGCAAGCGAGGATGAGGGCGTCCGGCAAGTGCGTTGGGACGCGACGATTTGAAAAACAGTCGGGAAATTGCTCCTTCCGATTCTTGGTGCCATCTTGATATTCAAGGTAGACTGCAGCAGCTAGGGCTTCTTGATCATCTCGCCATGAAGACATACTCACTCCTTCTTCCCAGCCAGTCCAAGACCACGAAGGGAAACCAGAGCGCCGTTTCGCCGGCATCATATCCGACATGTCGAGATCATTGTAGAAGCGTCCGTGATACCATAAAAGGGCTTCGACAAGGCTTCTGGTTGTAGGGTCGAGAATCCGTGATCCTCTTGCTAATGACATGGTTTTTAAGTCTTTACTTATACTACCATTGCGTCTAAGTGGTTCAGACTGAGGTAAGTCATTGATGAGAAGGAACGGCACTCCCCAAATATGAAACAAACTTGTACAATGACGCTGGAAATAGCTAATGATGCCTTGGAAGGCTCGCAAGCCATCTTGGGCAAAGCGTAGCTTCCGTGTCGAGTACATTTCAACAAGATCTCTGTAGGCACTCATCATTGAATTAGTGTCAAAAACGTCTGCATCCTGCTTGCTGTTCAGTGCTAGCTGGCTGAAGAAACGATTGCAGCGGAAGTAGTTGACAACATCGACCTTTCGAAAGTCCAGGAGCTTTGCTGGAAGGCTGATTGCTTCTTGTTGCTGCATCAAATTGCACTCGAAAAACATCTGACTCTCGGTGAAGAATAATTTTCGGCGTGCTAGCACTCCCTCTTGGAATGTCCAGCCTCTGCTATTCCATGCTGATTGCTTTATGCTGGTTCTTGGATGATCAACAGAGGATATTAGATAGTAATCACCCACATCGGCTGTCATTTGAGGCAGCCGTGAATTCCCATTCACTCCTGGTAAGCCAGCATTCGCGTCCTTGCCGGCAGTAGCAATTATCACACAATGGGCAGTGTTGTAAATTCGATCCATTTGCTCGATTTGAATCAGCTTCGTCTCATCGTTCTCTTGGTCAATGCAGTACCGATCGACCCACAGA
Organism: Tricladium varicosporioides; assembly: GCA_021365295.1. Classification (NCBI taxonomy): domain Eukaryota; kingdom Fungi; phylum Ascomycota; class Leotiomycetes; order Helotiales; family Tricladiaceae; genus Tricladium; species Tricladium varicosporioides. The sequence continues at coordinate 1,215,720 of JAJTIW010000009.1, read as the reverse complement.
TATTGAACGTTGATCTCTCGGCACACTTGTATGGCGTCTCTTACAGTACGTGGCAGGTTGGGCCATAGGAGTGGATTAGTTATGCTGCCAGGCGAGTCGTCGCCCCATACGTAACTTAGAGCAATATATCGACAATCAATCGGCGCTGGCTCGACACGCAACGAAGTGCAGTTCACCACCATGAGTCCAGATGCTTGTGCTTCTCCACGGCTGCAGAAATGGCCATGTGAACCGTCACATATGCTAAGCCAAGTTTTGACAGCGGAAAAATCAATCTCTTGGGACAATATATTGACGTCGACAGTTGGAAGCTTCTTGCCACTCTTGGATTTGAGCGTCAAGTACGGCTGTGAATTAGTAATGAACATGTCTGCTCTCAAACTCGGTTCAGTCACCAGAAGATGAATGCGATCAAGCTTTCGGAATTTAGCTTGGGACCATTTTGAGAGGGACGTGAACGAATTCGGATTCTCGTATGTTAGGAACGACGCAGCCCGAAGTTCAAATGACTGTGACTCCGGCACGTAGGGATTGTTATCATCATCAAATTGCAGTGTCCTTGCGAGAGCTGCGCGCCCAATTGTAGCTGCTTCTTGAAAAATTGGGTTCCCGGTGTCATCAGCTTCTGATTCTCTCGCAATGTTTCGATGATAATAGAGGATACCACACACTGGGCAGTTATTGCTGGGTGGCGCTAACAATCTTGCTCCTAGGTCAGCAACAAGGCTCTTATTGTTGTTTGGGAAGCAAATTTTCGGATCGCTCGCGTCTAAGTCACCAACTCTATCGAAGTTAATCGCCTGGCAAGCTGAGCAGACTGGTAGCGCAGAGCCTGCTGGATGGGTGGTGCGCGCAACTCGGTGTCCTTTTTGGATGAAATTTTTGACTTCATTGATAAAATGAGGTGCCATCCTGAAGTAGCTACATTTAAAACCGGCGACTGTTCTGAGTTTTGAGAGAAATAAAGAGGCTTATCGCTCGAATGTCTAATTCGGGTAGTTTTTACTCTGATGTGGCCTCTATAGCCTGGCTGTTTATAAAAGAAAAAGAGGTTTAAAGGATGAGAATAAAATCTCTTGCCCTTTTTATAATAGGTGTATTTTATTCCAGAGCTCTGTATTATATGTGAAAGCTATTGCGTTGCAAAGTTAGCTTGTTTTTTCTCATACGATGATCAGGCTATATTCCGAGGACTTCGTTACGTTATGTTAGAAGGTCATGAGACTCACTATAAACGCCACAAGTGCCACGAACCCTTTGTTACAGCAAGATGCCTAAGGCCCCTGAAGCGTACATAAGCTACAGTAGCAATTTCCACTGAGCCCGTAAGTACTGAGACTTATACGATCGAGAACATGTTCCTTAGATTAGCAGCCCAGTTCGCAATCTTCCCTTAAGTCCAGGTAAAGATATTAGCGAATAAGGACTTGATCAGGCTAAGACCCTCAGAACCCTCACTGTCTATCCTTAACAATGCTATTTTTGGCTAAAACCTTTTAGTAACAGGAAGCTCCTCGTTTGTGAGTTCTAGTTAGAATTTGGTCACGTCGACTTTTAGTCTAACCGCAGACTTGAGATTGTTCAAATCCTCTTGAATAACGACGCAAAACCGGGCGATGGTTCCCGTTGACGAGATTGAAGAAGTGCTCGCTAATTATAGTGCTGAACGATAAATCCCCTGTTCCCAAACCTGTGCCTGTAGCACCGACTATATTACTGGTAGAAGTCAAGTGTAGTCGATAAACACAGACAAACACATACATATATATATATATCATTCTCGATAATTTCTTGTAAGCTGATTATTTATCTATTCATAGTACACCATCCTCAAGAATCCTTCAAGAATCCTCTTGTATTAAGTTAGTATTGATGAAAAAATTTGGCACCGAAGCCTAGTGTTGGAGATTAAATTGTAGTTAGAAAACTGGACTTAAATTAGAACTCAAATATGAAAATTACTATATAGGACTCTTAGTACTCTGGAGAGAGATTGTTGGATTGTCTCAAACAGCTATTGGTGATACAGCTAGGCTTTCACTTGGACTGTGTTTGTTGGTGATGAACTCGTGTTAGCAAACATAGATGTTGCACAATGCACCATACCTTGTTGGAAAGATTTGAGAAGTAGAGGATAATATCCTCATATTTAACTTTGATTTCTCAAGAGGAAGGGGGAGAATTTATGAGATCAAAACGTAAATATAAGAATACGCAACAGTGAATAAGACATTGATATCCAAAGTCATCCTGGTGTACATGCATCATTGTACAGCACTGTATTTTCTTTTGATTTCAAGTGGGTTTTAGTTGCTAAGATTATGGAAATCCTTTAATGTTCCCTGTCGATTGCATGTGTGATTTATGTTGGTTTCTACAATTGTCAGGTATGTGGTTGGTTGCTACCCAAGGCCGGGCCTAACCAACGTTCATGTGTTACAGATGTCCAACTGTTTTAGACCCGCATTATGGCCTGCCTGTAGATTGCGCCGCTTTCAGCTCGATCTTCATATTATTTTCAAGCTTTTTCAATTGTTCTGACTTGACTCTTCTTGAAGGATTTCCACAGATCCAGTTCAACACGCAATGTCTACCATAATCCAAACCATCGTCCTTCTAGACAACTGCATCCTTGATCAACCAACAACTCCTGCCGGTCGGCAATGGAAGACCGCCCTCAGCTACCTTGCCTCTTGTGAAGGGTGGTTTTCTCTCTTCTGGGGCCGCCACCTCGAAGCCCAGGAGAAGGTCACCCTCGTCATCGATTGGAAAACAGATTCTACTGCTCAAAAATTCCTTGCTACCCAACATGCCAGCTTTGCTTTGCTTTTCAGCCCCCTTATTGCTCAGCCACTTCCAAATCCCTCCATTGCCGACCTCTATTCCCTCGCAATAGAGCCAGCAGCGCTACCTCGAGGTGGTTTGACAACAATTCGCAAGTTGACGTATAATTCTCTAAGCGATTATGAACGCTTCTACCTACTCTCGAAAACAGTCAATGAGTATTTTCAATCATTAGGTATGGCAGCGAGGGCTGGTGACGCGAACGCGGCAGGTTGGAAGGGCGGTAGTACCGCTTGGGCATTGGACGAAGCAACAGGATCTAAGACTACAACGCTGTGGATTTTCGTGAGTTGGGAGAGCGAAGAAGCCGAACAGCGATGCGAAAAATATCTCCAGGCGGAGAACGGGGAAAATATCAAAGAAGTGGATCTTGACCCAGCACTCGAGAAAGCAGATCCGGGTGGAGAGCTATACCATGTTGCATGGGATATGCTCACGGAAAATCTCATGGAAAGATGGAAAGAATCCGACAACACTAGATGGCCGTATAATCCCTTCACAAATGGTTTGACATAATTATGAGAGGAATGTCAAGGGCTACTCCCTCTCAAGGCCCAGCTATGTGTTGAAGTGAGGCCTGGCAGCCTCAGGGAAGTGCTGGCATCAACACGTGCGTTTCAGGCACGTCTCACTAGTTACCCTCCATAGGTGGCCTAGAGGCTTTCGTAGTTTTATTTTCTGTACAATAACAGACAAAAGAAGACAGCAAGAGATAGTACGCTGTTGCCAATATACTTGATTTATGTCATGGCAAATGGCGCGCCTGAGGTATGCTGAAGGAGCTCTCCTGCAGCCCCCTGGACCCGCGTTGCAAGCGAGTACATCGAAGGTTTCCTCCTTTTTTTCTTTTATCCTCTCAATTTTATAGGGTTTGCATCTAAATACCAAGTCCTCACTTCGTTAGAAGGAAAGGTTATATTAATTGTGTATTTCAAATGGTATAGTCTAATTCTCAGTCCGAGAAATCACTGAATCTACAGGTTTAAAGCACTTAATAATTCTCCCATCCCTTACATATTTTCATGCTGTGCCATAGTCTTATTTTTTTTCTATTTCCCGTCAGAGCTCTTTCTAGTTTCAATTGTCCGGAACGCTATGGTCGTCTTATGCAGGCTTACCACATAAGTCAGACTCAATTTATTTTGGGCTGGTTCCGTTTGAGTGTTTAGACGTGAGCCGTTGCCACTTTAACCTAAACCGAAGGTGGGTATGCCTAAGCACAGCCAGGGCTCGGCCTGGGCATATACTGGAAAGCTATTCCAATATTTAAAAGGGTATAACGGAAGAAGTTAGAGAATAGTTATTCTAGTGAGGAGTGATAGAGAGAATCCAAGTCCAGAATATCAACAAGCAGTCATAATCAAGAACTATCACTATTCTTTTACTTAATATCATTAGTACGTCTCCTTTGCAATTTCTTCCCATCTCTCAGCGCATTCTCTTTCTCTACCCTTATCCCCTTGTACTGAAATGGCGATTTGCCAAAATTAGCCTTGATACTTGCCCCTGGTCCCAGTCCGACGACGGGGAACAGGCGGCCGTATACATTTTCAAAGGCAACCCCTGAATGGATGTTAACGAATGGATAAAATACATCTGAGGGATAAAACTTACCAAGCATTTCGCCGTTCTTAGTGAAACTAATCGTCTTTTTCTCCACATCGAAAAGACACCCTGCAAAATCATTCATTCCATATTTCTTCCCAGCATACGTGCTTCCCCAATGGCCGTCGTGATATATGTATCCATCGTCACCATGATAGCCCCAAGTGGTGTCGGCCCACCCAGGCATACGAGTGTGCTCGGCGGATACCATTGCTAAGCCAAGGCCAATAACACTATAAAAGAGATTGAAACGTCAGGAAAGATCAATGGTAACATCAATTGGTATTAAATAACCAAGAAGGGAAAAAGATTTCGTACTTATCTTCTCCAGGAGCAAGAACCTCGATCTCGAAATAGAAAGTTGTATCCATAATTGAGATTGGATGATTTGCATGAGCAGTAGCATATCGATCTTCTAAAATAGCATAGGGGAAAATTAGCTCTGTTAGCTTCGGTAATCTAGTAGTTCGCGAACGATTTGTAAAGTGGAGTCTCACCATTTGGATCTGCTCTGCCGTCTTTAATGATCAAATTACCATTATCTAGGAGCAAGGCCGTAGACTTCCTTATTATGCTCCATTGCGAAGGTTGCTTCAAATTCAACATGGGTCTCGAATCTCCTCGATTAGCTTTGAATAGGTTCACAACCTCGGTGTGCTGTTCCGCCTGGGCCAGCAGTTCAGGCATCCATCCATGCTCATCTGCGTAAATAGGATCGACTTTCTTGTTTAGCAATATTTTGATCAATGATGCAGAACCCTTTTCAGCAGCCAAGTTCATTGCCTTTTGTCCAAGTTCGGGTTCCATTATTGCACCGTTCTCTATAAGCAGCTCAATCATCTCCACCTGATCCTTCTCCGTGGCTAATTCAAGTGGAGTCTTGTGATCGGCCTTTTTTCTATTGACGTCGCACAGGCCTTCCTCGAGGAGCGCCTTTGCCGACATGAGTTTCGAAGAAGTTACAGCGACCTCCAGTGGGGTACCGCCATCATAATTCTCGACGTCTAGGTTTTTTCCTTTGAGATGCTTGAGCAAAAGAGGCATCGAACTCGCCTTATAACTCCGGGCGGCGGTGTGCAAAGGAGTGTTCCCATCAACACTGTTTCCTTGCAGGGGATCAACCCCTTTGTTCAAGTATAGTTCAATTGTGGCAGGGAAACCATAGTTGATTGCGAGTTCGAGTGGCGTATGATTGGAAGTATTCACCTCGCCAGATCTCGCTCCTGCGTCGAGAAGTATGGTTGTAATATCATCTCGGTCAAAACAGGCGTGCAAGGGCGTCCACCCATTTGGACCTTGTGTCTGCAGATCAAATTTCTTCTCAATGAAAGTTTTCACCAGCTCTAGCCGTCCGTAGTAAGCAGCGGAATAAATGGGTCCCCAAAGAACACCCTCAAGATCGGGCTTCGCCCCTGATGCAAGAAAAACTGCGACAAGCTCTGGATTTGAAGATATAATTGCATAGGTAAGCGGTGATTTTTTGTTGTCATCTACAACGTTTAGATTGGCACCGGCCTCAATCATCAAATTCGCCAAGTCTAAACGTCCATATTCGGCTGCAATTGAAATTGGCGTACGCTCTTCATCACCCGCGACGTTGACGTCTAAGCCTCTCTCCAGGAGCTGTTTCACCGTTTCAAGCTTCCCAGACCTAGTAGCGATATGAAGAACAGTATTCTCGCCTCGACTAGCAGCACCAAAGTTTTCAGTCTTTGGGAGAAGGAAGTCGATCAGATCTTTGTAGTCATTCTCAAACGCAATAAAAAGCGGTGTCCGCCCAATGTTGTCCACTTTGTTGGTTGAAACACCTTTCTCGACAAGGTATTTAACAACGTCAGTTTGCTGTTTCTTGGCTGCCAAGTGTAATGGAGTATAATTCTTCCCTTCGATAGCCTCCAGATCAGATCCTTTTTCTACCAAGAGTTTCACAAGTTCTAAGGAACCATGTTTAGCTGCTAGATGAAGCGGGGACCGATCCCTGGTTGTCAAGACTTTCATTTGTTCCAAATTTTGCCCGTGATCAAGCAGTCTTGTCGCAATTTCTAGGAATCCTCCCTTGCAAGCCATGTGAAGTGGAATTAAGCCAGAACCATCTTTCTCGAGTACGTCAATGTTGCTGATGGTTAGGGCTATATCGAGAATTTTGAGATTGTTCCCCTTTACCGAGCAGTGGAGAAATGTCAAATCCTCACTATCTTTTGCATTTGGATCCGCCTTATGCTTCAAGAGGAGCTCAACCATCTCCAAATGGCCTAAGGAAGCGGCTTCGAGGAGTGCCGTCCTTGAAGTCTCTAAGTCACTTACATCAACATAAGCACCTGCATCCAAAAGTACCTGGACAATTTGAATATCTCCTGAAATGACTGCGGAGAGCAAAGGAGTTGGACCAATAGTACTATCGCCATCCGGATTCGCTCCTGCTTCCAACAATTCAGTCATGACATCCACGTGTCCGACCTGTGTTGCAACTTGAAAGGCCGATGAGAGTTGATCTTGTGAAAGAATGTCCGTGCCTGCAGCAATGAGAGCTCTGACCGAATTCAAATCTCCAATCTTCGCAGCCTCGACTAGCGGAGTCTGATTATCCTCATCGAGAAGATTTAGTTGGGCATTGGCAGCAATCAGCGCTCGCACAGTGGCGAAGTTTCCGTTCATTGCCGCAAAATGTAGGGCTGTTCGATTGCTATTGCTCAAGGCATCGACAGCAGCACCATGATCAATCAGCAGTTTCACAATGTTGGTGTTACCGTAGCGCGCGGCTGCGTGAAGTGGAGTTTCACTGAAGTAGTCGACGGTTTCAAGATGCGCTCCAGTCTTAATGAGGAGTTTTGAAATCTCAAGGTACCCTTTACTCGCAGCCAAATTTAAAGGGGCTCCACCATCGTCAACTGTTACGTTGACATCTGCATCAGCCGCCAGTAGTTCTTGAACACACTCTAGGCTCTCTTCTTCTACTGAAAAATGCAACGCCGTCTTACCACTCTCGGTGCCACCATCTGGTGATACATTTCTTGACACAAGAAACCTTACCGCATGTGAGAAGCCACTTCGTGCTGCGATATGGATAGGGCGAAAGCCATAAGAGTCCGAGAAATCGACATCAGCGCCAGCGTCTGCGAGAAACTCCATAGTCCGGAGATGTCCGGATGTAGTGGCAATAAAGAAAGGGCTCAACCTTGCTTGATCGACAGTTTTGACCTCGGCGCCGTGATCAATTAGTTTTCGGCAGATTTCAGTATTTCCAGATTCAGCTGCATAATACAGCAGGGTCTTTCCATCAAACTCTGCTTTAACATTAGCACCTTTGCTTATCAAGTCCGTCACAGTGTTCAAGTATCCATTCCAGACAGCTAATTGCAATGATTTCTTGAATTCGTCCTCACTTGCATCGTTTTCTGGATGGTCTTGTAGCAAGTATTTCACCACCTCTGATTGACCACTTTCAGCAGCAAAATTGAGGGCCTGAGACTCCTTAATGTTAATGCCCTTTTCAGACAATTCCGTGAGGAGTTTGACGTCTCCTCTTCTTGCCACTGCCTCAGGAATGGTGGTCCGAAGTGTATCGTCGCTTAAGTCCTCATCCACCAGAGAAAGCAAAACACCATTCAATCCAAGATGTGCCGCAACCAAGCTGGGACTGGAAATATTCCTAGGAGTGCTGAAACAATTCCCTTCATACCACTCAGCACATGCCCATAGGTGTCTTTTGTCCTTATCGCTAAGGAGATGACGAGCTTTCTGCACTAATTTATCGTCCTCTTTGGCAAGATTATAATGGATATACCAGTACCTCGCCGCGTAAGGGAAAAGGCTGGATACTCCTATTGGGGGCGAAACGTCACTTGGGGCTTCCTCTCCCTCTGGGACTTCCATTTCTTTCCAGGGTGCGTTTAGCAGATAGTCTAGGCATAGGGATGCGAAACGCGCATGCCCAGGCTGCGAGTATTCCTTGACGTCCTGGTCCCACTCATTGGACGAGTTCTGGAGGAATTCTCGTGCTGATTCATGGATTAGAGATATTTGATTTCCCTCGAATGCGAGGAAGCTCCCAAAGATCCGTGTGAGATCTTCAGCTAGAGATCTGGGTCTGTTATTGTTGACAATTGTGAAAATTTTGTCCTTGAATTCAATGGCCAAAGCTGTGGCTAATTCTTCAAGTTTCAAAGGTCGAAGAGCAAATGCAACCCAGTACAATGCATTCGAGGCCCAACAAGGTATGCGAGGTGGTTTCTTGATGTAGGATACCTGATACAGGTCCTTCAGAGATCTAGGCATCTGTTCTAACACGGTGTGGATTTCGGATAAAGTAGATCGAGCTTCTATGTCGTGTAAGTGTTTGAATTGGAGCCTTATAATGAGGGGTGTTGGGTCCGGAGCAATAACCTCGCGAATGGTGTCCATAGACCCGTCAAACATAGGCCTCTCTTGAACGAGCTTTGAGTACTCGTGTTCAATGTAGGCGTCTTCGTCTGCTTTCTTATCATGTTGTGCATCGATATCAATAGCTGCATCGGATTTGATATTTTTTGTGCTTCCACCATTGCCTGTGATGACTATCTTCAAAACTCCCTTGGCTAATTCAGGCAAGGCTAAGAATTCACCAAGAAAATGGCTCCTTGTGGGATCACAATTGTTAACACCGTCAACGAAACAATAGACTAGGGTGATAACAGGGCTCAGGATAATGCACCGGAAAGTCTCCCATAGAATTTCCAAAGCCCCTCCTTCGTCCGTTGTCGATGCAAGCATGGATTCGTATGTGTAGCGAATGTACGTGAAAGTTTGTGGGGCAGCCTCTAGAAGCTGACGCACCAAAGACACAAATAGCGCACTAGTGCAGCAAGTTCGGTGGTCGTCGTAGTTGAATGTGAAGGTCGCTATGATTGCATTTTGAGGGATTTGATCAAAGACCTCCTGAGAGGCCGGATCTATTGGCTTCTTGGTTCCGGCCAAGAAGGAAGCGAGGAATGACGAGAGAACTGATAGACCGGAACCAGTCTGACCATATAAGTATAAGACATTAGGCTTTCTACCCTTCGTAAGGGCTTCGTTGTTGCTCTCTTTTTTGATGAATTCTAAGAAAGTTTCATTCCTAAGAATCCACCTGGGCTCAACAGCACTTGAGATGACAAGTGGTTGCTTTCGAGACGTTTCATCCTGACGGGAATATCTTCGGAGACATTCAATAAACTTGGTCTCTGGGGCTATGTGCTGGGTTAGCGAAATTTTTGCTGCTCTGGTGCTCAACAATGATCGGCTCACCCGATGCTGTCATTAAGGTATCGCATATGAGTTGAAAACTGTCGTCGCTTTCGTTGAACTGTCGGCAAATGTCAAGATGATCTGCATCTTGAAATACTACAGTCTCATTGGGGACACCCATACTACCCTCGTATTTGTTTATTACCTTAATTTCATGATGCGTAAGTCAAACTTTTGGTAGCTGGAATTGAGTAACATACCAAGCTGTCCAGAGAGTGGAGTGGTAATTGTTCGCAAAAGCTAATCGCCTTGTAGATTCTTGATAATCTGCTGTATCTCGCATTTACATCCCGCAAAGCGAACGCTGAGGTCTTGAGAATACTTGAAAGAGGGCTTTTGTTCTTCTGTCTAGATGTGTGGATCAGGTTATACGCTAGTCTTTCCCATTGTACTTCGGTTTCCACTCGGTGTGGGGATCCAAAAAAGAGCTGTTTATACATGATGACACTTAGTTGTATTCGTGATTTTATAGACCAGGCTAGAAGATAACCTGAAGAAGATAATGCGACTAACCAAGAGACTTGTGTTTTGTGCAACGTTTAGGTAGGTAGAGTCGGTATTTGCGAGTATTAGCGCCTAATCATTGTGAGTATTGGCATAGGCTAGCAGGGAACCATTCGATCCTTGTTATGCTTGAGGCTCACTCACCTCCTTTATTATACAACCCCCTAGATTGTGCCCGATGAACACAAACGTCCGTGAAGTATCCTAGAGAACAAATTAGTCAAATAACGCATTCACCAAACCGACCTTCCGTTAGGAGCTTGCCTCATCTTGCTTCAGTACAGAATCCAGTAACTCCCTTGCCTTCATGTTGATGTCCTTAGCAGAGATGCCTTCATCTTCCATGTCATACCCGAAGGTCGAGACGCGGGCATTCGGCACGTAGATTGGAATATATTGCAACCAAGAGGAAGATTTCTCCGTCGAACCTGGTCTTCTATTTTCTATGTTAGGTGTGACTGTGGCCCGATGCGGTCGAGGGGTCCTCTTCTGGTGACGAGGAGTTTGTTGTTTGGCTGGGTTTCGACCATCGTTTCCATTGCCGCCAACAGTAGGACGAGTTTCCTCATACATGTACCTCTCATCTACGATGTCGAGGCGATCTTGTCGTTTCGATACGAGCGTTGATTTTCCTGCTTTTTGGGATGAGCTCCACGATTGCTCTCGGTGACTACCAAGTCCATGAACTGCGATTATCCTGTCTTATTGTTAGGTCAACTCTCTTCTATGAAGCCTGTGTCATATACTCTAGAACCCCATTCCTATCAAGCAGATCTGAGCTTCTTAATCGCTCAGACGTCAAAAATTTGCGTCCAACGTAATCGTTATCAGCCATTATTTTTAGCAGTGACCTTTGATCTTGTTTGCCCAGAGAAGAAAGACTACGGAGGACAGTCGTAATTCCGATTTCGTTGAGAATCTCTGCATTCGAAACAGGCCCTCGAGACTGAGGTCGCAATGTCTCTCAGCCGCCCAGTTACGGTGGGCCGTGAGTTATAGACTGGGTCGTACAAATACTTGAGGGCTTACATTTCTATTGGAATACGCAGGCGGCAGCATCCAGCCACCCATACGAGAGTGGTCCAAATAAGTCACCCGTCACAATTCGGCTTGGATTTATAAGGCTTAGAAAACTGAATTGCCAGGATTCATACTCTTGAAAGTCCGTATCAGCCCACTTTAGAGATGTCGCGAGCCGCAAAGTTGATGAGGCTGGCCGAGCTTGGGCAAGTTTAACCTGGTGTGGGTGACGGGGGAAGCACTCAGCCAAATCAAGACTATCTCACGAATGCGTGCAATCTCTGTCTACGAGTGAAGATGTACATCAGATTATCGTGTTTTAATTCACGAATATGGAACATGGGAGTCGACTAATATCTTCAAATAAGGTTGTTCAAACTCAATTGGCAAAGCTTCTCCCAGTTCAATCACCAATAAGTATCAGATTGCTGCTCGGCCTGGGTCATGCTTATGGAAAGGTGGTCAGTTTGATGTGTACCTCTAGGCCCAAATCGAAGAAGAAAGAACTCACAGATTATTCACCAATATTGTCACTTTTTCCTTGCCTTCTATTTCCCAAGTCCAACTCGGATCTGTCTCGAAACTTTTGCTGAAATGATCCTGAGCCTTGAAATATTTCTGGTTTGCTTCTGGGCAGAACTTTTTAAATGCTCTCTTCATTCTTGCTGGCTCTCGAAGCTTTTCGAAGAATTGGGGGTTCACCAGTTGAGTTATGAACAGCAATAGGGCGGCTGTTCCTGCTGCGAGAGCTGTTGAGATACTGCTTCCATTTTCGGCTTTGGGCGGAGAGGAAAGTGAGGATGGATCAGGTTCCTTGCTATCAATGACTATTTGTTCACCTGGAAACAAGAAGGAGACCCGGTTTTGGTCTACCAAAGTGCTCGCATCTCCCATCGCTGTTGCGGCACCGATGGTCATGCACTCGGATGCCCAATATCCCGGGAAGGTCTTCTCAGAAGAGTTTGTCCCTTGGTCGGAGAAAGCACAGAACATCGTAATATTTGCTCGTTTGGCGGCTTCAATTGCCTTCTTGAGCTCCTTGATATCTTGTTGCTCCTCAGTTCCTTCAATGGACCAAGACATGGATATTATATGCACTCCATTCGTCACAGCCCAATTAACAGCCTGTAGTTGTGCGTAAGATCCAACCTAATGATAATATACAACCGGAGCAATTTTGGATTACGTACTTACCTCTGTAGCAGACCGTGCCGTGATGAATCTCTTTCCACTAGACCTGTACTCCTCTAGCCGAGCAACGTATAGCTTTACTGTTGGACAAATTCGTCGTATCAATCTTGCCATTTTCGTTCCGTGCCCGCCAGAAGATACATAGTAGGTTCGAATGAGGTTTTCCGAGTCCGAAGATCGGCAAAATGATACACCATGCGCAATGCTTCCACTCAAATCGTTCCCAAATCCATCAATGCCATCGTCAATGACTGCGACTTTGATATCTTCAATTGCTTTTGGCTTTTCATCTTCACTCGCGCCGTCGAGGCCAGCTTGTACTCGCTCCTGGTTTCTTTTATCTTTCTCTTTCTCAAGATCGATAGTGGAAATAAAGGATGCGAACATGTCCATGCGGCTCAACCACTCTTGCCTAGGAGAGCCAGACTAGTTAATGCCCAGCAAACTTTAGATATGAGTCGCTGGCTTACTTCTGTTCGGGGATCTTATTGATCCGAAATCCCAAGGCATAGCTCTTTGGTTTATCATCCATGATGATCGTCATCTCCGGTATTTCTTTCCTGGGATACAGTTTTTTCCAGTTTTCTTGGAATGCTGTTTGGAAGTCTTCAACATCTTGATTTCTTCGAATCTCAGTCTCCAGGCCCTAACAAAACTTGCGTTAGACTTGGAATCAACTCCATGTAGGTATACAATAAACTCACCCGACGAATGACTAGGTGAACCTTTTCGAGCTATGGGATCATGGATAATTAGCGATCAGGCTCATCATTTAGATATGATATATGCTACTCGGTGAAACATACCAGCTTCAGCTTCACCAGCCCTGCTTCGCAACTCCAGCTTCTGAGTACAGCACTGTTACCACTTGAGTACAAGTAAATGACTCTCACGTGTTCGCCTGCCGCCAACACTATCGTATTACTACATATATCAATCTTTTTCCAGTCCCAAGTCTCTATCTTAAATTGTACCAAGGCATCTTCAATCGCTTGGTTACTATGTGGGACATCGCCATCATTGCCGTCATCTATAACAATTACCTTGAAGATCCGACGGACCCCATTGTCCCATAGCCATTGAAAGATGACATTGACATCAGTACGGCCAAGAGAGTCCCCAAGCGAATTAGAATCATAATGTGCATGGTCGCTGTCTTGAATCGAGTCTTCAACATGAAGTTTGGGAAGGGCAACGTACATTAAAGTGTCTTCAAAATTGAGATGCCGTGCTAGTTGTACAAGGTCACCTTTCGAAATCCTCGAGGATGGTAGGCTCGAAAGATCAAATTCAATGTGCTTTTCTGGACGCAATCAAAGACATATCATTAGCCAGGAACTCTCTTGACTCTCAATTTCAGAATAACGGGATTCAAGCATGATAGCAGTTGAATAAATTCATACCTTTACCCCTCTCGTACAAAACCTTGATTGCGTCATCTCGTCGCAGGTTTCGTAAACAAAATGCTTTGATGTCTTGAGCAACAATGTCTTCCTTGGCGTTAGTCACGTTCGATTTGGATAACAAGTAAAGGCGATATTGGTAAGGAGTCTGTCCTGATAATTGTCCTCTCGAGACCTCCGAAAGCGATGAAGTACTCTTCCTCATGAGACTCTGCACAACATCCTGGAGATAGAAGCGTGCCTGAACTCCCAATGTTCTCTTCGCAGCAGGCTCATCAGGCTTGGGGGCTTCTTTAACTTTGGAGGCAGGTTCCTTTTCTTTAGGGTTGTTCTTCGATTCTAGATCGGCGTTCACTATCCATTTGTCTTTGATATTTAAATTCGAGCCTTCATTCCCATTTGGCCTTTCCGTTGAATCAGGCTGCTCACGCTTTGCAACACTTTGAGGCACTGGGATCTTATTCTGAGCAGCAGATTGTTGTGTTCTAAGAGGCTGCACTCGTCTTCTCAGGGGGCAGTCGTGATCCATAGCCATCAACAAAGGCGTTTTCCCATCGGAATTGTGTCTTGTAAATGCTTCTGGTGCACATTTATCAATGAGTCTCAAAGTTGACGCAAATTTTCGAGCTATTGCATGGTGAAGGCAGTTACGGCGTCCCGAATCTGGCATTCCTAATGCCGTGGCAAGTATGTCGTCGTTTGGGAAATTCGTAAGCACAACTTCCACGAAGTCAAGCATGTGATATCGAGGATCTAAAGCCAGATGAATTGCCGTCTTCTTATCAGAGCTCTCAACTTCTTTGATCAACTCCGGCCATTTCTTCACGAACCACTTGACGAAAAGAAGCGGTTTTGGCTTGATACGTGAAGTGACAAATATGTGAAGTAGAGTGCCATGTGTCTCATTGACTCTCTGAAACTTCCCACGGTACTTGGCTTCGAATAGTTTCAGATCCTCTGGGCTTCTCCAGTCGACTTTACCTGCGGACGATAGAATCTCCTCGAATAGCTGAAGCGCACTCTCTGCTGCATCTGTTCTCTCATCCGCTGGGCTCATGGGATAATCGTCCTCAGCATCTTGAAGCTCACTATCCGGGTTGCCACCATACAGAACTCCGTCCTCGCCATAGTCTTCGTCTCCATATCCTTGCTGGCGTGTTAATTCATCAAACAACATACTGTCGTGCTCTGTAATTTAAGGTCGTTGAGGAATTTAGAGATGTGTTTGTCAATACCAAAAACATGCCAATCAATATGTGCTATGTCGAAAAACAGCATTAAGTATTTCGGAGAACAGGTAACACAAAGACAGACCCTGATCGGCGATGCGTTTGATTTTGATATTCAGCTTCGCATGCAGGACAGGGGGATGCACGGTTAGCCACCACACCACAGGCTGGCACTTCAAGCCCTCTCATATTGCACAAGGAAAGCAGAGCCGAGCTGGAATACTTTCTTTTCATCTGCTCGACTTGGTAAGTAGGGCGCTCGATTGTTGATTCTATGCCCAACCCTCCCCCTCGAGTGTTTCATGGTACATATCAATATACGATTGAACTAGGTCAAAGAAATCTCGTAGCTCACGAAAGCTCCTGGTGAAAATGAGCGATCTTCTACTCAATTTTGACCTTCAGCCGGGAGGTAGTGACGTTGAGAATAATAACTTTCACACTCTTGATGCGTATCCTGGACAAATCGAGCGCTCAGATGTCTACGATTACGGAACGGAGCTCAATATGCAGATGAACCTGGTCGAGATCATTCATGGAACCATGAATGATTCTCCTGGTTCTCTTCCTGCAACATTAATAATTGCGGACTTCCATTTCGTCTCCCGTGATGCCTCCCGTCGCTTCCGCCGAGCCACGATCGAGTTACGCTTCCGCGATCTCACCCCAGAAGATGTTGATCCCCCAGAAGTCTTTGCGATTGCACCAGAAGGTGTTTTTCGCATGAACAAGACCGAAAAAACACAGGAGCTCAAGCGATCTGCCAAAGGAGACTTGGGAGCAGCGTTTGTCGCAAATGTGACTGCAGGCGTTGAATGGAGCCTGACCGAAACACGGACAAAATACAAGTTTGCCAAGTTGACGGGAGTTAAAACAAAAAAGGGGCGCGACATAGAACCGAAGAATGTAGCGATGTGGAGCATGGACGAGAACGAGAAAGATGAGAACGGGATTCCAAGTCTCCTAAGGACTGCAATCCTCTTGAGACGAAAGAGGAATGAACAGTTTCGATGCGGTGTTCTTGTCAACGCGAAAGTGGACTGGAGAACGAGAATCAATTTGGAGAGTCGGACAGCAGGAGGAGACATCAACCCTGTGCTCTTTGATCCAGACAGGTTGAGGACCACACCAATTCCACCAAATATTGACCCAAAAAACCTAGGCAGCTTAGCACTCAATACTTTAATGGCTGTCCAGTCGAATACCACCATCGAAACCGTTGTTGTCACTCAATCCAACGGCACAACTGATGGTCACAGCTCTACTTTGACCAAGGATCTCGGGGCCGATTCCAAAAATCCTTCTAAGTCAACTGATCAGCATCTTTCATCATTATCATCACAAGCAAGCCTGATGCGATCTATGGAGAAAACTGCGGATCCTGCATCGGCTTCGGCCGATAAGCAACCTTTAGAGCCACCACTTCAAGGAGTTCCGCGAACGATAGACAGGACCGAGGAGCTATCCAATTCAGGCATTGGTTCAGCTCCCGACCTAAAGACGGAAGATGTTCTCCACGTCATGAAGGAGGTGGCCAACGATAATTTACAGCAATCAGGCACCGCTTCTGGCCATATCCTTGGTCGCCCTAACCTTGACGAGAACGCAAGCCTCGAAGAAACTATGCGCTTGCTTCTGCACGCTGTAAGAAAAGGTATTGAAGTGATGGCGGAAGCGGTAAGTCCTCATTCTGTGTTTGCTAAACCTCCAGAGTGATACACTGATGGGAGTGCATAGAACCGAATAACTTTGGACTCTTGGCCGAATCACTAGGGTTGTTAAGTAGTTCGGAGGACCTTTACAAGTGACTGAAAGGCGAAATTTCATATCGTGTTTACTCTTTCCTGTTCTCCTCCAGGCAAGTAATTAGCTGGGCCGGTTTCAAATCTTGCGCAGAGTTTCTGAACGATGTGCTCTATTCATAGTCAAGAATGATTTTCAAACGATCCTGGTGAGAGACTCCAGTATTAGTGGGACTCCAGAATAAATAAGAACAATTATTTACCATGGATCTGTGAATTTGAATTTGACTAGTTATCCACATTCGCCATCTCGTGAAGCTGATGCTGTCCAGCGAAACCTGGGATAGAAATGCTGAACCTGTGATTCACAAACCACTGATTCACTAAAAGTCCCAGATGAGCGTTTATACCTCATTCTCATGGTTCCAGAGATATCAAGATCCGCATGCTAGGAAGGGATGCTAGAAGGCGTTGAAGTAACACCCGGCGGCCTAAGGCATTAGCACGTATGTTTCAGGCACGTCTCACTAGTTGCGCCTGAAGACTCTAGTAGTTGGTTCTGTACAATAATGAACAGCAAGCTGGCAAGTGACAGCTGACAATATACTTGATTTGCCCTGATTGAATCCTGCTTCAAGTCCTCAAGACCTCGTTGTTTTGATGATATTAGTCATCTAATTGACCTGAGTCGTTGATTCGGGTGTGATTGAAGGGGGCTCAAGTACATAAACTTCTAAACTTTGGTTTCCTACAAAATATCTACACTAAACAATAAGATTAGCTCTCTGACCATTGAGAAATAATACAGCCATGCTGTCGGGTACTTAAGGACATAGTCATGGTCTCCTTCTCCATCCATCTTTACACTGCAATTGAAATCTTTATTTTCGGTTGATGTGAACCATAAACCAACCTTGGCTGGTGTAACAAATGCGCGAAAATTGCACAGTAATTAATCAACGGAATTTAGTTGGTTTCTTTGTTTACGAGTACCCCAGGAGTTAGAAATTGTTCAGCCTCCTTTTCCCTTCAATAACAGCGAAATTTTTTCCAAGGGCTTTTCATTTTCAAAGACTAACAAATATGTCGCAAGAATAGGCATCAGATCTCCTGGGTTGACGGAATGTTGCTTTTCAGATACTGATATCTACAACGACCACCAAACTCAGCGTAACAAGAGGGAAAGCAAGCTAGCAATTCCCATACTTCTGGGTCTTCCCCGGCATCTGAGAGAGCCAACCTAAGCTGCTCCCGCCTTAACATCCATTTGCATTTGCAAGGATCGCATCAGGATAGAAGGTGGTTTGAGTGTACCACAAGGAATGCGGAAGGTGTTCCGGGGCGCCGTAAAAAATTTGCCAGCTAGAGAGAAAGTCGAAGCAAGCTCATTGCACTATTTCTCTGTATCTCAAAGGTTGATCTTCTCGATAGCAATGGCCGGCCCTTTCACTCGAGCATAAATCGTGACACATTTTGGCAACAACTACCTAGTTACTCGTTGCAATTCCGTGATGAAATGACCAGTAAGTTATGAAAGTTGATTCCCATATGAGAAACGGGCTAAGGTGTGGGGGGGGTGTCCCGAATATGAACTGGCTGGACGACGAAACTGAGTTTGAGGAATAGGAACGGCGTCTTGTGAATGAAAATGCCTCCCAGGTTTAATGGTTCTCTCAGATCGGCCATGATGGCCCATATCGCGAGTATGGCACTGCTATCAACATTGCATTATGGCACCTGTGAGGCGCTCTAGATCCAAACATCGTGGAGTCGGTGATAGGCTTTCGCCGTATCGAGCTCCGGATTCCAGGGGCTGGTATCGAGGGGTTTAACATGAGCGGTGGAGTTTCTGGAAGACTAGCTTCCGTTACGTTACAAGCTTGAAAGGTACCAAGTTGAGCATTTCGCAGCTGGCGGAAGAGGCGGCCATTAAGGTGGATGAGATTGAAGAAAGTATAGCGATGTAAGAAGAAACTGAAGAAACACGCTGCGGTATCGCCGCTACTGAACAGTAGGCGTAAGTATGCCACCTCCAAAACTATGGTCTGTTTTTGAAATCAAAACTATTTTCAACTCTTGCTTCACAAAGAGACGTTTCTTTATGATATTAAAACTCTATGCCATGTTAGCCCGTCCCCGTTTATATTTCCGACCATTACCTAGCTGCAGAGTCAGTGAAGCTGTTAAAGCTTTCCTGCTTTGATACTGCCCTGTAATATAAGCGCCTTGGCACTATGTCGTGTTCAAATTCCTCCACAAAGAGGTGAAAATTGCTGATAGCAGCTGAAAAATTGGTAGCACCAATTCTGATGACAATAAATCAGATCCTTTTATGATATAAATTAAGTTAAAAGTGCAGATTCAAACAATTTAAAGAAATATAAAGTGTAACTGGGGGCCATTTTACTCATCTTTGGAATTTAACCTTTAGAATGGCTAAAATTTCAGCTCATCCACTAAGCCCCCAGCCACCATCGTGACACCGCCCACAAAGACCTCAACTGGAAAAGGAGAACCAACAGGATCGCAGTAACCGGCGCTTAAAATCCTCCAGCAGGGCTGGGGTGCCAGAAAATTCGAGTATTATTGGCCCTTCTAAACGAGAATCCTTCAACCCTGACGCAGTGTCTGTAAGACGGCCATCCCCCTGTGTTCACAGCGCCTCATTAGAAATTTATTCTGAAACGGTGGCTTCAAAACTTTGGACTTACCTCACAGGTACCTTTATTGAAACTCCCAGAGGCTTCACCATTTTGTCATAACTATAACAACTTCGTTAAAACAAAATTGTGGCTCACTCAATACGAATCTCATGGGTGGCCTATGTGATTAAGGCCATGTCTGCTCCAGAGTCTCACCAATATGCCCCTGAAGTCATTCCATCACATGAAAAGTACTACACGACTTTACCAGAAGCACTTGGCCCAGCTCAATGGGGGATAAGAACGGAACCTGTTCAAGATGAGGGCTCAGAGGGCAGAAGGTCAGGTAAAAGAACGATATGTGGACTGAGAAGAGTTACGTTTTGGCTTGTGATTGCTCTTGCTGGGACGATAATAATTGCAGCTCTCATCGGTGGGATTGTGGGAGCCCTATCAGCGTCGCGCAAGAATGAGGTGCAAGCTAGGTAAGGATTTATAAAAAAAAATTATTTGCTCATTGTGACTGACTTTCATCCTCCATTCAGTTCTTCTCCTACGAGAACCTCCAGCTTTTCCTCTGCACCTATTATTTCTACTTCCTTTAGAAGTACAGCTACGGCTACTAGTTCAAATACAGCCACCAGTTCAAATACACCCACAGCTGTGCCATCTCCAGGCATCTACTCTATTCGTAGCGCTGCTAACGGGAAAGCTATTGACCTTTTATATGGGAGTGCAGATGCTAACACTCCGATCGTATCTTGGTAAGATATCATTTACATAGGCCTCCTTGAGATGCTGAAGGGTCAAGCCTACAGTTGCTGACTTAATACAGGACGCCCTCACTTACTGGGGTTGACATCGCACCTAACAAACATCAACTCTGGCAAATTTCTGACGTTGGAAATTCTACATACATTGTGACAAATACAGGAACTGGCTCATTCATGTCGGCTCCAAGAAGTAAAAGATTTCCGATGAGAACCCGTCTAGCAATCGTGATTTTGCTAATAGTTGTTAGATTTGACATCGGGACAAAACCCCTCAGTAGACCTTGATGCAAGCGTTCGGGGTAATCCTGGAAGCACGGAGGACCTCTATAACAGATGGGCGATAAGTCTTCAAAGTGATGGCAGCTTCTTGTAAGTCTCTCTACTCCCTTCACTATAAAATGGCAATATTCCCCGCGAGATAAAACTAATTTCGTGACCTGAAGTTTCATAAACCAGGCTTATATATCAAAACAACTTGATCTCAGGGCGGGGGGAACCGACGATGGCACTCAAATATTGCTCTGGGAATCTACCAAAACTTCAAATCAACGCTGGAAGCTCGTGGCCGGATAAAGCCAGAAGTGTTTCATTATCGGGAAGCACTCTCACGAAACCTCTGCGTTGATCATATTGCTGTTGCCCAGAACTTGCCACAAAAGTATTATGGCACACTGGAAGCAAAACAGTGGATTCGGGTGCTAGAGGCCAACCGTAGGAAATTTTGGCATTGACGAAGACGGAGGAAACCATCGTGGAAACATATAATAGTGGTAAAGGGCCATGTGGCAAATGTCGTATAATAATTACATCATGTATAGTTATGTCTTGTATGATAATTTCCAGTAGGCGGAATTGGGGAGCATCCCACCGCTTTTAGATTCCACAATTAGAGAGAAATTGTTAAGATTTGGTAGAAATAGTTAAATGGCACTTTATCACTAACAGTTATGGGTAATAATGAAGACCATAAAATCGAGATGTTTGCGCTGAATGAAAGAAAGAAGTTCCTATGATGAAAAAACGCAAAGAAGTCAGACACCTATAATTACTATATTTACAATTAGTCTAGGATAGAAATAGGTACCATGTTTGTTTCCTCCGAGGCGGCCCCCCGGCGATGTTCTATGAGAGACAACTTGTGAAGGATATGAGGCATTTTAATCTAATGCAATTAAAGTTGAGGGGGGGTAGTCACAAGCTCATAGCGAGGGCCTTCTTCAAGCAAACTAAACTCTAGATTTCAAATCTATAGATATAACTCAAAACTAACCCACTCTACCAAAACTCCTCGAGCCTGCTCAATAAATCACTAAGAGGATGTCCGAAACAAATCTCGACTAAGTGTGTCAACAGCCCCGCTGAGTCTAGTTCCCTACAAAGGCTAGAATTTGATTAGCAAAACAGCGATGAAGTATCCAAGATTCAACTTACTCCTGCAGTGCAAGCAGCTGAGCAAAGGCTGGCTGCCAGGCCGGCGGAGGCAAGGGTCTGGAATGGTGTTAGTGTAAGCCCCAATCGTGATCCAAGAGAAGAACCTACGCAAGCAGCCTTGCAGGCAGTTTGGCACACAGATAATGCCGTTCCCTTGAGGCTCCCGCAAGTTCGCTTGTCGATAGCGGCAAAAGTTGGCACCGCAGAAGGAGCTGCAGTTCCTGTTGCAGTTCCAGCTGCCAGTTCTGCGATGGCAACGTCATTGGCCTCTGCAATCGCCTTGGCCATTGGACCAAAGTCAAAGCCGGTATAAGTAGCTCCAGTCGCAGTTGAGGTGGCAGTTGCGAGAGTGGTTGATACTGCTTCTGGCACTGCAACAGCAGAGACGGCGACCAAGAAAAGGGAGGCGGTGGCGAAGAATTGCATATTGAAGGTATTGGTGAAGTAGTGGATGTTTAAGGATAGATAATTTTGAGAAATAAAGAAGATATGAAGAAGTGGAAGTGGAAGTGGAAGTGATGGGTATCTTTGAATGTACTAGATTTGTTGAGAAGGAAGTGTTAATGATGCTGATGATGTTGAATGCTTGGGAGGAACTGTCCTATATATACTTCAATGAAAGGCTCTCAGTTTCCTTTCTATGCTCAGAATATTGATAAGACAAGAAAAAAGCCTACGGCCTTCCTAGGTTCCGTGTAATGCGGTTTCATGGGCTTGCTGAGTGAGGAATGAAGAGTTTCCTGATGGCAGATCACCACCCAGCCTCACTACTGCCTTCGCTTGGAGAAAAGTCTAGCTACTCGCCAAGTCTGAGGCACTGGGTATGTTTCCCATAGAGTCAGTGGAGACGGAATCAACAAAGAGCGGATTCAGAGTCACCTAGAGGTTTCCAAGTGATGCTATTGACTTTCGAAGGATCAGAGATGCGACATCAGTTCCGAGTACACATGATTTCTTTCAGAATGAAACCACTGGAAGGCAGTATTCAAGAACCCACAATCTAGAATCGTGACCGCACATGTTCTTGGAGATCAAATATTCCATTGGACGAACAATGATCTCCGCATGGGGTTGTATCGCAATAAAGTTTTCCCACTCGAGTTTGCCACGATTGCGGGACCATCTCACCATTCAATTGTCCTAAAGGGGTAAAACGCCCATGGTGAATTATCTCAGAGGCTGAAGTATACTTCTAGAATATAAGAAGGTTTGGCTAAGCAATGCAGGTCCCCTGGAACCTGGAGAAATCTGCCTCGCTTAAGAGACCCAGAGTGTGTGTGCCAACACTGATTGGATAGGGGAGATATTTGCTATCACGTTTGACATCGCTAAAGGTCTGTCGTTACTATATCCTACAGAGGGTCATACTGTTCACTAATCTTTAGTCTTGCTTTTATACACAGCGATGGCATCTATTGCCTATCTCTAAATTTACAATTCCCATCAACAAGTTTGGTGTACTAGAGCATAAAGTGAGAACCAGGGCCACCGCAATAACCTGCACAGCCCAATCTTCTGAGATTGCCGAAGTCTTCTCCACAAGAGTGTCATGTATGCAAGACAGCTCCAGGGATTATTAGATGCTATCTTTGTTCGGCAGCAGGAACCGGTCGATCATACAGACCCACCCTTACGGTCAAACTGCCAAACCTTATTCTAGGCTAAGCTTGGGTCGGCACCGGGATAACTTGGCATTGAACTTCAACTTCATTTGAATCTATTCAGGTTAATCATTGTTCGAGACAACGGAAAACCTAAAATATGAGCTCTAAGAATATGTGGAGGTCTCTGAACGGGCTAATGGAAAGGGCTGCTTTCCCTCGCTTTCGAAACAAATATTATCAGCTCGTAGATAGTGATTTTATTTTTCTGACCAACTACAGCATTGTCAATAAATAATTCGTCCAATGGAATGGATACTCTGCCTTATGAGCTTTGCGGGTTTGGCCGCTGAGTGCTTTGAGGCTGAACAAGCGGGGTTGCGCTACCCCTGTGTTGCTTCCACTTCTCAATTAATGCAAAACATTACTGGTCAAAGACCTTCCTAATTAGAGAGAGCTGATTGCTTCAAACATCCACATTCAGTTGATTGAGCCAAAATCGGCCTGCTCATCAATGCAGGAACTACCCGATGCCATTCGCCACCCCCAGATTTTCGGAGAGAGTGCCGAAGAGCAACCGTTAGCGAGGTGAAGGTGCAACTTATGCTAGATACCATTTGTTTAGATAATTTTTAGGGGAAAAGCCTAGAGACATACAATGGACTTAGAGAGAACATGGCTATGACCCCGGATAAGTTTAGCCTGTAATGAATTTGTATTAGGTGAACCTTTTCCTGTACCCATGTCCTTTCCCCAACCCTTGTGTTCCTCTGTGAACTGGATAATATCTATTACATTTCTGATCTGCAGGTATATTATGGATCTCGCGAGAGAGAGTCTCATGCTGAGGCTGTGTCCCTGTCAGGCAGTGTCTAGAGGAGGCAAACCTTATCGTTATTGCTGTTTTAATTCAGCAGAAGCTATTCGCAGTTTCATAACACAGGAGAACTTTCTCAATTCGACGATGGCAATCCACAATTGGTTTGATCCTTCTTTATGCGCTTGTGCTGAAGCCTTGATTCTCTGTAATCATCTTCGTCGAGGCTGACTTATGCTGAAGCTGTGCAAGGGGAATGAGGAAGAGTTTCTGCTGTCTCTGGAATTTCCGATGATTGAGTTTCTGGGCTGCTAACTAGTATATATATTACTTTGGAACACCCTTCAAAGTCATCAACCAACAATCATCTTATCTTCTTCAGTATCATCTTGTATTTCAACTCATTCTTACTTTCTCATCAAACTTGTTCAATCAATACTTCAAATCTCTACACATTCAACTTCCTCTTATTACCTACCACCTTCCCAAGCTAGTCATCATGCAATTCATCACCATCATCACCGTCCTGTTCGCCACTGTCTCCTCAGTCATTGCCATTCCGTCTCCTTCCGAGCAGGAGATGAACGCAGCGAGAGATTTGGGAACTTCTATCGCTGAGCGATCCATTGGCTCCACTATTTGCAAGGGCGCTGTAAGTTGCTATTAATCCATGGGTTGAGGAGCTTTGGGCTAATAGAGCAAAATGTAGTGCGCCGTTGCTTGCAACTCCACAGTCCTGGCTTTGGCTCAGACTAAGTGCCTTGAGGTTTGCGTAAGAGTCTCCCAATATTTTCTCACTTTCAAACATGGGAGAGTTGGCTAACAGTCGATGTGCAGAATGCAAAGTGTTAGATGCACTCGACTACATGGGTTGGTCGTTGGGGTTTCTCATTTCTGTTTTTCCTAAGGATAGAGTTGTCACCAGGTGTGATAGGGTTATGACTTTGGAGTTCTGTACTGTTTTAAATGAATAGAAACACTGGTTGTCTTGCCCTCGTATGTGTTCCAATTATACATGCAGTCGTGATATAGGCATCAAAAGTGATAAAAATAGAGGGTTTAGTTGCCTGTCAGAGCTACGACATTTCATCAATACTGCGCAATATAAGCTAATTTATAAAGCGATTAACAACCATGTAGAACTCTTTCTACTCTGCTAGAATATGAGGATAGGCTGGTGACCTGTTCACTTTTAAATGGCTTAATTGTATGGTGCACATCATAGGAAACTAAAGCTCATTGCCTTATCAGCGTCACGATTAGAGGAACTGTGAGATTTTGAACAAAGC
Source organism: Tricladium varicosporioides (assembly GCA_021365295.1). NCBI lineage: Eukaryota > Fungi > Ascomycota > Leotiomycetes > Helotiales > Tricladiaceae > Tricladium > Tricladium varicosporioides. The sequence goes on along the minus strand of JAJTIW010000009.1, from coordinate 1,190,367 downwards.
CCTTCTAATTTATATCCATAATAAAATGTCTTAGCTTGGTTGTGTTTGTTTATTATCGATCATGTGGGCATTTTCGAACCCAGACTTCACAAAGTGGTATCATGTCACGTGATATTATAAGTGGCTCCACGCTCCCTCATACCGCTGAATCTCTCGCAGAAATTTTCCTGGCAACAGCTCTTCCTTCAGTCCATGCATTAAGGGATCCATTCCTCGCCCTAAAAGTGCAACTATCCTAGTTGTAGATCGTAATGCTAAACCCTAACATGGATTATGTGCAGGGGTTGGAAACTAAACGAGATCCGATGATTCCCCTTTTATTGTTGTTGAATCTATGTAGGCGAAGCTTGATTAGAGTTTAGGCGTAGGTTTGAGTTTGAGAAATAGAAGGAGAGATAGGAAAGTGGGGGAGATGAAGAATGCCTTACTTGAGGCTATGATGAATAATGTGCTACAGAATGGCGGGGAATGTCTATGCGATGCTGCTAGACGGAGACTTAGAAAGTCGCCACCATCAGAGTTGCTTAAAAGCAACAGCCAGATTCAAATTAGTTTAAACATCATTTTGTGCTCTATCATATCTACTCTTGCGCGACTTATCTTTCAGGAATCTGCGTTCATATTGTCTTCGACGAAAAGATCTTGCAACCATGGACTCATCTTCTCTTCTTCTTTTACGCATCTCTCAAGGAATCTTTGCGGCAGTTGTCCTAGTTCTCTCTAGTTATAGTACCATATCTAGCATCTTCAGACATGACTTATTCCCTAATATACTATAGTATCTTCTCAAGTCCCAAAATCGCCCACTTCACTTGAAGCACTCAGTCCAATCCTCATTGCAGTCAAATTCCTGGTCGCAGGTTCAGGCATTTCTCTTCTATGTCTCCTTTACCTTATGAGATTTCCTCGTCGAAGATCATCTGGTTTATTATCACTCTCCCTCTATTACGCTTTGTAACTAATCACTCTGCAGCTCTACTGACGAGATACTACATCCATTTCGGCATCCTCTGCCTCATGACCCTACTTTTCAAGGCAGGTTTCATCGCCTTATCAATCACTCTGTCTGATACAAAAACCGATAGCCTACGAGAATATGCTGTGGTGGACAACGTTTTCACATCAATGGGGTATCTTCTTTTTGTTGCTGAAGCACTGCTGTGTGGAATTGAAATTACAAGGATGAGGATTGAGGGGAAAGAAGTGAAAGAGCTGTTGCCATAAGTGCAGCATTGCAGTATCACCATAGGAAAGAGAGAGTTTTGGCGCGACCCAGTATGGCTTTTGTGATTTTACAATTTTATTGGGTTGGAGTCCTATGTTTACTAGAAGTATTTACTCGCATAAGGCTCTGGGGTACTTGAACTGACTTTGTCTCATTCCAGACACGAAGCCAATCACATGCTGAATCCTCAATAGATATAATCAGAGATTAGTCCATCCATTCTGTAGAAGCCATATTCAACTTGAAGGGGAAAATATGATCTCATTTATGGCTGAGTGATTGTGAAATACTTCACACGTGATATTAATCATGCGATAACCTCCAAGGTGTTTCTGGGTTTGGTTGGGGGCGGGCCCTCTGCCGACGTGGCGTTGTATGAAAGTCCACCCACCATTTCAAATGGTTGGAGGATAGAATCCGTTCACAAACATTCCCCGAGGATGTCTTACTGATGCACAGACAGACACTTTATCCAGATGCAAGGGATTTGTCCAATAAGAAAGCCTGAAAGTTGGTTTGGGGTCGGTGGCCAAGTTTAGGCACCGGTTCAGCTGAAAAATGGTTTGAAGCGTGATAATTGTGTTTGAAGTTGGTGATTCCTTCATTTCTGAAGGGAAAAAAAACTAAGTGTCTTAAATGATGTCCTTGGTGAATGAAGGTGCCGGAGAATCGAGGTTGCAATTGGTGAACAAGTACAAATATGGTACGATCTGTACAGATTGCCGATCGAAGGTTTGGCATCACCTGAAAGGAAAACAACAGTTCTTGAGGTACGCTAAATCCTGGAAACATATTTCGGAACGGAGCGAGTCCCAACAAGAGGAGTCGCAGCATTGCGCCATCTGTCAGTTGATATGCAACTTGATATCAATGTCAGGCTTGGAAGATTCTTTCGAACAGAATCATGGTAGACCCGCTATCGCTCTCATCGGAGAGAATTCGTACACAGCCAGGACAGTAGAGGTTCAAGTCGACATGGAACCATGGTGTCAAATTCGTCTGGAGACACGCTTCGAGTATACACGGAGAGTGGTGCCAGGTTGGAAGTCGAGGAGGGATAAGTATAGCGCGTCTATCAACTCCCTCGTGGAGAAATGGCAAAAATTACCTCCAAGGCCACGAAAGGAATCACGAGGAGTTCCTATCACCCTTATCGACACTATCAACAACTGTCTCGTGGCTAGATCCTCTAACTCTGAATACGCAGCCATTAGCTATGTCTGGGGAACTACCAAGACCTTCAAGAGCACGAAAAAGAATTCGAAATTCTTACACACCCCGGGTGCATTCACATCCTGCTGGAATGATCTTCCGCTCACTATATCAGATGCAATACTTGTCTGCATTTCGTTGGGAATCCCGTATTTGTGGGTTGATGCTATATGTATTGTTCAAGACGATGAAAATGACAAGCATTCGCAAATCTTGAATATGCATAAGATTTATGCAAATGCAACTCTAACGATCATCGCACTGTCGGGGAAGCATGCTAATGCTGGACTTCTGGGATGTGGAAATGTACCTTTGCCCGAAACGTACACTTCCCTGGGATCTCGAGGGCCTTTCCATGGTAGGAGACTTATTGTATCCGAAACACCTTCGTTGGAGTGGCTTTTGAAACAATCTCTCTACGGGTATCGAGCATGGACCTTTCAAGAGCGCATCATGTCCAGCAACTGTCTCTATTTTACAGAATTTGGCTGGATACACGAAGCTCCAAAACTGCTGGCTATGTTCCAGTCAGCAAGTGCAGCAACCCATAGCACTTCAATGCAAACCCTATCGATGCAAGAGAAATTTGAGACCTATACCGACTTGGTTATGCGGTACTCTGGACGGCAGGTGACATATCTCAGCGACTACTTATCTGCCTTTACAGGTATATTAAGTGTCCTTGGTGAAGAGTGGGAAACCGAATTCATTTGCGGGCTTCCAAGGTCACATTTCAACGTTTCCCTCACCTGGGTACTCATCGGGTCTGAAAATGGTGTTCGGAACCCCAATTTCCCAAGCTGGTCTTGGGCTGGTTGGCAGAATTCGGTATCACTAGAGTTTGCCAGGTCACTACAACTTTATGCGACTGAACGAGACCCGGAGCAAAATAAGTGGATATATCAGTGTTGGCCAACTGAGTTTTGTAATTGCCCCGAGCCAGATAATCGAACTAACAGAACTCGGTCGATTCACCTGGAAGAGTACAACAAGGCTGGTACATATGATTCCAGTGGCTTGACTTGTGCAAATCGAGGCGGAAGCCCAGATAATCCTCGTTCTGCGATGGACTGGATGAAGGCCGGTGGCGGGTGTCACAGCATCCGACATGGGAGCTCAAAACAGCCTTGTGAGGCTGGCGATCACCCTGATCTCAGAATGAAATATCACGTCATGGAATGTGAGCATTATAAAGGCCTCAGAATTCAAACGCCCATTCTCACATTTCGAACACATGCTGTAGATCTAAGTGGTTTCCGCAACTGTGGGGTAATTGGCCCTCCTGATATGTTCCCACGTGCTCGAGAAGAGATGAAAGAATATCGTAAATATACCGCAGGCACTTTCATCTCTCACCAGAATTCAAGCCGTAAGGATCAGATATCGGGTCTTCTCTTTGACACGAAGATTCCAGAGCGTGGTTACAACCTATGTAAATTTGTTGTTTTAGACGACCCCGGTCTAGGCGAAATGCCATCACATTTTCGAGAAATAACGAGGAGCGGGGACATTGTCGTCATGTTGGTGAAATACAGCGAGGATTTCAAATATGCTGAACGTCTTGGCGTGGGCTGTGTTGCCAAAAGCCTAGGCCTTAAGTGGGAGATGGAAGACATTGCTCTGGTTTAAATTTTGATACTACTGAAACCCATAGGCTCCCCCGCCTTTGCCTACTTGTTAAAAGCAAGACACAAACTTCTACAAATGTGGCATTGATGAGCGCTTGGCACTCTCAAAAGCTGAGATATCTGCAAAAGCATAACGAATGCCGACCGCAATGTTTCAGCCGCAAAGGATAACCTTAGAAGAAGCTCATAAAAAACACTACCGCGCCATAACAGAACTATAACATTGGTTAAGTTTCTACACTCCAACCATAATTCAAATAAAATATGGCATGGTTGTGAAATCAGGATACAGCATATCTACCACACCGTGGCAAATGGGCAATGAAGATATTAAGATCAGTTCGGCTTATGTGGTAGCCAAGCCGCACAGATGTGGTTATGGGCTGTCGGGATTTGCCTCCCATAGCTCAACTTTGGGTATAGTCAAGACTAGGCATGCAACTATAATGACTAGGTTTCAACATGCTGATGACAAGCAATGAGCAAGCTGAAGGGCTACCTCAAGTGCCCATGATCCCTCACGAATTTCTTAGAATGGCAGAATATTATCAAAAAAAAAAAAAACAATATCGACAAATGATGATTGCAACGATATCAAAGATGATTTCCAGGAAAGCTATGTTGATGGTGGCAGCAACATTATTCACACTACCTTTAGCAGAAGCTGTGACTGTGTTGAACTCAACAATAAGCAGTGAGCAAAAGTGACCTTTTATAAATGGAAGAAACTCACTGTTCCAACTCATAGGCACTCGTCTGTTATCACCCATAAGCTCAGGCTTCAAAAGCTCAGGCTTCAACAGCTCTATAACTAGAAAACCAACCCCTGCGTCAAGCATCAGAGGAAGTAGTTTCGCCACCACTAGGTTTAACAGTTCCACCTATCCTTCCAGCATAGACTGCAAAATACAGTCAGAAATTAGTATCGAAGAGTTGCTCATAATGATACGACCAAATATTAGCCTGATGTCAGAGCCTGAGACATTGGCATATCTAGCACTTTTAGGTGAAGAATTGTATACTGTAGGATCGCTCTTTGAAGAAGCCGGTACCTTGAGTGCGAAGTCCCAAATGTTCACAGATAAAGTAGCATATACATCTATATTATCGTCGATACAGGTCAAGGCAAACAAGGTGATCACTAGGGCACTTGGCCCAAATGGAGATGCTGTCCTTGCCGGGTTTTCCTATGTTGCAAATGCATGCTTGTTCTCGACCTGCACAAACCAATACTCAAGCCAGAGCTCAGTTGTTGTTGCAGGTGGTGGTAATTGGGATGGGGTGTGGGCGTATATCCCTCAATCGCCATGCTGTGGTGGTAAGCTAAGAATTTGATGTTTGCAATTAAGTCTCAGTTATCTAAAGCAGAAAGTAACTTCAAACACGGGCCTGTTGCCACTAATAGGCCTGCGCAAATAATGAAGCAGTGCTAACGATATTCAAATTAGCATGTACCATATATGGCGACGGTGTCGAAATCTCGTACTGGCCAACTCCTGCTCCAACCCCAGCTATAGAAACACTCGTGGACGAGGCAAACCACACTCTGTGAGTTCGCTTGACTAGCAATTCCACATGAGCTCACAAATCTCCAACAGTGTATCCCCATCTGTATATGTTGCTTTCACTCAACTCTACGCCCAGAACAGGTGTGGACAAGTTGGCAGCAATGTTATGCTGACAACCCTCGCCTTTGACCCACAAGATTTGTCCACTTCATCAATGACTGGAACCAATACAGGACTATGGACGGCAATAAACTATGCCGAACTAGCGGCGACGTATTGCACCCTCATCCTACAACGATCCTACACTAATTAGAGATAATAGACGATGTATTTGTACGACAAACTGCTCTATTGAAACATTCTTCGGAACAATCACGAATACCTGCACCCCACAGATGTCAATCCCGACAAAAGTCTCAGCCTTGATTTCAGAATGGAAAAGCTGTTTCACTAACTATGGGGGAATATTTGATCCACCAGTAGTATTGAGTCCTGGAAAAGGACTCACTTTGCCTAAAGCTACAGACCCGAAGCCAACTCCAGATAACAATAATCCGAACACGCCTCTACCAATTGTTGCAGGTCCAGCTCCAGCTCCAGCAAGCCCTATCCCACCAGGACCTATACAGACCCCAGCACCCCCGCAATCAAATCCAAGTCTTAACCTAAACCCTCTGATCGAATCACAAAATCTCAATCCACAGCCAAGTCCAATTCCACCGAACAACCCTTCACAGCAAGAAAATACCCCGCAAAATCTAGCATCTCTGCTAAACAATCCAAGTCTGAACCCAAACCCTCCGACCGGACCACAAACTCTTAATCCACAGCCAAATCCAAATCCACCAAACAATCCTCCACAAGAAAATAACCCACAAAATCCAACAACCATATCGAATAATCCAACTCCAAATAATCCCTCTGAACCTGCCCCACAGCAAAGTAGCATTTTACCTAGCAATCCCCTTCCACCATCAAATAATGCACAACCAATGAATAACGTCCCATCATCGCAAAACAATCTACAGCAAGGACAATCATCCGTAATCCTGGCACTAGGCCCTAGTGTTACAATGATGATGGTAAATGGTCAAGAATTAACCGCAAATCCTCAAGGCAACTTTGTGGTTGGGAGTCAAACCTTGGTACCTGGGGGCCCACCAATCACCATGGACAACAGTCCAAGCTCATCGGCATTGCCAATGGGATCCGGAACACCCGAATCTCACCCGCAAGTGGCAGCGATTGGTGGTCAATCCATAACAACTAATTCCCAGGGAAATTTTGTCGTGGGAGGACAGACTATTACACCTGGTGGGCCAACAGTTACCATAGCAGGAACACCTGTTTCGATCCCCATAGGCGCAACGCAAGTCATAGTGGGAGCAACGATAATTCCAGTTAATACTGCAATCATTCCGATAGTAGTACTCACTATAAATGAGCAGCCAATAACAGCAAATGGGCAAGGGAACTTCGTGATTGGAACTCAAACGCTAACGCCAGGCGGTTCTGCGGTGACTATATCTGGCACACCTATATCGATTGGTCCTGGCATGACACAGGGTGTAGTTGGCGGAACTACTACATCACTTAGGGTCATAATAGATTCATTTCTGACTACAGCCAATGCTCCATCTAACACGCCGACTCCTGCTCAGTATACTGGTGGTGTCGATCAGGGCATTCGCGGTTTTTCTACGAGGAGGGCATTTGCGGGGCTTGTGATGTCATTATTCATGATGTGGCTGTGAGGGGAGATTTCGGAATTAAGATAGAGGCAGAGGCTATAAAGATGATAGTAATATGATAATGATAATGGCGTGGTGGGCGTGACAGGAATTAGGGAAGGTGCCAGAGACGCAGTTATGAGTACGTTAAGCCTAGTCTTTACCTTGGATAGTATAGTTCGTAACAGCGCCTCTGAATTACGAACGTATAATCTCATTTGTTGTGAGAATATGGTGACACAGCCTGAGAAACGTGATTCGAGAAGCGGGTGCGAATGTTCAAGTCTTGCTTTATCTACCATCAGGTAGAAATATCTGACTTTAATTTAACCTTGCTCCCTCATTCTTGAAATGCGAAGAAGAAATCAATAACATAATCACGAGTCGTGATAAGAGCCGGCAGTAGAATTATCAAGCAAATTTGGAAAGGTTCTTTGAATTAATGTCGAAAACGAGTGTTTATATTTAATGCTATATAAAGTATAATAATTACATCTATACAAATAAGCCCAAGAAATGAATATCAGAAAATATGAAAACACGTAGAGGAAAACAAATATTTCAAAGTTCCCATTAATCCCTAACCATGAACAATCCCCGTCTCATCACCCTCAGATACCAGGAACCAGTGTCCCCGTCGCTGTCGGCGCGCTCGGCATCGTCTGTGTTACAGACACCGCACCCGAATAAAGCGTCGGTCCAGGAATCGCATAGCTTGTCAACGTCTGGTAAATATTTATCTTCAGTCCCGGGTCATCTGCTTTATACAACTCGGTCCCCTTGACCCCCTCCGGAGCATCAGTTCCCTCACTATCAACAGCAAGATTAAAGCAAAAAGGATAATACTGCGCCTTCCCTTCACTTCCGGCCTCATGAAGCGCAATTGTCTCATGTCTCAACACATAATTCCCTTTCGCTATCGTACTAGGAATTATTAAAGACCAGGTGTTATTGTTCTGAATCATTTGATCAACGCCCCAGAAACCGGGGGGCTTGGAGCTGTCAATCAGACCGGTGGCTTCGATTTTGAAGAATGATAACTGTGTTTTGTCGACGGATGTACAGGGGCCGTTACAATTTGCAAGATAACTTATCATAGGTCCTATAGAACAATTGAAATTAAAATTTGGTTTGAAATTTGGGAAAGGAGGGAGGGGGGGAGTGGTGAACGAACCATGATGACTATCTGGCCACGGCGTCCACTGAAGATCTACTTTCGCGCCTGCCTTGACGGGGATAGAAGCATTACTAGGTGTAGCGCCAATGTGGCATATGATATCCGGGTCAGCAATTTTTGTGCCGTCAACGAAGCCATTACTTTGATCCTGAGGGATTGACCAGGCGCCGAGAGTTGGGATGGGTTTCTGATATTGCATATTAGGATTGTAGCCTTGATAACTAGAAAGAGTATAGTTAGGGATCAAAGGCTTGCTGATGATCTGAAGTATTGCTTACAAGACTCCATCGACAATTATGCCTGGGACTTGGCCGTGGGCGGATGTGAGAGAAAGGAAGGAGAGGGTTGTTAGAGCGAAAAATATATTAGCCGCCATTGTGAAGGTTGGTTTGAGAAGAAGGAGCGTGTAATTGTCTGCTCAAAGACAATAGAATACAATAAATACGTGCCTGTAGCGAAGGAATGTTTGAGTTTGTCTAAAAGATCAAAAGAGCTTTTCACACAGTAGGGTAGTCAATTAATTTATGGCAGGATTAAGCACACACCACACACTGGCGCCAATGGTCACCTCATTGAACTCAAACCTGCTTGACAGAAGCCGAGGCATCATGCTAGGGGGAATTAGGACACTGTTGCGAAGAAAGGGGATCAACTTGTTGATTGAAAATCATCTCATCTTTGCCTAAAGGTGGACTTTGACTTATGGGCTTAGGAAACATTTCAGATGGGCCCGGGAGTTTTCTTGATCCGATCACCATGTCAAAATGTTTGTTTCAAAAGCATCAGAACAGTTACTTTGATATCAGGACAGATGATCTTTGAAAAGCAGCGATTGGTAGACTGATGTTTTGAAACATTGAGAGGAGAGGACAGTTCGGCAAGTGTGTCCAGATGGGGGATGGGCCAATGAGATGAAAAGCGTGTTCGGTAGCATGAACTGAGCAGGGTTGATACTGAAAACACTATGCGAATCTAAAGCTTTTTGGGATCGCTTGAAACAAGCAACTTGGCTTGGCAGATCTGCGTCGAACATCCGGAATCTGATGATACCGACGATATATTGATAATCTACCCCTCTAATCAAAGTCCTTGAGCCGCATGTAGGGAATGCAGAAAAATTCCGAACTATCCGAATTATGCTTACAACCCGGGAGTAGAATGTGACAAAAGGTAGCATGAGGCTTTGAGGTTGGTGTACTTCTAGCTAGTAAACCGAATGAGTCAATCTAGGAAATTAAAAAAAGTTGAGGGTGTAGGCAAAGAACGAAATACGTGCTTTCTATGAAGTTTATAGGCGTGGAGATATGATGATAACACTTCTCAAATAGTGTATCTAATATGTTGCTTAGAAAAGTTTTACTATCAAGCCCAATTCCTTGGACATTTCACCATCCCTTAAACTCCTACACAGACACTTTCCCGACAAATAAGGGAAGAAGGCGAGGTTGACTAGAATCCTATTACTGTTGTCCTGGGAGGAGCAAGTCCTCTGGGTAGAAACAGACTATGCTTATATCTTAGGAGCAAAACACCCTTAGGGCTGTGGTATATGAATATCATCCTAAACTGTAAAGTGTCGCGCAAAAATGTCTACGTGCACTTCGGGTTGAAAACATCCCTAACAAGTCCCCTATGCGTGACTGTACCACATCTGAGATTGCGTGAAACCATATCTCGCAGCTGATATGGTCATTTTTCTAACAGAAATTTCAAGATACAATATGAAATGGTGTAGCGATCAAGCCCCCCAGGGTTATATGCATCAAGTGCACGGCTCACGAGAGCGCACATGAAAAACTACTGAAAGACATTCACGTAATGCATGAGAGAGAGAGAGAGAGAGAGAGAGAGTGTGTGTGTGTGTGCGCGTATAATGCCTTCGAACTGAAGATTGAAACCTAGCATCTTCTAAAACACAATTCCAAAAGAAGGTCAACAATAAGCATTTAATAGCGAAGAAAATTTGTCATGCTGCTATCACGAAACGGCAATTGTAGGATGATAATTGCGGTGCCAAAAAGGTTTCCTTACTGATGTAAATCCACCCAAAATTCGAATCAGAGGACTTGAGCCTCGAATCGAGGAGAACTACGGAAAATTAGGAGGGGAGATAATATGGCACGATGCCCATAATCTTTAATCCCACTCGGAAAAGAGTCCGATGGGAAGAGAGCTTTGATGACTCTTGAATCATGGTGGGACTAGTATTATACACTTAAATTTCAAGATTAGGCGGTAGAACTTATTTATATAGTAAGGAAATTAAATACAATATTCACTAAGAGTGGTGGGCGTCGTGAAAATGAAATAGAAAATAACAGTATCGTTGTTGAGAGCCAGAATATTCTGATGTTTCTCTCCAGAGGTCAATATCTTGTTACACGTGACATCACACCACCTGGCTGGGTCCGGATGCGATAAGATAAGCTCAGCTCCAACTCCAACTCCACACCCTAAGCTCAAGAACACATTTACATAACTTCCAGCATTGTTGTAATGCAGTATTCGACATCAATTCGATTCCCTTTAACTTGCGAGTTGTTTCATTCTACTTCACATACACATATCAATCATGGCCACTCCACGGTTTAACTCCAAATCCCCCACTATAAAACGAATTCGTAAGCTCTTCCCCATCATCTCATACGCTACCAACCAACTTGATTAGCAATAGAAAGCGCAATCAACTAACTAAATCAAACCTCCTAGTCCGCGAAGCAGCTGAGATAGCATCGTCTCCCTCTCCCGACTACCATGCCTCCCCCGCCTCGGACGCTGACCTCTTTGAATGGCACTTCACACTCCGCGGCCCCCCATCCTCCCCTTTCTCAAAAGGAATCTACCACGGGCGCATCGTTTTACCTCCAACCTACCCTCTCCGCCCCCCATCTTTCCGGTTCTTGACACCGAGCGGCAGGTTCGAAGTAAATAGGGAGATTTGTCTGAGCATCAGTGGACATCATGAGGAGACATGGCAGCCGGCTTGGGGTATAAGGACAGCGCTTGTCGCGTTACGAAGTTTCATGGAGACGGATGCAAAAGGGCAACTCGGGGGGTTGGAGACAAGTGGGCGGGAACGGGAGAGGATTGCGGAGGGAACTGGGAGTTGGAAATGTGGGATTTGTGGCAGGAGCAATGTGGAGATATTAGAGGAGACGGCTAATGCGGCTAAGGAGAAAGAGGCTGAGGGGGAGAAAGTAGAAGAAGTTGTAGTGCCTGGGGAGTTGAGAATGGGGTTTAAGGATGAGATGGGGAAGGAGGCAGAGGGGAGTACAAAGGCCGAGGGCAAGAGCACGTCAGGTGCTTCTCTGGAAAACACACCAACGATGCCCACGGCACCGGTGGCGGGTTCGAGTACGAATTCAAATCCGTACCCTCCTGCGAAACCCGCTCAATCAGTTCCACAACCAACAGCGTCTTCAAGTAGTTCACAACCTCGACCACAAACAGAAATACGGCAGCGTACACAACCTCCCCCTTCAATGACATTGGCAGGACGACAAGCGCAGATAGCACAGCAGCGGTCGAATGATGGTGTACCGATGTGGATCGATAGGGCGATTGCAGGTGTTGTTGTTTTGCTTGCTGCGATGGTCTTGAAGGTTTTACTTGGATTATAGGCAAGCATTTCTGGCATCTTACAAGTATCGAGAAGAGCTGCTATGTTTGTATACCAACTGAATTTTGGAATAGCATGAGAAGGCGTTTGGGTTATTGGCGTCCCGGAAAGAAAGTATGAATTCATATAGTTGGTTTTGTTGACCCCGGAGACTTTAAGCTATATGTCATCTTCCTTCCCTCTTTCACCAACTATCACACACTTCCAGTAAGTCCTGACCGTCTTAAACTATCCGAAATTTGAACGTCAATCCATCTATGTTTCAAATATGATATTCAATGATTCTACATGAAAGTTTCCCTAAACCCATTGAATGATCCGTATCCCAGGGTATGATACAACATAAATTCTACACCCTATACAACGCCTATAACCAAAGTCATTCGCATGTTTTGAACTATTCAATCAACGTCATCATCTGCAGTCCCATCATGCCAGCCCAGTACGTCGTCTCGTGGTCTAGCAATTGTATTTCCGAGAAGTGTGTTTGTCACAACTCCGACTTTAGTTAATTGTTGCGGCCATCCAACAGTTTGCTTCCGGTCAAGTTTTCGCTGTTCTACCTCATCTTCGTCCTCACTAACTTCATACGGATCTTCAATAGGACGACGAAGATTCTGCATTGAGACATTGTTGGTTCTTCCAGGGTCATCCGCATACATGTCAGCTTCCCGCCCTAATATCCGATCGGCTTTGTTGTTGGGTCGGCCAAGGACTCGGTCTGCTTTGGATTGTGACCTCGAAGGGTATGAAGTGACATAATGTCTTCCAGCCCCCTCTTGTGTACGTATTGGATGTTCAGGTGAAGGAGGTCCACCCCAACCAGCAGCAAGCTCGCGTTGACGTTGCTCTTCCCGTTCTCGAGATATCTTTTCTCTGGCATCCAACCACTTTGGACTCGGCTCCCAGCTCCATCCATCTCCAGTGGTAGTTACAATAGGGAACGCCCATAATGCCTTCCTGGTACCGAATAAATGTAGCAGATTCCTCTTCCAACCTAAATCAAAGGCGCTTGGCAGTTTTTCTGAGTCTTGTTCGTCTAAGTATTCTTCGTATCTATGGCGGGCTCGTTGTCGCTCATATGCATCATATGCTGCCTGGGTTGGTTCACGCCCGTCACGGTACTGTCCCCCATTTGGCTGTGTTGAATTGTGATCTCCCGACATTTCGTTCATGGGCTGTCCATACGCCGGTGAGTGATCCATAGTCTGCGCAATTTGTTGGTGCTGCATAGATTTGCGTAGTGGTGAAAGGTATCGGGTTTTCTCGAGGCATTCAATTGTAGTTTGTCCCCTCGAAGCCAGCAGGATATGCCATCCTGTGAAACCTGCTAGCACGAGCCCAATAATTCCAGAGATAACCGCGAGCATTACATAGTTGACTGGCATTAGTGATTCCTCATACTGCCCATCATTCATTATTTCCCTCCAAACCCATGTCGCCGAGACGGCGAAGCACAGGAAGCAGAACAATGTAGTGTATATCAGGAATAGGAGAAACGCCTTGTAGTTTCGTAAACCAACACAGGTAGCTAGCCATGGGCAGTGATGGTCCATCTTTAACACACATGTTCGACATGTTGAGCAGTGATGCGCGCGATCCGGCTTTCGGGCATTGCACTTCTTACAGAAACGAAGTTCGCCATTTGATTTGACGGTGAAATTTGTAGCAGGAGGATGCGCATGCGTAGGGAGAGAGTTATAGCCATTACTCGAGGCTGTCGTGGTTCCGGGACTCGTGAAAACCGCGGTAGTGTATGACCAATTTAAAAGGAGGTAAATCGCAATTCCAAGGAACGAAGTGCCCTTGCCTGCGCCTGTTAACATCCGCCATACACTCCTGTGATCCAAACCTACCTATCCACACACTATCCGAAGGCAGGAATCCAATCGCAGACTCAACCCAAACAGCCCAAGATGTAAGACTGTACACAAAGAAGAGGGGGAAATAAGTCGCACCGAGACAGCAATAACGCTCGCATTTGCGGGCCCATTTTCGGGGCATTCTGGTAGGAGAGTGAGAAGGACTTTGAAGGGCGAGGGTAGCCATTACTTTTTACTGAGAGAAGGGTGTCATAAGCACAATGGTGGCATACTGTGAGGTTGGCTTTGTAATGTTGTTGTGATGGAGATGCAGGAGGTGAGGCTGAGTTGCTGACGAAACCCGACAGATCGGTGGTCGGAACTTGCCGGTGGCACAACAACACTTCGCTCTTATCAAACAATCACAATTGCCATCCCTTTAACGTATGAACTCACTATTCACGAGGTAGAACATAATAACGAATGCTCTCGAATCCTAGAGCGCTTATTATCTTGGTGTGAGGGGGAGAGGGTAGATTATAGCAGGATTTCAGATGATCAATTTTCTTCGCAGCCCCTTTCTCTCCAGTCAATCAAGCCAAACTCAATTTCATCTAGCTATACGACGAGGTAAAGGGAGTTAATAATTTCTTAAGATAAAGACATGTGTTTACACTTAAGAGCCTCTTCCTGTTGATCTTCTTTATAACTTTCTATAACCTTTCGAAGTCCACATAAAGGCCTCGGATCCTGGAAAATGTGTCCCATGTTTCCAAATGATATATTAAAACTGATTTATTCACTTGTCGAAAAAAGCGTGGCAGTTTTATTTTCGTCCCATATCTTCCATCTTATATCTTATATCAAACCCTCTTTCACGTTCAGAAGATATACCTTCACCAAACCCGTTAGCTTTCATCACCAAAGGGTGCCATTTAGCGACTAGCAATAGCAACCAAAAGCTCCTTCCTCAAGTTCAACTTCAGTCATCCACATGTTCCCACCTCCGTACATTCTTCTCTCTTGCAACTTCATCGAAGTCGCAGGTCGCGCATCTTTTTCCCCCTCTCGTCCGCTGGATCGCATTAATTTCTTATGATTCGTACTGTAACAACACAAACCAGGTCCTCTTCTTCATCCTATTATCTTCGGTGCATTTTCTCCATCTTTCAGTGCAATATCTATCGGCGCTATGACACCCCTCCTAGAGATTGGCCTGTTCGAATGTCGTCAATGCAACTACAAATGTAACACTGAGGATGAGCTTAATCAACACAAAGCTGCCAGCAGCCGTCATACTTGCTGCCGGGTTTGCTTCAAAGACTTTGTCACCAAAGAAGCCTGCGATCGCCATGAAAAGCAGGTACGTTACCTGCGAACCGAAAGGTAAAATCTTGATCTAATGCGTGCAGTTCCACGGCGCAAAACAAATCTTGCCTTGCTCCTGTTGTGGCTTTATATTCACTACACTCGGTGGTTTGATTTCTCACTTCGAGCGTCGCCAGTGCGAAGCGGTTCCAGACTTCAGAGACCGCCAGAAGCATAAGAAGGAGTTCTATGATAACCACAACAACATCCGAAACTTTGTCGAGTTTGGCAGGACCGCGGGTGACTTTGTTGAAGAGGAGCTGAAGCCGAAGCTCATTCGAGCCGGGGAGGTTTCCAATGGGAAGACGAAGAACCTTCTTGATGGTGAGTTTTATATAGTTTTTTTTTAGCCATATTAGTTACCAGCGGATCTCTAATACCTCCTAGATGACAATGACAACCTCTCATTCGGCGAGCCTGAAGTCGATAATTG
Organism: Tricladium varicosporioides; assembly: GCA_021365295.1. NCBI lineage: Eukaryota > Fungi > Ascomycota > Leotiomycetes > Helotiales > Tricladiaceae > Tricladium > Tricladium varicosporioides. Next base: position 1,174,665 of record JAJTIW010000009.1, on the reverse strand, counting down.
GCCAACTCGTCAACAGAACGATGATGCTGGTGACTTAATCGACTTCTCGGCAGAATATTCTGACACGGTAGCCTATGTCGAGGGAGATGATTTACTCACCTTTGATGTATCCGAATCTATTATCAACGAGCCATGGAACCAAAATATAGCAAAGGCTCCAACTGCCATGATTGCAATGCCACACTTGGGCAACACCAATAACGCCTTTACCTTCACACAAGGGACAGTCAGGCTCCCCATCAATCAGGAGGCGGTTCTTCCACATTTGCGTAAAACTCTAACCTCAATCAGCAAGCCTCTAAGAGTCATTGGTGTGACCCCGGTAGAAGATAATATTCTTGGTGCTACAGAGAAGCCCAATCCAATCGCTCCAGCCCTTACATCGGCAGAGACTGTCATGCAATCCCCACTCAAACAATCCGCTGTACTTGACCCCACTAGCGGCGTATGGGGTAGTTTACCTAGGTCTACTGTTCCCTCTATTATTTCGGCAGTGTCATCGAATGTCTGGGATGTGAAACCAAAAGCATTTACATCAATTGCCGCAGCAACTGACTCCCATGTTGGCAATATAAACCCTCGCTATGAACATTTCGTTCAACAAAAATCAACCAGTCAAGCAACGAAGATCAACCAGTGGGGTGCTAAAGATACTATCAATCCTCAAGCAGGTAGGATAGCAGCTCAGCTTGCTGCAAGCTTACGTGTTAAACTGAGAAGTGTCTCTTGCAATAACACTGGTAGAAACGATAAAGAAAACTGTGCATGGCCTAAATTGGGGGAGTCTTCTGCCGGGTCGGATGAACACAGCTCCTGGTTCGCCGATCTGCCTTCTCTAAAATTATCCCCTGTTCACAAACCACAAGACACCAGTGGTTGGGGCATCGATGCATGGGGTACTGATTCTATTGAGTTATTAGCAGAAAATGCTTCTTTCATTGACTTGAATCAACCTCGAGTCTCAACTAACAATGATAAGGCTAATGAAAACCTCTACAACCCCGACACACTTGGTTTCAACGCTGAAAAATACTATGTCCCGGCTCTGAGAAAGTACAAATGTCCCCACAGAGGATGCAAGTAAGTGTAATTCTACATGTCCTATTCATCAGCAGTCAAAAGCCAATCAGTTTCACAGAAAGAGTAACAACAATAAATCTGCTTTCATCCAGCATCTCAGGTCAGCTGCCCACGCCAAAGGGAATTTTCAATGCCGGAAGTGCTTACGCACCTTCGGTACTGCAACCGCTCTAACACAACATTCAGCATCTCAAGGTGTCCGCTGTGATGTTCGTAATACGGAAGCATACTCGGCCGTTGTTGACGAGTTCACTGCTGGTACCGCTGCTCCAGTTGGCCACCATACCGATGAGACTATTCGATACGCCGTCAATGATATCGCTGCTTCGGCTTTGAAGTCTGGTAATATCGCTGCTCACCACAAAGCCGCCGCCGTAGAAGCCAACAATAACTTTAATAGTTACTGGAATACTAGACGGCCAGCATGGTGATACCTAGATGATCATAAACTACCTCACTTGAATCGTTGGTCTTACTACTGTGATTGGTTTCTGACACTCTGCTCCACATGCTGTTCACCACCACTACGGTCTGTCTCACTTGAGGTGTTTATTCATTCCATTTGATTATCCGGCCGGTGTAGGCTGTATCAGCATTAATACATGTTCATGTTCTTATTGAGGGTTGATTTAGGCTAATACTGTGCCAGTTAATGGGATATCATGATGAAGACCTTACACTTTTCTATGCTAGCTTAGTTTTCGTGTAGCCAATCCTAAATTCTTTTCCTAGAATGCTCTTGTGTTTCTTTTTCTTTTTCATGATTGGTTCACTCTTTCCATCCACTCCCTCCCCAAATGCCTTCATAATCGTTTCCAGCATCTAATAGCCATTAAAAATAATATACAAATATAGAAAGTTTACCTTCTGTTGTATTGAACTGCTTACAATGCTAGGTATGAGCTGCTCGTACAACTCTAACGAACAGATACAAAATATCGAATTAGGCCCAATGCCACCGCTGTCAATGGTAGTGATCTGCCTAGCCCGTCTATGAAAAAAATATCACTCTATACCTATAAAACCCATCCTTTGTACCATTTATTCGCTTCACGTGTCGCCCTACTAGAACCACTGCCCATGTTGCCCAAGTTCATTGTGGACTTCTTCTCTTCGGTCCCCCACCGCTGCTCAACCAAAAAAATTTCAAGACCTATATTTCTATCTCGCAAGTATCTCTTACGCATCTGGATCAAACTTCGGCATTATGCTCTCCTCGGCTATGCTGCTTAAGCAGGAACTGTATAGTCAACGCGTGCATGCCGCTGCATTATTTTGGATGGATTTCGCACTGTCTAGTGCGTCAGCACTAGGATCTCAACTCCTCTAAGTCAGATGCTAGGGGATATTCAGAGCGCTGATGCACGATTGATCTCGGGTTTGGGTTTCCTGAAAAATACCGCCCGAGTCGACCTCTCCTACCCTAGTGGTACCTCCATAGTCTTTGGTAGAGAGGAAATGGACATATTCTGAAATTTCACTGGATACTGAAAATGAGAATCGTGATAATTTTGAGTCAAGTCGGACTTATTTGATAGCGTTTAGCGGTGGGGATCCGAAGGATATTCTGGTCCGGTGGATGTCGCGGGGTTTTGCTTGTGGTGAAGAAGATGGGAATGAGGAAGGAGAGTATGGTACAAATATGGTAAGAGGCGACGTGCGACTTGGAAATAGAGACGCCATGGAAATTAGTGAAGAGAGAGAAGAGGTTGGAGGGACTTGGGAGAGTGTTTCCATAGTTAATGGGGAGTTTGGGAAGTTTGACGTCTTCTGCCAACGGAGAAGTTGTGAGATCTAGCACGCTTATGACCGAAGGTGATAGAAGGGCCTGAAGCGAAGCCGATGCAGGGCGAAGAGAAGATGAAAGCAATCGCGATTGAGTGTCCGGGCAGTAGATTACGGCTAAGTGTAACGCGGAGACCGGCGAGTAGGTCTCCTTTCGGTACATTTTTTAGAAAACCCTCTATCCCCAATTCGTTTATGGCGCTGGTAAACTCGCCGCAGATTAGATCATTGGATATCGTGTCCAAATTTGCTTCGGTTCTATTGTCTATTAGATCATAAAAACCGTCTCTAGCCTTTTCACTTACTCATTAGCGTTTTCATTTTTAAAGGGCTTCTCCCCAGGCCAATTTATATCTTCGCCCAACTTGTAATCGTCTCCTTGCCCTACATCGTCCCCTGGCATAGTAGAAAGTATCTCGCAATGAGTTGCAAGAGCCCCAGCATCGAAGCAAGCCCTGACCCTGTCCGTTAAGGTATCCAAATCTTTTTCTGTCTCTGCTCTCACCCCCACGGTGATCTTTGCATATTCAGGAATTACGTTCGGCGCATTTTCGCAATTGATAATAGCGCAGATACGATTTGATGGCAAGACCTGCTGTCGCAACATACTTATAGCGTTATACGCCGTTACAGCCGCGTCTAGCGCATTTAATCCTTTCCACGGACTCAACCCTGCATGCGCTGGAATGCCCTTGTAAATAGCCCAAATGTTCTTGTTGGCAAGAGATGGACTCACTAGATAATTGAGTGGGGTCAGCGAGTCGCTATAAGATTAAGTAAAATGCAATTTCCGTTGGGAGCAGAAGAGATATCCCGGGGTTTTGCTCAGTTTTAAAATATCATGGTAAACAGAACACTTACTAGCTACACCATTGGCAGTGATGTTGTCAGGGCGGGCAATCGGGTGACACATCATACAGCCAAGACAACCATCATAAAGCCCTCGTTTAGCAAATTCTGTTTTAGCGCCATTGATCTCTTCAGAAGGAGTACCAAATACGCGTATGTGCCAACCGCTTTCCTTCCGCCTTATCATTGCATTTGCGGCAAAAATGGCTGCAGCAATTGAGCCCGTGGCAATCAGGTTATGGCCACAGGCATGCAAAGGACCCTTTTCAAATGGGAGGCTATCGTACTCAGCATTGAAGACAACAGGAGCCGGTGCATTGGCTAAGGTATTCCCCTCCCAAACACCAATGTCCCACTGGAAAGCAGTTTCAAAGAGCACATCTCCTGCCGTGACACTATCTTCTACTTTGTTGAAGAATCCCGACGGTGCGGATGGGAATTTTATGTCCTTGAGAATCTTACATATGTTGTCTTTGGTTTCTTTCTCGCCGATTGTATACCCGCATGCTGGGTTTGTATGGATCTATTGATGTCATTATAATCATTCTCGTCATTAAGCAGGTTGCCTTACCTTTGAATTGAGATTTGAGAGGGTGTCATAGTAATCTCTCTTCTGGTTCTCTAGAAAGGCCCTCTGTTCTTCTGTCAGCGACATGATAGATGTGATCTTATTTGAAGGATCCTGGATTTGAATTTTTTGAGATGTATGAAAACGAAGCAGATGGTAGAACCTCCTGAAATGATTATATACCATTTATAGAATGTTATATTGATTGAAGGCGTCCCATCTCAAGCGGTTAATGCGGCGTCTGAAAGTTTCAATACATTTTCTTGTGGAACTCCGCCTGCAACTACCATGCAACTTTAATATGTAATGGCTTTTGTCATTAATCTTTAATTTACAAAGACGAGAGGGTATGAGAGAGTTGGAGGCATTTATATCGTCCTATTCCACTATAACGTATAGTGTATAAGCATTACAAACCATGCTTTGATTCTTGAACCCGCTATCCTTACGAACATGGGACACAGAGTTTATGCCCTAGATGACCAAAATCAGATAGATGATTAGTCTTATTCTAAAGTTTATATTATAGACCTTATTACTTAAATTTGTTGGAAATGCTTTTGGATTGACGACTTGATTGATTTCGTCTGTCGTACGTGGTCTATTTATCCTGTAACATTGCTTATATAACGTCTCCCAAGGGCGGCTGAAGTGCCATTCCAACAAAATTCATACCGTCTTTATTTACTATTTGACACTGGGACTTCGACCTACGAACATATATCAAAACAATAAAACGTCAACAAAAAATATTTGAATGAAATCTCTATAGTTTGTTTACTTTTATAAGGGCCCAATAATTCAACCGGGTTTCTCCAGGTCAAATTGAAAAGAGCTATACTTTAGACCAGGGTTCCGCTACATATATATTAATTTGCTAAATAATACACTTGGGAATATTAAAATATTGGTACAATTACTTAAGCATAGTTTAGTTGCAAGGCGAAAAGCACCACTACTTTAAAAGGGTACTTGATATGTAAGATATATTAAAGGCGGGGTAATACATACTTGGTGCTCCCGTCAATCATTATAATCACGCCACTAGTACCAAAGGTCTCGATCATAGACTTATAACATGACCTAAGAATTATATAGCTTTATCTTTAGATACGAATTACAGCCAGTTCTTAATTGTACAACTTATAATTCCTACATAAGACAGATTAAAAGCGGGGTAATATATAGTGTTCAGTTTAACTTTAACTACTACACCAACTTGCTTGAAGGCACAAGAATTAAGTCTAACACTCTATTAAAGGATAAATTTAAGCGCTCCTAAAGACGCATATATAATTTTAGTAGATATGTCAGGTCGTCTAGTGGAGGAATTTGCTAGTTACTGCAAAGCGACGAAGTGAGGAGTTTCGGCCGAATGCGGTGAAGTGCACCTCGTAACTGGTGCCGAAGCTGGACTTAGCCGGCGTAGCGGTCCTATATGCGGACGGCTGGAACCGAGTACGATGAATGAATAAAATGCTGTAATATTAGTAGTACGGAGATCTGTTTATACGTCACTTGGTTATCCAGTCAATGGATTCATTCCTTGAACCTATTAAAGTCCCGCTCTTTCTATTGATAAATCAACGAAAGTCGCTATTCGTGCTGAACTGAGCAGGGGAACCGGATTTTAAGCCCGAAAATTTCTAGGGACACAATCGATTCTCACCTTTAGAATTCATATCTTTATTTATGCTATACGTAATTATAGTATAATTGATGGGGCCCCCACCGGGATCCCATGGGGTCAACTAAGGACCCCATCCCATCCCAGTGGGAGCAAAATATTATCTCATCCCACCCATGGGGTCCCACGGGACGGGACGGGACGGGATCTCGGGATCCCGGTGCGCAGCATATATATATATATAATAACTTATTAAACTAACTTAACAACCTTAAGCTTAACGACTACTTATCTATAACCGAGTATACTAACAAAGTATACTAGATTAAAGCAGGCCTTAATATTGTCAAATATAAGCTAACTAATAATATACTTACAACTATTGTTGTTTATAGTCTTCTGTTAAATTACTATAACTTCAAAGAAAAGTACGACTAGATCTGTTTAACCAACCTTGATAATACTCCTGACCTGGACTATCTCTACGAACGCCTTCATATCGAAGAAGTTAAAAAAATTCGCTTGAAAAAGGAGAGGAAGACTAAAGATAGGCTAAAGAAAGAAACGAGTAGTTATAACAACAATTCTAGTAGTAGTACTAGTTATAACAGTAGACTCAATCAAGGAATTTCAATATAACACTAATACCTTCGAATCTTTGCTTCTCGCGCCTTCTCAGAAGAAGATTATTCATTCCTTGATCAAAATACACAAAGACGAAAGACTTCAATTTGATGATTTGTTAAAGGTAAAGGCAAAGGGATGATTTTCCTCCTACATAGAGAACCAGGTGTTGGTAAGACTCTAACAGCTGGTGAGTATTCATAAACCAGAAGGAATGATAGATAGATTGATTATTTTGAAGAAAACGTGGCAGACTACACAGAGCGACCCCTTTATACAGTGAGTTCGGGCGATCTTGGGGTGGATGCCGCAGCTGTAGAGCGGACGTTGCTTGATGCACTGGAGCTAGCCGCACACTGGAACGCCATCGTACTTATCAACCCTGCTAAGCTCATTCCATTATCGGCAATAACAGCTTCACAATCCTTGAAGCCAAGCACCAGGGAGTTGCCGGACGAAAGTTCGAGAAACCTACTGACTAGGTTTAAGAATCGTGCCTGAGGTTAGTGACTGATTAAATTTCGTGATCTGCAGGGACCGCTAGCCCTATGTAGCCCCACTAATAGCTAGCCTACACCAATCATGTGAAACCTGCCTGGCTTGGATCTGAGAATCATCCTGCAGCCCAAAGCATCTTCTAGAGTGTCTTGTTTACACCCCTTTAAAGCCCGAACCGTTGAGAGTTCCGCGTAAGTGTCGTCGATGATCGCACGCTGTGGAGGGCGATATTGGTCACGAGGTCCACTATTACAAATTAGGTTTAGATCATAGCTAGACATTGCTTTTCCACCAAAACTAATAGAAACCATCTTGCCACTCATTGACGAATAACACTCCCACAACGCCCAGTGGACCTGTCTTCAATGCAAGCCGGATTACTGACATAACTACAGAGATATCAGGTGCCCACCGTTCTGGAGGTCCATCCGCATTCGATCCGTCAGGCCTCTGGAGAGTTGACCGCCCGCCTAACATAGGATAGATCTCTATACCTCCTGCCTCCAGCTCTAATCATGTCCGCTCGCAGGTGTTGATGTAGTTGGCAGTGAAGCACAAAATGCCGAGTATCCTCTTTACCTTGCTCGCATTCGCACTAGCCACTGTCTACCGCTCCGATTCTAAACAGGAATTCTCGCAGCTTAGAATGTCCAGCCCGGAGTTGAGCTAGCACTTGCGCCTCTGGCCTTGTTAAATTATCGTCGTTCCTATTGCGCAGAACGGTTGCCTGTGCAAGGACGGGATAAGAGCACACCTGCCAGGAACTCGCGATTCTCGCCCGAAGAGGACGAACTTCTACTGCAATTTCAGTACCGGGGTAAAGCCTCGTCCAGAGACGTCCAAGAAGACAAAGAAACGCCGGAGGTCTAGGTGAATTGAAGGCCACGTCTACGCAGGGTTAGGCATGATTTCAAAACCGTGATTCATTAGGTCATCAGAAGGAGACATGAAGTGCAACGTCTTTACCGGAAACAATTGATGCATTATATGATAAGTCTCGCGTTCATTGACATACCTGGCATCATGTATTGTACAGTTTTCCCTAGACCACATGTTGCAAACCCCCCAAAATGCTCACAATGCCGATTGCCAGGACTGGCCTTGCCTATGCAGTTACCTGTTCCTCTTTCCCCAAACGGTCTATCGCTGTGTTGGATGCATTCGTCATCCCCATCTGTGAACAACTGATAAGGCCCTTTAGGCGTTCCTCATTCTCGTATTCCTTCAGCGCGCTCCCCTTCCAGCGTGACCAACCTTCCACCACCCCAAAAACTTTCAATATTGCATTTGCCAACGGTAGGGCGTACGCCCATTCTGGCTCTAAGCCTCAAAAATATCTTCTGACTTTTTAATCAGTCATACAGTATCCAGTAAGGTTTCATTCTTCTCTACAGGACTCAGTTCAGCTGAGGGCGGCTGAAACATACCCAATGATCCGGTTCCAAGGCAGACTCGTCATCTACATCGGCTGAAAACACCCATTTTCGTCCTCAGACAGCACACCAAATGAGCCTAGCGTCTTAAGTGATGTATCTCTAATAGCTACTTCTCACTTTCTTGTGCTTCGTGACCCACGTTCTTGTGCCCGTCAGTTTTTGCGAATCACGATGATTTTCCGGCTTACTGCAGACCTCCTCCTATTGATACTATGCTTGTCGTTTGTGTTGCCAGTTAACTCGACAGCACAATCAATCTGCGCAGACCCTAACTTCGCTTCACTACGACCTTGCGTCGGTCGCTGTATTGGATGTAACTACGCGGCAGGCTACCAAGTGCAGTACGCGATAGGATGTGACGCCAATCCCCCGAACGAATGCTGGTGTCGAACCGACATGTACACTATTGCAACATCGTATTTTCAGAGTTGCGCTTCAAGCTTGTGCACCATAGGAGGATGGCAGCAGGATTATACCAGCGTGGTGAGCTTCTACGGAAACTATTGCCGTCGGGCTGGCTTTACCTATGTCGCTGATGGACCATCAAATGCTATCGCAACGACAACAATCGATACAAACGCACCCACTGTGACCAAGATTACTTATGTGACACAAACAAGTATCTCCAACTCTGGTACATCAAACACTGGCGGTGAGTGGCTATTTTCCAGACTTCTGCTTGCGGCCATTGTGCCTGGAATTGCTGCTCGTTATGTTGGCTATCACTCGGTGCGTTCCATCTTTCAGTCTTACACGTATACAATATTTCGAAATATGTAAACAGGACATATCCAGCTGATATGACAATAGTAAGCTCGCTTGTTGCTGTCACATCACTCAAAGCCTCGACTACCACCCCGGGCAACCAGGTCACAGTTGAAGTCACATCAATAATCAAAGTCAACAACGCCAACACTGCAACTGCGGGATCTACCTCTGCCGGAGGAGGTCTGAGTTTTGCCGATAAGATCGCGCTAGGAGTCGGAATTGGTATTGGGCTCCCAGCAACTATCGCAGCATTAGTAACTTGCTGCTTCACAATATCAAGGCGATCGGCATAATATAATGACAGTTTTACGAATGCTAGGTGTTAGCTACAACCGCAATGTTTTCTCACTACAAACTGAATCCTTATGGAGTTAATTAGACAATTTGAAAACATCTAGGGGAACCACCTTGTCGCAATCTCTAATGAGGACATAATCATACAAGGCCTACCACAACTAGTCTTGCCTCGACTTCGCAGTAAACGGATTTCAGCCCCACGCAAGACTTCAACCCTCGTGCCAGTATCTGGACCATGCACATTTCTCGTTTTATTGAATCTCCTAGAAAACGCGTTCTGTCTACCATGCTATACTAGCTAGAGTAGGACAAGCGCCGCCCCCACTGCTACTGCCACTGCTGGAGCAGAACCCTTAAACGCGTCTCTTCCTCCCTCTCTCTTCTTTTTTTCTTTGAATTAACTATTTCCTATTACAACTAGGGCTAGAACTAAGAAAGACGCGTTTAGAAACACGTCTTTTAAATCTCTTCTTTCTCTCCTCTCTTCCTCCCTCCTCCTTCTTTATCTACTCTCTTCTTATAATTACTCTTACTTTTCTTTTTTATTATTACAATTACTATTAAGAATTCGGTCCCTTTGAGAGGACCTCCTTCAAGTTGACTGCAGTCAACTTAAGGTAAGGTACAAGGAAGTTGGTAGGTGGAATCGACTTATGTTGACCATTGACTAGTGTACAACTGCAGCAAAAGGTGATGTCTATTTAACTTGTCCAAGGTGGTCTGTGCACCGATTGGGGTCGATCCCAGTTTGCTTAGCTGGAGCGTAGTCACGTGATGCATGACCTATACTATATTTCCTTAACAATTACTCTTATTATATATATATATTAAATTAAGACTAAGTATTATAAAACAACTTAAAAGATTTATAGTAACTAAGTAGTACTATTAGGGTTTAAGGGTAATTGTACGGCATTCAAAAAGGAGAGGTATTGCCTTGGGATAAGAAGGTAAATCCACCAATCTCGGCTGCGAACTAGCTACTTTGATTTATGTAGACAGAAGAGTGTAAGAACTGGACAGACGAGCAGTGAGATGAGATCGACTAGACTGACGAGATTTAGGTACAGCCTAGGTATCACAGAAAGTAGTAGCGTACGAGGAAGATCGGCCCTTTCAAGCACTTTCACCCAGATAGCGTCCAATATCGCGGCAAAGGAGAGTTGGATAGATGTTCTGGGGCTGTATAAGTGGCAAAAATAGCAAAGAAGTAAGCTTGTTTTGGTAGAAGGGGTGGAGGACGATAAACATCGAATCGTACTGCGAGCACACCTGCCCAGTGATCTTCAGTTATTTCTTCAACCATCCAGGGCTCTCCTTTCAACGAGACGATGGCCCAGGGCATAAGTCAGAGGCTACTCTAGCATTGATGGCTTCTTGGGGACTAAAGCCAATCTTCTGGTCTCCCTTCTCGCCTGACTCCTCGCGGATTGAGGATATCCTCCAAGATATAGATCCTGAGGTGCATCAGCGTTACCCACGCTTGAGGAGAGCTGTGCAACACGGCTGGGAAGGAATCACAGATGCAGAGGTAAAGGCTATGACCAGGATAATGCACGACCGTTGGATGATTGTAATTGCAGCTAATAGAATGGAAAGAAAGTAGTAAGCCTCTGAATAGCTTTAATTATTGTGATTTACCACTAGTAGTGTGAGTGAAGTGTAAAATAAAAGTAGTAGTAATGGTGTAATTTAAATTTTATTTACCCCTGTACGTTGTATACGTGTGACAAGCCCGTATAGGAAAGCAGCTAGCCTACGGAATTTTGTATTTAGGTATAAATCAGTGGATTTGGTATAATAAGGAATATAAAGAAAGTTAATATTTCGTACATCTTCCTCTTTCTAAATACTAATGAATACCCCCTCCAGATAACTCAAAATCGGTTATACCTCCACCCCAGTGCCATCCGCCATTCGTGTTATCCCTGTATCGAAGTACCATAGAACTGCCCCCCTTCGGACCAGTGCCATAATACACCACTTCAAAATTGCCGTGACCGCCAGTCGAAGTTCGGCCATATGTAGATTGAATAATTGTCGCTGGTGGGGAGAGTGAGCCTAAGTCAGAAGTGATATTTTCAGTGCGGATCCAGTTTTGGCCACCGTCCTTGCCATTGTTGCGCCAGTAATGCACCAGCTGTCCTTGTTCATAAACCACGGCTTCAAAATTTCCTGGTGCGCCAGTCTCTTGATGGTAGTCGGACTGGATGAAAGAAGCGGGGCTACTGGAGGTAGTAACGATGCCACCAAAGTTCCATGTACGAGTATAGGGCTGTTGTGAGTTGTCGCGCCAGTAATGGTTCAGACTGTTCCCTTCTGGAACTAATACTTCGAAATTACCAACACCAGGTTTTCCATACGTGCTTTGTATGATACATCCAGGTCCGGTTGCGTGCGTGGTAATTACTCCACCCTCATACCAAGTATAAGGCTCATGCGCGTTGTCTCGCCAATAGTGGACGAGGTTCGAGCCTTCGAGGACTACTGCTTCGAAGTTGCTTTGCGGTCCAGACCCAGATGCTGACCATCCTACACCAGGCGTATAGAGCTTGCCTTGGATGAAGGAAGCGCCTGCCGTAGCTTTGGTGCTGACGATGCCTCCTTTATGCCATCCTTCCGTGGGCTTGGTGTTATCATGATAATAGTGCACAAGATTGCTCCCTTCAAGTACGAGGAGCTCGAAATTTCCTGGGTATACTCCATATCGATTAAATCCGCTTTGGATCAGAGCTGGAGCCGAGGTGGCAGCGGTGGATATCACCTCGAACGTAGGCGGGATAATCCTAGTGATATCCCCCGGATGCCATTCGAGCGTCTTGCCAGCGTCATCACGCCAGAAGTGGACAAGTTTCTGAGGCTTGGAACAATCAAGAAGGGCAAGCTCAAAATTGCCTGGGTTCCCAAAGCCACCTTGAATGAGTCGGTTGGTCATAGTTACAATTTAGTGTCTGAAACAAGGTATTAGTAGATGCTGTAAGTCAAAGGCTCAATAAGGAATTTTTCGAAAGACTCGAGTTCAGTGCCGTAGATATAAATGAAGATTATGATTGAACTGTGCAGGAAGCTTGCAGGTCACTTGCCCACGGTGAAGGCAGTTGCATCTTTCTATATAGTGGACCCCTGAAATTTCACGATCTGAACCAAATTTAAAGATAAGCCACATCCTAGCAGCAAACAGCTGACGATGGAACCACCATCATGCAGCAAAATTATCGACTCTCCAGCCAAATATTTCATATCCTGAGCGGGACTAAATCGATAACTGCTGACAATCAAAAGTTTTGTTTCAAAAGAAAAAAGGAACTATCAGGTGCTTAGCTGGCTGGCCAGGAATGATTAGAGAATTTCGGATTCATTGGTTCGGGCAATAATAGCTAGCCGGAAGAGAAACTGTGCAATGCATAACCACGAAACTGTTCGTATGATCCATCAGAAGATGTTAGCCTGAGGAAACACAAAGCGTGTACAGTAGGTAGTGTTATCCCCCCCCCCCCCCTGAATAGTTGTTAGCGTGCCACTGTTTTGCCTCCGTAACATCACTATAACATCTCCTGATTAGGAAGCACGTGTTATGGCAGAATTGGGTCCTACGACTTCGTACTTCGCGCATTTAATACTTTCCTCACTTTAACACAAAATTAATATATCGTCGCCCCAGATACAGTAGGAATTAGAGGGCTTTGTAACCTCAATCTTTTCGCTTACACTACTACTACTACCACTACCACTTCCACTACTATTAAATCAAGAAGATGACTTTAATTGGGGCGAATTTATCTAATTTGAGGAGTTGAAATCACCTCCCTTGCCTTATACTCCTTTCTGGGAGTCTATTAATATCGACGAGGCTAACAATAATTCTACAGCTTCAGACCTAAGTCCTTTAGGTCCCTAGGATTTAAATGAGCCCTTACCTCGCTAATAATATACTAAAACTTATATACAATAATCAAATATAAATCCGAACTACTCTTCTATTTAATATTACTTATTCTCTTATTTGCAAAAGGCTTTATTATAAGCCCTTATATATAACGATCTTATTTTCAGTCTGTCTATACTTTGCAAGTACTAAGGTTATTAGTTAATTGTCAAGGACGCACTCAAGCAGGGTGATGCGCAAGCAACAAGCAAGTGATACGACGGTGTCTAGCAAGTGTCTTCAATTCAACATACGACTAACGACTTTCTACCAGTTCAAGAATAATCGTTTACTAGCGCAGTCACTTCAAGATTTTGAGACCGTAGGATAACGTAAAGTATATACTGCTTGCCTGAAAATGAAGAAGGAATAAAATGTGATTAAAAGTTACCTAGCAGAACTTCAGTCGTAAGAGATAATACTACACATTATCACCCTCGAAAAGTGTTCAGTGACAGGTGGCTTCGACTTTCCTCATGAAGCATCTTTTCTAAGAAGCCAATGCCCGAAATTTAATGGAAGGCTTAAGAGGAATTGATAGCTAGACTCCATCGGCCAAGATCAAGGATTATATTCTGGCCCAGATATGAGTCGAAGGGTCGCGGTTCTCGGTTCTCTGCCGCTCTAGAAATGGAAATAGCATGGCAGAATATTAAGGTGAGGGAAACATTCATGGTGGCCAAATGTGGCTCCTGCTGCTGGAGGTTTTAGCGGGTTGCAATAATAGGAAATGAGGGTCCAGGTATTGTGAACGGCCGATTAGCTGGCCGCCGACAACAATGAGGAAACCTCTCATATCTAGCTGCTTGCCAACCATTTTATTATTACATAAATAGTTATCATGTTTTATTACCATGCACAATATATAAAAGAGGTTAGGTAATACTACTAAGTAACCTAAATTGAATTTTTTCTATATGGCTACTCGGTCTTACTAAATGGATTTGCGTATCAAATAATAACACTGAATATGTACTGAAGAAAAGATATTCACAAGAATGAATAAATACAAAGGGCCCTCCTATCCCAGTCTCTAAGAATAATACTGTAGAGCCTGCAGACTTTGGCAATTAAAATGTCAAAGTAGCACCTGCAGTCCCAACAACTGAGGCTTTCACTTTAGCAGAACCAAGCAAGGTATATGAATATGGCATGCTGTTGGCAGTCAATGTACCAACCGGCGCCGTGTTACTTCCGATACCAAGCACTGTATCAAATACATTGGCATATCTGGTCACAATCATTAGTATACGAGTTCCCTCCTCACTGACTCACTTCTTGCTTTTAAAAAGAGGAACGACTAACCCAGTAGAATCACTATACAACGCCGCTATGGGCTCCGTTACATTCACGAAGACAGAGCTTTGCACGAGAATTTGCGCTCCATCTCTAGTGTCAATCCCAGTATTCATGTTTTCAAAATAACTGTTGTAAATGTGACCTGTTCCATATCGTAGGGAAGGTGTACGGCTACCGATGTTGAACCAGTGGTTATTGCATTGCGTGACGTGAAGATGACCTGTGTCCTCCGCAGCGTTGTTATCGCTATGGCCGATGAGAGAGGCTTTCCAGTGGTCGTGCATATACGTGTTCGATAGAGTGACCCATTCTGAGCCATGTGAGACGTCAACTAATCCATCGTAGTAATCCTTATCATGATTGAGGTCGGAATAGAATTCACTGATTGTGAAATTAGCTGAAGTGCTAGTGTTTTGGTATACGGACTTGGGAATCAAACCAATGATCAACCCAGACATTCTTGGAAGCCTGGATCGTGATGCCGTCCCCATTGTCAGCAAGAACGTTTTTGCTGATTATGTTACGGACAATGACGTTGCTTTGCTTCCATACGAAAAGCCCGATACCGTCGAATGCTGTGTAAAGTTATTAGTGAACTAGGCTGAGATAGAAATTACAGCAAGAGAACTTGCTTACTTGCACCTGGAAGACCAATTATTGTTTTATTGGACCCGATTCTGACCTGCTGTGCACCAGAAATTGTCCCCGAGACCACAATAATGCGGGGGGTAATGTCGTTATTCTTCGAGTTATCGGCAGCTGCGGAAAACTGTGCAAGTGTTGAAACGGTAGTAGTAACACCGCCCTTGCCTCCTGTTGTTCTGTTACCCAGAAGGGTGAGCAAAGAATCTTGAAATCTTTGAACTGGGGAGAATTACCCTCCATTTTGCATCGCATAACCAAGGCTGGCGACGTCAGTAATTGTTGCTCTCTTTACGATATTTGCACGTTCAACAGTGCCATCTTCGGTAGGTGTTGGAGCTGCCGATACCGATTGTGCCAGCAAGGCGAGACCTGAAGAAAGAATTGAAACCTTCATTTTTAAGAACAAAGTGAAGAATGAATCTGAGAGATGGGGGATACATTTTTGAATTCCAGAAACTTGTGATACTTATATAATGAAAGAGTTTTGGTACCTAAAGCAAGTAGCGCTCTTTCACTGAAAAAGGCGTAAGAGGTTATAATCCAGTCTCCTAATTTCATTTCCACGAATAAAAGCAAAGGCTAGCGAACAAAGTACATAATGATTTTCCAGCAGGGTAGGAGCTCACGACATGGTAAGGTCTTTACCGGAATCCGGACCGTCCTTTTTTGGATTCAGGTGAAAGAGATATAGTGGTTTGTGGAGTATAGTCCCAAGTGGAGAAATTCTTTCCGTCTTGGCATAGTTGTGCGGAAAGCTTGATTGATGGATAGGTATCTTAGTCGCATTGCCAGATCCCGGATCCCCGCAGGGTTTCTCTCCCAAATCCGGGGAAAGTTTCTCCTGACATCAGCACGATATCACGTGTTTCTTATAACCTTAGGGAATTACTAAATTTCACCGATACCATGCTAAGTATCTCTTGCCTAGACTCAGTGACTTCTGTGGTCACATTCGGATCTGAATGGACTCTAAGAGTGCGTAGATTCCAATGGTGTTTCTCTGTATAGAAAGCAGACATATCGGTGGCTTTTTGACATCCCTAAACAAAGTCTAGAGCCCTTTTGAACACTTGATACGACCTAAATCTTAAGTTTAAACATATCATGTAGTCCTCTTTTGAGCTTCCCGGCATATTGTTACTACAGTAAAAGGCGAATTGCGTGTCGCTAGATTTTGAGTTAACTTTTTTAAACGGCGACCATTTCCGGACACAGGTGGCTGTGTACCCGTGCCCAGTTCTACCTTCAGGTACTACTGCTGATCGCAAAGTGGAGATGTCTTCAGAGCAATTACTCTTAGTAGGAAAAAGCAGTGAATTCACAGCAGCTTAGCAAGGGACGGATAGTCCTCCTTACTTGTGATTAGGGATGCCATCCAATCAGGTTGAAGGTCATCAACGAGTCCGTGGATTTTGGTAAGCTTGATCACGAAAGCGGCTCAAAATTCTTCAAGATTGACCTCAACCTTGGCATCCTTGCACATTGTTTAGACTCTCCCAGTTCCAAAGATGTTCTCGCCTAGGGAAACTTTCATTCTCTCTCAATTGTCACCGCCTACCAACCCAATTCTCCAAATCAATCATCCCTGCTATCACCACCGCAACCACCAAACCTGGCCATTACAGCCGCTATATCCATTATTCACCCCCATACCCATCTTCCCTGCTACTACCGATGGCTATTATCGCTGCCATCACCGTCATCCTCATCCGCCAACCTTACCTTTTCCATATCCTTTCTTCAATCATCAAAACTCCCCCCAATATCCTCACCTCTCCATCATCCCATTCTCTAATATTATTACGAATGCCACCGCCTCCGCCATCCCCACCGTTATTGTTACCACTATCACCACTAATTTACTGATTCGTACGGATAATTCAACTCTAGAGATTCAACCAAATGACCAGAGATCACGATTGGTCAAGCATAGCATACTCCAACAACGAAGTGGCGCTCGCGCCACTTCGTTTACCCCTTTTGGCAACACCGCGGATCTCAAGTCGTAAGCTAACTGAACGATTACCTCTAGTATGTATACTTACGGCTCTTAAGGCGAAAATAAGTCTACAATAAATGATCCAGCACAGGTTTTACCAGTCTCTTCATCCAAGCTCATCTTTAAACCTGTCGACTCTTCATCTATTGAATAGCAGAGCCACCTTGGTGAATTCAGCCTCAGCGGCAACGCAAGTTCAGCCTCAGCGGCAACGCGAGTTCAGCGTCAAGAATAACTGCAAACCCTCAACGGCCAGCTGAACATGACATCAAAGAAGTTGTATTTCTTGGTTGTCGGTTAAAAATAGCTATTGCACTCTCCATTTTGTACTAGTTGAGCTCAGTTTTCATCTTATCCTGCCAATCAAATGTTGGGTATGAGAACAATTATGCATCGAGGCGCTAGATGAATTATTGGCACGGGTGAGTATAAGGAGAACATCTAGAAAACATTTTAACTCGAACTCCTCTTCAGTTACTCCTTCTTTTACCCGATATTCTTCCTACCCACTTGTATTCGATTTTCTATATCTTCCGAATTAAAAATCCAAATCATTATCAATAATGCAACGATCAATCTTTCTAATCTTGACCGCACTGATTTTTACCGTTGGTATCCTCGCTGATGCTCTGAATAACATCGACGAGGTCTGCAAGCCCAACCTGCCAAATGGTGGGAAAGCAATAATATGTCACCAAACTGGTTTGAGCAACTTCAACAGAGATCCTCCAGTCTATAATGCCGCCTTTCGAAATGATGCAAAATCCATATGCTGTTCTTCCGGCAGTCAGTGTCTTCTATCACGAAATTATAATCAAGTGGCTTGTTACAATCCGAGGTAAGCTACTCTCTAATTATTACAATTATCATGAATTCAACCAAAAGGAACTTCGAGCTAATTTAACCTCGAATTAGTACCAAGATAGCGAGAACAGCTACTGCTTCTGGCAATTGCAATCTTGTCAAATCGGATAGAGCATATACTGGGCAACAGTGCACTTTTGGAGACAATGATATACTGGACAAAGATGATAATAGTCTTAGTGGGACCGAAAAGTTTACTAGCGTCAGTAATGGAGTTGGTCAGGTTGGTGTGGATGTTGCTTCTTCTGGCAGTGTTGCAGGCGCTATTAGTACTATGAATAGTTTACGGAACGTCCTTGTTGGTTGGGCTGGGTTCAATCTTCTTGCGGTTGTGATGTGATGGGAGCTCGAGCCTCTGTAGTATTCTAGGTACAGGTTGGTTTGGAGGCGTGGCGTCTATTGAAAGGAGTAGTTAGAATCTACTTTGGTTGTAGTATAGTTATCGTGGAATTTGTTCTGTATCAAAAGAAAATTGTCTTGTTCTCGGGCAGGTACCTACGATGGTCAGCTTTTTTTCAATTCGATCAAGAAATTAAGGCAGTACCGTACTACTCGATCGAAGGGGAGATGAGGTTTATATCACACAAGAGATCGTTGAAGTGGTAGTAGAGAAATCCGCTCAATCGAAGAGGAAACTAGGTGAAGTTTGCTGAATGGGCGTCGGCTCAAAAGAGCAGGCCTTTCGATCAAGCAAGAAGTCGTTCACTAGATCGAAGAGGAGTTTACTTAAGAGATCTCAGGCATCAATTAACGCCTTGTATATCACTAGCGTTTCATCAGCATGGTCTCAAACTTTTCTTTTAATAATGTTTTGATCAAAATAGGCTGTGCAGCATCCAGTTTCGGCGCCATGATAGTGGCTGACACAAAATGCTGACTCTGGCGGAGCTGAGGAAAGTATGTAAGAATGGACAAGAATTGGCTTCGCGATGCAATTACATGGCAGTGGTAAGTTACCTTTGGAGTACATCCGGTGAGGGTGCACAGCCACAGGTATCAGCAGAATTGGACCCCGCTAAAATAATTAACTAAAAATTAGCGACACCAATTCGCCTTCTACTGTACATCGGCTAGGCAAAAGCTACATAACTTTAATTACTAGATCTACTTTTAATATAATAACAACTAAAAAATTCACCCTCAAGGCGTACTTCTCCCGAACCTTCCCAGAATGCTACCCTCGCCGCTGCTAGACGAGGCGTCCACCATATTCACCAGCTGCACACACTTTAACCCATCCTGATCGATATTGTTACCGTACTCATTAGAATATGATCTCGTATAGTGCATCCCACCCGACACATCTTGATTGCTTCGTAGGCCAGTAGGTGCTTGTCCTGTGCGATGGTCTGAAAGATGCTCGTGAGAATTCCCAATGAGTCGAGAAAAGATGTAGGTCAGGAGGACACGGATAGAAGGCATGCATGCACAAATGACGCCAAGATTGACCTCAACAATGGACCAGTATCCGATTGAATAATAATCGTCTATTTCATTTTAGTATTTATTCTTGTTTAATAGCATTGGGTAACGGTGGGGTAATACATGTAGGATTTGTAGTATTCCTGAAATGAACAAGCGATTGCAAACGCACAATGCTAACTATTGTCACGCTATGGACATGGTGTAAGTAGTCGTTTAGTATGTAGGTTTTGTTCCGAGAAGGTGAAAGGCAGATAGCGAAGACCTACAAGAACCCAACACCGAACATGAGGCCGGCATTCAGCTTCTTCCTCCAATGAAGGTTAAGATCCCGTATTTCATAAATAGGCAGACTAAGCATCAGAAAGTCTATTATGATGCCAATGGCGGAAACAGACCAGGCTGGACCGCTAGGCCCAATACACCTACCTGGTTCACCGTCCCATTGCTTCCAGAAATGATAAATTGGCCTGCATTGAAAGGCGTTCACACATACAAAGGTTATAGCACTGAGAGCGGACACAGCTATTAGGCACCAGGTCGCGCGACGAAAAGCTGGGTCAGAGAAGATACGCAGATAGAAAAACAATATTGAAGTTTTGGTGATTGGCATAATAGCAGCGTAAAGTACCTCTGCGAAATAGAATTGCTGCTCAAATAAGTAAGCTCGATTGTCTTCAAGAGAACTCGTGAGAACACACGTGGAAAAAGATGACTATGTCCTCTAGTGGAATAGCCCATATATCCTTTCCAAGACGACCGATAGAAGCTATAGAGCTCATTGCCGTAAACGGTACTATGAGAACCTAAAGCTTTTAATCATAATTCAAAGTAAAGGGGATGGTAGAACAAACAGCAGCGAAGATAATAGCCCAGTCATCCCACCAAAAACCTCCACCTAATGACTTAAGCCTTGAGATACACCTCAACATCACCGCAGTTATAGCAAGTGCTCCCCCTGTGGCCCCAAGAACCCCAATGATGTGACTGCGATCCCGGGGTTGTATTCCACAAAGATTTGAAGTGATATTCTTCGTCGCTTTCCAGCATATTAGCAAAAGGAACTAGAATGAATGTGTAAGTGATAAGTGACTATACTCAGTGCTTGTACGATTGTGCAACTTCCAACTACACAACTGTTGACCTGAGTTTTAAGAACAGTATCAGAACATTGACAAGCTATGTCATTTGCAAAACAGCTCGAATTCGAAAGATTAGAAACAAGGCATGTAAGCTAAAAGCCGCGGCTGGTTAGCATGTACCTTAGCAACAGATTAAAGGGAGAGAAACGAACCGCACAATTGGGAAGACTAGCTATCGCACTTGGAACCGTCGAGTTACCAGCTCCCAACACTGGAAAGATAGCTAAGATATATGTGATGAGACACGAGATGAGATGCATTGCGAGATAAACAAACTACCTAGAAATGGCGAGGTGGATAAGTAGCTGGCAGACAGTTGTTTGCGTCGGCGAGAAGCCGCGTTTCCGGGGTTAATCTTATTGACCTTTAGGGTATCGAGAAAAGAATTGTCGATTAGAGCTCCTAGAAAGTAATTAATTAGAGATCCAGTCGCTTGATATCAGCGTCCCCTTAATTAATCCCCTCGATTCATCCCCGCATTTGTCCGCATCCTCGGAACACTAAGTTTCACCTCACACTCTAACCCTTATTCCGAGAGCTTTCCCGCGTGGCAGTGAGCGGGGTCCAGGGGTAGCACATGCATGAAGTGTGAAAACAAGCTGTCAAAAACGGCCTTGCATAATTTCCTGAGTTCTAAATCCAATAAGACGGCTTAGGAGAAGGAACTTGTCATCTGCCTCAGCGGCCCGAGCACAAAAGTTTTGGCCAACCCAGGCCAAAAGGGAGCGTTCCGACAGGTTTGAAAGAAAACCTCTGGCCCTTTTGGAATTCCAGTACGCCACAGTTATTGCAAGCAAGCAATTGCGCGAATTGTTTACTAAAAATGCAAAGAAATTTATAGCCCCTGAACAATTCCAATTATGTAATATCTTGTTCTAGATTGGGAGTTCACATGTTAATTCTACTTCGTACAAGCTTGACGAAACATAAAATGTGGATAAGTTTAGGACTTGGGACGGGGTGGCAAGGAGCTGGTGGGAGCAAGTGCTCGGCATAAGGATCTCAGGTATGTCCCGAGTCCGAGCCCGACAGCCAGAATGTCACCAGCTTTCTGAAAATACCAACGCGCCGCGGGTTTACTAAAGCTGGGATCAACAATGAGCAGATCTTTTGGTTACTTTACCATTCTTGAGATTGTTGGCTTTCATCCAAGTTCCTTAGTCGAGTAGACTGGAATTTCGTATCTCCCTGACTATTCCTCTGTACGTTGTTCAGGCTGCTCAGGCGGGTCTGGTGAGCCGAGAGTGAGCCGAGGGTAATTGTCGCCGAAGTTGAAAGGACAAGTGTACTAACCAGTTTGGGACATAGGAACAAGGCCGTATTCAACTACCACAAAATATGTATCAAATATTATGGATATTTAGGGTGGTTAAGACTTTACGCTATCTGTTAGTATAGATGCTTTAGCCTTACTGTTATGATGAAAAATAGGGATATTATCAAACCATTGGAGAAGAATGATGAGGAATCCAAGTTAAATGAAAATTTGCGGTTGCAAATTTGACCAGCCTCAGTTTGAGGAGTCCATGCTTACACCAACTCGTTCCACTTCTGGGTCGTAAAGAGGTGTGTGACTGCGATAGCATATTCGGTGTGCGAGTGTAATACCTGCGAAAATGGGGTTAATAATTCCAACTTACGCAGATGGAGACAGCGTAAGGCTGTCGGACCATTGAAGGCGGGGCTTTGAAACGCCAGGAGATACGACTTTGGTACTCATGGTAATAGTTGTACGTTTACTTCCAGCATATTTTACGCTAGTAGGGATCGCCGGCCAATAATATATTTATGATCCAACTCTGCCCTGATGTATTGAAATCACACTGAACGGTGTAGGATCCCAACATGGAGCCAACATACCGTATTCACACATCGAAGCAAACCTATAAGCTTACACACGGCAAGCGACTACTGTTACAAGTCCCTTACAGTAATGCGAAGAACCATACTATCCCTCAAATCGTCCTATAAACTACACTGAATAGCAGATATGCTATGCTTTTGCTAACCGTCTTACACCTCAAAAGAGTAAATGTGACCAGTCATCCTTAATATCCCTTAAAGAAGTTAATTCATGACACTAAAGGAAGACTAGGTGGGTATTTTAAGGCTCTCTAAGAGGTGAATATAAGAGGCATAGTGGGATATTTGGGAGAAGGACTAGGAGACGATTAACAAGGGGGCATATAGTGGAATTATTACTCCTGCTATAGAGGAAATTCTATAACGGCAACCTACAATTTATTTTTGATAAGGCGATGTAAGAGGGCATAGCTCTGCCTTTACAAAGTCTGTCCATAAGGCTATAGGAGTAAAGGTTATCGGATAGCTTCTTTGCGCTCCTGATCTGAGCCCTATAGAGACTATCTAGGATGACATGAAGGATTATATCCATGAGCATTACCCTAAGGTTCATAAATCTTATAAAAGACTAAGGCAGGTAATTCAAGAGGAGGGGGAAGGACCAAGGAACAGTACTCTTACAACATGCACTCTCACCGGAATCGCACTAGACTAGGGTCGCCTGGGCCAATTAGCACGGTACAGATTCTACATTCTCGTTGAAAGGGCGGCACCACATAAGAGGTGGGTCCTGAATTCCACGGCCTATATTAGCAGCGTCGAACTTGTATAAGTTACTTGAATTTTGTGTATATTAAATAGTAGTTAATTTTATAAACAAAATATCTTACATTAATTTTGTATAAGGGGGAAATATTGTAGGCATAGCTTTATTGTGATAAAGCTAACACCCAATTGCGGCTCGATGTGGCTTATACTTAGAATTTCTTTTTTTATGTAGGCTTTCATCAGCCGTACAGACACCTTCTACTTCTCTTCTTAAACCCTATTTCAATAAATTCAGCACTATTTCCTTCTATGAAAAGGTAGATTAGCTTTCACAACATCGGCTATCTCTTTAAATCATTATATAAAACGCCTTGAAACGTGATATACTCAAAACTACTCCGGGCCTTGCGTAGATTCAAATCCGCCTCCTTTCAGGCCCCTTCACCCCGAGCTTGCTCTATCTATCTATCAGCTTCACCCTCCTTCTCCAGGCCGTCTGCATTTGACATCATGGAGCAGTGTAGTGTAAGCAGATATTCCCGGCCAGCAGAGCCTGATTCGATGATAGCTTGGCCTAAAAGAGACAAGAATGTCCCCTTTACTGATTGGGATATTCGAAGTATCTCTGAGACTTTATCCCGCTCGGGGCAGACACAGTGGAGTCAACTCCCTCGCATCTATGCCGTCCTCCATTCAATATCCCAGACGCAATTTATGAAGGCTTTTCTGGATGATAGTGTGACAGACCTCGGATTCCCCTTCACAAATCGGACCCTCCCACATACCTTTTCAGACCAAGCGGCACGAAAAGACTTTCTAGCTGCGCAACATCTAGTAGCTAGCACAGTCTTAGAATTCGAAAAGGGGAGCATGCATTACCATTTTTCTCAAACGGAAGATGTTCCCCTGTTTAAACTGTCTGAGCTGGGTCGTGGGCAATTTGGTTCTGTGGATCGTGTACGAAGTGACGTCTCCTTTCAGGAGTACGCCAGGAAGCTTATCCCACGCGGTCGTACTTTCCAAAAAGACAAGAAAATTCTTCAGGACTTTGAGAATGAGCTCCATAGCCTACGAAAGCTTTCGCACCATCACATAGTCCAGTTGGTGGGCAGCTATACGGATCCCAAATTTGTGGGAATCATAATGTCGCCAGTTGCTGACTGTAACCTTAAAGAGTACCTATGGGGGAACTTCGAGCCTTCATTGGTAAGGACATTCTTCGGGTGCCTTGCGGTTGCTATACGATTCCTTCACGAAAATCAAGTCAGACACAAAGACATAAAGCCCCAGAATATACTTGTTTACAAGGGTACCGTTCTTCTCACGGACTTCGGGATAAGTCGAGACTGGACAAAGGCTGGTCGTGAAACTACAACTGGGCAAACGCCTATGACTCCCAAATATTGTGCTCCAGAAGTTGCCGACTGGTGCCCCAGAAACTCTTCTTCTGATATCTGGTCGCTTGGCTGTATCTTTCTCGAAATGTTTACAGTGATATCGGGCTTCGGCATGGATCAACTTTTGCAACATCTTGAGAATAATGGTAGTGAGTTAGGGTACTACCACATGAATCGGGAAGGAGTCGATTCTTGGTACAAATTTGCATGGCCTAACTCAGAGTCCTCAGGTCCTCTCTTGTGGATTCAAAATATGATGAAATTTGAGAAGAGTGAACGCTGGACTGCTCAAAGACTCTCGGATTGCATCCAAGAGCAAAGCGAAGATGGGGAAGCCAGCTACGTTGGGCAGTGTTGTGATACCTCCATTGGATCACCACAGACTGTGGATTCACCACCGACAGGGAGCACAATGCAACTTGATACCGCGGTTCTAGATCCTGAAGTGTCTCAGCATTCCTCTATTGGAGATACCTCAACTATTGGAAGTCTGAACTTTGGCCATCTTGCCGTTGCCTCTACCCTAACAGACCCGGGAAGCCGTGAGTCTTCAGCCCCTCATAAGAACCAAATTCAACCACAAGTTAGAGGCACTAAAAAGAGAGCATTTGAAACAATAGGATGGGATGTTGGAAAAAAGAAGACAAAGAGAGACCGAAAACATCAGATGAAGGGCTCCCGTGAGCATCAACTAGGCAATGAAGACTCTAGATTTCCGTCAAAACAGCCGCTAGTCAATGTGGAAAAGCATGTGGAAGAGGATACTCCGAAAGAACTTCCTTTTTCTTTTGGGATTGCTCAAAGCAACCGTCTCTCACGGGAACAGGTTTTAGGATTCATCGCAGCAACTCAGAATACGGAATGTTTGACATCTCGGTCCATGAGAAGCGCCCGGAGTTCTGAGAAGATAATGTTCTGCTATGGCGATTATATGTTACCTGATGTTGTCTACGCTGAGACATGCATAAGATCTACGCCGTCGCAGTATGCACGATGGTCAACACTGGAAGATCTTGTCAGGCATATGACTCCTGCAATTCTCTACGGGTATAGCAGATTCTGCCCCGATGCAAGTGAGGGTCTTAAAAGCATACCTACAGTCAAAGCCACAAAATCACCTACTGATGAAGTCCACGGCATGTTAATCTTCGGATGGCACGATTCACATACACTAGGAAGTCGTAAGTACGAGAGTGTGCATGAGCATGATGTAGTAGAAGGAGTTGTTCTAGAACTTCAAGATAGGAATACCATGACCGTGGAAGCAACCTTGAGGGTGTGGAATGAGGATGTGGCGGATACACTCACGCCATATTCTGCAACATGGTTTCCGCAGCATATGGTTGAGGGCGAGTGGTACGCACTCGTGCCGAAATCTGTCAGGGCGGAAGATGAGAAGCTGAAGTCATTCGTTTTTGGGAACATTGCAAACCGCGGTACCGTTTCGTCTTCCTCGCGGAGTTCATTGTGTAAGCGCAAGACCAAATCGCTAAATAGCGTCAGAGAGCATTTCATGCAAGAGGAAGATATGTTACAGGAGAAAGCTATATCTGAAACACATCAAAACAGAGATGAAGATGAGAAACTTACTCAAGACTTCATCGGAGAGCTTTTCTACGCAGAGGTAACTCGATTCATCCAGCTTGATCACCTCTGCCCATCACTCCACTAACTTTTCCAATTCGTTTCAACAGGCACGATATTTTATTCTCAAAGCTACATTACAACATGATATTGAGGCTAGCATAGCTCACGGGATGTGGTCCTCAACTCACTCAATCAATCGAAAACTTAATAAAGTATTCTCACGGAAAGCATCGAGCCCAATCATTCTTTTTGTGATGTTGCCCGGCAGTGGGTTCTGTGGTGTTGCAAGAATGACCGGCGCTCTTGACACAACAGGAAGGGACCCCTCTTGGATCGTTTCAAGATGGCAAAACGAGTCAGAACACTTTCCTTAACTTTTAAATTCTCTCATTTGTATTGAGGCTGATTCTCTATAGGAGATTTAAAATATCATGGTTATCTAAAGCACATATTGAATTACAAATATTTCAGGATCTCAGAGTCAAAGACAACTTTGAGGGGTCGAATAATACCACATCAGTCATTCATTGCAGAAACGGCGCCGAAGTGTCGCAGTACAGTGGAATTCAAATGCTGCGAATATTTCAAACGCTACAAGAGCCCAATTCTACTATATCCTCTCCGCAATGGGTTACTTTTCAAGGTGGATGGACCGTACTCGCTTTTAAACAATCTTCCCTGAAGATTAATGTAAAATTGCAGAGCTTAATCATGCTGAAAGATAGCGAGGGAGACTACGCTATAGCCATGAGTTCTGATGGTAAATATCTGGCTGGAGGATCTCGACTCGTGGAGGTGTTCCTCGCAGAGACCGGACTCCGCTTATGGACACTCGAGATACCATCCGGTGATGACGATGAGATTCACACAGCTGCTTTCAACAAAAGCGCAACACAACTAGCTGCTGGTGGTGAGAAGGGTATTATCTATGTAGGTATCTTCTTTTCCAGTGTTGGCTTAAACTCCTATTTGATTGTTATCCAAAAATTCATACTATAGTAAGTCACTGACTTTTCAAAGGTGTGGGATCTGAAATCTGGGCAGCTTGTTGAAACTTTGACTGGTCATACTGCTGCCATATTTTCCATAGAGTACACACCGGATGGGTCTCATATCGTATCTGGGAGCGAAGATAAGACTGTTAGAGTCTGGGATTCTCACTCCCTCCGCAGTCGCATAGTTTTGCCATTAGATGTTGGATGCGTTTGTGTGTCCTCTGGGAAGTCTCGCATATTTACAGGTACCTTAGCCGGTGAGCTGCTTTCGTGGGGCCTTAATTTTAGCGACAAAACTGTAGATGCAACGCCTCAAAGCATCCTGGCTCATGACGATTCCATTTTTTCTGTTCAATATGTGTCCAAAATAGACAGTATTATAACGGCAAGCAAAGATCGGTATATCAAGGTGTGGCCGCTGAACACAGCGGACAAATCCCTCACGGTAGCCAAGGCAAATACGGAGTTTTTGGCTCATAAGGTATGTGCTTAAAGGCTTTTGATCGAACAAGGAAAAGACAAGATAACAGCCGTGTTGTAGGATTCTATTTACGGAGTGGATGCCTCTTCTGATGGCGAGATTATCTTGAGCGCCTCTGGAGATGGCTCAGTACGACTTTGGAACTCGGTAACTGCAGAATGTTTGGTCACAATTATAGGCATGCAAGTTCATCGCTGTATGTGTTGGATTTCTTAACCTATGTCAGCTATGATTTCTTTGATAAATGATTCAATCTAGGAAATGAATCTAACCAATAAACCCGCAAATAGTTCAGGATGTTTCAATGTGTGAAGCTAGGGATATATTTGCAACTGCCAGCCATGGGGAGGGTGGTATACAAGTATGGAGTTTTGAGCGGGTCCGTTAAGTTTTTTCAGGGGTCTTGATTTCCAAACTGGGACCTTCAAGTTATAAATATACTTGTAAACTGAGGCGTGAGGCGTAAATGGAGCCAGAATTTGCTCCGCTCTATAATGACAATTAAATAATAATTAAAGTTAGCAACTGTATCTTCGGGTACTACCAGACATCGAATTTCAAGCCATATGGGGAGAGAATTGACCTGCGATACAAAATCACAAGAATTCTCTAGGAAAAAAGAAACGAAGCCGAAGGGAACTTAAGAGGCAATATTTCAAGGGGTGAGGTTAGAATCTCGCTAGCCATTTCTGCTTTGATTTTCTTTGCCAATAGGGGGCTGCTTTACATTGCCTTGTGTCTTTAGGAACATTCCTTATTCTTCCCTTGCTTTAGCATTTGAAATATTAGATACTTTGACATAACGTAATGTATGGTCTAACGGGTCATATGGTCTAATGGGTCACAATTTTTAAACTACCTTATTCGATCTAGTCCTACGTGCCACACACTCATCCAATTCCGACTCTGAATAGCTTGAATTACTCTCTACCTCTTCCTCTTCAATATCCTCTTCTACTTCTTCAATCGGACGTTTGCGTGGCCTTCTACGTGGCTTTTTTTCAGTCGACTTCATTTCAGCCTCGCGTACGATTTTCAACACTTCCTCAGTACTGAACACAAATTCGCCCTGTAATTTGATTCTCTTGTTATTTATTTTTTTCTTTCGTGTCTAAAGCAACTCTTTATACTCTTTGACCTCTTTCCGAAGAATAACTAGCTTAGTATTCTGACTTTTAATTAGTCTAGTTATTTGCTTAGTATATTGTCGAGTTAGCAATATAAAAGAATTATTACTTGCTAAGCTTGAATTAAATACTAAATTTATATATTTTAATTTAATTCTATCTAGAGACGAGCTTTGTAATATTAATAAATCTAGATTATTTAAAATAATTGAAGTTTGAAATATATAAGGTAGTTTAGATAGTAGTAATAATAGTATATTTAATATTCTCTAAGGATTAAAGGCTATTAAATTAATTCCTTTTTATTTACTTTTAATATTCTAAGTAATAAGACCTTTGACTCGAATATATTAAAAGATTTCGATCTAATCAAATTATTGAATTTATTTTATTTTAGCTCAAGTATATTAATTGATCTCTTGACTATAATATTGCTTTAGAGATTTATATACTTTAATATTAAGTAGTTGAAGTAAATAAGAGTAATAAAAAGGTAAAATTAAAAAGTTAATATTATTTTTTATATAAAGTATAATTAGATTGCTAGTAATATAGCTAGAATAACTATTTATAATCAATAGATATAATTGATTTCCTGACTTTTTTCGTGATTTAAGCTCAAATATTTTATATAGCTATTTAAATTTATAACTATTAGTCGTTTAGTTACTATTATTAATTAAGAAGTATTAGTTTATAAATATATTCTTTGAAATCTAGCTTATATTAATATTTTAAGCCTTAAAAATAATTATAGATAATAAAGTCTTATTAGTATTATTAATATATTCAAGTATAGTTATTTACTTTTGCTTGTTAGCTATAATCTTTTAATTAGATTTTTGAGTAGAATTAATTATTATATATATAGATTAAGTCTTTTTTATTGCAAATTTTATTTTATTTATATTGTAAATATTAGAGAGTTTATACTTTCGCTTATAAAATTATACTTGAAATATATTAAACTAAGCTGAAATCTTCTCTAGAGTAGCTTCCTTATATTGTATAGACTTTAGCTATCTTAAATATATTCCCTTTAAGGTTAGATGTCGTTTTAAAAAGCAGTAAAGCTATTCGTGGCCTATTAAAGCAGGAGGAAGTAGGCTGTGATTTCGATGAGATGCGACTTGAATGCGACGCGTTTGAATCTCTTGAGCTATTTCTTTCAATAACGCTGGGCTTGCTGGATACCCTGTTGCAGTAAGACGTGTAATCTATTGTACTAAAGTGTTTTCTTCTGCAGTTGAAAGAATCTGATGGATTTCATTGGCTTCAGCTCGCGATTTCGATCTAGACATCCTCCGAATGAGAGTTGATTTAGGAATTTGAAAGTGGGCTGTAGCACTTCTAATAGACGAAAATTCCTTTAATTTAAGTGCTTTTATAGCCTTTTGGATATTATCTTCAATTTGAATATGATTTAAAGGTTGATTATTATTCATGTTGAAAGTAATTGAGGTGTAAAGGTAGTAGTGGGGTAATTTGTGACCCGTTAGACTATATGACCTATTAGACTATATATTACGTTATATAAGATATACTATCTATTGTTGTAAAAAAACTCTCTTTTTAACCTATAATAAAATTTTCTTAAAACAACTAAAATAAAAACACTATTTATAAATATTTATAAAACTAGCTATTATTAAAGAAATATTATACTATTTATAAATATATTTTTTTTTCTTTAGCTCTTGACAGATTAGTGTTTTATTCAGTGATTAATAATTCAAATCAGAAAGAAACTTATACTAATTTAGATTTAATATAATTATCTCCCCTAAGTACTCTTACCAAATAATTTTATAAAAGCAAAACATTTTCACGTCGCATTTTCATACACATGCAACTCTACTAAATGAGATAATTCCAATACAAGGGAAAAAGGAATGATTAAGATGCTTATAAAAGGGAGTAGTAAGAACTAGAACAATGATGAATGGTTTTATGGAATTCACGAAGAGGGGAGGATATTGATGATACATACGTGATAATAGGAGCAGTCTGGGCTCGAAATGGGGAGTAACACAAAGTACGATCCATTCTTAATAAATCTTGCGTAAGCTTAAACCGTCTCAATAGGTGTGATTGGCTCCTACTCCTCTTCACTTCCTTCTAAACTCGACAGCTCGGAGAGTTGGTTCATTGTTCACGTCTCTTAATCCTCACATTCAAAGGGCCGGGTCGAAACAGGACCGCGGACTTCTGGTAATCCCACCCTTTACTGCTGTCTTCCAGATCAATATCAAATTCCCAGATGAGCCTCGCGAGAATGAATCTCAAGTACATAATGCTCTTCCTATTGATGCCATTAGTGTCTCTCCATTACTACAATCATTTCTATCAAATAACCTACTCTTTAGCAATGCAAGTCCTAGGACCCAAACTAAATGGGAACACAGCCTCTAGCTTATCGTACTTATCACTACCTGAGCCAGCAAGCCATCTTTCAGGTTTAAAAGCATTTGGCTCGGTGTAATTCTTGGGGCTCCTGAATGCTGCGAAATGACTAATATTAACGATAGTATTACCTGGTACAAACCGCCCACATATTACATCTCCCGCATTCCTCGTCACCCTCGGCAAGCCCCCTGGAACTGGAGAATACATCCTGAAATTCTCATTAATACACGCATTGAGGTATGGAAGGTTGCTGGTAGTTAAAAGAGTGATGTCCTCGGACGTTTTAAAAGAGGAGTGAATTTCGGATTTCAGGAGAGAGAGCGCATATGGCGAAGAGTGAATATTGAAGATTGCACCGGTGAGGACGACCGATGTTGCAGATACGGAGGCCAGGACAAGGGTTGCAGTGTTGGTGAACACATCCTCGAAATCTAGTACCTCTTCTTTACTTGGAAGAAGGTATGAAACTGTAAAAAATTAATATTACTCCCACCCAAAACAGTAACTCAGAACTGGAAATTGTACCATAATCTGGGTCATTATCGTCATCCCCCCTTTCAATCCTCTGTTTCAATAATGCCCGTATGAAGCCAATGCGCCCAAACATCCTGAGTTTATAGATGAAAGGTGATAGTAGCCTCTCCAATTGTTTTGTTGCACTCGACATCCTTCGAAGCTGCGCCAGTATAAGCAAAATGAAGACATTGAAATGAATGCTGGTCAATAAGCCCTCGGACTTTTCACCATACTTCATGGCCCCGAAATCGGCATGTACTGTAGCCCAGACGGATAAGTCTGTGATCCAGTTCGAGAAGTAAGAGAACAGATCTGCAGGAGCCCCGGAATTTACATGCTTCTGAAGCTGGTTGATAAGCGCAGAGGTATAAGAGTCGAGATGGGACTGTGTGACCAGGATTGAGGTGAGAGAGAAGGCGTGCGATAGAGGCTTTTTTGAGGCTTTAAGCTTTTCGCCCTCGGCATCCATCTTTCTAAAGTTTCAGAAATCCCTTTCTGATAAATTATTACCGTGATATGAGCTACTTACTAGCGTTTCTTTCTGTTCAAAAATTGTGCCGTAGAATGCAGGGTCCTTTCGTAGTAAAGACGACCCCCCACCCGGTAGGGGATTTTTTCCTAATATTGTTAGGCAATATCATGTTTAAGAAAGCAAATATATGAGACTCATACCGTAGATAGTTTGCCAAGCATCGGGAGAAGTGAACATTAACTCATTAGGGGCTATTCTTACAACTTCTCCATACTTTTCATGTAGCTCGGCAACCTTGTAAGGGAAAATTCCGCGAGTGACTTGAATTAAGGCCCACAATCGAGAGATTCCACAGTACCATGGTCCCGGAAATAAGCGTAGAGGATGGAAGTAGAGGTTGAAGATAAAATTTGCAACCAGGAGGGCAATCTTATCGTAAATAGTTAGCATTGAAATTTAGTCTGAAAAGATGATGCAGTGGACTACGAACTCCGGCACCAAAACTCAATAGCAAGATAATCGGATTCAAAACCATCTTTGTATGCTTCGACTTGTAATACCAAACCAATAATAAGAAAACTCTCAGATTTTTGGGTTAAACCAAATCGTATATTTATATGCATACAAAAGTTCAACTAGATCAATCAATGACTAACCAAATAGTGAAGCAGGCTGCATCAATCTAGGAGTGACCATGAACAAACATCGATATCCTAAAATCAAAATGGCTAAGCGTTCCAATAAAGCAAGCAGCTTCGGTCCCATTTCCAGCTCCAGCTGCACCTAAGGTATCTAGCTTATTGCGAAACCCTCACCCGATTCTATTGTGTGTGTGTTGTCGATACATATGCAAGGTCATAGCACAGGTGATCTCCAGAGTCTCTGAAGCTGGATCGTAGCTTAGGGGAAAGCCAATGAAGAGCCCTACAAAATTCTTATCACTTAACCAGTTATTTTGACAGTCTTCTCAAGTGCAGGGTTACGCCGGTTACCTATCCTTATCCAATTACACAACTTTTGTTCATCATTTAACGTGATAAGTATTGCAAATGAGAACAGCTCTTCGCCAACTCCCCCTCCTGCTATCCCTTGTGCACCTGCGGTTTGATAAGTCGAGGGATCGGAATATTATCATGTCTCTGATGATAAATCCATTGCATAAATTGGGTTGCTCTGGTGGCAATTAAAGCATGTTATTACAGGGGCTTGGCAGAGGAATTCATGATCTACATCTACATTCGGCACCGGTTGTAATATCTTGGCGCCCAGTTGGCTGGAAAGTCCAATAACCCACTCAACGGCATTGTGATGGCGTCCAAGCATGCACAGCCCTGCACAGATGTACCTCGTCGGCAGTTCTCTGAAGAAATTATTCAACCAGCCAATTATTTTGGGCTTTTGAAATGATAGAGAATCATAACACATTGAATGGTTTCTGCATTAGAACGTTCCATTTCGACCAAAAGAGTATGCAGGGAGTTGTTATATGTTACGCAACTCTCTATTGCCCAATGGCAAGGAAGAAGTCAAATCCACTACGATATAGGTTTCCGAACCCTTGAGATATTATTAAAAGCCTAAAAGCTTCGGCGCGTTGCAAAAAAAATCCGTTATATGCTTTACTCTTTTTCAAAAGATTTACTCATCACTTTAAAATGACTAAGCAGTCTTATTCTTCCCGTTCGCAGCCAGTCCACCATTCCAAACCATGGCAAAGCTTGTTTAGTCCCCGACTTCACCACCTAGGAGACGCCGTCTGCGAAATCGACAATGCATACTTGATTGATAGATGGGGGTTTCCCTCTAAAGCAGCCGAGAAATTTTTCGTCGATATGGACTTGTCTCGCTGGTCTGTTTTAGTTCTACCGGAAATCTTGAATTCTCGAATCCAGCTCGTTACAAGGTTTCTCACTGTGTTGTTTCTAATAGATGGTAAGCAGTATATCACGTGGAAGTTTACTTGGGAAACCTGGGCTAATTCAATTTTTCTGCTTTGAAGATGTTTTAGACAATATGGACTATGAAACTGTAACTCTCACATTTTTAATTCACAGATTCCTTCAAGTTAACGCATCCAGGGTCAAGAATATGTGGTCAATTTGAAAGCACTAGTAGTAGGAGAAAAAACAAGCTTCACAGCAAATGACCCAAATATGATTATCTCTGAAATAATAAATGAGCTGGACAAGTTTAATCACGGAAAGACCAATGAAGTCAAAACAGGGGTTTCGCAGTTCTGGGACTTTCAAGTAGATCGATCGAGACCTAGTATCAAAACCCTTGATGACTATCTCGTATTTCGAGTTACTGAAACTGCGATGAAGTAAGTCAACCCTCCCCTTCTCACCATAAATAATTCAGAAAAAGTTTCAATTGCTGATTGTTATTTTATTTTAGCGTGACGCATACTCTCGCACGGCTAGGAATGGATTTGGAAATCCCGGCAGAAGAAGAGCACTGGCTGAAAAAGCTCGAACACATCACCACGTACCACATTATCATTGTCAATGACCTCTACAGCTGGGATAAGGAACTACTCCAAGCATCCAACTCGAAGACAACAGATATTGGGGGCGATCTTGTCTCCGCTATCACCGTGGTAATGAAAGAGGAAAATGTCGATGAAATGACTGCTAAGAAATTCTTGGCAACGAAGGTGCACGATCTAGAAGTAGAGTATTTTGACTTGGTAAAGGAAAGGGAGAAAGAGGGCCCTATGGCGATTGATGCGAGAAGATATGCCGATTGCCTTCCTGTGATGGCTGCTGGAAACGAATCTTGGAGTCGAGTTACGGCACGGTATAATGTTGTTAATGGGAAAAGGATGAAACCCGTCGAAGAGAATCTTGATTTTCGAGCTAAGTTTGTGAATGGGTATGAAAATCGGTTGAGGTGTCGAGTTAAGGGGCTTTTGAAGAGTTGGTGTTGTGTTCCTTAGCAAAAGAGCGAGACAAAAGCCTTATGTCTGTATCCAGTGTTATTATATATTTTTCAGGGAACCCCTAGCATATGTTTCATCACGGATCTCTCTTAAGGGTTGTATCACGTGTGCTCCATTTCCTGATCGCAATACTGAAATCTTTAAATTATGTTCATCTTTGTCTTTCTACACTGTTCCTACCATAGCGGCGCCGCACCAGAGGTTAAAATATATCCTAGATGCTCGTAACAATACTGATAACTCAGGCCAGTACTCAGAATTAGTGATTCGGTAAATCAACAGTGAGAACGGTTTTCTCGCTTCATTGAAGTCAAATCAAGTCCCAACTGGATTTTTATAAGGCGAGATTAGCATTTATCCTGCAGGTTATGGTGCAAATCAATGACTCTAGGCTTTGAACCTCGGCTCGCAGTACCTAGTCTATAAGTAACGCCCTGGTACAGAGTAAAAGATACGCCATTAAAAAATAAATTTACGTTCACCGTTAACAAAACCAGAGCTAATTAAGAAAACGAATTAAGAAAGAAACCTAAAAAGGCTCATAGATATTTATAGACTCTCTCTTCATATATACACTTGGTATTCCTCGATATATACAACCGCACCAACAACCACAATATATACACTTGGCATCCTTCGATATATACAACGAAATCAGCAACCGCAGTATGCACACCAACCCAGACCTTTCTAAGTAGTCCCCCCGCCCTCAGTTAAGACACTGTGAGTACCAAGCATTCGAATACTTGCAAGTCCCAACTAAACATGTCGTCGCTCCTGTCCAACCTGAACCACCACATTGTCCATAGAGCGGTGCACCAGAAGCCACGGCACTCGTCGAGGAGCTCACCTTCGTAGAGGTCGTACTGCTTGCCACTGTCTTTGTGCTGCTCGAACTCGACCCCCCGCCACTCCCTCCACCCGATGTCCCACCCGGGTTAATGCTACTCATCCCACTCTTCACCAACGTCTTTGGCAATAGTGGTTGGATTTCCTTCACCCAAACTGTCTCATACATTCCCGGACTTCCATCACTGGCAACACTTCCAGGCTCAAGACTTCCCCACTGCCTAGAATCCGTACAGCAGGCTGAATAGCTCCCCCAGAAAGGGCCTGCGGCCCAAGCGGTCCAGCCGATATAGACATCATTAGCGGCCATGTAGTTGACCATGTCGGTAACATAGGAGGCGCACTGAGTGCCGTTTGCGGCGCCGAACTCGGTTATCATCGCTTTGAAGCCGTAGGTTTGAAGCCAGGTAGTCAGCGGAGCCAGATTGGTGGCTGCGGCTTGGGAGCAGACACTATGGGAGCCGGAGAAGTCCGAGTCAAGGTATTCATGGATATCGAATGCTAGCATAGCAGTTAGCGAATTTCGATTATATACTTAGGAAAAGAGCGTTCGGACCAGTGTTATTCACGGGGTCGGTGATCTTGTACATGACAGCACTTGATGCTGGAGAGTTCCCAGAATAGTCTTGAGTCCAAGAATGACCACCTGTGTAGCCATTGCCAGGGGCAAGAATGCTGCGGTATCTGTCAGCTCAGAGTGGTTTGAGACGTCATGTAACCCACAGTTGGTTAGCGCCAGCAGCTCGAATAGCATTGATGGCTGCTTGATCATTAGCAAGAATGAGGTTTGTGTTCATATCATGAGGCTATAACATATCAGCTTAAGCTAGAGATTCATTTACTGGGCACTATACCTCATTCATAAGCCCAAAGATGACCTTCTCATTTGATTTGAAGCGTCCAGCAAGTGTCGCCCAAAACGTAGCGAATTGAGAGGTTGTAGCTGCCTTGGAGTCTGTAGTATCGCCAATGATACTCCCAGTCATTGGTTGTTGTGAGGGATTATTGTATCTCATATAGTTGTGAGGATCGAGGATACAATACGCCCCCTTGGTTACAGTGATATAGTTAACTGCACTTGCAAATTCTTGATAGTACTATGCCTGTATCAACGAAAAGTTCCAACAGCGAAATGATCTCACTCACAGTTTCGTT
Organism: Tricladium varicosporioides; assembly: GCA_021365295.1. Taxonomy (NCBI): domain Eukaryota; kingdom Fungi; phylum Ascomycota; class Leotiomycetes; order Helotiales; family Tricladiaceae; genus Tricladium; species Tricladium varicosporioides. Next base: position 1,137,340 of record JAJTIW010000009.1, on the reverse strand, counting down.
GAACGTCGAGCCGAGGCCAGTGGCCAAAGGGCACATGCGCTCGAGCAGGAAGGCAACTCGGAAGAGATTGACCTACATAGGTCAGTTGTGCTGCCCATACATTCTCCAGTAGTGACACTTACCCCATTCTGGTCAACATAAGTGTCAATAGCAGCTGTGTTGATGAACTGGTAATCGACACCAAAGCGACCAGGTAATCCAGTTCCAACAGTTGCTGAGCCGCCTATTGCTCATCAATAACGGCCAATAGTATCTAGAGTGCATAACTTACTGTACACTCCAAATTCTCCGCCACTCTCAGCAACTCCTGCATAGTAGATTGTGGCCGCAGCTTTGGCAGCCAACAGCAGAGCTGTTGCTGTACTTTTGAAAAACATTCTGAATCCTTGATTTGAAAATCGACCTACTGAAAGAATAGGAAAGATTCAAACACAAGGATATCCTCAGATATATACGAAATAGTCATGGGATCACATCTAGACCATCGACGCGAGAATCAGGAGGAAGTCAAAATATGCAAGGGGATGACCGGACTTCATGGTAATAATTAATATAATTTCGGCAAGACTTCCGAGAACTTGAATGAAAACATGGCCTTTAATCCTTGCTCGCATGAGATCTGACATGTGTATCTAGAGTGTGGAGAGATCTGGGGAGCCGCGGGCCGGCGGCTCTAATTAGTCCGTCGGAGGACCTACTTCCGCAACGACTACCGAAAGTCAAAAAAACAAAACTATAGCTGGATCAAGAAGATCTTGATCCAGGACTGGCGTCAGCGTCCGCACTTGCATTGAAAGGTCATTTTAGGGCCTGCGGAAGTTTCAACGGGCATCCTAGAAGTGGAAATATTTTGGCAACCCCGCAGTTTGGAGATGTCTTCTGCCGAGTGGCAATATGAGCTATTACTAGAGTATAGTAAACGGCTAGTATGAATTTTATAAAGAGAAAGAGGTAACTTCTCTTCTTGTAAAAGATAATTCAACGTCTTTACCTACTTCAAGATGTAATAGAATAACAATTTACTTTGTAATTTCTAAAATGATTCTAACCCATCCTTATAAAGAACAAATGATGTAAAGCCCGCTTCCTACTAAAACCTTCCACATAAAAAGCCTACTAGCAACAGTAATGAGGAGTGTTGGTTTACTCGTTTGAGGAAAAGAATTAGAAAATAAAAATGGGTCAGGGGACATGATATGAAACAACTGAAGACCTCCATCACTATTGTCCCACCACACTCCCAAATCCCAATTAGTCAATACTATGCCTATGGGTGATACTAGATCTCAAGAAGGATCATATTGGCGGTTGTGCCAGTACAGTACTATATTATGAAATTGGCGAGCCTTGGGTTCTATTTGTAGGCCTAGCGAATATATAGCTTTTGTCCTTCACTTCATGCATGGCCATAGTAGTGCCATTCAAGCCAAAATTTGTGACATAAGGTGAACGTGGTACAAGGGTTCAAAGGGATGAAGTATGGGGAGAAGGTTTTCATTCATATCTGTATCGTTAATTCTGTTCGACAAAGTTAGCAGGTTTAGTATCTAATTAAATAGATATAAAACAGCATCAGTTGATCATGTCTTTGAGCCGCAGTCCCCTTTGGTGCTACCCGTGGACATGACCCTTTCTCTCTAATACTTGCCATTCCGTGAAGCCCCCCCCCCCCCCCCCGCCCCCCCCGTTATATTAAGTCGGTTCACCTATACCTTTTGGAAAGAACTATCCCTAGCACCAGTTACCCCCACATTGACCCATGCCCATTACATGCATGATGAAATATGACTACCGCCGTCCTACATCTTAACTTGGAATAGGTATCGAAGGCGGACTTGAGCGACGTCATAGGCGATATATTCATTGTACTGGAGGTAAGCATTTTTGACACCAGTGTTGCCAGGTAGAGCTGTAATATCGGGCTATTGCACCACATTAGCGTCCTGCCTCAGTGTCATGGGAGAACGAATATGCTTACCATCTTGATACCTTTCAAAGAAGGGTGAACAACCTCTGCATCCTTCCATTGACTTGGCCCAGTGAGACCCTGTCCCCATCTGAGAGAAGAATTAGCTGTCCATCACGGAGAAGCAGAAAAAATCTGTATGCAACTTACGTGGATAACATGCCCTTGGCCTTCGCATCTTCTCCAGCAGTGTATGACGCATTGGTGAGCGTCTGCATTGGATTACCAAGCTCAGCTTCACAAAGAAGCAGAAGAGCATTGTTATTGGAGATATATGAGCAGCAGTAATTTGCAGATTTCGAACTCATGTCGGCAAGGTAGATACCCTTCCCGAACATGTATCCGGATACTGGGGCCTCTGGAGGAGCAATGCGGAGACCTTGACTCAGAATCCCACCAAAGTTGGTGGCTCGAGAGCCATGCCAGAGAAGACGACGGTCCTTAGGAGGTCCTGCATATGGGCTCTTCTCGAATCGCTCTCGCTCGCCCTGCCTTTCGATTCGAAAGATTTGTGTGATCTGATAGTTTGCGTGATGGGTTGCACCCTTTGTGTTAATTAGGTAGTCCTTGAGCTCATTGAATTCGGTACTGTCCCTACGTAATGGTGTCATCTCGTCCAGGTTGAGACCCTGAAATTGGCGATCCAGTGCATTGATCCTCTCAACATCCTTCGGCTCTTTCTTCATAATATTCGAAGCATCCTTCATGTCGCTCAAACTATCGAGAAGATCCACTTCTGCCTTCAACATTTCTTGTGTATTAATGACCGGTGGCCGATTCCGACCGAAAGCATGAGGGATGAGAGAATAGTATGAGTTGGACAAATTCTCAATGGCAGCATTGAATGTTGTGCCGTATTCTGTCTGTGCTAAGGAAGCATTTCCAAAGAGCTCAGAGAGGTCTTTCAATGCTTGATAACCGCGAGTAATGGTGGACTTGCCAAGTTTTCCAAGTGGAAGCTTTTTCACATCGTAGTTGAGCTCAGTCATCGCAGCCGCGAAGTAGTTTTGGTTGAAGATCAATTCAAGGAGCCCTTGAACAGCTGGGTCCAATTCTGACTCAGGAGCTGGCGAGTCGTCCTCGGTCTTGACATTTGCACCACCATTATCTTCATCGTCGGAGTCATCGACGTAACTACGTTCCACAAAAGTGTACTTCCCAGCTTTTGGTTTTCCAGCGCGGTTTGACCAATTGAGACCAGTCTTGCTATTGAACTTGCTCTCGAACTGGTAGATTGCATCGTCGAGGGAGCCATTGCCCAGCATGCTGCTCTGTCCACGCTCACCGACTCTACCCCATCGAGCCCAGGTCTTATATTCATTACCGCCATTATGGAGGAGCTATTGCAAGGTCAATAACGCTGTACAGAAGAACAAAAAGAGACCACAAACCTGAACACGGTAGAATTTGTTGTTGTTATTCGATGCATTAGTCTGATTCAGGTTGGCATCGTATATCAGAGACTTGTCGTCAATGTAAACTCGGAAATGAGTAAGAGGACAAGTCTCATCCACCGGTATGGTAACGTCCATAGATTGAGCGATGTTTGTCTTATGGTTTGCAAGACCTTCCTTCAGCTTTGACTCCATTTTACTCTCCGGCTCCGCCTTGACAGCTTTGGACTTTGAGGCCTGAGCGGCTTTGGGAGGGTCTACTTGAGCCTGTGAGGCCGAGCCATTCGCCTTTGTTCGAGATGGAAGTTGCGAGGACTCGTCGTCCACATCTTTCTTTGCAGCCCTGCCCCTTTTCTTTAGTGCAGGCTGGGTTTGCGATGCGTCGTCTTCAGCATCGTCCGTAGTTGCCACACTTCGCTTTCGAGAGGTGTTGGCCTTGCCAGTCCCATTGGCGGGGGCTGTTGAGGATGCAGAAACACTAGGAGCATCGAGACTGTAATCATCTTCACTCAATTTCTTGTGTTGTTCTAAGCATTCCACAAGCCAATCGAGATTGACGATTGAGATATCATCATGAGATTTTGCTTGCTTGACTTTTGCGGATGGCTTGGCGAAGTCACCCGCTGTTGTGATAAGATGAGTTATTGACGCGGTTACTGTTTTGCTCAGTGTTGCCCCGAGTGCATTGATATAATTTATCTCCAAGTCTGACTGAGAGTGGCCTGGAAAGGTCCCACTCAGGGCAATTGTGCAACCTTCCAGGGGTAATACAGATGGCTTTGAGGCCTTGCGAGTACTCTTTTTTGGTGGCATGGTGATCAATTGAGCAGAGAAAGGATGTAGTACCAAGTAGATCAAGTTGATAGAGATCGTAGATGTAGAAAAGTCGACAAAGTGGGAGGAAAGGAGTGATTAAGGATTTAAGGATGGAAGAGAGAGATGGATGTTCAACTCTCGTGATCGTGGGAAGCGTGTTGACTTTGAAGTGTTTATTTTTAGGCTGCCGTGACCCTGGAATGTACGGTTGATCGTATCTACCATAGGAATATATTCTTCGACGACAATTCCGATGGGCGACCAAGCAGGCAGCAATGGCGTTTTCTCCCTTTTGCCGCAATATTGCTTATGGTCGCCGTACTGTTGCCTGTTCTCAAGCACGTGAACACGTGTTTCCCAACCCCCCATATGTTTCATTATCGCGTCAACCTGATCTCATCGGATATCTCATCTAAAGTCGTCCGTCCCTCATAATACCCTACTCATGGACAACTCACTTTCTGTCTCTTTCCAACATCACAACTCCATGATGGATGCATCAACCACCTTGTCAGATGTCACGGAACCCCCCTTGTTCTCTGTTCCAATTGAAGTCCTGCTCCAGATCGCCTCTGACCTCACAACTCCTGAGTATGGCAATCTCCGCCTCACCTGCAAATATATTGAGGGACAGCTGCTGAACTCGTTCTCTCGGGAATTCTTTACTAAAAGACAGTTCATGTTCACTGAGTTCAGCTTGCAGGCCTTGGTGGATATCTCAGAGTCAAGGTTCTCCCCGTCTCTTCGCCATGTCATCATCAGCCTTGAACGACCTTTTGCAACTCCCAGTAACTATACAAACTTTACGGCTTTCAATGATACAACAGAAAAACGCCAGAAGAGCAATTGCACACTCCAAGAATCTATTGATCATTCAATGCTTCTCAGCACTGGTCAAGGTGTTGAGATGATTGCCCACGCATTATCAAGTTTGAATAACCTTGAAACTATCGGGATGCGAGACTTCTACTCGCATAGCCGCAGGCGGGATAGTATTCGCCAATGGAGGAGTACGTATTCTCAATATATTGCTGCTAGCCAAGTTGATATCTCATGGCTTTTCTCATGCTTCCACCTTTAATTTCTTCTGTACTCTTAGTGATACTGATTATCATGGGACAGGCTATGGTGTAAGAACATACTTCGAGAATACTGATCACCGAATGGAGTTCCCACAAACCTATATTGGTGCAACCAACGGTTTCCGGGATCAAGCCAGCTATCTCAACCAGTCTTTTCTCAATATCCTACGGGCTCTCGGTAAGGCCGGTTCCCAGCCAACCACATTTGAGGTTATCCTTCGCCACAGTAGTCTCAATGATTCGGCGTTTTATATTCCGAAATGGGTTGAAAGCACAGTTCACCCAGTCCTGACTAATCTTCGTACTCTCTTCCTCGATCTCAACTCGACAGAAGCTGAGGTCTGGGTTGACGACGGGACCAACGCCGTTGCATGCACAAATTATCGACTGACACAGTTTCTGTCCAAATTATCTCGCCTAGAACATCTTCGACTTAATTTCCGAATTTCAGACCGTGAGGTGACACAACAGGTTCTGTTGTGGCTATCGAAGCCAGCTCCTGCAACCATGCCTTCACCTTCAACCCCTCTCCCGCCGGCACCAATAGCCATTGATTTCCCAAACCTCCGTCGATTAGATATTGGCATGACTTCCACGACATCAAAGATTCTCATTGACATAGCGCGAAAATTTCAACCCACCCTCCGAGTGATCAGCCTGCACAAGATCACCTTGACACATGATGACTCCCTCGGCGCACCCAGACAGAAAGTCAATCTATGGGCCAGTTTCTTCAGGGAGCTATCAAGGCTCAATCTGAACCTTACCGGAATTAATATGTCTGAGCTTAACCAGCTGTATAGCCGAAATGTCATATTCAGAGATTCCCGAAACCCAAGAAAAAGAAATTGGGGTGGAACCAATACTCAAAGTGGATTAAAAGACTTCGCAGACTCCGTTGAAGTCGAGGATTTCCCAGAGCCTAAGAATAGTGTTCATAGTAATGAAGAGGAAGATACCAACTCCGATGGTAAGTCACTCCACTAGAAGCTTATCCTAACCGGGAGAAAATGTTGATTTGTGTTAGAAGAAGAGGAAGAGGAAGAGGCAGAGGAAGATGAAGATGAAGAAGAAGGAACATCAAGTGAGAGTGATGATAATGATGATAACGCCTAACCAGTACGAGATCATGACACTGCTACTTGCAATATATAATGGCATTAGATTTCTTGCCTTGCTTGGTCGTTTAACTATTTATCTGATATAGAAATATGAGTCTTCTATAGCTCCATCATTCCAAAATTTGCAAAATCTCAGGACAGTTCTCAATGTTGAAGGGATTCATCCCGGACTTCCTCTTCACAGCAAAACAACCTGTACGGAATAATGCAAAATAAGTGTGGGGCTTCCTATTTCTTAAATTATCTTTTTATGTAGGCGACTATCAAGCTGTTCAGAAGCAATTGGAATTCAAGACGTGGTTGTGGATCACGATTGCCTCATAAATGTGTATTTATCGGACAAGTTAACTCAAAGTCAAGATACCTTTCTATACCGAAGGCTTATAGATCCCCTCCAAAAAAACTCTCTTATTACTCTCTTCTGCTTCTTTCGTTTAGCCTTCATCACACCTATCTCCCAATATTATCGCAACACTTAAACCATCGAGAGATTGACAAAACCTCAAGCTCGCCCCCCTACAGAAGGCAAGCAGAAACTATTTTCCCAGCAGCGTTTAACACAAGAAAGATTTCCATTGCGGGGCTCCTCCCTTCTCTTTCTTACGTCAGCTTGATGTTGTAAAAGGGAGTTCGGCTGCCACGTCGTGCAAGTTATTATTTACTCTGATACTCGCTGCCTCACCCTCGGGCTTCCATCACAGTCAAATACACCCTGGATCTTTAGTCTCTTGGAGCAAACACTCCAACCCGAGTATCCAACCATCATCTCCTCAAAAACTACATCAAATGGCACCTATTGCTGTAATGCTTGAAAATCCGTGGTATTGCACCTAGCAAGCTTGTTTGTGACTCTAACCTATAGGACTCTACAGCACTTATAGAGAAAAATAAATTGAAATGGCTTCTTTGCAACAACTTGGCTTCTGATAGAGCTAGCATCAACGAACATCACTCCCCTAGGTATTTCCGAAGCCATAAAATTCTATGGGGTGGGTTTTTGGAAGTGTACCATAGATCAAAAGCCGCCCGCTCTGCGGCCTCATCCTTTCTTCATTTCGGCAGGCACACCATACCATAAGCTAGAGCAACTTCAACCACCTGGAAACAAGGATAATATGTTATGTAACAATTTCAATCGAAGAGCTAAGCTTGTGGGTGAAGAGGTATTTGTTAGCGTGGGCGAGAGAAAACAGGTGGCATTTAAATTCACACTCCTCCGTGGATTCTCCGTTGTAAATAATTAACCCAGCTATCGCTTTTTCGAACTCAACAATGCGGAGGAGACAAAGATACTACCCGGAAAGGCATGCTCTTCATATCTTTCTGTGCGCCGCTAAAGGTGGTCAGCGAGTAGCTGATGTAGACTTCCTCGCGCTCATCAAAGATCCCTTTCAAAGGACGAATCCGGAATACTCAGATAGATCCCATATTAATCCGAAATTGGTTTCAGTAGCCTCCAGCCTAAAATACGGAAATAGCAAGCCTTTTTCTTCCCGTGATCTGGCTGTACTTTTGTTTTTGTTGATGTGAGGCCTGGAGGCCTCAGGCAAGTGCTTGCTTCAGCACGTGCGTTTCAGGCACGTCTCACTAGTTGTCATTTATATGTGGCCTGAAGACTTTCCGTAGTTTGATTCTGTACAATAACAAGACAAGAGAAGACAGCAGGATACTGGACGCTGTTGCTAATATACTTGATTTACTCTGATTCAGGCCCTCCTAAATCGCGTTGTGTTGATGACCCTTAGTTATCCGATTAGCTGGAGTCGTTAATTCCAACAGGTTATAAGCCCGGAAGTACTTCACTATATAAAGGAGTTCCTGAATTAGGCTATTATTGTCAAGGGTCTGAGATTACAAAATAAAGGACGATTCAACTATCAAGGAAGTTAGAATTACCAAGCTAACTAATATAAACTACTAGTCTTAGACTACAATAACTCAAGCTATAATTAAGGCAAAGGATACCTAAGAGACTATAGAGCTACTAAATCAAAATACCGAAACGTCTATAAAGAATATAAGCAATAGAACAGCAGAGGAGAAAGTAGCGGACCTGAGTAAACCTACTATAACAGGGATAATAAATCGACTAAAGAATACAAAAGCCAAAATAGTTATCATAAGATACTATAGGCAAGAAGCATTGTCAAGAATACTTCATTTACAAACCACGAGAGAGTAGTAAAATATACTTAGGTATATATATCTGTCTATAGGTAGACAATAGCTATCTACTATTTTATAGAGGTTTTATAGATTTATACCAAAACTAGATACGACTATAAATTCAATTGTCACAAGTCTACAAGAGGTACAAATAAATATCTTCAATATTGACCTTCTATAGAAGCTAATAGACAAAGTAACTACTATTATTCTATTTAACTTATTATAGACAATTAATTCTATATATAAGCCAATTACACTTTAGCTTAAACTTTAGAATAACGTACTTCACAAGCGAGTGGGCCACCCAAGCGAATGGGCCAATTTTCCTTAACATTACTTTTTTCAACTAAATATATTAATTATTAAACAACTACAAATGACTCGTTCGTGGAATAAATCTGACATACTTTTAGCTGTTCAATTCGTACGACAAAACCCTAAAGCTAACATTCGTAAAACTGCACGAATTTATAAAGTGCCTCGTATAACCCTATGTCGCCAAATCCAAGGCACACCTACACAACTTGATATCGTCAACAAAGCTCAAAAGCTTACAAAACTAGAAGAGGAAACTATTGTATGATATATTCTTGACTTAGATTCGCGAGCATTTCCTCCTCGGCGTAGTGCTATTGAAGATATAGCAAATCGATTACTTATAGTACGCGATAGCGGACGCGTTGGAAAGAACTAGACTTCAAACTTTGTACGACGACAACTATAACTCTCTACGCGTTTTACATATAAAATCGATTATTAACGAGTCAAATACGAAGATCCTGACGTATATAACGCGTGGTTTTGGCTCGTACGAAATATAATCAACAAGTATAGAATCTGTGAGGAGGATATCTATAACTTTGACGAGACGGGATTTTTAATAAGCTAGATATCCTCGGAAATAATTGTTATAGCAGCTAAACGGCGTAGTAGGCCTCGTATGATATAGCAAGGCAATAGAGAATAAATTATAGTAATCCAGGGTATTAGATTATATAAATATATATTGCCGCTATTTATTATTATTGCGAGGAAAACCTATCTCTCTTCTTGATACAAAAATATACCTATACCGGCAGATTAAATAGTTACAGTTACATCAAATAGCTGGACAACAAATAAACGAGGGGTAGATTGGATTAAATATTTCAATCAATATACAAGAAATCGTACAAAAAGTAAATATTGTCTTTTGATTATTGATAAATATAAAAGCTATCAATTGTACAAGTTTGAGAAATACTACAAAGAATAGAATATTATTATCCTTTGTATATTATCACATTTATCTCACAAGCTTTAGCCGCTTAATGTTGGGTGTTTTAGTCCATTAAAACAATTGTATAGAGCTAAGATTGAGAAGTTGATATATATATATATTACTTATATCTCAAAGGAGGATTTCTTTTCTGCCTTCTATATAATGTTTTGTATAACAATAACTATATCAAACGTTCGAGCAGGATTTTAAGCTATAGGGCTTGTTCTATATGATCCTGATTATATAATCTTACAACTTGACATTCGACTTTATATACCAACTCTATTGCTAACCTTACCTATAATCTAAGAACCAAAAACTCCAAGTAATATACTTGAGTTACAATCTCAATTAATATACCTTAAGAACCGAGTTATATAGCATTAGAATAGTTCGCCAACTACGATTTTGCAGGGTATTGATCAAGCTATAAAAGGTACAATAAGTCATATACACAAATTGACATTATTACGAGAAGAGATCACTACACTTCATACAGCAAATGATTTGCTTAGCCGACGTCGTCGTACAAAAAAACGACGTGTTCAAGAAGGAGAAGTAGTTAGAGTTAAAGATATCCAAGACTCAGAGGCTCAAAGAGAGGCTAATATACAATTGCAAGCTAATTTGCGAGAGGATAGAGGTCGTACGAAGCAAAGCGAGCCGTCAAAACGATGCTGTAGATGTTGCGGACAACCTAGTCATAACGTACGAACCTGCCCAAATGTTACAGATACCTCTGATGATTCAAATACGGAAGAGTTAGAATAGTTTAATTAATTAATTGTTGAGATATTTAATGATTTTATATAATACCAAGGAAAATTGGCCCATTCGCTTGGGTGGCCCACTCGCTTGTGAAGTACGTTATTCGTAATTTAAATATAATTATCAAATACTTAAAAGAAGCAAAGCAAAGGCTAGCTACTCAAGCTTTGGCACTTGAGATAGCTTTACAAGCTATAGACAGGAAAAAAAACAAGGAAAAAGGTCAGAAAAAAAAAAGGTATTAATATTACAACAAAAAGAGATATATAAAAGTCAAGTACTTCAACTAACTTAGAAATATAAATAAAGGTCGCAAATATATTACTGAGCATTTAGCGACCAAGAGAGCCAGGACAGGACTACTTCTAACCCCAAAAGCCAAAGGAAACCTCTCTCCAAGAGAAAAAGTTTAAGTCGTAAGCGAGTATACTAGCGAGGCCTATTAGCAGACATCTAAAGACGTCTATAATAGCTAGAAATAGCAAGTCGACTCAAAAGCGACTAGTTATATAATACTAGATCATATAATGTTTATTGAATATACGACTTTGAATACAAGGTAGCTAATACTAGCTATAAATAGATCAATATTACTTAGAATCGGGCGCGGAAGGGTTAGAATATTTATTTGTATTAATGGATATACGAGGAGTATAGTCCTGACAAATATATTATATATTCCGCAAATTAAAGAGAACTTGATCTTAGTAGCAAGGCTACAAGATAAGAGACTAATAGTAGAGACTACTGCTCTACCCGAGAAGAAGGCTTTGATTATTAAAGATCGAGGTCGCAAGGTAAGTGTCGCAAGTAGAGTAGGGCGATTGTATATATTGGATATGCCAGCAGAGATCGCGATACCTGCAGAGCTTGTTACAGACAACTAGAAGAGGTCTACAGACTAATAGGAGGGGTTGATAGATTGACAGAGGTCTGAATATATCTGCTAATATTAAAGATTGGGCTACCTTGGCCTATATCTTATTGGGGAAGTATATAAGGTCGTCGGCGGCCTACTGTAGCTAGCTAAGCTAGCGTAGGACTAGACAATATATGATATCTATACCTTGACGAAGAAGGTACAAGTGATCAATAGGTCAAGCCCTGAAAGAAGCGTGGAGCCTCTAGCACGAGTATTTTTAGACTTCTGGGGCCTATACAGGGAACTAGCGCTTATAGGCGATATATATATATTGATATTCATGGACGACTATACGAGGAAGTCGTGAGTTGCGCTGACTAAGGCTCGCTTTATATTGCTGTTTGTATATGTTTACTAGAAGGTGTACGTCGAGTTACAAAGTAGCTTCAAAGTTAAGGCTATTCGATGTGATAACGTGGCGGAATATAAGACTATAGAAAGACCTGTGCTTGCGCTAGAAGGGATTACGCTAGAGCTAACTACTGTTTATTTCCCTTGGCAGAATGGAGTAGCTGAGCGGCTAAATAGGATACTGGTTACGATGGCTAGGTCGATGTTATAGTATACGAAGCTTTTACTAAGGTTCTGGGGATTTGTAGTCGAGATAAACTTAGGTTCCAAAAGTGTTTGTACACGCCCCACTTTTTCAAAAGTACAATTTATTATCAGCAACTTTGCTACTCAATAACTCCACCAATTTAAAAGTTATAAGTACAAAAAGTATACCAAAGAAAGCCCTGATTATACTCTTTAATATTTAATATACCAGCCTTTTGCAGTACGCAATGCGGCCAAGCGATTTGGCATTGAACTAACAAGTATATCAATTAAAGTTTGCGGGACTAACCACCATACTTCTTGGATCTATTCCTTAAGCTTTGCAATATCTACTTAATTCTTCTTTAAAAGGTAAATTTCAGGGTGTAACCTGTGTAATATACCCTTCATAGCCTTCCACGCATACTCTATAGGGTTCATATCTAGGCTATGCGCAGGCCAGTTAATAACCCAGATTCCATGCTCCTCAAACCATGCTTGTGCCTTTCTTGAAACATGAATTTTAGCATATCTTGTTAAAAGAAGGTTCCAGGTTAATATATAGGTAAAAGGCCCTACTTAAGAGCTTCTAGTTGTAAAGTTGAAGAATAAATCACGTCGCGAACGCGAGAATTATATAGTGGGGCATACACAAACACTTTTGGAACCTAATTTTAGTTTGCTATTTGTGGAATTGTATATTGATTAAGCCTGCTAAGAAGTATCTAGAGGAGGCATTTATAGATCGTAAAGTGTCTATTAATTATATTAGGACCTTCGGCTATATTATATATACTGATATACCTAAGGAGACCCGTGGCAAGCTTGAGCCGACTACGAGAAAGATAATCTTCGTAGAATATTTAATAACGTCGAAATAGTATAAGCTATATAATTCTGTGGCCAAGGAGATTATTGTCTCTATAGCTTCCAAGTTTACTAAAGACAAGTTTTGGATATAATTAGACGAGCCTAAAGTGTTAGGCGTTGACATAGATATCCTGGATTTTATAGAATTAGTCGATTTTGACTTGAATAACCTGCTTAGAGCGCCTGTGGATTAGACAGATAGTCTAGTAGCTAGGCTAGAGGAAATCCAAGGCCAGGAACAATCGTTAGAGGTAATAGTAGATATTATATAGCCTTAGGAGGGAGCTGGCGATAATTTAGAGCCCCAGAAAGGGGCTAACGATAATTTGGGGCTTTAGAAAGGAATTGGCAATAGAGTATAGTTTTAGGGGGCTAGCGAAGGCGATTCCGTGGATAGAGATACGATTATAGTCGACGTCGGACTATAAGCTACTAAAGCTAGTAGCAATTAGAAAAGAAGTGTTTTCTTACAAAGCGAGAAAGTTGAAGTACTAGTTAAACGAAGTAGGCGCGAGAGACGTCCAAGAAAATTCTTTGAGCAAGTGTTAGTTGTTTAGGATAGGTTTAATATTCCTGGCATATACGAGAATACTATTAGCGATAGACTATACAAGCTATATTAGAGAGATATAATCGAGGACAAGTTACTTAAGCTTTAGACGTTAAATATCTAGGAATTTGTTAATTTGCCGCGTGGCAAGCGACCTATAAAATCTAAGTAAATATTTATAGTCAAGTATACCCCCACAGGCCTACTTGACAGATTCAAGATATAACTAATAGCTTAGGGATTTATATAAATTCCTGGCAACGACTTTACAAAGATATTCTCGTCGACAGTTCGCTTCGAGTTCTTACAGATACTTCTAGCTATTAGAGTCTATCTAGACTAAGAAATCCATTAGACAAATATCGCGAATATATATATGTGATCGGTACTATATATAGAAATATATATAAAGCTACTGAAGGGGCTACAGGCGCCTACAGGGAAAGTCTTGCAAATAAAGAAATCACTATACAGCTTGAAGTAGTCAGGTCGCGAGTAGTATCTAAAGGCCTACAAGGGCCTAGAAGAGCTTAGCTTATATCCCATCTTCGCAAATACCTGCATTTTCGCCAATCGCGATCGCAAGCTAATTGTAGGCTTATATATCGACGATATAATTATTCTAGAGAATGACCTAAAGACTATTCAAAACTTCAAGGCTAGAATAGCCAAGCACTAAAAGATCAAGGACTTGAGAGAAGTCAAGAGGATCCTCGGGCTTGAAATTACAAGGGATAGAGCCAGGCAGACAATTAAAATCGCCTAGACAATATATATAGACAATTTAATTACAAAATATAATCTCGCGGATACCCGCGAAGCTAGGACACCGCCAGCTAGCTTCGAGCTACTTGAGCCTACGTCTGAAAAAGATAAGCTAGCTGACATCGACTAGTATAAAAGGGTCGTAGGCAAGCTAATATTCCTAATATATAAATCGCGACTAGATATTTGTTTTGCAATCACGCGACTAAGTCACTATACAACCAGGCCTACTAAAAAGCACTGGAATAACGCGATATAGGTAATTAGATATATCAAGGGTACCCGCAAATTTGGAATATCTTTCTCTGCTAGTAAAAAGGAAAGGAGGGTCGAGGAGTACGTCGATTCAGACTATACTAAAGATTATACAGATTGTAGATCGACTTACGGATCTGTATTTATACTCCTAGGCAGTCCGCTGTCTTAGTTCTCTAGAAAACAGCAATCTATATCTACCTCGACTACAGAAGCAGAATACGTCGCATTGTGTCAAGGATACAAGGAAGGGATATAAATTCGCGACTTGCTTAAGGAGCTTGGGTTTATACAGTTCCTAAGCGACTCAAGGGAAATCCAGATATTCAGCGACAACCAGGACTATATTGCCCTAGCTGAAAACCCTGAGAACCACACAAGATCCAAGCACATCAACATTCAGTACTATTATACTAGACAACTAGTAGAATATGGAAAAATCAAGCTGGATTACTGTCTAACAGAGGGAATGCTAGCGGACGTCCTGACGAAGCCACTTGGGTTTCGGGCGTTCCATGCATGTATTCAAAGGCTTGTCAGCCCTTAAGGAGGCTGTGGATAGGGTTATAGGAAGAATAGGATAGATTGCGAGTTGATGGAGGCCTACAGTTCGACGTGAGGGGGCTGTTGATGTGAGGCCTGGAGGCCTCAGGCAAGTGCTTGCTTCAGCACGTGCGTTTCAGGCACGTCTCACTAGTTGTCATTTATATGTGGCCTGAAGACTTTCCGTAGTTTGATTCTGTACAATAACAAGACAAGAGAAGACAGCAGGATACTGGACGCTGTTGCTAATATACTTGATTTACCCTGATTCAGGCCCTCCTAAATCGCGTTGCGTTGATGACCCTTAGTCATCCGATTGGCTGGAGTCGTTAATTCCAACAGTTTTATTGGTGCTGAGAAGAAATTTCTGGTAAAGGTTTCGGAACCATGTCAATATGTCGCTTTGAGCTATGTGTGGAAATTTCAACATGGTCTTAAACAAGAAAGAGATATTACTGTTTCTAATGAAGCTTGGAGGGGCTTCTCTGTCTGATCCAAAACTATCTAAGACAATTCGCGATGTTCTACGACGTGCTCTCGCAATTAGATATTGCTATCTTTGGGTTGACACACTCTGTATAAGTCAGGATCTAGATCCAGACGGCAACCATGGTAAAATTGTACAACTGGAGAACATGTATCCGGTTTATCGTTGTGCTAAATCCACGAAACCTCCATAGAATCAAGCTCTCCAGCAGACCCTCTGCACAGACCCCCTTGACCACAGGATGGGGCTCTAGAGCTTGGACTTCGCGAGATGAAGTTTCTCTACAAGAAAATTATATTTCTCATTCTACACAATGCGGCTACGTCACGAATATGCGTTCCTTGATGAAGACGTATGTTCCCAGAACGTTCTAAAAGTGTATGACTCAAAACCGCCAAGTGTCAGCCGTGTTAACAGAAAGGTCAAAGGTTTCAGGACAAATTCCACGATGTACGCGGATTCCGTCAAGCACTCTACGGGTTGGTCTATGAACAATATAAATGTCATTAAAGCCTCCCAAGGCGTCCTCACTGCGCTTCAATCGAGTTTCGGGGGTGATTTCCTTTTCGGACTCCCATCAACAGGGTTCGAGCACCAAATCGAACTAGAGAACAGCAGGAATTCTTCCATACTCTCACTCTACACTCGTCGCCGAAGACAATTGAATCCCCACCTTCATTGCTCTCAGTGCTAAATTTAAAGTTCATTGTGGAAGAGTTCGCCTAGACAATTTCGGTCCAACAAGAAGGGTTTTCAAGAGGTAGAGACCTTTGCCTTAGAAGACGGCTTCGGAAATTTTGCCGGTGATATAAATCTCTACAGCACAGCCCTTCAAGAAGCAATATCAAATAAAGGCTATAATAGGTTGGTTGATCTAATTATTATCAGTAGGACAACAGTCCGTCTACTAGGATACAGTGAATAGTCCCCCCCTGGAAGATGATTTCGATGCTCAGGAGGCAGGTGTGGATATTCACGAAGATGGTAGGAGAGAAGGTAAGTTGCTTCCAGCATTTTACAAACAGACTGAGACTGTCGGGTCGATGTTGTAGACTCTTAGTGGTGGGGATATGCAGACTGCAAAACAGGAAGATGGGCATTATTCATGTTATGATTTCAACAAGCATTGGTGTCTGTATGATGTTCTTGTCGTTCGATGGCGTGAAGTGCTTGCCGAGAGGGTTGGGATAGGAAGATACCATGTTGATACCTTTGGAGAAAGCCAGAGAGGAAGAGAGTTACATTGATATAGTGTTCTGTATGTTTTGGACAACCTAGTTTCCACTTTTTTCTTATACTGCCGATGGATAAATGCGGTGATGTGCGATTCTCGTCTCGAAATATTTGACGGTTTCCTTTACTCTTCTATTTCCTCGGACTCCGGCAACATAACGGTAAAATCCCAGATCATCGAGAGGTCTCAAATCAACGGGTACGGGACTGGCCGGAAGTGGATCCGGAGTTGCCGCCAACTGATCCAAGGATGGAACGGGCCTTCTTTTCCGCATACATCTGTCTCATCACAACCCTTCATCTTCTTCTTGACAATAATTCCAACAACGAATTTGACGTATATTTATGCGTGACGTGCGATAGCATAACCCTAATTCCCATTCCTGAGTAGCACAAGAGTCCTCCGCCAATCCCTCCCATACAACGTGCAACCCTTCCAATCGTCCACCATGAAAGCCCGAAGATTTTCAGGGTGCAGCGCCCGGAAGCTCAATTGCCGCAGTTGGCCGGCTCCTGACACAAATTTTAGGTGAAGGAATGTACGGTATCGCAATACTTGTATGGCTCCATCAGTACGTGGCGTTGCGGCACAGCTTACGACTTCGGCATTTCTTCTGTACGATTTCGGTGCTGATCGTTGATGATCTTACTAGGGGCTTCTCTCTCAACGGTCAAACCAAAGGCAAGTATTCGAGAGCAGGGCGATGACCGAGACGAGTAAAATAAAGCCAATTTTCGGAATATATCTGGATTCTTTCTCGTGACGAGTATAGCCCAAGGACCACTGTTAATTATTCCGAGGATTGATCCTTTCGAGAGGCCAGTGTTGAATCCTCGAGCTCTCTATCTGAAGTGTGATCCACACAAGGTAATAAGCTGTAATTCCTGGTCCTTGCATATACATTCGTGCTTGACTTGCGTTTTGGGCCAAAAATTATGAACTTTTTTCAGATGGAAGTGGAACTGATCGCACATTCCGGGTAAATCAACTTGGTAAGCCACCGTTGATTCGCGGGGAGACTAATAGCCGCTGAAGAAGTACTCCTCTGCTGACGCTGGACAGCTGTTGCTTACCTGGCCATTTACCTTCTTTTTTCAGCATCTGTTGAGCATATCTAATCTTAGGTTCCGGATTCTATCAGAGCAGATACGCAAAACGATGGCTCTCAAAGCACTAACTTGCAGTATCAACATCCTCAAAAAGAAAATAAAGCTAAAAAAGGATACAATCAATTGATTCATGGTATTCGGAATATGTTAACCAATCAATGGGTCTAAAAACTGCTCAGAGTATGATAGTGGCTCCCGATTTGAAGATAGACTACGTGCACTGCCCTGGACCCATGCTTTCAAGCACCCTTGAGGCACATCAGGCGTCTGTGCAGTTGCCTCCTGATGGCGAATCACACACTTCCTTGGGACAAGGCTCATCTCGCCGAACCATACCTTTGCAGCTCAAGACGTGACTCCACTGCATCCCCTCTCTGTGCCGCCTCTTCAACCTGCTTAATATTTCAACGCCTGCAGGAATACGTATCCCTTGAAAGAAGGATGTGAGCCTAGGATAAGGTTACTCCCTGGCGGGAGCGTACGACATCGATGGTCATTTCAATCTGAAAACCTTCAACTTTAATCACTCTTCAACTTCTGAGCCGGAACGATGTTCGTCGCCTCGAAAGCCACATCTCCACAACGATCTTCACGATAGCCTTCAGTAAATGTGGGCATCGTGGTTCGGCAGGCCATCCCGCATCATGAACTCCACAGCCCCGCCCTTGGACAGCTTCTTAGCGGAGGATCAAAGTAACAGGTTGATAATAGTAGTGATCATTTTCGCGATTTTAGAGGCGCTTTTCATTGGGCTTTTCTTTGCGGCACGGGTCAGAATGGGTACAGCACGGCAAGTTGACACATACTTGATGATTCCGGCTTTTATAATGGCATACTCGCACTTACTTGTTTCTTTAAGTATGCGGTCAATTTCTTCGCATATATTCCTTGAGGTGATAAACTAACATTTTCCTAGTATGGATCAAGTATGCCGGCCTTGGAAGACACTGGGTTTGGGTCAAACAAAGTCCACTTCTTGTAACTCGATACCTTAAGATGAAGCTCGTCATATTGATGATAAATGGGCCCGGAATTACGTTGCCGAAACTCGCAATTTTGTGCCTTTATCTTCGAATATTTCAGGTAAAGCCATATCGCTTTGCGACCTTCGCTATCGGAGGCATACTGATCGCGACATGGATTGCTTCTTGGAGTGTTGCCTTTGCAATGTGCACACCGTATTCATTCCAGTGGGACAAGTCCATTGACGGAACATGTCTGAATGAGTTTTCTTTCTATATATGGATGGGAATACCCTCCATTGTTACTGATCTAGCTATGATACTCCTGCCAATGCCTATTATTTGGCGCCTTCAGACGTCGATTTGGCAGAGGATAGGGCTGACAATTACCTTTGTCGCTGGTGGACTGTGCGTCACAATCTTGTTCTATGTGGATAATTAAACTTCAACTAACTCTACTTCAGGGGAATTGTCACAGCAGTCATTCGCTTCGTCGTTTTTCTACAGCTCCAGGATCCCAGCTTCGACTTGAGTTGGACCGGAACCGAAGTCGTAATGTGGACAACCATCGAGCCAGGTGTCTATCTCATCGCAGCATGTCTACCATCACTCCGCCCAGTCCTCCTTCCCTTCTTCAATGGTCTCGACTTCCACGGTGTACGATCGTTCCTTGGCATGGAATCGAGAAATTGCAACACGCCTCCATCAGGCGTGGCACTTTCAGGTGTTCGTCGACCACGAAGAGTTTGGAGAAGACAAAGATCAAGAGAAAGGGATTCGCCATTTAAACATTCAGATGAGCAAGTATGGAGAGGGACGTTTGGCGATGCCGGGAATGCGAACTGTTATAGGGAGTCGTTGTCAGAAGATACCCAGAGAGGGAGTTCGAGAGTACACGCTGCTGCACAATTCGAGAACAAGGATTTCAGTCAAGCAATTATTGTCGAGACGGCGTTTACGGTTTCAAGGCAGCCGAGGTTTGCTTGAATAGTAATTGGGGTTGGCATTGCGAACGGCGTTTTTTTTGTGCATTCGGACCTTGGAAAATAGACTTTCGGTCCATCTGTCATATCAGGAATGTCCCTTTCCTGTGACGGATATTGCGAATCTGGCTAGGTTCCTACTTGATGGATGCGAAACATAGCATCAAATATAAAATTCGATGTCCAGGAATCATTCGTCTCGATTGCGGCATTGGAGGTACCAGAGTAACCTTAACCCACCAACCCACTCGCACATAAACAGAATGTCGCATATCATATATCATATCAGTGGGATAGAAGATGGAGGCTCTGTCGGGTAATGACTAAAATGGTGTCCCATTGTAAATGCGTGATATATTAGTGCGCAATACTATAGTAGGACTGTCAACCCCGCCTCTCCGGATGGGAGCTCTACATTTGGTGGGAATGCACCCGCAGTAAACCATTTCATGGTAGTAGGGAAGGCCTATGTGTACCGACATACCGAATTACATATATTGATGTACGAATATTAAGTTCACCATAGCTGGAAAATGTGGCAACACGAGATTTACAAATCTAGAAAATGTGGTAATGGACTACTGACTATCATCTATCGAGTGCAGGTTCAAATTATCTACACGGAACGATATTTATAATCTTTTTTCAATATTTCGTTTGTAATCTGAAATTATTCTATTTTCGAGTAACCTTATTTCCTTTCTATGTAAATTGATCAGGAAGTCCTGTCATGCCCTCCTGGCTAAAGTATCTCGCGTCTCAACTGATCCAATTACATATCAATTCAAGCCTTCGTCTACACGGTACCACAACTCTCAAACCATACATCCACTTGTATCGTTAATTTCAAAATTTCTAGATGTCATCACAAATCCCTCTCGGCCATTTTCTAACTCGACGTAATTTTTAGCTTTTAGGGTCGGCAATATTTCAGCCTCGAAATATGCACATCAACCAAAATGAATCACCGTTTTGAAGACTACCTTTCTTCTTTATGAACGCCATCAGTAGATAGGCCAATCAAATAATTCAACGCTATGTATTTTGGGGCGAGGGTGGTAGCCCGACTCTATACGGTAAAATCCCTTGCCTGTCAACAATGACTCTGGCGAGTCACGGGGACATGGTTGCGAACATTTCATAGGTCACGATTAGCCGCTTTATATTGACAATATCTCATCCACGACAACACCTTGTATGCGATAGTCGCACTTGTGGGGAAGCCGCCACACTACGGACCTGGGGAAGTGGGACCTAAGATTCTGGGGAAGCCCCAACTCCGATTCTCACTATATTTTTTGTATAAAGACCTTTCGCCCAAACGAAATGACATTCTTTGCCTCCTCTCTAAGGTTCTCCTCAGTTCTACCCTCTGACTTCGAACCCTCGCCGCCACGATGCAGTTCCTCGCCCTCCTCGCCCTCGCGGGCCTCACCACTGCCCAATCCTCCGGCAGCACTATGCTCCGCTTTGGCTGCTCCCAAATAACAATCGACCGTATCGATCCTCTCGTCAACCCGGACCAACTCCCCTCCCCACACATGCACCAAGTCGTTGGGGGTAACGCATTCAATACTACGATTGCGAGCACGGATGTTAGTTCTTTGGCGACTTGTACTACATGTAATTTTGCGGATGACTTTTCAAATTACTGGACTGCGAATTTGTATTTTAAGGCGAGGAATGGAAGTTATAAACGAGTCCCACAGGTGCCAAATCGGTTGCTATTTGGGGATAAGTTCACAACACAGACGAGTGGAGGGTTTGTGGTTTACTATGTGTCACCTGGAAAGGGAAAGGTCACCGCTTTTAAGCCCGTAAGCGCGAATATGATATCTTCGATAAAGTGGTTGCTGAGTTAATGATTTAGGGATTCCGCATGCTTACAGGTGACGCCAGCCAACGTGCTAAGGTTGGTTCTGGACGCAAGTCACAGTCGTGCTTCAGATGTTATTCGGGACCAAATTTTGGAGGAGACAACGCAGCGCCTTGTGCGGATGCCAAGCTAGATACTGAGGCTCTGCCAAGTGGTGCATGCTTGGGTGGCATTCGATCCAACATCCTATACCCAACATGTTGGGATGGAAAGAACCTCGATTCTCCAGACCACAAGTCTCACGTTGCATACCCCGTTGCCGGACCGCAGACCTTTACCGGAAGCAGCGTAGGCGACAAATGCCCTACTACTCATCCTATTAAGATTCCACAAATTATGCTTGAGGTAAGGCAAACTTCTCGCTTCCCGATTGAATAGAATGCTAAAACCATTGCCATAGATCGTTTGGGACACCACAGGCTTCAACAACAAGGCAGACTGGCCCGCGGACGGATCGCAGCCTTTTGTCCTCTCCACTGGTGATACAACTGGCTACGGCCAACACGCTGATTACGTGTTTGGATGGAAAGCGGACTCGCTTCAGAAAGCGATGGATACGGGTGGGTGTATGGGGGCTTCATGTGCGAACTTGAAGGTTATGACGATTCCAGACGCGAATAAGTGTAAGGTTTCGAGGAAGTATGAGGAGAATTATGAAGGATGGATTGATAAGTTGCCTGGTATGTAAATAATAACAGGTTTTAGGGATTGGCATCGTGGAGGGTTAGAGATGGAGGAGACTTGATGTCAGTGTTGATTGTCACGTGTAAGGGGGCTAGTTATAGATTGTACTTGAATATTTATCGTTATACAGCCATTGCCAGCAAATGCAAGCCCTAGTAATTTGCAATATTCTTGACCTTCCATATTCAGATAACGAACAGAGGCCCCACATTCTCTCTATGTGGGACCAGAATATACAGTATATAGGCTTTATTGACATTGGCGGTTCTCGGTTGAGGTCGGCGATTTTTCAGCTGCCGACACTAAGGAAAGGAATCACTTCAAAGTTTCTATTCGCCGTGAGCATATTGGAATACTACAAATCAATCTTTGAGATGCAATTGTTAACTTCTAAGACTTCACAGATCCTGCAGCTATTGCCTTGTAGGAGGAAAGCCTTCAGGTTCGCAGTACTATTTTATCGTTTCACGTGATCTATCACAAGTTACATTCCCGAACAATGCTCCAGAGAATGCAAAGGCAAACTCGGAAAAACCCACCAATGAAACTGGAGACGCTCTCACTGCAAAGAACTCGTAAGGTGGCAGAAGTAAGGGGAATAACTCATCCAAATTGATAATCAATATAAAGGAGGAGAGGGGAAGCCAAGCGAGCTTAAGCGAAAGAAGCCAAGATGCAGATCTCTCTGAATGTATGGATACGATGGCGGCAGTTGCTACAAAATAGTAACCCTAATTGCATCCGAGTGAGAACGCTATTTGATATTCTCGATAAGGCGAGAAGCATGCTTGTACGACTATGCCAATCAAAGAGTAGTTCGGATCGACGGCGAAGCTACAGATGAGATAAACATCAATACTTCCGGTCCCTAGCGTCTTGACCTTTCAATTTCGTGTACTTCTAGAGAACACCTACCTCCTTTCTCTTCCTAATGTTTGTCATACCGCCGTAAACATTTCAAAATGATTTTGCCCACACTTCTAACCCTCGGGTTCGCGGCCCAAAATGTCATCGCAACGCATACTCTCCGTTTTGCATGCTCACAACTCGTGGTTGAGAGGCTTGATCCGTGAGTTGCATCCTACTATCTGTCCTCGCGGGCATATGAGAGGCTTTACTGAAGAAATACGCGTAGTTTGGTGAACCCAGGCATGAACCCATCTCCACACATGCACCAGGTACGTGATCCACTAACTACCCCCCTACCCCATCTTTTCTTGCCATCAGGGAGAAAGAACGTCATAGCAAATCTAAAAATGTGTAGATAGTAGGCGGCAATGCTTTTAACACCACGATGTCGCCTACCAGTCTTAACATCGCCGAAACTGCCAGCTGCACGACATGCACATTCTCCGAGGACTTCTCCAACTATTGGACCGCAGTTCTATACTTCAAGGCAAAGAATGGGACGTTTAAGCGTGTTCCACAATTGGCAAATCAGAATATTGAGACAGCGGTGGGAGGAATGACGGTGTATTACATTAGTCCTGATAATAAGACGGATAAGGTTACTGCATTCCGACCTGTAGGTGATCGTTTCTCATTCGTTACGTTGGCATAATCCATCGAGTTGTTTATGGGAAATAGAAAATGAGGGATTGAGAGGCCATTTCACGGAAACGAAGGAACGGCGGAGCTGATGGCCAGATAGGGATTCCGCATGCTCGCCGGCACAGCCGAAAAGAGAACGAAGTCGGAGAGGATGGTAAATCTCTTCCGCTGCTACGATGGCTACGACTCTAAAATGAACTACTTCCCCAACCCGATGGGCGTCGGAGCAAACGACACCACGGAACTCCCCAAGAAGTACTGCGCTGGAGGAATCCGCGTGAATACATTTTTCCCCACGTTCGTTCTTCCCATCCCATCCTTCGCCCTTTCACCTTAAACAGCAAAAATACTAATTTTAGTTGCTGCAATAGATGCTGGGATGGCAAAAATCTCGACTCCCCAGACCACAAATCCCATGTTGCCTACCCAGCTGGGCAATCGCTCGGCGGCTGCCCTTCCACCCACCCCGTCCAAATTCCACAGGTTTTCATCGAGACAATTTGGGATACAGGTGTTTTCCCACGGTCGGAATGGCCGGAGGATGGGAGTCAACCGTTTGTTTTCAGTCAGGGCGACCCGTACGTCTCCTTTCCTCTTTACTATATGATTTGACTGACGAGAATTAATTGGTAGAACTGGTTTTGGCCACCACGCCGATTATGTATTCGGTTGGAAAGGCGACTCCCTACAGAAGGCTATGGATGCTCGATGCGATGTGTATGATGCAAGCCCGGAGAAGCTAGTTTTCCCGCCGGAAGGCTGTCCACAGTTGAAGGTGCAGAGCCAGGAGGTGGCGAATAAATGCGCGAAGGCGCAGAGTGCTGTGGAAGATCTGGATGTTTGTGAGTTTTCCTTTGATAATCCTATTTGGAGAGGAAATACTAACGAAAGGGACTGGTAGGGCTGCCGAGTTTGCCAGGTGGGATGCCGATCACTTATACCTAAATCAAGTGAGGTGTGTGGCGTGTAGCGAACATTTGAGTGATGGTAAATAGGGAATCTATAAGATTTGACAACAGTGAGATATTGATAGTGATAAAGAGTCTGAAATAGAAAAAAGTGGATAACAGAGCTTTTAAAATAACATATCGCATAGCCGTGCACAATTCGGTTAGCAGAGTTTATAAAATGTGAACAAATATTTGTTCCCTTGAATTGAGGCAACTGAAGAACTGAGATTGTACCACCCCGTTTTGGTGGGTCGAAAATAATGGCGACATGATGAACAGGGTTTCTGTCACGACCGGCTAAAATCCACGTTTACTTAGGCATTCAAATATCACTGAACTCGCTGATATATTGCAGACCCTTTGTCGGTAAATTATGTGTCGTATTTTTTCAATTAACTAATTTCCGAGAGAGTTCAAGCTCAGTTGAGGCGATAATAACCCCCCCCCCCCCTGGATGAAAAATACAGTGTGACACGAGTTACTACTATGTAAGACCCTTGCAACCCTCTAGTCAAATGTATATAGACCTTTTTTGAAATAATAGTAATAATAGTTAGCGTTCTGTAAATTCAGAGTGGAAAAATTAAGGGTCCATTCACCAGTTTTCTCTTGTTGGAGCTAAAATGTTGGGTATTTCAGAGATGGTCTTCCATCCTATTTATAGTGAGGAGTGTTCTACATATATATGTATCGTAGGACTCAAGTCTCTTGAGTTATACGTCAGTAGCTGACTTATATTCCCTGAGCGGCTGAGTCCTTCGGAGTCTCCGAATTCCCCGAATAGCTGAACCTGTGGAGTCACCGACTTGACCCCAGACTCATATATCCAACATGAAACCCTCAAGACATACCAAAAATTCCTATAAAGCAGGTAAATTAAGAAGGAAACAGCACAAAGTTGTTCCCGAATGACGAATTTCTAGTTTCTCTACACGGAATAAGAAAAGCAGCTGTGTCATCTGGTAGTTGTAAGAGTGCTACATAGCCCCAACTATTATCCAAGTGTCTATCAATGAGTTCAAATATCTGCAGCTTGGTAGGAAAGCATAATTTTACCGAGGTCACGGCCGCATTGAAGAAAGTATCCAGGTGACAATCAAGTGCTGTGGTAGTGAACAAGAGTTTAGAAGTGACATTCGAAATTCAATCGTTTTATTTGAGCACCTGGGGGAGAAAAATAGCACGACGTTAGTGGATGAAATTTAGTAAACATCAAAGACTATATCCTCTGGGGCTTAAGAAGAGCGGTTAAATTTTCGAATCATATGCCTCACATAAAAGTGTTTTTTCTCTGTAAGGTAATATCTAGGTCATCCTCTATTCCAGGGGGTTTACGAGATAAGTGGATAACGAGAATGGCGCGGGGAATTTCGGGTGGCCAGGTAAGGCACCGGGGGCGGGAGGAGGGGGGTCCTTGATAACAAGCCACTCTCAAAGGGTTCCCTTAAAAAAAAATTAAAAAAAAGGCAAAGGAAAATGTGAGTGTTGTTCGAATTTCAAAGAAATTATGTAATTTTCGTGATATATAAATGTGCTCTGATTATTCTTAGTTAGTACAAGATGAAGACAAACAACTCACTTTAGATTGGAATATGGGCTTGTGTATTTTGCTTGAACTGGCTTAAAGATTGACTTTTATCGCGAGATAGTTCTAATTGCGAATCCTGGTAAGTCTCAGGAAGAGCTTGTGCGACGTATTCGTTTCTAAATTAGACAAATGAATTTAGACCACAAAGATGGCAGTCGAATGTTTAACAAAAATGGACCTTAGCACTAGTACTTACTTTATATTTCTCAAAGGTATGCTGAGGAACCCCCCTTTTGATTCTGTTAAAGAGAAACATAGATTACGATTGAAGGATGTGTTAGAGGACTATTCGGCAGTAATATAAGAAAAGTCAAAGCACTTCATGCTAGTGAAAGGAGAGCGTTCTAAAAGAACATGTCAGCTGAAATACGAGATGTGAAATTTTAAGTATGGTATGTTGAGTGAGGCAATGATTCCTCTCTCCTAGTGCAGCAGTACCTATGACTATCATTTGAGATATATCAACAACTGCTATGCAATATAATATACTTATATATTCAGCGAACTCACTAATCTTGCAGATTTTGGTGGCACGGGTGGCGGTCGTTTCCTCATAGGTGGGCCGCGTAATGGCGGAGGAACGGCTGGTGGAGCACGTCTCGGAGGCGAAGCACTATACAAATCTTCTTCGCTATCACTAACATGTGGTGCTTCTGGCCGCGAACTAGTCGTAGGTGATCCTGAAGGCGGGGTCGGGATCAGCATTGAAGGGCTGGACTCCGATTTCGAAGCCTTCTGCTGATGACCGGTTCTGGGAGCTGTGGATCGAGACTTGGACCGCTTGACTTGGCTATCTGGCATTTCGACTGGAGTTGTTGAAATGACCTCGGGAGGTTTATTGATGCCCTTGTTGCAGGATATTGGTGGTTTTAGGGAGGATATTTGATCGGAAAGGGCTTGAAGAAAGGAATTGTTGCTTCTCAAGGTTGAAGGTGATTGGGGTGCACTTGATTTTGCTGGTGTTTCTAGCTTCTCTGAAGGTGAGTCTACCTTCGATGAGGAGTTTCTACTCTCAAAGAAGGCTGCCCAATCTATCTCTTCCACGTTTGGACTGGTTGCTGAAAGGCTCGTAACAGAGGAGTAATGTGGAGGTGGCGCTGCTGAGCTAGTACTGGGTATCCTCTCAGGTTTCCGGAAGGGGGGAAAAGGCGGAGGGTCAACTGGTGTTGTGAGATGTGATAACCGGGAATCGCTCAGCCTAGGACTTTGCTTCTCATTAGCGTAGTGACGCTGATCAAACTTTGGGGCCATATTTTGTTCCCGTAAAGGCTCTTGTTGTAGCGGCGGAATAGGGAAGTATGGTGGATTCGGGCTCCGGTATTGCTGAGGCTGTCTAAATATAGGTGCAGACGGGTGGGGAAGTAAGTATGGAGGTGAGATCGCTGGGAAAGTCTGTTCTAGTGGGTTGAACTTTTCCTGTAATTGAAATTGTGTCAGGAGCTGGGGAGGATGAGGGGCGCGTTGGCTAAGGCCATGGTTGTCGCTAGTGCTGGACGGAACTGGCTGAGAATATGGGAATGGCTTGGAATCGGATGAGATAAGTTCAGCCGGCGCCTGCTGTTGGACTGGTAAGGAGTTTCCTTCTAAATACCGAATTCTCTCCGCACTAACTGTTTCTCGTTCTTCTGCCTCGAGAAGTAAAGCCAGGACCTGACTTTTACACCCTTCATCTATATTCATGTCCGCGGAGAAACCAATTCCTAGAGATGACGATCCAACTTCCGAGATAAGGGCACCTTTTCCAAGAAGATGAGCGACGATCTCGGGATGACCATAGAACGCCGCGTATCTCAGTGGTGGCCAGTTGGAGTTGTCCTTCTGCCGAATTGATGCTCCGTGGGAAATCAGCTCCTCTACGATCTTAATTGATCCACTTTTCGCTGCTACACATAGGGCGGAGTCTTTTGAGCCAGAGTCAGGATACTTTGCGGTAACAGCACAGCCATAACCTAAAAGTGTGCGAACAATTTTCAGATTTCCACTAGCACATGCAATAGAGAGAGCTCGCTGCTGTTCAATATCACGCTCGTCTTTTTTGCACCCTCGCTTCAGTAAATAGTTAAGTGCACATTCATTCCCCTCGAGCGTTGCAATGTGGATAGGGCGTTGTTTATCAGTGGTTTGTGCTTCAATATCGGCACCGTGGCTTAAAATAAACGGGACCAGGTCAGCTGAAGGGTGCTGGCAAGCGTAATGGAGAGGTTGCCAATTACGCACACATTGACTATTCACGGCAGCACCCTTCCGAAGAAGGAGATCGGTAACTGAGAAGCTATTTGCAACTATAGCGATGTGAAGAGGCGTCCTCTTATCCACAGTTTTATCTTCGAGGCGTGCACTGTGCTTCAGGAGTAGTTCAACAATTTCGACATGATTATTATAACTTGCCCAGTGTAGTGGCGTCATGTTCCCTTCACCTTTTGCATTGACCCTGGCACCTTTTGCTAGAAGAACCTCGGCGACTTGAATAGCTCCTGCTGCAGATGCCAGTGTAAGAGCGGTCATAGAGTTTCGGCCAAAATCCTCGATCAGTTTTGGCTTCTTTGCGAGAAGCAATTGAACAACTGCTCCATGATTGGCTTCTGCGGCATAATGAAGCGCTGTCATCAAGTCTCCATCCTTTGCCCCGATGTCAGCGCCGTTTCTAACGAGGGCGGAAACTGTATCCGAGCAGCCAAGTTTAGCAGCTATATGGAGCGGAGTGAGATGTGTCTCCGTTCTCGAGGTTGTCCGAGCACCATTCTTGACAAGTAGATCGACTATTTGAAATTGGCGATTTTCGCACGCGACGTGGAGAGGAGTCTTCGCATCCGGTCCTTGGATATCAATCTGAGCTCTGTCATGAAGCAGTTTTCGAATGACACTGGAATGCCCTTGAGAGGCTGCGAGGTGTAGTGGTGTCAAAGAAAAATGATCCCTGGCATCAATCCTAGCATTCCGTTCAAGTAGCAGAGCAACTACAGACTCATTTCCGCAATGCGATGCTACACTAAGGGGTGTTCGTCCTGTATTTTCGTGTCTTCGTTCTAGATTACTATCAGTGTCCTGCCGTAAGAGATCTTCAACCTCCGTATAGGATCCGGTTTGTGATGCGACAATTATCGGTGGAGGAGGGTTGTTTTCAGTAGTCTCGATATAAATGCTTGAATAAGAATTATTTTCCGAGTATTTGCGACTATGGTTAGATGCCATAGAGGCACTATCAACTGGAGAGATAGGGCTGCGATTTGGTAAAAGCATTTTACTCCGATTTGTAACAGAATTCCAAATCGATTTTTTCCCATCAGAGCCAGACGTTCCATGGGTAGATAAAGCCCTGAGAGATATAAAGGAAGCTTTCGGTTGAACTACACCAGACTCCAAAGCGATGCTTTGTTCGTATGCCGGAGCCTTCGTCGATCTATGGTTTGTGTGATGCTGCAGAGGTGGATTGTGATGTCCTCTTATGCTCGAGTATTCGTCCAGTGTTGACAAAGAAGTACGATTTCTTCCGACTTGTGGATTATAAGTCAAATTTTGGATATGTCTGTAGGGTTCAGATCGAAGTAATACCTCATTAAGATTCATGCTGCTGCTGCTATCAGTGATGTCCGACGGAGTGATGGAGGAGGTTTTAGAAGCAATTGACTGGGGATATTCGCTGCGAGATCGAAGCGTAGATGTATCATCGGCAACCTTTTCAATGATTTGGCGATTCAATGGGGCTTGTAGCAAATTTGATTGCTCCGAACCAGAGTGGCTGTATCATGTTAGTCTTGAAGGTCACAAGGAGTAGCCAACACACCAGTGTACGGCTTGGAGAAGAAGCTGCAAGGCTTGCGTCTGCGACCGTAGCCTCGTTGAATGATCTTTTATTGACTCCTCATTCCATAAGAGCTTTAGGCGCATTCCAACATGTGAGCCATGATCTAGTTCTCGATCACGAACTAGTCCAGAGACCTCTTCTTTCAGAGCCTCCATTGCTAGCTGGCAGCCTTCCAATGATATATTGAACGCAGAAATGAGTTCCTTTTGTCGAGGAGTGTTCACTGAATTATACTCGGCCCAGTCTCGGATCTGTCCCAGCGCAGCTTTCACTGTTGACAATTCGGATATGAGAAGTTGAATTGTGATGGGCGCCTCGGCGTACTTTGCCCTCACCGTAACGAGCATCTGAGTTGTCTTTGTGATAGTAAAGAGCAAAGAGTAGCATGTAGCCGACGCACTGAGGGGATCCATGGTGATAGAAGCAACAGCGACATTCTACGCCCACAACGCAGAGCTGTCTTGAGTTGAAGGCAGTTGGGAGTGCGTTGAGAATGGCGAAGAAAGTACAATCGACGTAAGGCTGTCGAGGAATTATGATCTTCTTTTAGAGGTGGCTTATTCCACCTTGGCTGTCCCAAAAGGCATTGAGCTGAAGCCTCAATATGCAACATTGAGAGGATGTGATATCTATAGCCAATGAGGCGGGGCTTGATGCAATAAAGTGCACCTAGAAGAAATCCACTGTAATTGTCATTGGTTTCAGTCGAGAAGTATTCGTGCGGCATTGCAACGTCATTTGATCACAAATAAGAAGTGAAAGAAGTGAGGTATGAGGCTTCGGGAAGCGGAAGCGTCAGAGTAGATGCATTGACGAAGCCAACCGCCTTTTCTGCTAATCCAATATGACAGTGAGTTGAGGCGTTGCAACCTGAGGCCACACTATGGTAGACACACCTCACTTGAGGGTTAGAAATCGGAGGATTTGAAAAAGATTAAAATATAGCTAGCGCGGAGAGTCGAGGACGAAAGAAAATAGTGAGAAAGGGACTAAATGCAGATTCCTAGTATCTATCTCGGCCTAAGATTCTCTATTCATGAGTATGTGCAACCTCCCCTCTATACCAAGTATGTACTGTGTCTGAACACCAAAACAAACCACCAAACCACGCACCAAGTAATGCAATGATATGCCATGCCAGACAAATGCTCCCAAACTCCATGCCAAAAAGAATTCAGCCTCACGTATGTCTATCCATGTCTACCCAAGTCTACCAAGCCAGCTTGCTCGCCGCCCTCAAATCATCAACATTCAATACATCCGCTCCTTCTCTTACAAGTACATCCCAGACATGGTTTCTCAGGCCGAGAGGCCACCCGGGAGTATCCCAATATCTGACCTTCAATCCTCTTCTATGCGCACCGCGGATTTGACCTCTAATGATGGCCATTTGTTTGCCGCTTAGCCTTCCTCGCCATATTCTTCCTACTGCTTTGCCGAAGCTGACGGATGCGTAGTATGAGTTTGTGGAGTTGAATTCTGAATCTGCTGTGGTGCCTGAGAGGCCCTGTCCTACATTCGTAAGAGGGGAGGAAGATGGCACGGCGGTTTCTGGCGTAGTGGTCTCTTCTTCAGGAAGGGTGGACGGGAGTTCACCCGGTGCAGGTGCGTCAAATTCAGGACTGTTGTGTTTTGTGCCGTGGCGAGCTTCCCACATTGTTTCGAGGGGTGCATCGAAGAAGGCATCACGGTAGGTGGTGTTGGCTGTGAGGACATCGAAGGGGGTGTTCCCTGTTCCGACGACTGTGACTGGTCGCATGTGTAACGTGTTGTTTTGTACAAATGAAAGCCAACCTCTTTCACGGAGAGGTTCGAGTTGCTTGAGGACCCACGGCCATGTTTCTGGACCGGACGTTTTCACATCTACCAGCAGAGTCAGTGATTTTCCTGGATCCGTATCGAAGACGCCGTGGTTTGTGCCATTGAAGAAGTCGGTGTTTGGATTTTGTTTTTCGAGTATTTGAACCAACGGATTTATGTAAAGTGACTGAAAGGTCCGATTTCGTGTGAGGGAGGCAGTGTTGTGCCCAACATACAAGTCATCATCGAAGAGCCAGACATCTGCTTCCGTGCCGGTGCAGCCTGCTCGTAGAGCAGAAAATAATGGCACCTTCCTCCAATAATCGTTGTGTGAATGACACGGTATGGGTAATATATCTCTTGTGAAGTCTGTTGGGTACCACGAGAGGCCTTCTGTCCCCGACCCTGGCTGCCCCCAATTCTGCAGTACTTTGTCGATATCAGAGGACCATATCATCGTTGCGGCACCGAGTGCGAGATTAACAAACAAAAGGAATGCTCTGTTGGAAGTTAGCAGAGTCAGTAGAAACGCTTGGTGTGAACATACAGTATGCTCAAACCACTAATTCCACCAAAGACACAATAATTATACCAAGTTCTCTTCGTTTTCCGTCTGTCATAGAGGTTGGCCAGTACACCATCATCTAAAACATCCTTCATCCTGTCCGGCCTCTCATCCTCAGATCTTTTTCTCCTCGATCGTATAGCCATACATTTATCCCACCAACTTCTCCTTGTCGGTCTCCTAATGTATCCATCTTCAATGTCATCCAAGGTATCAAAAGAGTGCAGCGGCTTCCGTATGGATTCTTCGGTTGAACTGGAACATTCGGATATGGCATCATCGTAATCATTAGCTAGTGGTTGGGTGTCGGGGGAGCTGGCATGGTGGGCCATGGTGAAGAATGGTGGACCTTGGCAGGGTCCTGGGGATTTGACTTCAGATCTTCAGGACCGTGGTGTCTGGTGTCGCCATACAGAGCGCAAATTCGACCTGCGCGATATGACGAAGATATATTTTTTCCCTCGAGGGATTTCGAAATGCTGATTGATTGTATTTACAGACTGAGTAAAGATTTGGCCGGTGTAGAATATGTCACTGGTGATGTTTCAATCGGTCGTCGGCAATAGGGTTGCGCGGCAGAGATGTCACTGCTAACCACAAATGTCGCAATAGTGGAATATCTCTTTGAGGATGTTGGAAGGAAGAAGAAACGAAGTGGGAGACCCGTAGATAATATCTCCCCTGCTCAGCCTGTTCCGCGGCACAGCAGAGTCAAGCTGTTTGACAGGTCTTGGGTCTTGTCTCGTCTGTTGCGCTCAGCTCCTGGATCACAGCAACGCTCAGGATGATCTCAAACGTTCCAGGCCCGCAAAAGCCCCACGTGTATGAACTACAGACCGTCGATTCTCATAATTGTCACAACATCAAGTTTAGTTTCAATAACTTAGATATCGCATGATTAAATTCCGCAGTTACTCCGAGAGGGCAAGAATGCGGTTATTGAAATTGCAGTTAGTCGTAAAATATGACTGTCTTACAGCAATTCTATTGATAGACGAATCCTGTGAGGCTCTGTTTCCCTGCCAAGCCACCAAGCCTTCGGGAGGGATCCCGATTGCCAAGATTTGGGGAAGGATTCATTCTGCCAGGCGGTCAGGAAATCTTATCGCTTTCACAGAAACTTTTTGCTCCACAACACCCAGTGCAAGGCACCGTATTGAAGTTGCCAAAAATGCCTCATAAGCATACTCGAAAAGGGGAGGTAGACAAATCTACGTGTGTACACTCTATTCGTATTGAGATACAATTTAAACAAGCGCTAATTTTGAACTAGCATCGACCTCCCACCATCAACCATTGCAAAACCCCTCTCCGTCTCCAAATCCTCAAATTCGAATAGTATCTTTACATCCGAGATCACAAACACACGGAGAAATAACAAGAAGAGAAAGCGCAATGCTGATGCCATTGATGATACACCAAAAGCCTTTTCCCGGCTGATGGCATTTACGCAAGGCAAGAAGCTACCGAAAGGACTAGATGATGGTGTCCGACCACTGAAGAACAAGAAAAAGAAGGTCGAAAATGGAGAGTCAAATAACACGGATAAGCCTGTGACCATGGTAGAGGAGCCGAAGAAGGAAATGCCGACGATTCGACCTGGCGAAAGAATGGCCGAATTCTCTGCCCGAGTAGACGCAGCTCTGCCTGTTTCTGGCTTGATAAATAAAACTGCTAAAGGTGGCAAGGACCCCCTAGGATTGAAAGTTGGGAGAACAAAAAAGGAAAAGAAGATGCACAGGATGTATGCTGAATGGCGCGAACAAGAGAAAAAGATCCAAGAAAAGCGCGAAGAAGCTCGTGAGCTTGAGGAAATGGTTGACGAAGACGAAGATGGTCAAGTCATATGGAAAGATACTTCCGAATCATCCTCCAAAAAAGGGAAGAAGAGGAAAGGAAAGAAAAAGAAACTTATAGGTGAAGTAGATGATGGAGAAAGTGATCCATGGGCGAAAATTATGCAGGAGAGGGGACAAAAGGCGGCGTTTAGCGATGTAGTGCAGGCTCCGCCGACATTTACAAATGTTCCAAAGGCGAAGTTCAGGGTAGATGTCGGGGATGTGCCGAAGGCGAGTGGTAGTTTGAGGAGGAGGGAAGAATTAGGGGAGATGAGGAGGAGTGTGGTAGAGGGGTACAGAGCTATGATGAAAGAAAATAAGGCGAAGCTTGGAGAAAACCCTTGAGTGCCAGGAGGAAATTTTTTAATACTATGCACAGTGAGATCTAATGATGCTATGTAGTACTCACCAATGCCTTCCGCCCTTAACGCAGACTTTATATCAATAAACTACTTTCTTCTCAATTTCCAGCACAACTGCTCTGTACCCGGGTGAGGCAAGTCATATGAGGCAGGAAACTCGGCTTTGTACCATAAAATCCCAGATTCATTCAGTATGTGTGAGCTGCAAATCCTAGAGTTACCTTGTGTGACCTGTCTGCGAAAGTACAAAGTTTAGCTTAGTGTGTACACGAAGGTGATACTTGGAACGCTACTTTGTCCATCTACGCATCGCCTAGTTAACTCACTTGCTTCACCACAATACCTCTGTAACCGAAAATCCTTAACCTAAAGCTGCTCCCGTAGAGATTTATCCCTGCACCTAGTTCTCTCAGCACTATTAGGTATCTCAAGACACTCCTTGCAGTGGTTCAGGCCAGCTCAGATACCATGGCCCATATATGCGATTTTTATATAACCACACTTAAACCTCTTCAAATGCAGAAGTGGTACAAGGAAACGAAAACTGCCATATTCTCATACATGTAACTTTTCTTATTTGTTTATGCTGTACTCAGCATCGTGGCCCCCATGTTTCAACGAATTGGCGTCGGGATACATGAGCCTCACGTTACATACAATATATTAATTCTAGCGTGGTGCTTACCGATGTCACACGGAGTGGAAACAGCACCTTCACCAAGTAGTCGGTAATAACCTGCAGAGATGTCCATTACGATTTGCCTAACTTAACGCCGCTAACTTAGAAACAGTTTAGTCTTACCGTTCATCTTACCCTCCACACTCACTGCGTCCTCTAATTCATTCTTATACTCACACTTGACAAGTCCCTTATTAACGTTTCGCGATTATTCCAAGAATAATAATGATTATCAGAAAGCCGAAGATCAGCATAGTGAACGAAATCTACCTTCCGACCTCTGATCAATCCTTTGGACCCAAACGCTAGGGTTGTTCAACTGTGCAACCATGATCAGTTGTCTAAATAGAACTGTACTAATTTTGTTCAAGTTTGATCAGGTCACAGCAACACATTAGCCTTATATGATCACCATAAACTCATTTACATCTATTCTGGTCATGGTACAGAAAGGACCTCCTTCTAATTTACTGGAAGAGGGCTTTGCCAACTAAAGTCGTCTCGATTTGACCATAAATATCTAGCTCTTTGCGACATTTCAGCCTTTGATGTTGCTATCTGAGGTCCTTGAGGAGCTCTAACCTAGTATATTGGCTTGTGGATAGTTAGTCTCTTTAAGCCTAAAATACTTCACTACATTCATACTACCGAAGTTTTATTTACGGGATTTAACTTCTTTCGCGTCATGTCTCTTCCTTTATTCCAGTACTATAGGTTCATTTTCACAAAGATTAGTTTCTATCGGCTTTAGCACTATAAACAAACATGGCATGGCTTTTATATCTGTGTGCTCTTAAGATTATACAGATGAACCTCAAGGGTTCTACTCACACCTTAAAGGCTCTTGACACTAAAACCCAGGTATGGCTCCTCTCTCGATTGGGGGGGAGGGGGGGTTATTCATCAATCACTCTTCTAAAACGCCACGGCCAACCCTAACCAACTATAACCACATTGTATAACGGATAACCGTATCTCTTCAGTCTATTAATCCCTTGGAATTTGCAAGAAGTGTTGTGACTTGACCTCCCAAATGGGTTAGCATTTAATTCTTCTATTACACCTCAAGGGCGCAAGGTCACCAATCTTAAGATCAACCCTGGGGTTTCCACATTAAACATCATAGCATTACAATTATGACATTAAAATACGTCATAATCGTATGTTAATGGCTCTATAGTCCCTTGCCTCTATTCATTCACAAACAACACCTTATAAGGTCTCAAACCCGTTCTCAGAGATTCCCTCACCGGCTCTGGTAATAGGTGAAGAGCAGTCAGCATATAAAAGGTCTTTGGCAAACTAAAAATTGACGCTATCGTAGACAAGTTTGGACTTGCATATATGGAAAGAAATTGGAGATGTAGTAACAGGCTTTACGAACAACATTCAAATAAATATAGGAAACCTTCCAGAGAATAGTAGAGGGAATAACCCACGCAATAGAATTATATACTCACGTCAGATGGATATAGATCTCACTTCTTCTCGCAAGCTCACTCCTCTCATAGCTTTGTGGCAGAGACAGGTCAAAATAAGGGGTGTGAATACACCAAGGAAGACTGATTATTAGAAAAGGTGGATAACATTACCATAAACTTGGATGAAAGCAGGGGCCTGGGGGTTATAAAGAGAAGATAAACGACTTAGAAAATCTTGTGGTAAGTTCCTCCTGAACACTTGCGAATTAGTCTCGTGAATAGATTTTTTAAGAAGGCCAACAAACTTGTGCCTTTAGACGGGACCCAAACACCCAAGCACCCAAATCATTTTTTTTAATTCTGATTTCGAATTCTTGCACACTTGCGAACTTCTCCTCGCGATGTTACTTGCACAGCCACCATATTTATGCAGCAATCAAATGTCGCTTACCAATTCCCCCCCAAATGACAGCACTGGTCTCCTTGTGCTGCGTCTTTGCGTACCATCAGAATCCTTCAATCTAGATATTAGTTTACTGGAGTTGCATTGATTTAATAGGCTGGGTATGCTTCAAGAATAAATTTGTGTAACATGTCGACACAGCTGGCCAGTCTTGTCTGTTACCGTAAACTCGCGAAGTTTGCGTTGCCGGCAGAATTAATTAAGCATCACGGGGATATGCATGGGATTTCCCCTCTCCTTCCCAATTTCTGGGTGCACCTTATCGTTGAGCGTTCATAGGCTTATAGGTTTGAAAATAGAAAAGACCAACAGACAAGGAGGAGGCTGGTGTCCCGTGTGATATGTGATATTCGTGCACGTATGTTTACTACTTTATATAAGGAGTAACATGTTACCCCCCCCCCCCCCCCCCCCTGGCAAATCGGCAATGAAGCGCACGTGAACGCGAGTCGTCTTTTCAAACCAAGATTCCGAGAAATTTATTCCTAGGTTCGAAGCTGTTGTTCCTTCTTGTGTTGTTATTGAGTTGAATTTACAACCTTCGGAAATGATGTAGTACTATTCACGAGGTGAATTTCAAATTTACAAATCATTGGGTGTACATGACCTATACTCTGGTGTAAAAAATCTAATACTTGCTCACGGCAAAACGACCAAGCAAACAGTACCAAACGAGTAATACGGCATCACTCCTCCGCCTCGAACTTGGAATGTAGTTAAGTCAGTTCCCTGTAGGTAGGAATTATTTGACAGGATCAATTTAGAAAAAAAAGTAAGAGCAATGTAACCCATCAGCGTTGTTGCTAACTCCCTACCTTAATAAGTAAATCAATACGAAAAAGCCCCTTAACTTTTGTGCTATTCATTAAACTGATTAATCCGAGGTGATTGAGAGTTCTATGTAGCAGCTACGCAGAAACGTTACATATTTAGATTAAGTCATGCATTATGCTTGCTACCGTTACATCTCTGATGTCACGAACAGGAAACTTGAAGAACATCAAAAAAGGATTGAAGCTTGCCCGTTTCCCAATGTTGTCTCCGATGACAGGATCCTATGAGGGGTTGCAAGCTCTGGGACGATGGGGCGGCAATTAAAATCGCTTTACTGAGACTGTTATTGACTATACTAGGAGATATTACAAGAATTATTATTTTTTACGCAGGTCAGTAACCTCTCAAATTCACGTGGATTGTGGTTTTGCTCTTTCATCGAAAAATTGCCATCCGGTAGTTAACCGATCCCTGATAGTCCCAGACTCACTATCAAACCTTCGCAGCGATATCGAAATCCTTTGAGTTGAACTGCAGTATGCTTTTGGTCATATGATTTATCTAATGCGCTAAAGTGGGCGTTTTCAAAGTTTGGTAGCGATTTGTATTTCCGCCCCCAGCCTCGAGAGAACTATGACTAGGATAATTGATTAAGCTTCATGGGAATATAGTAAAGAGTTCCCTCACTTGTCAGGCTCCAAGAAATAATTTATTGTTAGGCATTGGTAGGTTTATTAAAAGTATATGTAGGAACGATCACCATGCAAGAGTCCAGGGAAGGAATTCTGGTATTCGTGCACGTGTGCCTGATGTTGCCCTGGTAGTCATCTTGCGTTCACTTACTTGACGAGCTGGAAAGTCCTGCCTCATGATCTCGCGATTATCTAAACTAAAGCTCCCACTGAGATAATTTTATTTTTCAATTGGCAACTCACAGGCCAGAAATATTTTCACAGCTGTGCATAATGCCACAATCGCTCAATCTTGATTTTTGCCATGAGAGTGAAACTATTGAAGAGATAGCGCTCCCACGCTACACAAAGAGCCCCTCCGGAGACGAAAGTTCAAGCTATCCAATTCCCCGTTCAATTGATCTTGCGAAGTCTCCTGTGCGTATTACTACTTTGACTGTTGCCGATGAAAACAGCAACATCACTTTAAATTCAACCTCGGAAACCTTTTCGCCACCTCCTGGCAAGCCTAGTCCTGTGAAGCGAGAGCCTTACCTACCACTAGTAGGAAGACGAAGGCTCCTATCAGTAACCCGAGAGTGGCTCTTTGAAGTTGTTAGTTGTCTGCTCGCCATTACATGCCTTGTGGCCGTTGTTGCTATCTTGTTGAAGTTTGATCATACTGCATTGACCAAATGGCCCTACCTGATTACTGTCAATTCGCTTATATCAATATTGGTTACAATACTTAGGGCCTTATTACTTCTATTACTTGCGGAAGGAATTTCTCAACTCAAGTGGTCGTGGTTTCGAGGAAAGGCTCAGAAGCTTGAAGACCTTGCAATTTTCGACGAAGCGAGTCGCGGCCCTTGGGGAGCCACGAGGCTTATTTTTCTAGCTCCTGCGTGGTACACAAAATCTAGATGCCTTGAAGAAAATGTTTGGTTTGCTAACGAATATGTCAGGAATTTGGGCACTATTGGTGCGCTTCTCATGCTTTTGTCATTGACAATTGGCCCATTCGCACAACAGCTCGTGCTCATAAATTCAGAGTCGGTGCAAACCGACGAGTTGGCTACAGTAGGGTCTTGTTCCACTGAGTATATTGATGAAATCCAAGGAGACAACATGACGCGATCGGGCGACGAATTTTGGTCTCCACAACCAGCTACTATTGGTGCAATTTATCGAGGACTTTTCCAGAACAACACAAATGAATTTCTCCATCCCTTGTGTGCAACTGGGAATTGCAGCTATGGCTTTCATCAGTCTTTGAGCATCTGCAGTAAGTGCGTAAACCTCACGGATCATATAATCACCTATAGTCAAAGCACTGGGCAGCCTATCCCCCTTTCTCGGTGCCGCATGGAGAATGAGAATTCTCAATGTATACATCGCTTGCCGAATAGCCTTATGGTAGATCCCGAGCACAAATCCTTGGATAATTCTTCTACAATCTTCGTCCGAGAGGAGAGGGACAAAGTTATTACACGGGTCTTTAATGCAACAATGGAATGGGAGTCATGGCCAGAGCCCAGACCAGCGATATGGCTCAATCCATTGAGTTTCACGAATTTTTCTGCCATATTTTACAATGGCGATGATTACGATGACGCGTCTTCAGAAGAACCAAGCAAAGCTTCCCGCTCAATACGGCTGCCTGAGAGTGTTTCGGCTATAGGTTGCAGCTTATACTACTGCATTCAAAGTTACAATTCTAGTGTTGTAAGTGGGGAGTATAAGGAACTTGTACAGGAAATTGCAACAAAAAACTCATTTAACGAAGATGAAAAGCAGTGGACATTAACACCCGAGAAATGTTCATCTCAAAATCCTAATATGTCGTCGTCTTATGACAAGGATGAAAATTGCTCACGCAATATACGGACACAAACCATGAGGTCTTTAACGCAAGCATTGGACGATACCCTGATTGGCTCAGCATATTTTGGAAGCAAAAATTATGCTATATGGAGCTGGGATTCGACAGCAGCCATTGCAAACCTGGATGGCTTGAGCTATACCGAACGGAAAATAAGTGACCTCGCAGAGAGCTTGTCCAGCAACCTTCGAGCCAACAAGAATATTTGCAAGGGAGCCATCAAAGGAATTGCTTGGACGAATCGGTCTTATATATACGTCAACTGGATATGGCTTACTTTACCTATCGCAAGTACGGTATTCACATGCGCTTTTATCATCACGGTAATATACAGAACGCAAGGCATGGATGCGTGGAAGTCATCACCGTTGCCCCTCTTTTTCTCTATCTTAGAATATGAAGAATGCGAAAAGAGGACGACGAGAAGCGTTAGCGATTCAAAATTGATGGCTGATTTGAATTTCAAAGAAATGGGGAAAGTATCGAAGACGATGATGGTCAGGTTAAATGAGGAGGGAGGATTAAAAGTTGCTGGTTGAAGTCGTAGACGTGGAAAATGAGTATCACTAGTTAATTCAACTCACCAAATATCTATAGATATTAGCCAGGCATTTAATACTAATAGAGCAGTGTTTAGCTTATAATTTGAACAGCATATACCTCAAATTTCAATTGAAATGCCACTATCAAAGTGACAGACGTTGATAATTTTTGAATGCGATGCCACTCATTCTGAGACTAGGAGAGAGTCTTCACTTTCTGGGATCTATAATCAGGAGAAAATTATTCGAAGCCGGTCTTCCAACTGTGGAGGGTTTGGGCAATAAAAGAAGAAGGAACCGGCCCAAGTTTCCAGAGCTATCACTAGTCATGCGATAATTTGAAGCAATATTATCAGCCAAGTATTAAAATCTCAAGTTACCAGTTATGTGAACGCTCTTACTATTCCAGCCTTTCTCTTACTACTAGAACTTAGGCCTCAGGTATTGGAAGTGCTAGAGGCACCAACCAACAACTGCTTCAAAGTACCTTTTTTATTGACGGTATTGAAATATGTATGGCATATAGCCTCTTTGGCTGTGAGACGGTCCTGATGATGATCAATATTACTCAATAGCATAAAATTGAGTAAAATTAATTTCATACCTGATGATCGTATCTCAAAACCTTGTCAAGAAAATCGAGTGCCTCATTGTTAGCAAATCGCTTGTTCTCACCAACCACAAAGCTTTTCCAAGGCTTCTTCTCGGAAGTTCCAAGGATATCATCATACTGAGAGTCCAGATCGATCTTATTTTTATCTATATACTCCCACAAGGAGTCTGTGCCAAGTACCTTGGAAATTCTGACAAGAAGGTCAGAGTTACTATTTCCGTGAAAGAAGGGTTCTTTGCGGAAAATCATAGACGCAAACATGACGCCCAGGCTCCACATATCCACACTTGTATCATACTCCTGGCAGTAAAGCAGAAGTTCGGGTGCCTTGTGGCACGGGGAGCCAACGCGCACACTGTATTTAGTTCCTGGGTAGTAGAACTCAGCCTGACCAAAGTCGATAAGTCGAAGCTGTATTGTGTTACATGCACTGGTTTTAGATCTTTTGCATTGAATGGGTTCCTTACACTTCTAGCTTTATGGTCAATCATTACATTGTGAGGTCTGATATCTCTGTGCATGACTCCTTGCGTGTGGCAAAAGTCTAATGCCTTGAGCAGCTCTAGCATATAGAATCTGATATCATCCTCGTTGAATTTGGGATAGAGACTTCTGAAATCAGTGTTGTCAACGTATTCGAAGATAAGCGATAGCGTTTCGCTCTGGCATCGCTTGTTAGCCTTAGTTAGATAAATCTGAGAAAGAAGGAATACATGACTGTCTTTAACCACATCGAACAAAGAAATGATGTTCGTGCCTCCAGCAAGGCTTTGGAGTATTTTGACCTCTCTATTCAGTATCTTCTTTTTTACGGGCTTGAGGACTTTTATAGCATATATTCGATTGTTAAAAGTATTAATTCCCGTGAAGACCTCTGAATGTTTTCCTCGGCCTGTGCAAGAGATAAAGTTAAAGTCTTTCTCTATGCCTGTCAAGCTGCGAAATGTCTCACCAATTTTGCTTATTATCTCATAGATTTCCACATTCCCCCAGTCTGCCTAGATAGTTAGAGACACAGTTATGAGAGAAGACAGAGAAGAAATAAAC
This sequence comes from Tricladium varicosporioides, assembly GCA_021365295.1. Lineage (NCBI taxonomy): Eukaryota > Fungi > Ascomycota > Leotiomycetes > Helotiales > Tricladiaceae > Tricladium > Tricladium varicosporioides. The sequence continues at coordinate 1,094,435 of JAJTIW010000009.1, read as the reverse complement.
TAGAGCTTACTGATAGTACCTTGACTAAAGTCCCAGCAACCTTTTGACATACTCTGAATTACATCTGAGTAAAGGCCCGCCATCTAGCTGACAGGCTTCAAGAACTTGAAGAGGGGCAAGATGGTGTTAAGAAAGAACTTCCAGGCTGACTTCAGCTACCTGCAGTTTTCTTAGTAAGCCAGACTAGTGAATCTGGTGATTCAGGTAAGCGAATTGGAGGCGTGGGCAACCAATAGGATCATGACCAGGTGTCTACGAAGAATGTTTTCAAAAGCACAATAATTATATTACTTTGAGATCGAATTGCGCTATAAAAGGTGCTACACTTGTAAAAGAGGCAGTAGCCATCTCGTAGTAGTAGGAAAGACAATTCGCAGTGGAATTCTTCGAAGTATTATTTGAATTCTGTTTGTCTCTCTCTTCTCATAGACCAAGTAAATATGAATCTCCATGATTTTTGCGGAGTTTTTTTAATTCAAAACCTATACAATCAAGATACGCCAGAGCGTAAGCTTTAAATTCTACCCCTCCAACCCGTTTCTATCAGCCGTAAAGAACCCCTGTTACGTCTAATCCCTCATCCTCAACAATCCCAACGGCCTCTCCATCCATAAGCCCATGCACATAAGTGCCTCCACTACCTAAAATACTATAGACATTCACCATCTTCTTCCTAACCTTCACCCCCTCATCTTCTACATCTTTCTCTAGCATCAACCCACTAGCTCTTCCCACGATCGGCACTTTGCCTCCTTTTAGAATGGAAATAGAATCCCCTGTTCCAATCTCCCAGCTCCCTATACCGAGATATCCTCGCTCTGTGAGGAATATTCTGCGCCCGCGGGCCGTGTTAAATAACTGATCCACGAATCCTTTATACAATTCTGTTTCCGTGTGAGCAAGCCTTGAAGGAGGTTCATTAGAACGCCAACACCTAAACATCTTCCCGAACTCCTGAGGTGCGAAATCACCTCTTCCATCTGAATCGGCAACTAGGGTCCTCCAAAATGCCTCTTCTCTCTCTTCAGCCGTCTCCCCATACGTGTTTCCTACCTGAAGCGCAAAACTCTCCCACATAATACATTGCTCCTCACCACCGCTAACGCTTCTCGGATCTATATACAGATCTGCATCTACCACAGCAACGATTTTATCAAATTCCACTCCTGCAAACATTATAGTTCTTCCATTTTGTCCCACCCCTGTGACTTCCACATCCTCCCACCATCCCGCTGCATTAAATTCTCGAAAAACATTTCTTCCGAACGAATCGATACCTCTGAAATCCTGTATTTCTTTAATTCCGCGACGGTCCCAGTCTGGGACCCAAGAAGGCCACTCCCTAGCCCAGCTTTCGATATCCCAACTTTCGTAATCCACGACTCGCTGTTCACACTTGTATGGACGAGAAAGAATATCGAGATTATTATACCTCTGTATACAAAAAACTGTGAAATCTCGGTGGACATCGAGATTTGATTTCTCGTAGTTTGGGTAGAAGCCATGGTCGACCAAGGTCCCTTTCTGTATCAACTCGGAGGACAAGGAGAGGAAAGAGTAGATTTTATCTCTTGGGTCTGTAGCGAGGAGACGTCCAAAACGAGAAGCCAGATGAAAAATTGGGAAATCTGTCTCCGTATCTCGTAATTGCAAGCAAAGTGTGAAGAAGGTGAAGAATTTTGTAAACCCAGTTTTTAATGGCGTGTAAGCGCTGAATCCGAGGGATTTACGGAGTTCAGTGGCTGCGGTGAAGGCCAGGACAAGCATTCCATAAGAAAAGCTAATACTACCACAGTACACCGTAACGTGACGGGCGAGAACAATTTCTTGGACAATCCAGGAGCGAGAGAAGAAGGCACGCTCGAAAAGCTGATCAAATTGGTCCCAGATGATGTGGATAAGACTTTCGTCGACATCGGATGGGGGCGAAGAGTTGTCATCAGATCCAAAGAGACTTGTATTCAAACTCCGCTGTTCTGGTTCAAGAATGCCTGCATTTCCTTCTTTAATTTTTTGGAAGGCTTGGATAGCAAGACAAGCCATGTCTGAACCCCAGGTGGCCGGACCTAGCCATGCTACAGTCTGAAGAGCAGATCGGTAGATTAGCCCCATTCGTGAAACTTGCCAGTTGCGTTCTTGAATATCGTCTTGATTAATGCAAATCGCGTCTATCCAAAGTAGTCTATCTTCACCTTCAAGTCGGAGATGTATAAGTGCAGAATAGAGGTTCCTGCCGATTGGAAAATCTTGGCTATCGATGTCGATCAGGAAAGGATCTTTTTGGGGACCCCAGACGTAGGAGAGTGCTTCATAACGAGAGATCTCTATCGTTTTATCATCGGGAGCTTCAAGTACGGAGAGAGGAAGTGGAACTAAATTACACTTTATCTCGTCATCTCGTTGCCCTCGGCGAAGCACAACCAGCCTCGAGGCATCCGTCGAATAGTCCAAGGGCTCGTATTCAAATTTTGTGGATTTTCCATGGAGAGGTGCGGCACGTCCTTCTGGCATAATATTAATTGTGTCTGTCGCAGGACTATTGAGAAATCTTGCAAGATCATGGCTTCTTAAACCACCTGCGAATTTCAGTTCTCTTTGGAAGAATTTTGCCGTGGCTGGATCTAGGTTTTCGAGCACCTTGTCGGTATTTGTATCTGGTGTACTTTGCAACGCTTCTTTTGGCAGACCATTAGGGAATTTAGAATCTATGCATCCAAGAATGAGGTCAAATCGCTCCGTAAGTTGACCCATCTCATCGACTGGAGGTTTAGTTACAGGAGCGGGTCCGAGATTTTGGTTAATGACCTCGTTCATCTGGGAAATCAGCATCGCTCGATCTTCTGCTGATATATCCTCTTCCAGCTGATCAATAAAAGACTCGGGGTCCAGAAGCGATCGGAGCATAGCCCGGGTTTCCTCCCCCTCATCGCTTAAGTTGTTCACGTCCATAGCTTTGAAAGACAGGCAGCTGTGTGAAAGATTGCAATAGAGGCCAGCTGTATTTAACTTATAATGGAAAAGTATCTTTGGGGGCCATAGTGACATACGATGAGTCTCCTAGGACTGGTCGCATGAAAAGGACCTCCTCAGTGTGGCGAAGGGTCAAATGAACCAATCAAACGGGCCAACGCAGAATCAGCCACACATGAAATGGGGCTTGGCGGGTCAAGACAGATCCTTGGAGTGCTTACAGGTAAGAGGTAAAAGCAGAGAAACTGGTGATGCCACTAAATTAACCGAGTAGGCTTTGTGGCGTAATCCTTTGAGGCCTTGGAGAGGAATGGCGGCATTGTACGTGATTTGTAGGTGTGTGCACCAAAATATATGAAGGAAAGAGCATAGTAATGCGGATACTTCCAAAGACCATGACCAGTGATTAGATTGGAGGTACAACTTTTAACGATATGAATGGTAGTGCCATGAACAAAAATTTCAGTACTAATTGCGGCTTGATCAATCCTCAACGCAGCTGGTTAATCCCCAGCTAACCTGACCGTCTTCAGCTCACAACAGGACTTTTGAAACCCATGTTCCTATCTGGTATTTCTAAGCTCAAATTCTGCTAATTCCGGCCAGGTGTTTATCTTTCTACGGCACATTAGGTACTTTCGGAGACTGGTGAGAGTGTCACTAACTCTCATCCTGGCACTGGTTATTCTGCCTTTCTATGGAAAAGTCGAACAGCTCTCTCAGATCGTCTGATTATCCAGTGGGTACCTGTACCTTTGGTAGCTATTAATCCCTTGGAGTCTGCAGCAAATGCTTGCGCACAGCATATTAAATAAAAAGGAACCGGAAGTGAAAGAATGAATTCGTAACCATGGAGATCGTCGCAGGGTAGAAAAGTTTTCTATGTAGCTCTTATTTACCATGGTATGAACATTACACCACTGCACAGAGCCAATGAAAACCTATAATTTCTGTCTCTTGGTAGCGGAAAAAACTTCGTGCCGAGAAAAACAATGAGTATTTCGACTTTAAGGATTTCAAAATCCATCTATACATAGATCTCCCCAATATTTTTGTATAAGTAATACACCATGGCTACCTGTCAATACTCTGAACCCCTCATATAAGAAAATTAGGTTTGTATTGTCGCCCTCTCACATCATTCGCGAAAATCAACCTTTCATAACGCATCAGAGTTCCTTAAGCACAGCTACAACACTAAGTGCTTACTATTCCTAAGACTACACTGACGGAAGATTTAGACTAGGCACAATTGGGACTAAAAACTCTCACGATATCTACACATCAGTCATGGCTTCCTCTTTTTTCGGTCCCCTAGGCGTGAGTATCACTGCTTGTACATACCTGCCATCCCCTGTCAGGTAAAATTGAACACATTTTAGATGTCCAAAAGACGGTTTGTTATTCTCCTTATTGCATTCTATTTGAAGTGAAAACTAGTAAACCCAAGCCCCTAGCACCTTGCCCGAGCTCCAAGCTACAAACCGAAACCTTTTAATCATCTAACCAATCCTTAGCACTGCTTTCGCCCTGGCCGGCGAAAAATGTAACTGCAAAACCCTACTTACGAAATATTATCGGAAAGCCTGCAAAAATGTCGACTCATCCATCAACTGGATGAGTGCGCTATGTACCATTGGCACTGTGGTGAGCGTTGCGTGATCTTTGTTTGGGCTGTACGCCGCCGTGAACGATCACGCCTCACTAACGCCCAACGTCAGGCCAACATGGCCCAGGAACAGTGGCGGCTTCAGGTGGAAACCTATGATAAATATCAGAAGAATGACAACGATGATTGGAACTGGCTACTGCCTCTACTCGGGCTTGGCCACAGGTTTTGGGAGGGATGTAGTCTGTTAAACTATCTTTGCGACTTGGGGTTGGTAGAATATCTGGAGCATGTTAAATACAACATACTGCAACCTCCTAAATTTTTGGAAGAGGGGATGGATAGTAGCTACTCTAGATGCTTTAAGGCTCTTGTTAAGTCGGTACAATAGTTTCAGTTCAAGAGGTACAAAATGATTATTCCATTCATAAACTAAGATCATATTGCTAGAATACTCTATATAACTATGTTGCCACCAGGCAGAAGGGTGTTGCTTTCACATGGAATCGCGGATCGCCCTTATAAGGGCTTCGGTAGAACCGTAAATGTACAACGTGACTCCCACCTCGGCCATATTGTAGACATTTTCTAGTAAAATAGTCGGGTCTTGAAATACTGCTGGCTTTGGCCTTCTATTTTTCGAGCATTGCCTATGCTTATGGTAATAAAGGGCAGACAGATGGACTCTGCTACCTTTTGATCTGGTGTTGTTTACCAAGAGCTTTACTAGTGTAATTGCTTATAAAGTATTTCTATATATTATATAAAGATTGGATAGGGGTTAGAACAACTAAGTGATAACTTTGTATCGAACCAGATACATGGATACTTATGGAAGCTGTTAGAAGAACACATTTTATATAATACATATAATATATAATATAATATGCCTAGAGTGACTGTATATATGAAATTATGTAAACTCCCTTCATCATTTACTAACTATTGGATTGGAATTAGAGTGAGCTGACTGTTCGGGAAAATCCCAAATTAGCTATATCTGATATAAACTTGTTTGCCTATGCGAAATCCCAAGCCACACGGCCAAAGTGTTGAAAAAATCACTGGAGATTCAGCTAGGCTTAACTAAATGGGGACTTGCTGTAGATAACCTAATAAATTGGGAATAAAAGTACACGTGGATTCGTTCTAGAGGGACACTCGTCATTTTTGGGAGGTCTGATTATTCTACTTAACAGTCTCTCTATTGCAATAATCATCTGGAATACAAGGGACGAGGCGATTGAAAGTTTTTTTTCCACTCCTGCTGTTATTTTCAAATTTGCATTGCCAATATGGCACGAATCACAAGCCTGGTAAAGCTACTTGCGAATCGCTTCCACGTGATCCAAAATTGATGGAGCATGAAGGAAACTAACTGCTTGTGCTACTGAATTGAAGTTGTGAGTTGAAGACTGCTATACATGGTCACCCGAGCTCGATGGTTAGGTTGTCATTCAACTATGATGGAAGTGTCTCGGAAACCTGGACTTCCAGATATACTGAAATCACCAAACTCCCTGACATCAAAACGAGCTGAATAAAGAAATGCCAATAAATCCTTTTCATCTCAGCCATTCAACGGGTTGCAAACTCCCGGTCTCACCTAATGAGAACATCATCCTAAGATCGCGGCCGCAGTTGCATCTCAAGAGATAATATTTCAGATGCTGAATGGCTGATGTTTCTCGCTTGGTAAATGCCAAGAACGTGGAGTATGGCTGAGTTGCCCGCCTCTGACTAAGATCCAGCAGAACCCGTCAATACTAGTGTTCGGCTGGAGTTGAGGCTTCGAGTGCAAGGCTTGAGAGGAATGAAAGGCTATGTGGTATCGCTGTTTTGCCGGTTGTTCCGTTGGTTTGGGAGTTTTATAGTTGTATATATTGCCCACGAACTCCCTAGGTGGACAATCATCGAAGCCCACGCTAAAGCCCACATCCATTAATCAGCGAGAAATCCATAAAAGATCCAGGAGCAAATATCCAAGGAAAATCCAACAGCAAATCGAACAAAGTTCTCATGCCAGCACCAAAGATGTATAATCCGCTCGAGATATTCTACTGGTCTCTCTGCAAAATCCTTGAATGGTCAAATCGAACCAAAGCGCCGAAGAATATCAAAAAATAACCAAACTCGCTCAACTGCCAAAGATTTGCTTGAAGGTTGCGAACTAGGATTCAATTTTTAGCCTTCCTGTGGAAGTAACAAGATGGTTTCTAGTTCCAAAGGTAGGTCCAATTTGCGAACTTGATTCTTGGCTGAACACTGACAACAGTAGTATAGAGCACTTGTGATTCGATATTTGATTGAGAATTCCTTTAATCAGTTGTTGCAGATACTGGTTTTGCTAGTCTGGGCTGTGCTCAAGGCTTGTTGGTATTTCTTTTGGGATAAATTTTGGATTCGAAATTGTGTAATATCGATATGACAATGGTAACACTGACACAATGGATGCATGAATGAATGTGCTAAATAAAGAACTAACACCTGTTGTATTTCCCCCGGGTGCAGGCAAATAATATAATTAAGTGATTCGATCTAGATCAGAAACTGAGCCTTTGTTCTGTATTTGAGATTCCGGAGTTGGAAATTTAAGCGAGGTACTATCTGTGGCAACGCTAATCCCAATACGTAGTAGCGCATCTTGACTCCCTCCCCGCCCCGCCAAAGAAGATCGTCAACCTTTCTCAAAAAAATCCCGATGTAACATTTCAAAGCATCACGACCTCAACCTCAACCTCGACCTCATCGCAGTGACTCCAAAACAATTTATCGCGATTTCATATCTCAAGCATGATAGATTGGCTGTACCAAAAATGTCGCGCCCACGAGAGGAAATGATGAATTGGGCTTTGGGGGAGATAGGCAAAGCTCAAGGACAAGGTCAGTTTTCAGTTCAGACTGTGTTTTGATTTCTCCAGATACACCGAAGTTGTTCCGTGCGAAAGATTCTAGTTTGTTGCATTACGGCGTGGGACGGGGTTTATATACTACCTATTAAGCAAAGTCAAAGCTAGCAACTTGCAGTTTGCTCTTCTATTTTTGTGGTTCAGTGGTCGAGTCACTGGCTCTGTTTAGCGACCCCGCGATATCGGACCATGGAGGGGTATCACGTGATATTATTCAATTTACCTTCTCTTTTGTTAACCATTAATATTCTAACAAACTACTCTAGGTATTACAATCAAAGATATATTCGAACGAGCTGCAACTACTTTCCCAGAAAACGAGGGTGCCCAAAATGAGGTGTGGCAAAGTCTTTTGCACCACACCGAGGTGTTGGTTGGAGATGCGACGACAGCACCCATACTCTCCAAATTGACATTGGAAGATACCTTTCTCTTAGGCCTTGGAGATAAGATCCTCACACTTCGGAACCATCAAAGATTAGCCTCCATTGCTGGCAGAATAGACCAACAAGATGGTGGACCTCTGCCAACAGAGGCAACTACCCTTTCCAACGATACAACCGTCTCTCACAATGCCACAAAGCAACTGGAGGGCAACATAGCAGGTCTGATTATGGCTAGTCAAGCAGAGCCTCCAATATCTACACTTCCTGCCGGACCGCCCCTCTCCATTACACCTGCGAAACGAAGAGGCAGGCCGCCAAAGCAGAAACTTGGTGCTGGTAAAAGCCCAAATGTCTCAGATACAACAAAAACAATAACAGCAAAGCGTAGAGGACGACCACCAAAAGTCGTTCAGAATGATACCATTTCCACACCCACAGCCAGACGCGAAAGCTATCTAGTGGAGGCAAATTCTGACATCAAAGCTTCAGAGCAATCAACGTCTACAACGATCCCATCTCTCGAGGCACAAGTTCGTTCATCTCAGGCAGATGAAAATCCAAATGCTTGTTCATCAGATTTGCTGCAAACTTTGGCAAGATCTGATGATGAAGCGGTCACTCGAAACGCACCAGCTTCTATTGATGGGTTACCGGGACCGAGTGTCCATGCTAGAAGTCAATCATCACAGATTAACTTGCTTGCTGTTCCTATCCCACATACCACCGGAGCTTCCTTGTATACAAATCTCCATGGCACAATCATTTCGAATTCCCCGCTTAGCCAGGAATCGGATATTGGTAGTCCATCGCAACAAATTATGGATGAGGTGATTCAAAGCTCAGCGCACAAAAGAGCACAGATGCTACCGCAAGGTGAGGGACTCGAGCCAGAAATTAGTCATTCTACTTCAGTTGAAGCATGTTCCTTTGTTGTAATCCAAAACGAGAACCTTCATAACCCCTCTGGTTGGGTAGAACCAGCACCTGGCAAAGATGAGGCGCTTACAGAAACCACCGACATCGCAATAAACTCAGTCCTGCCGACTAATAGTCTGGACGCTGCAGCATTTACTAGAATTGAGGCTCCAGAAATTGCACAACCTCTCCGGACGACACGGACCCAGAATGGCGAGGAGGAAGCCACTGCCCCGAGAGCTCGACGTCAGAAGGTAGCAAAATTTACAACTTGGGATGAAATGCAACGTGAGGCTGGTGTCTCGGGCGTATATTTTGATGAACAAGCATCTCAGGCACGAAAGATTATGTTGAAGCATCATAAATGCAAGTCGTTTGTCCTTGTTTTCAAATCGGCTGCGCTTCAAAATTCCCAGTGGCTCCAGAACAATAAAGGGACGTGGCAAGAACCTGTTTTCAGTCGAATTGGTGCTGCAGCGCTTCAAGTGGTAGATGCGGCAGAAGTAGCGAAACCAAAACAAAAACGGCCCTATAGAAAGCGAACTATTACTGAAGTTGGAATCGATGGATTCGAGCAGGAAACCCCAAATGCTCCACATAAGAAGCGAAGGTTGCTAGAACCATCGAGAGAGAATCCCGAGGCTGAAGCTCTACATTCGGGAGATGTGCATTACAGTTCCAACCAAGAAACAGGAGTCCCACAGACAGGGCAATGGCAGACTTCACAGAGTGAAAACCTGTATCCTGCAGTTAACGTTGAAGTAATTCAAAGCCAAGTCGCAGAGAAAAGATCGGTCCCCGATGATGACTCGGAGGCTACATCAGATGAGAGTACTATAAAGAGACCTAGTTTGGAATATACTCCCCAACCATCTCGAGTCGTAGCGTCTGGAAAACTTACTCGTGGTCTGAATTCGGGATATTGCTCTGATCAAAGCACCCCAAACTCGTCGTCGCTTCCTCAGGAACTTAGTAATGCATCTCCACAAAAGTTGCATCCTGCTATAAGATCGAATTACGCGCACGCCAGTATATCTATCGGAACAACTCAAGCTGTTGGATCCTTGCAAACCAAACCCATGAACCCACCACCACCGATTCAACTCTCTGCCGCCCATCCTATATCTTCAACTCCGGCTATAACTCAGGGGCTGGCTTCCTCGCGATATAGATCGCCGTATGATGTACAACACTCCAATGACGGTGCTGCGAGTCGAACGCGATTTTCGAACCTCTATCTGCAAACCGGTGATTTAATATCGCAGCCTGATCTTGTTGAGAGCGAACGGGGAATGCAGCATAGAGCACCAACGATGAATTCGCTAGAGCCTTTGCCCACGCCTTTCACCGTTGCCTCTTCGCGCGACGAAATAATACCAGACCCCAGCAATTTTTCACAACAGCAGCCCATTAGGCATCAAATTACAGCCTCAAGTTTCCCACAATCGACTAGCCAGGGTTATGAGTCGTTGGTCACTGCCACACCCACGGCAGGCACACAAATTAGCCAACCAGGGACTACCACACAATCGCAACCTGTAGAAAAGACCCCCAAGAAGCCACAACCAAAACAGCGTAAAAGACGTGTGAAACCCCTCGCTCCGCATGCTAACGATACCGTTCTTCCTGGCACACCGGGAAAGCAACCTGCACTTTCTCGAAGGCAGCAAATAGCTGCACAAAAGGCTGAAGTTGAGGTGGAATTACAACGAGCTGCATCGGCCTCCGTTAAGAATTTTAAATACCGACTTCCATCAATCTACAACAAGTTCACGGGGAACTTGCTTCTTTCTGAAGACAGCAGTATTTTGGAATTTGTCGCAGTACGGGACGATCAGCAGGTCGAACCTCCTATACTTATCGTACCAGTTTCACAACTGATTGATAATCCAATTACTTCTGCTTCTGGTTCTTTTCCGATGGAACTTCGCATTGTAAGTCAGAAGGATGGGCAGAATACCACTCACAGTTTTCAATTTTCTACTACACCCACTGGTTCAACCACTGCAAGTGAGATGAGAGCAAAAATTGTTACAGCGAGGATTGCACTTCATTTCAACAGTGGCAATGCATATTCCGGGATAAGTGACGCAAAGGAAACAGCCATTAAACCTTGGAAGTGTGAAAGTTGTGGCCAGAGATATAAAAACCAGGAAGGTTTGAAATATCACGTCAACCATTCCCAGACAACATGTAATCCGAATTTCGACCCTTCTCAGGTCAAAAAACGTGGAGGTCGACGTCCGAAGGCCAAACGTGCTAGCCCTGATGCCTCTAAAAAATCAAAGTATACACAAAAATCCGACGAAAGCATGGAGGGTAGCGATGATGAAGTCGATCAGGCTGAAAGTGAGCCAGATTTGGAGGAGGGAGAATCCTTGGCCTCGGAGAGTGACGATTCTATCCTTGAGTGGGCGAAAAGGCATGCAACGACAGGCACAAAACCAGGAAATAGAGATTCAGCAGCGTCTTCTAACCTTAGAAAGAACAGGACCTATCGCTCCATGCCTGGAGAAACTTCAGTTTTACAAAAAGTTGTACGCGAAACTCTTGCCACTTCTGGCACGGATTCGCCCCAGACCCTAAGCCGAAGTGATGATTCCTTCCAGGCTATTATCATTGATCTTGTCCAAAACAATGGCGGGCTATTCCCTGGAGACAAATCACTTTGGATTGCATTCGTAGCAGCATGGCTCAAAGGTGATGATACAACAGGAAGTCTCCCAGGATGGAAGGTTTGTCAAAAGGCACTCGATGAACTCCTAGATGATCATAGATTGCAAACAACTTCCTTCACATTCAGGGATAATCAGAGCAGGGACGTCGTGCGCAGCATTATCACAAACCCTGGATTAGATTCCAAGGCTACGAATATCACTTCTCTTCGCAAAGAAATTGAGGGGGCTCACCCTCAATTCTACGTTCCTCCTAGATTTGCGCCAATCGAGAGTGTTCTCATTCAACTTCAACGCATTGTGCGACCTTCGTCGAGTCGCCGGGGGCCTAGCGCAGGCGATTCGGATAACGAATTACGATATTCTTCATTCTCAGACGAGGAAGATCCGTTCTTGACAGAGACAGTTGATCAGTCACTGGACCATGAAGATGGAATTTATCACTTTTCTAGGAGTACACGCAAGAAACGATCTACAAATAAGAAACCAACAAATCAAAGCATCGCTATACGGAAGTGGTGGGCTGAACGCAAAGCTGCTGGCCTGACATCTGATAGAAGTACGAGGCGAGAGGAGGGTAGGAAGACGGAGGAAGCCCTGGAGAGCCAAGCTTGGCCACAGATAGCTACGAGTATCACATTTCTCCCTAATCCAAACACTGGTGCGTGGGACCAAGAACATCATAACACAATAAACGCACCGCGGACAAGAAAAGCTTACCGGGAAGGACGCTTACCAGAGCCAGTCACATATATCCAAGCCCCGGATGGGTCGTGGTCTGGGAGAGCCTTTGGTCATGGTGCAAATCCTATTTTCCAGCGTCCGTCGCGCCAAGCTTTCGGATCTGCTTCCTGGGACTCTTACAAAGAACGAATTGATCATGGCTTCCGACCAATTATCTACCCTAGCTCTGAAAAACGTCTACATCTGCCCGCAAAACCCTCAAAGCGCATCATGGCGAGATTAAGCTCTGAGTCGCAGAGTCCCCAAGCAGATCTGCAAGAGTCCGTTGATGTCGGTGAAGATTCGGACTTCTCAGATTGGTCCCAGGAGGAAGGAAAACATTTACGACACGATGGCGGTCCTCGATCACGCGGACGAATTTCAAATGCTACTAGAAAACCTGCCCGTAGGTATAATTTGAAATACGCAGAATCTTCTAGGGAAGAGACTAGTATTTCTGATGATGAAATTACTGCTCCATGGGCCAAAGTTAGTCAGGTCCCTATCCGCCGAACTCCTCGAAATTCTTCTCTACCTGTAGTAGACTTGGATTTTGACGAGAGCCAGATTGTGAACTTCTTCGAGCCGAAGAAATTGGAAGCTAGGTTGCATACAAATCCAGGCTTGGATACTCTACCAGATTATTTCAGGCTACCATACCTATCCCCCGGCCCTACCAATCGGTTGAACAACGTCTTGGAGCCGTACGAGAATCTTAGATTTGTCGATCCTGAATTTGTTACCACCGACAAAGAAGTTTGGGAAGGGTCCTGGGCTTCAACTCAAAAGGTGAACCCGAGCGCAATTCCAGCCGCTCTAAACTGGAATGACGACACTGCTTTCACGGTAGATACACTACCCTATAACGATCTACCCTCCGAAAATGAAGAATATCAAGTTGAAATCTCCCGTCCAAGGAAGAGATTGAGTAAAGGACAAAACCAGGTGGCACAATCCGTCAAGTCCGCTACCGGAAATCGTAGGACTGATCGACTCAGAAAGGTTCGACGTCAAACAGCGTTACCTGGAGACTTTCAGGGAGTCCTTGAAGATCCTTCTCTAGCAGAGTCCACTTTTGACGTCCAAGTTGCCCATGAACCTGAAGGACAACCTTACAAAACACAGAGACAGCGTACCCCACGTGGCCGAATGACTTCTAAACTCGAGCGTCGATTTGTTGTGGCAGTCACTGCCGTGCAATCTCTTACTGGTGGCGTCGATGGATCAGTTGACTTTGTTCTTTTGGACAAATTGTTTCCCGAGTTTACCATAAATTTCATGACGAAGTATTGGTTGATTTTGAAAAAATCGATGCCTAAAGTCCTTGATGAAATTGGTACAGAGTTCAGAGAAGCTTTCTTACCAGCGTATGCAAGTAGAGAAGTCCCACCAATCAATTTTGATGACTTGGTTGGATATAATTGGAATCGTTTGATTGACTGGGCACTTGCAGTGATTCAACCGACTCTAGTTGGCAAGTCTGTTGTTCTGCCAGCAACGCGGAATGAGATAAACAACGATTATCGCATGACTCTACAAGACGACAATCCAAATGATTGGAGGAACTCGTACTTTCTTCCTGGCGTAGCCACATACCGACAAGCTGCTATGTTTGGAGCGAGATCAAATACAGTTTCTGCAGAGAAGGGCAAACAACGTACAAAGCAGGCAATGGGGCTTGATGAGTTCACGGTTCTGAAATCAATTGTGCGTGCAACCGCGATATCACCAGAAAAGTGTTGGTCGCGGGACAAAGCCGCCAAGAAGCTCTCTGAATTTGAGGACGATGAGGAAAAGACCGAGGCTATTGAAGTGCTCAAGGCGGCGAAGATTATTGTTAGACGCAAAGTCAATCACGCAACTCCTGGTCGCATTTATGATATGCACGATACTTTCATGGCTCCACTTCGACGGCACATCAAAGACAGTCATTTCTTTGAGGCTCGAAATTTCAAGCGACTCCTTGATGAAGAGTTTTCACAAGGAAAGGTCGTCAGACTCAATTATGCTTGTGACGAGGGTTCAGTCATGTGTCTTACGAGCTTACAAGCAGCTAGTCGTGTCACGGTCACTATGCATAACATACCCATGAAGAAATTTGGTCTTACTGGCGGTGGCTACGAAACTAAGAAGATCCCCAAGAGCGCCTACGAATTCCCAATGGATATCTCGCCTACTTCGTCCTATATATACGATAACGATAACTCAGCCCTTTCCGATGTGGAGAAAATCACACCTCCTCCCGTCGGCAAACAAGGCGAACATCCCGCCTGGATTGGAATTAATGAGCGCCTGGATGAATACCTTTGGATGAAGGTGGTAGTTGCTTTTGCACAGACAATTGCACTAAGAGAAGGCGTCAAGTCAGCTGATTTGAAGGAGCTGTTTCATCCTTCGTTAGAGGAATGGGAGATGGATAGGCTGATTGGGTGGGCCATAGAGGTTGGATTGATGGACAAGATTCATCCAAGGATTGATGGGTGGATGGCTAGAGAGTGGTGGTGGTTGATTGTGGGGCAGATCTGCCATAACGCTATGACGGAGGAGTGAACAGGTAGTGATTACTCGAGTGTGCGTACGAAGAGATGAGAGAGGAATAACTGTACTATTTTGGCGTTTCAGAGGATTTACCGCATTTATAGTCTTGGTGTTTGGGTGCGAATTGTCATTGTATAATATTGAGTAATTGGGGGCAGTAAAGAAACACGACGTCACAATTCTTTCCCTGATAGAAGGATGGACCTCGTTGCAGAAGATCAGCAATCATTGAGGGGCCTTAGCATAGCTGATATTGCCTCTGAGATCTAATCTCTTTCTGCGAGAGATGGACTTACATTTTGCTAGAGGAGGTATGTTACCGTTGTGGGGAGTTGGAAATCGTCCGGGGAAGCGGTGATACGGCCGGGCTACTTCGAGGACCTTCTTTTCACTAGTATACCACTGGCATTATTGTTTTGCCCTTATTGCATTTGGCATATTCGAGGAGAAGTGGATTAAAGGCATGGTTGGACGTCTGCCGGTGTTTAGGGGATCCACAGCATCTTGTAGGCGGAGTATTAATCTCGTATGTATGGAACATAACACTGTAAGTGTCATGACAAATAGATGGCCTGTATTATAGTTGCCACACTTGTGCTATATTGTGCTCATAAATTCGCTACAAACACTACAGAAATAGAAACCTATATATAGCTCAACTATCTCACCCTCGCGGGAAATATCTTTCTCTCTACAATTCCTAGACTTAAACCGAATGGTACCGTTTGGGAGGGTTTCGAAAGGGTACCTGGGGATAACCCGACCTCGGCGCTCTATCCGCAATTCCGTTGAACTGAAAAAGAAAAAAGGGGAAAAAAGGAATTACCCTGTGTATCAAAAGACTTCGATTCCTCTATATAGAACAAAATACGTGCTTAGTAACAACACCTTGAAGTCTGTATTATTCCTGACCGAGTATCAATGCAATTTTCCTTTTGAGAAATTGACATCCAGATAAATCCATGTTCTAACATTCATAGCAACTTCATACGAACGTGAAACAGGTAGATTTGTCGCCAGCTACAGGAAACCACAAAAATGCCCCATCCTCACACATCTAGTCCGAATTTTCCTCTTCCTCGCCATTCTCCTCCTCACCCTCATCTTCACCATTATCACCCTTTACTGTAGAACCCTCATCCTTTCTCATCATCTCCTTCTCCTTCTGCCCGAAAAGGTCAACAATAAACAAGTTGCCACTGTAAACTGCAACATCAATCGCTGTCCTAAATTTCAGATCCTCCGCTCTCGGATCTAATCCCTTCGCCATTAACACCTTGAAAATGTCTAGCATATCAGCCTGCTGGTCATCTTCCACATATTGTTTCCTCCGCCATCTTTTCGCTGTCATGTGCAACAACGTTTCACCCAGCACATTCCGAACCTGAATATCTGCCCCAGCATCTATAAAGATAGAGAGCGCCTTGACATGTGTAATATCGTTTTGGATAGCGTAAATGGGATCACAGGAAGTTCCATTGGGATCGCGTGTACCTTTCCAAGACTTACAAATAAAGCGGAGAAGCGGTGTTTCTCCCAATTTGTTGACTTGATTGATGTCGAGTCCAAGAGAGAGGAAGTACTGGAAGCGATTGGCAGCTGCTAAAGCTTTGGTCTTTTCGCCTACAAGTTGCCGTGCGAGATAGTGGAGTGCGGTATTACCGTTTGGATCGACTTCTTTGGGATCGCAGCCAAGTGAAATGAGGTAGTCGGTGGCCCAAGTATGTGTGTGAGAGTTTGAGAGTGCTATATGTAAGGGCTTAAAGCCTTGGTTATCTTGCAGGTGGACTAAGCCAGGGGATCGATCGACCAGGGTTCTGAATAGATTTTGGTTGGTCTCATCAAGCTCTTCTGGGATGGTGCAAATCCAATGAAGAGCCGTCCTTCCCATATCGTCTTGCGAGTTCACATTTGCACCCATCTTGATTAGTCTTAGTCCCGCAACTGGGAAACAAACTGGTTTTGGTTTAGGGTCCGTGTAATCATATATCTCTGGCCTCGGGGTGATAGTAGGATAGTAGGCTGAGATAAGAGGTGTTCGTCCCCCTTCGGCTCTGAGCTCAATGGGAAAGCTTGGTATTTCCCAGAAAAAATCCAAAATTCCGTGCTCCTCTATTAGTTTCTGGAGTACAGAACAACCATCAAAGAGTAGTTTAGCGATATCGGCCCCATGTTTAAGAAGAAGTGGGATCATTTCTCTTTGTGCTTTGTCATATGTTATAGGATCCTCAATCTCCTCCCATTCATTAGGCCTTGCAGCTTCATGAAGGGCACAAGCCACATTCGGGTCGGATCCAGCCTCAAGGAGTAGTCTGGCTGATTCAACATCCATAGCCATAACAGCTGAAATGAGGCCAGAATAGTTGCGTGTCTTGATGTCGACTCTATGATCTAAGAGAATGCGGGTAGCATTTGCATGATCAGCCATATGCAAACAAGTAGCACCGTTCTTATTCTCGACATTGGGATTTGCACCACGTGCAAGCAGAATTCGCATTGTTTCCTCCTTCCAGAATCCGTTTGGATAGTCTGAGCCCAATGCTGCCATCAGTGGCGTCTCCCCACGTACATCCTTCGCCTCAATATCGGCTCCATGATCTAGGAGATATTCCAGTGCTTCAATGTTCCAGAAATGCCGACCAGCTGCAAGCCAGTGAAGAGCCGTGCCTTTTGATCCCTTAAAGGAGTAGGGATACTGGTTGGAGACTCGATTCACATCAGCCATGGCCTGTTCCACAAGTATCTTGATGACTCTGAGTCGCGGCAGTGACTGTTTACAAGTATAGCAGAGTAGTGTACCTAGATTACTTTCTTCCGGCACCCACGCCTCGCCATCTAATATTTTTACTTCTTCAATAAACGCCTCCAATAATTTCTCATGACCCCATTCAATGAGTGTATGCAGTCCGGTTTGATTCCATCTATACCCAGGTGCCTTGAGGTCCCCTCCCAGTTTCACAAATTCCTTGAAAATGTTGTAATCGCGCCGCTCCAAAATTTCGCCAAATTTCCTCTCATGCTGTTTCTTGTTTAACCGCCCTTCCTCGCTGGGTCTTTCAACACTGCCGCGCGAGCTATGGAATCCCCCACGTGTAGGTTGTTCAGGCCTTCCAAGTAGTTCTTTAGCTTCTTTCATTCCTCCAGATTGTGGTATTAGAGCTTCAGCGGTCAAGTCCTGTGCTTTCAGCCCTCGGCTTCTCAGCTCATTTACCATCTCTGTGCATTCCGTCTGCACAGCCAGGTCCATTGGTGTACGAACCACTCCATCAACCACAAGTGGAGCCTGGAGGTCAACGCCAGCGTTCTCAAGCATCTCAAGGATATCTTTCGTTCGCACAGAATCAGAATATTTGAACCCTAGGAGCCGACGTGAACATGGCCTTCCCAAATCTTTAAGCGTAACACAGGCTGCTTCAAAGCCTTTCGGCGAATCACCTACTTGCCTTGAAGCCCAGAGTGAATCTTCCTCTGGAAATTCTGCTAGGGCGTGCAGTGGGGTACGGCCACTTTTATCTCTCATAGAGGCATTTGCACCTGCTGACAATAGGTATTTAACACTCTCCGGTCGACCTGAACGACAACCGTAATGGAGCGCGGTACGACCGTCGTTATCTTTCTCATCAATCATCAGTTCAAGATCGCCACTCTTTCGGTATTCAGAGAGAAGGATTCCAATAACATTGCTCTGTCTTCCGCGTGCTGCAATGTGAAGTGGCGTAAGTCCCTCTCTAGTTTTCACCATTGGGTCAGAGCCTGCTCGCAATAGCCGTGCAACATTGAACTCGGAAATACTAGATGCATAATGAATTGGGGATGCCCCAAGCTTATCGAGGGTATCAACTTTGGGTGTGGGGCACAATTTGCCCTCCAACAATAAATCTAAACTTTCCTTCTTTCTCTCTCGCCCATTCCATGATTCACTATCAATGCTAGTCGCACATAATATGTGCAGAGGTGTCAGGCCGGCTTGATTTTGGCTGTCAGTGGGAACATCCAAATCTACTAACATTCTCAGAGTTGTTGAAAAGTTGCAATCTGGATGCCGGAGAGCTATTTCATGAAAAAGTGAATTGCCTTCCTTGTCAACTACAGTTGGATCAGCACCAGCACTGATGAGGAATTGAAATATTTCTGGTTTGGAGAGCGAGTCTCTGCTGATACAATGATGAAGGATTGTGCGGCCGTTAGAATCTCTCGCTTTGGCAGATAAGCCCAGGTTTAAAAGTTTCTGAATTGATGCCAATTTTGTATCCCATGTGTCAAAGCACCTGAAAAGTACTATCTGGCCTGCTGGACCTGTTGCATTAAGTTGCAGCCCTTCATTAACTAGTATCTGCAGCAAGTGGTGGCTCTCAGAGTTACCGTAACCGCCGGCTCTCATGGGTAGGAGCGGTGGCATCCCAAACTTATTCGGCTTGTTCAAATCCGCTCCAGCTTTGATGAACACTTTCCAAAGGTTTTCGCTCTTGAATTTATCCATGGCAGCAAACATGTGATGCAGTACTGTCCATCCTCTATCGTTCTCAACATTAACATCAGCTCCATGCTCTAATAACTTGACGAGAGTCTTCTCAGTTGCCACAGCTTCGCTATTACCGTTCCCACTACCTTCCCAACCATGACTAATAGTCGAAATGATGGTTAAAAGTGGTGTGTTACCACTATTATCTTTGGCATTGATATCCGCTCCGTGTTGAACGAGGATTCCAATGATTTCAGGTCGTTGTGGGCTGACTTTGTGAAGAGGTGTGGCACCAGAATCGCAACGGGCGTTTGGGTCTGCACCGTGTTGAAGTAATAATTCTGTTACAATTTCTTCAGTGTAAGGTGCTCCCCAGTCGTAAAAAAGGCCGAGATATCTTTTCTGGCATGCGTAATGCAGCGGTGTATGATTTCCTTCTGTCCTTGCGTTAACATTACCGCCAGCATCCACAAGAAGTTTTAGACACTCTTCAACCCGCTCCCTATTCCCCCACGGCGTGTACCTTCTGTGTATTCCGGCAAAGGCATGTATGGCTGTAGGACCGTTCTCCAACTGGGATTTCAGCTTAATCTCTGCGTCTGGAGAATCAGTCCCATACCAATTTACCTTATCAACAGGTATGTTAGGATCTGCACCGTATCGCAATAGCACTTCAACAAGAGAAGGTTGCATGGGGTTGGAAGCAATAACAAGTGCTGTCATTCCATCAACAAGGCAATTGACAAGCGCTTTACCGGTCTTGAGAATAGCTTCCACAGCCTCCAGCTTGTGAGAACCCACCGTCCAGTGCAAACATCTACATGCATCATCAGGGTCTAGATAGCCAATTAACTGAGTTATAATCTCGCTATAGCCCCGAGAGCAAGCATATTGTAGTGGAGTTCTGCCCTCATCATTTTGTATTTGCTCATGCATCAATTTCAGTTTACACTTCGTCTTCGGTGCTCTTGGGTTCGCCCCATTTGCCAGTAGTAATCTTGTTATTTCAACCTGATTGTTTTGCGCAGCAAGATGCAATGGCTTATAACCAATGAAGTCATCGCTGTCGGGATCCGCGCCATTCAAGAGAAGAAGGGAGGCGATTTCCACATTGCCCATTTCTGCTACATACGAAAGCGCTGTTCGACCTTCGCTATCACGGGCGTCAACCGGGTTATTGGTAGTAAGAAGGTGTTTGGTATACTCTAGGAGACCAAGCGACGCCGCAATGTGCAGTGGTGATACATTGACCCTTCGGTGTTCATCCCATTTTAGTAGCAACCATATTTGGAAAGCCCTGCTTCCCGGAACGAAGTAGGAGTCCAAAAGGTCAAAAACGCTCAAAATTCTGGCCTCAACCTTCTTGAGATGATATGCTAAATTGTCTGTTGCGTAGTTTATAAGAGGATAAGTAGCGCGGAGGCCCTGAATTTGCTGGTATTTTTTCTCATCCTCGCGAGAACGGTTACTACGGTTATCAAGTGAGTGATCACTAGCGACGTCCGAATCAAGTTCCTCGCCCTCTATAATATCCACCTCTCTCTCAGGTAACCCAAGTTTCTTCCTGTTTTGTGAAGCGTCATTTTCAATAGAATTTACCATTGATGCTGGCATCACACAAGAATCCAAGTATTGCAAACACACTTGTACCATCTTCCCTTGAGCCATACTATCATCCAAGACTGGGAATGCACCCATTTCGCCATTCCTACTCTGATCCCTTGCGAACTCGGTGAATGAATGATGGATTACCGAAATAGACTCATCTTCAAGAATCTCTAGCAATCGACCACAGGCCTGTCTGACAAGATCTTTCCCTTCTTTCAAGCCAGCTCCAGTATCTCTTTTAAGAAGTGCAATGATTGAACCAAGCTCAATGAGACGCAATGGCCGGGAGGAGTTTGTAATGCACTGTAAAATAGTAAATTGTTCTTCTTGACTAACGCCACTTCGGCTCGAGTGCTCTGCAAGCATTTTTGTATAGAGCTCTTTCAAATTCGATGGTAGTTTCTCCAATGAGGTAGGGAGCGTATTTTCCGTGATACTCCCTTCGTGTAGGCCCTCAAAGAGCGAATCCATTGTCAATCTTGCGTACAAGAAAAGGCCTTGTGCCCGTTTGCAAATTGCTTCCTTAATCTGATCCTCCTTCTCTTCTGCTAGTCTAAGTTTCAAGTTGCCTAATTTTGAAACTACGTATCGAACGATATCAGGATATATCTGTGTGGGTTCCAGTTTCACGTCTACCACCTCAGGATGCCTGAGTTGACTCTCAATCTTTGGAATCGGTCGAGAAGTAAGCAGTACCTTGATTCTCTTTGGATTCTGTCTTCCAAGCTGTCGTAGTTTCGTAATAAATGAGGCATACTGATCATCCATTTCATCAAGGGCATCAGCAACACAATAGACTTTCTCTGTATCCTCCATGGCTCCAACTAGTGCATCCCAAAGTTTAGTCATCTCAATGCCCTCAACGCTTCCTTTTTGTGACAGCTCGTCAATGCTTTCTCTTAACGTTCTACTAGACGGTAATAATTGTGCGGCCCAGTCGCGGACAAGATATTTCGGATCGTGGTTTTTCTCAACAATCTGCCGGAAAAAAAAGAACAAACCAAGGGCGCCTCCATTTTTCTCGCCATCATTTCTCGTCAATATTCTTATTGTCGAGGCCGCAAATACGCTCTTTCCACTGCCCGGAACGCCTTTTACCCACAAACATCCCTTTTCTGTGCCATCCTTCCATTTACTGAATATTTCAGACTGGCGCAGCCAGTCTCCAGTACCAGGGACGTAAGCATTTAGATGTTTCATATACTCATTTCCGGGGGAGAGGTAATCTGTTGGCTGCAACCATTGTTGTAGATGATCAATTGATTTCGAATTTGGATTCGTTGTAAAAGATTCAGGTAGGTGAGATATGATGGTAGAATCTCCAAGTGAACTCATCGTTGCTGCTATCACTACCACCAATAAAGACGAGAGGGGTTTTCAGGGCTAGGTAAAGAATTTGTGATGCCGAAAATGAGCCAACGCGAGGAGTAAGAAGCAGAATAGAAAGCTTACTTAGATTACTTATTTAAGAAACGCTGGCGGTTATCTAAATCATTGGAGGTTCAAAAAATCGAGTCATCAGCACATTGTAGGGCGCCAGCGATGTGGCGTAGCAACAAAATTGCCAAGAGAACATATTTATCCGCCCCTGAATGACCACCAGCCTAATGCCATTTGGGGGACTAGAGCACCAAAAGGATTCCGCCACTAGGGAACCCAAAGATTTTGGAAGGGGCTGGTACCTATAAACGAATCTAAAATATCTGATTAACACTTGCCAGTATTTAAGATCAGTGATGACAGTGTGGTTTTATTGCACCTAGTCAGTTAGTCACACATGACTAGTGACGGAGGACATACTCGGCCATTGGTAGGGCATTAGAGGCTTCTCCTTTTGCTATTATCGCAGGTAGGGATTTTCATTGTGAATACTCAAAAATTATGGGGAAAGCTAGATCCCCAATATAATAAAGTATATGACTAAATTAATATTAAGGAGCTTGAAAATGCAAGGATAGAGATACAGGTGGGAGTATGACACCCAATACCAGGGCCCCTAAGAACCTCCAACCAATATTTCCAACCAACATTTCCAACCAACATTTCCAACACACATGCCTCAAATAGCGTGGCTCATAACTGGCTGTCCCTCAGGCCTTAGTGAGCTATTTCTCGCACTACAATTGGCACGAGGCAATATGATCACTACAATAGCCAGAAACTATGCCGTTGAGAGCCTTGCTTCACCCAACCAAGCTAGTGCCACAATCATCGACCTTGTTATTACTGCCTCACAAGCTGAGATTAATAGCAGAGTAGTAGAAGTAATTAAAAATTATTAGAGAAATTCGGATATTTATAAACGCAACCGGTTCGATCGAGGCAATGATGGTTGAAGTAATTAGGCCCCTCCAATGATTTCCTAGATATAAATGTCAACAACCCTGCAGTCATAAACACTATACCTAGGAGTTTCATACAAATGATTTTTGGTTAACCAATACAACGAGAGCCATTCTATCGCATTTTCGTAAAATACAGTGGGCTCCATCGTTGTATTAGGCTCTCCAGTGGGGTTGTGGGAGAACTTAGTGGTGCTATTAATTCTATAACTAAATTTTCTTGAGAAGTTATATTACGATAGCCTCGCTTTCTTTATATTTAATATATCTATAATAGAATATACTATTATTATACATTCTCACATCCTCTGATACACATATTTCTAAACTAAGATTATGGACCCCACAAATTTCAAAGCCAACCCCGATCTCTCACCTAAGATCGCTAACTATGCACCACTAAGCGCCGTGGTAGGCTAGTTCTTCTAGCAAACCAATAGTAACTAATTTAGAAATCTTCAAGAAGCTTTGTTGATCGTGGTTGACGTGGTGAAGAGTGAGGGTATTTCAGAGGAAATGAGGCCCTGCACACTTGCCATTGGGCTCAGATATCCTGGCGGAATTGAAGGGGAAAATACACAAAGGAGATGGGAATATGTAGGGAGTGGAATAATGTCACTAAGAGCACCTATAGAGAAAGAAAACAAGGTGGGGGAGGGGATAAGAGCCACTGTGGAAAAGTAATAGATTTTATTTCTAACTTGAATAGTTTCGTATATTAGAAATAGATCCTAAGTAAGTTCAACCATTTGTTATAACGTAACCTTACTCAACTGGTCTTAATGTTGCTGTAGAATGAAGAAAATGCCCGATTCTCTTGTTGCATACACATTTAGGTACGCTCAAATTCTAATACAAGCGGTTCAACTAATAGCTTTCGTTACTTTGGTTAAGATTTCCCTCCCAAAATACCTCCAACATTATAAATTTAACCTTAGATGTTCTACCGGGCGAAATTTTAAGTCAACTCCGAAGATAAAATGTTGAAAACGCTTGAGAATACTCAACTCAGACAAGGCAAATCCCATACGTTGAACGGTTCTAATATTTAAGAAACAAATAGCGTTTTGGGGGACGCACTTTCGAGGCGAAGGTGGAAAAAAGAGGGGGGGCAGTGGACCGGAAGAGTAATTGGGTTTATGGAAGCGGAAATAAAAGTGCTTCATTCTGGCCAGGTGACGTGGTGAATAAAGTCGTGCTCGACGAAAACAGACTACTCGTTGTGGCCATTTTACAGGTCTGTGCTATCGTGAGAAAAGGTCACACTGATACAAATATGAGCAGATATTCCATCTGACAACCGTCACTCACTCAGCTACCACGCCCAATCACCTTGCCATCAATATTATCAACAACTCGATTATTTACTCCTTTTGTAGATGTGGCGTTGAGCAATCAAGTATAAGTCGCTCGCTTGCGATCCCGCTGTCTCACCTCCAAGCCTCCATCACGAAATCGCGTGTTCACCACAATTGATAACCTCACAGTTTAATCGCCTGTTACCATCGGGTGATTCAATAAATCGGGGTGCTATGTTATCTTCAAGAGGAGGATGTCTCTAGATCATGTAGAAAGACCTTTCCAACAAACTCGAAAATTGCAACAGAGTCCTGACAGCTTATGGTAAATCAATAACTCAAAATGAAAGCAGAATCTTGGCGGATATGCGTTATTCATTTTTGCACTCTCCAGGCAGTACTCGCGGTTGTCACTTCTGGCCTCGCTATCTATAATGCACAATTCGTGCTCGGCCACGATGTAGAGGACCCCTCCTATTTGGTCGCACACACCAGGTACGTACCAAACACAGATTGAAACGGAGACAATGTATGGAAATTGATGTTTCTAGTATTAATCTCGCTGTATCCTCTCTTCTACACACTATACCTGCTGCTATCCTCTTCCGAACCATTCTCGCGCGAGCCTTTTTCCCGAAACCAATAACACCGATGTACATTGTTTTGACAGGGTATTTGATAGCGTCACTTGGCCTGGCTGGTAGATACATGGCGAGGGTTTCTCTGAGTGACCCGCGCCATACATATGAGGATATCTGTTACTATGTAGGCTCGGACATAGAGGGCGAGTGCTACAAAGTAGACAGTATGTATGCTGGGGCTTTTGCAGTGGCTGTTGTATTATTGTGAGAATCATGCTAAATATCATTTTATCCTTCTAACCTGGAAGTCTAACTTGCCGTTCTAGAGTCACAGACTTGATTATCCTACTTCTGCTAGCACTTGGCTTCAAACTCGCATCCATGTATCGCATGCCTTCCTCTCGCTTCCTCGCAGTCTTGCTTCGAGGAAAACAAGCCATCGGCAATTCAAAACCATCAGTGCAACCTGAGGGCGACTTACCGGCTCTGCTGGAACGCCCAAATGGGATGGCTTATGATGGCCAACCATATTTAAGTAACAAATCGGAGCTCCCGGCGGAGGTAGTTCAGCCTCCTCAACAAACTCTGGGAAGACAGGTGGAGGGAACTTTTTGGGAAGGCGGAGTGCAGTATCGTATTGTACCTGTCTCTAGTTAAATTACATAAAGGAATCAAGGACAGTGAGATGGAGGGAGCCGTGTGTATCCCATGACAAATATTTATGAGGGTTCGTAGCTCCCCGGATAATTATTTGACATCCAAAGAAAGATAAACGCATCAGAATAAATATAAACAAAGAATGATTCATAGTCGCTGAATGTTCATCTCAAATCTTTTTGTTTCTAGTTTGGTTACCACGCTGTGAATAAAGAATAATACGAAAATGATTGACTCTTAAACAATAATTCCTTTCCTCAAAATAATCAATGCAAAATTGACATTCATGACTTCATGACAGCTAAACCGAGTAATACCACAGGGAGTTAAACACTGCAACCACTCCAGCCTAGTGCCGCCTGGAGACATTATATACGTGCCTGCCATTTTAATGAACGGACCGCCACAAATTCTATTAACTTTCAGCCTTTCAACCCGAAATCCTTAGTGCATGGTGGATACTGATGTACTCTTGAACCCTCTTCTTCCACATCTAGCTTTCAAGCGCTATGAAGTGGATATCATGCCTTTCTCGTAAGCTCTCTTACTCTACAGGTGGGGGATCTTTCGCTGCGCTTTATTGCCCTTTTCGTTTCTCTTGGCGGAGGGAGTGACCCTCGAGGCTCGTATTTATATCAAATACGTATGAAAAGGATAATAAGAAAACTGAAAATTAAATGATATAATAAGTGAGAATGTTAAGGTCGAGAAAAAACAGATTAAACGAAGACTTACATAGCGCAATTCAGGTGAACTAATTTGAAATCGCTCAATGATATTTGAAGAGAGCGAATTTTGGTAAGACTGTGAGGATGAAATCCATTAACAATTGATTGCTCAGATATCTAGAGAACGACAAGGCCTCCCCCTAAGACCAAGACACCTCCCTTAACAATTGATTGCTCAAATATCTAGAGAACGACAGGGCTTCCACCTGATACCAAGATAAAGAGGACGTAAGAAAAACAAGAATAAACCCCTAGGATACCAAAATACGACCAGCAGAATTGAAGATGTCTTGCAACGATCAGAGGATGTACGCCATGCTTCAAGTTCCGTCATCAATTCTTCGAATCACCCCTCTTTTTACCTTGGTTCGCATTCTGGGCTGAGTTGGGGGATTGATATCCAGTTCCATGTGGAGCGCTCGTCGCGGGAATAGCTTGCGAATCTTGATATGCTGGAGGAGGGCCTTTAGGTGCCGGCTTTACTTCGAATCTGGTTTTTAGCTTTTCGAACTCCGTCTTCTTTTCATCTGCTCCCATCGACTTGGCTTCTTGAAGCTTCATGAATTCAGCTCTTTGGTTTTTCTTGTCTTGAATATATTCGACAAGCTTAGGTGTCTGTGGCTTTCTCTTTTCCTTTTGCAGGATATCAGTTGTTAGAGCTGAGATGTGCTCCTCAATTTCCGCTTGTACGTTGAGGGCGTCTGCATCTGGAGCAGCTATATAAGCGTCAGTGATTATGATCAAGATAAGTAGACAAATACGCACTTATGGGGTCTTGGGTTACGGCAACTTTATCCACAGTAGCAAACGTTGCCATCAAGTTTGGCACATCGAGAACCTTGTGTTTTTGAATTGATTGAGCACCAATGATAAGGTCACACATTTCATTGGGGGAGACAAGAAAACGCATGTTGCGGAAGATTCGAGTACTCTTCTTGTGATACCATGTCAAGTAGACAGCACATTCAGGAATCAGCTGGTGTCCGGTTATGCCAGTCGCTCCGACCTCTTCCTCTTTGGTCAAAGGACAGAATGCTGATTCGGGGTACCCAAGAACTTCTTCGACAAACTTTCGCGAGACAATATTGCCTTGCATGTTACCAGTATCGATTGTGCATTTTGCCTCCAACGAGATATGGTGTTTGTCTTTGTCCTGATGAGTGGAGAGTACGTAAACTGGCAAGATCCAAAGCGAAGAACCATCGTTAGACTGAGAATACCTCATCAGCCACTTGGTGTATGTTATGGACATTGTTTTGACATACCTCCGACATAGATTCCACATATCTCTGGTTCAACTTGATGCCCTTCTCCCTGGAAAACATGGCACAGAGTATGTCCATCAGTCGATCGGCCCAGCTCTGGGAAGATTTGTAGACCATATCCTCAAGAACGTGTTCATTACCGAGTGCGATGGGGAATTTCTCTGAAGGCACGCCAGAATTTGAGTGCATGGTACTGGGAAGGTTCCAAGGAAGGAACCCGGTATGAGCTATAAACCTTAGCAAATACCACAATAAAATGAACATGAACTTACTGTCTCCCGCTTCAGTATATGTCATTGTACTCACTTGAATGAAGGCCAGATCACTTCTGTCGTGGAGATGGAGGATGGATTAGTCTTGCGAATCGGATTTATCACTTCTCTGCGGGGTCTCGCCACTTGTCTTATAGAATTGGGTCGGCTCTATAAAACAATCGGCTCTGTAAAGCAATCGGCTCTGTAAAACAATCGGCTCTGTAGAGCAATCGGCTCTCGAGGGAGGACCTTTTCGGCTGGATATGAGGCTGACAGCTTCTTGTGGTTGCACAAATTCATTAGAAATCCCTCGAGTTTTGCTTATTTCCTGGGTCTGAAAGTGCGCCTCACGCCCGGTTGAGAACAGGGCGTTGCCAACTTTTGCAGATGTCCAGGCCAGTGTAGGAGGCTCTTGCAAGGCAGCTGCGATGGCAGCATATTTTTACGATTCAAGGGCCAGAAATAGTATTCGGCAAGTGCGGAGCTGAATATTCATGTCCCGTGTTGAAACCTTTGGCGACCAATAAAGCCAATCGTCCCTGGTACAAGAGTCTTGTGCCAATCTTTGAGTCTGTGGACAAGGGTTTCATGGCTCGGTGAATGTGACCACGGAAGAGGTGCTAGCAAGCCCCGACAAGATGTTGTCTATTCATATCAAGACTGGTATCTGATAATAGGACCCTTCCATCTCAAGGATTCTATGGTGTCCATCATAATGCACAGTTCGACAAAACATGAAGTGTCGGTATGGGAATTGACGGCAGATGACCAATAACAATGTTATCTCTTTTTGAAAGTCTTGGGCCAGCGCCTAAGGAGGTGGTGGTGAGTTGGCGAGTCCATGCATAGGGGGCGGTTAGGAGTCGTTCGTCGTTGTCCCAATTTTGTTTCTAACTTAAGCGCAAATTTCGAGCTCAGCGGCTCTGACCCTTTGATATATAACTGTTCTACGCTGATTAGGTAACTATTCTGCAAGGCTATGCAGCACATCGACTGGTCTTCGGCTGTGGTCTTCTCGCCTTACTTTCTTCACTTTCTGCAGGCTAGACTCGTCCAATGTCTTGCATCAATGTGCTTCAAAGCTGCATCAGCGTCGGTGTCAGCGCAATCTATAAACCTGGAGAAGTCTATGAGTGGTGCCAGCACATCACCATTTGTGCTATGAGCGCCCTTAAATCTGTCGCAAACAATGAACAACGATGCCCAGACCACCAATGATCTTGTTTTTGCTCTTACCTGTCATCATAACACTGCTATCCCCTTAGCTGCGATCAGAATTACACTTCGGCAAGTGATTTTAATACAAATTCAGAAGTAAATTTGAATTTTTTCGACTAGGCAAACAGTTAGTTGCCCAAATTTATGTTGCAATAACTTCTGAATTTCCATTAGAAATAAAAACTGTTGGTTTTTATTAATGTTTAAGCGTTTGCGATAATTGTAGAATAGGCAGAGTGGAGAGGATTTTGACTCGGCTATGCGCTACTCTGTCCTCTCAGAGCAAAGACCCAGCAAAGCTGTTCTTTTATTCGCTTTCTACACCTCCCAGAGCATCAGCTGGTCATGCAGTGGCACTGTCGTTGCTTCTTGAGGTCGTACTTCCTTCAATGAAGCTCTTTCACGAATTTCATGTTGCCAAACTAAGTATAAATGACCTCGCTTAATATTAGTCGATTTGCAGCTCCTGGTCTGTATATGATTGTTGGAACCTTACCTTTCTAGACGTGATCCTCGTTCTCTCGAATCGGTATGCTAGGACAAATCAGACATCGATATCGTCGATACTACCAAGCTTATCAAGTTGCATGCTGCATATTTTGGCCCACAAGTAGGAGTTGCAGTTTGAAATTGCTTGCTCACACATAGCACAGCAAATAATGATTGAAGTGACCAATACGTGCTCTTTCATGTATGCAGTCGAGCTTTCGAGGCATTGGAATTGGTGACCAATTGTGCATGCAAACATGTGGATCACGTTGCGACGCTTTTGCCATAGCCTAATGAACCCTCTCTCCGTCTCAAAAGAATTGTCGCACTAAACGGATGGTCAGCTCATCCTAAGACCAAACTGAAACGGCATCTTGTATCCACTGTTCAAGGTTGCCAAAGGTTAAGCAACAACATGAATCTATTTGAGTTACGACAACGAACTTCTCCACCAAGTTATGACGCCGCTGTGGACACGCGGACGCCATTTCCGGACTGCCGGCGCCCTGAAGATGAGGAAAACAACCCTATACCTGGATGGCCAAAATTTTCGAATCTCATTACGACGAATCCTGGACTTGAAGCCTTTCCTTCTTACAGAGATCTGAATATCAAAAGCTTGCTCTACTACCAAGCCGAGCTCGATACATTGCGAGAAAAGCTGTACAAGCGAGAATTGTACGATTATAATGCCCTCCAGAGTCTGCCGGAGTCGGAACGCGGGGCACATCCACACCCTGCAGAGGATGTCGATCATTTGTTAGCCATGGAGGACGATGGAAACGACCTGAACGCAGAGCCAGCACAACGTGATCTGATTGTCGAGATACGAAAAGTCTTGAAAGCATATAGTGCGTCTTATCATTGTTTTGATTGCAAGGTTGTTGACTGGACTGTCTTATAGATGAAGCCCTTATACAATACTCTCAAATAACATCATTTCCCAAAGCCGATCCGTTCAATGTCGAATCACTTCGAACATCTATAATAAACCTAAGGCTGAAAAATAGCAAGATCTGGGGCCACGGGACAAAAACCTGGGGTGTAACTAAAGCTACGGTCCCTGGCAAGATCAAGATCGGCCGGCGGACTTTACAATTTCTACTCAGTCTTGTCTGGTCAAAGAAGCCTCAAGAGAATGACTTAGACCTCATAGTCCCTCGCACAGGCCATACAATTGACGGTTTTACACATTGGCTAGGCAATGAATGGGTACCTTTCTGGGTGGACGTCTGCAGGTGGTACAAGGAACGTAAGTCGCGACCTTCAGATCCCGAACATCCGCGCGAGAATCACCAGCAAGGAAATACTCTGTCACAAGGACCTCCATCTTCTTACAAGAAAGTGAAGACGCTGAATACATTTTCCCAACATCGCATGCTACAAGTCACCTCTTCGCTAGCGACTGTTGTAGCTTGTGCTCTCCCCATAGCTGCGATTACTGTACTTTCTAAGCTCCATACGAACGCCAAGATCCTTGGCATCATCGCACTATTTACTGTAGTCTTTTCAGGTGGGCTCATGTTTCTGAGTGGTGGAACCTCCAGGGTTGAGATATTTACTGCTACCTCTGCGTAAGTGTTTTTGTATTCTGCTTGACAGGATAGGTAAGGAGTGGATTCAAATGCTAACCAGTACAGGTTCGCCGCTGTCATGGTTGTCTTTGTTCAGAATCAAAATAGCAACTCGAATTCGCAAGGCGTTGGATCTCAATAAGGAGAGTCCTGGTTTCTTCAATAAGGTTCTTCGATTCAAGGACGAGGAGGCGTTTTTACGAAGGACGATGTCACGGCCATCTGATAATATTTATCAATAATTACGAGACCATAATCAGCTCTTGATGTCTTTAAAGCTACTCTCATTTGATTTGGATGCTTCACTTAGAGAAGTGACCCATGTGAACATACATTAAAAAAACCATAGTGAACAGGTTCGCCCATAGTTTGGTTACCTAACTATATCGGAAGTACCACAGGACGAGACCCAAAGTCGAGAACGCACCGAAACTACCGGCAGCAGACCAGAAGAGGTGCAAGATGTTTCTCGGCATGACACAACTCAGGGCCTTGAGGAGTGGAAGCAGCGGGAGACTGGTGATGGTGGAATGAGGAGGCGTAGCGATACGGCAGTAGGAGGAGCTGCAGGACAGAACAATGAGCTCGGGCGGCCAGCTCTGGGTGATCAGCAAAACCTAGTAGAGGTAGATGACACGGACGATCCTATGGACAATGAAGCCACCGAGGTTGGGCCAGCAACATAGCCTGAGATCCCCGAGATTGACGAGCACCGTTTTCGGCTGCGTGGGATACGAGCTCGGCAGCTTCCTGGACGCCAGACAAAGACAACCCAGTACCGAGTCGTATGGGGGAATAACCAAACAGGTCGGATTCTTGGTTCAATGAGGACGAAGTAGGAATGTCAATGCCATGGCCGCCTTGCGAACTATACTCTCAAAAGTTGGCTTTACAAACAGATATGGATATTTTCTATGTTCACGGCATGCGCTCTAGCCTGCAAAAAGGCAGAAAATTTTTCGAGTACCTTGTCGATGCGTTCAATCTCGATGACCGCACCTGGATCACCGAAGACCAACTAAGAATCTCACTTAGCCTATGTTGGTATTCCTCAATATGCTATACTTTCGCACAGATAGGAAGCAGAGAAAGTTACCTTCAAAGACATAATGAATGGTACGGGCGGGAACAAGGCTGGTTATAAGAAGATCCTGTTCTGCAGAGAACAGGCTGGTCGAGATCACATTCAATATTTCTGGGTTAATACATGTTACATCGACAAAACGAACAACACTGAGCTTGCAGAGGCTATCGACTCAATGTTTCGCTAGTACCGCGATGCTGCTAAATGCTACGTCTATCTATCAGATGTTCCTGAATCTACCTCTAACACCGATAATAACTCTCACCTGCTGCCCTGAGAACTAACTTTTCGAGAAAGCAAGTAGTTTACGCGAGGATAGACTCTTCAAGAACTCCTCGCCCTAACTTCAGTTAAATTCTTCTCTCGAAATAGCAAGCGATTAGAAGACAAGAGAACTCTAAAGTGTTATATCTACAAGATAACAGGTATTCTGATTTCAGTACTTAAAGAAGTCTCTCTGTCTTAATTTAGAGTCGATAAACGATTATCGTAAGCAGAAAATCAATAGACTATATACAGAGAAGATATAATATACTTACTATTAGATATATTTAATATTTATCTGCCGCTTATCTATAGTATAAAAGGAGAGCAGACATTTAAACAACTTAAGAATAAGATCTAGAATTCTTTAAAAGGTAACTATACAATTAAATATTTTATTATCGGCTATAGACTAATTACTTTTTAAAAGAAAACAAGTAATATTTATTTGACCTCTATAGTCGAAACTGTATATAAAATGTATAGATAATAGATTTCTATATAAACAAAAAATAGATTAAGAAAACAAAAGGCGGCCTACTACAAGACTCATATTAGTAGATTATCGAATATTCTGACTTTTGTAAATAATATAACAATAAATAGAGTAATATACTGTAAATCAAAGGCGACTCTGGCAAAACAAGACAATACTGCTCTATAGTATTATTAACGAGATAAGCGCCTTGATAAGACTTAAAGACAAGAATAAAATTACTCTACTATTATATTTCTTCTGCTAGGCTACCGACTCTTGTATCAGTAATACAATAGCTATACTGCGCGGCCTTAGTTACCTGCTTATCAACTAGCAGCTGTTACTAATCAAGTATATACAGGAAAAGTAGATTATACTAGTAAAGCCCTCTTTAAGGATACAAATACCCCAAGATCCTTTCTCATTGATGCCGCCCAGTAAAGGGCGCGCCAATATAGCCCATCTATATAGCAAATTTGCAGGCAAATCAAATCTCAAATTTTCAGCAAGTCAACAACTCTTCGCCCGTGGCACGTGTATCATCGCCACGCTAACTGGCTGTGGTTCATCAACCGTGAATCATTTATCCTTGATATTCTTCATAACAACAGGCGCAGCAATGACTACCGCCCCAGCAATAACTCCCCAATTCATGAGCAGTTCATTCATAGGCGATATCCCTAAAGTGTTGACTCGAAAACTAACCGCTTGTCCTGCTGACTGAATGCCTTTGTAGAATCCGGCTAAGTTTGCGATCTTTTGGCTATCATCCGTGAGAGCGCCAAGAAACCTGTGTCCCGGGTTAGTATGGTGCACTGAATAGATGTAAAGATAATGCATACCAGTAGAGACAGGTTTGGTACGCCGAAGCAAGAAAGCCATACGCCATGTATAAAAGCATTGACGGAAGATATCCGGCATCAGCCCAGTCCGTCTTGGCAATCCCTTCCGTCTGTAGCTTATGTCGCTCCTGCCAGAGATATCCGCCAGCCCACACACCACAGGTCATAATCAACAAAATAAATGTTGCAAGTTTTGCTCTGACAGAACGCCGAATGCACGGTATGTCCAGTGCATATCCCATACTGCAAGCACCAAGAATCTCTGCTGTCCAGTATAGCACATTATTCAAAGATCGGGTTCTGATCGTGAAATGAGCCAGATTAAACGTATTAAACTGATAAGGATAGAAGAAGTTCGATGCAGCAAACATTGGGAAGAAGAGCAGGATATAATAGTCGTTATGGATAGCATCAATTAGCGCTCTGATCTCGCTTTTCCAGGTTGGCGAACTGGGAAGAACGACTCGAGAACCATCGGACCGGACGATGTGCTTGGCTTCCTTGAGTAGGAGAGCCAAGATCATTCCAACCAGAGAAAGAGCAATGATTGCGTAGAAGGTTGCATCTCCAGCTTCGTTTGACTCAGAATTCAAATTTTGCACCAACGCAATCTAGACACGTAAGTCAGTGAGATGAGCTACTGAGATATTGAGAAGTGAGGTTTACCAAACTGCCAATGACAGAACCAGACTGGAGAATGACCCAGAACCACGAGATCGATTTTCCTTTCGATCCAGCAGTAGGGTACGAAATCGTGACTAACCCTTGAGCAGACCAGAATAAGCCAGCAGCTAGGCCAAGCTGCAACCCTGCAAAGAGAAGAAAACCTGCGTTTTGAGTATGCTTGTAACAAAGCAAACTTGATGTGTATATGGCATAGCCGAGTCCTCCCACACTGAGTGTGATCCGAACACCAAGCTTATTGGTCGCAGCCCCTGCAAGGAACCCAGCAACTGAGAAAGTACTATAGAGGGCTACATTTGCATTGTTTGCTGGTTCTGGATCAACAAGACCAGCTCCGCCGAGCCCATTCAGAGCATTGAACATGCCTGGGCCAAGAAGCCCAATCAAGGCAACCATAAACATTTGGACTTGAGCCGATCCATACTTGGGCAAGAATGACTTCCTGACCATATTCGAAATGCCATCATCAGAAGAAGTGTCGGCATTGTCGCTTGAGTCTGGGTATTTTGGTTCTAGCATTGTGAGGGAAGACTTGTGATGCTTGCCATCATCTTGACCAGCACGGAGAGCGAGGGCTATATGTTCTATCGCATCATTATCCAAGCCGGGTACTTGCTTCTGAACTTTATCATTGTGCTTCTCGTCGTACGGTGGTTTGGACGAGGCCATCTTGCAGATTGGTAATGATGTTGGTCACTGGTTTCCTGTAAGCCCACGACCTATCGCATTGGGGTTTATTAGAGATCGTCGATTGCGCTTGGGGCATCCGTACGCGGCTATCCGTTGATTTTGGTGTTGTAGTCACAGAGTACATAAACTATCATTGTTGATAGAGCTTTGCGATGCTGGTGAGAAGTGAGGATGAAGGGCGCATTTGACTTCCGCCCCACTTTTGAGGTTAGCGTGGGAGTAGCTTCCCGTAATACGACCCGCAATGCCCGTCATGTGCGAAGGATATTGGGGAGTCACTTCATGAAGGATAGGCAGATTCAAAGCTCTTAATTCTCCTGGGAAATAATCTCCTAAATTGGCAATATTCTACTTCCTTAGTGGTGAATTATGCCATCTTACTGTAAACGAACATGACACAGCCTCTTAAGCGGACCTATATCTGACCTTAAAGTAAGATTGTCTAGTATTCTTAGGAATGATTGTCACTGTGAAGTAAGTGTGAGTGAATAGTGTCCTGATATCTATCTCTATTTAGTTGAGAGGTTAGGGGTTTAATCTAATATTCTTACGTATGTCTTTTGAAGAGTCAATATACCGTAGTTTTACGATACCCATAAATTTACACCTCTGTAGAAGGTTGAGATCTTATTCCCTACTTGAGATCTCCACATGGTCGTAACGTTACTCCAGGATCTCAACGGCTGTCACGCTGCAACCACCCATAAGCATAAGCCAAGATGAGACCGATTTCTGGGAAGCAAGAAATTTCCAAATCTTTTATGAGTGCTCGAGAAATCGGCTACATACTTCATCTTCTATGTAGTTGTGTTTGTGTTTTGAATTAATCTCCGCTTCATTTTGGTTGGCTGCAGGTGGCTGCAATATGTTGTGTCAACTTAACTTTGGGGAACTTGTGTTCTGTCTTCGGCTGCTAAACAGGCCGGAGAAATCCCCGCCATTTCAGGCACCAAGGACTGCTCAAATAGCCATGGAACTCCGTGCCACTAGAAGTACTCACGCTCATTGAGAAGCATCGGTTTAGTGGATAAGGCACAATCGAAACTTCAAGAACACACCACAACAGCGACATTTTCATGGAAATTTTAAAGTGGCTTACGCAGCAGAGATGACTAAGAATTTTTGAGAGAAAATTGTCAAGGAGAAAGCAGTTGCGCTGTTTTCGTGATCAAGGTCTGCGTACTCGAAGCGAGAGGGATGGGTGATTTTACCGAAAGTAAGGGGCAACAAGGCCAGAATGTATTGCAACTGTATAAAGTTATATAGATATATATACTACTACTTTGATCCGTTCGTTTCTGGCGTCTTATAAAACCTCTCAAACTTATACTTCTCCTCACGCTCCCAATATTTGTTGAAACCCACCCCCTCACAAACCTCCGAATAGCTTAGAATTGTTGGTGGTGCACCAACCGTCATACTCTTCTTCAAATTCTCCAAAGTCTCCCGAATACTCTTCAATTTTGCGGCAACCAGAGTCCAAGGGTATGCAACAGCGCAGAATCCAAGTTCAGCCAAATCCTTCGCAGACAAATTCTCTGTCTTCCCACCTTCAATAATGTTTGCAAAAATTGGAGCACCCACTTCCTTCACGGCTTTTCGCATAGCGTCCTTATCTGGCAGCGCCTCAATAAAGACAGAGTCAACGCCAATACGGACAAACTCCTTTGCGCGGGCGATGGCTTCGTCCCACCCTAGAATCAATGAATCTGTTCTAGCAAGGACAAAAATGTCAAGACCTTCATCGCGTGCATCGCATGCTGCTTGAATCCTGGCGAACGCTTCACCTCGACCAACGACTGCCTTTCCTTTGGTGTGACCACATCCTAGAATTTAGTGAGCAATGGTTTTTCAACTCATAACTTAGATTTTCTTACTCTTTGGCCAAGTCTGGTCCTCAATCATCACACCAGCTGCACCAGCAAGTGCGTACGACTCCACCGTCCTCTTAACATTCATCGGACTTCCATACCCCGTATCGCCATCCGCCATAACCGGAATACTCACCTGTCTCACAACATTCTGGATCGTATCGCACATCTCCTGACAAGCGATATATCCAGTATCTGGCAAGCCGAAAGCACTAGCCACGGGATACCCAGCGAGGAAGACCATCGGGAAACCAGCCTCCTCGACTAAACGAGAGCTGAGACCATCGTAACTGCAACAATGAGCTAGAATTCTTGTAGGGTCGTTATGAGCTTCAAGCATCATGGTACGCAGGCGGGAAGCTTGAAGTGAGGGGATGCGGCCGCGGACATTCGGGAGGTCGAGTTTTACATCAGCGAGTTGTCCAACCTTTCCTCCTTTTTCAGCAATAGGAGCATTGAACTTGAAGGGGTATTCAACGCTATTGACAATTGATTTAGACATCTGGTTGATTGAGACAGATTTCTTGATAATTCTATGTTTGTTGGTTTTAAAGGGCCGCTTCGGAGTCTAGGGGGCTTTGGATGGGCGAGAGACGAGGGAGTGATGCTTGATGTTGTGGAGGATAGTATCCCAACAACAGCGAGAGTATGTTATATATAATGAAAGGAAATTTTGAACATCCTGAAATTGATACCATCCTCATGATTCCTAAAACACACAAAACCCCGCAATGATTGCTCCGAATGCGGATGAAGATAAACATCACGGGGAAATGCCAAAGCTGTCTAATTGCATGTACAGTGAACCAGACTGCGTTCTGTATGTTCTCATTGGACAGACAAAGCAGTCGT
The DNA here is from genome assembly GCA_021365295.1 of Tricladium varicosporioides. Classification (NCBI taxonomy): domain Eukaryota; kingdom Fungi; phylum Ascomycota; class Leotiomycetes; order Helotiales; family Tricladiaceae; genus Tricladium; species Tricladium varicosporioides. Next base: position 1,056,469 of record JAJTIW010000009.1, on the reverse strand, counting down.
GCTCAGAAACAACTTTTCATCCCGTGAGATTCCACAAATTGTGCGGGAAGTGCTGGAAAAGAAAGGAAACTTTGCATTATAGTGATAGCGGAGAGCAGCGGAAGCCTACGGAGAAGCGCGGATGTCGAGGTGGACCCGTAAAAACACTTCTGGCGTCCAACAGGGTTTCCCCGTATTTTCACCCCGCATTTGCACTCCACCCCCTATCCAAATTCCGGGGTCCCAGGCCCAGGATATCTTTTTGCGTGGCATTTGGCTTGACCTACTCAGGGTTAATGCTTCTTGGTAAAGTCAACCATATTTTCTATATCTACACAACTCGCATCCTCGATTGCATTCTAACATAATTGTCATCATTGACTTTCTTGCTAGATAACCAGTTGTGGCGGAAACTTCAATTCATCTGGACTTCAGCAGCTGGGAATACCTCGACGATTTTGGAATTCTTTCAACAGTTATTGTGTGACTTGCGGCAATGTCTCACCAACCTTCGGCGGATTCGAAGATGCAGGTTGAGAATATTGAAGATGTAGAAAAGTGGGAGGAAAGGTCTTCTATTCAAGTGGAGGCACCTGTCGCTGCAAACCTTCAGAAGAGGATTCGTAGACAGGTAAAAAGACCAACCAAGTACCTTAATCTTATGATCTAACCATTTTATTTCATTCTAGTTCGATAAAAGAGTCCTCCCCATTGTTTGCTGCTTGTATGTTCTGTCCTATCTCGACAGAGGTAACATTGGAAATGCAAAGACTGCAGGGGCGCAGAAAGCATTGCATCTGGACAGCTCTCAAGTAATCAACCCCAAATAAAAATTAATGACAGTATGCTAAATTCTCTGATAGTGGACGTGGGTCCTGAATTCATTCTACATCTGTTACGTTGTGTTTGAATGGACTACTCTGTTGTGGAAAATATTCCCAGCCCATATTTATGTCGCTGCTCTCTGTGTTCTTTGGGGATCAGCGGCAATGTGTTCCGGTTTCGTCAAAAACATGGCCGGTCTCATCGTATGCAGAAGTCTTCTCGGTATCTTCGAAGCAGGTTTTGGTGCTGGTGCTCCCTACTTTCTCTCTCTGTTCTACCAACGACGTGAACTTGGTCTTCGAGTATCTTTGCTCCTCGGGATGTCGCCCCTAGCAAACTGTTTTGCATCTGCTCTAGCCTACGGAATTACACACATCAAGAGCTCATGGGGCTCCTGGCGTTACCTTTTCATTATCGAAGGGATCCCAACCATTATCTTCGCTCCAATTGTCTTCTTCCTCCTCGCTGACTCACCAGGAACCGCAAGATTCCTCTCCGAAGAAGATAAGACACTCGCTGTCGAGCGTCTTCAAGCCCGAGATACCACTGCCAAAAATAAAGTCCACTGGAAGCAATTCTTCGCCGGCTTAACCGACTACCAAAACTACGTCCACACAGCCATTCATTTCTGCTGCAACTACTCTTTCGCAGGTCTCTCCAATTTCCTCCCCACAATCGTCGAAGATATGGGTTATACCTCCATCAACGCACAAGGCCTAACTGCACCTCCTTACTTTGCCTCGTTCTTGCTCTGTGCCCTTGTCGCATTTGCTTCTGACAGATACGGAAAGCGAGGATACGTCGTGGCAGGATTCGCAACAATGGGTATGATTGGCTATCTGCTTCTCGTTCTCGTCAAGGACCTCGAGAACACTGGTCCGAGATATCTAGGCATCTGGCTTGCAACCTGTGGGATCTTTCCCGCTCTCGCTATCAACATCACTTGGCTCCTAAATAACCAAGGTGGAGATTCAAAGCGTGGGGCTGGTCTCGCAATCCTGGCTATCGTAGGGCAATGCAGTTCCTTCGTTAGTAGTGCTGTGTTTCCGAAATCCGCGGCACCTTTCTATACGGTTGGGTGCTCGCTCGGCGCAGGGTTGACTGGTGCCATTGTGGTGTTGGCGCTTGGGTTGCATTTCAAGTTGGAAGCAGAGAACAAGAGGCGAGACCGCGTGTATGGAGCTGTGGATCCTGATGAACATGTTGATGTCAGTGCTCTTGGTGACGGGAACACCAAGTTCAGGTATTTGACATAAGAATTGCCATGGGTGGGGTTTCCGCAGAACTTTATTTGGGGGGGGGGGGATTTTCTTTGAATTATTTGTTATGAACAGGCGTTTTAAGAGCAAAACTCTTTGCGGAGTATCGACAGACATGAAGATCAAGTGCTGAGCTCGGTCTGGATATTTGGTAGGGTGTTCTAGCGATTTCTTTGGATGCTGGGTTATCGACAGACATGTAGATCAAGTGCTGAGCTCGGTCTGGATAATTTCAGCCTTTTGGTTTCGTGCTTGTCTTTGTATTACCTGGATATTGACAGACATGAAGATCAAGCGCTGGTCACGGTCTGGATATCTAGGATTGTTGAAACTTGTATGATATATTTACCTCAGAAATGCCTTGGATTACATGTTTACGCTATCTTGACTTCTCCTGATTACACTTGTAACTGTTCAGGATTCGAATGAGCTATGAAATCACCTCAATAAGGTAGATAGCATCGTTCTTCCAAATTTTATCTGTACATAACCGCTTAGAAGTCGATTTCGCTGAACTATTTCGCACAAGATTCGTATAATTTTTACAATGATAACGCACAAATACCAGTACAACGTTATCGTACATATCATTTAAAGCCGTATCTGTAATAAGATGAACTAGAATTATTTATACCAAACATTGATCTGCTGTTATGTGCCCATATAAAAGAAATCTAGCCCACCAGCTCCTAATGCTGTCGTAAAATCATTACCACTTGGCTCGAAGGCGTCAAGTGGCAGGCACATCCAATCATCACTCAGATCAAAGCCGTTACCTTGACCCCAAAACGACATATCTAGTCCTCCTTCAAACCCATCTACCGCTACACCTACGTTTCGATCGCCTGGAATCTGACTAACATTTGTATCAATATTTGCGCTGGTGCCAACATTGGGATAAGCCAAGTTAACAGGGCCTGAGTGGCTTCTGACTTCTCCGGTAGAAGTGATGCGATCTACAAGTGATTGCTCCTGATTTCCACTATCTCGAGAACGGCCTACACGGAAAAACCGTCGTCGGAATGCCTTTAAGTGCGTTTCGAGGAGACTTGCATATCGATTTGCGAGGTGAAGCTCATCAACGGGATCAAAACGGAGGGCATCCACTAGCTGACTAAGAAGCTCGAGTGAAAGTTGTGCCTCCTCAACGCGTGCGCCAAGTCCAGTTGCCTTCAGTAGGAGAATTGATGCTGAAGTTATGCGAGAGAATATACGAACTGGGCAGTACCTTAAATGGCCATTCTCGTTCAGCTCAAGGACTTTCTTAAGGGCTCTCCGGCTTCCGTCAACCACCTCTTGTATAAATGTCCAATCAACAGAGTGACGTTCGAATACGCATGTCATCACAAAGTCGGTAGGGCCGTATTGAGGTGCAGCGGCCTGAAAAGCGCGATCAACTACTGCTTGCACTGCAAGAGAGTTGATGTATGCCCGCGTGAACTGGAATTCGATGGATAAGATATCAAGGAGTCTTTTGTCCGCTTTTAGATAGGTCACGGTCAGCCAATGTATGACAAGAGCATTGAGCTCTTACGATTTAATACTTGCCTCTCAGTGTGTCGTATTCCTTGTTCCAGTCTTGGAGCAAATGTCCAAAATGCTCAAGTGAGGTCACATAATTACCAGTCCTAAGCAATTGTTTCATTGTGACCGGAGAGAACAGCATATCACTTGCCGTTTTCATCAGACGAGTAAGTGATATCCACCTCGACGTGACATTGTACCATTGCCTATCCGCCTCACCACCCAGAGAGGGCTCTGCTGAATCCGAGATTATTCGAGGGATCATTGAACTCCATCCAAGTCTTGATGCTAGTTGATTGATGTATATATAGAGGAGCCGTCTGGGTCGACTTCGTCTCAACTCAATAAACTCAGCTTGCTCCCTGCCATTGGGACTAGAGAAGTCCTTGGAGGCTAGATCTCTATCCTGAAGTCGTTGATCCGATATTCCGAGTTCATGTGCCAGAGTCAGGGCAGATCCCAAGAGCATCCTCATAAACATCAGCTTGCGAAATGCATTAAGAATTTGTTAAAAATTACCATGACATCTTATCTGACCTGCGGGCAGCTCCTTCGATTTCTGCTGTTGACTTTCTACAATCTTCCAACGTATCAGTAAGAAGTATGACATGGCAACTTTCAGTTTGCAATACTTACCACGAGAATTGGAGTCCATTCTGTCGGGTTCATCATCAATTTCATCAGGGATTTCATCATCTGATCCATCAAGATCAAGTGGGAAGTGCAAAGCTCGAGCATGCCATTCCGTCATCAGCAATAAGCTCTCGATAGTCCCTACCGTCCTTATTATAACTTTGGACTTGGCTTCCTGGCCGTAAAGAACTCGGGTGTACAATTTCTTCCAGTGGAGCCAAAATTTTCGGTGTATATCGTCACTCCGCAGTATTCCACCATCGCCTTGAAGTATGTGGTACCGAGAGGAAATAGTGAGAATTGTAACACAAAGCATCGGTTCAGAATGAATCAAAGCATGATGATTTTTGTGGTCGGCGTAATAATTTGATATAATAGGTGACAACGGTGATAGGTTGAGAAAGAATCTAATGGAGGTTTCAGCAAACAGGGCATGGCTAATTCTTGTAGCCCATCACTCACAAGTCAATGTAGAGGATTGCTTGGCTTGCCAAAAGCCACCCCTGCCGGACAAATCGACTTCGCTTCCAAAGTTCAACAACTGCTGATGATGGTTTTGGGAGCGAATCGATCATGGGGATCCTAGCAGAGTGTGGGGTCGCATAGGCATTTGCAGGACTTGGGCCATTATTTGCGAATTCACGACCTGACGTTGCTCCCGTATGCACAGCATCACCAAGATTCCGGTCTGGGGATGGTTGTCTGCTGTTAAGAGCAGATGGTTCTTCACGCCCAGCGGCCTCGAAGAGCAGAGTCAGAGCATCGTTCGGTTTTGTCACAAGGGTTTGAATAACGTTGTCAGTAAGATTTCTTTGGCTGTTCAATCTTGAGCTGCTTCCTTCCCCAGATGTGCTTTCGTGAGAGTTTTCTGGTCCAAAGTCATGAGCCTCCAAGTATAGTTCATCCCTACTGTGCACACTTTGTGGACTCGTAAGTTGGCCACGATTGATCGATACATAAGATAGAGCAGGAGAATTGGAGGATCCATGACGTTCATATTCCGTGGCACTTCGCTGTAGGCCCTGCTCTGTTGGGCTAACATTCACGGTAGAAGTAATTGTCGATGTGCCTGCTGTGGACGTACTAACTGTATTGGTAGACACCAGCTCTGTTTGACGGGACGCGAGCTCATCTAGCTTGAAACGTCTCGTTCTTCTCTCAGCAATAATGCAATGTGACTGAATACTTTCTCTTCTGCACCGCGCACACGGGAGTGGGCTTGGGTCATCTGCAGTAAAGTTAGTAAACAAAATTCCCTCAAGTCGGGAAGCTGCGGAAGGAAATGAGAGGCATACTTACCATCACTTCCCCTGTCACACTTTGCTTTCCGTATGCGGCATGGTTCACAGGCTTGATAAACACGACGTTTTCTCTTTGCTGTATTTGTAGAAGTAACGTGACTAAGTTCTGGTATTTGTGACATCCTGTTTGCTGTTGGGAAGTAGCGGAGAAAAGCCAGTATAATATGGGTCAAATATTGTGCTTGAAAGTCCTGAGTTTTCCGGGCGGAAAGTCGCGGAGGTAGCAAAGCTTTGTTCCACTCTTCTGACTCGTACAGAAGTGGGGTCTCGCTTACCACACTTCTCCTCCATTAACCCCAGACTTCACTCATAAGCCCCTTTTCCTCCCCTTTCATTTGACAGCTATCAAATTCATTTTAGTATCAAGATAACAATCTCGAAAATTGCACGGCAAGAGAAAGAGCCTCATCTTACAAGAAATATGAGAGGCACAAACGGATATTCCAGTTTCTGATATCTCCTTGATCCCTTTCGCGATGTTTTAAGTGGAAATAAAGTTTGATCCTCAATCTCAATAGGCAATAAGGTTATAATTACCTAACAAGAGTTCTCAGATCAGCATCTTCTACATATTTGAGATTTGCTTTTTCTCGGAAAGACGTTATTCCCTGCTGCACATCGGGTGAACTCCAGTACACCCGCCCTAGAGTTTCAGCATAGTTACAACTTCAAAGCATTTAGTAGCTTTCAAGACCCCTCTTCTGTGGATTTTCCTATCTGGCTCTCCCCATCAGCTAAGCGTTGTTTTGTTTCTTGATGTTCTGATTGCATGAACTCTATATAGACAGGCTTTTCGACACTTGAAAACGGACCAATATTCGCAAAATACTCAGTTATTTGCGGGGAGCTTTTCAGGTCGGTGCTTAGGCAGCGGGTGTCATTAAAATAGCCTTTTATTTACTCCATTGACTAAATCAGCTAGATAACTATTTCCAAAGCAGTCCTCGCAGCATATTCGCAGCTGAAGGGGAAGATACTATGGGACTTAGAGAGGGAAGGATTTTATTGATATCTTGTGAGAAAATCAACTACATAATCACCTCACCATGTGCCCCTTCGGGATTGTCTCAATTCAGCTGAATCTCATTTCCAGCCTTGTTTCTGATTGGCTCTCCAACCGAGCTGAACTGCAGCCTGCTTGGCGTTATTTTTAGCATCACATCCACATCTTTCAAAGGATTTCATTCTGGATATTTGATGGGAGCTCATCTTTCTATACTTGGCGCTGCACTCCATAAGTTTTGAAGCTAATCATGCCCGAAATTAAGATAGAATACCCAAACTCTTGTGCTTTCAAGTACTTTCAGCCGGCAAGAGATCTCTACCTCCAATACACCACTCGGCAGTGCTGGAGCCTGAAGCGAAATGTTCAAGTAGATGGTGGTGATACTCATCCATCTGACGCTAACAATAAGTTTCCGCTATTCATATATTCGTACCAAAACCAAGACCACCCGGAGGTTGAACTTCAGGTTCAGAAGGCTGTCAAAGTGCTAGCTAGTGGGAGAGATGGGAGGTTGTTGAGTTGGCAGAAGGAGACAAGTCTAGGGATTGAGGATACTTCAGGTATGTTTGTGCGAACCACTATAATTTTAGGTATTTTCGCTGAAATTTATTGTTCGACAAAGGGGAATTACGAGCTGATACAAGACCCCAATGGTCTCTCTTTTACTACCCAGCTATCGGTGTGCCCATGAACGATCCATCTTCAGGTCTTGACATCGTCTCGACCAAGCCTGATCCCATTTCTCAGGAGACAGTAGATGCAATTCAAAAAGGGATAGAGAATATTTGGTGGGATGTTGATGAGTTCGGTACTATTTCTTTCTTTAAGGTGCCAGACGATGGGGCAAGAAATCAGGAGAGGAAGATGAAAGATGATGCAGCATGGAAGAAATGGGTAGATAGTACTGGCCCTCAGTATGAGAGGCCAACAGGTGCTAGCGTCGGGAGGTCTCCTACCTTGAGGTATGATGATGATGAACCGGAAAAGGGTGGGAAATGCTTGTTGCAGTAGATGTCGAGGAAACTATGTTTCGATCACTCTGAATCATTGTTCCTTCGGAAGTTAAGCGGTTAGGAGTGATTGGCCGCATGAAAGCAACAGCACAGAATCCTTGGGTGACACTGCATCTGCGCCCATGTTGCACAGCCTCATCACAAGTTAGTATCATGACCTACAAATATAAAGCCTTGTTTCAAAATTTAGTCATGAATTGAATTCACATTCTCTCTCCCAATGAGATGTCACTCTCCAATCTTGCGAATGAGCTACTGTTAGCTATTGCAGGTTACTTGCCGCGAGGAAGTGACATCAACGCATTTGCGCAAACGAGCCGCCAGCTTTACTTTGCGGTGAATTTATTCTTATATCGCCAAGCAATTCAGCAGGGAAATAATTCTGGGCTGCTATCGGCGTCATTTAATGGCAACTACGCACTTGCCAATATGCTCCTTGAAATTGGTGCAAACCCTCACGCTACATCAGAAGACAAATCACACAGAACTGCTCTCCATCTGGCTTCTGCAGAAGGTCACATACAAATTGTGGATGCTTTGGTGCAAGCCGGTGCAAATATTGACGCCGTTACTTCTAGTGGGCTGTCACCACTTCATGAAGCAGTGCTGAGCGGGTTTCCTGATATTACGCGATTGCTACTTGATTATGGGGCAGATCCTTCCAAAAAGCTTGGGAACAATGATGAAGCAAACGTGCTGCATCTCGCCAGTTACTGGGGACTTAGTGAGATTGCGCAACTGATTCTTGAAAAGGGTATTAGTACCGAGGTTAAGGATCGATATCAGCGCACCCCACTACATTATGCATTGAATTATGATAAAGAAACTACAGAGTGGCCAGGAAATGTGACAACAGTGATGCTTCTATTAGAGCATAAGGCAGATAAGGAAGCATGGGATACATATGGTCAACGACCAATGGATCTTGCAAGAGCTCATCCTAGCACTATTATTAAAGTTCTCCTAGAGAATGGCCCGGATGCAAGCCTTGAAAGAGCGATCAAGGTCGAGCAACGGGTCCTAGAACGTAAGAAACGGGAGGAGGCCAAAATTAGAAAGTGGCGAGAAGAAGCTGTGGATCGCTCTGCCAAACGAATTGAGCGATTGAGGAGTGAGGCTGAATATGCGCAGAAGTATAGTGTATTGAAAAGTACAGAGAGCTCCCAAGAACAAGCATCAATCAGAGAGCTTGAGGATGTGCTTGCGGAGAGCCTACGAATGTCAAAGCAAAAGGCAGTCCGAGAAAGCTGGGCGGAAGTAAGATTGATGGCAAACCCAAGTCAATGGTGTAAAATAGAGCGAAATGGCACAAATCACGAAAACACGGTCAGAAATCAAGAAGCCTCCCCCACTCGGAGCATCCGTCCCAAAGCTTTACCATTGGATTTTCCGCCGCTGCTAGAATCCTGGCCTCAAATCCGGGCTAACTCTGAGAGTTTACAGGCAAGTGCAATAGCAAGACCAACTCGATGTAACCATCCCGCGCTTGGTTGGTTAAAGTGCAAAGGAAAGACTCCATGCGAAAGATGTGGGGATTTATGTACCAAAGTATCTTTTAGATGTGGCGATTGCAGTATCAGGGTATGCGCGAAGTGCAAAGACGGAAAGCTTCGCAGGTAAAGCTTCGTAGAAGAAATCTAAAAAGATTATTTTGTGTGGCAGAGAAACCAAAGCAAAGAAAAGAAATCACTAATATCTGAAATCTGAAATCTGAATTATGAGTTTTGTTCTGTCCTTCAGCAAGCAGCTCATCAAACTTCTCAGCTAGGCTCTACGGCGCCCTTAGATCTTCTATTAGAGTCTCTCAACTTAATTCCTCAATTCTTTAATTGATGAGACTGTCCAATTCCCTCTCATCTTCATTCACAGAAATATCAATACGTGCAAATGAAGGTCTAGTAATCAAGTTCTAAACAGCCATTGGTGTATATTTTTAGGATGAGGCTGTTGACTCCCACCCAGGGACACTGAATGATTTCAAAACCTCGTGCTGCGTAAGGTTCTCACATAGTTGAAGCTTGCATCACGCTATATTTCTATCCTGCTGGCGAGGTTTCTATCACCCCACATAGGCTTCAACTCTCTCTCCCCTTAATAATTAGTTTATCGAAGCAATGCTACAAATACCCGTCTATCAGATAGCATACAATAAATTTCCGAATTCAATGATATTGATTGCCTCGTGAACACGAGGGTGGTGGGAGTTATTCGGAGTGAGAGAAAGGAATGAGGTTTACTGTTGTGGAGTGTCAGCTGCTTGTTCTACTTCCATTTCCAATCATCCTGTGGCTATGGCGAATTTGATCGCTGATCAGACTACGTCCATATTTGATGTCAATTTGTCCGGGTCAAATGGTGCTTTCCCTCCTAAGTAGAAGGAGAGGTTGTGTCAGGGCACCTCCTTTGTTGATGGGCCAACCAATCATGGCCCATGCTCCCCCTTTATCTAGCCTCAGGAGCTCTCCAGCTCTTCTTCCTTCTTCGTGATCAATCTAGTTTATGAGTCTTAGACTTTGCTCGAGCTCTCCCTTGACAGGTTGCCTCTTCTTGTCTCTGTCTGCACAAGTATCTTTGTTCGGTATGAGTCCCATCTCGTGCATCGGAAGATAAAATGCTTGACGGTTTCCCCTGCTTGGCCGCATTTGCATTGGTCCGATTCGGCTGCTCCAATTTGGTGGAGGTATCTATTGAGTCGTGCCATTCCCGTTCGGAGTTGTGCTAATACGCTCGCTTCTCTCCGCTTGAGACTATCGTACAAGATGCGAGTGTATTCACCTGGTAGTGCTATGTTAATTTCTCTAGAATTCTTTCCTGCTCTATTTGGCAGTGTCTTCATTTCCTGTTGTGCTATTGCATTACTTATGATCGTGGACTTGGCTTGCTACCATCGACCTTGGAGTATTCACGATCGGCATCCGAAAGAGGCTAGTGCATGTCACCAACCCAACCGCGCCCACCCGACTTTATAATCCTTGTGTTCTACGACGTATAAAACAAGCATCGTATCCTCAGAAATAACTAAGCCTTCTGCTTAATTGCTAGATTCATCGCCGCAATCCTAAGTCGATATCTATTTTATACAAATATGGACGAGGTAGGAGATGAGCTTCGACCCAGCAAAGTCGACATTCAGCGGATATATGCTCAGAGCTCACAAAGATGGTGTTCTCATGCAAGAAAATCATACCTCCAGAGCGGATTTTGGCCCGAATCCCTTCGCCTTCGAAATATGCTTGGCAATGTTCCGTCATATCTCGGTTATGGTCTGCTTACCTTCCGGGAGCAGAGAAACAAGCCAGAATATGACCTTCATACTAAAGTGCTATCTAACGGTCTATCAGTCCTGTATGTTAATGGGGAGTCTTTGTGGAGTGTAGGCGAAGGAGACTGCGACCTCAAAGAGAAAACCATGCCTAATCAGCTTCTATTGGGAGTCCAAAGTTCAATATCCTGTTCCTTCTCAGGCGATGATCGTTTTACCGATTGGCCAGAGTTCCATAAGTATGACAAGACACAGTCAAGAGATGGTAATTGCCTCGCTATTCTGGTATTTGCCTGGTCATACATACTATCAGCACGTTGGGTGGAAATACAACAAACATCAGGGACATTTGCTGTCCAGTCGAACGACCGAATGGTATACTTGTGCCACCAGGCTGGATGGAAAGACGACGCGAGTGAAAGCCTGCTAAATACCATCGATGTCAATCTCGGCGATGCGAGCAACGATGCTGCACGATGGTGGGCAGCTATTCTAGCTAAGGATGAGGGTTGGCGGGCAGAGATTAAACGGAATGATAGCGTCTATCGGTCACCATGGTCTACTACGTCTATCTCAGCGGATCACCACTTCAGGCTCATACGGGAAAGCACCTCCCAAAGCTCGTTCGATTCGGTATCATCACCACCAAGCTCCGATGTTGCTCTTGGTTATTTGACCGACTTTTGTTTGCTTCACAACGCTGGTAGTCAATGCTCCGCAGCTCTAGCGGCTGCTTTGACCTTTCCATCTCTGACAAAAGCGTGTCTCCCGCTACCAAATTCTCATGATTCATATGTACGGACTCAAATAGCGACGGCCGATATTCCCTCGCCGCCAAGAAGCTCCTTGTCTCCTCCCTTTGGATATGTCAACGAGAAAGACGAGATCCTTCAGGATTTTAGGCTACTGCCTTACTATATGACTTTGAGCTGCAGCAAACGCGGCATAGAATCGCTTCTTTGTAACACATTCTTTGACCCTCATATACCATGCAACCTCGTCAGTGCATGGATTCAGCCAATTTTTGAGGTCCTAGATCCTCTAATTGCCAAAAAAGATTATAAGGTTCTTGCGATGGTCCTGGGGAGACAACAACCGAAAGTTGCGGTCCTGTGGACTGGTGCTATCATTACTGGAATGGCGCAATCTATCCTACAGCGGTGTCGGAACGGGTTCATTGCGATCGAAATTCATTCTGCAGCATGGACAAACACAACACAAACGTTCATGAGTCTGGATCCTCGGCCCCTGTCAGGTTGCGATCGTATATATCGATCGGACGAATGTCGATTACTTTATCTCGCGGGGGAAGAGTTGAATTCTCGCCTTCCAATCTGCCCTTGGCGTCCATTCGGCACTACAGCACTTTCTGACACTGATATCTGTGTTCGTACACATGCACATTGCGCGGCAGGGCATTATCTACGCTACTCTGGTTGGTCCTGGGCTTTGAAAAATGGTATAAATGTACGGGACCCGGGCTTCTGCAACGATACAACGAAACAGAGTGTTTATACTACCGTGGATGACACTATCATTTTAGACACGCATGAGGAAACTGCGCTAGAATCTGAGACTGTCTCGGAGATGGCAACACGAAGTATATTTGGCTGGCTACGGAGTTACGGATGGCCTGCCGCAGAGAGGGTCATATATAGCCATTCATGGATCATCTCAGAAGGATCAGATGATGAATTAGACGATAATCCAGAAGATGATGTAAGTGATCCTGGGAAAGTCAAATATACAAGTAGCAAGTTCGAAAGAATAATAGCTTGGCTCGATCAGTGCGCAAAGGAATCTGAAGGTGTATAAATATTCATTCGGAACTAACTACAGGCTCAACGTCTGTTCCTATGCGTCTAAGATCTACAGCAATGATTTAAGTGAGGTCTGCATATTCCATAAATCTGTCAGGTCCTCCAGCAGGATGATCGTGAAATTTTACGCAGATGACATATTTTCCACTTTCCAATACTGGATCGTGCTCCCCAGTTTGACAAATCTTCCACCTCTTGTGACATCCTGTGCTTCACACTTATAACTATTGTGCTCATTGTTGAAATGCTTGCACAGGGAGGCCTCGCACGCTCCCGTCAGACCGGAACTGGCAGTCATCCTGATGGTGCTGCAGTCGAGAAATTTTGGCTTTGTTTCTAACGATATCTAATTGGATGGTGTCATGTATCCCTTAGTGAGAGGTAAAGTGATCCTCAGTCTTATTCTCTAAAGGAGGGTGGATGTATCACAAAAACAATGTCAGGCGCCTATCAAGTGAACGTTCTATTTGCTGGGGCGCCGCGCGATTTCACGCTGCTTAGACCAAGCGATTTTGCTGCATAATTGTTAGTTTTGTCTTGCTCACTATTCTCATAGGTCTGTTCGTGGTGCTCAGGGTTGTGGCCAGTAGACCGTTCAGTAGCTCTGAGTTTTCCTCCACCTTCCATGACTGAAAGAGTAGCAGAATGGTAAAGCTAGATAAAACTTGTTTAAAACTCGAGCGAACCGATGTGATATCTTTTAGGGATACTTCTTCGAAGAATAGGAAGAAATCTATTTCAGTTAGGAATATGTCGCGTAACGTGGGATAGTTGTACCAACAGAGTGAAATTATGCTAAGGCATACAAGTGTGCGTAGTAGATTGATAAATAGGACACTTGATTCTAGAAGAACCATAAGAGCATGGATATTTATATGAACAGGGTCGCGAAGTGATTAGTCAGTACTTAGTACTTTCAGGATAGCTCCTCCAATATGCCCCAGTCGCGCCATTTTCCGTGACAGCATAGCCAAAGGGTAGTTACAGTTCTGTGCGAGCAAGGGGCCCCAAACCACATGTACTCTTCTTACCTTTTGAATAAGCTATCCAAGGTAACCGACTTCCACTCCCGCTCTGGCGGTCACGTGGTCTTTCTTTTCCATTTTCATTCAAAATAAAGCTATTCGCATTTTATTTGAAATTCAAACCCCATGCATAAACACACCCATCACTTAAATCACATACCCACCGTACCAAGAGCAGTGAGTCGATTATAGTGCAGACGCATTTATTTAATCAAAGAGTATACCATTTTGGATTTTCCATTGTTTATATTGAACATATTAAAACCTCATAAATAAGAACTTTCCTGTTCTAGGTATTTCTTGGCTGATCAAAGACAAATTTTCTCCAAGTAACATTGTCTCATTTGCTCCATAATGCCCGAGAAAACTCGAGATCCCTCATCCCTCTGAACTGCGAAGTTTCGTTATGTGATAAGTGCTATGACAGGAGTTGGCATGTAATCAGTTGTTGTCTATCCAATAATCTCATTTTAACGAACATTATACAAGGGTCTCATATAGAAGCAGTTTATGCCGCACTACATTTTCTATCTCGATTTTATCACCTCATGTCATGTATAATATATACTCAGATAATATCGCTTAAAGTGTGGCGTCACATTTTTGTGTTACACCTCACTTAAGCTTTAGCTCTCTCTTCCCTTTCCTTAGTGATTGATGTATTGTGGATGGAACCTACATAAGGTAGGCGCTGCTGATGAACTAGTGTGTGTTCTATGTGGAATCTAACGAATGTGATCTCTGATTTGTCGAGATAATACTACGAATATTTCACCGCCAGGAACCTGTAATATGTTGGCGAGTATAGTGATATGAGTTGCATAGATAAACGTAGGTTTTAGCTAGTCGTGAGCCTTCACCGGCTTCCCAACTATGAAAATAGAAAGCACATGTTTTTTCTATAGAAAGAGCCATCTAGTAACTTTTGATAATGAGAGATAACCCCCATTGTAAGATAAAGGATCTTAGATGTTACGCTGGTTATAGGACCACCCTTCTAGAGTATCTAATGTCCTTGCTTAACTGCGAGCTTCAAGAGAAAAAAATATCAAGTTACTACATTGAACCCAAGAACGAGCGATATCCGGGATGATATGGAAGGACCTGGTGCAATGTTGAAGAAATATATGCATAGGGCGCGGCAAGCGGATAAAGAGACGGGTTTACTCGTACAAAGAATTCAAAACTTGGAATGGAAGCTAGAAAATGTCGGGTGTAGAAAGAAGTTCTAAATGAGGCGAAGGAGGAGTTTGAATCTCAGAGTCAGTATAGTATTGTAACAGGATATTCCTCAGAGGCATTGGGAGGCTATTGAAGCAATATGCTAGTAACGCACCTTTTTTTTTACGGCAGATTTTGTCCTCTATCTTAATACCAATGGTGTAAATTTACTAAACTTTAAAATGGAGTCCCTCCGCTTTTTTCTACCGCATATAATTTGCAAATCGCCATGCAGATTAGCAAGAATATCCCCTCATTACAGCCGACATTATTTATCCCAGTGCATGCTAGAGCATGGTGCTGATTTTCTTTCAATGACCTTCGAGGGAGTGCTCTAGAACAAGCTGGTTGAAGGGTTAAGTCTCCTCTAAATGGTGCGCATAGGTGACTATATATCCAGGAGATATTGCATGGGTATTCCCAACTGTCGGCAGCTGTACGCTAACGGGGAATGGTTTACGATGTATACGATGTATTGGCGCGCTTACTGTTCAGGGGAACACCTTGCAGTACCCCGCATTCTAGAACAAGTGGATTCGTTTAGCTATAACCGCGACAAAAGCATAATTGCATGAAGTTAAATTCTGTGGTACCAATGGAGGAATTTGGGTCAGTCGTTTTACTTTAAATTAACGGAGGAATACAGGATCCGTTCCGGAGTAACTGGGCCCGCAGAACTATTGTATACTTAGGTACACTCCAATAGATATAAAGAGGCCGGTTTGCGTTTCAACTTAGACTCTTTAAATTCATCTAGCTAGGAATTGTTACAATGAGACTTATTAAGACTGATATCAACCTGGTCTCGGCAGGCATCGTGTTGCTTGCATCAGTGACAGGAGTCGTAGCACAAACGTGTGCTCTCCCATCAACATACAAGTGGGCCGCAACCCCCAACAGCCCCCTGGCGACCCCAAAATCTGGCTGGGTTTCGCTGAAGGACTTCACACATGTCCCCTACAACGGCCAGCACCTCGTGTACGGCTCGAACCATGACGCATCGAATTATGGCTCAATGAACTTTGGCCTCTTCACGAATTGGTCTTCTATGGCCTCAACAAGCCAGAACTCCATGACATCAGCAACTGTTGCGCCTACACTCTTTCACTTTGCCCCCAAGAACATTTGGGTGCTCGCTTATCAATGGGGTGCAACTGCATTCTCCTATAAAACGTCTAGCGATCCTACCAACGCGAATGGATGGTCATCAGCGCAGCCGCTGTTCTCCGGAACTATCTCCGGCTCTAGCACCGGCGCCATCGACCAGACTGTTATTGGCGACAGTACGAATATGTACCTGTTCTTTGCCGGCGACAACGGCAAGATCTACCGGGCTAGCATGCCCATCGGAAACTTCCCAGGCAATTTCGGCACAGCATCGACTGTAATCCTTACCGATTCCACAAATGCCCTATTTGAAGCCGTGCAAGTGTATACCGTTCAGGGCCAGAACCAATACCTCATGATTGTCGAAGCGATTGGTAGCAACGGGCGCTTTTTCCGTTCCTTCACAGCTACCAGTTTGGGTGGTACGTGGACCAAGCAGACTACTAGCGAGAGCGCGCCCTTTGCTGGGAAAGCGAACAGCGGCGCTACTTGGACGAATGATATCAGTCATGGGGATTTGATACGCAGTAACCCTGATCAGACTTTCACTATTGATCCGTGTAATTTGCAGCTGTTGTTTCAAGGACAAACCCCCGGAAATGGTGCCAGTTATGACAAACAGCCTTACCGGCCTGGGTTACTCACACTTCAGCGCTAGCACGTTATGCAGGATCGCCTCGGTCACTAGATGGGGTGAAGTTGAAGCAGTGGGCTCGGTGCGGTTGTATATAGTGAAGAGTACCATTGTAGGGGGTGAAAATAGGGGGTTTATATAGTTAAAAATACAGATGTACATAGTGTAAGGCTGTATATTGTGAATAAAAGTATATCCAGAGAGTATTATCCGCGGCAATCGACATAGCTTGTAAAAGGTAGGAAGGGTGAAAGTTATTTCTGCAGGGGTTGCAATGCTGAAGTGGTACATTATACACTAGGTAGGATACAAAGCACAGTCATTTAGATAATCCTAAGAAAGGTAATAGTAGGTTGTTATATCAATACTGGATCTAGAAGAGTAGATTGATTCGTCCGAAAGGAAAATAAAAGGGCTTGTTTATACAATAAAAACCATTTCTTTGATTTAGACAGTTGCTGAGTGAGAAGGCATATAAGTAGAAGCGGGAATTGAGCTCTAACAAGAGGATTACTCAGTTTGTTCTACAAGTGAGCCCATTATGAGACTAGTTATAGCCCAGAGTATCTACTAACGTACCTAGCACTGAATTTCACCGAAACCTTACAATTGTATTTAAAATCTTGTGAAAGGTAGCCTAAGAAGAAAAAACCAAGTCAGTATATACAGGAATTTCATCAGCCTCCCGAAAAAGGGGGAAAAGATAACTCACCACTTCCCTCTCAACGTAATAACAGCCCAATCCCCTTTTTCATCCGTTTCCTTCTCAACCTTCGTACTAAAACTAATCGCACTCATGATGCCATCGCCAAACTTCTCATTCAGCACCGCCTTATATGCATATCCATAATTTTGCACAATTTCATAAAGCCTATAAATTAACGGCTCAACAGGTGGCATTGGACCGGCTCTTCCTCTATCTGGAAATCCACCAAGTTGCTCAGTTAATGTTTGTTCGGGAACGTCCAGGAGAGAAGAAAGCTTAGTGATGTCTTCAGGGGAGGCCTGGGCTTGGCCATAGAAGAGCGCAGCCACTGCCACCTCGGAGCGATTTAGGTGGGAGGCAATGGCTTCGAAGGTGAGCTTTTTGGTGGCTTTAGCTTCAAAGAGAGTCTTAGAGGAGAGAGGGAGGCGGTCGACGATCGTGGACTGTTAAATATGCTCGTCAGTAAATCCATTCCAATGCGATTGCGGGGTAATGGAGGGGTAAATGGCTGACATCGAGCACCGCAATGTTGCTGCTTTCTGACATCTTAAGCAGTTTCGCTGGATGGATTGGGGGAACGTGGTAGGGGGTATGGTATCAATTGAAATTTTATGATCGAAAAATGAGACGAAGTTGTGGTGGAAGAAAGCTTTATGTATGATGTTGTAAACACCCCGCACCGCGGACAAATGCAGCTACTAAAACGTCATTTGGGATGCCAAGGCTAATCCCGAGGTCGCCGAGCCTTCGCCGTTGAATATTTATGCGAATAGCGAGCCGCTTAATAACCTCCTGGAAGCAAATAAACTCATTCATTTGAAAATGGGAGACTTATTTTGGCTTCGGGATCTGACTTTGGATTAGAAAGTAGATTGTGGCGTATGAACCGGCTTCTGCGGATCAGGGGAACAGGTGGGGTTTGCCAGGTGTGTCCTGTTAGTCTTGACACAAATCAGAAGAAAGCTTGCTCTACATAGGACATAAGTAATCACATCAAAGAAAATATTACAAAGCCGGTAATATTGGTTCTGATGCCTGGCAGCACACTACGTAGAAATTCATCGACGCATTTGGTCTCTTCCAATGGCCAGCCAGCCACCAAAACGTTTCCCTTCTACAACCATAGAGTGTTACGCAATCCAGATACTCAGATATCACTTGCCTTCACAGCTACCATCTATGCTGCTAGTAGTCTGAGAAATAAGAAGTGGATCGTTAGGTGTGGCAAGAGTTCCCACGTGACGTAGTTGGCCTGGTGAGGTACTATACTACAAATCTTGCTATAGATTATTTTAGGCATCGCTACTTATCACCTCATGCCCACTCTTACTTGATTTCAAGGTGTTAATAGCAGAGTCTTAAACATTTAAAGGCACGTGATGCTGACATAATGACTATTAATCTTCTCATTATTTGTTCTTACTACACTTCCACTCACTATCATCAAGAGAAACACTTAATAACTACGACACCCAATTCAAAGATAGAAAACCTCTCATGTGCTCAATGCTCAGTAATTATCGGGGGATGCTATGAGTTTTCTCATTCGTTGATACCTTGTGTTTGGGCCTGCCATGGTTGCCTTGCAAACATCCTGCCTAACACAGACTGCGATAACTTTGGGCATTCTTATATTTTACCAACAGATCACCTCCATCAACGAGAACCATCTCATTCCGGATCAGCAGAGCTCTAAAACAAGTATTAATTCCTCTCCGTAAACCCAACATGTCAACCTCGTCAGCCCAATCAAAAACAGTCCCCACACGCTTCCTCATCATCTCCGATACCCACAACTTCCAATTCGGCGAAGCAGAACGTTGCGATGGCTCCTTCACTCAACCTACACCAAAATGCGATGTCTTGCTCCACTGCGGTGATCTCACAATGGGTGGCGAGCTGGGAGAATACGAGAAGTGCTTGAACATGCTGAGCACCATTCCCGCTGAGCTGAAACTCGTCATAGCAGGAAATCATGATATGACCTTAGATGGAAAATACTGGCGCTCGCATCTGGGAAACCACACCAGCTATCGAGGGATGAAACTTAGTGATCATGAAGAAGCGGTTGAAATGTGGAAAGGTGACGCCGCTCAGCAAGCTGGAGTAACATACCTCGACGAAGGGTTGTACTCTTTTACGCTGAAAAGCGGCGCGACATTTAACATCTACGCATCACCATATCAACCTGAATTCTGCAGCTGGGCGTTCCCTTATGAGCGAGATGAAGATCGTTTTAACCCCCTTGGCAAGTGCACACCAGGATTCAAATCGATAGTCGAGAATCCTATTCCTGATTTTCCGGGTGTTGATATCATAATGACACATGGGCCCCCGGCCGGGATTCTTGATGAGACGAAGGGAGGAAATAATGTGGGGTGTGAGAGTTTGATAAGGGCCGCGGGGAGGGCAAGGCCGGCGTTACATTGCTTTGGGCATATTCATGAGGGATATGGTGCACTAGTTGTGGATTGGAAGGAGGATGGGAGTATAATGGGCGAGGATGCCGTTGAGAGCAGGAGGGAGGTGGAAGAAAACCCCTATCCTGAGCCTCTTGAGCAACCTCTAGAACGAGGAAAGGAGACCTTGATGGTTAATGCAGCCATTAAAAACCGGAGGTATCGGCCGGCTCATGCACCGTGGTTGGTTGATTTGGAGCTTCCACGAGCGGAGCCGACCTCAGCGACGCTTTTACTGTGATGAGGGTAATAATAGGTATTTTTGGCTCATAAAAGGCTCCTAGGGAATGGAGTATAGCGATTGGTAGGCATGTCTATTTAGTTATCGGTTACTACTAGGCTATATATTGAGATCGCTTTCAAAATGTAAAGTGCACTAAAAAGGGTAACGATTAGAGTAATTTCACCGATTGTACGATTCCTGCTCTGATCGTGCAATACTGGTAATTCTTCCTCTAAATGATACGAACTTGTGAGATTTCATGTTCATACAGTTTACCCCCCCCCCCCCCCCGGGAGGGGGGGACGCAACGAAAGTGTCCTAAGCGAGCCATCCTCTCAGCACCTTTTCACGAACGGGACTACCAGAAACAGCCGCTCCCGGGAACAAAATGCCCGCACTTTCTCCATGCTGCAATTCCCATGCTATCAGCAAATATTTAACTTCGACCCAGTAAAGACTCGAAGCCTTGAATCAGGAGTGATGGTAGTTTGATAACACGAGACTTCAGGACCTAGCCTCCATAGGATAATATCTGGCGTGGAGATGCTTGGAAAATATTAAATGACAGGACGCCTCCCAGTCTCGCACACAGCAGTAACACAACATCCCCGCGGTCAGATATAGCAGATACAGAGTTTTTCACTCCAGCAAGGAACGTAGAATTAGATGACAGGGGTTTCGGGAACTACCCTAACACTTTTCCAGCGCCTAGGATTCTTCCCCACACACATGTAGCAGCATCCACGACCGCCGTATTCCCCTCAACCTCAAATTCAAAGTGCACTCCATGATGAAGATGGTAAAAGGCGAATGCAGGGCGTCAAGGAGTAACCTCGGACCAAGCGAGAGAGATTTGAGCGAAGACGAGAAGGAAGAGGTATATATACATACATATACATATAGAGATATATATTCTTAGCTCCCTCAAGCTTTCCATCTCCGTCCAACGATCCCCCAAACACTCTCTCCAAGAAGTCCATCACCAAACCAATCTCCCACCTCCCTCGCAAGTAAGCCATTTTCCTCTATCACAACGGGGGAAATGCATCCTAACATAGTTCAACCAGCTCAGGCTTAATAGCAACAATCCTATCTTCAACTTCCCCCACCTTCCTATCCACGCCTGCTATTCCAATCCCCAATCCCGATAATGGCGCGAACCAATGTGCTACCATGTAAGGCATCACCCCAGCTGCAAGATATGAAGGAGTGACGGGGAGGTGGAGGTCGAATTGATGGTTTAGAAATTGGGTATGGCGAGGGGCGGTGACTGGGGAATGTGGTTGATTGGCATCTTGTTCTTCAACGCAGGGATGTCGATGAAAGAGTACATACAAAGAAACCGAGGGTTGGTGTTTGAGAAGTCATCTGAAAGTAGAGGAGTGTACTTATTCACTACAAACATTTCAACACATGTTCACTTAAAACTCGCTTTACGGAAAAGTTCTTTTTCAAGCTGCAGAATGAAGAATTATAAAACCAAGACAGGGTAGCAGATACAAAAGTGGTGAATATGAATTACCCCTCACCCCCACTCCCTCCCATCCTCGCCCTAGATAAAAAGTAGTTAAAAAAGAATAAATAAAATCAAAGACCAAAAATTCGCAGACTATATGAAAGCTTCCCAGCGCTTTTCTTTATTTTCCCATGTCCCCATCTCAAGCTCACCCAACACCAACACCGAAAAATGCAATCAAGTGTACGCTATGTATTTGCAGACCGGGCAAATGTACCTTGTTCCTATTCCTCAAGATGTCCGTGTTCCCGTTTTCCTCCTGGCGCGTAGCTCGAGGCAGGCGCCTTCCCTTTGCTACCTTCATGCTTCCCTGGTGCAAGTTCCGTATGTATGTACAGTTCTATCGTACAAGGCCGTTGGTGATCGCGGAGTCGAGATGTGAGACGTGAAAGTTCGTATGTGCTGATGACAATTATGTCGTGATCGCGTTGCGGATGTGTATCATAACCAATTCCGACCGTAGACTCATCACCAAAAGATATGCGTCTCCTTCGCCCTCGGATCCATATCGCCATCTCTTGCACCTCTCGTACCGCATCTCAAAGTGGCTTCCCGTCGTTGAAGATCGAAGGAAATCTCCTTTACCATGACTCTCCTGTCACTTTCAATGGCCGCGCCATCCATGGAACCCATCCCGTACCCAACAAAATCATCCATTCCCTCCTCTTCAATTTCCATTATCCATTGTGCCACCCGTCCACTTAAGATGCTATCCCACATCCCTTCTCGCCTTGGACTAGCCAAGAGTAGCTTTATCGCATCTCTTCGGATGGTTCGATCTCGGCACTTCGTCGCGACCACAAATAGAGGAGGCACAATACCAAGATCCAGAGCAAACGATGCCTTGATATGCGCGTATCCATCATCTTCTCGATATCCGCTAGGTTGATTGATGGCAAGGCCTGGGAAGAACTGAGCAGGGTTAGAGTGCCACCCATTCAGCTTACGCTCTTTGTGTTTGCATCTGGGTTCTTTGCCACATCTGGCCTGGGCCAGCGACAACTCCTCATCAACTACGACCTCTTTAGCAAGTTCGACAATCGGTTTGAAATGTGTTTGATTGAAATTATCGAAATCCATTTCGGAGGTGCTAAAGCCCATAAGAAACAATACCGTCGTCATCAAATGGATCATCTTCAGAACGTCAATGCCAGCTCGTTCTGTGTTGGTGACCTTGGGACGACGGCGGGCTTCCAAGAGTGGTTCAAACGCTTTCGCCCACTGTCCAAGCTGCGTTCGGAAACCAACACCCGAAGATTTAATAGACGCAGGCAGAATATTATTTGGTCCTTGATAGTATGAAGACAGCGCCTCCTGGAAACGCATTATTCGTTCACATATCGTGTCCAAAGCGGAGCGCGCCTCTTGGGAAGTCTCAAACGCATCCGGCATAGGCGTCTCGACTGATGCAGCCGATGCTGTATCTGACGGAGAGGAAGGGGTTTGAGGGGAGCTAGGATCTTTGGCAGGTGTAAGTCGTATCACATAAGGATGGGGAAAGTGGAAGGCCATATCATAAGATTTGGCCTGGATCGCAAGGCGAGTGAATATCTGTACCAGCTCATCGTCGACAAGATCTTCCTTGCGACGAATTAGAGGTTGTTTCGATTCTTGTCGTCTTTCTTCCAGCAGATGCAAACCGTGTTGAATCTGGGATATCGCTGCTTTATGATCGCCAGTAAAGGATTGAAAGCAGGTAAAGAGGACAATTGATATTAAAATATTTCGTTGCGATCGTGTCTCATTATTCTGTAGTGCCTCTCGTAGTCTCGTAATTGCCTTGCCATATTGTTGGAGCGCAAAATTATAGTGGTCTGGGGCCGTATCGAATGCATTATTGCTGTCAGGGGAACTTGGTGGTGACTCTGACGCCTTTTCTAAGGTCTTGTAGAGAGCTCCCAATGCTACCACCGCATGGCGAATTGATGCCTCCGTGTGGCTGACTTGCAGCACACTCCTTGTCCAGAATTCCGAATCAAAGAACCCTGACAACTCGTTCGCG
This sequence comes from Tricladium varicosporioides, assembly GCA_021365295.1. NCBI lineage: Eukaryota > Fungi > Ascomycota > Leotiomycetes > Helotiales > Tricladiaceae > Tricladium > Tricladium varicosporioides. Next base: position 1,032,954 of record JAJTIW010000009.1, on the reverse strand, counting down.
GTATGTGTACGAAATACTTGGAAGTACTGGCCCTCCTGTTCGTCGAATGATAAGCCCCCCCGCAGATATACCGTGGGTGCAAATGGTATCACGGTTGGTTCGGTCGGGGTTGGTGGGGGGGTTGTTCGAATGACTCGAGGCTTTCGGACGATAACAGGCCTCGGGGGGAGGAGGCCATTTGAGGTTGTCGTCGTGGTAGGAGGGGATGTGGAAGGGGATATGTTAGTGTTAGGCCGAGGGGCAATTGCAAGCACAACCTCGCCGGCTCTCTTGTATGCTGGGAATCCATCGCAGGTTCGTCCTGATCGCACACATTTAATACATTGTGGCCGCGTCTCGTCGCATTTCACTCTTCGAAGCCTGCGATAGAAGTTAGCACTGGCCGTTCGCATTCGCATCCGGAGAAGCTCCCTTCCACTTACTTGCAATTGCTGCAGCCCGTCTTGACCTTGGGCCGACTCGCTCTCCTAGATTTGACGAGCTTCCCCTTGTCGGCCTCCTTCCCTTTGTCTTGGTCACCAGTCTGGGTCATGTCGAGATACTGCCCAACCCCCAGGCATCGCTCGAAAAAGTCGTTGTTGCGCAATCCTGCACGCTCCTGAATTCCTGAATCTGTTGCTTTGATAAGCTTCTATGCCGCACGGGTTTTAAAGTATGTCGTCTGCAACCATGTTGGAAGGCAAATTGATTGACGGGAGCATGAACAGAGCGCGAACAGAGCGCGAACAAAGCGCGAGCAGAGCGCAAGCAGTTACGATATACACTGTCGCACAAGCTCTCCAACAGCTTCGGCGACGGTTGAATGTTTCTTTGGCGCAAGAAATCGCATGGGATGGAAGATGGGAAGACCCGACTTGGCAGGTTGTTCCGGACCGTCGTGAACTGCAATTGGGTGTGGAGGATGAAAAGGTTCGAGAAAAAAAGGAGAACAAATGGAACTGGCTAACAACTCACTATGTCTTTCTTCTCTCCCGCGATCCTAAAACGCCATTGCCGGCAGACGCAGACGCAGATGCAGATGCCCTGGAGCTGGTGCTGGTGCTGGCACTGGCGCTGGCTTTCCTTTGCGGCGTCGCAACAAAGACAATGTTGGCCGTGGTTCGGATGGTGTGGAAATTCCCTGTGGAGATCACGTTCTGCACCACTCAAAGCTCGATGCGATGGCAGCCACTCGTTTGCTGTTGGACAGAGACACAGGGACTGGGGGATGCGTATGCCGGTGGGATGCGATATGAGCTGGAGGTGGAGCAATAGCTGAATATCCTGCAGCTCTCGAGGTACAAGTCACATTAATGTCAATTGACCCGCAAAAGGATGTGGTAAAGGTGAAGGAAAAGGAATAACGACCGGAGTTGGAGTATCACCACAGCCGGTCAAACCACGAAGCTTTATATCCTGCGATGGTTACATCTGCGGTTCCCCCCCCCATACCCCTCCCCCTCTACACAGCCCTGCTGCCTCGACCTCGGACTGACTGTGGAATCTCGTCGCCTAGGTGCCTCACGACGGGAGGATCGATAAACGAGAGTTGGCGATAGTGGCAAAGCAGCATCGCTGACCGGCAAGTGGCCGGTGTGGAGGTCGATGATGCATCGACCTGCACAGGGCATTTCCACAGGGCTGAAGGCGAAGCATCGAAGCATCGAAGCATCGAAACATCAAACGAACCATTCAACCAACGAGACTACGTCCACCATGCGACCGAGGCCTATCATTGCATGAGCAAACCTCAAGCAAGCTCCTGCGAGTGAGAGATGCCTGAACGCATTTAGGGCTGACGGCTCCCAGCAGTCTCCCCCCTATTCGCAGACCCTACCGATCCATTCAACACTCATCTTCGGGCCCTTAGCCAATCGAGACACAGAATCAGACAGGCGACTCCGAGATTCGAGACCTCCCGTCACCTAACAGCAGAGCGGGAATGCTATCCTATTCGTCCTTGTGGTAAATGCTCTCCATCCTGCATGCTGCACTCTGGGAATGCAGGCGATTTTCATACATTTGGGTCCAATGACAAGAGAAAGTCACCGTCGCGAGGAAGCAGTCATCTGGAAGCAGTCCCGGTATTCGACAACAGTTCCCCACGTCAGTCAGAGGTGGTACGTTGAAACTCTTGGGAAGGGCCCAAAACTGTGACTACCAATGTAAAGCAATTTCACTGTCATTTCAGGGTAGATTTCATCTGCCAGAGATCTCTTCCTTCTATCCGGTTACCGGTCCTCGTCAATTCGACCATCGATAGATATCACAGGGATGCACTGATCCAAATCCTCACATGCTCTGATCGAAGAATCGAGCATCAGACAATAGCCTCCTCTCTCTCATATCTACAAAGCTCTCACCGTCTTTCCAACGAAAGCTTCGAATTGTGGATCACGATGTGTGGCTGTGTGGCTGTGCCGGGTCATTCCCGTTGTGGCTCTCTTCCCAGAAATCGTTTGGCCGAGGTACGGCTTCATGCAATGACTGCGCATTTCATCTCAACTTTGTGGCTGCGATAGACTCATTGATGCCATGCGTCATCACGATACATCTCAAGCCATCAGGATACCGTCATCGTCGTTCGATTATTTACGATGCTTCAACTTTGTTGTTGTTGGTTGAGATACGAAAACTGCTTCTGTTCTCTAGCTACAAAGCGCTATTCTTAGGCCGTCGCACCTGAACTTAGCTTCGAAATTCCACCCGGTAAGTATTGTCTACGCTATTTCAACAACCTGATGTTCGTACGGATTATCTCTCATCATCAATCCACTCAGCAGAAGCGTTATCATCTACCATGTTCCTAATCTCCAAGATGTGTTCATATGTTTTGGATTCGCCCTCTACATAGAAAACACCCGTTCTTCGAGACCGACCTCGCTCTTTTGTGGCGTAGTATAAGACCTTCTCTGCCATTAAAAGCATTAAAGATCGGCACTAGATAAAATATATCCTCGCCCTGCTACTCCAGCACTACACTTACATCATTTAGAATCAAGTGAATGTTCAATCTCTGACACACCCGGTCAGAGTCAAAAGATATCGCCGGTGACCAAAATACAGCTTACAGCATTGTTTCACGGACAAGTGTTAGTGTTCCTCCAAAAATTCTTCCTAAGTAACTCCTAGCTGAAACGATATTAACTCAAGTAGCGTGCGCAATTTACAATTCTGTTCCACCGCATCCTAGGCGCTACTAACCCTTCAATGAACACCCTAGGACCTGGTTAAGGGCCACGTATGCTAATTCATGGTTTCGAACACCGTTCAGATAGAGCCTAGAGGAGCTCCTGGAAGTTTTTATGACAGATCCCTGCAGAGCATATCTCCCCGTCCCTTTCCATTTTGCGAATGACTCCTGCCGGTGCAACTAGTCTATCTTCTTCACATGGTAATCTGCACCGTGTGTGTGCCCACACAACTTCAGACCAAGAATCCTTTAGGACTTCTTTCTTGACGTGCATTCTGGGCCATAATTTCACCTCTATTCACCTGCCAGGCAAGTTTTTACATGCTATTCTGTCGTCAAATTCCCGACACTTGCGCGCTTTGTTCAGGTGTAGCTTTCGTGTAGCGTTTTTGTAACCAACAACCTTTCTAGAAGACACCACGCCCCGGATGCTATGGTCATCTTTTACAGCTCCATGTGCAGTGGTTCCGGGAAGAATTTCCCTCCTGAGTGATGCATAAAGAATCAATCCTGATGTATTCAATGCCAAGCTTTGCTGCAATATATATTGCTTCTCTGAATATTCTTGACAAAGTGTCTTGTAGGATGCTGCACTGCCAGTTTCCGAGATTTGGCTTTTGAATTGCCATATTGGTTTGGATTCGACCCTAGCAATAACTAAGTGTGGTATATTTGGTGCCCGGGACTAGGTGCGTCGAAAAACAAATTCGAGCCCGTAGCAACCGTGAATGGTGATGGAGGAGACAAGATGATAAGCTTGGCAAATCGTGGCTTTTAGATTGTGAGCGATACCATATTTGTTCTAGTCTTATTAAACCCCAAGTTTCCCACTTCCTACTCGACTTCTTTACATCGATGGTAAGCAGGCGCTGGGTAGGATGTCAGGAATTTTTAACATGTTGGGAGCGTTGGACTTGTCGTTGGCCTCGCTGTAAGCAGGGCCTTCGCTTCCCAGGTATCGGCAAGTTCATCCTGCTATTTATGGCTCTGATTGCTGCTCTTTAGTCGAGACAGTTCTGCCTACATATAAATTGCTACTTAGTTATCAGTACTGTGCCAGAGGACACCAGCATCAAACCTAAAATGTGGTCGTCTGTCTCAACCCTCGTCCTCTAGCAGCATGTCAAGCTCATTTGCGTCAGATTTGTGTTTTGGGATCAAAAAGCAAATTAACATTCCACAGGGCCACATCCTTGTTTGGAAACAACAAAAGCGTGGTAAATAAAGCCGTGATGGACGATTTTCTTCCAGAGTAAGTATTTAAAGTTGCGAGTCCCAGTTGATACCACGTAGCGGCTGCCTCACAAAAGTTACGGCAATATCTTCATTGGAAACACGGCAAAGGTTCCCTTCTTGAGCTCGTGTACTCTCGGGATGATCCAACCAACTCTTTCTCCACCCCACCAGTGTTGTTCGAGCTTGATCATCATCTTCACTTGATACATCTGAATCCCATTTCCCGTAGTAGTTGTTGTCATCCTTCGCTTTATCGTTGTTGCCTCCGCCATTCTCATTAGCTATTGTCACTAGACCGGCCTTTCCCTCACAGCCACCTATCTCTCTCAAAATATCGTCTCACTTTCCTCTCTCCCCACTCTAATTCCCTTTCTTCTTTCTCTTGGACTTGGAATTAGGCAACGTCGACTCGCCCCACAGCCTTATCGCATACCCTCTTCTCTTTTTAACTACTCCCTTGCCCTCAGTTAAGAGTAATACTTCGTTCTCAATTCCATCCTTCATGATTGATATGCTTTCAACCCCCTTTTTCTCGTAACCTTACTATCTCAAATTGGGATATTGAACAGTACAAGCTGATTTTAGAACTGAGCAGAGGTTTGGGAAGAAGTGAGGGTGCCATATGCAATGCGAGTTGTATGCATGACACAGTCATACTGCATAAGAGGGGTATTCTCATTTACAACAAAATAATTTGTAGTTGAATGATAAATGGCAATAAAATAATTCAAGCTGGAGGATTTCTCAACTTTGTTGTGGATAGTGCGATTAAAAGGAATTGCCTGCTGTCCAGAAATATGCCAACGAAGAATGTGTTCCCCCTTTCCCCCTCATCGCCCCTTTCTTTACAGATAAGGCACTAAGTTTTAATCGAGTTTCAAGTGGATGTTCCTTCATTACTTCCTCTCGACTGAAGTTCTACCTGCAAAATAGCCTTTTAAAATGGCGCAAACATTCCAAGGTCGGCCTGCGCCTCCCGCCTTGTGCGCCACTGGATCAAAGACTCTGGCATAATATGGAACACACTACTCTTCTCCTCCGCCGATACAATTTTACATATTATCCCAGGAGGCAAACTACCAGGAATTCTGTAGTAAATTGAAACAAAGCTTTTATTGGTCCGTGTCGCAAGGCTGCGTGACATGAACGACAACACCTTCCTTCTCTTTCCACCACCAGGCTCGCACCGGCACCACCAATCTTCCATCTAACTTCAAGACTCATACACTTTCAAGTGTTCGAATAACATCAGTAGACTCAAATTGCAATGGATGGCCTCAGTGCAGCAGCCAGCGGCATCGCGGTAGTATCACTCGCTATACAGCTTGTGGACTCTGTAGGCCGGATTCGACGGTTCCTGCGCAGCATCTCCGATGCACCGAAAGAGTTAGAGAGGTTGATCGATTTGTTGGAGCAGCTCGAGATGATCCTTCAGCAAATCCTGATGATGGTTGAGAAGCAAAATGCGGGTCCTGGGAATACTGATCTATTCAAAAATGTCTTCAGGGCCGTGAAATCATGTGAGATCAAACTTTCCAAGTTCGAAAGTCTGATTGAAGCTTCTAAGCAAATATCCTTTTCGAGAAAACGAATGATGAAGACAGTAGGGTCATTTCAATTAGCCTGCAAGAAGAAGGATATTCAAGAGTTTGAAAGCCAACTAAATGAGGCGATGACCTTGTTAAATCTGGCTCTGACTGCAACCTTGGCGTGAGTGAACAGTCCCTAGTATGAAATAGGCATTTACGAGAGTTCTTTCTAGATATGTATCATGCACCCATACAGAGAGTATGGAGCAGCTCTTAAGCCAGGTCACGGAAGCAAACCAGGTCACCAGGACTATCACGCAAGAAATGGTTCTTATTCGCACTAATTTGGCTAGTGACCGTAAGGTTCCCTTCCATGAAACGCAAGATATTGTAAGAGATAGTCCCCAAAGCCATGGCCAAGTAAGGAGATCGACGCTCGTAACCAATTACAATACGATATTCCGAATATATTCTAGTCCTTTCGGGAATCTTTTTGTTCGGAAGACCTCAAAGTCACAGACTTTGAGTAGAAATGTGGAACCATCACCTTCCAGGGCACACAATGTTGATGAAAGTAGCTGGGTATTTATGCCATCGTTCATATCTAGCTGCATCAATTTTCGGTACTTAAGCACTTGCGGAACAGTACAGAGATCTCTGAGAACTTATCCAGTCATTTCAGAAGGTCACCCTATATGGAAATTGTGCAAGGATGGTAATGTACAAGGCATCCAGGAGCTCCTAAATGGGCGGCAAGTTTCTCCATTTAGTATTAACATGAGAGGCAAAACTTTATTACACGTAGGATAGAGCACACTATGAAATATTTTTAATTCTGCTAATATTTCCAAGTTTGCAGCTAGGTCTTCCCAGTCGGATACCTGTAGACTTCTCCTTAATTTAGGTCTTACTGGTGAGGAGGTCGATTTCTATGGAATGTATGTTAAGTCTAAGAGGTATCTTTCGAGTCAGACTAACGCAATATCAGGCCCTGTTACCGTGCCATAAATCGGGCGCTCCGTTCAGAGGCGGATATTCAGGCATTCGAAGAAACATATCACTTATTTGCTTCGCGCATTAATGATCTAAACCCAGCTATTTATGGACCCACCATTTTCGTTTTTTACCCCAAAGGTGAGCAAAGTTTTCACCTGTTCCATAAGATGGTGAGTGCCTTTGTCACAAGAGAAAGTATCAATAAATTCGCATACTCTCCAATAGCGGCAGCTATGCACGCATTATGGAATATCCACCCAACCAATCGCGACCGCGACTCTTGGAAACACATTATTCGACGTCTTGTGAACTTAGCAAATAGAGAAGATCATCCGATGCCCGGTGGTATTTTCGGGGTTACCTTACTTGATCAAATTCTGTATCTCGTCGACCACCCTTTCGACTCGATTGCTATCGGTCACGAATTCCTCAATATCCTTTCGGATCTGGAACTTAATATAGTCGCGTACTTACGAGCCGAATCTAAGCACCACTTCAACTCCTCTGAGTACTTATTCATACTAAATATTTCCTGGATCTATCCTCACCCCAAACGCTATTTACTGATCACAGAAAAACCACCCTCCGCCTCCTGGGACTGGTACATAGACCCCGAGGGAATTGCTTTTCACCTCCTCAACGAATTCAAATATTTAGACTACATGAATCCTAGCAATTACTTCTACAAGGGCCGTGACACATGGCCAATTTTATTTCCAGATTGGTACCAAAACACCCGGGAGGTTAGTCCCAAAAGGCAAGCAATACGGAAAAAACACGAAGATCGTGTTCAACACCGCCAGCACAAGAAAGCAATCAAGCTTGCCAAGATACAGAAGATTCTCCACCGGCCCCCAAAGATCCCAGGAGCTTGGATAGACTGATTCCACAATGACTCCTTCACTCGACGAACTCATTATCACCTGCTATTCCTTTGGGCGTTTTTCGTAAGGCATCGTTAAAGCGAAAAATTTCAGATATTTACCGTCTTCTTTCCAGTTACAGGACCTAGTATCAATAATAGTGTCTAATAAATGTCCGAATCAACAAACAAGAATCACCCTAGAGGTCGAAACAGAACGCAGGACTTTTGGCTCACCTCTGTCTCGCCTCCCTTAGACTGTACTCATTGGATCCTGAATCTCTATCTCGAATCTTTCTGGGTTAGCTCACGAAGTTATTCAATAACCTCAGGGTATCTAGAGTGCCATATGGTATTAGAAGCACTGAGCGCCTTGTACATAATGAGATAGCACTTTCGACGCTTTTCTTTCCTACTTTTCTCTAGGGACGACAATTGATAGCTATCAACACTGTGGGGTAGTGAGGGAGGAGAGGGATACGGCACAAAGATAGTGAGCGAGAAAGGTAGTGATTTTATTGTTTTAAGGAAAAAGAAAACAAAGCTCATATGGAGCAATATATGTATGAACCAAGCCGAATAGAGAAGAGTCGAACCCACAAGTGATAACCTCACTTGGAATCCCCAAGGATAATTCTTTTCAAGGGAGAATAATCTCCTTCGACGCAATATAATTCAGAAATCGATCTAAGCTCCAGACACCATCACCAGAGTGTTTACACCCGAACCTCGACCAGACCCGTCAGCTCCGAGCCGACCCGCATCAACCAACCAACTCCCATCCCCCACCGGCTCACCCACCAAAACCGTCCCCCAAATTCTCCGACACCACTGCTAAACCACACACCGAAATAGCCACCCACTCGGAGTATTTATCTCTCTGCATAAATAGAACTGTCACGGTCCGCTCCCACGATTCTGTGCAGAACAGGAGGAGAGGATACCTATGATTAGATTGTGACAGCCGTCACATCAGAGCACTACCGGTATCGCTCGGGCCGCGGCGGGGATCGAGCCGGATAGGGCAGGGGAGCGGAGATAGGGGGGAAGTGTGCTGTTTCTCAGGCAGGATATGTGTATGGCGCGGATATGAAGAGAGAGTAGATGTCTCAGCTGCGCCGGAATTTGGGGATGGGATGGTGGTGTGGTGTTTTGGGATTATGGTGGCAGTTGGCGGGATTGCGGGGAAAGATTGGGAAGGGAGGGAGCGGTGAAACAGGGCGGGAGAGCCCAACGTCGCAGGGATTGAGAAGAAGTATGGGAATGTCAATAATTGGTTGGGAAAGGAAAATAAATTAATGATTGGATGGAGGAGCGAGCAGTTATTTGGATCGGCGATTTGGACATTGGAGTCTGGTATCTTGAAAATATGGCGAGAGGTATTCAGTTGAGGAAGGTGATACACTTGTGAATTGGGGGAAGAATGAGGAGCGAGTGATTACTTATCGATATATAAAGTTATTATACAAGTCGGCTAGATTAGAAGCCCTTGAGACTCATGGAAATTGTGGTGGATGATAACCCTAGTAAATCGCCACCCACAAACCCCAACTGAAACCCTCTTTAGATGGCGGTGATGAATGGTCACCGGGGGTGTGTTCTTTGGGTGGAAGTTTGGCGGGATTGACATCTAAGAATCTTTCCATTTCCCAATTATGTTAAATCATAATAATGGCCCAGCTTATCCAAGCTTGATGCCAACCAAGACTAGCCTGTCCTCTATGTATGTCCGACATAATTCCTTCGGTGCCTTCGATCCCATTCCTATTCCCTAATTCGTGATTTTAAAAGACCAAAATGCCTCAAGTGTTTGTTTCCATCCGTCCGTCCGTCCAGTCCGTATTGACCATACCCGGTTGATCCCTCCCAATAAGATAACACCGTCGCTTTGCAGCCTTGCAATGTGAATTCCAACTAGTTCCGCTGAGATTTGGCCTCTTCCCTTCGTACAATTCTTCAACTTGCAATTCGTCTCTGGTAATCTCCCCAGAGATGTTTCCTCCTGGTGTCGAGACGCCATGATCTTGATCGACCCTAGCGCTCTTGTGGACAGTGATTACGCTGCCTCACCAGTCTCAAGAGTCCATAATCAAATCATTAATCCCCCCAATATCCCCCCCATAGGGCTCCAAATCCAACACCTCAATCCTCCTCATCCACGTCTCCGGCCAAATCAGAAAAATCCCATGCACATCCCTCATATGTGCCTGCCACTCCTCGTCAAACAGGGTTTCCCGGTGATAACACGGTATTCGTGGCGGCCCTCCCCCGCCACCACGGCTTTCTAGCACCGGAGAAGAAGCGGATTGTGCTACGGAGAGAGATTTACAGAGATCAAGGATTCGATTTCCTTCACTGGCGGGAATGACGGTCCACGCGGTCTTGGTCCGAATTTTGTGCTCGCGGAGAGTGCGGAAGAGGTCTTTGTTTGCTTCGGGGTAGATGGTGGAGAGGATGCGGTCGGAGTAGTTTGGGGGGTTTGTGACAGGAATGTAGGAGGATGGACCGGCCATGGCGGGGGTTGTGTAGGTAGTGGTAGTGGAGTAGGAGTAGGCGTTGAGTGGAATTGGAGTCGTTGGTTGAGAATACGATGCTGAGTAGGACGATCGCGAGGATCCCGGATGCTGGTTCATGGACATCAGGACTGCTGAGGGAGAGAAGGGGTCGGTGTTGGCGTGGTGTGGGATAGGGCGTTGGTGTCTGTTTACGGCGCTGTCTCGCCGTGGTATCGTTTCGATGTCCATCTCGTGAGAAACATCAGAGATCCGTGATGATGAAGATGATTCTCTATCAAACGTTTGGGGCATTTCTCTACATCTCAATATCAGTATTCGATTCAGAATATGAGAAGGGGGATAAACTCACAATCGACCTCTTCCACTGGACCCTTCCGCGATCGTGAGATTTAGCCGTTCATTTTTTATGTGAATAGCGACATGCTGAACTTGGTCAGCAAGTACACGGTGAAACAAGTCCTTTGCTCTCTGACCTTTCTTAAATTCGCCGCAGTCTTTGTTTCCTTCTGACAAAAACCACATATCGACTCGCATTTGGCAATACGAAGGATTCCCGTCGTATTCCAGGGCGGGTGCGTATGCCCTTTGCTGCATGTTGTGTTTCTCAATAGCGTTTCCATCCTCAACCGCCTCTCCCGATTATCGTAGAAAATCGACCTTCTATTATTATAAGTCATGAATCCGACCGCTCGGTCGGTGCGGGGGACCTGAAAGGCAAAAGAAATTCGTAGAGCGTCTGGACAATTGAGGTGACGGAAATAATCCAAGTACCCGCAGCATTAATTCGACGGTACCAGGGGCATTAGAACCACAACAGCACCACCTTGCATCAATTCAAGAACTTCAGTCCAGTTAACGATGAAACTTTGTTGAAGTTGTTGGTGGCATTGTCGAGACCTTATATCTTATTGTTTCGACAGATCTTTCAAGTGGGCGCCGCATGCTGCAGGAGTTCCATCACAGCAAAGTCGATGCGATGCTGATACCTCAGACTGGAAATGCTCGCGAATGGTCAACCAGGAGTGAACTGCGACCAAAAAAGGAGAGATGCGATTGGCCGCAACCTGCATTGGCGAGAGGTCTAGGGGAGAAGACCGGGGGCTACACCAGGGACTTCACCAGCAAAGCACATCGAACACCACCAGGAGCCCCATCATTCCCATTACACCCTGACCAGCCCGGTATTCAGCCAAAGAGAAGCAGGCAAAGAAGCCTTTGACAGGCAAGCTCACGCAATCCGCCCTGCTGGGTTTTTGGATGAACATGATCCGCGGCGCCAGCACCTAGGAACAGGGGCTCATAGGTTTCCTCAGCACGTGGCGTTTCATGCGGAGAGGGAGGACGGTGGGAATTGGTTCCAGCCTAGAGAGCTAGTAGGAGCTTCAGGGCACGTTTCCACCGTTAGGCAGCTAGACCTTGCTAGAAGCTCGCGGTGGACGTCGTTGAAGGGTAAGTTTGCGGGCTTCTGGAGCTTCTGGAGCTTCTGAAGCTTCCAGCTGCATACTTTGAGGCTATTGCTATGTTTCTCTTCAGGCTCAGGCATATAACACCTTGGTGGTGTCTCACCGTGCTCCTCGATTCGCCCGCTTCTTCGTTCATCTCATATGTTGAACTCCGTTCAGAGATCCCCGACAGTCAAATGCATGGAATGACTGGGGAAGTGTCGGCTCCAGACCAGTCGGGCTGCCGCCGTGGGACTGGATTCCTTTGTTCAGATCTGCTTCGGCCCACCGGGCGCTCAATAGATGAGAGTGATTATCGATGCTCGGTCATTGCTCGCTCGAAGAAATAAATTATGTGCTACAAACCTGGGTTTATCCCGGAGTCGTGCTCTTCATCCGATGGCTTTTGTGCTCGAGATGGTACAAGGAGTATCGTGGCAAACAGATGCAGAAGCACCACAGAACGAGCACCCGCCCCGAAAAATCTGTCCTCTGAACCGTAAAATGTCAATAAGCGTGAGTTGTAGCAACGTTAGCTTGAGAGGGGTTCTTCGATTGATGCGATTGGCCTTGATGCGCTTGCTGTCCGATACATTGTTCGATATATCTTCGTAATCCTTCGAATCTTCAGATGCTGTAGGCTCCGTCCTATCGCAACGTCGTAAAACCATAATGATCGTTCCATTATTTGGGCACAGCTCCTAGTCGCTGCAACGCTCAAGATTTGCTATAAGCCTGTGCCGTAGAAAATGAGCTCCAACAAGCTCCAACAAGCTCCGTCTGGACGTTAATACTATCGTCGATCAAACAGGGTAGTGCGGTAAAATCCGTCTTATCCCTTCTTCGTGTGTGGCCTCTCACAATTGTTTCCGCCGAATTTATGCACAACACATCAAAATCAACAAGAAAGGGAGGGTTTCGCGAGGGAGTTATTGGACAACATGATGAAGCAATAAGGTTGGCTGGCAGTCTCCGTATACCTCGAGAGTGGGGGCATGTTTGGGGGTTGCTCCTGTTCCCATTCACGAATCGCAAGTGAAGAGGGTCAAGCAAGTGTTTGTAAGTCACAGGCATCAACTCCACCCCACCACCACAACTTTAAGTCCGGAAATGGTTTGAGGAACTGCAGCTCATATCTAAAGAGGTAGGTTGAGCAAAATGTCTACCGGTAGAATTTCAGTGGCCTTATGGTAAAGACTAGCTTCGCAGCAAACCCTCCATCGGGTTCTAATAAACGTTCCGAATCGACACTTGTCAACACAGCTAATCTAACAAGACGAAGTTACACCACATCGGAGAAATCAAGACCCTACGCTTATTACAATGACCTAACAACAGTTTCTAGTCAATATCTTTTGGCTGGCTCTGCATGTCAACCCAACAGCCCAACAAATTGCATCAGGTCCTCCTCATGGACACAATACTGGTCGCAGGTTGTACGCCTTGCGTCAAAAAGCAGCCACTCTCTCTGCCGAAACGAAATTTAGGTGTGGAATCCGTGGGCTGGAGCCCGATCTTGTGTGACGGCTGGGGAATCCCCAGATCGGCAGCTAATCTGCACCACTTAATGCATAAAAAACATAATGTGCCAAAATCATCCGGTATCTTGAAACAAATTACGACGACTTCCTCCGCAAAAACGGTACAGAAATGAAAGTGAGATACGTGAGAAATGTGCTTTACTTCCTCGAATGTATTATCGGTTTGAATAATACAAAAAGTCCAGAGCAGCAGGGCCGATGATGCGCGGCAGGATCGCGAAAAAAGAAAGTTTCGCTGTGATGACAGCGGCACACACTTACCAGTGTTGTTGACATCCTGTCGCCAGTAAATATCCCATAACTTTCCGCGAAATAAATTTGCGGTTTGTGCTTTGCCATGGTACTCGGAGGCCCGCGGATATTTCCCAGCATGAAGAATAGCACGGGCTTCCATATGAAGATCTTCCTATCAGTTTGGAGTCAGACCACCCTCAGTATCGAGCATACGGATGCTTCACGGGATCAAATCGAAAAGTTCATTCGAAGTTCTCGAACGCATTAGGCATGATTCTCCCGCTATTGCAACTACATTCAGAGCTTGTGCCGAGAAACGAGAACACGACGGGATTACCCAGACCCAGACTCTGTTTCCCCATGGTTTCGTCTGGAGATGGGATGTCAAAGTTCCTGTCCACTGTCCCCTAGCAATTTTTTGATTGGATATCTTTCACTTGATATCAAAGTGGTATGGCAGCCAAAACTTTGTACTTTTCGTGGCCTGTCTGTGCGGGTTAGATCCTTTCTCGAAAGGTACTCTTAAGGCGAACCGTTCCTTTCGCTGAAACCTTTGTCAATTTTTATGTCCACGATCAGGGGACACTATCATCCTCTTTGCTTGGGCATTGAGGTGTCCCGTCTTTGAGCCGAGCTGAGCTTCTTGAAACGGGTCATATTGACTCTGGAAACCTACCGGATTGATTTAATGGCATTTCAGAAGTTGAGCTGGGCAGCGGCATTCCTTAGCCACACGAACAACCCAACGTAGCTGTTACGTCAAAATTTATTGATTATATCTGAAAGGGATTGACCACTCTTGATGATATGAGCATATCTTGGACACCTGCCATCATCCAATGAGTATCCACCCACCCGACTACAACTCAATTGCCACAAAGTTGGTCTTCTAAAACACTCCAGAGGAACCCCAGAGAAACTCGAGACCAACTTACTCTCGCACAGCATTTACTCCTTAATTTTAATTACATATTGTGGGAGTTAAATGTGTTGAAGGACCCTGCAGGTGACACACCTCACTACCACCGGAGAAATGCCGAGAGTTAAGCCACCACTTTTTGGATACTTCACAACACGATTTTCAAGCCATGGAATTACAAAAATCACATGCTATCTACGGCTTCTAAGTGCCGAGCAATACGCTCCTAATCTGTGCTTCGTAACATGCTACCCAGTTACAGATCATTGCCTTTACTTTCTAGCGTGCAAGGCTGTCAAGATTTGTCTTTAAGTAACCCCTTCGAGTTCGAACTTTGTGGAAGATCGGTGAAGCGTAATACTCCGCCTCCATTTCATGAGTTTCTAAAGCTCTTGATATAAGACATCATGAGTTGAAAGGCCTCACATATATCGCCCAGTCACTATCAGAAGATTAAAGGAGAACATATCAGTGACGAGTGTGAGGCCCTAGAGCCAATCAACAATGAGCTGCCTGTAGCTCAGCCCCTAGGAAGAGAAGTGTTACAACCTTTGTATTCCGATTGGTTATTCACCCTAATCGATACATACTCAATGGCGGCAATGGCGTTCCGTGCTCTTCATCCGCCCGCTGTCGCATTATTTTGTGGATACGAAGGTGGATGTACAGGTCACTGCTTTGTTCGTATGAATACGGGATGCAGACTTTCAATCGCGAGACAGTGGTGTTAATGCCAAAAAAAGTGTTAGACAGAATGGGCAGGGTTGAAAAATTTCGGGTTTCAATGAAAACCATGCCACTATAGGAAGATTAAACGTTTGAAGCAGGGCGATTGGAGTATGTTTTACCCGTTTCTGAGCGAAATCTGAGTGTAGTTGATGGAGATCACCTACGCTGACTACAATAAGCTACATATAGTAATTAGATATAAATACAAGTATAGTATAGTCCGTCTCACATAAAGGGACTTAGCAAGTTACGTGTTCAAATATATATTCTAGCAGAGAGTGAATTTGTACCCCGCGTGGACGGAATCAGAAATTGTGATTATTTAACTACTCAGAATTTATAGCACCGAGAATATTTTAGCTTATACTAATCATTCCTCTCATCGTCAGGATGCCGAGCTAGAAGAATTACCTTGTTAGTTTCTACGAACTAGTAAATCTCAGGGTCGGTAGGGTTCTTCGATCTATTATTATTTATTTAAGTATATTTCTATAATGCTGATTGTAAAATTATTGGAAGAGAATGCATATCTCTTGGCAAAAGAGACTGGTTACAAAAAGAAAAGCTTTATACTAACACACTAAACCAAATGTTAGAGCTATAAATAGCTGTGTGGGCGATAATATCTAGGCTACCCATTCAATGAATTTAGTATTATAAATAGCTATGGGGTTACGAGTTAGACTAGAAATCTCTGAATTTTTACTGTGTGTAGAACTAATATGTTCGGGGAGTCCCCAGATTACGTTTTCCGTGTATTATATATCATCAAATGACCCGTGTCTGAAAATATAAACACATTAGGAAACAAAGCAATATTTCTAACGCCTTGCTAACTACTGTCGCCTAAAATCCTTCCAGGACCACTTAAAATTTTCTTAGGCAATAAATCCCTTCCGACATCCTCCGCACCTTTTATGGGTTTGAGAGCCCGTTTTGCAGCAGCCGGGGCAATTGCAACGATGTTTCTAGTATCCCAGCAATAGCCTTCTATTGTTTCTTAAGTAGAACAGGCACAAGTCCATACAGGGCCCAAGTATTTGATTAATACCTGCTAGTTGGAGGAGAATTCGCATTATGTATGAGGGAACTTCATTGGTTGCTGGCAAGTTAAAGAGTAGCAGCTGGCTCGTATATGAACTTTCACCGTAAATAGCACAAATGAGCGGTTATGTTTCACACCCCCCTTACAAGGCTAGATTGTAACTAGATGTTAATTGATGCAAAGTCGCGCCTTAGAATGCGTTTCGGTGACCAGAACACTTAACAAGTAACTTAATATAGCACTCGGAAAATTCTAGCGTACTCGCGGTAACATAGAAACACTAATGTGTAACCACGAATATGAGTAATGCTATAAAGGAGAGTCTCGGAGTGCCGCAGATCGTGAACTAGATAGGATAGGATGGAATAATCTGGACTAAGGACAAATAATGAGAACGGCTGCGATCGGATTAAACTTTCTTGGGGCCTTAAGGTCACTCCGACCTATTCTCAACCCGTAAAGATGCTTCCACCCATGATATCTGACGTGAAATCTACAGTCATTCCCGGGGAACAGCAGCGACGTCTCTCCCTTTCCAGACTCTGAATAATAAAGAGGCTAAGGACGACTCTTTGCCTGCTTCCACGCCAATCTTGCTAAAAGCCGACACCAACCTTCCTATCCGAGAACGTGACCCAGAATTCATAAAGTACGAAGTTCCTGATATCTTGTCGCTTATTGAGGATAAATAGGGTATAATGAGATGATTCGTTAGTTAATTAAATGCTAAGGTAAGAAAATGTGTTTACCAATACACTTAAGTAAAGAGTGTTGATGACAAAGAAAGTGAGGGTATGACAAAGATGATTGCAGAGAAAAATAACTGGGTGTGCAGTTCTTAGGAGATTTGGACTCGATAATTGTTCTAGACTTTCTTTATAGTAGAGAGAGGAAAAGAAGATAAGGTACTTACGGTTTCTGGTACTTTCAAGCTTCATCTAAGTATGCGAAATATATGTAAATTTCAAATACAATATCTGAATAACCGAAAGATATGTTTGGGATATGAAAAGGGGTATTTTAATGAGATGAGGCTAGAGCTAAAGAAATGGTGAATAGGAATGAGAAATAGAAGCAAGAACCAAGTAGCGGTAATCGGAATACCTAGGTTTAGCCTACTAGTTAATGAGTGAATTGAATCTGAACTTGTTTTCCGCATCAGACAACTAGTTCCGCACATAAATTTACGAGAAGATTACAATACTGAACACCAATATATGTTTTTGTAACACTTAATAGTTCCAAGTGCAGAAGATTCGTTCGAGAGGCAACATTAGACAAAGCTTGCATGTGGTCATTAGCGCTCTCTTTTAATAATTAAAAGCAACAGAGAAATGGCCGGAATTATACTGCCGACGATGCTATGTCGTCAAATGAAATGGGCGATATAGGTGAAGGCAATCGATTGATTGCTAAACATGTAGAGAATGCATGATGCCGAGCTTAACCCTTGACCATTACCCGCCAACTGCGGAGAAAGCTTGTCCCGGCTGTCCGGCAACATTCATGTCTTGGATAACCTCAAAAAAACACATGATGAGGGGAGTAGTCATCAGAAGTCACAATATATAAACATTGGTCTGAAACAGGCGCCAAGATATTAGCGAATGCCGCTTGAAATAGGCAATTCAACCAAATGCGGAGAAAATTGCTACTCCCCACCTCGAAAGCACAAACTTTAGATGGGTGATTGCCGATATGGTAATTCCGGCTATCGACAAATCATGCGATTGATTCGATATTGCTTGGCGGTCAACTGCCGCTGCCAGTTCCCTGAATTTTGAATGAGCAGGTGCTGAATATCCATATTTCTAAGACGACATTGCTCGATTGAGGTGGTATTTTCTGCGATAGCCTGATTGAATGGAAATAGGATGCAGGATGTAGGTTTCTTTATATGTGCTCGGTATTTCCAGCAGAGCAGTTGAAAGTTCAATTGATCGAAATCGATACCAAAAAGCTGCAGCTCTCGACGATGACGGCCAATATCTGTAATTTGCTCTCTCTGGTCTTCCTGATCACCACTGCATTCTTTTCCACATCCATCTCTGCAGCAGATGAATATGACTACATCGTGGTAGGCAGTGGACCTGGGGGCGGACCTCTAGCGGCCAATCTCGCGAAAGCAAACTATACAGTCCTCCTCCTCGACGCCGGAGACCAGAGCGTACAAGGCTCAGGCGGTCAATATCCGCCACAAATAACATGGGACTTTTTCGTCAAGCACTATGAGGACCAGGCGAAGCAGATGAAATTCTCCCATTTGACTTGGAGACGTGCAGATGGGTCGTATTGGGTTGGGAGGGACAACCCGCCGAGTGATGCGAAGCTGTTAGGCGTGTACTACCCGAGAGGCGCGACAGTCGGTGGTAGCAGTATGATCAATGAGATGTGCACTTTCTTGCCACCTGACAGCGACTGGAATAATGTTGTTGACGTAACCGGAGATGCTTCGTGGAAGTAAGTCTTCACTAAGAGTTAGAAATTAGATTCATACTAATATCATTATAGCGCCACTGAAATGCGTCGCATATTCATGACCATCGAAAAGAATGGTTACCTGCCTAAGGGTACCGCTGGCCATGGCTTTACTGGATACTTTGAAACTGGCTTGGCAAAGCCGACTAGCCTCCAGAATCCGGGACAACAGGTGATGCAGGCAGTGGCAAAGTCTATCGGCGCGGATGTTAGTAAAGTGCTTGACATGGTCAAAGCAGACCCCAATTACGATGATCCGAAGAGGGATCAAACGCAAGAGATAGTCGGCCTTCCAAGACATGTGAAGGCCAATGGACAAAGGTATAGCGCAAGAGACTATATCGTGGAGACGCTCAATGCCAAATACCCATTGACATTGCAGATGAATTCTCTCGCAACTCGCGTCCTTTTCGGAAATAGTACCACGTCTGGGACAAAGCCACGAGCTACAGGAATCGAATATATGCAGGGAAAGTCGATTTACAAGGCGGATGCGCGCTACACGGCAGGTAACAAAGGGGTTCTAAAGCAAGCAACAGCAAGGAAGGAGGTCATTATTTCCGGCGGAGCGTTCAACTCACCACAGCTTCTCATGCTCAGCGGTATTGGTCCAAAGGATCAATTGAAGAAATTCAACATTCCCGTCCTTGTGGATTCTCCAGGAGTTGGAAACAACTTGATGGATAACCAGGAAATGCCAGTCGTTGGGCAGGTTGCTACAAGTGGTAGCGGAAACCCTGGTGGAGTGGTGATGCTCAAGACAAAGCACGCTGTTTACAATGAGAGGGACATCTTGGTATTTGGCGGCCCATTTGTCTTCCGTGGATTTTGGCCAAGCAATCAGACAAACAAGGCTCTGCCCAATGATCCAGCGGGTGTTTATGGAATGTCGATGGTGAAGCAGCATCCACAAAATCATTTGGGATATGTTAGATTGGCTTCTGCTGACCCGCAAGATATGCCTGACATAAACTTCAACCATTTTGCAGAAGGGAAAGATACTGACATGGGTGCAATGAAAGACGTGATTGCTTGGGGCCGAAAGGTGTATGGATCTGTTTCTTCGCCAACCGGGCCAGTCAAAGTCTTGGAGCCTCCGTGTGCTGCGGGTCCTGACGCTGATGGGTATTGTGGACAAGCAGATGAAGATTGGATTACAGCACAAACATTTGGCCATCACCCAACTAGCACATGTGCTATCGGGGGTGACTCCAACCCAAATGCCGTTCTCGATTCAAAATTCAAAGTTCGTGGGGTTGATGGATTGCGTGTTGTTGATGCAAGCGCCTTTCCCAGAATGCCCGGAGTGTTTCCTGTGGTAGCCACATTCATGCTTAGCCAGAAGGCAACGGAGACTCTTCTCAAAGACGCGAAGGTTGGTCCAAAGTTTGGCTAGCTCTGCCTGTAAATTTAAAAACGAAAGACCGATGAATAAGAAATTTAGTCCAGCTTGAAGCTATATCATAATACACCTCCTATGGATGAGAACTTCTTGTAGAACATGTTTTTAAATGCCCAAATACATAAGTTCAATTCTGTTCAAGATATTGTGCGGCTTGCTCTCCGGCAATTTTGCCGAAAACAACGCACTCCAGGAGTGAGGAGCCGCCTAGTCTATTTTCCCCATGTATGCCACCTGTGACCTCCCCAGCTGCCCATAAGCCTTTGATTGGTTTACTGTCTGCACCTAGCACTTCGCTCTGGGGACTGATGATGACACCACCCATGGTAAAATGAACAGCGGGAGTGACCAGGCCAACATAAACTACGGATTCTGGTAGGACATCGTGTAGCTTCCAGTGCCCGAAGTACTTCCTGAGAAATGGGTCATCAATGTGTCCAGCTGCCGCCTTGGCGAATTCCTGAATAGTGGTCTGGGCATTCTGGCCCAGCTCTGAAACAGTAGTTTTGCGCATTAAGCCTTTCCACATGTAGAAGTCGATATGGGAAGAGGCATTGCTATAAACGCCTTCATCAAGTACAAGCTCTACCTCCCATTGCCGAGGAGACACATTATTGGTAGCAACTCGAGTGATTGCATCTGTGATATTCTTTCTAGTTTCCATTTCATTGATGAACCGTTTTCCATCTCGAAGCAAAATTCCACCTTCACCTCTCAACACCTCTGCGGCAAGGAATTTGACAGGATTTGAGATGTCCTTGGGATCAACAAAGCTGGTTGGGTGGACCTGAACCTGGTCCATATCGAGAAGCTGAGCACCGACTTCCGTGAGTAAAATTTGACTTCCAGGCCGAGGATCATTTGTGGAGGGGAACCCCGCAAGATCTGGTCGGTATTGAGCAAGCATGCCTTTCGCGTCCCCGCCAAAACCACCACTGGCAAAGACAACGGGTCCATATAACACTTTCGCCTGGTCTTCACATTTATATTCAACGCCTGTGACCTGAGAATCATCTCTAAGTACTTTGCTCACATCACAAGAGGTTTCAAGGTGGAACAAGGGGCTGCCTTTGAGTGCCTTCAAAAGTGTGAGGACGATGGAGGCACCGGGGGGAGTTTGGCCTGCACCGCGGTGTGTTCGAGGAAAGCTGTGTCCGCCTAATTGCGCAACAACGCTGAGATCAATGCCTTTGGTATCCACTAACCACGATATCGCATCACTTGAAGAATTGGTCAAAGTTTTTATCAAACTTTCCCTTTGCTTTTTGGCTGTTGATACCACGGTGCCTGCTGACTTGTATGTATCCTCGTAGAAAGTGGTGTCCGAGAAAGGAGGCCCAGGCTGATATTTGGTCGGGGCGCCATTGATGCCGGATGAGGCTTTGATTGAGTTCCCGCCAGGCTTAGCTGACCTTTCTAGCAGGTAGACAGTAATGCCGTGAGATATAAGTTGTGATGCAGCTGTCAAGCCGGCAATACCTGAACCCACGACAATGGCATGCTTGCCAGCAGATGTTTGGACTGGTACTTTCGACATTGTGGACATGAAATTCCTCAAGATCATCGACGTGGCCGCGAAAAAGAGGGAAAAGAATATAATTTTAGCAAGTCGAGACCTGCTCATGGCTGTGAGTGCTGTTGAGTTTATGTACCTGTCTCTCCGCTCCAGTAACGAAGGAAGTAGCAAATAAACGTTGGTTATATATCCGCAGAAAACAGGTGATAAATCAGGTGATTCGGTCCAGCTCATGCTTCCGCACCGGGTGGATGCGCAAGCCGGAATCTAGGTTCTGTGCCATGGGATTTTATGCTCAATGATCGATATTTGAATTATCTGGCGACATCCGATCATAAGGAATTCTCATGGAGAACAATGATTCCTGTGAGGTAGGATGGAGTTAGTATAAGGTTTGACAGCGGATGTTCAAGAAAATCAGTACATGAGTCGTCTGGCTTTGCCAAGATTGTACCCATGACTCGCCTGAACCCTTGATCCTGGAGGGGAATCCACTCCTCTGGAGCATCGAAGAAGCAACTCCACAATCCCATCAAGGTGCGTACTCCCATTGCCCCTCAACCACAAGCTCCGACAGCTTGGTTTTCCATTTTGCTTGTATATATGCTATAGCGATATATCATCAGCCTTTATTTCCTTCTTTTATCATGCTCTTCCCCATTTTTAGAGCCTCGTCTTTGCTTTTCCTTTCCTCAGCTGCCGCGCAAGCTTCCAGTCGCAAGCACGATGGCCCAGACTATGATTCTTTGCCGCTCATAACCATCTTCCCAGGGCCTTGGGAAAATGGGATCCGCGCTCCAGTGAATAAGTCACATATCGTACCTACAAAGATCTTTAATTACGAGGGAGCTGTCTCTGGGGCAGAGTCTGTATTGCAAACTGCAGACAGAAGGCGCGGTCTCTCTTGGGTAATAAGCCCTGGTGGCCTGGTTACGTTCGAATTCGAAGAGAATATTGCTGGAAGGTGAGTTTATGAGACGTTTTTGGCATCGACCATCTACTAACCATCTGCTAGAGTTTGCTTCGAAGTCAATAGCATCAAGCACAATCCGTACGTCGTCATCTCCTACTCCGAATCACCCTTTTTCACAGGCCGGGAACCAGATGCAACTGGCGACAGACAGGAAAGAGATTTGGCATTGAAGTACTCAATAAAACACAAGGGACAAAATTGTGTAGGGGAAGGCTATATCAGAGGAGGATTTAAATACTTAACGGTGTTTATGCCGGAGAATGATGTGCCCTCCGAGGAAGGATTCTGGCACGTCGACCGCTCTTCTCCTCAGCGTGCAGACCAGCAGACGAAACCTTGGTATGAAATTGTAGGGCAGAGGATACTTGGCTGGAGGAAGGCGTCAAAGAACGACACAACCACTGTGCCTGAAGTGAGGATATCTTCTATATGGGTCAACTGCACAGCCTTTCCATCACAGCCAAATGGCAGAGCATACACAGGATATTTCGATAGTTCTTCATCCCTTCTTAACCGAGTTTGGTACGCTGGAGCATATACCTTACAACTATCAACGATTGATCCGAGGGAAGGAGGGGCAATTCTCGATTTCAATCGGCTCTTTGATCACAACACTGCGCCTCAAGGAGGATGGTACTCTAACTTCACAATCGCCAACGGCAGTGCTGTCACAACCGACGGTGCCAAGCGAGATCGTATGGTATGGCCAGGAGATATGACTATTGCAGTTCCAGGGATTGCTATTTCTACATACGATATGCTCGCAGTGCGAAACGCCCTAGATACGATATACGACCACCAATACTGGGATGGTTCCATGCCATATGCTGGGCCTCCTATGGGCTTCTATGGAGAATTTAGCGATACCTACCACCTCCACACGTTAATTGGGACACATGCCTACGTTCTCTACTCCGGAGATCTGGACTGGCTGAAGCGAAGATGGCCGGCCTACCTCAAAGCCCTAGATATTAGCATTGCCAAAGTAGATGAATTCAACCTTCTCCACGTCTCCTCAATTTACGACTGGATCCGTCCAGGTATGACAGGTCACAATATCGAAGCCTCATCTATCCTTTACGATGTTCTGGGTAAAAGCATCGAGCTTGCTTCCTGGCTCGGTGTTGAGCCAACTTCCAAAGTTGAAGCATGGGTACATGTTCGCTCCAGGCTAGTAAAAGGAATTGCTACTTTGTACTGTGCAGAAGACGCCCTATTCTCTGATAACAAAGGGCGCCGCTCCTGCACAGGGTCCGAAAAAGTGCTTCCGCAAGACGGCAATTCCTGGGCACTAATATCCGGGGCCTCATCCCCATCTCTGGCTCATAACATCTCCCTTGCCCTCCGCTCCCGCTGGACAAAGTTCGGCGCCCCGGCGGCAGAATTCCCAAATGTCATCTCGCCCTTCGCCTCATCCTTCGAACTTCTCGGCCACGTCGCAGCTAAAAACCACGATGCAGCAGTGGAATTGATCGAGTTGATGTGGGGATATATGCTCGACGGCCCCGGAATGACGAATTCTACTCTCATCGAAGGATATCGTATAGACGGATATATCCACTATCCTGCGTACCGCTCCGTAGCGCGTAATTCTCATGCGCATGGGTGGAGTACGGGGCCAACGACGGTATTGACGCAAGGGATTTTAGGGATTAGATTAACTAGTCCGCTTGGGAAGACTTGGGAGATTGAACCCTGTTTAAGTAGGTGGTTGAGCTATGCTAGGGGCGGGTTTGCTACAAAGTTGGGGAAATTCGAGGTTAGTGTTCGCAGAATGCGGACTGTCTCTACTGGGCGAGCCGTAGAGGCGCTTAATATTACCGTTCCTGCTGGGAGTTCTGGTATTCTTACCTTTGGCGGCAAATCCCAATCCCTCTCCACGACCTCTACAACTTCATTCTCATTTTCATTCTTCACGTCCCCCGGCAAGCTTTCAGGTCTAGACAAAAATGTTTGGGTAGTTGAGGATTGGAGTGATTTAGTAGAGGATGGGGAATGGATTAAACCCAAGGTAGAGGAGAGGCCGGTAGGTGTGATTGATTGGGAGGTCCTTGAGAGGGGGTATGGATTCGCGGAAATGAGATATGCACATGCTAAAGCGGGACTGGAGCAGGATAGATGGGGTGGAAGGGATGGGGAGTTAAAGAGGAAGGATGGCTGGGCCAAATGATTTGGTAGACTTGGGTCTATAAACTAGGGTCTTTCGTATAGAATGATTCTTCAAAATGCATGTGTCTTCCAGTGTAACAAAAGATCACCCAACAGCAATCCTAAACGACTTTAAGCCACGTTTTCATCCTAATGTGTCTCCACAATGTACATTTTCAGGTGTTAATGACTTGATGTCCATACCCAATCCCAATGGTTCTCATGAAACTTTCCTCTAATGGTAGTCTAGACATGCTTCGCAATATATTTGTTGCAAAATCCCCTCCCAGAACTTTTGGTGTCTTCATTCTCTCTTCCACTCCTCAAACTCAATCTCTAAATGCTCCTTCAACCGCTTAAACTTATTTGCATACTCCTTCCCACACCTCCAACACAGGAAAGCTCTATCTAAATACCCCTCTCTCCCTGGATGCCGTCTCTTATCCTCCTCAGCTAGTGGGAAATCCTCCAACGGGACGAGAAATTCCGTTTGGAAGCTATTATAATGCTTCCAATGTCGCATACAGTCGCTCACTCTATCTTTACTCAAAACGTGAATATGGAGATGATTCATGCTTGGCCTAGCATGTATCCCTACCATAACCTCTTTCTCCCAGTCTCGGCCGGTGGGGAGGACGCCAGAGGAAGGGGGCTCGATGTCGCCGTTTAGGATTTTATTCCGTTCTGAATCTTGAGCTGAAAATTGTCCATATCGTCTTTGCAATTCCTTGCCTACAATTGCCTTTAGTTTTGCTGCTTCCACTTTACATTCTGCCAGGAAATCCACATCCTCGAAGGCATCGAAAGGATGCTGGAGATTGTGTTTTTCCGAGCGGGGGAGAAGGAGAGTGTGGACTGAGGATTTTGGGTAGAGATCATGGATAGCGACGAAGGAGGGGTTGTGATAAATTACACGGGAGGCGGGGTAGGATTCAGGGTGATGGATGTAGGCACCTAGGCCGTCACGGGAGGCGAAGGGGGGTTTGCTTTTTCGGGTTCGCGAGGGAGAGGTTGATGGCGAGAATTTGCGTTTTGAGGACATTAAGGCGGTAACTACAAAGAGAGGCTTCTTAGAATAGGTTCCGAAAGCAGTAAAAGGGGTGAAGGGAGTGGCGGGAGGGAGAAATAGTACATGCGTTGCGGACATGAGACGAGGCTGACGAGGCTGTAGTTTGAGGTGATGATACTATGACTTCCGACTCCTCTTTTGTGGCTGCATCTCGGGGAGGTGTGGTGGTCATAGTGATTATAGGGTTCCTGCGAATATTTTGTCGAGAAACAATTGGCTTGGAGTGCAATGATACCTTCGAGAGGTGTTACTCTCGAATGAAAGCTGCCTTGGGCTGAAGAGAAACTGCCGAGGTTTAAGCGACAATCATTATTAGTCAGCACAGGTCCTTCAACATTTTCGTCATATCAATGCTCTTACTCAACCACACTGCACTTCATAGCCATCTGAGGAACATTCTTTACCATCAGAGGTCTTTCTACGCTTATGAAGTTATTCGTAGGATTAATGCCCTCAACTAGAATAGTAGGTCTTTGCATCCTAGAACCATAAACACCGGCACAAAACTCACAATCTGCAAACCATGACTTGATCACTCGACTGATTATCTATAGAGTATTAAAGTGTCACATGAGAGATTTTACAAAAATACAGTTGTCGAATCATATACTCAAAAGCTATGCTACTGGTCAGATCAAAGGACAATAGGCAATATTAATTTGTGTTCCACCCTTGATTGAATGAACTAATCAAGCTGTGTGCTATCTGTAAGTATGGAAAGAAGGATGTCAGTGAACGAGACGTGCAGGGTATCATTTCCGATTCTTTGTAAAGCTTTTAAATCCATGGAGAGCTATTGTTTAAGGGATGTAAGAAAAAATGAGTAGTTTGATGAAGAAAAGGAAGGATGCTTGTTGAGGACGCTGATGCGTCTCATTCAGACTCGTTTCTGAACTGTGTGTTGTTGTTGTGAATGCTCGAAAGTAAGGTAATAATGGAATAGCATTTACCAATGACGTGCATAGCCGAGGCCATAGCCCAACTGCAAATCCAAGTGAGGCGCCAGCCTTGCTAGGAGCCGATCGTAAAATTTCGAAGCTGCAGACTCGCAAACACCACAACTCACGGTCCAACGCAACATCTTGAACTTATATGGAGCGCTTTGGCCGGCTCATCCACTTGACCGAAGATGGTCAAGAAAGGGCAAGCGAAAGGGGGGAAGCCCGGCGGTGGAGGGGGATCTAAGAAACAAGCCCCTCCAACAACTGGACCTGATGATAGCTTCATTGTCTTCTCAAATTCTGATAAGGAACCAAAGCCTAGGAGGCCACCCCCGGGGGCCGGAGGGCCATCAGGACTAGATGGCCCTGCGCTAGCAGGCGAGGCACCCAAACGACCAGATGTCAAGAAATTGATTGGAGGGGCATCATGGACTGGAAAGCTTCCTGTCAATATGCTGTCCGAGCATTGTCAGAAGCAGAGATGGGAAAAACCTGAATACACAATGGTACGATTCCTTAATTATCTGCCAACATTTCTGATTACCGCCATAGTCAAAAACACCAGAAGGCTACTCGTCAATGGTTATCCTTAAAGCAAAAAACCCGAAGACTCAAGAATTTGTCCAACTCCAGCCTTTCAAGCTTCCCCCGACCCACAAACACCTGGCCGCGAAGCCTACTGCCCTTGAGGCAAGACATTTTGCTGCCACATATGGACTTTTCCGGGTCTGCAGCATGCGAAATATACATATGATGCTTCCTCCCGACTATCGTGATTTGTGGAAGGGGGACTTTGAAGCGCTGAAGAAAGAAGACATCAAAGAGGGACGGGCATGGATGTATGAAGCTGATCCGTTTGCAACTTTGAGAGAAAGAGAAGAAGCCAAGGTATTGATAGAGAAGAAGCGCGCTGAACAGGCAAAGGCCAAGGAAAGGGCGGCGAATTCTCCAGGAGGCCCTGGCGGGGTTGGGCTAGCCCTACGAAATGGGGGATTAGCACCTTCAGGTTCCGGATCCCACAATATTCACCGAGGGTGGACTCGTGTTCCTAAAATTGAAATGGGGAAAAAATCACGAATAAACGTTGAAACATTAATTCGGAAGTTTGCAATCTGGAATCCCCACGATGTTAAGATGTCGGAGTTTCAGAAACACTCCATCGTCAATGAATTCAAGAATCTCGACTTTCGACAAAGCCATGTCGAGGAAGCTGTCGAAGAATGCAAGGATCGAGAGGAGACCCTTGAGTGGCTCTTGATACACGTTCCCGAAGATGATCTGCCTCGCTGGGCATTACCTGAAGGCTACACGGCCGGCATAAGTATGGCCAGTAGTGATTTAAAGCGCGAAGGGGCTATCAAACGTCTCGCAGAAGCAGGCTATTCTCTAGACCTCTGTCGCCAAGTATTCGATATCCACGGCGATGAAGGTAAGGCTGCTTATGCTCTTCAAGAAATATTGTTATCAAGCGGGCAAGACTTTGATTCTCAGCTGGCTGAACAAGATTCATGGACTTCGCAGGATGCCGAAGAAAGTTCTGAAAGCATATGGGAAGAAGAGCTCACGAGCCTTCATTCTGTCTTTGGCGAGAAGTTCTCTCGGCCATCCAAAGATGTTTGCAGAATCGCCATTACGCCAGCAAACCGTGGGAGCAATCAGGCAGTGGAACCTGTCCTCCAATTTAGACGATCACTCGAATATCCTCAAAAAGTTCCTGTTGTTTCTGTACATGCTGTGTTACCTTCGTATATACGGCTTAGCATAATGAAGCAAGCCTTGAATCATGCAATAGATAATTTGATTGGAGAGCAAATGCTCTTCTTTCTTGTTGATTGGCTGGAGCAGAATATGTACGGCATAATTGACAGACCAGGTAGGCTCCGAGAAATCTCTGCTGCAGCATCAACGACAAGCGAGGTGCGGCCAATTCATCGAAAGAGGCAGGGTTTCACTAGACACCCAAGGCCAATTAAATGGACACCCAATCCTAAGAGTAAAGAAGACTGGATGAAAAGGCAACTTGATCCAAAACTGGAGGCGAGGATCAGTCAACGAAAGACATTGCCTGCATGGGAAATGAGAGATATTATTATAGACACTGTGAATAATCACCAAGTCACGATCATTTCGGGGGAGACAGGGTCTGGCAAGTCAACACAATCTGCACAGTTTATTCTTGATGATCTGTACCAGAGATCACTTGGCGATTGCACCAAGATTATGTGAGTGTCGTTCTAATAAAACTTTTCAATCCAAGTCGAAGAGCTAACCATTTCATAGATGTACACAACCAAGACGTATATCTGCGCTTGGGTTAGCTGATCGTGTTAGTGAAGAACGATGCTCTCCGGTAGGACAAGAAGTCGGATATATCATTCGAGGCGAATCTAAGGCGACTTCTACTACAAAAATCACATTTGTCACCACTGGTGTGCTACTTAGAAGACTCCAAACGTCGGGAGGCAGCAGCGAAGATGTTGTTGCAAGTCTCGCTGATGTCAGTCACGTGATCATTGACGAGGTCCATGAGCGGAGTCTCGACACCGATTTCTTGCTTGTTCTTCTAAGAGACGTTCTCAGGAAGCGCAAAGACCTGAAGCTTATATTGATGAGTGCCACTTTGGATGCAGGAGTTTTTGAGAATTACTTCAAAAGTAATGGCAAAGTTGGTCGCGTAGAGATCAGTGGAAGAACCTATCCCGTGGAGGATTATTATCTTGACGACGTTGTTCAAATGACAGGATTTAATGCTGGCCGGGGCGCAAGACGGGATGAAGACGACGCGGAGACAGACGGAATGGACGCCGATGTAGCAGCGGCCATCCAGAGCATCGGCATGCGAATCAACTATGATCTTGTCATGCAAACCGTCAAAGAAATTGATGCGGAATTGTCTCACCTCAAGCAGGATGGCGGAATCTTGATATTTATGCCGGGTGTAGTAGAGATCAGTCGAGCCATAGACTATCTCAAGTCTGTACCGAATCTACATGTGCTGCCACTCCATGCCTCTTTGCAGTCCTCGGACCAACGACGAGTTTTTCCTCACGCACCCTCAGGCAAGCGGAAGGTTGTAGTGGCAACGAACGTTGCTGAAACATCTATCACGATCGACGACATCGTCGCCGTTATTGACTCTGGTCGTGTGAAAGAAACGAGTTACGATCCTCAGAACAATATGCGTAAGTTGGAGGAAGTATGGGCATCTCGTGCGGCCTGCAAGCAAAGACGTGGTCGAGCAGGTAGAGTGCAGGCTGGAAAGTGCTATAAGCTTTACACTCGAAATGCCGAGATGACAAAAATGATGGAGAGACCAGAGCCCGAAATTAGAAGAGTGCCATTAGAACAACTATGTCTCTCGGTTCGTGCAATGGGCATTAAAGATGTGGGGTCGTTCTTGGCTAGTGCTTTGACACCGCCCGAAAGTCTTGCCGTTGATGGTGCAATGGACTTATTAGGGCGGATGGGTGCGTTGGATGGAGATGACCTAACAGCATTAGGTCGACATCTATCGATGATTCCGGCGGATCTTCGTTGCGGTAAACTTATGGTGTACGGAGCTATGTTTGGTTGTCTTGATGCTTGTGTTACTATTGCGGCTATTCTGACAGTCAAGTCACCTTTTGTGTCACCGCAGGAGAAGAGAGAGGAGGCAAAATCTGCTCGAGGGAAGTTCGCTAGGAACCAGGGTGATTTAATTGGCGACCTGAAGGCCTTTGAGCAGTGGGAAGAGATGATCAGCAATAGAGGGTGCGTAAAATTGCCTATCTACTAGTAATCTACTAATATACTTGCAGGATTCGTCAAGGAGAGATTCGAAATTGGTGTTCTGATAATTTTCTCAACTACCAGACACTAAACGATATTTCCTCTAATCGAACTCAGTATCTCACCTCCCTTCGCGAATTATCATTCATACCCTCTTCCTTTTCTGCTGCTTCCAATCTGAACAAGAACAATGATAACTTGGCTCTGATACGATCACTATGTGCTGGCGCTTTCAACCCCCAACTTGCTCGAATCGACTTCCCGGACAAAAAGTTCGCACAATCAGTTTCAGGGGCTGTTGAGCTTGATCCTGAAGCAAAGACGATCAAGTATTTCAACCAAGAAAATGGAAGAGTATTTGTACATCCAAGCTCTACAATTTTCGATGCGCAAACATTCCCTGGAAATAGCGTGTTCATGAGTTACTTCAACAAAATGGCAACTAGCAAGGTTTTCATTCGTGATCTTACCCGTAAGTGAATCCTTCATCCTCAAGCAATCTTCCCTACTTAGCCAACTAACAAAGTTACAGCATTCAATGCCTACACAGCGCTCTTATTCTCAGGTCCAATAACACTAGACACCCTTGGCCGCGGCCTCATCGTTGATGGGTGGCTGCGTCTCCGTGGTTGGGCACGAATCGGTGTCTTAGTCAGCAGACTTCGAGGCATGCTCGACGACGTCCTGGCTCGGAAGATTGATGAGCCGGGTATGGATCTCTCTGGGAATGAAGTTGTGGAAACAGTAATGCGGCTTGTAGAGCTAGATGGCTTGGATCAGTGATTTTATACTGGGACTGGATATGTAGCTTGGGGAGGGCGTTAGGTGGTGGGAAAAGACAATAGGGAAGTGCAATCATATAGATGGAGCTGGCTCATTCTTAGAAATTTTGAAAGTTTTCGCTGTTTCGCATACAGATTTTGTCACTCGTGTGAAAGTTCCCCAGTTCACCTAACTGGTTTTGATTCTCTTGGCATTCGCCCTCACCTGTCGCCCTTTCGCCCTCTCATGCAGCAGTGACCACCAAGAGCTCCCGGTCAACCAGCAACAAGGTATGAATCCTAATCCTGCCCTCCACTGCGCGCACAATAAAGCAGGGGGCGGGTAAATTGTATTTTATTTTTATCACGAGGCAATTTGCTCTTCAAAGACAAGCCCCGAAACAAAACAAGTGTATGTGTCCATGGTGTGGGACAGCAACCATCCACTCTTCCTACCCCCCTTCCATCAACAGCTCCTACTAGCATGTCCAGGAATTCTACCTCTAGGCCCAAGGAGACTTAATCTCCAAGATTATTTCAACATTACTAGAAAGACGCATGGTTCCAATAGCCCTGACTTCCATCTATCAAGTGCATTTAACATTTAAAACGGTCACGCTCTGAGTACGTTCATGGTATCACAATAACAAGACCCTTAAATGGCAATGAGGTTCCGACCATGTAAAATAATTACGCCTCATCACGCGCATCTAAGTCTTTCAAAGCTACCCATGTATCAGGCTTCAAAGGATTCTCAAACGCACTTAGATGAGAATAATCAATTCCAAATTAAGCATTTCTATCTGTGCTTCACGCTCGCCTCTCCTGCTGTTCAAGCAACACTCCAAGCGCCACCTTAGCCAGTCTAGCGCTACGTAGAGGAGAAACGAGTGAATTTTCAAGAGGGAGACAATGTCTGTTTATATACCTGAGAATGCCCAGCCAATCTCTTTCTTTCTAATAGTAGTAGTATTATGCTGATTGTCTGTTTTTCTTGAGCTTGTGACCCGGTCCGCAATTACTAAATGAAGTCTCTTTGTTCTTGAGGATCTCTCTCCGCGTGATGTTTCTAATTAATGCAAAATTCTAATCATTTAAAGAAAAACATATGTTATTCAAAACCCAAAAAGAAAAGGAAAACAAGATAACATCTTTGCGTAACAGCATTGGGGAGAAAGTCGATCTGATTAGCAGAAAGAAATATACGTCCAGTCTCAAGCCTACACGGATTTTGCGAACCTGGTCACGCTGTTGGATGTGCCTGTCCACCCCAGTGAAGAAAGGGCTCAAGAAATGGTCAGGGGTATTCTCAACTATATGAATCAACGCTGCTCCCACTTGAAATTTTGGTCCCTTTTGCTGTTTTCACGCAAAATTGTTGTGTGGAAGCGTCGCCAGTCCGCCTTACTTTCAGAAAATTTCCTTGGCAGTCACCCTTACCTCGTCGCCCTCTCGCATTTCGCCTTACCACCTTTCGCCCTCATCATGCAGTCCAACCGCCACGAGACTGAACAAGCCTATCACGAAAAATATCCCAACCTCAGCCAGCCCTTCGACCCCAGTATGGAGTTCGAAAGCGGGCCTGAGACTGAGTAAGGCTTTTTTTTTTAATACTAACGTACGCAGACGCCTTCGTTACCAAGCATTAAATTATCCATTCTTATCGGATCCACTCGCATCCAATTCCCAGCAGATGGGTCAATTCCTTGGCTACCATAACCCCTGGCTGCTACAAAATTTTGATCATACGGGCCTTGGTCGTTCCGGTATCACAGCCTCCACTTCAGGGTTGGACTTCGACCCTACTCTCACAGAAATTAACAGCGGCATCATGAATTATGATTTTCTCAATGAGATGTCGGGACCGTTTCCAGACGTGATCTTGCCAACAGCTGTTCCTGACAACGTCTCCTATAACCAGGACAATTTTAATGACCTCAACATTCTAACGTTGCCATCCACTGTTATTACCGCTCCTCCCGTTCCAGCAACAATTCCTCAAGCTGGACCACAACGCTTTGCTTGTACATCCTGCACCTGCACTTACAAGCGTGATAAAGATCGTAAGCGTCACGAACAAACAAAGCATCATAATATCACCAATAGGCCATATGTCTGTCAAGTTCCTGGCTGTTCAAATGCTAACCACGTGTATACCCGCAAGGATAAATTGACAGAGCACATGTGGAAAGCTCACGCTGATTTGGGGCATACTAAGCGAGGAAGTTCCTAAGTTTCCTAGCACCCCTTGATATTCGTGCTATTGCCAAGAGGTGGTGGGAGAAGAAGGATGATTGAGAATGATTTGTGTTCTGACTTTTTGTTTTTGCTTCAAGTTTTGCTCGCTGTTGTGGCAATCTGAATGAGAGTTGGATGCTTGGAAACATGATGGTGCTTTGCTTTCTTCTTGCTTTGTGCCTTGCGCCTGAGATTTAGCCAGTCATTACCATATGCACAAAAAGTATTTGTTTGAATCCCTCTGTTGAACGTGATATCATTCAATTATCTCCACGATCACCATGTGCTTCGCTATCCACTGGATCAACTGAGGATCAGCCAAGTCCCCCAATCTACCTGCTTGTTAAAATCAGGGGCCTAAGCGAGAGGGGGGAAAACAGTGTGGGATGGTGAACTTAAAAGGTAAACCCAACGACACCCTATTGACCAAAGAATAATATTGCATACGTCATATGTCATAGCAATGCATACAGCTGTAACTGGGAACAACCCCTTTGGGTTTTCTTCTTAAATCACGCAGATTCCAAGTTGAGATATCATGCCCGCGTAGAGATCAGCATGATACGCGTTCTACACATCACGAGTGGGGTAAGCACGGGTGAATTTCAATCATCCAATTTCTCCCCTCGCTCTCCGTCATCTCTTCAACATTGTCGTACAACGACATACAACGTCGCGATGGAGATGGGAGCACGGGAGGAGAAAGGTGATAGGCGAGATGGAGATGATGTGGAGAGGTGATGAGGGGGAGAGGGGCAGCTGAAGATGGTGCTATGCAGAACGGGTTCCTTGCATGGAGTGGACTCCTACATATCATTGGTATGCTTTGTTTTAGTCCACCCACCTGGATTCATAGGGCTGATGCTGATCATTGTACGAGTAGTACATTATGTGATAGTTTCTCAGGATCTCGGAATGGCTATCGGCGAAAACTCTGGAACATCGCCTCGTATTCCATCACCATCAGCAAACATCGTTCTTTGGCAATATCCTTGAATCAATCATGGCATGTGCCTCAAGGCCAAAGGGATATATGGAGCTATCTACACATGGCATTAGCAAAAACTATGACGATTTTGGTGGTCCTATAAAACTTGGACAAAAGTTTTACCTCATACCTCGAATCCAACCCCTCCATGTCGCGAACTTCTAGCAGAAGCTCCAAAGAAGACGGGTCGAAACTAAAAATCATGGGGCAGACTCAACCCGGTTGCAGGGTGGCAAACGGATCCTCGGAGTCGTGACCGAAGGATTCAGGAACTGCAAAAGATATTGATTGGAACATCGAGAAACAAGTGATAGGACATGCATACTATTTTGTTGGGACTGAGCGGGACTGCTCTAACCCGTGGAAGGAGACGAGGAGCTCCTTCTTGAGCTGCCCGATGAGCCTGGGTGGAGGAGGGCTCCTTCTTGAGCTGCCCGATGTGGGTGGCTCAAAAGGAGCATAATTATATCAGGGGGGGTTGCCCGCTGCGGGTGTAAGTCAAGAAAGAGTCGAGTTGAAAAAAGAATAAAAATAGAACTAGCTATGGGGAACTTGAAAATATAAAATATAAAAACATATCTGTCTGCTTCACATATAACAAAGCAAGGTGTCCATTCAACTTCTATGATCTTTGTACTAGGCGTATACATAAATAACCTGAGCCCTCTCGGCCCCCACCAAAAACAAGGCTGGTCTAATTAGAAGGGGTTCTTGACCCTCCAATTGCTCGCGGACATCTATCCGAGATGATTGTGAGGGCGGAAATCTCAGTTGATCCCAAGCGGAGAACCGGTCTTCGTTGTCACTTGAAGAATTATCTAGATACAACTACAAATTCCACGTTTGACATTCTTATCTGAATTGATTACGCCACTAATCCAGGATATTATCTGCAAGTCATTAAGGCAGAGCGTGTAACCTCTCGTAAGTTATGACGATGGGTTTTGCCACACTGAAAAGCAAAAATCACACCCCCTTTTCCCCTCAACGAACAAGACCCTTCTCATCTATTCCTCCAATATTGCGGAGAAATCTCTCCCGGAGATCCCACTCAGTCAAGGGCGATAACCTCACCTATCTTGGCCTTCTTCGCAGGACGCTCAGAATCAGATCCGCCCATAGTGACAGAGCCCCCCCTCTCCACACCTTCACTGTCTCGCTCCCGCTTAATGCGTACGGGGAGCTGCCACTCTCCTTTCAGCCGTCCCTCCAGCATACTGGCAACATCCTGAAGCATAGTCTTCATAGACGCCCTCGACGTCTCTTGCGAAGCTTTACGAACATTGCTCAGGGCGGTCCTCAGCGTAGTGAGCACGGTTGTCCGATCTGTTTCCGCTTTGCTGGCTTGATTAACCAGGTTTTCATTCTCCTCTAGCAGACCTTTATTCTTAGTTCGGAGCTTCTTCAGGTCTTCGGCCGGAAATTCGACGTTCTCGATGTGCTCAACTCCCTGTGTCAACACGTCCACGGGACCACCCGGCTCCTCGACCACTGCAAGGTTGTCCCGTTCTTGTTTCAATTGCTCAAGTTCTTGCTTTGCTTGGGTAATCTCACACTGGGGATCTTCTGTTTGAGAATCGGAAGCCTCTCCTCGGGTGATAGCAGCTTGGAGGTTATTGTAACCTGTTCTCGCTCCTTCTAGCTCTCGCGTACAGGTCCTCAGCTTCTCCTTGGTGATGTTGTATTTGGCCTCGAACAGGTTCATATGCTCGACGGCGGTATCGTTGCGCCTATCTAAATCGTCGTTCTCTGTCTGCTGAATATGTTAGCTCCTATCGCGAGCATGTTTCACTCGCCTGAAATTTCTCACCTTCAAGGTTGTAACTTCCTTTAATAAACTTGCTTCCGCAACTTTCAGCTCCTTAATATTTGCCTCATATCCTCTCATGAGTTCAGCTCTAGCTGTATTAATCTTTTCTATTTCCTTGAGATTTTCTTCCATTTCCGCTTTGATCGCAGTTGCTGTTGTGAGTTGCTGCTCGAGGTCCCTATGGGAGCTCTTCACTGCCTCCAGTTCACTTTGCAGTTTATCAATAGGCAAAGCAATTATTGCCTCAATCTTATCATGATGTCGAACTATCTTCGCGACTTTGGATATTTTAGAACTTTGTGATGAGTCTAAGAGAGTTGGTAGTACATTGTTTAAAGCCCTAGGTGTCATCGCGGTGTTTGTGAGAAACGGTAGAGCAGAGTCCCTACTTTCATGTAAATCATTGATATTGTCGTTGTCGTTTTCGACACTGTATAGGTCCTCATAATCTTGTGCAACTTGATGTTTATCTTCAAAGGACGAGCCTTGCTGTATATTCGACAAGGGTATTGTATCTAAACTTGTGAAGCCTGGTGTTGGTGTTATGGATGGGGGTGGCGCACTGTAGAAAGCCTTGTCATCAGTCGTAGATACCATTGGGAAGTATTTCTCATCTTCATCAAGGCCTGAAAACAGGTAGCTCGAGTCTTTCAAATATACAAGCCTCTTGAGACAATTGCACTCAGGTTGATATTCCGATTCTTGAATTTCCAACTCCGTGAGATCTATACCACTGATTAATATGCAGCTTTAGATAACCTAGTGGAAGAAATGCAGAACTAACTTACCTGGGGCCAGAAGTTCGTCTCTCCTAGATGCGCATGTAGAATCCCGATGGAGAATAATTCGACCTTTTCGATTGATTCCATGAAGAACAAAGTCCTTGTAGCTTTCCGGATCCTCCCATGACGCCTTTATCTCACCAGGGCCATCTCCCTGTATACAATCAACTTTGTATGGCGTTTGGCGCATTCTTTCATTGACTGCAAGAATTAAGTTACTTGCATCCTGGCGCGATAAACTCTGACCGAAAAATCCATCTTGAGTTAACTCAACATGTATCAAATTATGCAGGTCAGTAACCACATGCCCACAAGAGAATGTCGTGATCTCAACGCCAAGTGCTGCAGCTTTGGTAAAAAGAGAGCATCTGGCAGACTTGTGGCTAGCCTGGAAGTCCAACCAGCGATCATTGATCTGCAATATGTCTCCGCCGAGAAGTACATCAAGTTCAGCATGAGCCCTTTCTTTAAAGCAAACGTGAAGATCTTTGGTTCGAACATCTAGCGCTAAAATGGCATGAATTGCGCGAATCACGCCTCTAGAGTATACAGACTCTGCCATATTAGAGACAGGTGCACGTTTAAGCAAATGGATTCTCTGCTCTTGTGGTGTTCTTAAGAGATCATATTTATAAAGTGGTTGCCAGACTCCCTTTTTCAGTGGGACTGGTTGTTTTTTGAGACTTTTTTCGATCAAGTCAGTATCCTGCCAACAGGTTAGCCTGAGATATGATTATAGGGTCGGGAAACTTTCTCTGTTTGCGTGTTCGGCGTAGAAGTAGAATTTTACCTTCTTTGGATCTTCATCTATTAGATATTGTCACAGAAGTTTCGCGGTTGGTAATGTCATCATATCCTCAGCATATTCAACATCTCCCCATTTCTTCTCATCTTGAAGCATAGTAAAGTACTTGGCGATAAATCTGTGCCCACCCTGCTTCAAAGCATATGCCCATATTTGAGAGAGAATATGTCCCTGTTCTTTTGCAACCGACATAACCTGACGATCACGGTTGGTTCGCCCATCCGCATAATTGTAGCCATGCTTGAATGACCTCAAATTGTCAGAGAATCTCTCAAGGAGAATTCCTTTGAGGTAAACTTTGTTTTTAAACTCCGAATCTAGAATCAGTGATCCATTAGGTGTCTTAATGAGCTCTGAAGGAGGGTGAAGATCCAAAGATTGCTTCATCCATTCCCGAAATTGTTTTTCTGTAATCTTCCTTCGCTTTCCCGCCCCAATCTTGACCGTGACATCGCACCAAGGTCTTCCCTTCTGCTGCGGTTGACCCCGCTCTGCAACCCTAGCAGCAGCCTTTCTAGTTTTGATTATCTGAGCGTCTTTGATGTTCGTAATGTGACAACAAAGTACATGCTCATATTTGTGCCCTTCAGGTTTAATCTCCATGGTCCAGTTTTGCGAGTTAGTTTGGATCTTGACATTGTAGTTTGTTCGAGCGAGCGTAAGACACGCAAGATTAAATCCCTCACCAAACTGGCCTGCTAGATGGCTACTGCTCTTCTTGGTACTCTTGCCAAGACCGAGTATACTGCCACTGATTCGGGCGTTGTAATTTGTGATCTCAACTGTACCCGCTCTCGAAGAGAAACGGATAAATCCGAGCTCTTTATTAGATGTTGGGTGAATTGCTCTGAAGATGATGAAGCCCTTTTTATGTGCTGGCTTCTTGATAAATCCTCTAAGACCAAGGTTGTTCGTTTCTACTATTGCATCGCTCCTATGTGGATTTTACGTTAGCTATGAAGTTATTGAAAGATAAAATTTTCCTTACCAGTTTTGATAGAATTCTCTCCAGCCATGTTTTGGTTTCCATTCATCCTCGAGGTAATATTTGAAGAGACCCAGTGAAACCCAACCTGGCTTCATATTATCCTCATATGTGGGTTGAATCCATATTCCGTCTGCATCATCGTCACTGGACCTAGACCCTCCATCATGATCATGATAATCCTCATCCGTACTGTCCACTTCGTCACGGTCAGTCTTAAGATTCGAAATGCTATGACGGCCAGCGTATACGGGTCCAGTTTTAGTGGGGCCTCGTAGTGCTTTTGTCGATGCTGAAGCATTCATATTGTGGTGGGATAGAGAACTTCTCTTAACGTAGCAGATACGCCACACGTAGAGGAGCAATCCGAGAATAAGTTTGTAAATTCAAAGGCGCGCAATATTGTCGCAACCGTCATGCGGACTGGCTGGTTAGTCAACCAACTAACATCAGCTATCAGCTCGCAGATTTTCAAATGATCCGAGTAAACCAGGAAAGCAATATCATCGATGATTAGCTGCTTATCGACCATGGAATGTCAACAGTTGATTTTGAGGTCCGTTTTCAGGGTAAATGGGCGTGGAAAAGTTAAAGCGATAAGTTCCAAATATCCTAGAGTGAATGCGAAGAACTAGGCCTAGTTGTTTGGGGAAATTGGAGCTATGTGATGGAGAATGGGACAACTCTAAGAGTGATAGAGTAGTACACTGCTGAAATTCGTTTTATGCTAGTAAAGAAGTTTAGATTTGTGTAAACAAAGATCCGGAATATCCAAGATCTCTAGGCTCTTTTATTCTGCCCGCTATAGATTCTAGCCCGCTCTAGTCTATGGCTGCCACAAAGAAATCTCGCATTTGGTGGTTGTTCGGCAACATAGGGGCCACCAGAAGCAACCCGAAATTCATTTCTAGATCAAGCGGCTAGTACATAGCCTCAGTATTGTCTTAGTCAAGTGGGTTCTCATGATACCTATTGTCATTGATAGGTACATCATCGATTCTTGATAGACACATGGGGAAAAAGATCCCTAGGTCTTCAAAACCAAATTGGACAGAATCAGGTTTATGCTTTAGGGATGCATGTACTAAGTGTTGCTTAATTTTGTTTCTTAGTTCGTCTAAGCCTAGACTAATCTCCACCGCCCCTATACTTCCATAGATAATTTCCTTCGGTATTCGATAACCGACACAAAAATTCGAAAGATCAATCGATATAATAGTTTAAAGATAAGTAAGAATCGTTTCATTAAGCTATCTCTCTGATGTCTATCCACCTCAGATGAATACTGATATGCTGCTCTCTGTCGTCTTCGTCCACGCAAAAACTTCCTTAACAATAGCACTAAAGGGCATCATAAGCTACTTCCACATTTACAAAACAATCATAAAGTCGGTAATGCTAAAAGCAAAGACCAGTATAAATAGGCCACCGGCTGTTTACTGCGTCATTATCAATCTCAGAGTGGCCTAGTTATTACTAAGTCACTCATAAGTTTTGTTCCACAGATAGCTGCGCTGACCTATCCTCAGTGCTCGTAACCCCAAAAAACTAACCAGCCCATCTCTGTTCAATTCATAGGGTTTTTAGGTTGGATTAAATCCATTTTATCCAAGTCTTCCAAGCCAGTAATGCCAAGCGCAGTTTAGTTATGTGTGTCAAAGTTGTAACAGCTGGAGTTCCGCCAACAAATGACACCATAACTGCTATTAAAACACTGTTGTTGATTGCTGTTGTTGATTGCTGGTATTGCTGGCTGGATTTTGTTAAATGTCGCATGTATTAATTCTAGGGGGAAAGCGGCAAGATTATTAAAAATTACAGTGACACCAAAAAAACGGGTTGCGATTTAAGCCTCCACACCATTCATTCCCTCAATATTGACAAAGATCTCAAGAGATTCTTCTAAAGTACTTGTCGTGGCCTTGTTTCTGAAGTCAACTCATTGTCCCCACTTCAGAACCTTCATGCTAGTTTGAACCTCCATGGCTGACAATACCACCACATTTTCCCACCATCACGGCGATGGAATCAGATGGATTGTTGTTTCACCCACTAAAATGGAAACTTCGAGGTATTTGTGCACAGACAGGTGGAAAAGTTCAGTGCGGCTGTTGCACTCGGAACCCCTGACTTTGAGAACTTTGGTGTTGGTTATCCCGTCAGGTTAATCACCTCAATCTCAATATAGAACACTCCTACCTCATCCGCGATAGTATTGTATACTATCAAGTTCACTAAAACAAAGGATCAACAGCTCTTTTCATACCTGGATCCTCCTTCTTCGCCGGCTGTGAGATATGGTGTTTATTGAGTCCAAGTATCATGGAAGTACTCACTAGGATTTTTCTGCAGTGTGGAATTTTCTGGAGGAGTTAGCTTTCTACCATGGTGCAAGTAGCAGCTTTCTTTTATAAAAGAAAGAAAGAAAGAAAGAGGTTGCGGAGGGAGATGGAGTTGATACCACTCAGGGATTCCTAGATTTCGACGAGACTGCTGAAGAGGGAAAAGACAAATATGCTGAGATTGAGGGACGATTTGATGACTTTCAGGAGGGTT
This sequence comes from Tricladium varicosporioides, assembly GCA_021365295.1. Classification (NCBI taxonomy): domain Eukaryota; kingdom Fungi; phylum Ascomycota; class Leotiomycetes; order Helotiales; family Tricladiaceae; genus Tricladium; species Tricladium varicosporioides. The sequence goes on along the minus strand of JAJTIW010000009.1, from coordinate 991,513 downwards.
GTCTCAAAATATAACTTGTTTCTAATGTCTTGGTCCGTTCTAGTTAAGACGTGCTTAGGATTCTGGTGTTTAAACGGAGCGAGGCCATACTTAGTGCCTAGATTCGCTGTGGATCGTGAATATCAAGGTTTGTCTCAATTTGATTTATTAAACGACTATCCTATCCGAAATCAAGGGATATACAAGGTCAGCCTCTTTGACTACTGTATCACTATCATTATTTATACACCATACCCAAAGCTTAAGGGGTCATAGACGAAATGAACTTCAAGGTAGCAATTTCGAAGTCTATATCTATGATTAATTCATATCGTTCACCTGAAAGATTTAATTGATCTCTAACATATAGTCCCTTACAGCCATCAAAACGGACTCTGCTCAAAAGCTCTCTCAACCTCCTCATAAGCGCTATACCCATACAGCCACCTCTGTACCCTAGGACACTGCCACCTACTCGGAAAATCCCCCTCCGGCTCACTCCTACCCACCCCGTCCTCCCCAACCTTCCAAGCCCTTTCAAACACTCCATCGCGTCTAATTTGTTTTTCCCCATCCGGCATATGGAAATCCTGTCTCTGTTTAAATGCCTCCTTTTGTATCGTTTCTCCGCGATTCTTACGCAGCGATTGGTACATTTGCGCGACTTTGGGAAGCTGGGTGGATTTGGAGGACTGAGAGACTTTTCCTAAGAGATAACCGAGCACGGCACCATCTTCGAGAGAGGAATTCGCGCCCTGCGCGAGGTAAGGAAGCATAGGGTGGCAGCAATCACCCATCATGACAAAGGTACCTTGTTCGTTGGCCCATTCAGGGAGGCCTTCGAGCCACATGAGTTTCCATTTCGCAACCCCTTTCACCTGCGCTAGGAACTTTCTGAGAATCGGATCCCAGCCCTCAAACAACGCTTTCATCTCTTCAACATCTCCCTCCGTCTTACTCACATTTTCTGGGAGATTATCAGGGCAGAGGAGGACGATATTATAGACAGCGCCAGCGCGCATGGTGTATGCAACGACATGCGTCTCTGGCCCAACCCAGAAATTGACATGCGCTTGCTCGATGAATTTCCGTAATTCGGGTGCGTCGGGGCCAGAGAGCTCGGACGTGTTGATCACGATTCTGTATGCTAAATCACCCGTCAAGACAGCTGGACTCGGTTTCCCCAAGAATTGGCTCCTTGTAGAACTCCACAACCCATCCGCACAAATCACCACATCGCCCTTCACCTTCCCGCCCCCCTCAATACTCACCAACGCATTCGAGAAATCAACAGAAACGACTTTGCTAGCGAAACGAAAGACAACGCCTAATTCCGTACACCGATTTGCCATTGCGCGTTGTAAGTCGACGCGGTGCATGCCCCAGAAGGGAGCGGAGTAACGGGAGAGGATTTGGTCTTGGAAATTGGGGGTTGAGGAGAGGAGTTTCGTGCCGTCATACCGGTTTACGTGGAGTTGAGTCGGGGAGGTCGCTTTAGTGGTAAGCGTTGGGAGGATACCCCAAGGTTTGAAGAGGCGTGTTGCATTGGGGGTGAGTTGAAGTCCGGCCTATGTAGGAGGCTTGGTTAGTAACTGGATTGCGGTGAAGGGCGGTAGGGTGCTTGATTCTTAGGGGATAGTATCAATTGTAGAGCTTGACTTACGCCGACTTCTGCGAGTTCTCTGACAGATTCCAAAACTGTCACACTATGTTCCGGATTTGCGATCTTGACAGACAAGGCTGCGGAGAGGCCTGCCAGGCCAGCACCGATAACAATGACGTGTATAGACATTTTGTGTAGCCGCAATCGCAGCAATGTGAAAGAATTTAGGTGCGGTATAGAAACTTCAATCTAGGAGGATATTCTCAGGAGCCAAATCAGGGTTAAGGGTGCATAAGAAGCAGATTCCTGGGTATCAATTGAGCTTGGGGTTGCAGAGCCGTACTCAAAGACGCCTTTTTGATGTAGTGCAATCAGAGAAAGCAGCCAAAGAGTAATTGTACAGAACTGACAAGAAAAAAGAGAGTTCAGGGGATCAGGAAAAGGAAAAAATATTAACCAGTCCACTCGGCTGTATTTAAAACGAGATGGTCCTGACGCGGGTGGTCATCGTAAGCAGCGAGGTAGGTGTGGATAGTGGGGTTCACCCCGCATTGGCGGGGTTACAGGGGTTCCACCGTCCACTTTCTTGGGCGGAACTCCGGTGCGGCAATATTTCTGAATGCCCTCACGGAAACCATACTCGGCAGCATATGAGAATTACCATTTTATTTCCGTTCACTCGGCCTTCGCGTGTAATGGGAGACCGAAAACTCGTTCGACATTTGAGATGGCCTGATCGGGAACAATTATGAGACCGACGACTTTGGAGTGACAATCCTCGTATGTATGCCATATGTCGGATATTAACCATCGATTCGAAGTCTCGAAAGAGGTTTTCCCAAATCCATGGTCATGGATAGACCAAGATGCAATGCGAGATCCCCATAAACGCCAAGCTATGCAACGTACTCCGATGTCCTGAAAATGCATCACGTGACCTATCCAAACATAATCATTCCATCTTTTCCCAGTCAGGAATAACCACCATCCTACCCATGATGTTGCCCATACCCAAAGCTTTTCCTTCAGGCTTTTCGCCGTTGGGATAATTAACACCTTTTTCAAGGCTGTCAACGACAACACCAGTGCTCAAGAAGCCTGCATTAACTCCCCGTGCAACGACCATACTGGTACCACCCCAAGACAGCTCGATTCTGCCGCTCTTTCGAACAAGGAGCTTGCCAACCCATCCTTCTTCGTCGACTATATCGTCTGATTCCTTCTCTGCCTCTTCCTCGAGTTTCACAATGACAGCTTCTTCCGTCTTGATCTTTACCTCTTTCCCACCAAGTTGGCTAGGCTTTGTAGTTGAGCCAGTGATCTCGACGTCTCCATCTACATCTCTCCTTGGTTCTGTTACCTTCTTGGTCTGAGGCTTTTGCTTCGTAATTGGATTGTAGAGTTTTGGAAGAACAGGTGGAAATTGGAAAAGGTACAATCGGCCAAGCTTGTCTTCTTTGGCTGCCTCTTCAGCATCACCCATTGCCACATCGCCATCTGCGTCGTTAATAGCCAATGGCTCCACAGCAGTTTTCATACTACCAAGCTCTTCGGCAAGTACCCGGATATCCTCAAGATGCCGCTCGTACTCAGCCTTGTCCTCTTCTGTGACAAACACCGGCTTGATATCCTTTCTCTTGCTAGGTCGTCGCATCTTCTCCTTTTTTGGTGACGAATTAAGGCTCGAAGCTACCTTTTCGGGTCGATTGTGTAATTCAGGTGAGGGTGGAGCAGCAGGGTTATGTGGTGGTGGGCGATATTCTACCTCCATGCCTGGCTCTGTTTTGACTCGTACCCCATCACCAATGGGCAAGATATGAGTGGAACGGTCTTCGTCAATCTCCATCTCATCATTATACTTTTGGACCTCGTCAATATCCTTCTTGATTTCTACTTCGTCGGGCTCTGTCTTTTCCACTACTGTATTGACAATCGTGACCCTCTCTTTGTGCTCTTCTCGAGCAAGACGAATAGGTCTAAGCCCATGAATTACTTCTCTTGACTTCCCTTTACTATTGAGCTTGAGGGCAGGTTGTTCTTCGTCATCAGATATGAGATTAATCTGCTCAATATCCACTCGGGGTGTGTCATCATCCTCGAATCCGGGATAGTCTGGCTCATAAAATTCGCCCTTCAATTTTCCACCTAACGTATAGCCTCCAGAACCAGAACCACCTCCACGTGAAAATGGACCGCCCTCAGTCTTAACCCGCGATCCAGAAGGACCACCTCCTCCACTACTACCAGCCGAAGGACCAGCCGAAGGACCAGATATCATTTCGTTCTCTCGGCGTCGCGCTACATGCATGTTAGTATTATAAGAATGACCAATACAAGGTACGATTTACCCATTGCCTCTGGAGCAACACCAAATAGACCACTGCCAGTAGTGCCTCTTCCACTTCCTCGACCCATCACATCACCCCTACCCCTTCCGCCACGAAAGCCTCGCCCTCTACTGGCCGCCCGTTCTCTCTTTTCCCGCTCCAAATCTTCTTTTTTCTGCAACTCCGCTATTCTCTTCTGCTCTTGTTCCGCCAAAAGATCACGCTCGCTCCGGTCTCTTCTCCTAATCTGTGGCTTGAACTTAAGTTTAGCAGCTGCTCCTCTGCCTCTGCTAGCCTCGCCCATTGCACCATCTCTACTGACTGCAGAGGGCATTGCGCTCTCATTATTGCTATCTGTTCGTAGTGCTGAAGGCCGACTGGGAGTAGGTGCTGGAGTTTCAGTAGGGACCGTCACAGGGGAGGAATTTGGGGATGGCGCATTCGAGTTGTCGGAGGTATTATTCTGCGGAGTTGTGATTTGAGGAGGGTCCTCTTTTGTGGGCGACAATGTTATCGTTGATTGTGAAGCTTGTTCTTGCAGAGTCAGTTCTGATGCAGTTGGTGACTCTGCTGATGGTTCTGCGGCTGCTTTTCCACGACCACGTCCTGGTCGTCGACCAGCGCGCCCTCTTCCGCGGGTGGCACCGCGCCCAGTCATCGTGATAATTTAGTATAATTAACAAGAGAAAAGTCAATGTTACGGCATTGGAGTGCCTGAGAGAGGAAGAAGATGTAACGAGCAAGAAAAAGTTGTGGTGGGGGACAGCTCCAGGAACTTTTTTGACTCGCAGCTGTTTGGCCCCGCTATTTCCTGATTGGTCAGGCACAGACTTTGATTACTGCTAGATCCACGACCCTTCTAGATCCACCATTCTTTCTATATCTACCCCTTCTTGTAGAGCGTCATTTTGCCCATCGATCACCAGGATATCTCCTCATCTCATCCTTTTAATTACACCTATATATCATATTTTCCATGGCCTTTTTCATGGCCTTCACAATGCAAACTGTCTATCTCTAATCCCTTTAGTGTGATGCTTGGTTTGATGCTCCATCTACATACATTGCTCCATTACCCTAATTCACATATTTTCTATTCGATAGTGCTTTATTTTTAAACGTCGTCATGACGAACAGTCCCACTGATAATTAAGTATAGCTCCAAACCTCAATCGACTATGAATTTCCTTGTTCTGCTAGTGAGACAACTTGGAGAATCTTATTCGTTTTATAGGAGTTCAAGGAGCAGCATCAGGATAGTTGTTCGCCAGCGAGACCGACTATACAATCCAAACATAGACGCATAGAGCAAAGTACTTCCCTCAAAACCTTGTTACAAGAATAGTATTGCAGATTCATCACTACATTTCAGTCTATACACCAGCCAACGTCTTTTTTGGCAACAGTCTCAATCGCATGAAACAAATATACTATACGCCGACTAAAATAATATCAAAGCTGAAATCCATACAACACAAAGTAGCTAAAACCTTTCTAATAAATATACCGGAAACGTGGGTTCTAAATAAACGTTAGGCCCTTCAAATAATTTCAAAAAAGAATTTCTTACCTCAAAATCTGTCAAATCATGTCCGACTTCTTCAAGTGCACTATCTTGCGACTCAGATATACCACTTGTTGTATCCGCAGCATCTCTGAGCTTATTGCGCCTTATCAACAACATTCTCAATGCTATTGAGATGACTACTTGCGTTGCTGAACACGAGAGAATGGTTATACAACCAGTTGGATACGTTGGTGACTCCTTAGCTAGAAACGCATGAGGGCCGATAATATTTCCAGCACAGTAGGCCATGAAGACGACAGCGACACCTGTAGTACGTTTGGTATATCCACCCAAGTTCGTCGAAGGCATTTGAAGAGCAAGCACCAAGGAACAAACGTACGAACCAACCATATAGTACCCAAAAAGTACACCATACAAATGGTGTTTACGATCCAGTTTCCAGATAAGCAAAATACCCAAGATCGTTGGGATGAGATAGGCTGCCATGATAATGGTACGAAAATTCCGAAAATGGGACGCCATCCATGTTCCCGTCAAAATCCAAAACACTTGGAATGCGCCTTGTGGAATCCCAAGGACGGTGGTGAGCAGTGGCTTTGTGACGAGGCCTTTGATGATGAGTTTTCCGAAGCTGGCGATCCCACCATTCATGACTTCATTCAACAGCATAAATAGAGCCAAAAGCAATACCTGAGGGTCCAAGAGTGCCTCCTTAATCTGATACCATTTAATATTCCGGTTCAGAATTCCAGTTCGGCCCAATTTACCCCGTCCGATGAGTATTGCTTTCTCTTCGGGACTAAATCTTTTTGCGCTGATAACATCATCGGGAAGAATGAAGAACATCAAAACTCCCCAGGCAATGGTAACACCCCCACAGATCAAGAATATAGCGCGCCAGACGGGAAAACTATTAATTTGGCCAATACCAAAGCTCACTAGTCCACCGAGCATGGACCCTACACCGTTGCAACTATAAAAGACGCCAGCACGGAATGGCTGCTCCTGACGTGTGTACCTGTTCCCGCCATCCTAATATTAGCGTTGAGATCTATGAATGCTAGGGACATGTGCATTGGCACTCAGAATCGATGTACGTACCACATACTGATAATCATCATGAAGCAAGGAGTAATGGGGGCTTCAAAAACACCCAGCAAAAACCGGCAAACCGACAGGCCAGCAAAACTGTTGCAGGCGGCCGTGGCCATCAAAACAATTCCCCAAGAGACGACACAACCAGCAACAACTTTAGCCATCTTCGTTTTCTGAGCCAAGTATGACCAAGGGTACTCAGCAGCCAAATATGCGAAGTAAAAGATGCTTGCTAACCAGCTGTACTGATTTTGATTGATTCCAGTGTCTGTAAACAGGTCGAAGACAGCAGAGTAGGCGAGAGCAGACTTGTCGATGTACTGGAGCACATAGGTTCCAGCAAGCATTGGCAGAATGACCAAGTCAACTTTACGCAGGAGCCGTTTATTTAGATCTTTGTCGGAGAGGAGTTCTTGGATGTATTCAGAAGTGAAATTGTTGTTGCGTAGAAATATGTCTCCTTCGTCAAGACTGCTGCTCTCCCCGACCCCAAACTCTTCAAGCTTGGGGTTTGATATGGTCTTCTTAATGTCATTCTCCTCCAGCTTGGAATCCATTACTATCGTTTTCTTTAGAACTTTCGAAAAAAGGACTTAACGAGTAAACTTCAGAGGATGGAGATGTGCCAAGAACATCAAGTGACACTACCTCACCCAGTAGTCAATAGCTGCGTTGCTGAGAAGTGCTTCTGAAAATATCAGAACCCCAGGGTACAATAACTTTAAGAGTCTCTCACCATTCCACCCACCACACCCAGCGGGAAATCTACAGATTTGGTTCCAATTTCCATAGTTAAGAAGATAAGAATGGGGTGTAAATCCACTTTTGCAGATAGGAATTGGGTATGTGCATAAGTCTTGCAGCCGATAATCGTTGATATCCACGAACCAGGGGCTGTCACCCCGGATTCTGGAAAGTATACTTGGCCGTATACATGCTTGGCAATAATTGAGATAGGGCAATCTCCCGTCAACTATACCGGAGCAAGTTAAAAGAGGCAATTGCAAGGATTTTGAGAGGGGACGGCATCACTTCGGGTCACGATTTCGGATATCCCGGTCGCCGGATAATTCCCGGTCTTCTCTCTTCACCCCGGATAAGGACTGCACTCGGCTTTTCCGAACCCTCTGGTGCCAATGCGGCCAGAAGGTGGGTCAAAACTTAATCAACATCAACAAACAATCTTCCACGTGAGAAGGTGTGATGTGTAACAGAAACAGCTTCCCCGCGTCTACAGGCGACATCGGATCACGGGGAATTTTTCAAAAGCTCCAAGAATCGCAGAGATTCCCATTCTTCCCGCAATTTCTATCTTGAACATTTTCTAAACCTGAATAGCTCTAAATAGAATACCACAATATGGGGTCAATCAGTGTTGGAGTATCACCAGTGCAACTTCCAGAACCATTCGCCAGTATACCAAAGGAGAACTTCCTGTTCGGCCCTTCACCAATCCAATATCTGCCGCGAATCACAAAGGCCCTCGGCGGGAAGGTTGGTGTCTATGCGAAGCGCGAGGATTGTAACTCCGGCTTAGCCTTTGGAGGAAACAAAGTCCGCAAGTTGGAGTATGTCAACTGGCGGTATAGTTCTGAGAATATTCTAACACTTTTAGATACTTGGCTTCCGAGGCGATAAAGTCAGGGGCAGACACATTAGTTAGCATAGGAGGTGTCCAATCCAACCACACCCGAGCAGTTGCTGCCGTCGCAGCAACCCTTGGTCTGAAATCAGCACTGGTACAAGAAAAATGGGTGGACTGGGAAGATCCCGTATATACAAAAGCTGGCAATATCCAATTATCTCGGCTCATGGGGGCAGATTCTCGTCTCGACCCGTCAGCCTTCGGAATTGAGCATAAGGATACTTTGAAGAACTTGACGCAAGAGGTCATCGACAAGGGAGGAAAGCCTTATTATATTCCAGCTGGAGCATCGGACCATCCTCTAGGTGGATTGGGATTCGCAAGATGGGCATTTGAGGTGGAACAGCAGGAGAAAGAGAGCGGCATCTTCTTCGACACGATTGTCGTCTGTGCTGTCACTGGGTCTACCATGGCGGGAATGATTGCTGGTTTTAAGCTTGCGGAGAAGAATGGGTCACGCCCACGAAAAGTTATTGGCATTGACGCTTCTGCTAAAGTCCAACAAACGTTCGATCAAATCTTGCGAATCGCAAAATTCACCGGAGTGAAAATTGGGCTAAAGGAGGAGGATATCACTGCTGCAGATATTATCTTAGATGATAGGTATCACGCTGGGTGTTATGGAATTCCGGATCAGCAGACTATTGATGCGATCAAGTTTGGTGCTTCAACTGAAGCTTTTATTACGGATCCTGTGTATGAGGGAAAGAGCTTGGCGGGGATGATAGACCTGATTCGGAAAGAGGAGATCATTGAGGGGAGTAATGTGTTATATGCACATTTGGGAGGGCAACTCGCCCTAAATGCTTATACCTCGATGTAAGGTCTGAGAGGTCACAGCAAGTTCAGCCCGATAATTTTCAATCAATTATCTGCCAATGCCCTCATTTGGTACACTAAAGGGCCTCGTGACTTCTGACTTCTGGTGTCAAATGCGCGTCCCTCCTTCCACGTCTAATTATTCACTTAAACTCAAACTTGGAATTGTGCTAACGCGATATTAAACGACTTTCCAGATAAACATCATTTTGCTGTCTGCTCTTAATCTTTCAATTTCAACACCAACTTCAACGCCACCAAAATTGAAAGTTAGCGGGGAGCAATCACCCTTAAATGATTGCTCAACCATGGTGATAGATACAGCACTTATATTGGCCTCCACTAAACCTAGATCTACAACTGCTCAATTAGGCAAGACACAGCCTACCTTGCTCACTCTTCCCAGGAAGCTGCTGCAGAAGATCTACGACCCCGGCGAAGCTCGGATGGCACCATTCTTCAACCGTCTCGTATTGCATTAAGCTAGCAAATAATACAGAAAAGCCCACACCATGGGTATAGTTGGGTCTGAAAACTCGAGTTTGACTCTTGAATCAGGGGAAGAGCTTTCAGGGGAGTCAGTGAATAATGATAAAAATGATAAATTGACTATTTCGGCATTTTCTCCTCCAATATTAGCATCAGCTCGGGAAGCTCGAGATTGTCTCAATGTGGACTGCGGCTACACCAACTCTTGTAGAGATAGTTATGGTTTGAATGGCGTGAGAGCACAAGAGTTTATTGGCCTAGGTGAATAGTACCGAAATGAGTTTCTGGGTGATTGTAAACGAGCAAAAATGATAAAGAGACACGCGATTTATAGACTGATTGCTAGTAGACTTCCGTTACCAGAATTTTCGAGCTTTAGAATCTCCATGCACATGAAGGCTTATGGTGAAGTTGATTCAGCATGATGACTTTTTATTTTACCTCTGACCTCAATTTACCTTTAAATGATAAACTGATAGAATCTCTGTGTTCCAATCATATCTTCCTTTCCTTCTTACATGGTATTATGCTACTAATATTATAATAGGGCACTCGGGTTTCGCTCGCTGTAACAATGTATTTACGTGGAACTTGATTCTAGCCCTTTGAGGGAAACTCTCCAATATTTTGCTCACACGGTAGAGAAAAAGTCATTTCGCTCTTTTTTTAAGACACATTAATGTCCGACCTACTATTTACCCTAGTTACAATTAACTGACTTTCTCGGTTGTTATATGATAACTTGAGAGTTCTCGCTAAAGGGCTAAAATAAAGGTGGTGAACTATCGTCTCGTCATAAATTACAAAGAGATCTTTGATGGCTGTCGTGACTAGCTAAAACCCACTTCAACCTAGGAAACTAGGATCACTGAACTTGTTGATATATCGCAGGTTCTTCACCGTTGGATTATTCGTAGCATCGTTACAATAAACATAATCGCTAAGGAATGACGAATATTCCCTAACAGTTCGCCTAATTACCTGAGAAGATTTTCTTTAAGAAATTTGTGAGGCAAGGTTGAATTCGCGCTGGTGGCAGAGAATCTGGAACCCTATTTCTGGTATGACATCTCGGTTGAACGAATTTCTGTAGCCCTCGAATTCGATCAATGCAGCGACCGAAGGTGTTATGTTCGCCTTCGTCGTATGCACCACGCCAGTAGCGGAGGACAGCATCCACTCATTTCCATACCCAAGTAATCGCCTGCTCATATGTTTACTAGCATTTAAAAAATTGGCCACCTTTGCTGTGCCAGTAAAGATGCGCTGGTAATTACGTTCGAGGTTTTGAAGGATAATCTCGTAGGGGTGTCTGAAATGGTTAAGCTTTTATATTCGTCAGCGACTGGTGAATTTGAGATCCGTTTCAACGGAGTTGTAGCTGTTGCAGCGGCTAGCGTTAAAATGGCTATTTTCTTATGCCACTGTTGACTAGAGAAGGGGCTTTTAGACTTTGTTAGTGTGTTTGGACCAGGGGAAGCCGCAATCAAGGTTCATTTCTTCCCTCATAAGATCACTTTCGAGTGCTTGAATGTATTTAGTAAGCTTTTTATACATTTTGAAGACCTGTTTGATGGGTCTGTTGTTTTTGGCAGTCTTGTATAATTGGATTTTGCATTTATCAAAAAAAAAAAAAAGGTTCGTAGAATGCTCATTAAGGGGTAGGTGTGGGCTAAGCGAGATATTAGCGGATCCTGGCATTGGAAAAACAATGAGAGTTCCATCTCATTTCCAAATAATATAAAGCGAGAGAATAACTTCTCTCGCTATTTGTTGACCCAGTAAACTCAACGCTTGGTCAACTTCAGAGCTCTGTTCATGAGAAAGCATTGAACTATACGTAACACGTGACTTTTTACACTTCTCTCATAAAATTTCTCTTCCCGAAGTATCACATGACACTCTATTTTCCTCCCAGCTTTCCGGGACCCGGGTTTTCCTTACTGGGCTCGGCACATACTGCCTCTGATCCGTGCCGTAGTTTACCCTCCCAAGTTCCCCTCCACCATTCTCACTAAGCCTAGAACAGCCCAACCCCACACTTATTTTCGACGACACTTTATGCGACACACAACTACTGGTCCCCTCGATCGCGCCAACCAACGCACAACCACAACAAATCGTTTCAATTGACGGCATCCCGCTCGCGCGCGGTACACACGGGCGGAAAATATCGCGGGGCTAGTCTGGACAGTAGTTTATCTGGGCTGATGAGTGGCAAATGTGTGGTTGCAAGGTGGTAGGGCGCATGAGGAAGTGAGATTGCGCTTGCGATTGTACCTGTGAATACGATATGATGATGGTTGTTCAGCTGTCAAAGGAGGTATCGGATTTGGATCTCAAAGCGCAAAGCGCATATGCCGCGATGGAATGGCCAATTGCGACGTGAGAGATACGAAACATTGAAACTTGGAACGGATCTGACGGACGCGGAGATCTCCGGAGGCGCACTTGTGTCACGATAGTCTTCGAAGTAATCGCGACTGAAGATGCTGATGATGGAATTGTCATGGATATTGTAAGGGGAGGGAGTACTATTTTACGATTGATTTGGATTGATTTTATTGTACTCGCTAGGGAACAATAATATAAAAAGAAAACCCATGTACCCCATTGTATCGCGCGATTCAGATCCTGCTATGGATCTGTTTGTTTGTTGTTTTGTTTACTTTGAGTTTGTGTTTGTGTTCGTAATTTGATCATTGACATCCTTCCCTCCATCCCAACCATACCATCCATTTTATCCCCAATTCCCATACCCTCCCGCTGACTGACACAATGGAAATTCGATCCTATCCCTAAGTCACACGCAAGATACGACGCGACGCGCAACCACGAACAACAGAATCAGCCTACATCCAGCCCACTTGCAAGTGATATCCTTCACCCCTCCCTTCAACGCTCCCACGATATCAACAGTTCAGCTTCTTCCAACAAACAAGATTAAAAATCAGCAGTACGAGCAAAAGCCAAAAAAAAAAAGTTTGAGCAAGCAAAAATTGATAATCAAAGAACAATCCGAAACAGTACCCCAAAGGAAAATCGTAGAAAAGTCATCCGTCAATCATGATAAGGAGTGTGTTGTGTTTCGTCCTCCACCCATTTGCACGCCCACTTTGTTCAACAGCAGGTTAGATAAACCAAATGACACCATCGTAGAACCAATTACAGCTAGGAAAGTACGACGACGAAGGAAACATTTCGCAGATATGTTGAACGCCTCGCACTTATGATACCAGGAAGCACATCAATAAAGGACAGCCAAACAATAGGAATTGCTAGAGACTGATATTCAACAAAGAAAGCGATTACAGATGCTAAGCAGCGCTTTTGACGACAATTTTACCGAGAGGTGAGAGAGATTTATGGGTTGACGGAGGCGGGAATTCGCAAGTACACGAAAAAATTTGTGCGGGCGTTGAATTAGACCGAAAAAAGTGAGCGTCGTCCAACTACCTTTTCCTCTTTTTGCTCTTATCTGGGCTCCCCTGACCGCCGGCCAAGATTGCGGAGGCCATTGAGATATCGACGGAGGTGTCGTCCTTCTTGACAGGTACACCCATATGACGTCCGTAACGTCCTTTGCGGCCGTTACCCTCATCTTCACTGACACACTGATCAGCACTGAGCCCAGCGTCTTTACATCTCTGACAAGGACGTTGGCGATCGCAGCCCTTCTTGCTCTTTCGGCAACGCTGACAACGCGGCTTGGAAGAAAGATCCTCTTCATCTTCACCCAGCTGATGTTGAAAGTTCAAAGCCGAAGCATTGGAAGTCTTGCGAGATTGTGGTGGGAGTGATGTTGGTGAAATAGGCTTCGCGCTACCAGTTACACTGCTTGCTTTCTTTGACTTGACCACTTGACCAGGACGTGGGATCTTGGATTTGGCTGGCTTATTGACTTTGGCACCAGAAGCTGTAATACGCGGCTTGCCTATGATGGCCGGCGTGCTCTTTGACTTGGATATCTTTGGCTTCTCATCAACATCCATTGTATCGTCGTGATTGCTGGGTTTGAACTCATAGTCGGCCTCGTCCCCACTTGGCTCAGTGCTATCCTGACTTGGTAATATATCATCAAGGTGTGGGCGGAACTTCTTGAGCACGCCAGGAGGAAGGATTGGGCTCGCCTCACGCTTTTGTCGTCGAGCAGGGGGGAGCTCATCCTCACTCTCGCTCTCTTCATCACTTGTCGCACCAGTAGAGGACGCAGCATCTGCTCGTCCACTAAAGGTATCGTCGAGTGTGGAAGCAGAGGTACGACCATGAGAGATGTTTGACATCTCTCCCAATCTCATCAATTGCAATGCGACATCTTTATCCTCCTCTGACATACAGCTACCGACTGTAGGATCTGGAGTTGGCAGTATCCCAGAGCTGTTCCCTGTTGTCGGAGTGGCACCATTTGACTGGCTCGGGTATCCACGAGTGCGACGGCCCTGAGGATTGGGTGTAGTGTATATCCCTGGCTGTCCAAAGCCATTGCCATAGCTCTGGGGAGATTGTAGTGTCTGGGCATTCGAGAAAGGATGTTGCGATGGGTGGGTAAAGGGTAAGGATGTTCGTTGATGCTCCATGCGACGCGCTGGTGACACAGAAGAATTTGAAGTCGCCGCTGGCATTTGCGGAGGAGCAAATAGAGGAAGTTCCTGAGACATGATTAGATTAGCATGCTTGCAAAGATGCACAAGCAGAATCTTGTGCGCAGACTTACGGAGCTTTCAAACTTTGCCCTTTTGCGACGACCACCCTCAACAATGTTGTCCAAACTGATCTCAGTGTTCCCAAGATGTTCGCTCTTAGTTCTGCTAGACACAGACCCAGGCGCACCATCGCCGCTGCTATATCCATTCATGCCATCGCTGTGGCAGTCTGCGAAACTACCATGGGCGCTCGAACCACGGCTTTTGAAACCCGATCGCGACCGACTCTTTTTCATCGGAGGAGGATTGGTGCTCACAGATGTGCTTCGACGGCCACGACCACCATTGGGGGATATGCTACGCTTACGGGATGTTCTTGACGTAGGTCTAGACAAGGGTTGCCCATAATTGAGTGCCTGGGCTGGTTGAGGAGGTGGCATATTGTGTCCATCGCCAGGATAGAACGCCGGTGGTAGTACAGGTGAGCCAGAGTGATATGAAGATGGCCCATATGACTCAGGAACTTGTGATGGCTCCTCAATGACCCTGACATAAACGATCATGTTGTTTCGAAGATTTTCGTAGCGAGCAATCAATGTATTCCCTTGCTCGTCCTCGAAACTGACACCTTTGGCACCTCCTGGGCCAGCGTAAAGACCATAGAAGTTCTTCACTGTGGTTATGATCGAGTCGGTAGTATCGTGAGGAAATATCTGCACACGCATGGGTAGGCGCGCACGATACTGGGGTGATTCGGGAAAGAGGAGCTCAAATGCGACACTCTTGGGTACAGGACTACCAAAAGGCGACATATTTGTGCTATGGGGAGTCGTCGAGTTGGATTGGCCTCCAGCATAAGATGCTGGTGGTGTGGCCATCCTCTGGGCACCAGTACGCATATCCGTCCCTGCCATTGTATTCCGGGTCGGGTATGAGTGTGTACGAGAGGGGCCGGCGGTGTCGTGAACCTGATTTTGTGCGTTTGATGAGGTTGGGGCAGATAGGAGATGGGACAATTCCATTCCACTATGTAGCAAGTGCTTTTGACTGAAAGAGGAGGCTGGATATCGACAAAAATGTGTTGGACGAAGATGGGGAGGTTGTGTGCTTGGACAGAGCGGACCGTTGTCGCAAGCAGGCGGGTGGACGAGGACAGAACGAACGTTGGGTATTTCTTCGATCTGCGCTGCGAAAGTTATTAGTATCAATCGTAATAGTGTCGAAGATGGTTTTAGGAAGTGATTTGATGAAGGAAAGAGGCAGTCGATGGAATTGTGGACTGTCCAGCATCGTCTGGGCGCTTCCCAGCTGACTGAGGACAAGGAGAAGTATCCGCACAGTTGGGAGAGACATAGGATGAAAATTACAGTGATTGCCTGATCGCATAAGGGTGCGGAAGGATGAGAACTTACGAATGATCGAAATGAAGGTGGTTGTGAGACCTATCGAGGCATTTGGAGTCGTCGTTCGTTGGAATTGAAGTCCCGAAGACCTGCGACGGAGAGGTGGAGTTAGAAGATGCTTCCGTTGGATATTTTTTATTTCTGATGGCTTGGATAGGTTTGCGAATAGAAGATCGATGGATATCGAACATACCTGTTGTTCTGCTTGTTGTTGTGTTGCTCCTGAAAGGAGTTCGTGTGTGGTGAAGAGAGGAGTACGAAGGTCGGGGCAAGCGGTTCTAAAGGTGTGTCGCTCACATTTTATGCAGCACTTCGACATAACTTCTGCTTAAACCACATTTTTGAAAGAACTGTGATTTCAATTGTCTCAACTGGTATCTAATTACAAAACATTTCTAATAAAATTTTGAATTTTCCATGTCTGTCGAATCTCATACGATTGTCCTCAGTCCTCGGAGTGACTGCCACATGCCCCGTCATTGTCCACGTCCTCTGCTTTCTTTCAAGAAAGTGTGCGATTATACCGGCGTGTCCAAGCATATCGCATACTTTGGCTGTCTACATGATTGTGCAGGTGCATTTTGCTGACCCTAGATTGAGCACCTTCTTGGTGAAGTGCAGCCATTAGTCCCGCTCAGCCCGTTTTCGGAGAGTGTCTGCTGCTTCGTATCAAGGTAACAGGAGGCACACAACCACAAGATACTAGAAGCGCTGCACATGTCTCTATGGGAGCGCAAGTCATCAGGGTCCGCAAGCGCATGCGACTTGCAAATAACCTAACCAAGTATCTATGGTGTGGTCGAGACAGCTCCTCCAAGAAGCAGTGGCCAAGTGCTTGATCAAGTCTGATCCAGCCAATGAATGATATACGCCAACGTCTGAAGCAAGGATGAGTGGAGGATGGTCATGGGTGTAACCTCATGTTGAATCGTTTGACACCTGGGTATCTTTGAAAGGAAACTGCGGTTCCTGGAACGCGCATTGTTTTCGAGCGTTCTGATTAGATGCTCAGAAGATGGTCGAGCCTATCTTTGTATTGTCGGTGAGCAAAGTTCGTTGAGTGTGCTGCGATATCAATTGCGCCCAAGGATGTTGGTATGCGCTGGCGCAGAGTTTCAAGTACTATCATTTATGCTCCTTCAATCACTGAAAGCCCTATGGCAAATTCAACGTCTCTGGCGAGTGATGGCGGCCTGGGATAAGCCCAATCGAAGCCGGGATGCTTGTGACTTTGTGGTGGATTCCGTGGTGGTGACTGTCATTCGTGCCGCAATGATAGGATGGATCTACAGAGTGCAGGTTTAGTCGGCAATGAAATGCACAGCAGTTTTGTGTGCGCAACAGCTCAGGAATCGCAGCGCGAGAAGCGCATTCAAAATCGCAAGAATGGTAAAAACTTCTGTTATTTTCCGCCGATTCAACGTCGGTATTCGGGCCACAGAGACACAGGCTGTCTGGTGTTTTTATTGCAGGGAAGCGCGATTCCTTTTGATCCGGCAGGTTTGAGATGCTGATGACGACGACCCAATGACCTCGTGAAGATTTCACAAGCCCGAACAGGTCGTTGGCCGCCAGACCGTAACCCTCCATTCGACGACACCAATCCATCCAGCCAGCAGTTGAAATACGTGCAGTAAACAAAGGCGCGGCCATGCAGTTCCTCGATGGAATCTCAACCGAGGGCACAACTGCAGATTGATAGGAACGCAGGACATGTATCTGCATCTGCGCCATCAGCCCAAACACCGGTTGGAGATCCTGCTGGCCTAGCAAATCAGCTTGGAGTGAAGCAAGCTACCAGGAACAAAGATATATGCCAATATTGACCACCAATCGCGGGAAGAGACTGTCCTGCCAGAATCTCTGGTCTGAATGCAAAAGGTGGAGATCGGGGATTCTCTCCTTCGTGGCATTGTTCGGTGCTGAGTCCAGACAACCGTCTTCGCCGTCTCCCGAGCGGCTAAGTCTGCAGCCTCTTGGTCGCAAAACGCAAAGTCCAGAGAATAGCCATTCGCAAAGAAAATGCGCAACAGATGAAACATAAAAGAAGAGGCTGCTAAATGGGACAGAAGGATGTCTTGGGGAGCACTTAAAGTCTGGGGAAGGATCACGTTTTCTCGCGATATTTTGGCGATTCGCACCACTGCTTGGCGTGTCGTTGAGTAGCAACCACGGAGGCCACATATACAGGCCACACCGCATTGCAGTTCTCGGTTTTTTGTGATAGAAGTGCTTCAAACCATTAGATGGACTGTTCTCTACACTTATGTATAATAAAAATGATCATATGTTGAATCTTTTGTGTTTTATAAATTTTGATGTTGCTTTAGTGAGACGCGATTGTCGGCGAAATACTTTTTCCGAAGTGTGCAGATCCCTGTCGTCACAACAGCGCTAGTCAGTGTTTACCTTGCAGGGGAGGTCCACTCCGTTGTTGTGGTTGCCAATCTTTGATATCAAGCTCTCTCGTCCAGCTTTAATTCTTCATCCTCTTCGCATCTCCTCCACATCCAACCTTCCCCATGGGATCGCAATAACTTTCTATTTGCAGGATTCCTTCCGGTACATCGCAGCTCCAGAGAGTCACGCCCGACAACTCATTATCTCGCATACCACAATCTTCTACTCGCTCTTCACCCCTTTATGATTTTTTGGGACGCGATTTTGCCAACCCCAATCCAACATTGCAGCATCAACAACCTAATAGTAATTGCACACTATTTTGGCAATCCGCTATAGTAATTTCTCAGCATAGCTACGACGATGGACGCGCGAGTAAGTTTGTTATTATTCTCAATGCCTGTTGACCTTCTGTCGGCCGCTATTCGCGCCAGACTAACCATCTCCGTTCCTCGTCATTACCCCAACAATCATATCGTCTCTAAGGCCTGCCTTGAAGTAGCTTTGAAATTGACATTTGATTCTTCAATAGCCTTTACGACCTGTCTTTCGGGACGAAAACGCGATGGCGTCCTCAAAACAAGCCGAGCAACATAAAAGAGGTCAATCCACCGGCACCGTGAATGCGCTGGGCCCAAAGCCGAAGAGAGCTCCGTTTGGCGATGTCAGCAACACAGCAAAGACCCTGAATGCGCGAGATGATTTAGCCCTAGCGGGTAAACCTGTCAAGGTAGAAACCGTCAAGCATTTGGTACAAGCCAGCCAGGCACCAGCTCAGGGCACGTTTTTCAAAGAACCGGCAAAACAGATCAAGGTTCACATCAACCCAGCAAGTGATCCTCCTGCTAGAGCACCGCAAACCGACAAACAAGCCACCTCGAAGGACAACACTAGCATATACCAAGATCCACAAGTTCAGAACAATCAACCATCCAGACCTGCAACCAGCTCAAATACAACTATTGATCAAACCAATGTTGCGACCTCTCGCCCCAATCTTGAACCACGACACCACAAGAGCCAGCCACAACTGAAGACTGCACAACCAGTGTTACGTAGAACACAAAGCAAGATTTTGGATCAAGGCGTCTCTATTGCGGAAGGGATTCTTCCAAATGAGCCTATCTACGAGGATGCTCGAGAAGACCAAGGCCCTACTGCTGCAGAAGGATACGAGCAATACTTGGCTCTCCTTGAACGAAAGAACGTAGAGCCCGTCTATGACGAACCTCAACCGGAGCAGGGCGGTGTTGACATCAGAGATCGCGAGTTACCAGCGCCGCCAATTGCTTCCGAGACAGAAGAGTACTGGGAGGATGAAGAAGAAGAGATATACGAAGAGCAAGGCTACTCCACAGCACATTCCTACCGTTCTCGGGGAGACAACACAACTGGTGGTGCGACCACTGTCTTGTTCCCCAAGGTCACCAAGAAGGCCGAAAAGGAAATCCTGGAAGCAAAGATCATAGTGGAGGCCGCTCGAACGCAAGAGGAAATTGAGGATGAGGCTTGGGACACGAGTATGGTGGCTGAGTACGGTGAAGAAATCTTTGAGTATATGCGAGAGCTTGAGGTAAGAAGACTTCCATCCTGCGAATGATCGCGTCACATATGGCAACCACTAAGGCAACCCTCTTGGGCTGTCTGTTGGCCACTGTTTACCTTGGTTTGCTTGCATGTTTACATCTATAATTCCAATGCTAACCAATCTTGTATCATAGAAGAAGATGCTTCCCAACCCACACTACATGGATAACCAAGCTGAGATCCAATGGTCGATGCGTTCCGTCTTGATGGATTGGTTGATTCAAGTTCACCATAGATTCTCTCTACTCCCAGAAACCTTGTTTCTTTGTGTCAACTACATAGATCGCTTCTTGTCTCAAAAAATCGTTTCTTTGGGCAAACTTCAATTGGTTGGGGCTACAGCTATTTTTGTTGCCGCCAAGTACGAGGAGATCAACTGCCCATCTGTTAGTGAGATTGTATACATGGTTGACGGAGGCTACACCGTTGATGAAATTCTCAAGGCAGAGCGCTTTATGCTGAGCATGCTCTCATTCGAGCTTGGATGGCCTGGACCAATGAGCTTCCTGAGACGTATTAGCAAGGCCGACGATTACGATTTGGAGACTAGAACACTGGCTAAGTACTTCCTCGAGGTTACCATCATGGATGAGCGATTTGTCGGAAGCCCCCCTAGTTATATCGCTGCTGGTGCTCATTGCTTTGCTCGCTTCATGCTAAGAAAGGGTGACTGGGTAAGTTGCATAGGTCTCTCTGGAAGAACAAATGCTAAATCCACACAGACTCCAGCCCATGTTCATTATTCTGGCTACACCTGGACCCAGCTGAGGCCCTTGGTATCTATGATACTTGAGTGCTGTGAACACCCTCAAAAGCACCATGCTGCCGTATACGACAAATATGCCGATCGTCGGTATAAGAGAGCGTCCAAATATGTAGAAGAGCACCTCGCGAAGGGTTTTGTCCTACCATCTATTCAATTGCCACCAACTCGCCTCTCGCTCCCTACAATGGAAGATGTCCATGCCCACATGCCCTTTGAGACTCGAGATTCTTTCAAGCGCATGGTCCAGGTTAAGAATTAGGGCATCGACCACCAATCATCACACTATCGCTTCTCTTCTCTGTATATTATTGGACCGGACACGGTGTCAGCACGTCGATATGTCGATATTGTATCTCCTACCCACCACATCTGGATCCGCCATACATCAACTACAAAACCTCATTAGATTGCACTGCTTCTCACCTGGCAGCTGCTTTGCATAATGTCATCTGAAACTTTCAATGACTGCATACTTTCATACTTGCAGATGGCCGTTCATTCTCGAAAAGTGCTTTCGGACATAGCCCGGCCGTCTCACCTCAAAATTACATCTGCTTCCTAGCGTAACGATGCCCACGATATGACGAGACCATGAATATATCCAGTTTACCTCGCTCCCGCTGAGCAGGCCCAACTCTCGGTGGAAAATAGAAACCTGGGATTCCGTAATTCTTGTTCTCCTGTACCCACATTTCTACTTGTAATTGTTTTTCCTTTGTCTTCAAGATGGCACGGCGTCGTTGGTGTATTGGAAGGGTTTCCCATCAAGAAAGATTAGTGATAGAGAGTATGCAATGGTACTTCTATGGCTTTGACCTTTAGCATGTCTTTACTGTGTGTGATATACAGTGTTGTGTGAAGTGAGGTGTGAGACCAAGTGCAGGTATTAGTAACATTGCCATTCGCCCGGCTACATCACAGCAAAGGGGAGACACTACTCTCCTTTCCCCCTATGCATGGACATCCCAGTGAATCCACACCTTTCGTCCAAGCCCGCCGCCAGGAACGCCTCCAGATCATGTGTCTCGCACGCAATATTGTTCATCCGAGATCCGCTAATCTTTTCTGGGTCCGGCAGACGAGTTATGCGCAAAACCAACACGCATCCCTGTCTGTGCGGCGAGTTTTCAGGGAAGCTTGGCCGGTGTGCAGCTGGGAATAAATTTCTTGCGGGCCTGGTGTCCGAGACGAGCTTCAAGCTAGAAAATTATCAGAGCTTCATCTTTTGCGCCGCTCGTCTTCTACCCCGTCTTCCCCAGACACACCTCCCCTCCTACGCTTCGTGACATTCGTTCTGTATCCATTCTTCCTTGGTGACAGAAAGTCTTAGTGACTTAGATTTGTGTGCGTTGAGATACCTCGAAATATCTGTGCGCGACTTCGGCAGGCTTGCTTGCTTGCTTTTGGCGCCCTCGTGCATCTGTCTGTGGGCTGTTGTCGCACCCCATTCTTCACCAGCAACAAATCGCGCAGAGTTTTTCTTCATTCTGTGACCGGGCAATCCGCTTCATTCGACTGGGACAGCGACCTTATCTTGCCTTAAATAGCGGTCTGTGTGGTTCTGGACAGGGCAAAGGACACGATGACGGATGTTACCAAGGTGAAGGAGGTCGTCAAGGAGTCTTTGGTGGGCGCTGAGCAAACAGATGATGTACAGCTGTCTGCGCAGTCGAAGGCGACCTTTGATAAGAATGCAAAGAAAGATCCAGAGTCTGGAGAGCTTTTTATGGGCGAGGAAGAGTTTATCAATGCCGTCGCACCACAAGGAGAGGATTACGTGAGTCAGAATTCTTGTCCTTTCTGAAGTGCTCAACACAGTTTGAGCCATTGACTAACGTTGTTCTACCAATTGCAGCATAAAATCAAACGCGAACAGTATGCTATTCTTTTCAGCATTGCAGACCGGAGGAACACTGGCAAAATCAACCTCTTCGATTGGGGTACCTTCGAAAATCTCCTTGCCAAGCCAGACGCAGAGTACGAAATTGCCTTTCGATTATTTGATGTGGACCAGACTGGATTCGTCAAATATGATGACTTGAAGAAACTGTACGAGGGAAAGGGATCAGAAAGTATACCTTTCGACTGGAATTGTGAATGGGCAAATTTATACAGTGGTGGAAAGAAACGACGACATGACCTTACATATCCTCAATTCGCGCAAATGCTTAGAGGTCTACAGGGAGAGCGGATACGACAAGCTTTCCATCACTTTGACCAGGACGGCGATGGGTTCATCGAGCCTGAAGACTTCCAACGCATCATCCTTACCACTGCCAAGCATAAGCTTTCAGATCACCTTCTCGAGAACCTACACACCCTGTGTAATATTTCCACTGGTACTAAAATTTCCTACGCCAATGTTCGTGCATTTCAAAACATGATCAGAGAAATGGATTTGGTTGAGATGATCATTCGACAAGCTACAACACACAGCGAGGATGGCAAGATCACACGGACAGATTTCTTAAATGAGGCTGCGCGCATCACTCGGTTTTCCTTGTTCACGCCTATGGAGGCCGATATTCTCTTTCATTTCGCAAGTCTCGATGAACCTTCCGGTCGACTTGGTCTCGGCGACTTTGCTAAGGTCCTCGACCCTTCGTGGAGAAGCCCCCTCTACCACGCGCTCAGGGAAACAACCACCGTAAGTGTGGCCAAGGCAAAGACCGCAACACAAAATGTTTTGCACTCTATTCTAGAGTCTGTGCATCATTTCAGTCTGGGCTCGTTGGCTGGTGCTTTTGGAGCATTCATGGTCTACCCCATTGATTTAGTCAAGACTCGAATGCAAAATCAGCGATCATCTCGCGTTGGTGAAATGTTGTACAAGAACTCTTTGGATTGTGCAAGGAAGGTCATCAAAAATGAGGGCTTTACTGGACTCTACTCAGGAGTCCTGCCGCAATTAGTGGGGGTGGCTCCAGAGAAGGCCATTAAGTTGACAGTGAACGATCTCGTAAGAGGTCATTTCTCAGACAACAGTGGTAAAATTAAGCTCTGGCAAGAAATATTGGCCGGTGGTTCCGCTGGGGCTTGTCAAGTCGTACGTTTTTCCTTTCGCACTAGCGCACCAATGACACATGCTAACGCTAAAAATAGATATTCACAAATCCCCTTGAAATTGTCAAGATTCGTCTTCAAGTCCAAGGAGAAGTCGCCAAAAATGTTGAAGGCGCTCCTCGCCGATCGGCTATGTGGATTGTGAAAAACTTGGGTCTCGTCGGTTTGTACAAAGGTGCCTCAGCATGTCTTCTCCGTGACGTTCCATTCTCTATGATCTACTTCCCGACCTACAACCATCTCAAGCGTGACTACTTTGGCGAAAGCCAAACAAAGTCCCTTGGTATATTCCAACTTCTCACCGCGGGCGCTATAGCCGGTATGCCAGCTGCGTATCTCACCACGCCTTGCGATGTCATCAAGACTCGTTTGCAAGTCGAAGCTCGAAAGGGTGATGCCCAATACACTTCTCTTCGCCATTGTGCGCAGACTATCTACCAGCAAGAAGGTTTCAAAGCTTTCTTTAAGGGTGGACCTGCTCGTATCCTTCGTTCCTCGCCTCAATTTGGTTTCACGCTTGCGGGTTATGAGGTCCTGCAGAACTTGTTGCCCATGCCAGGAAGTGCTAAACACGAAGAGAAATTGCAGCAGGGTATTTCTAGTATCAGTGAGACGTTGCCAGGTCAAGAGGGACCAATCAGCTACTTGAGGAGTCGGAATGCACTAAAGATAATTTTGGATTTGGATGAGGACTTTGGAAGGACAAAGATGCCAGGCGGACGGGAGGGGTGGGCGAAGTTGCCGAAGATTGTTGGCGGTTCGAAGTAAATAGGGCGAAGGAATCAAGGGCTCAGTGTAAGTTGGAGAAGAATGAAAGGCAGAACCCAGGCGTTTGACGACAGAATTCAATGATTTGATGGGTTTGGATGGGGCTGTGATCGGAAGGCTGCATACTGGCGTGGTAACTGCTTGCTGGATTATAGGCTTATTGGGTTAAATGGGGAGATGGTATAGATTGAGATACACCTCGTCGGCACCTACATACACCTATACACCTAGATCTATAGAGAAAACTCACTGCTCATGAAGACTGAGGAGACTTGTTGCGGATATTGCATAGAGAAGAAAAGAAATTGGATTATGTTGTATATACTACTTGGATTCAGATGGGGTGCCTTTGCTCAAAGGCTTTCGTACAGGATTTATTGCTACTGAAAGTTATATCTGCATCATACCTTACTTCACTTTATATAGTCACTTTATTACTTATAGGCACAAAATCCAAAAACCTGACTTCGCGTCTTCACCAGAACATAGGACAGCGGTAGTGATCTTAATATAGAAGCAAAGGGCTAGTAGCTACGAGCTTGTATGATACAAAGCTGTTATTTTCTCTACCAGGAACCACTTCCATATGTTTACTACACGGCCTTCTTTCTAAAACTTGAATACAAGGGCTTGGGTAAAAGTTAAAGTCTAATGACCTGTAAGGTTATAGGATATCATAACGACGATATTCATGGTAAGCGATGGTGTTGGCTATATCCTCCCATATAAGATTACTGGGAGGATATATTAATTTAGATTAGAGCTTAATCATCCACAAGTGTGAGAGCTATGATGTCATATATCACAAGCCTTATTAAAAATAAGGAGTAAAGAAAACCGGGTACCTTGGTTCATGATTCAGAAGTGTTTATTAAATGTCCTTTAAGGTCCGAGGAGGTTTCCAACTACTTGCAATTACTACAAGCCCCCTAACCCTTCAACCTTTGAATATATAGTGCAAGCTAATCCTTCTTATTCGTTGACCTACCCCTCCACTTTGTCCCCTCCACCTCCCCTTTTATATCCCTCCTCCCTTTAACCCGCAGTCCCAGATTCGTTCTCTCATCCTCATAGTCCCTTCTTTGATTTCTGCTTCTATCTCAACATTCTCCTGGTCATCAACGTGACCTGAGCTACGTAAGAAACCAGGAAATGCTCTACCACAAATGCCCACATTGACGTTGTAGCGTGTCCCAGCTCTTGTTTCCCCGCGCCATCTATTTCATTTTCCCTTTCATGACTACAAGATTGAAATCAAGAGTGTGGACAAATATAATATACTATATTATATAGATTTCAGTTCACCAGATCGCCACGTTGACCGCAAAGAAAAAGGCTGAGATATAACCCGATAGCATTCCAACATATGGTAAAAACCAAGAGAGCCGGAGGCGCCATGCCTAAATTCATATTCATCTTGTGAGGTTGTAATGTAGTGTAATATTTGCAGGTGAACAAACAAGAGAGGGCTTGTCCGTAGTGTCGGCACACTTGGCAACCACCCCAGCCTTGTTGATTGTCTGCATAACCTTTTATAAACGTTAATTGGATTTTTATATAAAGTGGTGCCTTTAAATATAAAGCCATCGAGGGTTCCTTTTAGCATTTCAAGAACATATGTTGTTCAAGGGAGGAATTGTTTCTTAGTGGACTAAAAATTGTATAAAATGCTTCAATCGCCCAAGAGTAATCTCTCAAGCTACACACTTATCGCAAATACCTATCGATAGCCCTATCTTATCCTGACGCTTTTATTGTTGCTAAAATGCCTGTGACGTTACTTCCCCACTGTAAGGTGATTTTAGTGCGGGGGATGTGGTGAGATTAAGCTCAGGGCCTGTCCACGCTAGTAGTCGCCAACCCCAAAACATCCCAGTGCTGACAACATCCTGTTTCCTTGCTTAACACATATAGTTCTTTCCAAAGACGGGAATCAAGATGATCCCATCCATATTTCTCTACCATTTCATGCTTTTCGAGGATGGCTGACCTGGCAAACATGGAGGCCTTACGACCGACGCCTGAAAAGCCTGCTGGCTTTGATCCTACAGCCCTCCAACTTGCTACTAATATCGATCGAATAGGATGCGAGAGGTATTTCTAAATTTCCTTGATAGATCAATTTATTACTATTTTGTATCTTTCTGACGCAACATAGAGTTGTACCAATGAAAGTGCTCGTTCTCGGCCTCTCGAGAACTGGAACCTCCTCCGTTAGACAAGCCTTCTTCGACCTTGGAATCCACGATGTATACCACTACACTTCCATTATAAATGACAACCCCCCTGATGCGAAGCTCTGGGTTCGTGCTCTTGAGTGGAAGCTGGAAGGGAAAGGCACATGGGAGAAGAAGGATTGGGACGCATTACTTGGGCACTGCATGGCCCTATCCGACCACCCATGTCTCACATTCTGTGATGAGTTGCTCCAAACATATCCAGATGCGAAAGTTATTCTTACGGTTCGTGATGATGTTGATGTCTGGCATAGCTCAGTGATGGAAACAATATGGCCGTTTGTGGAACGATTGATCCTCCCGAATGTGAGCATTTGGAGGAAGATTTGGAGATCCTTCTTGCCCCGGAGTCCTTTCCAGCGTATGAACGAGCTGTTCCATCTCAATTCGAATGGGATGTATTACAAATTTCCTACTCATGGGAAGGAGTTCTACTTTAAGCACAATGATAAGATACGGGCAAGCGTGCAGAAAGAAAGGTTTTTGGAGTACAATGTCAAGCAAGGATGGGGGCCGCTTTGTGAGTTTCTAGAGTGCGACGTCCCTGAATGGCCATTTCCACGAGTCAACGAGAGAAACACCTTCATTGCACATCAGATGAGCTTTGCAAGTAGCCTCAATATGGTGGTTGCGAAGAACATGAGCAAGTACGTTGCTACTGGCTTAGCTATTATGGTTAGTGCTCGGTATTTGGTCAAACGGTATAACTGAAAGCACTCCAAGGTGTGATAAGTTGAAAGGTTGAGTGGGAATTGTGGAAGTTACATTGCTAATAGAACTATAGACTGGCAATATGTTGCACTTCTATTCCATTCATATTGCCACGTGATATACTTCTTTTTCCATTGGTAATGTACCACCACACACCTTTCAACATTTTCCCAATGGTGCAAAAAGCTTTGGAATCTCAAAATTGTGAGGTGGGGTTGGGCTTCCATTCCACGCGACACCGTTGTGATGTTCAACCAGCGTGATAGTGTATCTTCGTATGCCAACGACAGCGACTGGCAAAATGCTTTCAAGCTAGCTACCTGCTAGATATTAGTGGATATAACTAGTTTTCAATGGCGGCCCTTCCGACAATTGCTTTGAATCGTTTCTTTGTTGTTCAACCTGGGGCAGTTCTTGATATTCTAATCCTTCCATAAAGTTGCCGTTAGATGTGCAGCCTTCCATGCAAACTTTCATATCGTTGTTCGCGATACCTCGGTTTCGACCACAGTAGGTCTTCAGGCTGTTCATATTCAACGATTCTAGGTCAGCTGCCAAGACAATAGAATTGTCTTTGATTAAGAGGTGATGCGCGTATGTGGCAAGTAGCGCGAAGAGAATTATCTCTATAGCCGTATATATTCATG
This sequence comes from Tricladium varicosporioides, assembly GCA_021365295.1. NCBI lineage: Eukaryota > Fungi > Ascomycota > Leotiomycetes > Helotiales > Tricladiaceae > Tricladium > Tricladium varicosporioides. The sequence continues at coordinate 963,803 of JAJTIW010000009.1, read as the reverse complement.
TAGAGGAGTCTGCTTTGAACATTCTTGTCGGCAGTGACTGAGCATGAATTTATTTCGTACTCCATGGCCTCGAGGATCTGCTTTGATGTGGCGTTCATTTATCTGAAGATATGGCTTGCAGGTGTGGCGGATTGCGGGTCATCAAAAGATTAATCGGGTGTGAGTAAGCTGAGGCTCGAAGAGAAGTAAAGCTTACACACTAAAATTGATGCGTTTGTACTCTATCAATTAATAGAAGTGCTAACGGTTTGCAAGGCGTGGTTTGGACGGGGACAAATCAGAATTTGGTTCCGAATAAAGGTTGAGGTTGGCTTGGGAGCGAGAATTTTGATCAATTCACTTCAATACTGATAACTATATCACTAAAAACTTAGCTTATGCCAACACTCGCCAATTCCTCGGTCAATGTGCTAAAAGGAGGATGATGTTTGCCACCGCCCTCAATATTGAAATGATGAATCAAGATCTTAAGCACTCCAAAGTAAAAGCTTGTTGTCCCTTGATCTCCAATATGGCTCCCACTAGTACTTGAATGAGTATGATGTAGCACAGTTTCCACCAGGTGTGCAACCGAAATATCTCTAAAAGGAGTGTTTCAATGCTATCAAACGCGAGGCGTCAGAATTAGATGTAATTACAGAGGTATTAAGCAAGAAAATAATTGTGGAGATAGAAATGTGATTACCAACTGCAGGAGGTGGTAGTCTCGACGATGTAAAACACCTGCGAGTAAATTGTGTAGGGCGAACGAGTGTGTTTATTGAAGATTACCAGCTTCTATTTAGCACCTTCCTCGTAAGGCTAAAGCTTGGCCTAGGTATCACCTAACGGCCGCCATGCTGGTACTTCGTTCGCGTAAGAACTTCTGACTAACAGTCCAAATCTCATAAAGACTTACATGCAATTATTCTTCGCCTCTCTCAAACGGCTCAATGGTTTCTCCCTCTATCGTCATCATGGAGTTTTGCAACCATTCAACATACCCAGGAAACCCAGAGACACTTCCATATACCGAAGCCCGGCCCACACCTCTCACGCCCTCAAACAGCTTCAACACTTTGTAATCCGAACTCCCAAACTGCGCCTGGAACACTTCGATTGTTAACTCTTCTTTGCCCGTAAACGCATCCGTAGCTTTCGCTACTGAGAAGTTTGGATCGCAGTCCAATCGGATGCGGATATGATACCGGGTGATGAGGGCAATAAGAGCGGGGTTGCTGATAACATCGTAGTACATACGGAGCCTTGGCAAATCAACTAGGAGGTTGTGGTGTGCCAAGAAGGTATTGCAGCCATAAAGCATCTGCTGTGTTTCTTTGTGAACTTTGCGACATGTAGAGAGGATTTGAGGATATATTCCAGCATCACCGAGGAGTCGTGGGGTAGAGATGGAGGGGATGATAAGGAGTTGTTGGTAAATTTGATTGCGGATTTCTCCGGGGAGGTCCAGAAACCCAAGAGATGGCATTTTGCGTTCAAGAAATGTTAGGGATATGAGTATCGATATTGCGAACTGACGAATCGTTATTTAATACGAAGTGATGTAGGGGGGGAGGGGAGATACCCAGGTACAAAAGAACGGTTGAAGGGATGTCGTCCCAAATGAGCTAAGATAAGCCTCCCGTTGCAACGTTTGCAGGGATCATGATAACTTTAAATCCTCAACGGTTACCGCCACGTGAGTGCCCCTGCTGACAAGGGCACGCTCAGAGCTTTAACTCAACTTCATCCCGACTTCAAAAGTCGGCTTCAACAACTCTCAAATGCAATAAACAACGTGCTGCCAACATGGCAGCCTCATTTCTCAAACTTGTATCGGCTTTATTTGGCTGGGTGTACACATTCTGCTGGTCGCTGTCCTTTTACCCACAACCGATCCTAAATTTCCGTCGACGTTCTACGAGCGGTACAACCATTGACTTCCCCTCGATCAATACTATCGGCTTTTTAGCATATTTCACATATACTACGGCGTTTCTATACTCACCAGAGATCCGACAACAATACGCACAAAGGAACCATGGTCATGTTGCAACTGTGCAATTCAACGATTTCGCCTTCGCAGGCCATGCGCTCGTCATCTCTACAATAACTTTGTCGCAGTTCTTCCTGCCTATATGGGGCTTCGAGAAACGAGGCAGACGAGATCCAGGTGCAAGAATAAGCAGGGGCATAATGGGTGTTATTGTTGGAAGTTTCGTTGGCGTTGCAACCGTTGCGATCATCGTCATCGCAAGACATGACGAAGACGCTCGGACCGGATGGGCTTGGATCGACGTGGTTTGTCGCCATTTTTCTGTAAATCCTAAGGCATTACTGATTTTCCGCATATAGATGTATGCTACTTCCTACGTGAAACTCTTCATCACCCTTGTCAAATACATGCCTCAAGTCCTTATAAACTACCGAAACCGCTCGACGAAAGGTTGGTCAATAGCGCAAATTCTTCTTGATTTTGTTGGCGGTGTGCTTTCGGTATTGCAACTAGCAATAGACAGCTATGAAGAAGGAGACTGGTCCGGTATTACAGGAAACCCCGTGAAGTTAGCTTTGGGAAATGTCAGCATTTTCTTTGACATAATTTTTATTATTCAGCATTACTGCCTGTACAATAAACCAAAGGATAAAGAATTAGAAGAAAGAGAAGAAGATGCTTTGCTTTCGGATTCGATGAGCGAGCAGAGGACCATGTAGGACAGCATATTACGATGACGTTGGCCATCGCAGGCAATATTGACATTTTGGCAAATAATACCCTTTTTATAATGCAAAGGAAGCTGCGGGCAGATTGTTAGCTTCATAATCGTTATTCTATAAAACATATCATGCTTAGGGCGTTTACTCTTGCAATCGGAACGAAAACGCGCACCGATTTTTTCCCTTTTGGTTATGCAAGCAAGACCACCTTCCACTCTCGATCTACTCTGGCCCAGTCGACAAGATATATCCAGCCAAGCTCTCGGCGATATGCATGTGGGCCGCGCCGAACGATCAATAATAGATTAATAATGGGTAGCATGGCAAGTGAGCTACCGTCCATGTCGAAGTAGTTCTTCTGCTCCCCAGATGTACCTGCCCTTATACGCATTCCCGACAAAGAGATCGCAATAAACTCGAATAGAGTATTTGTATCGGATAGAGAGGATGTCACTTCTCTTTCAAGTTGGACTGCATCCCCGCAGATTCCGCCGACAAATTCCCCTTTTGAATCAACGAGGCGAAGGCCTGACTTGCGAGGCTCCTTTACAAGGCGAAGAAATCCGGTTTGCGTCCAAGTTAGTAGCACCCCAGGCTTGAGGTAGTCCAGACAGTCGTTGATCTGAGAAAATAGAGCAGAATTTTGTTTATTTTTGATAGCAACAGAGATCATGTTTATCATCCCTTCAAAAAACGCGTGATAATCCTGCCACTGTGAGTTGAAGCTCTCACGTAGGTGTGAAAAACTGCTATTCTGGAGCTGCACAGTAAGAGATGACTTTGCCACACATCCCTCGCTACAGGCAATAGCCATGTATACTTGCCAATCGTTATCCATAGTGGTTCCTTTATGACTGTTGACTGCCTCAAACACGTTGGTAGATACATTGCGTTGATACCAAGGCACCAATGATCCATAAAGACTGGTATTTTGATAGGCGACGTGATCTCCATGGTTCATAACTAAGGACCACGACCAGCTAGGCAAACCAACTCCTGGCACTTCAAAACACGTAATAAAGTCACCGATATCGGCATACCATCGTAGTGCTCGATCAAAATCAATGTGAGGGAGTCCGTTTGAGAATTGATCTCTTGGGTCATATAACGCTTTTGAAATACCAACAAACGCATAATAAGCATCTGATGGATATGTGAGAGACCGAGAAGTATAGTTTCCGAGGTGGCGCGAGAAGGCCTTAAAAGGTGAATCGTCTTCGGAAATTAGAAGTCCGTGTGAGCTGAATTCATTACGAATCTTTTCAGGATTGTATTGATCCTCGTGGCAAATTGATTGTCCGCACTCGAAAAAGGCTCGCACATTTGTGAAATAAAGCCGCCGTCTTGAAAGAACAGCTTCTTGATAAGTCCATCCGCGAGTGGACCATCGAGTGAGAGGATCGCCTTCAACTTCTTTAATAACATTTGTAATCTGAAGGCCTGATACGCTTTCATGGTGTTGAAATATGCTCCGGCGGTGGCCAACCCCGGGAATTCCAAAGTCCATGCTATCTCCATATGCGACTATAAGCACAAGTCGAGCTGACAAATAGACGTCACCCATTGCTTCAATTTGGTTCTTCTTGTCATCTGGATCGTCTTGAATGATACAAAGTCGGTCTGCCCACAAATAACGCTCTCCTAGCTGCAGACAAACACTTATGGCATCTTCTATGGTCTTTGGCATTTCTGACGCAGGGAGTCCACCCTCTTCCTTCATCTGTTCAATCGTAGCACGAGTAGCTGTGAGCAGGGATGGACGGAGATCAGAACCCCATACGTAGCTGAGAGCAACGAAGTCGCAAACAGCTTTTTGTTCAATGCATCGCCGAAAAACATCGATAACTCGGAAACCTTGTGGTAAGTTGTTTTTGGTATGGCCACCACATTCTTGATGTCTTTCATTGCACCTAGTAATATCTTGTTTTAGATGATTCCATGAAACCATCTCTCCGACGTAGGGTAGGTTTAAAGCTTCATCCTGTCAGTAATGGGAGAGTGCAATTGGACAGCAAACAATACTCTCATCCTCGACACATATGTGAAGATCTACTACCCAAGTAAACGATGTGCTATTCCCATCGCTATATTGCGCATATACCTCGGCCAAGGAATCGGGCCCTGTCTCCCTCCAGTTCGCCAAGTCAAGAACGAGGGCTGACCGTGATATTTCCAGATCAGAAAATTGGGTGGGATTGATCGCATTCGAGATTATATTTTTTACCATACGACAAAGCGGGCACTCTGTTATCGTCCAGCCATCAACTATCAGACCATTCCGTAAAGGAAACCTATACTTTTTGCGAATATCCGACTCTACACAAAGCATTAAATGGCCAAACCGCAAGTGTTGACAGGTATCACACACAACTTGGGAAGAATAGATTTTCAAAGAACAGCGGGAGCATGGCTGATGAAATAACTTATTGAGTTCATCTGAAGTGGCTTCGCCGCCATTAATTTCCTGGAAAGTGACACAGTATGCACACTCTTTGTCCATCGAGTGGCTGGTGGTTTATTGAAAGTGTTTCCACAGTAATATATGTAATTTTCAAGGACAAGTGCACACTTTAAGGTTTGCCGTGGAGAGTGATCTGCCCGAATCCTACTGTCTGTTAGGGTTGGAGATTTTTGAAAGGGGAATCGCAGTCGAAGGAGATAGTAACGTGCTTTAGCTCGCTGTTCCGACAGGGTAGTTGCTACTGCCTATACTGAAATAAACACCACAGCGAATTTCTGAGCACTCAGACACTATTCCATCCTAGCTCGCAGCCCCCAAATGCTACTTGCTATGTTAGATCCTTTTCCCAGACTTACGCAGCCCCCGTAAATCATTTGCGATTTATCTATACAGTTATATCGTAAATAATCCATGCAATTATATCTCCCGAAATGCCTCCTCATGAAACATTCAAGACGTTAAGTAGAATCTTGCGTTTCCGTATCGCTGGAACTTTAGCCATAGCTCAGACACTCCTCGAATCTGCTCTCAACTCGCCTCTCAGCGCCGGCATACTTCTATACGACTTGGAAAATCACTGTAATCCTGAATCTCTTTAACTTACATACAGTGGATCTGCAAATTTGCAAGTACGTTAAAGCTTCGAAGAGCAACTTCACTGGAAAGTGCGTTTTGGAGGTCTTCCTTGTGACAAAATTTATCTTATGCTGAAAGCTATCATAAAACTACCCAAGGCCTCATGCTCATATTATCCATTTCTCTAAGCAGCTACCTCTGAAAGGCACAAGAGAAAAGGGATCTATCACCCGAAGACTGTCCAAATAACCCAAGCACCCTAACTCCTTGCCGCGTACAATCTCAGTCATCCATCGTGGTCGATTCTTTGTTAGCTTTCAATTGTCTAAGTTATTTGGTAAGCTTTTGTCCGGATGAGGTTTCAAGGGGGAAGACAGCAATCGAGCAGGACGGAAAAGGCCCAGATCGACCAGGAAAATATTAAGACGGATTGTAAGCACTAACCTTTCCTCTTCCAAGTAAGTCTCTAATTCAGCTTGTGCCTTCTCATACTCTTCGCATAGGTAACATATATTGAATCTTTGTAAAACATCGAACAAAGCGTCCTCGCAAACAAGGGGATTGTTGCTCTCGCAGCTGACTCGGGCTAGGTGGGTGTGGCCACAATCGTACTTCCACGCGACAATGAAGCACATGCTATGCTATTGTGTTCCGGAATATTGTAAATTCGGCTCGAATAACAGTGATTTAAAGTGACTGATGGACTGTGCAAGTCGATTCACGATTGTCGCGATGTTCAGGTATTATGTTGAACTGGATTATCCAGCGAAAGTGACTATTGTAGGATTCGTCCTCAAATCTAGACTCTGTTAGTATTGATATACTTTTTGCGATCAGCGTTGCTCACGATTTTTGGCGGCTCTCTCATGCATGTAGACGTTTTGTTGAAGGGGAATTGATATACTTGAGGATATCGTCAACTAACCGACCACGATCAGTTTGGCCGCTGGCGATTGAATACTTCGAGTCATTTCTCACGAAGTGTAGCCGCAGCCTCATGCTTTCTTTCCTCCTGGCTTTGACCCGTTCCTTCGGCGGCTGAGCATTTCTTTTCCCTGAACTCTTCTAAAACGTTCAGCATTTGAGTTTTGTTTCTCTCTGCCTCTTTATACTTTTCTGCTTCTAGGCAGAGATCACACGGCTGCGGAATTACAATGCGCTGGACCTTTTGGTTGATGGGTTCGCAGCAGTATGGATTTTCGATATCGCACGAGTCGCGAAACATGACTATGACTAGTTAGCGACCTTCTCTGAGGCCTCGTTGCAGTACCTCTTACAACTGTGACCACATCCTAGTGCTGTATATCTCTCCACTGTCAGGCGGCACATCAAGGGCGATGCCTAAAAGAACGAGACTGTAGCCGTTTGCGAAAATCTTGAGATTCGTCGTGGGTTTTCGGCATAGATGTATTTTCCTCTTACTAGTAGGCAAGATAAATCTTGGAGATGAAAATCCCCAATATCTTCTTTTATGCAGGTGTTATTCTATAATTTGCAGTGGCGCCTTCTGGATTAAGCTACATCTCATGTTCGGAACATTGCCTGTCACGAAAGGGTAAGAACAACCCTTGACGATAGAATATCACACATATACCGTCTTTAGTTGCTTCTAAAACGTTAAGATACTTAATTAATTTGGTATTATGTTTTACAGATCTCTGGTTGTTCCTTCTCTCTTTCTTCAACAAAGTTGGGAACAACATATGAGATCAATGTTTCTGAAAGCAATATATATCCTCGATTGTTCACACATCAATCTGTGTCAATCAAGCTGTTACCTTCGTGCTTTATATTAGAGGCTTGTCTAAAATGTATAATGTTCAATATAACTCCATCAAATGGCAAACGATATGTCTTAGAATGCCAGTCGGCGTATTGCCGCCCAGATACACAATATCTTTAACTAAAAGCATATTGAAAGATGTGAGCAATGCCAATTAGTCTGTTGAGAGCCGACCACCTCCTGGGAAGCTGTACATAAAGACAAAAAAGCTTGTCCTAGTCCACCCATCAATAATATTTATTGAGCGAGCCATATTTCTGCTGGTGTTTTCCCATAGCCCCTCCTATGGGGGAGGGGGGCTTGAAAGCTAATGTAGCCAATTATGGATGGTTCTTCGTAGGTTGAGAACCTCTGACACTTGAAACTTTCGAATAACGAATCAGGGAAAGGCGACATATTCGGATCCTTCACCCTGCTTCATCGCATTAGAATTACTCCTTCGATTGCCTCTCCGATCAAATTACCGCTCCTCTCACAGAAATTTCTTTTAAACCAAGGCCACATTATACCCAAAGTTACTTCATTAGCGTGCTAACCAGTTCGAGAATGGTTCAAAAGCCTTCGCAACACAAGAAGTCTGAGCTGGACCAAATATTTCAGCACCGCCAGCTTTGGATTATGGGACAAGTTGATGACAACCCACCAGAAGTTCGGTAATTCGAATGTCGCAAAAAACTCGGCTGAAAAGTAGGAAGATGGCTTGTCTACAAATCAAATTAGCTCGCAGTAGGTATTTCCGGTGGCAAGGGAGGCTTGAATGAGCACCGTCAAGAGGAAAAAGAAGGGTTAGATTGAAACTAGAAGCTAGGAATAACTTAGAGATGAATTAACTGGCAGTATCTCCATGCCGCTGAATATGGTGGTAAAAGGAATAGAGAACCATAATCCGAGAGTGATAACCTTGGTGCGTCGCAGATAAAGTTAATGATTATAGGCTTGAATTCTTCCGCAAAGAGGGGATAGAAGAGAAGATCATCCACACAAGCTAGAGCATTTAACTCCTTAGACGCTCTTTATTTCGATTAAGTGAAGCCTGTAGTGAAAACAATTTTCTCATTTGGTATGCTTATGAAATATCACACGAGAGTAGGGAAGAACTCCCTACAGAAGCTGGAATGGTTAAGTTATGAAAGCACTAAAGCACTTCGTGATCAGGTGATGCCGCACATGCAAAAGCACGTGGGCATGCGAGCTTTATAGTGACCGCTTTTTGTTAAAAGAAAGGTTATTCTAAATTATAACGAAACAAGATACAGGTAGGTAGGTAGTTAAAGTGATAGAGAAAAGATGAGGCTGAAAATCAGCCAAACTTCTATCGCTGGTTAACTATTCCTTGAAACTAGTTGATCATATCGCTTGTATATTGGCTATTTGCAGGGCAGCTGTGCAAGTTTGGAGGTTCGCCGGTTTGGCTTCCAAATAGTTAAACCGGTTGTCATCCGATGTTTCATGTGTAAAGGCTTATACTATGGGGAACTGCAGAGCGCGCAGGATCCATATGGTGGGGGCGGATGTGCAAGAGGAACGGGCTGAAAAGAAATCCTGGGAAGGTGATTCGCACTTACTAATCCAAGGCGCGCCTAATAGCAAACACATTTGAGGCACAGTCGAAGAAAAGGGACAGCAGCGCGCACAGGATGCGCATGGTGGGGTAAGACCACTCCGCCGGCGAACAGACGACTAAAGTCGGCAGAGGTGCATGAACCGTCGTGCATCAAGTATAGTAAATCGATCATAAAGTCTTTATCAACTAATCCTAGCAAAAGGCTATTGTTCCTACTTAGTTCAATCCCCCCCCCCTGCTGCATCAAAGAACCGGCGTATTTACTGGTAAAGGTACTAGGTTGAAATTGAGATGGCTAGTGTTTAAGGCGCCAAAACCAGCATTCTAAGTCACTGAATGAGAGGTGGTATAGGAACGGGATAGGCTGGAATAAAATATAAGGTGATGATTCAAATTAATTAATACAAGATGTCTAGCAGTGAACGCATTTGAGGCTTAGTTAAAGGAAGCGAAAGGTGTAGATAATATTAGGGTGCGCGGTAGGGGGGCCTCTGGATCCCATAGGAATCTACCACGAAAGCATCTCAGGTTCACTATTCACAATAACGCCATAAGGCTGAATTTGCCAGAACTTGTTGAATTTGAAAATGTATAAGTATCTCAGATTTTCCTGCTAGTGCCTCAAATCTATCACTAAACTGCCTTCACTGTCTTGAGATCGAATTCATTACGAAGCGCGACGCTACTTTAACTACCTCCCCTAGTTACAGATACCAATTTCACTCCTCACTCAAAGATTAATATGGCGGCTCTAGTCCCAGAAATCGCAAATGCTGTGCTAAAAGGTCTCTTTGGGGCTCTCGGTGTAGTTTTTGGTGCGAGAAATATCGTATGTATATATACTCCTCTATCAGCTGTACCGATTCCTCCTGATATGACCATCGAAGTAACCTTTTCTTGATAGGACTTACTTCAAGGGGAAGTCAATGACATTTTCAAGAAAACAACTCTTAAAAATGTTTGTATATTTTACCTCACCGGTATTCCTGGCAAGGTAGATCACAATACCGTTAACACGAATGCTTGGCTTAAATGTGAGTTCCCTACCATGAGTGAAGTTGTGCTAGTACATATGATCACTGATGCTTTGGTATTCAGGCGGGGATCAAGAAAACCTAATTGGGTCGTGGCTCAACGCTCCAACCGGCAAGTAAGTAGAAAAGTCCTCGCCCGCCTATATCATGTAGAGTCATTACTTCACAACCCCCAAAGTCCACAAAGTCAGAAATTCACTCTAACACCTGGAAAAAGGGATTTTGTGGTCTCAGACCCCCAAGGACGGGTTGGAGATATTACTATCAACTACGAACCAACAAATGCAAAAACATTCCCGTTCCCCGGTAGGCCCAACATTAAAGGCGGGGCGTTCGCCCAGAAAGACAACAACAACAAGCTTTTATTCGACGCTTGTGTAGACATGTCTAAAAAGGAATCCATTTGGGTTAAAGACTGCCACGGTAAAATAGTGATTGTTAATGTCTGCCAAGATGGATTTCTCGATGGAAGCTTTGGGGAAATCAGCACACAGAATATCATCGACCATGGGTGGGTATATTTCATGGCGCTGCCGGTAAAAGACGCCCCTAAACTGGGCAATGATCCAATGTGTTAGAAGGCAAGGTGAACGAGGAAACTTAGAGAGGATTCCCGAGTATTAGTGATAACAAAGCTGGGCTTCTTAAAAATTCTGGTTTATGATCTTAGGCTGGGATGAGAGGGTATGCAGTTCTTCGATGTTTAGTTTGTATTGTATTTATTTACTTTGTTTTATTAGTTGGGAACTGGAGTTTCTCTTGATCATGCAGAACTCATTTGTTTTTGTAGTATTTAGTTCTGGGGGTTTTAAACCAATTTGATACACGTACATCTGGAACTAATTATTGTCTTCTTGGTTTGCGAATCCTATGCCTATTGTCTATTCGGCTTTACCACCTCTTTTTCTTTCCTTTAATTTGCTTATACCTCTAGCATAGTATATTTCATATTTTAGGGGAATACTCTACTATAATATTCTGCCTTTTCTTTTTTGTTACCTTTAGTACGTTTTTTTCTCTTTTCGTTCTTTTATTGCTTATGCAATTATTGGATCTGTGTACAGTGAGAATTAATGGAGCAATTTCAAGGAGCAGGAAATTAGTAATTGTATTGTCTGAAGAGTGGAGAATAGAGCTCGCACGGAACGACATATATACATACAGAGCAGACGATAAGCCGAATATAGTACTGAAATATCATGCGATATTGACACTTGGGATCTTTAACAATAATGTAACAATTAGTAAGTTACTATTTTCAAAAGGGTTTAGTTATTGTTTTGCCACAGATTCCCCGTTATGTGCGAGACTGTATTCGCCTTTATCATGTTGTCTAATCAATCCTGATCTAACTATAGATCTACAAGCAATCTTTAAATAATGCTATTTATGTATTTCGTTGACGGGCCTCACTTTACATATCAGATCCTATTTCTATCCGTGATATTTAGCCATATTATCCACCCTGCCAATTATTTTTTCTAATCTGCTTAGACCAACTACCAACTCCCGCACGAGCACCGTCTTTACACCCCAAGAGCATATATTTGACTGCCACATCAAATCGTATTTCGACCAGGCCCACCTTTCTAAAGATGAGGAAAATCAGAACCATAACTTCGAAGATAAACCCGAATCAGAGTCAGAGCAAGAAACATACGAATGGGCTGACAAGGCTTCCACTTTTGTGAAGAAAGGTAAAATGGATAAGAAGAAGCGGAAGTCAGGCTGGGCTAAGATTGAAGTGAACCTGGAAGTCAACGTAGAGGACGTGAACACTAAAACGGAGAACAACCAAGGGGTACAGAATGATTCGAGCCCTGCTATTGACAAAGTAGAGTTTCCATTTAGTCTTATCCTTCGCTCCACCACTGCGAAAAGAGAGTCAAAACAAGAATTGAATAGCCATCAAGAGCATTACCAACCACTTATCATCCTCATTCGGGGTGTGCATAAATTCATGGAGGATAAGATCTGACATAGTATCCTAATAGAGCTTCAAGACTATGTGCAAAAGTGGACGAAGCAAGGGCATATGCTTTTGATCACCACCGATTGCAGTTCAAGAAGTGATCCCTATAGTTCAAGCCTTAAGGACTCATCAATCCTGTGTACTATCGGCCGCCATTCTACAAGAAGAGTCACTCGAATTGTCCCTGTTAAATCACAGGCACAAAGATCACTTCTCGAAGAGGACGAAGGAAGAGAGATTGAACAACAAAACGTCCGAAAATTACAAAGAAAAATACAACAGTATCATTCGATTGACAAAAACTCGGTCTTATTGCAACCACATACATTATGGTATCTTGATGAAGGAAGCCCAGCTTCAACACTATTACGGAAGAAGGTCTTGGATGGCGATGAATTTGAAGAAGTTGCAAACAGGATTGGCAGAAAACTTGAAGTTAACCACATTGAAAAAGTGCTCATTCAAGATGATCAAAACATCAAGGCTTTAGATAAGTGGCACCAACCTAGCGAGGACGATAGGTAGCTGAGTCTCCCTCCCAAGGCACAAGAGGCTAAGCCATGGATGGGGTCAGATGAGCCAAAAAGACTCGACTACCCTTTATGAGGCTATGTATTACTCTTGGGGCGATGGTACTAACAAAGAAGACATTATCTGCAATGGAAAACGACAACAAATAACTGCCAGTCTTGCGCCTCCCTGATAGGAATCGGGTGCTATGGGCGGACGGCATTTGCATCAACCAAAATGACATGGAAGAGCTTAAAAAACAGGTCATGTTCATGGCAGCGATCTATTCACAGGCTCAACAGGTATTATGTTGGTTAGGTGAAAATGAGGGAGATCACGCTAAGCATACATTTGACATCGCAAAGCGATTCTGTATGAAAGTTAAGCCTCTACCCGATAATGGGGAGGGAAAGGTCGCTATAGATGCAAAAAGAAATTGTGCCCAGAGTGACCTATTGGCTGATATCGGCAGGTGTACTGCTTCTTTAGCAGATGAATTTGAAGACGGTGATCCTAGAAAGATTTATACATCAACCTCGCCAAAAGCCTCGAGGCCTCAAGTGAGATATTTGGCGATGATGAGTTTGGAAGTGATTCGCTAGATCGATTACATCTGGAAAGATTCTTAGCGAAAATGAGCGAGAGTCGTAAATATCATGAATCAGCCAATATTGCTTTCAACAAAATGTTAGAACCTCATTCCATCCTCCAATAATCAATATTATTATACTGACTCTGTCCAGGGCAAATGGAGAAGGGCACACCAAAAATCGTATAGCGCTAGAAGAGCAGCCCATGCCCTCAGATTTCAAGGCCTTCGAAAAATGAAGACGTAGTCCAGCTTCAGCTAAAGCTAGTTATACTGATGACAAGATCAATCCGGCAGACAAAAGCATGCACAAACTGATATCGTTCCTATCCGAAGCAAGAAGACTCGATGAACTTGAGAACCCTGCCAAGCATCCCCTCTATAGACTTCAGCCTATGTCTGGGGAAGCAGTCCTCAGCGTTCCGATCATAGAAGTAAATTATAACAAAACGCTCGAAGATATTTACCTTGGACAAACAAGATCCCTTTCAAAGAGGCTGTTCAAATTGAAGGTAAAATATTGAGTTGCTATGGTTTCATCATCGACACCATAACATCAACCACTACCCCCATATCTCGCGACTCATTCGTATACTTCAACACACTTGTAAACTTCTGGAAACCCCTCATCTCCTGGTCAACACCTAAATACCCAACTGCAACCGATAAATTCAAACTCTACCAGCGCCTCTTAACATCGAACAATCTGGGCAGTCCATTTATGAGTGTCCTTGGCCCTGGACCTAGTGACGAAAACCTGCTTGCCGACTTCGCCGCTTATTGGATTCCGTTTTACAAAGCTGAACAGAAAGTGACCGTTGAAAAATGGTGGTGAAGGGATAATAAACATATCGCCAGGGTTTTTTGCTGTTCCTGAGATGGAGGAGTTGGCGAAAAAGGGAAAAAGTGGTGATTTTGTGAGACATACACTGAGTGTTTCGAAGGATTTGAAGCTTTTTAGGACGAAGGGAGGGCTGTTTGGAAATGGGCCTGCAGGGGTGAAGGTGGGGGGTGTTATTTGTGTGCTGTTGGCTTCAGAGCTACCATTTGTGTTCAGGAAGAGGAGTGAGGAGAGGGGTTGGATGTTGGTTGGGGAGTGTTTTGTTGATGGAGTTGGGGGAGAGATAGGAAAAGAGAGATTGAATGAGGGGAAGGCGGAGATGTTTAGTATTCACTAGAAGGACCCGGAGAAGTGGACAATACTTAGATTGAGGATCAGGGTTTTAGTATCTCATAATATGTAAAGATGGCTCTCTTCGGAATATTCGAGATATAGGGAGGTCGCAAGGGCGTGACTTATCTTAGCATTTTGTTGTTATGAAGAGAAGAATAATACCCTGACCTCTAGGTTATATGGGTTAGTAAGTAGATAAGGACTATATAGGCATAAAAATAGACACTTTCCGAGTCTTGACTTCCGGAACCGGTCATGCCCTCTAAGAAACGGGGCTATACTTTCTAAAAGAGAGAAGAAACTGCTTTGGAAAAGCGTAAACTTATGCTCACAGGCAACAGGAAATTTGAGGTAGAATTTTTTAGCCCCAATAGACCGAGAGGAGAGAGAGTGTGCAGTAGGGTCTAGTTTGTTTCGAATACAATTGAAGGCGACGGCTTTGTAGCCATCCCGGTCCCTTGACCTAGAATTTTCACTTCGGAGCCTCAATCCCACTGGGTCTAGTCGAAGGAAGCTCGATGTCTATGGGAAATTTGATATCACGGGCTTTTGCACACCTGGTCTAGCAATGGTAAAGATGGTTCAAGAACCAAGGAACGATATGGCTGAGACTACCAGAGAAAAGTGACAAGCTCACTTGTCCTGGCGAGAGAGGAAGTGAGGACATGCCTACTTCCAGGCAGACGAAAGAGTCTCCCCTCCGAAGCATCCCGCGATAAAATCATCTTCTCTCAAATCCTCTACACAGAAAAACTTTAAGACCCAAAAACCACACCTACACAAAACTAATCCCCTGTAAAGACAACCTCTATTTATACCTGACTAACAGAGCCTGCGCACTAGTACACCTATCTGGCCCCACTGGGCCAGTCCACCTCAACCACTCACATCCCACCCATACTTACATCACCATCACCATCCAATCCCCCATCCAAGTCACACAACACCCTCTCCCCATCCCCGACCGACATATTCAACATTGCCAACATCACATTCAACCCCGCAATCTGCACATCCCTCTCCTTTACCACTGCCCTCAATCTCGCTTCCTCTGCATTCAGCTTTTCCGCCTCCCCCTCCAACCAACTCTTTATCTCCTCCAACCAACTCTTCATCTCCTCCAACCTGCCCATAAACTCCTTCAACATCACCAATGATTTGTAACCACTCCTCCAGAACTTGACTTCTCACCTTCCAACTTCACTCCTGTTGCAATTCTACCCAAGATATGAGAAAAACATTAAATTATTCCACTACCACAGCGGACAACCACACTTATATATTCGCCCAAATAAAAATAAGCACTGAGCTCAACAACCAACACCCGAGTAACACCACTCGGGCGCTCTCGGCAACCACTCACATCTGTCCACAAACCTCGCTTCCTCCGCGAGTAGAAAAGCGGTTCATTTGAAAGTGATTCAAATGAACCAACGTAAAAGGTACCTGCCCAGGGCACCTAATTTGTATGTAGGAAGGTGGTACCTTCTTAGGCTATCGTTAGGTTCATTTGCTACATAGGAATCATAGAGTAGCAAATGAACCAAAACGTGACTCAAGTCACGACACCACCCACATACTTTTATTTAACTTCACATCGTGAATCCCCAAAATTTCCTTTTAAAATCAATTTTTTGAAACCTATTTTTATTTCCACTCGATTCTACTTCTCCATCAACTATTCTACATCTTCTCCGCCACGTGACCACTCCCTCCTGTTCCGTTCCAGTCCCCTCCGTTGCGCTGCGGCGGTCACGTACTCCGTAACTTTCTGTTGCTCCCCCTATCCCCGAACTGTAAATTGCTTCTTAAAAACTACCCCAGCTTCCAAAAAACCCCAACGCTACTCGCTCCCCGCTACTTACCTATCACTCTTCTTTTCCAGTTGGGTTGACCTCCGAAAGGCAAAGGCAACGGTTCTTAGAGACTGCTTTTATAAGAGGCTCAAGAGGCACTAGAAGCACATCTAAGAAGGATCATCCGTATCCTGGAGGCGTTGCTAGTGTAGAACGAGAAGGAATGCCCGGAGTGCGTGGGGAAGGATGCCGAGGGAAAAAAATTCTTCCTGAACCTGCTCATATCTCTCCTTGTTCAATGATTGGTTTCGCTCCCACAGATCAAGCACGTTAAGGATCCAAAAAACAGAATGTTTTCCTCCATGCGATTGAGGATCAATTAGCTCACAACATCCAATACGATCCTGGCCATAATAACCAGATCTTCGAAGCGGAGAGATCGGCGAGCACATTGAAAAGTTGTCTAAGAGGATGAGAAAGCAAGACGAGATTATTGATGAACTGAGGGGAAAGAATAGAGGGGTTGCTGTTCGGGACTGCTTTGTATCGGGAGACAAGAATGTGTGTAGGGTGAAAGTGTAGAAGTCCTTGATATCTTTCCTACTTGGAAATTCCGATGCTTTAATATATGGTCTGCTTCAGTTCTCTATTTGTATTAGATATGTGTCTTTGGCATTTAACATTCTTGCGGGGAACATATTAAGGCGAAAGAGGAAAGTGGAGAAATGAAATAAGCAACTTGTTGCTTCTACCAAGGTTTTCAATTCAAATCAAACTATTAAAAATACACAAGCTCTGAAATGCATCTAGCGATTACGTGAACGATGACTGAAGAGAGAGAGCAGCATTAACATTTGTTGGTACGATGAGAGGACAGAGTCTAATAAACTACCTGAACCAAATGAGGCGTAAGTTGACCTCTAAATCTATTAGTACTTTAGCTTTTGATATCTGTGTATGCCGTCCCTGACTGAGACTATAATATTGAGAAATTTGAAGGCGCAAGCCTTTTGTAACACCCCCACCCCCATCGCAAAATTGAGGCCTTTCAAATTCCCAACACACAATCCGCCTCAGTTCTTACAGCCGCTGTTGAAGAAACGCCTTAAACTCTCGTGCTATCTTTGAAAAAGCCTGCCACTGACTAGGGATGCATAAGTGATGGTTGTGACCATGGGGAGAACCGCTCCCACATAAAATTAATGCTCGCTCGCTCGCTCATAAAATTGATTGTTGCTAATCGCAAATTTTAGTTCAGCTCCGGAAAGTACTGTGCAATTTTCATTGGATCTCCATAAGCTGCTCTGGGGGGAGAGATGGGCTCTTCTTCATGATAGCTCCCCACATCTTCTAAGGCTGAGGCAGGATGCGCCGATCGCTTTTTCTTCGTGTTACCCTGTTCTTGCGGTCTCACTGCCCGATTTTGTATCTGCAGATTTTGGATTGCCATGAGACTGCGGAGGTCAGATGCTGGCATGGGATTATGGTTATGATATGCGGGGGGTTCTTCACGACTCGGCGTATCCGTTGGCGTAACGGGATCATTCATTGATGGAACGAGCGTGCTTGCGATACTATCATGTAGATTCGAGTAGTTGAACGTCGGGGATGAGCATGCTTTCTTTTGAGATGTTATAGGGATACCTGGTGTACCAGCTGGCGTGATTGTGTTTGTCGTCTTTTCGTTTGTGATTAGACCTTTGTCTTGAACAAACTTAGAAGAACGGCTATGATATGGGTTATAGCTGTAATATTCGTCGATGATCGGATGCACCATGACAGTCTGTTTGTGAATTGTCAAAGTGGAATTGGTTGGAACTGTTACCCAGCTTTCTGAAGAAAGGTCAGAACACGTTTAGGAGGGCTGAAGTCCAATTCGCTTACCTCGCTCAAAAGTCAAGGGCTCACTGGCTACCAAGACAATGTCTGCACCTTTGTCTCTTCGGTCCATTTGATATTCCCCTTTGTGGCTTTTGTCCTCCCATGTTGTACCCGAGGAGTAATACAAGCTCGCTGCCTCATCCGTACGGCTGCTTACATACCGAGTGCAAACCACACTATGGCCATCAGTGATGGCAAAGTTCAGTAAACTTCGAGTATCCACATTCTCGTTCTGAACCACGTCATCGGGGATCTCTGCGATGAAATCGTTGATTTGTTTGATCGTCTTGAGCATGGCATGCCGTAAGACATTTGGCCCAAATCCATGTGGTGGTGGATTACTTGGATCATGTCCCATCCGTTCGAGAGTATCAAGGTATAATGCAAACGCCCATTCGCTGTCTGTGCCTCCATGGACTCCGAGATACCACTTGTCCGCCAGACGCTCGCCCAACCGACGCTTGATGTATTTCCAACCCCCTAGACCTCCATTATGCATCCACATCAGACACCCATGAGCAAAGGGGTGGCAGTTGTCATCACTCAGAGATCCTTCCGTTGTAGCTCGGACGTGGGCGAATATTAAGGGAGATGCGGTCTTTGATGCAATTCGCTGTAAGTTTATGCAATTCCAGGCTGGAATTGTAGATGTAAATATACAAGGCTCAGGACCCAGTTTGGGGTCAGTATAGTACCCAATTCCAAAGCCATCGCCTGCGAAATAATTTAGCAGTGCTTACATAGAGAAGATGGGACAAACCATTGTGAGGTCTTCTCATGTCCAAACGCAAACGGCAATCGAATGATTGTGTCAAAATTGAGTGTGTAGGGTCTAAGATTAATTTTGAGAGCAGAATCTCATCAGACCCTTTGTAGACCTGTAAGGTGTTAGAAAGTTGCGGTGAAAAGCAATTGTGTAATTGCATTCACATACCAGAAAGCGACACATTGTCACAGTTTGTACGAAGCGTTCAAGGAGTTATGCTGAATATTTGGCCGCCCACTGAATGTACGAGTGCAAGATGTGCTAACGAGACGATTAGAACTTCTTGAGGACGTGTTCAAAGATCTACACAGTCTTGTTGACTCAACACGGGAGAAAAGAGCACAGGGGCAGCGAGGCTGAAGCCAGGGAACAGATGGCGCAATCGGAACGAGTCGAGTATTCCAAAAAGAGTGAACGGAACGACTGAGGGAGTAAAATTGTAGTTCTATCAATAATCGTAGTGTATAATGCAAGGATAGATGAAATCAAATTAAATAATTAAGTTAATGTGCAATGATAGATTGTTTTTCTTTCCTCAAGGCTACACCAAAAGCTATCGCATGTTGTCCGAGGTCCCACAATGACGCCACACTCTCACCAGCCACATGAAGCTCCACTTCATGCATGATTGTTGACGCCAAGCACATGAAAGACCATCATTTGATAACCTAGCAATTATATCCTCATCTCCTTTTCCGACTAGCTACGAATCCATGAGTTGCAAAGATCCATCGACGAGTCTGCTAAAGTCCCACTACTGGTGATCATGAGTGGGCGACTACTATCAGCCAGGCTTTTACCTCTGGCACGGAGAGTACAACCAACGGCGCGTCAGTTCCACCACTATACACCATCTTCCACTGGCGGTCTACTACGTTCAGATGGTGCTGTTCGAGCAGCACGGCGCAAGATATGGCCTGCGGGAAATCTGCCATTCTCCAACGCAGTCATAGTCCGAAATGTGTCCTTTGCCAGAATTATACCAAACCTCATCCTGAAATTTGCGAGAATACCTGCCTTATTTGCGGGAGCTACAATAAGTGGATTGGCATATCTACAGTACCAGGCCACGCGTATGTTTTCCTAATCGATACGTGACGAGAATTTGCTGAGAAATTCCACAGAAGCTGGTAACTATGCACTCGACATATTTGGGCGAACAAAAGACTCTGTGCTCGGGTTTACTGGAGGAGTCTTTGATGGCGCGAAAGGTATTGCAGACCAGACGCGGGAAGGATGGCGCAGAAAAACAGAGGACGTGGAAATGCCAGAGTGGATGAATAAAATACTACGAATACATGAAGAAATCGGGAATGGGAAGGGGGGTAACCAAGGGAGTCCACCACCAGGAGGTGAGCCTCCTAAACAGAGCAGAATGGGGGCTGCCGTTGCTGGCGGATCCGCTGCTGCCTATGGATATGATCAGTCCACAGAGGAGGACCCAAGAGACGAGGAAGAAGCCGCAAGGGATGACCAAATGATGGTTTTGACGAAGAAAATGATTGAGATACGGAGCATATTACAAACGGTCGGCCAAACGAATGCATTAACGCTGCCATCAATTGTTGTCATCGGATCACAGTCATCAGGGAAAAGTTCAGTCTTAGAAGCAATAGTCGGGCACGAATTCCTTCCCAAAGGGTCAAATATGGTTACTAGAAGGCCTATCGAGTTGACTCTTGTCAATACCCCGGATGCTCAGGCGGAGTATGGAGAGTTCCCGGCTCTGGGACTGGGAAAGATTACGGATTTCTCCCATATTCAAAGGACTTTAACGGAGCTCAACCTGGCAGTTCCAGATTCTCAATGTGTCTCTGATGACCCTATTCAACTCACCATCTCTTCACCACATGTGCCAGATTTGTCACTTATTGATTTGCCTGGATACATTCAAGTTGTTGGTCACGATCAGCCTGTGGAGTTGAAGCAAAAGATTGCTGATCTGTGTGACAAATACATCCAACCCCCAAACGTGATTCTAGCAATCTCAGCAGCAGATGTTGATCTTGCAAACTCAACGGCGCTTAGGGCCAGTCGCAGAGTTGACCCAAGGGGCGAGAGGACAATTGGCGTCGTCACTAAAATGGATTTAGTAGATGCCACAAGGGGAGCATCAATACTAAGTGATAGGAAATACCCTCTAAGACTTGGTTATGTTGGCGTTGTGTCAAGGGTACCAACGCAATCTACAAGTTTGTTCAAGAAAGGCAGTGGAAGCATTGCGACTGCAATTACAAGGAACGAAACTGCGTTCTTCTCCGCCCACCCGCTTGAATTCGGACCTGAAGGTGGCCTTAGTGTTGGTACAACTACTCTACGAAAAAAGTTAATGCAAGTGCTCGAGCAAACCATGGCCGCCAGTCTCCAAAGTACAAGCGCAGCTATACACCAAGAACTTGAAGAGGCCACCTACGAGTTCAAAGTTCAATACAATGATCGTCCCCTTTCAGCAGAATCATATCTCGCCGAGAGTCTCGACGGTTTTAAGCATTCCTTCAAAGAATTTACAGAGCAGTTTGGTCGACCCCAAGTCCGAGAAATGCTCAAAGAAGAATTGGATCAACGCGTCCTCGACCTCCTCGCAGCAAAATATTGGAACAAACCAATCACAAACCTATTCCCTACCCCCTCGGACCCAGACTCCCTAGCCGACCTCCCCAAAGCAGATCCCGAATCTCAATACTGGCACCGCAAACTCGACGCCTCAACCTCCGCCCTCACCAAACTTGGCATAGGGCGTCTAGCAACAACAGTCGTAGCCAACGCAATTCAAGCAAATGTCGACCGTCTAATCGCTCATAGCACATTCGCCTCGCACCCTTTCGCCCGCCAAGCGATCACCGAAGCCGCTTCTGGGATCTTAAACGAGCGTTTCTACAGCACAAGCGATCAGGTAGAAAACTGTATCAAGCCGTATAAATTTGAAATAGACGTCGAAGATGGTGAGTGGACCCGAGGCCGCGAACATGCTACTGGTGTCCTGAAAGCCGAACTCCGAGCTGTTGAAGAAGCTGTCAAGAACGTTGAAAAAAACGTTGGTGGAAGGCGGAAATTGAAAGATGTCATGGGTTTTGTCGAAAAAGCGAGAAAGGGTGAAGTTATTGTAGGCGACGATGGAAAAACTGGTGCAGGCGGATTCTCCTCCGACTTATTAGAGAAAGGAAAGGAAGCCCTCTTCCTCTCTGATCGTGCTACGCTCCTCAAACTCCGTCTGAATGCCCTCAAATCCCCCCAATGCGCCACAAAAAATAACAAATATCAATGCCCCGAGATCTTCCTCGATGTCGTCAGCACGAAACTCGTTTCAACAGCCGTGCTATTCCTTAACGTCGAGCTGTTGTCTGAATTTTTCTACCAATTCCCAAGAGAGCTGGATATCAGACTCGGACGAGGGTTAAAAAAGGAAGAGGTAGAGAGGTTCGCGAGAGAGGATGGCAGGATTAAGGCGCATTTAGATGTTATTCGACGGAAGGAGTTGCTTGAGCTAGTATTAGAGAAGATGGAAGGGGTGAGAGATTTGGAAAGTAGTAAAAGGGAAAGGGAACGTGCAAGAGGAAAACGAGAACGCGGTGAGGTCGGGGGAGAAGGTGGGGAGAAGAGGGGGTGGAGATTGTTTAAGTAGATTAGAAATAGGGGTGTAACGAGATATGAAGTGCAGAAATGGCGTTCGGTTCTTTTGACGGAATGAGAGGAGAGGATTTGGAGATATCACTGCGTTTAGTTTGTTGCACAAGATCCCCGCTTCGTTCGGTTTGGTAGAAAATGAACCATTGCCCCTTGGCATACGTTACTCCACACCTATGCAATTGCCGCGACTGCGAATATGACCACGGCAATAGCGGTGGGCGAGAACGCTTTTGTATGTATATGATATCGTTACATATATACAGCTAACCGTGTTCTTGTGTTAGAGATTGAGCACGAAGGATGTCCATTTGTTTCCCTCTTTGCCCAATGTCCACTTTGTTCATAACGCTAAAATGTTGCCATCCCATATCCTACCCAAAAATCCCGAAACATAATACAAGAACATAATTTCCACCTCTATTCTACATATGTCCCTTATCTAGTGTACATTGCACACTAACCTCCCACTTCAACCCGCCACCCCGTCCATACCCACCCCCAAGGCGATTCCTAACCAGCACCGTAATCCTCTCCCTCAACTTCTGCACTTGCCCATCATCACCCCTCACAACCAACTTAATGTTCGCCATACAAAGGCCAAAATGGACCTGCCAGAACCTCGCTTCCTCAACCTGCAGGATCATCGGTTCTCTCCCAATCTCACGCATCACATCGCTTACTCCTTTTTCGCTATATGACATGAGGAGCATAGAGCCTTGTGCAATAGCTAAGCGAGTCCCGAGGATGAGCATGGAAAGCGCCATGAAGGTGCAGAGCAGACGGTCGAGCCAGAGATAAAGGGGAAGGGAGAGAAGGGGAAGGATAAGCATTATAGTACTGCATGAGAGGGTGAGGAAGTGGGAGGGATTGGAGAGTACGCTTGGGAGTGAGGAGATGTATGTAAATCTCATTGCTCTTCCAATTCTCGCATGATTCTTCAGCCCAATCGCGCTTATCAACGTTGCAATGATACTCAGTAGGGCAGCAGAATCAACACTTCCTGGTGTTCCGCGACTATGTGCATGTGGATGATGGGGTGTATGTGTCCCGACGGACTCAAGGATGTGTTTTAGGTTGTGAGATATAAGGTCGAAGGACATGAAAAGGAGGAAGACGGACATCGCGAAGCCGGCGAGGACTTCGGCGCGCTGGAGGCCAAAGGGGTGGCGGATTGAGGAGCGTTTCCAAACTTCAAAGTTGCAGAATACGTCAACTACTACGCAGATTGTGGCTGAAATTGCGTCGAAGAAGATCAGGTGGGATAGAGCAGTGAGTGCTAGTGATCCAGCTGCTGAGTAGAGCACGTATGCTGCTACCAAGGCGTGACAGGCGCACCAGGATATCCGCACCCGCTGTTCTTTCGACATACTGTGCCAGGCTTCTTTGAAAGTAGGTATTGGGAGGGAGGCAGGTAGCGCAAGAGGTGCTCGTGGAGGGGGTTCGAGGAAGATTTGGTGCTGGGCAGACACGCTGCTATGTTTGTATCTATGCCCTCTTCGCTGGCCGATATTCTTGAAAAGCTTGTTAGCATTTGTTGTATCCGGCAAACCGCCATTATGATTGCTATGTGATTGTCCTACCGATTTCGCGACTGCTGGAGTATCGCTAATTATTTGTGTCTGGAAGTTAAAAGGGTTGCGCGCCCCTCCAGGTGGTCCATTTGCGAGATTGGCAGAGAACGTTGTGCTCCCCGAAGAGCCAGCAGAAGAAGGCATTGGAGAGCCCATTGATCCAAAGCGTCCTGGGAATGTGTCTGTCATTGGCGACAGAGTATTAGGGTCGTAGGTAACGGTTGAGTAAACAGTTCGCGATCCGATCCCCGGCCCCTCTGGCTCCTCTGGAATCGGGGTTGGTGGGGTGGGGGTTCGAGGTGGTGCGGGTATTGGCAGGCTTGAAGCCATTGTTGCGAACTATCGGGCTTATGAAAGCATATGAAGAGATTCGAGCCGGTTGTGGTGTTGTAGGAATTGGTGTTCGAAGCCAAATACCCTCCCTTCGCAAATCAATTGTTTTCCTCGTCGTACCCCTAGGCGGAGAGGTGCGTTAGTGTTGCCACCTTCCAAATTTAGCTCGAAGCAGCCACTTTGGCAATAACCGGGCCTAGTCCAACCTTATTTCAATCACACATCACACCTCACTCACTTTTCCCGGTAGTGGCAACAGCATACTTCATTAATACTTTTTCTATATCGAGATTAAAACGCAAGAACGATTCTTCTTTTCCAGTCTTTTTTTTTTAAGCATTGAGAGTATCCCTTAACCCATTGACATTGCCTCGATCTTCCAAATTTACTCGACCAATCGCTTTGTATAAAAAGAAATCTACACCCCTGAGCTCTCTCAAGTTCTTCATCTCGTAACTACTCCTCCAGAAGCCCTTCTAGTACGTCAACTTCCTACCCTCATCCTTCCATCAAGTTTCTCATATACTCACCAGAGTTAGAGCTTTTAATACCCTCAAGGGTCACGAAAGCCAAAGCCCCCCTAGCAAATAGCCCGTACACTCATCGTTCAAGGTATGTCCCATCGATGGGAGTGTTAACTCTAAATAATATGACCTGACTTTTCGAATTCTCTGTAGCGCTCATCTTTGACACCTCACACTTACAGAGTTGGACTTAGGAGCAATTCTATCACAACGACAGACAACCGAAGCACGCCTTCCCCTCTATCAATGACTTTGTGAATCCTTTTCGAAAACAATAATTGTAAGTAGTCCTCCACTTTTATTCTCTATTCAAAGAACATCCTCTTCTTCTCTTAGCAATTGCAACAACAATCATCATCCTACAACCGCTTACCCCTGCACATCCATCTTGCCTGGGTATAGAATGCTAAGTATGTCTGGTCAGCCTTCTTGGCTAATTAACGCCTCATGCCGATAGCCATTCTAAATATCTGACAAGGTTTGCTTTAAAATCCTGTTGCAGTTATTATTTCACCATCTTCATTCAACATTTCTAGCTTCACAAATGTTCATTTCCTAAATAGTCACTGATTACCCATTCAGATTTCCATTGCCATATTACCAACAGTAGTTAATCACTCCCTTCCCAGTTAAAGGTTTCCATCTTCTGAATATCTTTGCCCTACGCTCTCGAAGCGCTCGATCCTGCCACTTCTAAGGACCATTTACCCCGCAACCTAAATTCTCGATATTCAAATAGGCCTCGTATATCTTAGGGAACTTTAAATCAATCCTTCCAGGTAAGAACCCTCTTTAGTGCCTCAACTCTTCTTTATCTTTATTTGTTCGCATCTATTACTTGACTTTAACCCTACCCCCACCACTTTCTTGAATCATCCAAATCCCAGATCACCACTTGGGAATTAGCAAACACTACGAGATATACCAATCTTCGGCCTTGGATCAAGTTCATCTTCGAATTGAATAATATTTAGTGCCGGCACTTAGAAAACAGGGCAGCGATGGACGAAGATTTTTTTTTTTTTAAATTGAATGTTGTTTAAGGCTAGGTTCTAATATTGTCGATAGGAAATATCGAATCGTCAAATTCTCAGTCTCTCTAATTAAAGCCTCAGCAACTTTCAAACTTGCAACCTGAGTATCCCAACACATCTAACTAGCTCAATCCAGAATTTTACTCTCTACCTCTCCACCTTCAACCGTATCATGTCTTCATAAGGCGTCTCGGTCAACGAAGCGATATGAACATGGAAAATTTCGGTTTCAACATGGAGCGGAATTCTGCTCAAGCTGGGACTTCCAGCGACGAGGTCTCAAAGCACTCTAGTAATGACCTATCTCTAAATCACAAACGCAGCCATTCCGGAGGACTTCTCTCCAAACTCTCCTTCCTAAGATCTAGTTCTGATGAAAACCATTCTCCAACCGATCAGCTACCCATGAACACCGAGTTCACCCCCGGGGACGACCACATGTCTTCTAAGAAATCAAGTCGGGCTATGGCAGTTGCTGTTCAGCAACAAAAGACGCGAAGAAGGAAAGGTTCTCTCAGGAAAGCTGCTCTGCTCGGTAGAGGAGCGCAAAGAGATAGGAAGGAAATGCGAACCTCGCCACTGGAAACAAGTCATCACAGTGTATTTGGAGGCGAACAGTCACTAAGCCCAACTTCACCAGAAGAGATGCCACTTTCCAATGGCTTCGGTCTTGGTATTTCAGAGGCACAACGATCCACGAATGGCTTTGGGAGCCGCAATAATCCCGGTCTTTCTCCCATCAAAACATTACCGATGGGATCCGATGATCATCACGCCATGTCATCCAATGCAGCTACAAGTCCTACCCTTACGTATACTTCCACCACAGACGAAGATGACATCCTTAGTATACCAAGCCATAGTCTACCTGGCCCTCGAGGGGGTCTCGCATCATCAGGGTCAGATTCATATTTCCCTCCCGTCGCAGGTTCCCTTACCCGTAGACGGTCTGCGCAAAAGGCAAAGTCACCTCTGTCTATTGCAGGACTAGCTACGAGTCCTCTTCCTATTCCAGACAGTGAGTGGGATTATTCAGAGACGGAGTGGTGGGGATGGGTGGTACTCATTGTCACTTGGGTAGTCTTCGTGACTGGCATGGGGTCTTGCCTCGGTGTCTGGAGTTGGGCGTGGGATGTTGGTGAGACTCCCTATGCGCCTCCAGAGCTGGAGGACGATCCCACTTTGCCAATCATTGGATACTACCCTGCTCTTATCATCTTAACCTCAGTGATGGCTTGGGTCTGGGTGGTGGTTGCATGGGTGGGAATGAAATATTTTCGACATGCGAAAATTAGCGGTGACTGATCTATTTAGACACGCCTCGGCAATCAGTGGTTGCAAGTTTTTCGAAATCACTCGTGCGCAGCCACGGTGACTTCGACATCCCGAATCAGGGTTAGCCTTGGTTCTGGTAATCACCTGGCGCGTCATCTGGAATATATAAATTTTCGATTGTTTACCCAAAAAAAAACCCTTTCTCTAATATAATATCCTCAACATCCCTCTTCATTGTGTTCATGTTTGTTTCTTGAACACTGTACAACTCCCTTTACCAGAGACACACTTACCACACACAATGGTATCATCAATTCGAAGCAAGGAAACAACAGCCATGGACACCCAAAATATATCCGAAGACGCGTCCATCCCATACCGACATGTTGTTCCTCGCTCTGCATCCATCACATCCAACAGCTCCATGGGTACCATTCAATCTGCTGCAACAGCCTCCGATACCTCTCTCTCCTCGGTGGAAACCCCAAAGACCCCATATGAAAACGAATTATCAGACAATGACGACGATGATTCGTATTCAGAGTCCAACCAAGGACCACGCTCCGAAGGAGAGGTAGGCGAATTTGACTTTGAGGTTGAAGAATCCAAGGAGGAAGAGGAGGCGGAGCTGAATGTGGGGCCTGAAAGAGATGAGTCCTGGAAAATAAACGCCAGACTTCCAATTCCAGGTAATTAAACATCTTTCACGTTGCAAATTTATACTTATACACTTAGATACTTTTAATCCTGGATCTATTTCGCGTCTCTTTACCACGCGATTCATTGATCAATACGACCTGATCAACCCCAACATGAACAAGAACTCCGACCCCCAAACCAAAGACTTCTTCAGCACCTTTTACATCAAGCTTCCTCTCGAAATAAAGATGATGATCAAGTCCCATATCTTAGATCTTCCGCCGCGCGACATTCGCGCCATTTACGATCTTCCTCGCGGCGAATGGACATACCGGGATAGAACTAATAAGATTCCTCTTGCCATTCTCAACTCCAAAGGCCGTATCGACATCACCAATACTCCACATCCCCGAACATACCTAAAGCCTGCTCCCTGTCTCTCGGCCAACTGTAAACCATACAAATACATGGACTACGAGCGGGATTTGCTTATTCTTGAGATTATTGACTGCGGCGGTGAAGACACAGATCGCGAATCTATCCACAGAGACGCCCTTACGACAGTTTTAAGCGCTCTCCAATCTCCTGTCGCCATCGCAGAACTCCGCTTCCTCCAAATCGAATTCTGTCCTACGTACTACGATGCTGCTGACATTTTGCATGACTTAGTCGCCTTAAAAACTCTGGAATCAGTAATTTTGTGTGCCCATAACCATTACGAGCGACCTGGGGAAAATACGTGGGACTCGTATTTGCAGGGTAAGGATGACATCAAAATGTATGCCGACTGGGAGAGATGTAATGACATGGATGTTAATTTTGCATGGGAATTTCGAAATCATAATAGTGACAAAGTTGGCAATGGGTGATAGCAAATTCCTTGTAGATTACACTTTGGGAAATCACGATATTTTCCAACCATCACGTGCTTCTCTACCCATTACAAATTACACTTTGACTATCATTTAAATTAAGATTTTCTCTCTCTTCGCAAACATTTAATGCCCCCTTTTTCCCATCTATAATGAATCTTTTGAAACTGAAAATTTAGTTTGTCCCCTATCACACTTACTTGTTTTTGCTTTTTTGCTTTTTAATCTCAAATATCTAGCTCGCTCTGGCAGGTTTAGGTCCGTTTTCTCATGTATAAGAATTTTAAACGGGGTCTACTGACGGGCTTTGTTGCACATCACACTACGACATAAAGCTTTGCTCTACGTATTTTAAGACTTTGTGTCATGTATAATATATACCCAGGTAACAACGGTTGAAGTCTGACGTCACATTTTTGCGTGGCACTTCGTAATACACATCATAAAAGCATTGCTGAATGAGATGGAACCTATATCACGTTGTATCTTCCATTTCGCTAGTGCCTAGACCTGAGCTCTCTCTTTCCTCTCCTTAACGAATAGTTTATTGAAATGATACTACAGTTAGTTCTCCAGCGAAGAGCCTACGGTATATCGACGAGTTCAGTGATATTGATTACCTAGTAAACGTAGGCTTTGGCTGGATTTGATCATTTCACTGTTCTAATGCCTGAACAATCTCGGTTATGATGCTGCTCTTGTTGCACATCACCTTGAATCTCTTTCTCGACTCATTGTGCCCCCAAAAAGTTTAAAATTTTACCAGTTTGTGGCCAAGAAGTCCATTCTTTTCCAACACCTTCTATCAACAATATCCTATCACTTTATTCAAGCATTGGTGAGACCAGTAGGCGAGGTACAGCGGAACTGAGGGTCCGCGATATGACACTAGTTGGACACTACCCCTGGTCCGAACAGTCTCAGACGTCAACCCAAGTACATCTTCTGAGTGACAAGATGCAGTTCTTATCGCATAACAACCAGTGTTCTCTTCTCCGGTCTCCCCTCAACAGCCTCTCCATGCATAACCCCTAGAATTAGACATTCCCCTACAAAACTTACCATTTTATCTTCAGGAACCCGAATCACGAAAGGAGTCGATCCTCCAAGGAGAATATAGATCTCGTCCCCTGTGATAGTACCCTTGGGGCAGAGGCCGATAAAGCCAGTCGTGGATACGAAGAAGGCTCGACCTGGGGCTGGTGCGCGTGTGTGGTGTTGGAGGAAAAAATCATTGTCAAAAGGATCCGATAGGTTTAGGAGATGGGATTGTATGTCTTGCGATGTATAGCGTTGTTGAGTAGTGGTAGAGTTCTGCACCTCTTGTTTGGAGGTATCTAGCGACGATAGGGAATCGGTTTTGTGGCTATTGGCATACTCCCAGAAATTTGGCACCCCTTTCGCTCTTTCAAGAGGTTGAAAATCCTCCGGTATCTTAGGATATATGGTTTTTTGATACGCTTCTAAGTAGGATAATTCCGTTGTCGGGTATATTGCTTCAAATTGATTTATCATTTCAGCATGGCGTTTGTAGTTTGTAAGGTCTGCTTCAACATCTTTTACTTTCAGGATAAAAAATCCCTCTATGGCTAGGGGTGGGAAATAAGGGAAGGGTTTGAGATGATCTAGGTAGTCGATCTTGTCCATGAATACAACAGGTGTAGTCTTCCCTGAGGCCGAAAATCCAGCTAGTTCGATGAGTGGAGTTGCAGTTACTGGAGTACTCCAATCAGGGACCCAAGAAGGAAGTTTGTGCTCCGGATTTGAATCTTGGATATGGTTTAAGAACGAAATGTCCATTTTCTCAACACCCCAAACCCAGTATGAGACAATGGAAGTGTACAGGTTGACGACAGGCCATTTGTAATTTGGATATTCAATCCAACGATTGTCATCGTGCGCGATTCCAAGGAGAGCAAGGACTTTATCGCGTGGGTCTTTGCAGGCAGTAGGTCGAAGAAGGGGAAGTAATCCTTTAATCTTTCTCTTTTCAAGGAAGGCTTTCGACTTAAGCCATTCTGAGTCTTCCGCTAACTCCGTTCTGCTTGGGATTCGATTGCCGCTGCTTATCCGCTTCAATCTAGCCCAGTCTCGCTGTAAGTGCCCTTTCCTTATTATGCTTTCAACAACGAAGGCCATATTGATCCTGTCGTGTGATTCCTTAACCATCATTCGTCGGGCTTGCATACATTTGCATGCCCGGTAGAGAATATCCCATTGCACTTCGTGGGAGCCACATATGATTGATGCGCTGCTTGCAGAGATCGACTCTTGGAATGTCCAACTCCTTGTGAACCAAGACCTTTCCAGAAGAGCTGCAAGAGCCCTGCTTCCAAGAAGCGTCATGTGTATGCGATTTGGAGAAGCTGCATCTTCTATACCGGTGATAACAGCTGGCTGAACATGAACGAGAAGGGATTTTAAGTACTCCATTGTTTGTTTGTGCCCAGTCGCCTCATCTGTTTCCTCAGTAGAAAACTCCTTCGTGACCATCAAATATTCTATCAAGGACCCGAGTTCATTTTCTGGTATGTCTATAGTTGCTGACATCCACTTCATCATTCCAAATGCAGTGGCTGTCTCGGAGTCCTCTTCTCCAAGCCATATCAGCACATTATTCGCAGCAGAATACACCTCAGCCATCATTCGGACCTGGGTCATTTTTTCCTGTAGCTTCTCGGGATTCTGGTCTTGATCAATGCATATTTGGTCGATCCAGAGTGTGCGCATTCCTTCGGGTAGGCGGATGCGTAGAAGTAAGGAATAAAGATTATCAGTGACTGCCACGTTGTTGGTGACTTCTTGTGGACAGGCAAATCCAACCCCTTGATCATCTATAAAGGGAACAACCCAGTTGCAGGTGATTGGATGTGGATTATCTTCACTACCCCAAACGTAAGACACTGCTTGGAAAGGTGTTGTGCCTTCTTCAAGAGGGCTGAGGATCAAAGAACAAATGACAGGATCGTTACCCGATCCAGGGTGAAGATGAAGAAGCCGTATCTGTCCCTTCTGTAGAGGCTCTCCATATTCAAACTTTTCTTTCGACCTGCGGTTTAGCTGTTGTGTTCTCAAAGTCAGTGGAGCCAACGAGCTCGAGAGGTCATCAATATTGAGATTGCCAATATTGAGATCTCCTGGCTCTGAGGTAGAGGGTGCATTTTTTTCTCCCTTCTCCATCTTCTCAGTGCCTTCCTGATGACGGAGGCTGACTCGTCTCTGATGACGATTGATAGCAGCTAATCCGTGATCGAGATGACTTCCAGGGCTGTAAATGGCATAGTTGTTAGGAATAGGCCTACAGAACTACAAACTCGTTCACCTTTGACTTTTGTAGTTTGCAATCGCGAGCAGTGGGGAGTACTTGTAGCCGCAGCTGAAGGCATGACGTTTTGGACGTGTGATATCTGAGCCGCGCACGGAGGTGATGCCAATCCTCCGACACTAAGCCTAAACCATTATTCCTGTGGTTCAGACGATAAAAGACCTTTGATTAACTAGGAATACAAGGTTCAGCTTCAAAAAACTTATATAAAAATACATTTCTATATAAGCTGTTTAATTAAAATCTCACGGCCTAAGTGTCTCATTAAATAGTACAGTAGAATTAATGTTGGCACCAAGATGAAGGCTAATGTTAAGGTAGTAGGAATTGTGGGGAATGGTAGTTGCAGAAAAGACAATCTAGCGCCCTTTCTAATCCATATTGTGAGAGGGCAGCTGGTGCTCCCCTTTTTCCTCACGTGTTTTGAGCCTCATATGATTCTTTGGTATGCGATGGCCACCATAAAAAGGGAAAGCCAACTTGTAGAATAACAAGCAATCAATCACTCCTTTACATTTTTGGGGGATATTAAAAGCTCTGTACACGGCGAGCATTTTACGACACTCGTTTGTTTTGTTTCTTGCTGAATCTATTTACCAAACCACTGTCGCCTACCTCCTACATTCAAGCGACACGCTTTTTTTGTGTGCCTTATGAGCCCTTCCTGCTCTCGGACAATATATATATATATATTTAAAAAAAAAAAGAGGGGGGGACCTAGTGAGTGACTCCTCTAAGTGATAAAGTACTAACCCGTCTACCCTAAAGCAGCACTAGTTTGTAGATTCGAACATTTGTTTGCTCTAGCATCTACAAGAGAATTTCTCGGCTAGCTCAGGGTCGTAATTATAACTTCTTAGCTGCAAAAGTTTATATTTAGCCAATCCTTCCTCATTCAGGATTTTGATCAAATAAATTTATAGCTAACAATGGAGTAGGTCAAAAATCATTTTGACGATGCTGTGATGATGGACTATACACAAGTAGCTATTCAATGGTTAGACGAATTGACCTTGACTTACATCCCTGTCCTAATATATCCCACAAAGAAAATATATATCATGAAGTTTGCTACGGCTTTGACTGAACACATGGTCCAAGGCGATCTAGAAATGGTCAAATTGCCACAATCATCATAGTCGGCGGGCTTATTGTGAGCTTTTCCTACTATCCGCTAAGGGTAACGCTTAACTTAGCAATTGCGCACAGTACAGATTTATGACCGAAACGCTTTTTCAACGTCTGTGAATCTATTTGCAGTGTGACACAGGTTGCTCCTATGCTAAACACTTACAACTGTAGTCTTAGTTGGGATTGCGATAAATTTTTTATTGGTACATAAATTTGCATTATCTCGCATAAATAATACAGAACACAAGAAAACCCACCTCTTCAGAATTGGTTACTCACTAAGCCACCTCGTCGTAAACTCCACGGCCTCCCGCGGACTCTTAACTCCATTAACCCTCATTCCATCATCCTCCCATCCAACCGCGACCCCACAAATCACATTCATCCTCTCATCAATTCCTAACTCCCTTCTTACAACTTCCTTATACCCCGCCACAGACACCTCACACCCACTCGCTAACCCCTTTTCCGTTAACGCTAGCAAAAGTGTCTGCAAATACATCCCTACACTTAAACTATCCGCTTCTTCCAAATCCTTATCCATACAAACGATAATCACTACTGGCGCACCAAAGAATTCCCAGTTCCTTAGCACAGCTTTGCGTCGACCTTCAGTGTCGTCCCGAGAAATTCCCCAGCCTTCACCATAGACTTGCTTGCCAAGTTCAGACCGGTAGTGTGAGAATTGTTGAGGAAGAGGAGGGATATTTGGTGCACCCGTTGTAGCGACTTCAAGAAGAGCGGTACTGAGGCGTTGGTGTGCCTTGCCCGTTACGATTGTCAAGCGCCAGGGTTGAGTGTTGGAATTGGAAGGGCTGTGCCGGGCGAGCTCAAGGGCAGAGTCGAGGAGGTGCATGGGTACTAGATCTGGTAGAAAAGCGCGTGTTGTATGTCGAGACTTTACCAACTGAGCGAAGGTCTGGTTGGATTCTTCCATTTTTGTTGGTCGAGTAGGCTTCGTTCGAGGCGAGGAAGGGAACTCCTTGACTAGAGTTGGGGCACTCTTAAAAGTTACTTCTCTTGGCCTTGTAGTGGTGTGATATTGTTGCTTCAATGTTTTTATTGAACTATTTGGTCTCATAAACCGAACTTTCGAGAGAGACTTGGTAGTGGTACTGTTAGTTTTAATTGTGTTGGTATTGATGCCGAGATGTCAAGGTTCCAAATGCGAGCGGCCTCGACCATTTTTATATTCTTCCATCTATAACACCGTCCTCGGAAGTCTCAAAATCACGGAAGTCGCATTTCTAATGACCACCGACACCGATTTCAGTGTAATGTTTCAACCACTAAAAACACTCGATGCTCCGACTTTACCGTCACTGCAGTGTAACAACTCTTCTCCCTTCCCCTATTTCATTTTAACCAGCGAGTATTATTTGAAAGATTTCTAGAATGGTGTACGCAATCATGACTAAGAGTGCGCTCACGGCGAGGGCCACCATAACCGTGATCCCTGCCCAAATCCCAGACACTGTAAGGGTTTAGCATAGGAGCAGCCTGTGCCACGCTGTATATTCTATCCTAGTGGAGGGGTTTATCATCACCCCACCCAAATTCAAGCTCTTTCTTTCCTTCCTTAGCGATTAGTTTATCGAATGATAATACAATTATTTCACTGGCGAAAGGCCTACGTTATATTGAAGAATTCGGTGATATTCGATTGCCTAGGCAAACGTGGGTTTTAGCCGGTCGTGACAGACACACCAATGTTAGCTATTATATAATTATCAATAGATTAAATCAACCAAACATTCAAAAGTTATAAAATTATG
The DNA here is from genome assembly GCA_021365295.1 of Tricladium varicosporioides. Classification (NCBI taxonomy): domain Eukaryota; kingdom Fungi; phylum Ascomycota; class Leotiomycetes; order Helotiales; family Tricladiaceae; genus Tricladium; species Tricladium varicosporioides. The sequence goes on along the minus strand of JAJTIW010000009.1, from coordinate 928,894 downwards.
GATTCAAAGAGTACTATAATAGGTACAAATAAAGAATAAGTCACAATTATTTTAAAAAATTTGAAGGGTGCTTGATTGCGTGACTAGAGCGACTTGCCTGCAACATCTCCCCGTTGGCTCAGAGTCAGTTAGAGGAGCAATAGGCCCCTTGGATTTTTTTGGTGAAGCGGATCTGGTATTGTTAAATCCCTTTTAGGCTTAGGCGTGCGAACTATCACTTTTTAAAGTTTTGGTGTTATGATTTTGAGCTTCTTCGGAGTAATCTTTTTAGGAGTCAGCAACGCTAACATCACTAATAATAATTCCTTTACTAATTGAACACTAGTAGCTCTATCCTCTTTCTCCTACTAAAACTATTTTCTTAGGGCATTTGTAACTCTTTAAAATCGCCGCTTCTCCTTCGCAAGCTTTTCAGAAGCCCAAATAGCAAGGTGCAACACAGCTACAAGCAGGATAACTCAATTAATATTCAAGAGCTAGCAACCTCCAAACAAGTAAAAACTAATCGATGCCCTTATCCAACTCCTCTTCCTAGCTATTCTTATACCCGTGTGAGGCACGACGGGCCCCCGCTGGGAATACATCAGTAACCTGTTTGGAGTATGTTTCCAGCACACACGTGCCCCTTCTCAACTATTCCCCAATCCCATGCTCACGTACGCCACACGTAACACACCTGGTCGTCACAATATATTTTTCAGTCTTATATAATTCCTTAGTATATAAAAGCTATTATAGAAGAGAAGTGAACATATAGAATAGAAAATACTTAATTATTTTACTTTTTTATATTTTAGAAAATTCTATATATAGAGTATTTTATGATACTCTTTTGTTTCGTTTTTTATTAAATCTTATTTATTAAACCTTCGCTACTTACTCGTTGGTTTCGCATTTTCGGACCGCTTTTGAAACCTAACAGAGGTTTTGTAATACCATCCTTCTTGGAAGTTTTCATGGGAAGCGTTGTGGAGAACATGATTGCTAAGCTGAAATATTGATCACTCATATGCTCCCAACAGGCATAGAACAAAAAGAAAAATCGAAAAGAATATAAGGGTATATGCATATTAAAGCTCCAAAAATAGATCGATGGTCAGAATATCTAATCAGCATTCTCATTACTCTTGAGCCGGTACCAGTGAACTATCTTACCTATAAAGCAGATAACGTGTATAGTCAACTTCAAAGCAAGCTATTCTTGTTCGCCACCGAATAGAACTCACATTGCAAGGTTGAACAAGGGGAAGGCGAATTTTAATTATGAATGCAGAACATTTGAAGCTGTGTATATAAATATTACAGCGTGTCACGACCGGCTAAAACCCACGTTTGCCTAGGCAATCGAATATCACTGAATTCTTCAATATAACGTAGGCCTTTCGCCAGTGAAATAATAGTATTATCATTCGATAAACTAATCGCTAAGGAAGGAAAGAAAGAGCTTGAATTTGGGTGGGGTGATGATAAACCCCTCCACTAGGATAGAATATACAGCGTGGCACAGGCTGCTCCTATGCTAAACCCTTACACAGCACTAGAAAATTATCACCTATTCTTCTTCCAGAAGTGCGCCTTTCTCTTTTCTTCTGGCTCAGGAACCCATTTTGACTGAATTTGGGGGTGGTAACCCTGCGCCACGTCATTCATCGATGCTCTCGGCCCTTGATTTGTATCTTGTTGATAATGTGCACTGTCCCCAGAGGCTCTGCCTAAGAAAGAATCCGGTCCATACGGAGGTCTGGGTGGGGGTGTTCTGTTAGGTGCTAGCGGTTCTTGATATGATTGCGCCTGGAGGTAGGTTGGATAGTCCTCCTTACTTTGAGGGATTCCTGGGGCTCCCCGAGAAGGGCTCGGTGTGTGGTTCTGAGATGGTCTCTCATTGCCTGGCCGTGAGTTGAGGTTAGAATAATCCGTGTCCAGTGGTGGCCCCTGCGGGGGGTAAGGTAGTGGCCTAGAAAGTGATTGGGGAAGCTCATTTGGTGGTATTGGAGAGGGGCGATAATTGGTTGAATCAAGTTCAGGAATCCCATACGTTGCAAAGTGAGGGTCGAGCTCCGGAATTTCCTTTCTTGAGGGGGTTTCTCTGAGCTCAGGGGGGTTTTCCTGGTTGGGGTTGTCTAACGTAACTGGTCCAGTGTTCTGGAATGGATATGGCACAAGCCTTGGTTCTGGAGTGCCAATTGAAGAGATAGAGATCGATTCAATGTCGATGTCGATGTCGATGTCATTATTGATAGAGGGTACAAATGAGGTGCTCTGTTCATGAACTGATATCCTAGCACTTCCCTCTTCTTGCGGAGGTGCCTCATCTTTTGGCAAGCTTTCCTCCTCAGGCTCCAGACCTAGCTCTTTCGGGCTAGTATTGAGTTCCTCCATAACGTCCTTCTCCTCAATTTTCCTCAGATGTTTGCTGTTTGGGTGTTTCTTCAAATGTTGTTCTAGTGCAGCGGCAGATGGGAAGTCAATGTCAAAGTGTTTTGCATGACATGGCAAGCACTTATACGCAGCACGACGGTCCGTAAAAGATGGGCAGGATGTGACATGCGATGCGGCTAAAAGCCGCGTAGAGACTACCGTCTTTCCCAACTTCGATATTCGATAATCACCAATTTCTAAATTGCAGTGCTTACACGTGAAGCCCAGAATAGAAAGAATCGGATCGCTGGCCAAAGTTGCAACATCTAAATAGTCATCTGATTGAAGTAAGAGTGCCCCGTAGCAGAACCTTCGTGGCCATCTTCCTGGGTCGAGTGCTGTCTCTTGATCTTTAGCTCGATTAAATGTTCCATCTAGAAGTTTCCTAGGCGTAGTGCGCTGCGCGAAATTACTAAGTGCCCTCGCCACATCGTCTTGTATCTCCCTCGCATATTTTTGGACTTTTCGCGTACTGCTACTTTGTGAATCCGAAGATTCTTTTTGAATATTTCGTAAGTACGCTAGCAATAATCGTTGCTTTTCGATGATCTTTTTGAAGTCCTGCCGTGTTGTGCCTAGTTATGACTCGTGTTAGGATTTCAAGTGACCTAGCCAAGGGCATGCTGGAGGTACTGACTATCACCACTTCGCGCGAATTCGCCTCCAAGTACTACCACGAATTGATTATACTGTAGTTCTATCCTTGATGCACTGACTTTGAGTTCCTCGGAGAGTTTTTCTTCCTCCTCTTTCAGTTTACCTGCAACTAAAGCACTTCTGCGCTGTCTGTAGTCTGACCACGATTCGTATGTCTCAATGCAGCCTTTCATGACCATACATACTCCCCCAACAATAGCTAAGATACTTGCAGGATCCATATTATCAATATAAATGGATGAAACTCGAGAGGAAAAATGAGACTGTGTTGAACGAAGAGGTAAAGTTGGGGAATTTAGAAGAGAATGCTGAGAAGAGTCATTGATTACATATTGGCCACCTTGAATTTGCAAGACTGCGGAAGATCAGCAAGGTGCGTCGTAAATCATATCCATAGACCTTCTTCCACGATTTGGGGCTGAAATTTTGCGTATCTAGAAACCGAAGCGTCCTATTGAAACTCGCAATCGGTCACACGCTGTCTCACATCTCAAGGTTACCGTACATGCGCATTGATACTCGGCTTGCAGTCTAAGGTTATTTCCAGCACCAACATGCGTTTGTGGCTTTCAAAAGCTGGAAAAATAAAGAGGCGAAACCTCTCCAGCACGCCAAAAGAATCAGAAAATGGTTCTCATAGGCTGAAGGAGAGTCGTAGGCAGAACCTGCAGTTAAAAGGACGACGGCAACCTCCATTAAGGTGAAGGCGCAGCTTGTGAATCATAAAGGCACAGATGTGTTTGTCTATGATGGCGATATTCAGCAGCCAGAGATGATCCTAGCAACAAATATACAGTGCATACGTCCTCTTCAGCGGCAATGGCTATTTCTGATCCATGTGTGTCAAAGGGTAAAGATTGTGCCTGTCTCTTCAGCTACAGTTTGCTAAACTATTTCAACGCAATTCCCCTTCCCACAGCTTAAACAAACGAGATCGCCCATATTTTAATAGCACAAATCACACAAAAAGGACATACACTTTCTGTTTTATTGCTTATTTGCGAGTATGTAAACTTGAATCCTCCTCCATCTAAAAAACTAACATATGTTTACAGTTTGTACCAGGAACAGCCGGACAATATTTAATCATGTCGTCCGGACTAATTGTTAATGGAGCAGATAACTACAGTGGAACATACCAGAATCATAATGAAAGCTATACCAAAACACCTCCGAAGAAGAATGAGTTTGTACACGCCTACGACCCAAAACACCTCGAGCTACTCAACACCCTTACAGAGCTGCAGGCTCTTAATATTAGTAGCAATTTCGACCTTCCTCAGATAATTGTGTGTGGATCTCAGTCGTCGGGCAAGAGTTCTGTACTCGAGGCTATCACGGGAATTCCATTTCCTAGGAGTGACAACACTTGCACACGTTTTGTCATAAAAGTTACTCTCCGGCCGCATCAAAAAGAGTTTGTAAAGGTCGAAATCGAACAAGCTGATTCCGAGCGAGAGTCTGTCCCCAAGTTTCCTCCAATCACAAATCTCAAGAATTTGTCCACTGAGCTCCGGGAACAGTTCGACAAAGCATCAAATGCCATCCTTGGACACGGGCGACAAACGAATTTCTCTCGAGATATCCTCAGCATCACGATCTCGGGAAAGGATCGACCAATACTTCAAATCCTAGATCTTCCTGGTTTGATCTCCCATGATCCCTCTAACAAGGAAAACCCGGACCTGGTGCGGGATATTGTAAAATCAGAAATGAAGAAGCAACATTCCACGATTTTGGCCGTCGTTCCTGCAAATGTCGACTTCAAAACCCAGGAGGTCCTCTCGCTTTGCCAAAAATATGACAGTGAAGGAAAAAGAACAGTCGGAATAATTACTCGCCCGGATACCGCCGATAATGGCCAGGCTATAACATGCGTGGCAATTGCTAAGGGAGAACGCAAAGATGAGGTGAGCATCGGGCACGATTGGCATGTGCTGCGGAATCGCAGCACAGAGGAGCTCAAGAATGATACCACTGTCGAAAGTCGGGACGCAGTCGAAGTGGATTTCCTCCGCCAGGAACCGTGGGTTCAACTTGGTACGGAAAATTTGGGTGTCATAACCCTGCGAACCCGTCTCAGCAAGATCCTCCTTGATGCAGCAAGTCAAGAGTTTCCAAAACTGGCCGACAAGATCAGTGCTAAATTGTTAGAGATTACAGTCGAAAGTAAAAGACTCGGGGGAGACAGTATGACCGACGAGCAAAAACGAGACATCTTCTATGCTGGGACTGAAAAGCTCAAGAAAAGGACAATCCTGTATGTTTCAGGAGACACTCTACACGATACCTCTGACCACGAAGCCTCTCACGCTATCCATATTCGTTCCAGAATCGTGGAGCAAAGTGAACTTTTCCGTGATCGTATACTAAAAGAGGGACACTCATACGTGAGTCAACTTGAACCTCCTGGTATCAACCCAAACGCAGATCTCCGTACGATCGCAAAGGGATCCCGTATTTCTGCGATGGGAAAACTCGAACCAAGTTCTAAGACTCCTAAAATGGAAATTCAGGAGGCCAAAAAGCATCTCGATGAGCTACGCGGGATGGAACTCCCAGGCACTTTCAACCCTCACCATATCAATATCTTCTTCTGGCAGCAGTCGAGGAATTGGAATCAGATCGCTATGGAGCACATTGTGAAGACTTTTCGGCACTGCGAGCTCTACTTCGAGCATGCTACTCGCATGGCATTTGCCCCAGATCCTTTGTTGAGCGAGGAACCAACATTCGGCAACCACGAGGTTATTGCCCAGCGAGTTTTCAGGCTGATCTGTAGCGACCTGGAAATTATGAAAGGAGAGGCAAAGAAAGAGCTTGGCAAATTAGAGATTGACCGTACACATAAACAACTGAACTTCAACCCCAAGTATATGGCGGAGAATAGACAGCAACGGAACGCAGGGAATGCGAAGAGATCTATTGAAGCTGTTGTAAAAGATCCTGCCTTGCAAAACAAAGATTCCAAAGGACCTGTTCCAGAGCTTAACCCTAACACGTTGGCGGAACTTCAACGTCGTCATACTCAGGACGATAGGACGGAAGAGGAGGCTGAAAACTTTCTGAATGCAGCCTGGCTTCAGTACAAGGTACAATGCTTCGACCCCTTTCGGTATCTCTAGTCAATTGCTAATTATTTCATAGTTTATGAGGGATTGCTACATCGCCAATGTCCTGACCCAGGTCATTGAACGGCACTTCATGCGAAAATTGGTCGATATCACTCCAAATGATCGAAAGATTAAGAGTGAAGTATTCCAGGAGTTGGTTGAGGAGGACCGAGATCTTGAGAAAAAGAAGAAAAACCTTAAGCTAAGGAGCGAAATCCTACAAAAATGCTTAGATGTCCTCAAGGGTTCCAAAAATGGGATCAGTTAAATGTATGCAGGAGTTCGATTGAGCAGGAGGTACGGCAAGCTGCAATTTATTGAGCGACTGTTGAATTATATAGATAGATAATAAATATGATATAGTTTGATACGCAAACACTTGGATTTAGAGCTTGAATTGTGGGAGTATATTACCATTTAAGTTAATCTCTATGGATGAGATGAGATAAAGAACTAAAGTTATTTACAGTTATGATAATATTCAATTTTCGTTTTATCTGAACTCGGAGAGAAATGAATCTGTAATTGTAGCAATAGTAGGAGGTACATTCCAATTATAAAATGTCCTTATAGCTTATGCAATATTTGACTATTCTCAAATTTCTAGATTCTAAAATTTGTGCTCCATTAAGTTTTCCTGGGTTCTCTTATGACCAGAGTAAAAGGGTCTAAAATTGGCAGTAGGTCCTGTATGTAGCTCTGATTCTGTTTTTGAGTGAATTCTGCTCGACTTCTTGCAAACAGTGATTAGTATGTAACTGTCGATTCACCAGTAATATAGAGCAAATCACGTAGGCATACGTGACGTGCTGTTTATATTGGTTGGTTGAATCGTTGTTTTGTGTTGTGGAAGGAGCAGGAGCTTGAATACCCCTCCATGGCTCCCGCCACGCCAACCTAATCAGGACTAGTTACATCATGTGATAAGTCATGTGACTATAGCTAATTATTTGTACTAACAGTAACTAAGATAAAATATTTATTTATTTATTTACTTAATATATAAGGCTCAGTCTCCTTAGTTATTTAAACGCGTGGTCTTTCTCTTTGCTATAGATAAGGAGTAAATAAATATTAAATATATTTAATAGCAAGTATACCTATCCTCTCTGTATATTACCTATTAACTTTTTACTTACAATAATCGTTTTTCAATATTGTAAAACAGCTCAAAGGAGTACTACTAGGCTTTAGAAATGATTGCTGGTATGCGTTATAGGGAGACTACTTTTGAATAGAAGTATTCTTGTAAAAGTTGGATGCCCCTTTCTAAGTATGCGCGAGTAACCCTTTTATGAAGAGAAGCTTGCAGTTCCCCATCACGTGCTACTCGCTTAGTGACGTCACGTGATTGAGTTATCCAACGTTGCCTCGGAACGGGCATAATATATTGTAATTTAATTATTATAACTATAACTAGGGACCTTTAATTACTCAATTGAAAGTATTAATTTATATAGTAGTATTTTATAATATAATATTCCTTAATTATTATAAGACTATCAAAGATTTTCTAGTATTATGGTGAGACTTAGAAATCTAAATCAAACAATTCTATAAGTTTGAGAGGCGCAAAGAGCTCAGAGTAGTACTATAGGTCAAGAGATCATATTTTGCTCCGAATTTACGCCCTCCGCAATTGGGCGCGACAGCAACGACGCGATCCTAATTTTTAGAGTAGCCGGGGTTTAAACTGTTCAGGAGTGGTCACACAATATGACTGACAAAAAAATACAGGAATTTTCAATGGATTTACAAATTTAGAATTAATTAAATTCAAAGTACTGATGGTTCGTCTCGTCACGGGGTGCGTCTCTCGATGCAGGGACGGACATTATGTTCTTAGTAAAAGAACGGAAATGACAGACCTCCGCGGGACCCGTCAGTAGTCGGAATCGTATTGCGACACTTTTAATATACTTGCAGATTAAATATCGCTGGGTAGCATTAGCTCAAATATTCTTTCAGAGCGGCTCTTCCAATCCTATCATTACTTAGCAAAGTAACGTTGATATTCGCCACGAGAGCAGAAATGAGTTGGGCACATCTCGAGATAAATCATAGCTCGCTCCTCCAAGAGCGTCAGCATTTTTCGATGTTATCAATAGCCTACCGAGGAAAATAAATTCGAATCACGACTTTCAAAGTTTAGTGGTTTATGACCACCATTAAAAAGGATAATTTAGATATCCATGAGCAACCATCGGTCAGGGTCACAATGCAACCGTTCAGGTGAGCCACGGTCTGCCCGAAATTCGGTACGATAGGTGAATCTCGAGCAAAGGCCCCAAGGAAGAATTACTGCGATCGGTAGAGAGCTTGGAAAAGTATTTCCCTAGGTGCTTGTTCTACTTCCCCCATTCGGTGAATGTTCGAATCGACAGCAGTTTTCCAAGACAGAAGCCAAAGGGCAGATACTCATTGGGTAAATATAGTGAGCGTTATTTTGTGATCCAAATTGTGCCAAGGTCAGCTGGTGTATATTGAGAATAATCGAGTGAGTCGGAAGTATTGGATTATTGAATTGTCCGACAGGTTGGAAGAGTGTCGAGGGAAAGTTCCGAGGACATCTTACCAATTAGACCTTCCTCCATTGGCATGCAAGGCAAGCTAGATATCAGCTGCGACTGTTGCCAAAGTCTAGATTTGTATTGCCCTAAGGATTCCTCCCGATTGAAGATATTATCATGTTGTGATCTAAACACACTAGCGCATTTACAGGATCTGCGTGCCGAATATTCCAAACATGCGCTGCCACCGCAAACCATCACCTGCGTCAGCTTTTGATTGATCTTTTTCCTCAACTTTGACTCCATATTGCTTGATGCAGCAAGTGAAGGGTCTATTTCTAGGGGCACTACGTAGATCACTTTCGGCCGAGGGTTTCCCAGCGACCCCTTGGTTGTTGGTCATTTGCGTATTAGTTTCTTTTTCCTTCAAGGGTGAGCCTGCCCTGTGGCGAGGTCCTGTTGAGCGTTCTCGTGATTGAACATTGTCCATGTCGCTATCGTCTGCGTCTGGCTGATCTCCAGCATATCTCGAGGATGCTGGTGATGAGGTTACCGAGGCTATTGAAGAAGCTTGAATGTCGGCATTTTTCTCTGATCGAAGCTGGGCCGTCTTTTGCTCCTCAAGATCACCCCATAACTTGAACAACTGTTCTCTAAGCTTGTTGAAGAGTTCCTTATTTCCACGAAGGCTAAGAGACATTAGAAAAAGGTTAGACATGGTGCAATGCGAAAAGATGTTGTTACCTTGTAGCGTCCTCTTCAAAATTCAACAAGGCTTGCGCAGCATGGTTATCCACCATCAACCATATTCGTTTGTTGATGTCGGGTTTCTCAGCATCTTCAACCTGCAATGCAAATCTCCATTCCCAGGCATCCTTGGCAAACCCGCGTCCGCTTTTGAATATCCTACGTTCCTCTTCAATATCTGTATCTTCAGCTCCACTGTAGTCTGACAACATATCGAGATCAGTTGCACGATGTCCTACGGCAAAATCTTCCAGTTTGTTTGGAAAGTAATCCACAACTCGAACATTGGATCGATAATTGCACAGCGTGAAAGGGGAAGGCACTTCTTGTCCATTTGCGTTCTTCATAATCATTTTTGGATTAAGTATATCATCGATAGTGACAATCGGCTGATCTGGATAAGGGCATCTAACTAGATTGACCGTTAGCGAAGGCAAACGAGGGGGGGGGAGGAAAATTTACCATGGCTGTTCAGATTCTGCTTCTTTGCAAGTTCCTCTTCTTTCTCTAGGGCTTTCTTATAAGCAGCTGCTTTAGCCTCCATTCGTCGTTTTTTGTTCCTCCTCACATTTTCATCTCCTCTCTTACGTTTATCGCCTAGGTCCGCATCATCGTCGGTATTTTCCAAGTTCCCCTTTCCTAGCCTCTTTCGTAGGCGGTTCTTTCTCTCGAGAGCCTCCTTCCACCTTGGGTCCATAAGACGTCGATCTTCGGAGTTTTGCATGATCTCTACCTGGAGCTTGTTTGTGAAATCGCCGAATGCGGAACCATGTAAGAAACCTTCCAATAGTCCACCCATCTTGCCATAATTGATGCGCACATTCCGTATAAACACCCAGTCTCCAACCTTAACTTTCTCCCTCACCGTCACAGCATGATGATCATATACCGTCAATTGAATCGTCAATTTTCCAGGCGGCCCGGGCCAAGGCTCTTTCCTCTTAGGGCGGTTGTTAATGACATATCCGAACTCATCGCCTGCAAAGTTCTCCAGCTCCTTATCATCTTCATCATAGTTGTAGAAATGGCTATTAGCTGTATAGTCCGTCAAATAGAGCGCTACCGAGTCCATACGATCTGATTGGTTATCGTACACTCTCACAACTTCGCCCAGAATGTCATAAAATCGAGCCTCTTTCACATTTTTCAGCACTGCAAACTTCTCCTTGGTATTCGCCGATTGAATCCTTTTCTCCTCAAACTCAATGGGAGCGGGCAGTTCAAGATCTCCAATATTTCTATTTGCCAGAATCACGTAGGTTGTCTCTACAACATTTGGGCGCAGTCCCTTTGGCTTATCCGCTGCAGAGTATATACGCCAAGGCACACGTAAAGCTTCTGAAGGATCACGTGGTATTTCTGTGGCAGGCATCACAAAAACTGTTGTGACCCAGTGAGAACAGAGCTCCAGAGCCCCGCGAAACTGTAGCTGTTCAGACGTAAGTAGGGATCAAGAATATTAGATTGGGAACGAACCTTAGCTCGGCGTATCAATACAACATCAGATGAATTAATAGCTGCGGGCAGCATAGCTTCTTGTGCCGCGAAAAAGGAGAATAGCACACCGTGAGATTCGCCATATTGAAGGGAAGCATCCTTGAGCTCTATCGTGCATTTCCAGTCTATTTACTTAGCATCAAACTTCAAGTCACGTAGAGTGCATCATATCTTACCTCTGCTTGTCTGCTTCGGCACTCGGAAGTCTTTCACAAACCCTATGATATTGACAAAGATTTTGCCCGACTCGGCTTCTTCTCTTGAAAAGTTCTTGACGTCGCTGATGGTTGTAAATCCGGGTGGAAGTGTTGGCCCCGGCGACACTGAAGCATCTTGGCTGCACTCTGTCTCCTCCATAGTGTGCTGCTCAGGATTTTAATTCAAAAAGAGCCAGCTGACCTGTGAAAATTCACATCTCCCTAGGACAAAAGATTAAGGGGAGGCTCAATTGGCATGCGTATACATAGTTTGAAACGGGTTTGACGATTAAATCATGGTTGTCAACATTCACCCTCTCCAGTCTATTAGGGAGACGCGCCTTGTAACAAAGAGCGCGACCATTAGTCAGCATACAGTAGTGGCTTATCTTAGCGAGATCACGTTCTTTCTGAAAGCGCCTCTGAGCTTCTGCAAATTGATCCCACTCCAACCACGAAACAACCCCTCCATACTCACCGATCAACACCACGAGCCGGAGTTGATCGTGCAAGATCGATCCGCAACTGCCAGCACCCAAGACTAGGAGAACCGCATACGCCGCATCGCAATCATGGCTGATCGTTACATCCCAGAGCATCGTCGAACTCAGTTCAAGGCGAAGAACACATTCAAGCCCGAGGAACTGAGACGTCGTCGCGAGGAACAGCAGGTCGAGATTCGAAAGGCCAAGCGTGAGGAGAATTTGGCAAAGCGAAGAGGCATTACTGGTGCTGATGGCCAACGTCCTGGAGCTGCTCTCGGCGCAGAACCCGACAGTGACGACGACACCGCGCCCACTGAGAGCCAGGTAAGTGATCGCATGTTTTGCTTTCCTATGCGCCGGAGAATGGTGGTTTTAGGGTCTCCTTAAGACCTGCGACATTGCGTTGTGCCTATTCACCCTCCTTGGTGGGGTACTGCCTAGCGAAAGATGTTTTTCGCTTGCGTGAGAGACCGCCGCTGATAGCTCCACTGTTTGAGAGACCCCAGGAGCAGGACGTTTCCCCGCGTCAAGGCATGTGTTGTTGTTGTGGATCAAGATGCTAATTTGCTTTTTCTTGTAATAGTTAAACGAGGATCTCCCCCAAATGGTTCAAGGTGTTTTCTCCGAACAAATCGACCTACAAATTCAAGCTACTACCAAGTTCCGAAAACTTCTATCAAAGGAGAGAAACCCACCAATTGAAGAGGTCATCAAAACTGGAGTTGTTAGCCGTTTTGTCACTTTCCTTCGCTCTCCTCATACTCTTGTCCAATTCGAAGCTGCGTGGGCACTCACGAACATCGCTTCTGGGTCGGCACAACAGACACAGGTAGTCATTGAGGCTGGGGCTGTCCCGATATTTGTTGAGTTGCTTGGTAGCCACGAGCCTGATGTCAGAGAACAAGCGGTCTGGGCTTTAGGTAACATTGCTGGAGATAGTCCATCATGCCGGGATTATGTTCTGAGCTGTGGTGCTCTCAAGCCACTTCTGAACCTTTTGGGTGATAGCCGCAAGTTGAGCATGCTCCGCAATGCAACTTGGACTCTGAGCAATTTTTGCCGCGGCAAGACCCCACAACCTGATTGGAACACCGTAAGGATTACCCTTTGATGTTTAGATGACAAGCTCACACTGTCAGCAGATCCTGCCTGCCTTACCTGTTTTGGCAAAGCTTGTTTACTCTTTAGACGATGAAGTCTTAATTGATGCTTGCTGGGCTATATCTTATCTCTCAGATGGCGCCAACGATAAGATTCAGGCCGTCATTGAAGCTGGCATTCCCCGTCGCTTGGTAGAATTGCTTATGCATGCATCTACCTCGGTTCAAACCCCGGCTCTCCGATCTGTTGGTAACATTGTTACTGGTGACGACGTCCAAACTCAAGTTATCATCAACTGTGGTGCTCTCCCCGCACTCTTGTCGCTCCTGAGTTCCGGAAAGGATGGCATTCGCAAGGAGGCTTGCTGGACTATTTCGAACATTACTGCTGGCAACTCGACTCAAATTCAAGCTGTTATCGATGCCAACATTATCCCACCTCTCATTCACTTGTTGTCCAATGGGGACTTGAAAACCCGAAAGGAAGCTTGCTGGGCCATCTCGAACGCTACATCTGGTGGATTACAAAAGCCTGAGCAGATTCGATACCTAGTCAACCAGGGTTGCATCAAGCCATTGTGTGATCTCCTCAATTGCCCAGATAACAAGATCATTCAGGTTGCTCTGGATGGTCTCGAGAATATCCTTAAGGTTGGAGAGATGGATAAGGACGCTGCTGGAGAAGGTCAAGAAAGCATCAACCGATACGCCCTTTTCATCGAGGAATGCCAGGGTATGGAGAAGATCCACGAGTGCCAGACCAATGCCAACGAAGAGATCTATATGAAGGCTTATAACATGATCGAGAAGTACTTTTCAGACGATGATGAAGGTGAAAATGATGCAACCGTTGCAGAAGGGCAATCAACATTCGGGTTCGGCAATCAAGCAGCTCCTGCAGGAACTAGCTTCCAATTCGCCCCAAATGGTAGCGGCGATTCTATGGACATGTAAAGTTTTGCATCATGTCAATAATACCTTCTGATACTTCCCTCTGCACGACATACACCATTCTAATCAGATTGATGAGTACATTACCACCAACCCGGCATCTCAACTCGACCTCCAACACAAAACAGCTACACACCACGAAACCCCCAACACCCCATCTATGAATGTGACCAACGATTAGCGAAAGATTCACCGTCATGTAATTTCTTTATTTTGTCACCACCCCCGGCACATTCATATCACCGGCGTTTTTGCGAGATTTTATATTATTGGATGTGAGACATGGTAGCTTGAAAGCTCCTGATCTCAGAGGGATAAATGAGATTTTATGACTGAGTTAGTGGACTCGGTGCGAGTGTGGTTGCTTGAAAGCTCCTACTCTGATGGACATGATGAGATGCGTATGCAGCAATGAGGTGGGGAACCGCGAGTGGTGCATGGCGAAATCCATGTGCATATTGGTATCCCTGGATCAGAAACATCAAAATACTTCCCTGTGTACCTGAATATTCGTGATTCTGTTTCGTCTCATGACATTTGTCCTGTATGTTGCACGGCTTTCTTGACTGTAAAGATCTTTCACCCCATATACTATCACAACCCTTTCGAGGTATGCAAGGGTAATGTAGCTCAATCCTAAGACCACTCAAACAAGGGTGGACATGAAATTTCTACGATCTGGCTTTCGATTCTGCACGCAAAGTACTGAATCTTGCCCTAGCTAAAAGAGCTTCTTTCTGTCCACTCCGTGATATTACCATGAGAAGCCATACCCTTCAGAGTATTTGACGCTTATCGACTTATTTCGTTCTCCAATATGACTTGATAGGCCACACCTATGGCGATCTCGTTGCCGTCAGTTGTAGAATTAGTAGTTGCTAGAGAAGCCATAATTTTGATTGCAATATTTGAGGCCATTATCACTGTTAAATGGATGTTGCTGCTTAAATTTTAAGCCGTGGTCACAGATATTGTTGGTATCGATGTCGATTCTCTGTTCATGTAGGTGCCCTTACTCTCGGTTAACATGTCCTCAACCAATCATGGTAAACATATATACCCAGTATAGTGACGTGTACTACTTACTATCAGCTATCTGAATATGTAGTCTTGCCAAATATGAGTAGATAAATTCCAAAAAAAATATTTTCGGAAACCCTTGTGAACAACGAAGTACACTTCCGCCTTGATTCCAACAGATTATGCAGATTCGGCTGCCGGAGGTTTCAAGTAGAAAAGAAATGCAAGGATGGAAGGAGACGGAGGTATTCGGTCTTAAGTAACATGTAATTCAAGTTTAAGCTTGTTAAGCGGTAGTGGTGGTCTCTTCATTCTTCTCGTCCTCACCGTCACGGTACAGTCCCAAATACGTTGCCTTTAATCTACTCATCAAATGCTCATCTGCAGTCATCGCCTTCACGCCTGTTCCATTTACCCCGGAAGAAACCTTAACTATCGGACTTGGAATTGGTTCTAAGACCGTTGTACCAGTGGGGTGTCCAAAATATGCAATACTATACCTGTCTTCTCCGCCCAACCTCCCCTCCTTTGGAAACACAACCCTATGTACTGTACTTTTAAACAGATTATTTGTCCAATGACTGAGCAGATCTCCGATATTCACGAGAATCGGCGGACTGGGATCACTCTCGGTCCCAGGAGGTGAGACAGGAACAGGTGTCCACGGAGCTGTTGGTCCTGTATTTCTCTCTACTGTTTTGGACGAGGGTGGGATGATCTCAAGTCCAGGTTGACCGGGTCGCTGGAAGAGGAGAGTTATGGAGCCATAATCGGAATGAGCTCCTGCACGAATGTCAACATTAGGTTGATAGTCGCTTGATGAGGGGATTGAGGGATAGTGGAGGAGGCGGAGAGTGCAGCCACTAGGTCCGCCTTGGTGGCGGGAGGAGAACCATTCTGATCCCCCAGCTTCTTGATCAATCTATATATGTGAGTTATCCGAACATAAGGACAGAAAGGCTCGAAGTGTTACCTGAAGACCAATTGCGAATAGTGTCAATATCTTCAGCATCATATCATGACAATATTTGTGAAATTTATCCAATTCAGCTTCATGATCGATAAGAGAAGGAGTAAGAGGTTGCTGTGCTTTGCCATCTACGAACTCGCCGAAGTTCATCGCCCTATAATTGTCACCTAGGAACTTTTGGAGTGCGCATGGCTTTTCTTTACTCTTTGAAGTCACCGACCTGTGGATAAAATTAGCTTACAAGGTCCATGCCTGACAGATAAAGGAGGCCGTACCCTTTGACTCTTCGGATCTAAGGTCTCTGAATGCATACCGGACCATCCTCTATTCTTCTGAGAGTTAGTATACCTCATAGTGATATGATAGGGTTTACTCGCATTTTCGGCAATTGTGCATCGCTTCTTATCTTCTATGGGTGAGGAGAAGAATGATTTTGACTTTAAGGTATTTTATTAGCTACAATCTCCTAGAGGGCGGTAGAAATCGATTACTAAATTGAACATTCTATCAATAGCCTCAATAGGAATATCCTTCCCCTGGCTTTTGATGTATACAAAGCCGAAAGTGGTGGCAGCATCGATAAGCTTTTTGGCAATTTCCACCTCTGGATCTGATCCAGAGATGTCAATCACTGGTATTTGACCTGCCCTGCCATTTGTTGTAGCCATATTTTTTATTAATATAAAAAATATGCAGACAAGTGATCGCTCTTGCTGTCAAGGAAGGGCCAAGAATGGGCTGATAAGTGATCCTTATCCAACTATACGTGAGAGACAGCACCCTAGCTTGATCATCCGCGCTAAACCCAATCAATGCCTCCGTGCCTGGAGCTAACGAACAGCTCTAAATTTGAGCCCTTGTATGCCACTTCGAAATTCACTGTCATCTCCAGCCAACTTGTATACACAAGTCAACAATTGAATAATCATCCCGAAACTCGCATCACTTCGTAAAAACACATCTTACCTCTTCTTGCGACTTGCGCAGTTGTGCTAAATACACTTCAATCGCTTTCGCACCTCAACAAAACAATTGCTCACTCAGTCGTACCTACCTCGAGCTTCCTCTGACCACCACCAAAATACCCCACCACCTAGGTACTTCACTGACGTCGTTACCTTAACTAGAAGCAACGCCCTTGCCCTCTTCTATACGCATTACAACCTGCTATCCTAGGAAGGAGCAATATAGCTCGCAGACATTACCTTGCTGCCTTTCGCGAACTCTCTCACCATGGCTCGTAAGTTGTCGCATCTCGTTATATTTGCATATCCCTCATCCCCGTGGCGCAAGCACAAATACGATGGACTACACCCAATTCGACTTCTCCTCTGCCATCTCAGAGCATGATGGCGAGCCCGTACTCCAACGTCGCCCGATTTCTTTTACCCTCCGGGAGCACTTCGAGCAACTCCAGATGATACACAACCTTGCAATGCTACACTGGGATCTGGATAGCGCTGAGGAAAAGCCACAGCTCTACACAGACAAGGAAATCGTCCATCATGACAAAATTGCTGACTTCGATCAACCAGCTCTCGAAGGTAGAGCCTACTCGGCGCAAGATGTGTTGTAAGTCGAGTCGTAGCCTGCTGTCCTATGCGCCATGCTAACCATTTCTAGTAATTCACCACTCCAAGAGTTCGAAAATGCATACATTGGCGTAGAAGCCACAAGCTACTTGCAGAATATGATCGACAATCCCCCCTCACATGAACCTCTTCTTGCTGCCCTTGGCGGAGATCCTATGACTTTGAAATCGCATATCCAGAACGAGCTAGACTTGTGGAAGCAGAATAATATAACACCAATCTTTGTGTTCGATGGACAGTCGAGTAAAGGAAAGGATGAGATATCACTATGGAAGGCCAAGCACGCTCTTAAACAGACCCAGCATGCCTGGGATCTATATGGGGAGAACCATCCCGAGACTGCCGTAAAAACATTTGGAGGCTCTGGTATGTCAAACACTTGCCTTGCAGTTATGAGGTGCTGACTTGTCCTAGGCGCCATACGTGCTCAAGATCTCTACAGAATACTACAAGAGGTGCTTGCTGAGCGGGATTTAGACTTCGTCATTGCACCTTTTAGTGCATGTGCCCAAGTATGCCCCTTTTCAGAGTTCATACATTCAGGGCTAACGCGCACCAGATTGCCTACCTCGAATCACTTGACACCCCATACATTGATGGCATTATGGGCTCGCAAGAGCTACTTCTTTATGACATCAAGGATAATATTATCCTTCCCCCTACTGTTGCAGAATGGGATAACAAGGTATTCCAAGGAATCTCTAAAAGCAGCATCATCAAAAAGCTTAATGTCACTCCTGATATGCTGTCCGATGCTCTCCTCATGATTGGCACATCATTCCTCCCTGCCTTTCCTCCACTTACTGATCGGGATATAATCACCACACAACCATTTAACATCAAAGACGCGGCCAACCTCTTGAGAACATCAGAGAAGTCGGTCACTACTACATGTGCTGCGTTCAACGACATATTGCAGGTACGAGATCCAAATTGGCTCGATAAGTTCCGCAAAGCCAAGATGAGTGTCAAGCATTGCGGTACTGTCCAAGAAAATGGCACCATACATATCCGCGACTATGACCATCTCACCGCCGATAACGTTGAATACCTTGGCTTGCAGTTGCCCGCTGAGCTATACCACTATCTCTCAAAGGCCCTGATCAGCCCAAAATTGATGAACAATTTCCAAAATCTGCAGGCAATGCTATTACCAACTCTGGACGGAGTCGTCTCAGACGAATATCGTCGACTCGTTACGCGAACACTAGTTCCATTAAAAGAGACTGCAGCTGCTATGATAGTTTCTCGAATACATCGAGTCTTTCAGTTCAAGGAAATCGAGCTCAAGTTCTGGTTCGATGATACCGCGAAAGAAACGATTATTCCCAGAAATGTACAGCCAAATCAACAAGCAGATACATGGGGAGTGAAGGATCGTGACCTGAAGGCTCAAGAGGCTGCAACTGGCACAGTAGCTGGAACCCTGTCTTTTGCGCTCCTCTCACTACAACAGAAGGATTTCTCAGCCAAGACTATATCTAAAGAAAAGGTTACAGACTTGAAATCCGATTCTGAGGTTCTGGCAAATGTCCTCTGGCGCCTCCTCCATCTTCGTGGCTACATCAACGACAAGCACGAGCTGACGAGTTGGGGTCGGGCTCTCGCAACAACACTTAAATCTGCTGGCCCTGCTATCAAGGAACACAAGGACATTCATCACGTAGAGGAAGCTGCTTTCCTGGCTTTCGAGTTACTTCGGTTTGATAATCTTAATTCTCGCAATAGACATTCTGAATTAATTGGTGGCCCGCTGCGTGGGTCCGATGAGGATCGCCAGAATTGCATACTTATCGGTCGCACAGCTTGTCTCTTGAAGCTCCGACATCACACGGTAGGCTATACTGGTCCGCTCAGCAAGAACCTGCTCGCGTTCCACTCTATCATCAAGGCAGTTCGTGAGACAGATAGAGATCTGGTTGAAGCGGTGGCTGCATCTATGTTCTTGAACTCCCAAGCCATACGTGCACGCGACGACTACGGCAAACTCGGTCGAAGGTAGGTGCTTCTTTGATTTCTCTTGATAACTGCTAAATTTTCGTCAGCCTACCATTTTCAACTGATGTGGACATTGCCCTTGGAATTGCTGTCAAGACGTATCTCGACGATTTCGTGAAACTCGATGCTTCGAAAGAGGATAGACATGCGGATAAAGCTAAATATGTTGCAAAATATTTGCCACACAGTATCAACTTTGCCGAGGATCTAGATGTAGCGTTCCGGTTCTTTGATGCGGTTTATGCTGGTGTAAAGACACTGGGCGACGAAATTGGTGAGACAGATAGGAAGGCCTGGAACGATGCAAATGCATACCTTGCCTTGAGGCGGTAGATGGGAAGCTGGGTTGGGCGGCACTATTTGACTGACTAAAATGCATCATCTCGTTCTTCAGGATTGATGATACTAAATATCCATATTCGGCATGAGGAACCCTTTTACAGTGGATTTTCTAGCGGAAACATATTTAGGAATTATGGATCAAGAGGGAAGGGGGAGAGGGGGGGATTGAGGAAGTAATTCTTCAAGCGAGAGATTCATAGTTCATCGAATCAGGAACATATGTCGTCAACCCACAGATGACTTTGCTTGCCTAACCTCTACTGTGAAAATAATTACTTGAACATTTTGATTGTTCCCATCCCACCATTTGAGCTCGCTCTCCAGAGGCTTTGCAGGTTACGGGCATACTAGCCACCTATTCTGACGGTAGCACATGGTGTCAACGGATATTTTATAAAGTACACTACAACCTTCAAGTCTTTTGAATTGCTGTTCGTAGAAACGGTCACCTCAATTTCATATTCGACGAGACCACGAGGTCATTAAATAGAGATAACGTATTAGTCAAACAAGAGTGTTAGGAGCGCTGAATGTGACTGCCACGAGGTTGGTGATACTAAAGACATATTTATGATGATCAAATTTCAGGGGGGAGAATGATTATTTCTTAGCAGGGAATAGGGAACCAAGAAGGTGGGAAAGAGGGGGGTGAAGAGAGGGGCAGGGGAGGTAAAGGGTCTTTCGTTCCGAGGGTATCGAGGGAGGGGATTGGGGGAGGGGGGTGTGTAAGGCTAAGGAGTACGGTAGGTTAGGTCTGGGCCTTCCTTGAATCACACTGGGATTGGAGCTAGGGTTAAGAATCTGTGAACGTATTAGGCCTCAGCCTAAGCCTAAGCTAGCTTTTTCACGCACACTCCGTAAATAAGAAGTCCAGGTCTCGATCACTAAAGAAATTAAGATACAGAAGCACTTCAATCCCAGAAGAGGAATACACCACCCAGCCAGTTTTCGGTTTCAAAAACTAGCAACTCTAATAGGGACCTTCAAGAATGCCTTACGAATACTAGTAGTACTAGTTGGTATCTTGGCTCTGCCGATATAAAGGGCAAATATGCAAGTGGAATTCACTCTAAAAAAGGAAATACACGAACCTTAACCCATCGGATTATTTAATCTTCCGATGTTTTAAAAGGCAGGCGGTTATAACTAAATGCTTGCCAAGTTCCAATATTACGGATGGAATTGTCATTGGTTAGGAGGTTAAAGGAAGGATCATGGCTGTGGCGCTCGGCTGGCGTTTGATCTTCCCATCCTCTAACGCTTTTTGCGAGATCCCTGCAGACACGAGGTTTCGACCTCGTGCAGCCTCATGTTGTATTCTCTTCGAGAAGTTTACTGGATTCTAAAGGATGGGGGATTTGTTTTCATGTTTGTTTGGTGTGGGTGACTGTAGTAGTATTGATGTAATAATGGGAAGAGACGATGCTGTGTGATAGAGTTGGGAAGGTGGGATGAAGAACGTTTCTAAATGGGATGTGGGTTTTAGGTAGGCGATCCTACGAAGAGACGGTGGCCGTGCAGAGCCCCTTAAGCTTATCCTTTCACGTTAATTATTCGCGATATTCCAATCAGAGAACTCCCTTTGCAGTGGGGATATCTGAAGACTCCAATCCGTGCCTAGCTCGTTGCCGGGTAATGCTTAGGTCAAAATGCACTACCTGCGCCGCAATGTATATTGTGGTTTGGGAAATACGTTGATATAGGTGGAAGCCACTTTCCGCATTTTACTCAACGTGAGAGAGTTGTCTTGTGTGGTCTCTGCTGTCTTTCTTCTCCTCTCTGCCTTAAGTAGTTATTCAAGCTTGCTTAGGAGAATATCGCGATTATGAGGGATCCAACTTATTCTAGCCTATTACTCCTACCACTTTTTCTTGTTCCTGTGTTTGCGCAAACATGCTATACTCCAGATGGGTCATTTCTCCAAGGGACGTTTCGATGCGACAATAGTACATCAGGCCATTCGACCTGTTGCGAGATGGGGACGAAGTGCTGGTCGAATAATGTTTGTGAGAAACTGGATAGAGGTATTACAGACTGGGTACGAATGGGGTGTACAGATCCGACATTTAAAGATCCTGCTTGCTTGAATCAGTGCCTGTAAGCAATTCCTCTACCTCTTTACAGTTTCCAATTACAGTACATATCCTAATGTCCAACCTCATAGGGATTTACCAAAGATTTCTGTGGGAATCCGACCGTGCGATGGGATAAGTGGAACAAAATATTGCTGCGACTACGTGGCGAATGATGCGGGGAATCTATCGTGCTGTGCTGCTACAACGGGCATCTTTTCATTGCCCTCTGCCACGATCAAAGCGACGATACCGCTAAGCCAGGTTACGAGTACGTCAAAGAAGAGTACGAGTACTTCTGTAACGACAACATCAGGCACGAGCACTACAACTTCGACTTCTACAACGGGGCTCTCAACGCCAACCACCACATCAGGCTCGCCAGCAGTCACAAGTGCGCCAGTAATTATGAGCAACTCGGGTCTATCAACAGGAGCAAAGGCAGGTGTAGGCGTTGGTGTAGGGCTAGGAGCTATTCTTGCAGTTGTAGGAATTGGTGCGCTGTTTTTGGCGAAGAGGAAAAGAAAGGCGGATTATAAGATGGAGCTTCCAGGGAGTTCACCGATGGGACCCCCAAAGGGGAATAAGTACAGTGGAGAGTTGGACGCGAATGGAGAGAGGCATTATGAATTGGGTGGAGGAAATGCGACATACGCAAAGCCACCAATGCAGCAGCAGCAAGGACAGGTGTTTGAGTTAATGGATACGAGGCAAAAGCCATGAGAGGATCTAGGATGATCATTAGTGAGGAATTATTGACACGGGGAAGGAGTTGAAAGATACCTTTATTTTGCAAAGATCCTACTTAAAGTTATTTATTTATTTTTAAAAAAAATAGAAAGAATCCGAAAGGAAATATGACAAACAATATATATCATAAGGTGATTGGAAACACAGGTAGGTTATCTGGAAGGTTCAAGAAAAGATATAGGGGTAGCCAGTGAAAGGGTTGGAAGTGAAAGAGAATGTATTTAGCTGTTATAAACCAGGCTATTCTGAATTGTGATTTACTCTACCTTTTTGTCTAAATTCCAGAAGGGCAACGCTTATGAGGCATCATTGCCGCGACTGTTGTCATCTCCAATGCAATTGAACGACGAGCCCACCTTTTCTCCAAGACTTTGATACAATATTAAAGTGAGGACTTATAAGGACACGGAGGAAGTGTCGTCAAAATACACTTTTGATTCCGGCAATCAAATTGTGTTGGTGGATCAAGCCACGAGTAAGCCCAAGGCTCTCCACCCGAATATCGGTTTCTTGTACCAATGTTGGAAGCGGCCGCACCTCCGCACTCACCGCCTCCCAAAATTTACTCTGGCAGCCAGCAGAACGAATCATCGAAAAAGACGGACGACCTGCATATCAAGTTCTCCCGGCGCATTTCTCCACGACCTCCCCACCACACTCAAGCTTGATGTCAACAGCCGCTCTTACCGCAGGTAATTTCTGGAGGATGACGAAAGGAAAGATTTTAGAAGGCGTATTTGGTATGTTAACATTCGTCAAGTTTTCGACAGCATAATTATGCCTCTATGAATTATTTCTCCACACAGATGAGGAATTGCGCTGATATTTTGCTTCAACAGCTGTCAACAAACCCTCTGGGATCTCCTCTGCTCAGGTCGTCCGCGAACTTCAAAATACCTTCCAACCTTCCAAGATCTTCCAACCCTACCTATCCGCCGCGAAATCAGACTTAAGTCGCGAGAAACCCAATCAACGGAAAAGACGTCGTGACAAGAATCCAAAAGTAAAAATTGGTCATGGGGGAACACTTGATCCATTAGCTACTGGTGTGTTAATTGCAGGAATTGGGAGAGGGACAAAAAGTTTACAGGATTTCCTACTGTGCACGAAGGAATATGAGACAGTTGTGTTGTTTGGCACAGCCACGGACACCTATGATCGGGTTGGGAAAGCGCTAAAGCGAGCACCCTTTGAGCATGTTACGAGGGAGAAAGTGGAAGAGGCGTTAGGGCAATTTAAGGGGAAGTTCATGCAGTTACCTCCGCTGTTTTCTGCGTTAAAGATGGATGGGAAGCCGTTGTATGAGTATGCCAGAGAAGGAAAGCCTATACCGAGAAAGATCGAGAGGCGGCAGGTGGAGGTCGTAAAGATGGAGTTGCTTGAGTGGATGGAGGGTGGTACGCACTCTCATCAGGCGCCTACTGAAGATGCGGGGTATGCGGAGATTAATGTTGCGAATCAGTTATGGGAGCAGGAGAAGGCTGTTCCTGGGACTTCTTCTACGGCTGAAAAACCGGAGGAGAAACAGGTGGAAGAGAAGAAGCGGAAGGCGAGTGTGGAGGCAGATGACTTAGTTTCTGAACGACCGGCTTCGAAACAACAGAAGACAGCTACGGAAGAGGACGCCATAATGTCTGGGGGTCTTCCCCCTCCAACTGTAGAGCCCTCTTTGTCGGCCGCTAAATCATCAAACGAACCCGCATTCACTATCAACAAGGTAGATTCCAATAAAGACAAAACCAACTACGATGCCCCTCCAACCACGAAAACCAGCAAGACTCCAGATCCCTCCCAACCACCAGCATGCCGGATACGCATGACCGTCACCTCAGGCTTCTATGTCCGTTCTTTGGCACACGATCTAGGTGTAGCGGTCAACTCTGCTGCCCTTATGGCAGAATTGAAGCGTACGCGACAAGGCGAATTCGAGGTTGGCAAGAATGTATTGGAGTGGGAGGAGCTGAAGAAAGGAGAAGAGGTGTGGGGACCGCAAGTCGAGCACTTCATCGATGATTGGGTCGCAAAGAAGAATAGAGGCGAGAGAGGTGTGAGAGAAGAGAGCGTCGGCGAGGAACGGGAGATGAGGAGTTAGGTCAAGGCAGAGCAGGTAGAAGAGAAGGTAGCCGAGAAGGTGATTGAGGAGAGAGTGGAGAGTGAGAAGGAAGAGGTGAAGGAGGAGGAAATGGTGATCAAGGCCTGAGAGCGCTCGAAATATCTGGGGTAAATTAGGGAAAGAAGGTCTCACAAGATAGGGACCACCATGGGATAATGGCGCATTTGGATGGTAGACTCACTGCCATAATTGTACAACATAAGCAAAATAAAAGTAACTACCCTTTTATTACTACGACATATCACCTTTATACATGAATTATACGCCTATTAGCCTTTTATTCTCCATATCACTAACTGGCATTAATACAGCAAACCATGCTCAATCCGACCGACATCATTGGTCTAAGGTGTCCCGCAAACATGCCTGATATTATCGAAATACTAAAAACACTTCACTCTACCATGACTCTCGTACCCGGTACTACCTTCAGGTCCCAACCACATTCTATCCCACTCTTACTTCTCGTAGAATTAGAAATGTATCCCGATCGAAATAAGTAAAACTCTTCCCTTCAAAATTATTTTCATGACTCGAATTTAGACAAAATAATGGCTACAGAAGGTATTTTATTGACGTCGTTTGACTAGCAAGCGCAATTAAGCACTACTTCACACCATAATAAGTTTGAAGGTGAATGGTCTCTTATGCCATATATAATAGAGTATGAAATTGAAGTAAGAAAGCCACTACGTATCTTCTCTCTCCGAATGTCCGTTCATTTTATCTCCGGCCTTTCTAGGGGTCCTCCCAACAAACATAGTTCAACTACCAAAAAGCTCGAACTTGAATATCAAATCACTTATGGATTCGTCCAGCATCCCTGGTTTCACCATTTTCAAGTATTACTGGCGCGATATTAGATGTTAAAAGGTAAGCGTCTTCTTGGGTACTTTCTAAGAAGGGGACTGAGCGAGGACAATTCATGTGAACCCAGGTATAGAGCCCCACCGCATCACTTCGGCATGACGCTTTCTTTTTCTTCTTTACGGCATCTTGTTCAATATCTAGCTACATCCAGAAGAAAGCATAGAAACCTCACTGAAGATCAGGCTGGATCCCGAAGTTAAAATTGCTAGTAAGTAGATCACTCGTTGATGCTCGTTCGGAGCACAACGAACATAGGTTGTGAAAAACTTATTAATCCCAACTCCCCTTGCTCCGAACATTAATATTCATCCTGATCCTCTGACTTCAAGCCCTATCCTTATTTGAAGAAAGTGGGCTGGGTTAGGCTTTTGGTTGTGTTCTTATAACTATTGCCAATTGTTGAAGTGACGATATTGATGGAAATTCTGCAAACACAGAGGTTATAGATAAAGGTCTCTTCCAAATCATCATCAACAATAACAACTTAATGGTGAGGCAAAAAACCTACTAATGCCTGCAATTTGCGGCTGTTCAGCTCACCTCTGGTATGTAGGATCTCAATTTGGCCTGTTCAACGAGTTATACCCTAACGTTCCTGGATCGCAGCACCAGGGTAATACTTATCGCCGCTCTCCTAAGCCCGAGGGATTAGCGCAGATATTCAATACTGGGCGTGTCCTTCACGTAAGCTGTGAAGCATATAAAAGGTAGGGAGTTTGATCCTCTAGAATGAGTTAGTCTCTACTCCTGGTAATCTTCACTTGCCAACAGCATTTCGAGGAAACAACATCCAGCATTCAAAAGGCTTTGGAAGTCGACCCCCAAACCTTGTCGAAACCTCAAATTTGTTATCACTTCCAGTTTCTGGTAGTTCAAATGACTCAAACCTGCCTCAAATTCGCATTTTGGGGGTTCTTTGGCGGACCCAAGTTACCTACCATGAGGGATCAGTTTCATATACGTCAACCAACCCCCCTGGGGGTATACCAAGTGAATTACTAAAACCACCGATGTTGAATGAGCAAGAAGCGTCGACTTCGGTTTACAAAATTAGAAGGTAGTCGAGGCTGTCGTGTCTCGGAAAGGCATTACGGATCTCTTTAACTTCGGCTCGGGCCGGAAACAATCGGCAGGGTTTGTGCTGCCTAAGGCAATCATTTCTGGGCTGTCCCCAAACGTCATCTTCAGATCGAATGTGTGCAGAAATTCACTGCGCCACCCACGCTAGTGCTCGCTTGAGAACAAAAAATATCTTCCAGCTGCTGGTGCGCTTTCCTCCCCATCACTATAACCTTACCATCGGAGTATCTTACCTCCGGGTCTAACTCCAACGGGAGCGTTTATCGAATTTTCGCTAAAACTCGATAACCCTTTTCACAACGATGCCACGCAGGAGAGGTAAGAAGATGGAGTTGTTGAATGAGACATCAGAAAGCGCGACTGCAAGTGACGCTGAGGTTATGGAGTCAATCGAGGCCCACGGTGAGGAGTTTGAAGGAAAGACAGTGCTCCCGCTCTGCAAGTTTATCAAGAGAGCTGCCCCTGACGTAGATCCACCAAACATCTCAACTTACAACTGCAAACTTCTAACACTTGATCCTCTCGCCGACAAGAACGGGGGAGAGAATCTATTGATGCTTCCACAAAAGGGCCCCTTCCGGTTAGTTGGCGACTTTGATGTGGACGGTGAGCATGAGGATGAGAAAGCCATTCGTCGTAAGCACTGCTCCTACAAAGTTCTATTTATTTCGCATGCTCATCCGTAGCAGGGCGGATCACAAGGAATGGTGGCTGTGCTACCTTTTCAGCAATTATTGTTCAATATGCGATTGGCATGGACCCAGAGCCTCAACTCTGGGCTCGAGATATAGATAATCGCGCTTGGCTACGAATTGAGCCCTCCATTAGTTATAAGGACGTTTTCGATCGTGCGATACAAGCCGCGACTCTAGTCTATGGTGTTTTGGATCTTGAGGATGAATTTTCTGAAAAGAAAAAAGTTCTAGACGTCAATTCCGTGATGTATGAGGTAATTGCCCGCTTGGTGCTAACCATCATATCTTTACTTTGATTAACTATCACTAGTATGCCCTGAGAACTGGCTCGGGATTGTCACATAGTGCAAGCAAGGAGCTATTCGCAGGCTATGCACGGGAGATGATTACTCACTGCTTTGGAGACGATGTCACCAAAGGACGAGTTATCTCAAAGTTTTTGAGGGCTACGTTTCCGGTATGATTTCGATCTATCAGCCCTTCGATCTGGCCCCATCTAAATTATAATATAGCATCTGTACAAAGATATCTACAATATTTGCAGCTCATATAAGAAACTAATGGACCAGATCATCAAGAGCTTGGAGGGCCCTGAAGATGAGGACGATGACGAAGAAGTTGAGGACTTAACTGAAGTTCCGTCCGTCTTTTATCCTCCAGACTCTGTCATGGAACTAGCAGTCAATGTCAAACTCGTGCAGAGTGCGGAAAAGGCGAATCTCCCATGTATGCCTACCCCGGTCGTCATCTACACGTACATTGTTGTCCATGGTATTCCAAATTGCCCCACTATTCTCTATCGAGACTGGTCGATCGCTCGGCCAGAGACTGCAAGATTCATGGTCATATATTGGGCTCCTAAGATACTTGAATTCATGACCGATCAAACGACTAAAGCATACCTTGATTTGAAGAGCCTATCTCAGGTGTGCAAGCCAGAGGATCGTGCAGAGGCATTGGCGTGGGTGAAGAAAAACAACCCAGAGCACAAACGTGGTAGATTAGGCCACGACTCCGAGGTCACCAGCGCCCAGAGGAAGCTCATTCCAGGAAAGAAGTGGATGCAAGAAGCAATCGCATATAGCTTGATCACCCACCGGCAAAAACCAATTCATGACTGGCCAAATTTTACATTTCTGCGAGATAGAACCCCTTCTGTGCAAAGAATCAGGACTGCCAAAAAGATCGTATCTGGCGAAACTGCTACCCTACCTGCAGCAACTCCTGAAAACGACGAAGATATTGTTATGGAAGATGTTGCACCTGACCTAACTATGGATACCATAACCTCCAGATCTCGTCCACCCTCTCCATATCCCGAGTTCAAGCAGCGTTCTACATCTAATGCCACCGTCCGAAATGTCAGCGAGCTCAAGCCGGCAGGCAAGAGGGCTGTACTCGCCCCACGACAAGTACTAAAAGATGTTCGCACACGCGAGATTAATCGGCATGGCGACGGTCTCGTGAATGAGAATGGTAAGGCGAAGCCTCAAGGTCGTCCTCGTCTTTCTAAAAAGTGCACTGAAGCTACTATGTCACAAACTGCCGAAGCCGGCAATTCAGGCAAGGCTGAAGGCTCTCACCCTCGTTCTCGAAATTCTCGGGCACGCAAAATTTCCATTCGCAAGTTGAAGGCAGGCCCAAGTGCTCCTGCTAAGTCTTCGCTGCGGGTGCCACCGTCAAACTCTCAACCCCAACTTGCTGGCCTCCAGTCCCCAATCGCTAGCAACGAGTTCCTCCCCGGGGGCTTTATGTTAGG
Source organism: Tricladium varicosporioides (assembly GCA_021365295.1). Lineage (NCBI taxonomy): Eukaryota > Fungi > Ascomycota > Leotiomycetes > Helotiales > Tricladiaceae > Tricladium > Tricladium varicosporioides. The sequence goes on along the minus strand of JAJTIW010000009.1, from coordinate 899,958 downwards.
AGTTGAGGGCTCGGAGCCATCACCCTCTGGCTTTCCGCCACAGGGCGACTCAGAATCCATACGTCTGTGTCTTGCGTGTCTCCATCCAGCACAAGCTAATTCTCCCCCTGCTCTAGACTCGGACTCCTCCAGCACCTCTTCCCCCTCCTCCTCCCCTCCTCCCAATCCAATCGTCGCCGACCAAACCACCGCCGACACAATCAAGTTCCGTCCCCTCCCCGATGGCTCCTACAACTGCACAGTCGAGGGCTGCGCACACATCGAGTACAAACCCAAGACGAGGGAGGGGTACCAACAGATGTTAGATCACTACTCTACGCACGTGGGACAGAAAGTAGCGTTGGTGGTTGGTGAGCAGATGCGGACCGGTCGGACCACGGGTCACTTACAGCAGCGGATTCGCCGAGCCGATCTTTTCTGAGCGGGTTCCAGCCGGAGAGGGATGTTTTGCATAGGGTTGAGCGGGCGGGATTCCGCCTGCACAGGGAGTTCGGCAGGTGCAAATTACATGACAATGCAAATGACTTTACAATCTAATTGCTCTTGGCTTTGTCGCACAGGGTGCTCCCTCGCAATATTTGGTTGGGATTAGTTCATGCGGCAGTTTCTGCGAAACCTCGATCATGTGACTTTCCTACAACCGTTCCAGCCTCGAAAGTGCAATATGCAACAAAGGTTCTCCTCAGAAGGAAATGGAAGGGGACGCTAGTGCTTGAATACTTTACAGTGAGACTATCATTTAAGCCTTCTTTCATGTTGACCTTTATTTCTCGTACTTCAAGTCACATGTTATATAAATACCAGAAAGTACAATGGGCAACAAAACCTTTATTTGGAATTGAGATGGGGGAATGAGGTAGTTCTTAAATGTTTCACTGTGGCTCGATCATCCAAGCCTTATTCTCATGTCAAGTGGAAGAAAAAGGGCGGAGGGAGTGGGTAGGAATATGTGAGTGTGGTCTCTAGTTTCGAAAATCGAACCTGTGTGATGTGAACAAAAGATCTATAAGTCACAGTGGTTCAATCATTAAACTGTAGTTCTTGGAAGTAGAAGGCATGAGAGGTATATGAACGTGAAGTGATTGAGTTTTGATTCTGCGTCTGTGCGAGTGACCTTGTGTTCATCCGTCTTTCCATAACCATACATACATACATGTGCTTGGCCTCCTCCCGTGCCTTCCTCCCTTCCCTTACTCATTCATCTCAATCCAAGAAATTACATCTCTCTTATACTACCCAATGGTACTACGATTCGTCCATCCTCAATCATAAAAAAGCCCCGATTCCCTCCCGTAAGCACAGGCAAGAGAAAGAAACACCGATTGAAGCGTTTAAAACAAGTGACACCATGCCCAGTGGGGCAGCACAACCCAGCAAGCACGCAAAATCCAGAAAAGTAAAGACCGACCCAGTCCGACGCAAGCTATGACTGCAAAAAAACGATGAGAGGATTCCGTTTCGAAGGCCAGCAGTATGTTATGATATGGCTTTCAATCTTCGAAGATTCAGCAGAGGCAATGCGGAAAAAGACAAACGCCCAATTCGCATTACTGGAGAGGATTTTTGATCCGATCCGTCCGTTTGCAAATATGTCATTCCAGGCTATCATCTACTAGCCTTATCGTATCATATGGGGGGTATTTTCTTTGTTGCAATTTCGTGTTCAGTTCGTTCGATTTGGTTCGAATTTCGACAAAGGAAAAGGCAGTTCGGCAACTGCTTATTGATTGATTGATTGATTGATGCTGTTGCTCACAAGCGGGTATGGTATCGAGTGTAGAAAAGAAAAATGATTCATGGAATGAACGCCCAATATGCAGTGTGATTTGAGTTGAATTTGGTGTTGATCGTCGCCATGATTGATGGATGATTCCGCTTGCGTGCCTCGTATGAATGACATTCTTCATTAAAATATTAGGAAACTCGTTCTTCGCTCTCTTCTCTGCTGGCCTCTGGATTTCCAGCTCTCCGTTCAAATTAGACATTCCATTTCAGGGCTGAGCAAAGGTGGGACACTACTGAGTCGCAGGTTGGCACCAATGCCTGTGGAACACCCAGGCACTCTTCTGGCACTCCTTGCTACAGTACTTGGTTCTTCTGCACCTCCGGCATTTCGCGAATTGCCTTGTGTATTCCTCCCATTTGCCACATTGATAGTAAGCACACTGGCGGATCCCACCTCTGCTATCATCCTTCCGGCACAAATTGCGCATCACAACTCCCGCCCAGTATTGCATATCCTGACTGTGGTGTCTAACAGTGAACTTCTCGACAAGTGGGAAGATGTTGAAGTCGTCTGGAAGAAGGTATTCTTCTTCCTCGGAATCGCATGCCGAGTGAGCAGTGGTCGGAGTGGATGATGATGACCCTGGGGAGAAGGGACTTGCTTCGTCCAGATCAAGGAGATGGAGTTCGGATCCGATCTTGAGTTTTGGTACGAGATGTGATTTCTGGAAATAGGAGCGGAGGTTGCAGTATTTTGAAACGTATGCCAACAATTGGAGTGACATGAGCACGTCCTCATCTCTGGGCATCGCAGCAAGTACTTGCCCGCTTGTGGGTGTTGGTCGGTCAAGGAGGTATCGAGGGATGGTAGCGCTTGGCATGGTTGGAGGGGTGTTCGTAACAGTGGGTTGAGCAGGGGAGAGGCCTATCGTTGGCCCAGTAGGGGTTGTGGCGTCATTAATCATGCTGCCATCGATGGCAGAGCGGTGTGTGATGTTGAAAGTTCCGGCGTCCTGTGCTTCGGACACTGTAGGTGTCGTTAATCCGAGTGGGGTTTCTACGGCTGTGAGCATGCTGTCGCCCTCATCCATACTAATGTCTTGGATATTGACGGCAGACTGAATATCGGCAGCGCTGACTCCAGAGATTTCTGGGTCTCCGGACTCATCAGAAGCCATGCTGTCAGCATTCGGATCCTCTTGCTCCCCAACTAACGAGGCCTGGTGACGGATTGATGGACGTCTTCGGGATCGTGCTGTGGGTGCGGATATGGAGGTAGGGCGGACGGTAGGAGATCTCAATTGATTAGGGGGAAGTGGAGTTGTAGGAGATTCGGGCTGGGAAGTGAGACCACCATGAAACCCAGGAACCATTGATGGGAGACGATCCACATCACGAACAGGCCTGAGATTGAAGCCATCTGTGGCATCCATTGATGGGACGGCGGTTGCAAGAGGTTGGATGCTATGTCGGGAGGGAGGCAAGAAGTGCTGTCTGGCATCTTGGCCTCTGTGGTGGTGGTGATGGTGGTGTCTATGTACAGAGAAAGTCGTGCGCTCGGGTGGGGAGGTGACGGCAAATTGAGGTGCTGTTGGGGTTGTGTCCATAGCGTCGGTGCTAGCGGTCAAAGGAGGGTTTGTGAATGTCGTTGGGATTTCGATGGATGGTGGAGGGGGCTGTCTCCGCGATGCTCTGAATTCTGATTCGAATCGAGAGGCCCGATTTCCAAAAGATGCCCCTTTGTGGGAGCCTCTGTGCTCCCCCGAGCGTGACCCATGCTGCCGCGACTCTTGCAAAGCCTTATTCTTCGCTTCCTCTGCTTTTTCTCGACATCTGTCGACGACTTTGATATAGTTATCAAGTATTGTAGCGATGACTGGAACCATATCTGCTTCCACCACCCTTGTGCGAACATTCTCCGATCCTCGGACACCAATATTAACTACACATTGGAATGCCAAATTCCATTTCCACATGTCCATCATATCCTTACTCCGCCCTGCCTTGAGAAGGCATACTAATCGCTCAACACCTCCATCGACTGTCAAAATGTCCCGTATTCGTGCGGAGGAGGTTGTGAGGTAAGCGAGGTGGTTGAGGGAATTGATGAGTGGGAGAGTCGATGTGCAATCGAGAGCACGGCGGTCATATAGGGCTGTGGTGATACCTACTGACGCCTTGTTGACATTTGGGATGCTGAAATTAACTTCTCTCATGATGGAGGTTGTGCCGCAAGGTCGCGGTGAAGGCAAGAGAAGTGTTTTCAATCAAGTGTTTCAGCCGCTGCCCAACACTTGCAATATGATTATTGGAAAACAAGCACACAAAAGCTTGCTCGGCTGCTTAAGGTATGTGACAGGTTACCAGCGTGTGCCAAATGCAGATTGTGATGCTTTTGATGTAAGATGGCTCGGTGTAGGGCGTGATCGGATGTGTGTCGGCTCGAGAATCACGGAAGGGGCATGCGCAGTGGAATGATTGTACAAACGGTTGTAGGAGATCAAGGCGAACGCAGAATTTTCAAAAGGTTCGACAAGTTCGATGCAGAAGAGATCGCGGTGAGGAGGCTGGGTGGAGCGTGATTCGGAATTGCTATGAGCGAGGTGGATTTAAGCGTGTCGCAGATGTGACTCCTGAATCCAATCCTCCGATATGTTTGTCGAAAGTTTCCGGCACTCCTTGAAGGCTTAGTCGATGCACTCTGACCGCGGGCGATGGAGGATGAGGTTGGTGTCGACGATGGAGGAGGTGAAGAAAGGATATTCTCAGGTGTTGGTCCCGGCCAGAGACTCGAGTAACCTAACGAAAACGGCCGTGCTTTGATTACAGTACGGCGAAATTGCGAGGCAAGCGCAGTAGAGAATGCTATGCGGCTCGTCTCAAATTGTACAACACCACGCAGGACCTTAACAGCACAAGTATAGATGCAGACCACGGGAGAGAAGAGATTGGGAGAGCAGTGCGGAGGGTGCAGGAAGAGAATGGTGAGAGAGTGAGAGTGAAAATGGGGTCGGGGACTGGAGGGTCAGGTTGGGCTGGTCTGGGCGGCGAGCGAGGAAAGCCAAGTTCATTCGAGTTTGGCGGCGACGTGTGCCATCCCAGCAAAACCCAGCAGAACTCTGGACGCTGCAGACGAACGGCGCTGAGGATTGGCTGAAGGCTGGCCGACCTCTGTGAATCAGTGTCGAATAATTGCCAATCCCCAATCAGCTCACTGGAACGACCTGAGTCAGCAGCGGTTTTATGTCTTCGCCTTTCGCCTTTCGCCTGTCGCCTCCTTGCTCAGCAGCTTTCACGCTTTCTTCAGATGAGAAGAACACTACAGAAGAAATTGTGTAAGAATGAACGTCATGAGCAAAGTACAGAGTCGAGCGGTAGCAACCCCACAGCAGACACAGTTGACGGGAATGATGTGGGCGACACGGGTGATGTGAGCGACATGCGCGACGTGAGTGATGTGAGTCTCGTTGCTTTTGGAAGCTGCCCATGGAGATGGAAGGGCACACTACGAACAGCGCATCGCATCTTTCCGACCTTCTAGAATACAAACAGCGACAGTCCAAGCCCAATTAGCAGCTACCGCAGCATCAAGTAGATGCACACCTAGACATATCGTTTCATCGTACAGCACTCCGAGAGCACATCCTTTTTTTTTTTTCAGCCTGAACACCCCCAATGTGCTGGAAGAATAGGGGCACGCCAGCTGAGCTTTGCACACTCCAATACCGAGTCGTGCTTTACACGCAAATCATTTCTCCAACCAAAAATGTCCCATTGGAAGCAGGAACCCCCTATATTCCTGAGGTTATGCACGTCTCAACCTTCTCTCTATGCTCTCTCTACTCTCTATACTCTCCCTGTTCCCTGCTCTCCCAAGGCGAGATTTGAGTTCGGAAGCGGAGATATCTATCATGTGCCATCCAGGTCATGCCTTGGATTTGCCAGTCCAAGCTTAACTTTGGCTCACCGCCCTCTCGGCTCGACGATTTTCCAGACTTCACGTTCTTCAGACCACACTAGACACACTAGACACACTAGAAAGGCACAAGCAGATCACATCTCCACTTGGGTTCAGCGGTCTTGAACTTCTGCAACCAACTTTTCGTCCCATCACCATCGCCATCGAGCATCTGCATCTGCATCTACGCCTGCGACCTGCTGAACGGATGTTTCTCTCCAGGCGCGGTCATCCTCGCGCAGCTTTCACATCGCCGCTCTGTTTGACATCGCATCTGCCATGCCATGCACTCCCTCGCTGACAGCAACTCAAGCCTAACCGCGGATCTGCCAATCATCCAACCCTTCGCAAGCCAGCCGCTTCCACCATCTCGGGCAGGCGTTTAACATCAGCGGCTAAGCCCTGAACTCACCCTCATTCGTACACCGTTTCTGACAACCTTCCAACCACATTATCCAGACGCGGTGTTGGGGTTCTCAGACCTTCAAAGCGCCGCATGATATCGCAAATCGCTGTCCATCACGGACTCTGGTCAGCCTTTGACGCGCATGGCGCGCGGGGTCTCATAGAACAGTTTATATTTAACTGCTGCCATCAAAGCAGGAAATAAGGCTCGAGTAGTGCACTGCACGTTCTCACACACTTCACTACTGCATGCACAACGGAAGCGAGCTCGGAAGAAGAGGGGAAATCCAAGTCGTGTGCTGCATGAACCACGATGCATTGGATGGGGGGGAACGAAACGTGGCCGCACATCGAGGTGGACAAGTGCCAGAGAAGCACCGCCAGGGTGTCCCAATATTGGTAGCTTCATGGAGACAGCTGCAGCAATGCTTTGCAGATGCACCGGGAGCAAGGCAGTTCTTCTTCACGTGATCTACTCACTCATGCTCATCCTCCGAGTTGGTGGGCTATCAAAGTGTTACAGCGAAACATTTCACCGCTGTTGCACTGACTACCCCTCTATCTATCTCCAAGATCTTCAACATCCAAGACCATGAGATAGGATGAGATAACGGCCCCGTGACCCGATCTGACGAGATGGGCTTGTGTTGAAACAGAAAATGTTTAAGAGTGCGGGGTCTTGGTGCCATCAGAACGGATCCTTCTCGGTCCGTTGATGGGGCTCTTATGCTTGAGCTGAACAGATGTCTATCGTTAGCCTTGGTGTTTCTTGTGGTTATTGCTTTTTCAGCTCGGTGCGTGCCGTGGTTTCCGCTCTTTTCCCAGTATTGCGGTTCCCGCGCGTGCTTTGAACCTTCCGAGCGTCCAAGATCTTCTTTTGACAAGCGATGTCGCCATCTAGTCAAGGGGTATGTTTCTAGGTTAAAGGGAAAAGTCGTGCACTTCCATTCGGTCGTCGCGAACCGACCGTAACCTCACCTCAAGTGGGCCACAAGCTCTTGCTGACATTTGCATACGAGTTGCCCCTTCAAGCATCTCTCGCCAGTGCAGTAAGATCTGTGATCGATTTATTCCGTTCCGTCATCCTGTTTAGTATGCAGCCTCACAACCTTCATTGTGTACGGCGTGATCCCTGTTTTCCACAACCACATTCGTAAAGATTTCTCATCACCTACCTTCTGTGCCTTTCTTATAAATATGCAACTTGTGTGTCTTTCTATACAGCGTGTTTTATTTGGTGGAGAATACTCTACTCCGGTAAAAGGTTCTCACTAAGCAAATAGAGCAGTGCATGGCAGTCATTGACACATCACCTATGGCGTGTAAATGCAGTGGTTGATGACTAGTTATTAAAGTCTTATACATTCTATTGCTATCTGCGACCAAACAAGCCGTAGCTAGTGCAGAGTTTTGTATATAAAATGCAGCCTATGCTGTCTAAAATGCGACCTACAAGATATCGACCGTATGCCAATATGATTTCCCACGTTAGGCACATGAGCAACGCCAGCCTTTCCGGCCAACGTCACCCTCTTAAACTTGATTTTCCTCCTTGAATCTCATCAGCTTTTTAATCTCAAATATCTTGGCAGTATAATTTCCCAAGTCTCCAGGTCAGTCAAAAGTCATAATGGGTACGCTGGCGATAGTTTTCTGAACATGTTCGAATATTGTTCCCAAATGAGAAGGCTGGCAAATCGATACCAAACCACGTATCATTGATCATTAAATGTCCACCGTTTGAGCCTCAAATCAAGAAATTAATGCCCTTCGCACTTGGCCATGGCTTTGGATGAAATGTCCCACCATGTTATTCCACTATTGCTAGGTCAGGGGATCCAGAATCTACACAGGAAGCCACATGGCAGCGCCAGCCGGCCGACCTTGTAAAGATACCTTCAATCCAGTAAGTAACATATGCCACAACTGCTAGGCGAATCACATATAGTCCAACCCTAACGCGACAGAAGGTGGGGCGTAACCGGCACACTTAGTCCCGTTTCTCAGAGAGCACACAAGGTTTACACTTCAATGTCTTCATCACCAGCAACCGTACAGTACGTCGTATACTCCTCATTTTGCTCCAGAGGTCCACACAATGGGTACGTGTACCAAAACCTCTCGTGTCAACCTAAGAGTATTTAAAGTTAAAGGGGTGCAATCTGACTTTGAAAATCATCCTTGAATGAGCGCATCACAATTGTGTTTATAGTTGTCGGCATCATTCTAGCATTCATAACACTTGTCACGAAATGCTCAATTTTTTGGAAGCGTATGGGTCAAAACTAGCTAGCTGGTAATTTACCCACACATATCCTCACTCTTCTCTGCCTCTACATGTCAACCAACTTCTTTATGCTAGGTGCCTCCCCCTTCTCCTAATCTCAACACCAAAGCAGAGACACCATCATCAACAACCCCCCCCAACTGCATACGTACTCACTTCAGCATGCCGTTTTTATCACACCTATATGCGATCCTTCGAATTAAAATAATAACTCCCATAATCGAAATCGCAATTGGACATATTTAGGAGACACAGAACTCAGTATTGAAGGCGTTGGAAATGGGCTAGATTATGAAATGCTACTGTGTTGCGATTCTTGGAGTATGTTACTGTGGCCCTAACAGACATAAGTGTATCAATTTTATATTTATTGGAATTACTATTCATTCAAGGGGACAGTAATTCCACTTTTCATATACAGATATTAACTCTTAGCATCTTATCTTTCTACACGCTATTAGCAAGTCATATACAGGTGCAGCCTCAAACAATTGTGTATGGTGGTTTTACCTTGCTACATATCAGGGACGGCTACAAGGGTGCGACGATTTACCTATCAACCTCACCGGCTATACGACAGCAAAGTATATTCCTGTCCCACACTTAATTCTGGCTTGGAGATACTCCCCTTTTATATGATAGCATTTATTTCACCGAGTAGGATGGTTGTACAAAGGGTTGCCACTTGCTACGGGGAGCATGAGTTTTCATTTCTCATAGGAATTCCAAATAGTCAATCGCCACTTGCTAAAGGAGGGAACTGGAGAAATCTTTACCATATTATCTAACACTAGCAACCTATAAGTGTAACCTTACATGATTTTGTGCTATGAGTTTCCTGGAACACTCGTCGTAGTGCGTGGTGCAGAATCTAGATTAGATAGGTGATTTCAGGTATACTAATATCCACCTATCATTATGACTGCCCTACTCATAGGTGAACGCTCGAGTGTGGGGAACCTATCCCCTATCTAATTTGAGGGTCACAGAATCTAGGGTACAGGAACAACTTGCAGATATATAGGGTCCCACAGCCACATCGCTGGCTACATGTTAGGAAATACCTCTCACCTACTATTAGTCTCAACATCTTTTCATCCTAGTCTTAACGCTAAGGCCTAATCCACGAAAGGCTGTTCAATATCATATCTAGGACTTCCTACAATTAACACAACTTTATCATTATCAGCATATCTATCCCCACCAAATGTGCCACGCGAATACACGAGATTAGATGACGGAAATCGCATCTGGGCATAAAGACCTGTCTGGTGGGGTGTAGGTGGTGAATGTTCCTGTTGATAGAAACCTGTCAGGAAAAACCCTTCATCCTTTGTTCCTGCCCTGAGCGAAGAATTTCCGCTGAGAGGGGAGACAATAGGGTTATTACGGATGGGAATGTTTTTCTAATCTTCTCATTTCTGGCAATGGATACTCAAAACATGGCGTCAATAGTACAGCTCTGTTTCATCCTCTGGGCCTCCCACCTCTTATTACTTGCGATGGTTTTCATGTGCCCCTTTGCGATATGCTGTCTTAAAACCAAATACCCTCATTGACTATATTTCAGATGGTTCACAGCATTTGACTTGGAGGAGCTCGTTCTCGTAGCAAAAATTGAATTGCCTAGTAGCTTGTCCACCACTTGCCATTATATCTGCTTGGATCACAACCGCGTTGTACAAAGCTACCCACCTATATTGCATGCTCGATTCTCCCTTCCAACTTATGTACATTCCTTCATTATTCTCTGCACGAATTGTAAGCTAGTAAAGTCAGGCTTAGAATTTTTGATAGTAGTTCTTCGTGATGGATGGGCAAGAGATTTAACTCTGATCTTGCCATTATGAATACCTTTTGGCTTTAAGGCGTATCACGTTTCAGTGGGTTTTTCTCTCTCCTCATTTTTGTTGCCGTCATGAAAACCCTAGTTAGTGAGGGATGCCACGAGACATCCCCCTAAGTCTGTGGTGGACTAGCGATTATTGGTAACCATGAGACTCGGAACATGGCACGAGGCTATCTAAGTTGGCACCAGTTCTCTGTGGTGAGGCACGAAGTGAGGAACAAAAGCCATGTATTTGCTAGTTCTACGAGTGGAACCCACATAAGGTAGGTGTTGCTGACTAACTAGTGTGTGGGTTCCAGGTGGAATCCAGGAAAGGCTGTCCCTGGACATTCTCGATCGTCAAATCTTTCGTGAACCTTGTAACAACCCTCCGCCTTATCCAGTGGGATCAATTTGCAGATGATTGTGGCGTTTGTGAAGGGAGGCAAAGCTCTTTTGACAGGTCGCCTCTCTAGTTAGGAGCGAATTGATGCGGTTAGGCAGTTAGCGCAGCCTCTCTGCGATCGTTGTGATATTCTTAAAAAAACGCCAGCCACCACAGGTCTACAGTATTGTTGGCTCTATTGGTCCAAAATCTGATTTGGTTGGGAAGATGTCAGATCTGCCAGCCATACCCCGGTCGCTACGAACCTAGTACATCCTTTTTGCGGAAGGCACAAATTTAAAGATTATGATAATAAAGATAAATATCCATTGCCTTTTGCACATGATGTTAGATTTGCTTCTCTGCGCTAGACAAAGTCGTCCCAATACGCAAGGTTCTCTTTCAATAATTTCAGCATGATATGTACGTACTTCATCAACTTTATCCCACATGGACTCCCTATTTCGGGAGTATTTCAACGCTACCGCGATTCTTGATCCTAGTCTAATAAAAGGTAGCTACCATTAACGAACGCGTTACCATTGCCTTCACTATCCTCGCCACTCTCCTTGCATTTATAACACTTCTCATGAAATGTTTAAAGTGTTACAAAAGCCGGAGGCGGTCACTTGGTAAGTCGACGCTTTGATTTATCTCTCCTTCTAGTTTCTCGATGACGGCTAGCACTAATCAACTTAAGCCACGCCTCTACTCCCTACTTCAGCGACTCAGAACGAACTATATAATCATCGCTTACACCCACAACAATACTCCCTTTTATGGCCATGGCCTTGGCCATTTCCTTCCCCACATCATAGTACGCAACTTTTTGAGTTGGAGTAGGTCTGTAGGAAGTACTTAAATGGACAAAATATGGGCTGGACTAGGGAATAGGAGTCGTCTGACCTGGAGAGCTGAAAATGGCTGTTGGATACAATCCTGGAGTTTAGAGTGTGTGTTTATGCGACCCGGTCTTAATAACATGGTTTTTATCGATGGTCACATTACTGAAATTTATATACTCTCATGCAAGCACTAATGGCTTGGTCTCCGTGATTCTAGCAGAAGTTCCTCCCCTACCAGCTAATTGGCCTCAGAAACTTGTATTACTACCCTCCAAAAAATACAAGCTCATTACCACCTATATATACATCCACTTGCCTTGCCACATATCCTTGTCGAGCATACGTAGCTGGAAGACTGCAAAACTTGGTTGGAGGAGTCATACCTAAGCGCATGCTTCAGGTCGTGGAAGTGTGGGTAGTAGATCGTTCTGCCATTAAAGATGAAGATTAAGAGTAATTTGTTAATTGGAGTGTTTTATTAACCCCCGAATAAAGCTCAATTTCGTATTATAACTCATTCTCAGTATTTTAGAGCGATACTTGGTATTTAGAAAGTGTCTCAACTATGAGACGCTGTGGCATTATCAATAATAAAACCCGACAAATACTTGTGAGGTTTTCTCGGAATTCATATATCTGCTCCACTTCTCTCACAGATTACTGGAAGGTCCACTCCACCTTTCTTTCATTGGACTAGGACCCAGCCGCATGCAGGGGCCGCCTTTTCATCCTGCCCATCTGATATTTGATATTTAATATAATGAGTGCGTACATGGTCTTCCGTGGCGACGAATAATAGTAAGTAATTACTACAATATTGAACGAATTGTCCAAATATAATGAGCCATCAACTAACCTTAATCAATTCCGTGTCCTCTTCTTTCCCCACCACAGCACCTTGAAGACAGAATAATTGCATCATACGAAACCACAAAGTCTTTCATCGCTCGTTCTATTTCAGCACTCACCGGTGAAGCCTTATAAGTTAGAATATAGGTGCTTGATTAGCTAGGTTAGTGGTGAGACATTTCGAAACCCAAATGGGGTTTGTAGATGGTGAATCTGGGGAGGGGCGCTGGGTGCCGGGAAAACCAGAGGAGTTGAAGTTCTGGTATTATAATTATGATGTTGTTAGGTCTTGGTCCACATATTATACTAGTATCTTGTTAACTCATTGTCCCCTGGAGTGAGAGTGAGCACCAAGATTATACTTTTCCTTACCTTGATTTTAGGAGTTTCATATTTTACTAGCAAAACCTTCCTTGCAGTTGAGATCGTTTCTTCTTGCGTTATATATTTCTACTATACCTTTTGTTGAATTTCTCCTATTTTTTTCTATATATTTTTCTAAGGCAGCTAGTCATATTGACAATTTCAATCTTCAACAAGAATTTAGTGTTTCTATTTTCAGATTTGATTACTGTATTTTATCACTAAGCTGTCAAGTAAATGAACCAGATACTGAAAATCATAATATACGTAACCAGAGATTTACTTCAACACCTGACTAACGAGAATCGCTGTCCGTATCCGATATAGAATCTGGGCAACGGTCGTTCACAGAGGTGGACTTACATTTACCAACCGATTTGCGCAATTATAACACAGGGGATTTAGCTATACCACATTCGCAGTAATGAAAATATAGGGGAAGAATTTCGCTGTTTATAGCTCTAAACATTACTTCTGCGGCAGCCCACTTAAACTCTATTCGCTAGACCTAATTTAAGATTATTTTCTAACTAACTAATCGAAGAGCAACGGCCGCCTCTTACAGGAAAAATTGACTTGCGGGGTATCCAGCGCATATCTACTCTAACTCGATATATCGCCGTTCATAACCTCAATCTTCAACACTATAACCATCCATTAATTTAATTCTTATCTCCTCGATACATCCCAACCGCCTTCACCATCAACAGTACATTCATTACTCTCATCACGCTTATTATAAAATGCACAAAGTACTTCGGTAGTAAGCTGAGCAGAGTGGCATATAGTAAGATAGCCATTTCCCCTCCCACTCCCCTTACTATGAGACTCCAGCCTATCTATGGAGATCATAGGAACACCAACTCTGCCCATTACAGTGTCTGTTAGAAAGATGTATCAATCTGTAAATATAAAGCCACAGCTTATTGCATCCCCATTTCGTGTTCCCAAGCCATTATCAGATATACACGAGCCTCGCTGCAAACCTAAGTGCCTTTACTTCTACGTCTTGATGCGTTTAAGTCTATTGGCCTCATTTTCGGCTCGTTCATTTTTCATCTTTCTCGTTCTCAAGAGATGTACCTCTCGTTAAATGTGTGATGGCTGCTTGGTCCCTTGCCGCCTTTCTCTTTCATGTGGGCCCGTGCACGGCATACAAACAGCATCCATGAATACCTGCTTGTGTTATGTGGCTGGCACACCTTTGTGCTATGAGAAATTGAGCAAGCTGTCTTTTTGTATCAGTTCAATTCCTTAAACCTGTCTCGCCATTGAATTTATAGCAATAATCAAGTGGTGATGCTCCATTAGCCGCTCCCTACCTAGTTTGATTTTGCTTTTGGCTAATTAGGGGATTCTGGAGAGTGCCACTAAGGCTATTCAACCGATTGATCGAATTGGATATGTTGGAATAACATTGTTAACTGTCTAATATTCTAATGAATATTATTGGATATAGTCGTCTCGGGAGGTGTTCCACACTAGCTACAGTAGGCTAAGCGTTATATCACATGACTCCTTGGCCAGACCACTTTATCGCACATGATTTTTGACTATCTAGGATTTTTCACATTGCCCTTCTCAGACTAGCGCCTGTGGTTTTGCCCAATGCAGCTAGTTGGTAGAGCAACAATACAGCCAGCTACTAGGGAACAATATAACCAGTCTCTAGAGGTGTAATATAATCTGTCTTTAAGTGTGCAGCATAGCTAGTCTTTTAGGATTCAAATAACCAGTATTTCGGAGCCGTGGCGACTTTTGTTAGGGTGTCGTCCGACTGTCGTTAAGGGGCCCACCAACTATTGTACTGACTGTTTAGGGACATTCTTAGGGACAGTCTTCCAGGAAGCAGTGCAGCCAGTTTTTGGGGAGGAGCCATGCGGGAGCCAATCGTGTAGACTTACAGGCAGAACTCGGGCGAGGAGTACTGACAAGTCACATTACTATCCTGTCCCCTTGCAATTTGGCACACCGGTAGTCCAACATGTCTAACGCAAGTCCCCTTAATTCTTTCGCTTTGACTCTATTCATCCACCCCCTTCCATCTGTTCTATTCTTATATCCTATCCCATTCCCTGCACCCTATCAGTGCTATTCATCTGTGATTTTCGCACTAGTGCTGCAAGCCCACCACGCTAGTGATCCGAGATCACTGAGAGCAACGAGAGCAACGAGAGTAACGAGAGCACCGAGAGCACCCACATAGTCAAGCTCCTCACAAGATATATATATATATTAATGCCTCTCTTCTTTTACGATGTCTTTCACCTCTTTATCAGATAAGGCTAGTCATTCTTTCACGGTACCTTCCAAATATTTTTTACCTCAGCTCAAGACGATGGGTACGGAGTTTTAGATATTGATTGGCTTGATCACTCCGAAGTACTAAGCCTTTCTGGACAACAACCTGATATCGAATAGATTCCATGTATGAACGTATCACGATTGCCTTTGCTATTCTCGCTACATTTTTTGCATTCGTGACGCTTCTTATGAAATGCTCAAGCTACCGGCGACGAAGAAATTGGAATTGGTCTAGTCGTAAGACATTCACTGTCTGGTATGTTGTGTCACTTAAGACTAATTTTATGATAGGAAGCGACCTTCTTGCCTTTTCCTCCCCAGGGAACCAATATCAGCAGCAAGCATATAGACACTCACATATCCTCCTCCCGTCCACAAACCCGTCGCCATATCCACACTCGCAAAACATCGAATTGGAATTAGAAAATTGTGTCTGGTCAGAATAGAATATGCATAGGGAAAATGGTGCTTTGGTCAAGGGAGTATTGAATTTAAGGTGGTTGGACTATGGTACTCGGGGTTTTAAGCACAAAAAACTATATCGTTGTCACTTAAAATATCACAGCATCACAATTACTGAAGGCTGCTATCTGCTCAGGCGAGCGCGAAACACTCCCCGTTTCTACGTTATGCCATAAAATTGATTGTTGTATATTTTCTGCCTCGATTAACTCGCTATAGCCGATTTGTGGATACGGAATTCTTCACGCATGTTCATCTTACTCTGTTTACTATTTGTGCGTTGTACTGCTTTTATGTTCCTATGTTCAGTTATTCTCCCTCCGTAATCCGACAGCTTTCCCATTGCCTTGATTGGATCCCCAGGTATCTGGGTGTGGTGTTCCATTTTCCTTTCGATACGTCTCATCTACCAACCCCCTTTGGCATGAGGTTCGTGGTGAACATCGAAATACGAATTTGGAGCTCATGCGTAAAATAAGTTGAAAAACACGAATAATGTGCCATTGTTGCTTGCACACCTAGACTCCCTTCTCCTCTTTAAGCTTTGCTCCTGTCTTACTATTCTTGTCCTGTTTTCTTTTAGTGCATTCGAGAGTGTTCTCGTGATTTGTAAGAAGCTATCTCTGCGATGTCATTTATAGAATGCATCCGGGAGAGTAGACCAAGTACATTCCGTCCATAAAAAAAAAAATCTTCAGTGGCTCTTCTTTGCTGAGCGCTTTTGCATTCTATCTGTATTTGACTCTAGGTGGACCTTTTTTTGTGTGGGCCACAGCCTTATTCTTTCTATTAGAATGGTTTCTGCCGACTTTCATGTCTACAAAGCATGGTGCAAAGTTTGCTAAGGAAAGGTTCAAATTTGCCAAGTTGCTATGGAATCTAAAGAGGGCTACATGGAAAGGGCGTTGGGATTTAGGTAGCTCTTGGAACAACTCCGAGCAACTTCGAGCTTATCAGGGTGTAGCACATTCTAAATGCACTTCTAATTCAACTATAACACAGTTGATCAAGCTCTACAACCGGTTGAAGAACGGGCGGATTAGATTCGATAGCCAGGGACTGCAGTGTGAAATATACTCATCTCTTACCCTTCTATAAGTTGGATATGCGACTGCTACGGAAAGAAGTGTGATGCGGGAGGGTGAGACAACTGCACAAACTTTTCTTCTGAAAATATAGATGCACGAGATGCATATTCACATCACCTCCTACAACATAATAATTTCCATCTCCCTGATTAAATTTCAAATAATAACTAATCATAAGTATTGACTACCCCCAGTAGTCCTTCCGACATCAAATTTACATAATAGGTACACCTTCAGTCTTTAATTCAGTTACTTACTTCATATAGCCCATAAATTTTAATAAAAATTGGCTAGCATTTTAAGTACAAATGGCAACATGCCGTGAAATCTGAACAGGTGATTGGCCTAGCCTCCCTTAGATACACGGTCACGATCACCCCATATTTAAACATTTATTACTCCCTACCAGGAGGAGATCTTGTGATGTGGCTATTTTTATACCTCTCGGAATCCAGCTTAATTTTGGCAGTCTAGTATGCCACCCAATTCCTGGTCTTTTCCTTCTACCTGGGGTACTCTCCGGTGCCAATTTTGTGCCACGTTCGATTCAGCTACGGTGATCATCCACAAACCTAGATGATCTCTGATCAAGCCTAATACCTTACTATCTCTTGGTGTTCAGTTCATGGTATTGTATTTCTTCCCGCACTTTATAAAAGGTATTAAAAGGCCACTAGAACCCACGAACAAGTGTTTCTGAAGCGTGCCAATATATATATATATATAGACAACTGGAGGATCAGGTGATACTGACACCTGGATTCCTTAACACTTCCTCCTTTTATATATTCAATTTATCTCTTTAATTTAGTCGGGAAGCTCTTATAGTTCTTCTCGCACTGGATAGAAAGAGGGGGATAGATAAGTAAGAAATGATTCCGTAATAAACGAAGAGAAGAGCGTATATCCAATATCTCGAGCTTATAATATCTAAATACCCAATTTCTTAAGATCTTGAAATATTAGGAATAATCAACCGATGGCTAGAAAACAGGAAGAAACTAGGATTAGAGATTTGCGATTTGATCCTAAGCCATTCATAGTCCTTCTTGTACGAGTAGGGTATCGTAGCTGCTATCTACACCTAGTAAGAAGCGTAAGGCTAAAACATAAAGTTCTAGCTTTGCGGACGACGGCGAATATCTAGAAAGAGAGGACCGAGGAAGCACGTGGAACGAACGCTATCATTGTGGCCCTCAATGTTTCTACAGGAGGTCGAGGACACAATATATTATGAGCCACGGTGACAAGAATTTAGTGCTGGGAGGGAGGTCTTCATAGGCGCTGGTGAGTTCTATGGTTGGGTCGGCCACTAGGTCCAGGAGACTATCCTAAGGAAGCTGCATGTGGCTGTGCGATCCATGCCATAAATGTAAGCGAGACCAACCGACTGCCGTGATTATCTGGGTAGGGTGGGTGTTTGACCTTTCATGCTTAGCTAAGACGATGATGGATTGATATGGGTCACGACCCATCGGCCATAATTACAGCGCTCAAGATGGGCCAAGCAAAGAAACCCTCACAGGGCTATACAAAATCTACTTAACCTTACAATGTAATTGGATAGAAACTTTCCTACCGAAGCAAGAACTAAAAGAAAGCACTATGCTAGCTAAAATCCTTCCACTCGATGGATTGCCGTTAGCAAAATTTTAGATGAGCAGCCAAGGGTTAGCAAAAGCGAACAGTTAGAGATGAGACATCATATCACAAAAAAACCGTTGACGATAACTGGTATGGCGCGCAATCACCATACTTGCGTATATTGGTTCCGTTTCCATTATAGAATGCGTACCAGATTTTGATAGAAAGTATACGATTCTGGGAAGCTGAGATTCATACCAATTTTTTCGTGGATCAGGAATTATCACGAATTCAGCACTTGAACGAAAATGGGTATGCATTTATGGAGTATTTTTTCATCTGGGTGTTGCTGCCAGCAGTTGACACGGTACTCTTATACACCCAACTAACATTTGAAAGGTTCAATAGATGCGTGCTTCACAATCATCTCCAGAATTCCCCCTGTCAATTTGATATGTCAATTTGAAACTCCAACTTTCATATCCCACCTTGTAGAGCAAAATCTGACGACCAACCTCAGGATACAACTATACCGAGTCTACAATCGAAGACCCATACAAGCTAGAACAGCAACAATGTCAGACACGTAGTTTGCACCGTCACCAATATGTCAACATATTTAATCTAACATTTTCAACTATGGGCGGTTTGCACGATCCCCTCTTTCAAAGACGGGGGCTTATGGGGCATTACTCTTCGGAGCAAATTCTCAATAGAGCGGGAAGACTTAGTTAATAGGTGTGGGAGACCCAAATGTGAGGTGTGAAAATAGTCAAGAAAGACAAAGAGACGTGGAAGTTCATAAGAGTGCGATACAAACAACAAGGATATTCAGGCGTTGCTCTCCCCCTGCACACTGAATTTTCCCATACTCTACTAGAAGATATCTTGATATAGGAGGTATTATTCTTGCTTTGCCATATCCCGTTGACAGTGCGCACTTTTAAAGTGTTGGAAACTGGTGCCGTATCACGTGAAAACTATGTAAACATGTCCACAATGAAAAAAGGATTGAATCCAGAGCTTCCGAAACATATCAGACTGATAGGATGCTCCCAAAATCCAGAATCTACTTGCAAAAGGTAATATCGGGCCAAAGTTGCAGGCCCTAGCACCCGAACTCGACGTTTTCGTATTCGTGTCGGTTCGCTTGGGTTAGCAAAAGTGGAGCAAGCCCCTGTTTCCCCACAGCTTTTCAGCTTGGCGAGGGTTTGGAAGGGAATAACTTCAAATTATTCGTGTAACTGGGGCAGTGTATCGCGATATCAGTGCTTAAATATGCACTCTTGATACAAATCCATGTTTAATTGAAGGGGGCAAGACAAAAAGGATAAGTAGAAGCTTGTCCCTATTCTAAACTGTACCTTACTTTCAACGTCCATCTTTCACAGAGACTTCACGGACAACACTTGAGCAACATGATAACCTTCCTCTCCCTCACAGCTTACACGGCTCTCTTCTTGCTCGTAGTCATCATCCTCAACATCCTAAAACAACTTCTTTTCCCAAACAAATCCCATCCTCCCCTCGTCTTCCACCTCTTCCCCATCCTCGGCTCCACCATCCCTTACGGCCTCAATCCACCTCTATTCCTCCAACGCTGCCGCGCCAAACATGGTGATATATTCACCTTTATCCTCCTTGGTCGTCCGGTAACCGTCTATCTCGGTATCGAAGGAAATGATTTCATCCTGAATGGGAAACTGGCAGATGTGAATGCAGAAGAGGTGTATGGCCCGTTGACGACACCGGTGTTTGGCAATGATGTGGTATATGATTGTTCGAATGCGAAGTTGATGGAACAGAAGAGATTTGTGAAGGTCGGGCTAACGCAGAGGGCATTGGAGAGTTATGTGAGGTTGGTTGAGGAGGAGGTGATGGGGTATATTGATACTTCGAAGAGATTCTTGGGCAACAAAAAGGAGAAGAGTGGTACGATTGATATCTCAGGCGCCATGGCGGAAATAACCATCTTCACGGCTGCAAGGGCACTGCAAGGCGACGAAGTCCGGGCAAAACTCTCCGCAGAGTTCGCAGTGCTGTATCACGATCTCGATAAAGGGTTTACGCCAATCAATTTCATGTTCCCCTGGGTTCCATTCCCACACAACCGAAAACGGGATCACGCACGAGAGACAATGGAAAAGGTCTACACAGATATCATTTTTGCACGACGAAAACAACGCCTGGAAGGGTTGAAAAAGGAGGGAACAGACATGATTTGGAGTTTGATGGACGCCGTATATAAAGATGGGACACTGATACCTGATAATGAGATTGTGGGTATAATGATCACGCTGCTGATGGCTGGACAACACACTTCTTCCGCGTCAAGCTCGTGGATTATGCTGCGATTGGCATCACAGCCAGATATTGCTGAGGAACTGTACCAAGAGCAGGTTCGAGTCCTGGGTAGGGATGAGAATGGGGTAATTCGGTCGATGGAGTATGAGGACTTGACGAAGCTTTCTTTACTTCAGAACGTTGTCAAAGAAACCCTTCGGCTCAACGGCTCAATCCACTCCATTATGCGAAGAGTGAAAAACTCTTTACCGATTCCAGGAACTCCTTACATAATTCCACCAACCCATAACCTTCTTGCATCGCCAAGCATCACTGCATTTGACGCACGGTATTTCCCCGATCCTGAAAGCTGGAATCCGCATCGTTGGGACAGTAGGGTCGAGGACGAGGACGAGGATGGGGATATGATAGACTATGGGTATGGCGTCACAAGCAAGGGGACGAGAAGTCCTTACCTTCCATTTGGAGCTGGTCGCCATCGGTGTATTGGTGAGAAGTTCGCGTACCTGAATTTGGGAGTCATCGTTTCAACTTTGGTGAGGACTTTCAAGTTCGAGAATATAGAAGGGAGGAAGGGAGTCCCTGGTACGGATTATTCGAGTCTTTTCTCTAAACCGTTGATGCCGGCAACAATTCGATGGACGAGACGAGAACCTAAAGCTTGAGGTTTGAGGCTTGGATAGTTTATAAAATAGTTCTTTACACCTCTTATGCAGGGATAGGCGTATATAGCTACATTTTACGTTCAGACAGGATTGAACTTATAAGCTACTAGACCGAATCTCACATCTCAAACAGCCTGCTTATCTTAAAATTTCATCATTTACGCCCTAAGAATCGGTTAATTTGTAGTCCCTGGCCTCGACAAGAACTGTTCGTAAGGAGATATAACCCCACGCTCCCGTACCGACCGCCCGATCCACGCTCTATTGATAGCTGATTCTGTAAAACGAATAGGCGGAATTTCACACCTATATCTCGAGGGAAATAAGACAGGCTCTGACCCGGTGCTCCGTGTCTCGGGGGCGGGAGGTAAAGCTCGGGACACGTCTTCTAAAGAGAGTGGTAATAGTAATTTGAGATTGAGGACTTCTGGATCTTGAGGGTGGAATTTCGCTTGAAGATATCTATGCTGGGTTAGAATTGCTTTCAGATGTGGCTTGAGAACACCTACCCGAGTTCGTACGGCGTGAGTATGGGGGTGTCTGATTTGTCTACTCCCAGATTGGCGGAATGAGTGATCTGCTCACGACCTTCCTCACTTCTGGGCTGTACACTGGCATAGTTTTCGTGTGTTTCCACACTTGCTGTAAAAAGAGCCCTCACGGCAGGATCCATATGCCTCACACCCAAATTTGCTGCGACAACCGAATAAGTTTTTGTGGTTCCTCTGATTACATCCTCACATTCCCAGCCCCACCTCTGGATGGTGTGCAAGATCGGATCTGCCCCAAACCCGATCAAAATCTTCACCGTTTCCACAATAGCAGCAGCACTAGGTCTTGTCAGAGGATATGTGTCATCCGAATACCCAATATAATCCGTAGCAAGTACATGTCTCAATGCCGTCCAACCATGCTTATCTTTCCCATCAACCTCTACCCCCAATTCCAAAAACCGCCTTGTCCATTTTGGAAGCCCATGTCGTGTCGCCATATGCAGCGGCGAGAATTCATGTTCTAAATCAACAATTTCGCCTCGAAGTTGAGATTCTGGAATCGTGGCGACGATCATCGAAATAGCTTCATCATTCTTACTCGCCAGCGCCCAGAAAAGATATGTTCTTCCTTTCTTGTCACGAGCTGTGGATAGCGCACCAGCCTCAAGTAAGAGCTTCACCACGTCACCGTGACCGCCTTGAACAGCAAGTGATAAGGAGGTTTTGCCTTGTCGTGGCCAGGTGTACGGGTCGTAGAAGTCGTAGGGGTATACTTCGTCGATTTTGCTGCTTATTTCTTCACTGTTGGCCAGGATATCTAGAAATATTTTTACGGTTGAAAAGCGACCACGTTCCGCTGCCCAGAACAAGCCTTTGCTTTGTCGACGCCTGAGGTTAAAGGTGTATAATTGGTTGTTGAAGAAGGCGTGGTGGTATGCACAGAGGAGAGCTAGGGACCACAGATCATCTTGTCGGGTCAAGTGAATGCAGACTTGTAATAGAAGTTCGTTGGATAGTGTAAAGAATGAAGCCATTCCGTTTTGATCGATTCTCTTTCAATTCTACGCAGTATTGTCGTTGGCTTTAAACTCATGTCGAATAACGTGTAGATGATTGTGGGAGTCAGCTGCACCGCCATGGCCCACATATTTAGGCTGCGCCATGCGTGTTTCCAAATGAGTCAATCAATGAGACTCATATTTGACATAAGATGAGTTTAGACTTCAAAATTATTGTGAGTAACTTTGGGAGCTGATGCCATCTGTTATGAAATAACAAGGGGAGATATGTAAGTTGTTTATGTTGATCTATATACTTAGATTAACGAGATGACTGTATCATCAGTCAAGTAAGGGGTATTCGCTAACTACAAAGAACCGCGCTTTACATATCCTAGCGAGATCCTACTTTTATATACGCCGTTGTAGGAAAATGCAGATGAAATGAAATGGTGTCGAGTTGTTCTCAAAACAATTCCTATGACCGCCGCGACCCATATATAAAAGCAAGCCGAACATGACATGAAAACAAATATAGAAATGAAATACGTAACCAAGAGAATTGGGATAAGTATGGGGTATCAATTATGTCCTTCGGATGCCACGTTCAAGTATCGAGGTTGGGTTTCTCTCCGCTCCAGCGTGCTCTAGATGTGATATAACTTCTCTTAGGAGGTGGGCGAGAAGCTCTTGTTTATTTTTAACAGCCTCATCAAGTGCATTGCTTGTAGCTTGGAGAACACTTGATCCATTATCTATTGCTGTTAGAACGGGTTTAGAGAGTTGATTAGCAAGGTAACATACCAGTTCGGGCATTCACATTTGCTCCTGCCTCAATAAGGCTCCGTACAGAGTCTGGTCTGCCGCGCATGGCCGCGTAGTGAAGAGCAGTGGCACCATCTCGATCCTTCATGTTAACAATAACGTGGTTCTTGACACGGTTGCTATGATCTTTCCACAGAATTGCATCAAGGAACTTAGATAGAGTGGCTCCAGTTTCATTTTCCTCTGGGGGTCGATCGCAGATAATGGACTTCAATGGGTAGCTGCCTTTTCTGTTGTGGAGATTGAGATCGGCTCCTCGAGAAATGAAGTACTCGAGGTTAAGCAGAATATAATTGCTCTCGCGATTGTAAAGATTTCGGGCGGGGTCATTTGCTTTTGGCTTCTCGAGATGCTGGAGAACCTCGCTATTAGGCTTGAGCCTCGAAAGTGCATGGATCACATTGTCGCCGCTTTCATGGTCAACATAAGATGGCTGGCGGCGAGCCCCCACAACGATTGTCTGGGACTTAATTTGCTCAACATGCTTCTGTGTCCACTCATCCGCGGCCGTGGATGGGGCAGATGGGGTAGTATCCGATGTGTTTGTTTGCGAGTAGGATCCGGGTTGTTGATAAGTGGGGAGTTGTGTTGGCTCAATGACTTGACCGTGACAATCATAGGTAAGTGGTGCGACATCTGCTGCAGTCTTTCCAAATCGGTCTGGAACAGTGGGAGGGAACCCGGAGTCACTGAATATTCTATGATGAAAATTAGTTGGGAAGCTAGAAATGATAGGTTTGTTCCACAGAAAACACATGCGCGCCGAACGAATAGTAGCGGGTGGACCAAGAAAGATCAGGACGTAAGGAGGGACTTTGAACTTACTGGAAAATATGAGCTTTGAGGTCCGGCTCTGAGATCTTGAGCGCAAGAGCATGAAGAACTGTCTGTCCGTTATTGTCCCGCCACCCGAATACCCTTTGAGGGTCAAGAAGCTCCAAAAGCTTGATGAGATCATTACTCTTCAAACAATCTGAGTTAGGTTCCAAAGTGAAAGGTTGAAGCGGCCGTAGACAATACACGAAGAGCTCCCCAGCGGTATTAGCCACGTATGGATTCACGCCGGCGTCGATAAGTGCTTTCAAATGCTGAAAGCCGGCACCAGCCGCAGCGGCGTAATGTAGCGCGGTGTTTCCGGCCGCATCCAAAGCTCCAAAATCGTAAACACCCTCGAGCTTAAGCTCGCTCAAGAAGACTTCAAGCTTGAGGTAGCGAGCTGACCAACCAAGATTGTGAATACTGGAGTATCGACAATGGGCGCATGTCTGGATATCCTTGAACTCTTCTTTCCGTCGAGGCTCATGCAAGACATGACATGCCACTCGATACAATTCGTTGAACTCCTTCATGGACTGAGTATTTATTTGCTGGACTTCCTCCAATGTTAGGCAAGAACCAAAGCCACTAGCATACCCTGAGTCTTCAGTGTTGTGAGTGAATTGTGAGTTGGCGTATTTCTTTTTGCCTCGGAAGGAGCCATTCGATTTCTTGTTGAAAAGCGATCTGATTTTGCTGCGGGTGCCGGTAGAGCTAGAAGAATTGATGAAGTTCTGAAATGGAATTTTAAGGTCAATTGAAGAACCCCTCCGTCGAATTGGTTCAATGACTTCATCTTGTGGGAACATGGAAGAGCCATCCAGGTCCATAACCGAACCGTTGGAGTGGAACGTGCCATATGTAAAGTTGTCCATTTCATGCTGCCAATTTAGACCCGAGGAGCCAGCGTTCATAGAACTATGATGTTGATGATTTCCAGTAAAGGGTTGTGGTTCACATGTAGTTTCTTCTATACCGAAGTATGAGGCACCCTTGAGCTCAATCTCAGCACCAGGAAACTCGGACGCGTTACCAAAGGGAGTTGCGGGCGAGCCAAAATTCTGATATTCGAGATTGTCGATAGGGCTTGACCACATAGATGACCCTTCGTTCGGAACACAAGGGGCCATTGTATGTGTTACCGGCTGGCTATCCGCTAATATTCCTTGGGAGGAGTCCACCAAGGTCATTGGTGGGTGGGTCGATTGTCTGCCATCGTGTGGGCTTGCCGTACCGAACGACTGGTTTGGTTGCTGGGCAGCTGCATCATATCCATACCAAGGACTCGAAGTTTCCATCATCAAAGACTCCTCCGGGAGAGGGCTCAAGCTCGAATGCAGGTATCCATTTCCCACAAATGGCGTGGACGCGTTGTGGACAGAATTGTTAAAGTTTGCGTTATTATCGACAACAGCACTCGACGATTCGATCGCATCGAGGTGTTTCTGTCGACCGACTGGATCTGTAGGGAAGCCCATCGACTTGAATTGATTGTAGACAGATCTCTGACTGTAATGTAATTAATGGTGTGTTTCTTCGGACAGCCCAGACGGCGAGCTTACCATGGCTCAAAACCGGCACATTGGATGGCCTTATAGATATCAGGGATCGACATCTGGGTCTTGTAGAGCTCTACCATCTTGGGTAGATGCGCGGACCAGTCCCATTTTTGCGGTCTTGGAGTTGACATCGGATGGAATACAAAGTCAATACTGGAGAGGTGGTGCGTCGTCTGAAGTTGTTTCGAGTCAGGCAGCAACAGTCTTGTGCGATGGCACAGCACCGCGCATGTCTGCGCGCCGATTGCACAGTTGAAGGTCCTTGGATGGTGATCGATATAATAATTATGTTAAGATTGGAGATAGGCCCTCTTCGTGGATGTTGAAGAACGGGTGGAGGTCAAGAGGAGGAAAGCCAGCATTGCCGGTCGGAAAGGGTGTGGGTTCGAGTCGTCTGTTGGAAGCGCTCTGACGCACTGGCACGCCCTGTTCTCCAGTACGCACTGCCCCATTTGGAAGGAATTTGACAGATTCTAGAAGGCGCCCAAGCCTGGAAGCAGTTAAGCGTCGGGGAAGAGAAACACCACAGGGGTGTTTTGTCGTTCCCTGCCAAACTGCCCGCTGGAGTAAAAACCGTCAGGCACGTGAAGGCATGTAAAGGCACCTGAGAAACACAAACCATAAGAGACAATAATAGAACCATTGGTGATTATCCATTATGATCATTGTGGTAGTAAACGTGGGCTATACGAGATTCAAGAACGTGTTGCATTCTGTTCTGCACGTGTAAGACAGGCTTTCCCAAGGACTTTCTCGAGTCCAAAGCCGCAATCAGGAGGCAAACATAGCTTTTGCTAATTTTGATCTACGCAATTGTTCCAAGTAGGAAGCCTTTCGCCTCTTCGTGCCTCGAAATCTACTCTCTTTAGCCTTTTGCCTCATAATCAGCCCAGCGGCGATTCCGACTCTTTTTTGGAGGGTCGTGGTTGCGTTCTTGAGCTTTATAAGAGAGGTTTGTGGTTCGTCAAATCCCCTTTGCAAGCTTGCACCAGCCACGATCAGGGGGCAGCGCTGACTGCAGCGCTAAGGTGACATGGGGACTTCACACTTGCAAAGGACTCTTGAAGTTGACGACATCGTGATCTGGATCAACAAACGCAAGAAATGTTTCGAACTCGAACCTGGGAAGCGTGGAGTAGCCAATTGGTGGTAAGAATGCACGCGCTGTGAGATGCTGGAAAGATCAATTGTTGACCGAACTACCTTCGGTGAGTTGCATATTACCATAAATGGCCAGCGGTGAAGTGTCCCGGTGTGTTGTTCTGGTTCTCCGAGATGTGCAAGCATGCAATTTGGGTGTTTACTTTTGAATAATCTTGCACGTCGTAAGTTTGGCAGAAGGTATAAAATACAAGAGATGTCAATTCTTGAGAACCCCAAGAAGCCTTTCGCTTTCTCTTCATGACTTGGAGACATAATTATCAGTATTTATCCATACTCGTCTTTGCATTTCACGTGCAGCAAATTATCATATAGTCACGTGCTATATACCATCGTGCCCGCAAAGATGCCCCATAGTACCACGACCTCACTCAGAGCAAGTCAGGGGTCTATATACTCTCATAAGTAGCACGCTCTACCTCTATTCAAGAGTATCTATTAACAATCATAATAGGAAAACCGGTATTAACGTCCAAAACGGTATCACACCAGACCGAAATCAGATATCCGTTCACACCAAAGACGTTCCGAAGGGAAAGACCAGTCAATGGAACCATCGAAGGAAGACCTCGGAACCTCTAGAAAGATACATCAACGACTCTGTAACACCAATTCCACGATCACATTACGGAATTTTCAGGGTAGAGAAGGTGGAAGAAGATGCAAGAAAGCGCATGCAATACTTGATAGACCAACTCAAAGTATAATGAATTATAAGAAATATCAGCAACCACTATATCTTTCCCTGAATGAGAATCTTCGCCAACTATGGTGAGACTAAAGTTCTTTCTACTCGGCAACTTGAAAGCACGCGCGTGTGTCATTAATTGACTTGTCGTGCGCCTTTGACTGTGAAATAGCACTTCCCAATTGTGGTAATAGCAAAGCTAGAAATTGTAAAGGCATTGCCAAATCCTAATACCCAACCGGTTTCTGTTTCCCATATCTTCCGATTGCATTGGTATTATTTCCAGTATCCAAAATATTTAAACACACTTCGAAGTGTGTTCTCAAGTCTTGGAAACTGGTGTCTTCCCGGCTAACAACTAGGTTAAGGGCATGTGCTGGAATGACAGCTGGGTAATTGGTGTAGGTTTATACGGAACTCGAAAGGATTTTGTTTAAGGATTTTGGAGATGACAGAATAGTCATAGAGTAGAAGCGATAAAAAAAGTTCATGATTAAAAATTCCTGTGTGGTGGTCATAACAGGATGCATGAGAATAAAAAGGCGGTAAGCTCAATTGGGCCTAGTTTCAAGGCAAAAAAGATCCCGCCTCGAAATTTATTTTCTAAGCTCTGTCGTTTGATATCGGAATTGTGTAGCCCTTTAACGGTCAAAACAATCGACACAATGGTTACGAAAAGCAAACTCAAAATGGCTCTTGCAGCTGATAGAGGTGTAGATTTCAAGAAGCAGGCTTTGAAAAAGAAAGAAAAATTGGCGAAGAAAACAAAAGGCAACAAAGGCGGGGATCAACCGAAGTCCAATGGCAAGAAAGTTGAGGATGAATGGGAGGATGTTGACGAGGAAAGCGACGTTGCTGAAGAGGATGAGGTAGCGCTAGGGAGTGAGAGTGAAGGAGAAGACGAAGTCGTTGAAGAGGCTATGCAGGTAGAATACAGGAATCCCGAATTACCAACACTTCTAATTGTACCACAGATTGACTTTGCAGGCATCGACGAAAGCGACAGTGATTCCTCTGCTGGCGAGAATGATCAGGATAATGGCTCCGAGGATGATGAGGACGACGAGGATATCCCAATGTCAGACCTTGAGGACCTAGACGACGAAGAGAAGGAAGATATCATACCCCACCAGCGCCTTACCATAAATAACACTGTCGCCCTCACCGCAGCTCTGAAACGAATTTCACTTCCAGTATCGAAACTTCCTTTTTCAGAACATCAATCAGTTATGACCGCAGAGCCAGTGTCAATACCAGATGTCTCTGATGATCTGAATCGCGAGCTTGCATTTTATGCACAATGTCTATCAGCAGCAACAGAAGGACGAAAGTTGTTGAAAGCAGAGGGCGTGCCTTTCACACGGCCTACGGATTACTTTGCGGAGATGGTGAAGGCGGATGAGCATATGGCAAAAATCAAGGCGAAATTGATTGATGAGGCTGCTTCGAAGAAGGCTTCTGCCGAGGCTAGGAAACAGAGAGATTTGAAGAAGTTTGGTAAACAAGTTCAGGTTGCAAAGCTACAGGAGAGAGATAAAGAACGCAAGCAAACTTTAGAGAAGATCAAGGTCTTGAAGAGAAGTAAGTTTTCCTTCAAATCGAGGTTTTGTCGCAGATAACTAATAGTGAAATAGAACGTCAAGGAGCAGACACTGAAGCAACAAACGAAGCCGATATGTTTGACGTAACCCTTGAAGAAGAAACGTTTAAGTCCTCACGAAAAGACAGACTGGGGCCAAACAAACGCCAAAAGAAGGATGAGAAGTTTGGTCACGGCGGAAAGAAGCGATTTAAGAAGAGCGGAGATGCAGTTTCTAGTGGTGATTTGAGAGGTTTCTCAAGTAAAAAGATGAAGGGTGGTGCAAAGTCAAGACCAGGCAAAGCGAGGAGAGCGGCTGGGAAGCGATAGTATTTGGATCTGTTATGGGTACAAAATGGTCATTGGCGTTCCGGTGGGAATTCTTTCGAGGGCTGTTGTAAATATACTAAGCTCCGTTGTGGTAGGATGTTCTGACAATGCATCAATTACTGTGAATTTTGGGGTTTCACCATGCTGTAGATGCCCTCATACCTAGGGCCCATCTGATATTGGTAGGTGTCGTTGAGTTGTATGCATAGATGCGAATCTCAGGTGTTCTAGCTAACAAGAGCCCATGCATGGATGACTTGGGGCGCACCATGAAATTAGCTCTAGACCTTCAACAGTAAACGTTCATCCCTCCCACACAGTAGTTAAACTATGAAACAGTTCACTATGGGGAAGTATACACCGCGCTTATAGTGTTACGAGCTCCACATTTCATCACCTGGACCCCTTTCTATGCTACTGCGACACGGAAGCCGTAGCACGTGTTGAAAATGCATAAAGTTCCTTTGAAATCTATAACGGGATGTCTACCACTAATCTCTCATCATGATAACTTTCCATACTCTTTCGCCTCTATTCTGCTTACTAGCATAGTCCCTTGACAATTCATAAGGTCATTTCATATCACCATGAAGTCTACACTCACTCTTCTCCCTTTCTTGTTAGCTCTGTCCTCGCAAGCCTACCCTAATTAAAGAAAGAGAGTCGGAAATCACTATCTTGCAATGGCTCAACACCTACAATAACGAGCCTCACAAGTGCGCTAGACTGTGTCCTAGACCTATCTGCACAAATATCTGACACGCCGTTTAAAGGGCGTGTGATCAGGACTGTTGGCACGTTCATTACCATCCTTCTCACCCCCCCTTTCCTAACTCCACAATCGTCTTTACCAAAAGCGAGATCTAAGTTTGTGTGGTGAGGGACATAAACATAACGCGTTATGTGTTGTTTATAGTGAGAGAGCAGGTTCGGCGAGGGTAAGTGGAAGAGGGGTGATTCCGTGATAGAACGAGCAATTGGAAGGTTTGAGTGATTTGTTACAGGATAGTAGAATGATTTATGGGGGAGGGAGAAGACCTCCCAGGAGGCGGGGTTAAACCCTCGAAGTTGACTAATGGAAATTTGGGCGGATGGAGGAGATAGTTATATAAATTCCACTGTTCAAAGTCAAAATTGTGAGAGTTAAATAGTTGTGCATATTTCTCCATGCCTTAATTCTGATAAACATGTCTCTATTTGCCCACATCCCCAGAGCCGAGTGCTCCTCGCCCTATGATGCTGGTGTTACCACTACACCAGACCTACAAGCAAGCGGCATCAACCACGCTCTTACTCACATTCTGCATAAGCACACCATCCTTCCCAAACTGTAAAATTGCTCCATTGCCATACTTTGGCCATCCCATCGCCGTCAGCCCACTTGCGCCCTCTCTTGCGAATGCCACCCAAAGATTCTGCATGGTCGCACTAAGTTGACTCTCAAACGGTGTGCTTGCGCCACGGAAATCGCCATGTGTGCCAAATAACAATGGCAACTCCGCTATTAATATTTAGTTAAAATCCAGTCCAGAGAGTTTATTGGGCGACCGAGGCCAAGGAAGAGGAGTATATAAGGAAGTGGACTTACAGCTATGATAAGCTCCCATCCACCACAATGGACTAATGTTCGAAAAGTTCCCCGCATATTGATATCTGAATACTGGAGCAACACTAGCAGCAGCTTGTAGATTTGCTAATTTTGCAGCAGGACAAGTAAATGTTGTCGCGGTAGAGATATCGAAGGCTGTGAGGTTCGGGTTGGTAGCGTTGTATGTTACGAAAGAGGCGCCTTCGTTTGTGTTAGAGCCTATGATCATTGGCTTGTTTATGTTAGAAATATTGGTAGGATAGTAGAATGAATGGAGAAGGGGGATAGATATACCACTTTAGAATAGTTTCCTGCTGTAGCCATTGCGGTGTATTCCGCTGGCGAGAAGATTATTTTCCCATCCGCAATGGGCCCAAAGCTCACACTTGGCTTTGTTCCGGCAACAGTCCTATTGAATAAGAAATCTTCGATATCCTGAGCTGAAACAAATCTCATACATTCCAGTTGCCTTTTCGCATCAGTATCAGTGCAACCGAAGTGACTGGCAACGAAAGAGAAGTTGCTTCGTGTGAAGTCACTGCCTGATTGCAGTGTTGCTACACCCGAGTCAGCAATGAGACTGCTAGCGATGGGGTCGGATCTGTAGGCATATTTGTGGATATCTACTGATGCCGCGCCGGCGGACTGGCCCCATAGGGCGATTTTGGAGGGGTCGCCGCCAAAGGAAGCGATATTTGTGCGGACCCATTCAAGACTGAATGTTAAGTTAGAAATTTCGCGTGAAAGAAATAGCAACGCTAGGGAGATATACGCAAGTCTTTGATCCATAATCCCTAAGTTTAAACCCGACGGGTCGAGCCCAGCAGAATTGGGGAAGCCAAAAATATTGAGACGGTAGCTATGTGTTGTGAGCAATAACTCAAACTAAAGCAGACATGCTCAAAAATACTTAATCTGTACGACAATATGATCCCGCGTCCTCTCAACCCACTTCATTGGTAACTGATACTGCGTCTGAATCCCCCCAACATTCATGCCGCCTCCATGAATCCAAACAAAGACCGGTAGCAGCTCATCTTTTGTACAATTCGAATCCACTGGCGTATAAATATTCAAATACAAACAATCCTCACCAAATGGCGCCGTAGAGTAGTACTGTGGCACATTCTCCGAATACAGACTTTTACTCGTTGCGGTTGTTTGAGAACATGTCGCTCGCTGGTAGGTGGCGTCAATAGTGGTGGTACAGTCGAGACCGGATGTGGTTGGGGGTGCCCAGCGAAGGGAACCAATGGGAGGGGAGGCGAAGGGGATACCTTGGAATTGGCGGACGTGAGGAACCGTAGCATTGATGAAGCCAGTTACGGTTCCTACCGAGGTTTTGATGGTTAGAGTGCTAGCTTGTGCTAGGGTAGATATAGCGGAGAGGAGGAAAAGACTAGTAGAGAACATGATGGCAGCAACGAGAGTAGGGAAATTCTCTTGTTGCTGTAGAGTGGCCTTTTAGTATCGTTATATACAAAACAGTATCTAGTTAGCCTTTCAGCAATCTCACATGAGCGCGAGGAAATTTCAAAGCAGAATCGAAAGAGAAGAATGTTTACCCGCTCGAACATTAATATCTATTGTTGCAAGGAATAAGAATTAAGCATTAGTTCTGGAACGGTTCCTGCTGGTTGGAATTTCTTGTAATTGTGGGGTTCCCCAGACCCCACTGCCCCAAAATTGAGATGAACCTGCAGAGATAGAAAGAACCTCGGGCTCGGGCTTTCTAATGTTGCACTGCGGACTATGTAACTTCATCAACGTAGGACTTCAGTAAAAGGTACATGAATCGTGAAGGCAACGAGACTATGTAGGCTATCAAACAGAAGCACCATTGATCTTTATTGCCAAAATTTTACGAGAACATTATACTCTTCCCAAAATTTGTGCAGTCAATTGAGACTAATTTAAAGAGAAAATTATAAAGTTAAAAGGGTTCTTGAGAAGTGGACGGGCTACATCACTTATCCCATCCATGTTCACTTTGAAACCCCTTTATAGGAAAGCTAACCTGACTCGAGATGTGTAATCCAAGTTTGGAATATGACTAGTGATAACTTACTACTAAAAAGCCGCTATAAATTTAATTTGACTAACCATTTAGCGTACAGGATTGAAAGAAGGTAATTTTCAACCTCTGCGGAGATCAGTAGATTACAGATGAAGCGGTAGAAGATATTTCCCTGGAAAATACAATTCTCCGTTCGGACCCCCAACCCCACAAATGGGGAGGTGGACACATGCGGGGTAATGCAAAATACGAACTTGTGAACTGGGATTATGAGAGACTGGCACTTGCCAGGTAAGGTTTGAATTGCGGTTAAATGATAAGAGACTCAGGGCTGTTATCAGCATATACTAGGTTTTTCACTACCTCATTTAATAAACTTCTGTACCTTATTTCTATTCTTCTACCTATTAAGTCCTTTAGCGCCTACAATAATCTCCAGCATAACTCCACTGGCTCATAAACACTATATCTTGCCTTGTCTATGCTAAATAGATATACGAAGAGCCCTCACGTTCAATGTAGTCCTTCTCAATTAATTCTGTAAAATGTCAGCATTCATCCACCTCGGAAACGAAACAGGAACCATCAACTCACTCTCTATATTCTTCTTAATTTCACTCGGATCCACCGCCCCCCTTGCCTTCGTTTGACTAATAACCTCCGCCACCAAATTTGGGTGACTCATCGTCTTCCGACTCTTCATAATCCTCACAATGGCAGCTTGAGTCTCATATTGTCTATCCTGATGAACCCTCTCATGAGTCTCTTTATTCTCCTCTTTCGTCTCTTTCAACTGGATCTGATTGATTTTGATTCGGAATTTTGGATCCGTAAATTTAGTGTTGACAGTGAATGTGTCAGTTGAGTTGATGTCTCGGCCTTTAGGGTGCTTGGTGAGGACGCGGAGTTTGGCGCAGGCGAGGGATTGGAGAGTTCGTTGAAGCTCGACATCTATTAGCCCTGTAGCGCCCTGGATGTCAGCGTAGGAGAGGTGGCCACTGTTAGGGATGTCGTTGAAGAGCACCAGAACAATCGCTTGGAAGGCAGAAACGAGTAGTTCCTTCGTGGACTTGTCGAATTTGGCTCGAACAACGCTATGGGCGAGGGCATGTTTCCAGGTCAAACGCCGACCAGTGTGCTTGTGCCGGTAATGTAGATCGTATTTCTCGATATGTCTTGCAACATCGGCTGGAATGTTGACCTTGACGTCTGGATATGTTGGCCAAGCAGCGGCAGATAAGACGCTAACGTGGAGGTCTAGGGAGGTTTTGTTGTCTTTTCTGAGAGATTCCTTGTATGCGATCATTTCCTCCCGAGCAAGATCCTGGTCCTTGAACATTTGCTCAAGATTATGCGTAAAGGCAAATCCACATTCGCTCTTCAGCTTCGCAATCATATTTCTCTCAGCATCTTGACTTGCGCTGCGAGCCATCAGAAGTCTTCGGGCAAGATCCTTCTTGTAGAAAGCCTCGAAAACATCCTTTCCTTCAATGAAGCGGAATAATTCCAAGGCTTGCTCTAATTGTCGATCCAACTCAGCATCTTCATCACCAGTGCTTGCCTGACCTTGCTTTTCAGCAGCGTCTCGGTCTTTTGCATCTGAGGCTAGAGAACGAGGTACTGCTTTGAGGCCACCACGAAGAAGCGCATCCATGTATTTAGCAACCATTTCACCAACCTTAGGATTATTCGTTCCCCAAGCCTTCATATTGAGGCGACTGTTCATGAAATTAGCGAATGCTTCTCGAAGGCTGAAGGAGAACGCTTCGTCCTTGTTGAAGGCATCTCGTATTATGAGGTCGAGTGATCTCTTCAATTCCAGTAGACGAACGACCATTTCATCAACCTTCTCCTTGTCTGTAACAATGGTAGACCCGACGCCCTTGATATGTTCTTCGAAAGGCTCTTTTAGTTCCTTCACCATACTCGATAGACCAAGAAGGTAATATAGCGTCTTTAACGAGACCATATTATTTTCCTCAATGAGCTTCGAGATACCAGCAGGAGCTAGTAGTATATTGCTACAATCCTCAATGAGTATGCGATGCGCCATATCTAGCAAATTCCTCTTAGTCGTACTATCAAAGTTGTACATATCGCATCGAAGAGATTCCTTAGCTAGCAAGCTATCACAGGACGATATGTAGCTACTCAGAACTGAGTTCTCCTGATCGTCAACAAATTTGATAAAGAAATTTTGTGATTGCGTCAGGAATCTTGACTCGAAAGATCTACCATAAATTCCGAAGATGTGGAACATCAATATCGAATCTTTGAGTAGAGCTGGGTCAAATAGGTCATTCTGACCCTCACGGTCGTATGTGACTAAGTCACATATCCCTGAAACTACCCTCCCTCCCAGAGACTGCTCCCCAACCATGAGCTTACTTTTGGTAAAAATAGCATGTCGAAATTGCTGGATTCCCTGGTCTTCGAGTTGAGGCAATTCTTTAGTACTTAAAAGGTAAGATCGATCGAGGTAGCTGAATATTGACCGTAGTAGAGTCTATCACAAACTTGATCAGCTTATGCACTAAAACCAGAAATAGGAAAATTGCCCACCGATTGCTCATTCCACACTATCCAATATTTATGAACAGTTCTCAAAGCATCAACATTACCCGTCCCCGATTCGCTCTCTATAATCGGTAAAAGATTCTTCTCTAAGTACACCTTACTGCGATCTCGCAAATGCGCAGAAAGATCCCCTGCCCTCCCACGGCGGCAAGTAGCCTCCACCCCACGACACAGCACCTCGAACGGCGTAACTGGCTGCGATCTCTCAAACACCGCCATCACAGCAGCATCCAACTCTCTCCATGTCTTCTCGTAATAATCATCCACATCCTTCTGGCTTGTTGTCCTCAAATTCTTAATAACTAACCTCTTTGCGCCTTTATGAGGTTCGAAATTCGACCGCCCACTCGAAGTCGACCGCCCACCAGACGTCGTCGAAGTAAGGTCAACCGTGACCTTAGTCTTCTGCGCCATAAGCTTGCTCATCACTGTTGCTATCGGCTTTTGGTATATCTCGGAGGAGTGTGAGGTTTTGAGACGTTTCGAAGAATGGTTTTGTGCCGTGTCTAGAACTGTTTGCTCGATTGGAATCGTGGAGGGGGATCGTCGTGATGAGTCTGTGGCAATGCGATTTTGATTTGAATGATCGTGAGATTTCCGTTTTCCCGTGTTTCCAAGACTAACAAGATTCTCAGCGGACAACTTCTCTGAAGGCTGCATCGACCTGGATCAACCCGGTGAGGGACATTTAAGACGTTTTGAGAAAGAGATTTGTAGGGATTGGAAATGGGGATTGAAGGGTATCAGCAGCTGTTGTGCTCAGATGTATGTTGCAATAGCGAAGGCCTTGAGATAAAGTTGCACGAAAGTTTGCCGCTCGTTGTTCTACAAAGCTTACCCAGAAAGTCGTGGTAGGTCTTTGGGCTGCATGTGTAGTACATGACGTGAATATGAATGGTTCCGAGGCGATAACCATTTTCCATCGTTATCGCCGAGCCCTGCAGGGGTCACGAATCATCACGTGCAAGCATTTTCTCTATTGGTATAACATTCTTAATTTTCATTGAACTGAACTCTTTTGTTTATTCCAGGAAGCCTATTGTCTCATTTGGACGCCCCTCAATCGGTGATTTATCTCCGGGTATTATACATTTCCTACTGATAATCCAACACCAAATCTACTCATGTAAACGCCGTCAATGTCGGCTTCTTTACAACTTTCTCACTCTCGAACTAAGCACAAAAGTCAGTATTACTTCAAGAACACTGTATGGGGAACATACTTCCAGAAATCCGGTAAAGGTTACTAGCAACACGAATGAATCCGCCAATTCCTCTATTTGCTCTGTGACCTCAACTCCCGGCACAAGTCCAGCAGACTTTTTGAAAATTGCAAGAACAGGAAGCCGGTTCTCAGCTAGGAATCTACGGCCTTGCTCCAGAGACTGTTGGTTCTGGGCACCTCGGCTCAATAGGGCCGTGCATAACACTCTCAGGATGGCCGCGAGTAAACTGTAGTGCTTGCTTATAGCGCTGGGTCCTTCAATATCTGACCCAATGTAATTAGCGGCCAAGTCCGTGAAGTAGTTCTGAAGTTACATACCAACCCCCAATTCGGGATCGATCGAAAATAAGCCAGATTCTTTAATCGCATGGAATAATCCGGCGTTCAATACTGCTGCTGCTCCATAACGGGTCTGTGCTATTTGCAGTAGTAAAGAAAGTCGAGCATTGCAGTATGAAAGCTGCATGTCTACATCTAGAAGAGGTTAGGAAAATTATTAATAGTTAGGTAAGCTACAACATACGTTCTATGGATGTCTCCTGAAGATCGTTTGTTATGTTCTCGATAGATCCAACCAATATGGTGATAAAATTGAGCCGCGTTAATGAGTCTATGATATACTTGGAGTTTTCTTTCTTGGCCAGGGTTATTAATGCCCCTAATATGAGTAATGCTGAAATCCTGCAAGTTGGCTCACTAGCATAAGCATCGTCACAGACAACATCTATGAATCGTTCCCCTGCAGACTTGATAGTTTGGATGCTATGTCTGCGGGTGATTCCTGAAATGCTGGAAACATCTGCCATGCCCGTCAAATACCTATAGCTGATCGTATAGAATATTTCCTTTAAAGAAGTCTGAGAGCCAAGAGAGTTGATGGCCTTAAGAGATATCTGGAATAAATGAAACAATCTGTCGCTAATAAGGTCACCAAGATCGCCTTGTCGGAAGGACTGCGAGTCGAAATCAAGGCTGAAGATGACGGACCTAGCAAGCTTAGCGAGTTCTGTGGCCTCCAAAATGTTGTCGAAGTCGCTTTCCAGTCTAGGCATAATTGTCTGCAATGTTCGAAGCATGATCGACGTTTTCGATGTTTCGTCAAAGTCAATTGTTTGGAGCATAATCAACATCAATTGAACCCATGATTTCAACAGCTTCAATCGTGCTAAGGAGAGATTCTTGAGTCGATTGTCGAGGTTATAGAATTCCAGCAGCTCCTGTGCCTGCATGTTCACAATATCCATGTCTTGCGGGTTCGTAAGTCGCCCGGCATGGGTTAGCTCAGCCCGCCGTAGGATCAGAAGTTCTTCAAGCTTTTCGAGATTTATAGTCAGGTTGGTGTCATCTAAGCTGGCGATACAGGCATGAAGATCGACATCACTAAACCATGACAGTTGAGGAGGCTGAGAAAGTGTGTCATATTGTGGCTCCATGAAGTCAAAGAGGTCAAATACTGAAGCATGAGGGTGCATCTGACCATCTTCAACCCTAGTGGATCCCATTAGAGTTTCAAAGATCCGCTGCTTTAGAGATG
This sequence comes from Tricladium varicosporioides, assembly GCA_021365295.1. NCBI lineage: Eukaryota > Fungi > Ascomycota > Leotiomycetes > Helotiales > Tricladiaceae > Tricladium > Tricladium varicosporioides. The sequence goes on along the minus strand of JAJTIW010000009.1, from coordinate 861,515 downwards.
GGGAATGACTGCGAGCAACTTGTCGCAGCTCAAAAGAAAGGTACTGGAGTATCATGGTCCGTCGATACATGAAGTCGGACAAACATGCTAATGCTGGGGATGTTGGAAATGTGGGATTTGCGATTTCCAACCCATTCCACTGAACACCAGGATGGATAACATTTTCTTTCACGAACATCATGAAAAAAGCCTCATTTGACCGCATCTCTGTAGCAACGATCACCGAAGTGATGGGTGATGACCATAGCGCTTTTAACACTTGCAACCCTTTTTGGCTGAGTGCTACGAGCCACGGAGCCATTCCGAGATCATCTGCAAGGGGGGCATTGATAACTAGGTCGAGAATGGTATGAAAGAGAGAGACCCCACGGCTAAAAGAGCCTTCGCCATCGATATTCACTATATAATCGCCACATTTGAAACCTAGTAACAGATGGGCAATGGTCGGTTGGTCTGGAGATGCGCGGAGACAGGACGACATGAAGTCAAGGATTCGAATCTTGATGATGTACTCGGAACAGTCGGGCCCCCGGTTAATGTCAATATCTGCTTCCATTTCTCGGAGAAGAATCCTCGATATTGCTTCAGCATCATCGTCTAGAGCAGCAAGTGCCTTATTTCTGTCCACGCCACGACTAGTTCCATTGCCAGGAATAGAGGTCAGTCTAGGGGATGCCGAAAGTTTTTCAAGAAGCTTGAGAGATGCTATAACGAGTTCGGGGTGGCCAGTGCCACAATAGCGGCCTAGGTCTGGAAGTATGGAAAGGTGGGTGATGATCCCATCTTCGAAGGAGGTGAATGCACCGTTGGGCACGGGATTTCGTCTGTGTGAGGAGTGGGACTTTATCAGCGGCTCGATGATATCCAAATAAGTAGGCTGAAGATCCAGGATAAGTGTTACAACGTTGATGCCTTTTAGAAGAGACATTATCAGCGGCGAATCCGGAGCAGCAGACGATATATCCACAATATCTTGATGAATTGTGGCAAATAGAGCGGTGGCAATCTTGTCGTTAAACATCCATTCCATCACTCTCGAGAATGGGTGTAGTAGAACGTAGTTTTCTAAGGTGGAAGTGTTAATGGCAAGATCAACAGAGACATTAGATTGGCTTGCAAATATGACCAAGTCCTCGTTGAATGATTCTAAGCAAGTAGAGATGAAATCAAGACAAGTGAGTCTCAACAACCTCTGTTGAATGACATCGCCTAGCTCGGAGGCTCGAGAACCAAAAATTTCGCCAATCACATAGTCAATATAAGGGTCTATGCCGGCCATACGGCTCGATGCGCCGAGGCTCTCTGGGAACGGAAGCCCGTCATGTAATCCGGATTCGTTCTCATATGGTGAAACAAGCGCTGTGAGGAGTGTAACAAAGGCATTAGGCTCTTCAAAGCCAGATGTGAGGCCTCTGAGAATTGAATTCATGGCCGAACTAGCACCACTGATAGATGTCGTTGACAATGCCGCCTTGGAGGTGGTAGATCCAGGAGCATAGCCACCGGATATCCATAGATCAAGAGCCGTCCACAGAAATTCCCCTGGTTCCTTGGTCTTATGACTCACAAAGGATTGAAGCGTGCTAAAGGCACATGCTCTGAGACGGGGACCAATCCCACTACTTGCGAGTTGGAAGAGGATGTCGCTCAACCGGAAGGACGGATGCTGAGCTAGAAACTGCCTAACTACTTCACTTTCTGTACATAAGCGAGCTATCAGGCGTAAATAAGACTCGAGCATCATTGAAGCTTCTGGTTCTATTTCTGCAAGATCGTTCTGAGGCTTTCCAGGGCGATATGTTTGTGTTTGTGGGAGACTAGGGCGATCTCGAATCTTCGAACAGAAAAAAGTTAGCTCTTTGAAAATCTGGTTCCATGATAATGAATGAGTCCTGCGCATTTTCCCGGAAGATTGAGCCCCGTCATCTAGAAGAAATTCGTGGGCGGAAGTGGCGCATTCCTCATCCTCAGATATTGATTGTAGCATTTCACAAAACGCTGTAAGTAGTGGTGTCGAAGCTCTCTTGGATGCCCAATGAACAAATCCCATTAGAGCCCCGTCTCGCATATCCCAGAATTCTTCGAAGGCAGCTTTGGGACGCCCTTCGAAGACGAATGCCATCACAACAAGAAATCTCTCAAGATCCAAATCATGATCGTGCTCTTTGTTAAGCTGTCGTTGTTCGTCTTCATCAGTTCGAAGCTTGCGGAGGACGTCGGGAAGATTGGTAATAAACGCTTCAATAAATGTTTCCAATTGCTCCTTTAGAACAATCTGGAAGGATTCTGAATATGGAACTGGACTAGGGAGAATCATAGGAGTTTTCCTCTGCAACCATTGCCGTAGCCCCTGGCGAGCGGGGTCATGCCACTCTACGGGTTTTGAGTCAGCTGAAAGGCACAATAGAAAGTCGAAGGCTCCATCTTTTAAAGCCTCCGAAAACTGCCTAGAACGTTGCTTTGACTCTGTAGATAGAATTAGCGAGGCTTGCAACAGTACCGGCGATAGAGACTTGCCATCCTCAAGTTGAGTTTCTGGGATATTTTCTTCATTATTTCCTTCGTTATACCAGCCACTATATTCTGCAAGCCACCAGACACGGAATGCTGCATGAACATATGGCAATGTCCACTGATTTTGGTCGGCTTGATTAAGGAATTTGTTGTTTAAATTTCTCGCCTCCTCGATGGAGACGGCTCGTTGTTCGCTACCCCCGAAGCGGGCAATGTACGCGCCAAGTGCTGGGAAGTAGTGGACTATACCCAGTTAGTCATTGATTCACAAAACAAGGCTCATCTGCCTTTGAGAAGCGGCGGTATCAAAGGCAGGATATGTAGAGAGAGGGTTTTGCTCACGTAGAAGACTATCGTATTTATCGACCACTTTCAGGGTATTTAACACATGCTCTAGATCTGATAAGCTTGAATAGCCCTGCTTTACCAGATAATGTACGATCACTCCCAATGTCTCGTGTTGCATTACCAGGCTGGCCCGCTGGAAGTCGATAATTTCTATAAATTCCGGTACCTGTTCTTGACCTAGGACTGAAGCACTATTGAACTTGTCTGCAAGCCCCTGTAGCCATGATTTGACATCTGCCATGGTAGAAAGACATTTCTGTACGAATCTCGCCTCCGTCGTCCCTTTTGGTAACGTAACTTGGGTTATAAAAGCTCGGAAGAACTCTCGCAGCTCTTCGTTTTGCCCTTCGTCCGCGATTTGCTGGAGTATTACACGTAGACAGTCTAACAGACATTTTCTCCGTTGGTGAAATTGAATTATCGAGATAGTTCGCGCTGGCCTTCCCGTTGTATCTGTCTCGTTTTGGGATTGGAGGAACAGTTGAGCTGCTTGACGCTCATCGAGATTTAAATCGTCCGCAAGTCTAAGAGCCTCCTGCTGAAACTCCTCGTTCACTGAATATTCGACCCCATCAACTTCCAACTTCCCTAAACGCATCTAGTTAGTATCTGATGACCGGGAATGGAGAGGGGGGTATAAGGTCGTCATTAAAGGCATACCAGTTGCCAGACTCTGTCGACTCTGCTCATTTCGAGCAGTCTTATTAAGCAGAATCTTGAAATCCCCTAGCAAATTTTCGAGCTGAGCTGCAATTCTCTCAAACAAGCCAGGAGCTTCCGGATCTGAGAGAGCGGAGAGGTCGGTATACAGGGTTTGGAAGCTTTCTAGGCTGGTCAACTCTGCCATCATAAAATTCGATGCGCCGAAATGCGCAGGGCGGCGTCAGGTTCAAGTAGGTCCTGCATAGGATGACAGCAATATTAGGGAAACATAAGGAATCCTATAGTTGGGAATATGCGCGTTTCTAGGAGGTGGCTGAAAATACGATGCATACTATAGAAATTTAGAGGTGCAGTTTGTTGATTTGAGCTCGGCTCCGCGTCGCGTGTTTGCGCGGGGACCTGGCCTTGTCAGCCCCAAGGCTGAACGTTTCCAAAAGTTTACAACCCCATTGCCGCAACATTAGATGTGTGCTGCCTCTGCAACTGTCGCATATGCATTCCGATGCTCCAGTGCAGCTACAGTTAGTTAATCGGTGATAGCAGATTCATCGAAGCCCATATTAGCCTAGAAAAGTATTATCGCCTTCTATGCGGCATTAACACTCACTCTACCACTCATCTTCATGATGGACGAGACCAACAGGAAAAGAGAGAAGGTTCGACTCGATAAAGCACTAGGTAGTCTTTCTCTTTCTTGTTACACTGTAGCAAATTTTTGACGTTGCGTAGCTATTCTCGCGGAGACGGAATCCAAGACCAAACAGAATGATGCTCTTAAATGTATGCCCATACTTGCTCTTCTATAACTGTGATTTATATCTGACATTTCATAGCACTCCAGCAGATATTTCATCCAAGCAATGCCCACAATTTTAGTGTCCTCAAAGATGCGGCTTGGCATAAGGTTTTCGAAGTAGTCTTCTCGACAGCAGTCTCCGAAAAACACGCATATTTTGGGACAAGTAAAGGAGGTTCCAGTGCAAGTCTTACCCGACTTACCTTATGTGCCGACCTTTTACGTCTGGTTGTGAAAGCTGCGGCTCCGAAGATTGGGGCTAGGACTGTCAAATCTGTTGTTGACCACATAACACAGATGGTTCCCAATGCCGATGGCGAGTTTTGCCGGCCTATCGTCAGCCCTTATGTTCGAGCTCTATGTGCTCTCCTTGAACACCCAGCAAATGTTGAGCGTTTGAGGAGACGGACCTGGCTTGAAACCCTTGACTTCTCTCTCCAAGGCTTGGAGGTTTATCTTAATGGGAAAGACACAGAGCCAGTGGTGCTATCTCGCACTACTTCAAATCCAGGATCAAGTCTTGCGGATCGTACCGTCTCGAGGTCCTCTGCGACGAATGGCCGTAGCAAACATCCTCCCAGCTTGGTAACGAAGTCAGATGCCGAAGAACTTATCCAAATAGTTCATTCCCTCGTGTGTGCATCAAACGCCCCCTTTCATGAGAAATTTCGTGAGATCACCGATAGCACCATCCGGTTTCTCCATTCTCAAGGAACAAATGTCAGCTCAATACCACAATTAGTGTTCTCTATCGTCAATAATGTCCTATATTACACACGAACTGATCACGTGTCCTTCTCTATCTCACTTGCTAAAGAGCTTCTTCCAGTGGTGTGTCGATTTTGGCAAGCCAAAGCCGTGAGGAGAGACAAGTTGCTTGGCTCTATTAGAGAGGAGATGCTCATATTTCTCCTTATAGTACACCCACATCTTGAGCGATGCATACTAGATGAGGAAGATGACGAATTCTCCCTCGTGGTGGAACACATGGCAGACATTTTGAGAAACGATTATAGCAAACGAATCTCGCGAGATCAACTGCAGTTAGGCGACCTTGACATGGCGGACCTAAGCATGAATGTACCCAATGTTGCTCCATTTTCCCTTCACGCTTTTCAGTTAAAGGCTCATCATACTGATGCTGAACGCAACTGGGCCATTTTGCAAATGATTGGTATTCTGGAGCGATGTGTGAGCCTTGGCCACCGCAAATTTAACAGACAGGAGTTAAAAGAGGATTTAGATGCGGAGAAACATCCTCGAAAACGACAGCGTTTAGCTCAGAGGCTTGATAGAATCTTGGAACCCTTGAAATTTCAAGATGAGGCCTTACGGCTTGCCACACTACAGACTCTGCCTTTCATTTTGTCCTGCCGTCAACTCCAGCTTCAAGAACTTCAAAAACTCCTTGATATTCTCGGTTCGTGTGCTTCCGACAAACGAGGTGCTATCGCTGCCTGGGCTTTATTGGCAATCTCAAGGTTGGCGAATACATATGCATTTTTATCAGGAGCTAATTTGAAAATTTAGCTGTACATTTCAGATTCACGCTGTCGAGATCGAGCCTAGTCAGTGGATGTCGCTCTGGCATATTGCTACCAGGGCTCTAACATTTTCGGGTACCTGTCGAGCAGCTGCTTTGCAGCTGCATGCAATTCTCGCTCATAATCTTTTGACATATCGAGAAATTGGCGAAGATGTGAGCTCAATAATTACAGTTGCCAATGCTAGTGGACCTGTGATCCTTTGCGATTCTGCCATCTTCTTGATGGTTCACTTACTCCAAGTAAGGATTGCCGAGGTACCTAGTGCGAGTCTTACAACATCTCATCATGCCATTAGGTGGATGTTCTCGAGGTGGAACCCAGGTAAGTAAATTCTGCCTGCTCTTGTTGCTCTTCATCTAAAGAATGTGAAGCGGACCGAAGTTTTGCAGCGCACTGTGCACCTCATGTCAAACCGCACCATATGATGGGCCTACTTCGTGCAAGCCTTGGACTGCCTCGCCTATCAATGCAGTCAAGTTACCCCTTACCGCTAGGACGCCTGGAGCAAACTTGGCTTCATCACCTAAATACACAATCCGTGGTTGAATATGTCCTACTGTTAAACGATCGCCCACAGACCACCGCTGTCACATGTTCATCCTGTCCGAAATATAGTTCTACCGACAAAGAACAATTTGTTCTAGACACGGCAAACTTCAACCACACACGAAAACTCGTTCTAGAGCTTTTAATACCTAAATGCGACGAACTTTCTCAAAGCTGGAAATCAGACTCTGAGGACAGGGTTTCTCCTGTTTCCACCGAAACTTTTCGTAGCGCTGTCGACAGTTGTGTCGTTATGCTTCTTGCTATGCCTCATTTCTCGCAAGCAGGACTCTCAAAGTTGCATAATTTCGAGCAAACCCTGAAGGAATTCTCAACACACATTATTTCATTCCTTGGTGATGCGGAGATTAATGACCCTAGTGGAGCCCGAACACTTACCGAATCTCTCCTTCAGTGTGTGCAAAAATATCTGCCGTCGTCCATGTCAAGTGACCTGGCTCAACTATCAACAAAAATGCCACACCTCCTGCAGTTTTTCGTCTCGATTGCAGAAGATCTCAGCAAGCGTCGTGCTCTATTCTCAGCAGTGTCCACTGGGCCTACTATGCCTGACAGTGATCGTATGGAAATCGATGACGATTTTGACGACTTCTCGACCCAAGAAAGTCATAGCAAAGCCGACAAGCAAAAGTCTTCTGTTCCAAGGCGAAATCTAGCAATAGATGCTTCTGCGGCCTCGTTCTACTTCGTAGCATTTAGTCATCTGTTGTTGATCGCATCAATCTGCACTACGACCAATTTTGCAGGCGTCGTACCCGCAATGTATTTTGAGCAATTGATAGATTTTTCAGATGAAGAATTGCTTCTAGCGCGTCCTTTACTACGCGAACTCGTTCACGCCGACCTTACCATTGATGCTACAGATTCAATTGCACTCATTGAGCGTATGGGTAGTCTAATGTCCTCGGACGATTACGATCGCTGTGAGGTCGCGTTATCAAGTTGCTTAGATGTCCTCGTTGGTCTTGGTCGTCTGTGGTCATCGGCTGATGCTCTTCCTGAAATCGTGAGGCTAAGTTCCCAGCTCTATCAGTACTTCGTTGAGCGAGCATTGGAAAACAACATCTTATCTCCAGAAACGCAAAAGGCTGTTGGCAATCTTCTTTTGTTCCTGCTTCGTTTCGAACCCGGCTACGGGGAAAGACTTGGATTTCCATCGGCTCGGTCAAGTCTTTTTGATTTGCTCCAAAGAAGTGAAATATCTGTCAAGTTTTACATCGGGAATGAGCTTGCTTCCATCTTTCACTTGTACGTACTAAACGACCATGACAACATATTCCTAGATATCCTTGCCACCCTTCCATCGGACCCCCTCTGGAGAGAGGGCATTTCTTTCCGATTGTTTATCTTCGCTAAGTTAGCTGCGGAGTGGCCTACTCTCTTGCGACGTTGCATCTATCACATATTCGAGGCAGCTGGTAGACTGCCCGATTGTATTCGCCATGCAACGAAATGTCTGTTGGATGTTACTTCTGCTCTCAAGCTATCCAGCACCAAAGAACTATTTACGCTTTTCGCACCTCAGCTTCTTTACACGTGGCTCGAATCCGAAGATATATCAAGCATGCCTTTTCAAATCTTTGGCTTCTCAAGTCTCCAGAATCTCGTGCTCGACGCTAAAACAGAAATTGTGGCTTTAATGATCATGCGAGGTCAAGATGACTCGGTAGAAAATGTTGCGGGTATTATTAACGTCGAGGAAACAGAATTGCTTCAGAGCTGCTTTGCTAAAGTGATGGCGTATACAATCGCTTACGACCTAAGTGTTCCGCCACCCACCAGCGAGAAGAAGTATATTTCGGGCGAAGGGCGGGTCAAAAAGCGCCTTGGCCAGGAAGTATTCTTCCACTGCATAAATCAGCATTTCGCGGATATCATTGCATTAATGTTTTGCGTCTGTGATCCACAAGAGAGCCTCGAGAGGTATCTGGGAAAGCAGAAGGAACTAGCTTATGCCGCTAGTATTATGAAAGAGATAAAATCTACGAGCACATCTTCCACAACTTTACCTGCTAACCAACAGCCAACCTTCAAGGCGAAGTACTTAGCTGCTGAGATCCAGCATCTCTGCAATAGGACAGAGTTCGAGCCTGTAAATCTATACACTCCAGCTCTGGTAACGTTCGTCGCCAGGAAACTTTTCGATACCATACACCCAGCCTTAGGTTCGTTGCATGCGTGTTCCGTACTTCGAAAAATTAGGGCACTTATCTGCTTATCCAGTAATACTTCGATAAAAGGTTATCCCTTAGAGATGATATTACACACAGTTCAGCCTTTCATAAACGACCCTCAGTGTGCGGATGATGCAGTCGGCATAACCCAGTATCTTCTCACCTCTGGCTTCGAGCATCTTTCGGCAGTGCCTTCATTTGTGGCTGGAATGTCTCTTGCAATTCTCAGTTCTATGACTGCACTTCTGAGGGCTGACCGTGCTAGTAGTACTCAAGAAAGCCAGCATGAAACAACTTTGTCCAGAGTCCGTACATTTAAAATATGGTTCAAGGAGTATCTCGATAAATACTGTGCTCTATCTTCCGTGGTACGCGACAAAGATAGTTTGAGGGCACTCCTAGATGCGGCGCTAAGTAACGAATGGATAGGCAATGCCGGTGTAGGGACACCGGAAAGCAATCTATTGGTTCAGCTATTGCAAGACGAGCGGCTGGGTAAAAAATTATTAACGCGACCTTCACGGGAGCTTGCGATGAAGGCTCTGTGTTCTGAATTTAGAAGTCCAGCTTCTTTCCGCAGCGATGTTTTGGGTGACGACTTAGCCGCGATCGAAATGGCTGTCGTTGTCTGGAAATCATGCAGAGATGTCGTTGGTACTAGTTATATGACATGGGCTGCGAGAGTTCTTGGCCGTGCGTTTATAGCATCAGGGCATATAGACCAAGATCTGCTACGCGAGTCCTCCTCGGCGCAAATTAAGGAGCTCGCTGGGTCCGTAGAAGAAGCTGAGAGTTCACAGGCATGTGTCCTCAGGCTTCTCCAAGAACTAACTCTCGGGTATGAGGAAGGCGATGTTGGTATTGCTGAAGCAGCTTTACGATTCATCATGACAACGTCGGATCCGATTTTACTAGCAACATGTGAGAAGTACTTGAGCCCTGGACTTCTTGAGGCTTCGAGCTGGTCACAATATCAGCTTCCCCCGTCTGATGATCCGGAAGACAATATTCCACAAGGGGATCCTTACAACGAGAATGCGATATTCCAAGAGCGATGGCTTCAGGATCTGTGTATAGTATTGGCTCGATCCGCAACAAATAATGCGCTAATGTCTGCACTAATACCTGCTCTTCAGAAAGTCAAAGGATTTGCGGAGAGAGCATTCCCCTTCATCATACACCTCGTTCTGTCTACGGATACTCAAGATCAACATAATACGAAAAAGGATCTATCTGCAGCAGTTGTAAAATGGTTTGGCGAAAACGAATCGATCGACAGGAACAATCTGAGAGTGATTATAAATGCCATTATCTATTTGCGTACTCAGCCGATTCCAAAAGAATTCTCATCTGCAGACAGACTTCAGTGGCTCAATATAGACTATATGAATGCTGCGAATGCTGCAACTAGATGTGGCATGTACAAGACCGCACTTTTATTTGCGGAAGAACACTTATCGGCACCAGTCAAATCATCGCGCCGATCATCCATTAAAGACAGTATTGAGCAGACTGAACTTTCGGAGGAAATGCTATTAACTATCTTTCAAAATATCGATGATCCCGACCTTTACTATGGGGTTCAACAAAAGGCAAGTCTCAAAAGCATCTTGGCTCGATCTGAATACGAAAAAGATGGCACAAAAAGCCTCGCCTTTCGTGGAGCTCAATATGATAGCCACCTTAGAAAGGGTGATCCTCGTTCAGAACAGGATGCCCGGTCATTAGTGAAAGCGCTAGAGGATCTCAGCCTTAGTGGTGTCTCTCATTCTCTGCTTCAAGGCCAGCCATCGACGAGCATGACTCCCGCAGACCGAGACTCAATGTTTCAAACGGCTCGAAAACTCGAGCAATGGGATATCCCCGTTCCAGAAATCTGCAATACAAATTCTCTAACAATATACAAAGCATTCCAAACTATTCACATAGCTGCAGATCAAGTCACCATACGGCAAGCGGTCGACGAAGGCCTCCACTGCACGATGAGTAGTCTTGTGAAAAATGAACTCACTGCCAGTGATCTCCACGAATCCCTTCAAACTCTAGCAGCCTTAGTCGAGGTTGACGAGATTCTCAGTTCAAGCGGATCCCAAGACATAGAGCATATGCTACGCGTGTTTGAAAGTCGTTCGAGTTGGATGAAGACCGGCAGGTAAGAAACAGCAACTCCAATGCTTTGGTAAGGCTAAATTTTATATAGATTTGATGATATTAGTCAGATATTGTCATGTCGAGGGACAACTCTGAGCACTCTCAGCCAACAGCCTCGCTTACAGAACCTACTTTCAATCGAGCCCGTCGACTGTCGACTGGTAGAAGTCCGGTCGTCTCTCTTAGCATCAACACTTAACAGAGCGCATAATGCACTTCAAGAGTCGCTCTCATTAGCAACATCCATGACGGATCTCATCCCAACGTGCCAATCAATGGCATTGCATGTCGATGCTGCAATTCATGTTGAAGCTGCAAATGCCCTTTGGGACCAAGGAGAGATGACATCTTCCATAGGAATATTGCAAACTCTCGATAGCAATTCGCACCTGAAGAAACAAGAAATTGTAGTGGGTCGTTCAGATTTGCTTTCAAAAATTGGGAGCCAGGTATCGGTCGCAAGATTAGAAAAGGCTGATAAGATACTTGAAAAGTACCTGAAACCTGCTTTGAAGGAATTAAAAGGTAAAACAACCGGAAGTGAAGCCGGACAAGTCTTCCATCAATTTGCTGTTTTCTGTGATCAGCAGCTCGCAGACCCTGACGGGTTGGAAGATCTTGAGCGCCTTAAAAAGCTAAGTAAGGGTAAGAAGGATGAAGTCGAGCAATGGGAGAAGCTTATGAAAAGTGCAACTTCATCAAACGACCGAAGCAGATACAAAAGCCATTATACAAAAGCCAAGACGTGGTACAGGCTTGACGAGGAAGAACTTCAACGTCACATTTCCAGTAGAGAGGAGTTTTTGCGTCAAAGTTTAGAAAATTACCTCCTGTCCTTGGCAGCCTCTGATGATCATAACAGTACTGCTCTTCGTTTCTCTGCGCTCTGGCTGGAACATGCAGATGAGGAACTTGCGAATAATGCTGTAACAGTGCATCTGAATCAAGTCCCCAGCCGTAAGTTTGCTCCTCTTATGAACCAACTTGCTTCCCGCCTACAGGATACGACCGTAAAATTCCAACAGTTACTTTATAATCTTGTTCTTCGAATCTGCACAGAACACCCTTATCATGGTATGTACTCGATTTATGGCGGCGCAAACAGTCATCCAAGTTCAAAGGATGAAGGCGCTCAGTCGAGAAAGAAGGCTGCAAGAAGGGTTGCGAATGCATTGGCCTCCAGCCAGGAAGTTGGCGCTGTTTGGGGCGATTTGAACAATACAAGCAAGTACTATGGGTACCTAGCAGGTGAGAAGGATGAGCAGAGATACAAATCTGGGAAGCGTATCTATATCAAGGATTCACGGGCGGCGGCTGCTTTAAATGCCAACCTCTCGAAAGTGAAAATACCACCTCCAACTATGCAAGTTCCTTTATCGGCAGATATGGATTATAGCAAAGTACCAAGGATGGTCCGACTTGAGCCAACTATGGCCATTGCATCTGGTGTAAGCGCACCTAAAATTATTACCGCACTGGCAACCAATGGTGCCAAATTCAAACAACTTGTAAGTCTATTATATGGGAGCTCTGTCCCCCGCTGATACTATATAGGTCAAAGGAGGAAACGACGATCTTCGCCAAGATGCCATCATGGAACAAGTTTTCGAGCAAGTGAGTGAGCTGTTGAAAGCGAATCGGGCCACTCGACAACGAAACCTAAACATCAGAACTTACAAGGTCTTGCCACTTACATCCATCGCTGGAGTCATAGAGTTCGTTCCAAACACAATACCCCTTCATGAATATCTCATGCCAGCTCATGAGAGGTATTACCCGAAAGATCTAAAGGGAAATCAGTGCCGCAAAATGATAGGTGATGTCCAAACACAATCAAACGAAGTGCGAGTAAAAACCTTCCACCAAGTTGCAGACCGCTTCCATCCTGTCATGCGCTACTTCTTCACAGAGAAATTCACCGACCCCGACGAATGGTTCGTCAAACGTCTCGCCTACACTCGAAGCACAGCGGCGATCTCCATGCTTGGTCACGTCCTTGGGCTCGGAGATCGCCACGGCCATAATATCCTCCTTGACACCCAAAGCGGAGAAGCAGTTCATATTGATCTTGGTGTGGCCTTCGAAATGGGTCGGGTCCTCCCTGTTCCTGAGCTCGTACCCTTTCGCCTAACCCGCGACATAGTCGACGGTATGGGCATAACTAAAACTGAAGGTGTTTTCCGACGGTGTTGCGAGTTCACGCTTGAAGCGCTTAGGAAAGAATCCTATTCAATAATGACGATCCTGGATGTCCTCCGCTACGATCCTCTCTATAGCTGGTCTATTTCACCGGTGCGTCTCGCAAAATTACAGGAAGACCAAAGTGCAGCCGTGAATGCAAATATTGGTGATACGGAAAGGGCGAAAGAAGCTGTCAATGAGCCTGGTGAAGCTGACAGAGCTTTAACTGTGGTAAATAAGAAGCTGAGTAAGACATTGAGTGTACAGGCTACGGTTAATGATTTGATTAATCAGGCGGGGGATGAGAGGAACTTAGCGGTTTTATATTCTGGTATGTTCTCTCTTGCTTTCTTAATTCGATATTTCATCTCAGGGGTTGATGCTAACCCCGCCAGGCTGGGCTGCATATGCCTAGATGAGAATTATTAAGAGTAGTAGGGGATGTATTACGCGGGAAAGAGGCCGAGGTGAAGACAAGTTGGATTGGCGGCGCATATTGCACGGAGGACATATAAGAGTGGTTGCAAAGTCTGCAAAAGTCCTTTGCTCTCGTCATCGCAAAATAAAAGACACAATATCGGCATTGTATTCAATCTAGTCTATATAAGAACATATTGCTGCGGATATAATTGTTGATAATTAGTTTGATGTAATGATGAAAAGTATATACACGTGATTACTGACTGGCCCTCACGTGTTTGAAGATCACTCCCTTTTATCACCTCGCTTTTAATGCGAACCTATGGGCTTTTGAGCCTCCTAACCTCTATCAGCCAATCATCACCTTTAGTATATACTACTATTCTCGGACTCGAGGCGATGTATTTCCAAGTAATTTCAACTTCTAACACAAGGCTTGGCTCACTGTTGTCGTCATCTCGAGCTTAAGAATTCTAATAAGCTGTCAACATCAAGAGGTCAACGTGTTCTTCTAAGCCGCTAACAACTTAAAAGATTCACTCATCCCTAGGCAATGAAATTTTAAATTCAAGAGATGTCATATTCAGGGCAGCAAAATGAATAAAGGTCACATCGTTGTTTTCTCCGGCGGCAGCGCGGCGAACAATCTCGTCGATATTTTCGGGAAGGTTGCAGATGATAAGGGGTGTTCGTTAAGCTAGTAAGTCTCTCCTGATATTCATTTGATACCTGAGGAATGTAAGAAAATGGGGCTAATATTTCTGACGAGATTACAGTATCATTCCTATTTCTGATAATGGCGGGAGCTCAAGTGAGTTGATAAGGGTTTTTGGTGGGCCAGGAATTGGTGATGTTAGAAGTGAGTACTTTTCTACCCCTCATTTAAATCTTATTCATGCTTCCCCTGCACCTATTTATGGCCTTGGTCTTTCGCTCTTTGGCGCCAGTTTTACGTCCTTTACATATCACCAAAAGTCCGCTGCCTATCTAATATCCCCATGTCCAAATCCCAACTACACCAAGAATCATTTACTGACCTCCACCAGGTCGGCTCGTTCGACTAATCCCCGACTTCCCCTCTTCTCCCGAAATAATCGCCATAAAAACCCTCTTCAACCACCGTCTTTCTCCCGTCCCTGCTACTGCACGAAACGAATGGCTCTCCATTCTTGACGGCATCTCCCCCCTCTGGACATCCATCAGCTCCCCAAAACGCGAACTAATCCGCTCATTCCTCAACACCCTAAACCTCGAGATCACAAAACGGGCACGTCCAACCAGCACCTTTAATTTTCAATCTGCTTCCGTAGGAAATCTGTTCTTAACTGGTGCTCGACTATTCACGGGGAGTTTTGAAGCAAGTATTTATTTACTTAGTGTGGTTTGTGGAGTTAGAGAGGGGGTGGAAGTTGTTCCGGCTATTAATTCGAATTTCTCCCACCACATCTCTGCTGGCCTTAAAGACGGTACCATAATAACAGGCCAAAACTCAATCTCTCATCCCCCAGCCCCCTCAGCAGCGTCAAATATCACATCTACCTCAGTAAATACACCTATCACTTCTGGTGCCGGAACTCCCCTTCCCATCTCAGAAGAGGAGGAAGAGGAAGCCCTTTCACCCACGACCTCCGCCACACGCAAACTTTCGAAGGAACTCCAGCTCCACGACCATATCGAAGACGCAAATCTCCCCGGTTCTCTCCCCACGTTACGGAAACAATACATCGAATTCGCCAAAACCCACACAGAAGACCTCCCTTTCCCAATTGACAGAATATGGTACATCAACCCCTATGGACAGGAAATCCGTCCCTCGCCTAACCCTAAAGTCCTACAAAGTATAGGGCAGGCGAATTGTGTAATTTATAGCATTGGCTCTTTGTACACTAGTATAATCCCCTGCTTAATCCTCCGCGGCGTAGGAGATGCAATCCGTGCCTCTAACATCCGGTTCAAAATCCTCATCTTGAACGGATCGCTAGATCGTGAGACGCGCTCGCCTTCTCTTCGTTATGAGGCGTCTGATTTCGTTGCTGCGATAGCGAAAGCTTGTATGGGCAGTGAAAAGGAAGTTCTAGAGGAGAAATGGAAGGATTATGTCAGCCATATTGTGCATTTGCAAGGAGAGGGAGCGCCTAGAGTAGATAAAGAGAAACTGAGTAAAATAGGGATAGAGACTGTGAGGATATATGGGAGGAGAAATGAGGGAGGGGAGGGAATGGTATATGATGGGGTTGCGCTTGGGCAGGCGTTGGAGGCGGTGATGGGTAGGAGGGATATTAGGGGAGATAAGAGCAGGAGAAATACTTTGGGTGTGAGTTAGTTTAGACTAGGCTCTGGGCGATTTGGATGCTTTGGGAGCACTATTTATGGAATAATAGCTGGGGGTACTGGGGAATAACGCTACAGGAGAGTAGAAAGACAAGGCAAGAGCCACAGGGGATATGGTTGATATGTGGTATTTAGAATCCAATCACTGGAAGCTAGAGTGCAATACTGACTTATTTTATCCGCAAATTGCTTCACCTTTACGTGAAAGATATTGCCGTCTGAATGAACGCCTCCCAAATATCTACATGGTATCGCTTGTCTTGGTCCTAAACGCCAGATGTGCACCCCTCAATACCAAAACGCCATATTATGATGCTCCCAGGGTATATCGATGTTGGTACTTATTACGCTCTAATCGGTCGTTTGCCTTTCTTACTGGCAGTCATGAGTTTCATTTCCAGCGCGAAGATTCCATTCTTTGGTTGCTTATTCTTTTCTCTTCCAGTCATGGTTGTACTTATGGGAGTTCTGCAAACTGGGCAGCATTTCTTGTCGCCAGCGTAGAGTGCTTGGTGAAGGCATTCCGAGCAGAAGAGGTGGCCTGTGCAAGGTTACTACTTGTGCAGCATGATCTGCGGGTATACATACCACAATGTGTGACTGTCAGATCTGTTGGATTGTCCATGCAAATGATGCAGTTGAAATCCGCCAGCCTAACAGGTCTGGTTGCTTCATCTTGTTGTTGTTTCTTGATTAACTCTGCCTGCTGCTTCGCTGCTAACTCCTTGTACTGCTCCTCATTCTCGACATCTGTGAGATCGACAGCCTCAACTTTCGTCTTCGGTGTACCTGGTGAAGATCCCGCTCGACTTCCTGCACGCGTGATCTTACTCGCCCTTCCTTCTCCTCCATCTTCAGCTTTGCGCTTTCTTGATGGTGCCATGTTTTCTGATGTGTTGTGCGGTGGAGAAGACTCTGTGAGGTCGACGAAGCTTGAGCGACGGGTTGTAGTGCGTGAGTGCGAGATTGGCATTTGAGGCCGGGGTGAATGCACCGGCGATATTCCATCCAGGTTGGGCAGATCGCTCCAGTCTTCAAACGGATCTGGGGATTCGGTGCCTATTCTATAATCTGCTGCAGCAGAACGGTCAGGATGTCGCGTTTGCTGATTTGATAGTAGTGGCGGTTGGTATCCTTCCTGTGCTCTCAACCCTGGCCCTGGACCTAGCAAGGCATCAAAGGACAATAAATCTTGATCATTTCCTCCAACTCCTCGCCACTCAAACCGTGGAAGTGGTAGCTGTCCATAGTTATTGTTTGCATTGGAACTTGGGTTTATGGGTGGGAGGGTCAGGTCATCGTAGTTTGCAGGGCTGTTGTTCGATGGCGACCATGGTGAGTTCAGATCGTCGGGCGAAGGTAAAGAGAAAGGCTGATCCAGCAAATTCCTCAATGACATGATATTTCACAGTCTGAGGACGTCTCTGGTGTAAAGTCTAAGTGAGTGTATATAATTGCCTCCTGATCTTGAATAAGGAAGAAGGAAAGAACGATAGAACCAAAATTGGTGCAGATGTGTTGTGTCGCGATTAGTGACGGAATTAGGGAAGTGACCCTGGACGTTACTGCTTTGGGCTTATCGATTAGTGAAGGCTGCAGGGGCGTCACAGTGGCTGAGAAATTCAGTGGCAACCACAACTTTGTCGTCGTGACTGTGAAGCACACCACGATAGCTAGCCAGCACTCTACGTATGGCAGAGTGCGCATCAAATTCTACCATGCCCTAGCGTATTTTATCACTAATAGTATGCTTCTATCAATACGCGCAGGTAGTTCGAGCAGACCATGCGCCAGCTTTGTGCGCCTTGCAAAGCACCGCGCGCATCGACATCAGGAGACTTCAAGACTACTGGTTCAATGGAAGACTTATGCCAGCAAAGCAGGTCCTGCAGATGTTATAACCTCGGGAAACTCGATCCAGAGTAAGAATGGCTCTTTACAGAATTTGTATAGTCAACTGACATGCCCCAGAAACCTCACAAGCACGGTTTAATGAGATAGGGGTACAGTCCCTAAGCAGCCATGTCTATTCGCAAATATTTCCAGATAGTGGTGCACCTGCGCCCAAAGAACTTGTGGAGCTCTCAAGAGACCATCTTCGGCGGCATGAGCTATTAGGAAAGAATACGGACAATACTCCACCGATTTCGTTTGATCTTCCCGAACTCCAAGGTCGAACTTTGGATGAACACTTCTTTAAACTTGGCACAGATGCCGCTGAACCATATTTATCGAAAGCAAAGCAATTTACAAGAGCCAATGCTCCCCCAAAGCCGCGAAAATGGGTACGAAGGAGTGGCTGGACGAAATACTATGGTGATGGAACTTCAGAGGCCGTGGATGCGCCCCAGGAAGATATGTTATGTTTTGACACAGAGGTTATGTGGAAGGAGAGTTCTTTTGCTGTAATGGCTTGTGCTGTTAGTCCTACACATTGGTATGCTTGGTTATCGCCTTGGTTGCTGGGAGAAACGGAAAACGACAGACAGCTTATACCACTTGGTGATCCCACAAAAGAACGAATCGTTGTTGGACACAACGTTGGCTACGATCGGGCGAGGATATCAGAGGAATATGATTTGCAGCAAACGAAAAATAATTTCTTGGATACTATGTCTCTACATGTCGCCGTTAATGGGATGTGTTCTCGTCAAAGGCCGACCTGGATGAAGCACAGGAAAAGTCGGGAGCTGAGAGACAAGATCGCAAATGAGACAAATAATGCCGAACTCGCCACCTTACTGGGAAATAAAGCTTTGACAGAAGAGGAAGAAGAGTTATGGGTTGGTCGAAGTTCCGTCAATTCACTACGGGATGTAGCAAAATTCCATCTAGACATTAGCATCGATAAGGCACAGCGAGATCAATTTGGCGAACTTGATCGTGCCGGTGTTCGGGACAAGCTGGATGAATTACTGGATTATTGTGCCGCGGATGTTGACGTTACACACCGAGTCTACAAGATCGTTTTCCCGAACTTCCTCGAAACATGTCCACACCCCGTGAGCTTCGCTGCTCTTCGACATTTGTCGTCCGTGATTCTTCCTGTTGATAAATCCTGGGAAGCATACATTGCCAATGCCGAGGCAACATATCGAACGCTGTCAGATGGTGTCCAGGAACGATTGATTAGTCTTACCGAAAAGGCTCTAGAGATCAAAGCAGACGAAGAGAAATGGAGCAATGATCCATGGCTTAAACAATTGGATTGGTCAGGGCAGGAAATCAAAATGGTCAAGGGAAAAAAGAAAAATGATCCCCCCCGACCAGCTGCGAGACAAAAGATGCCAGGGATGCCACAATGGTATAAAGATCTGTTCACAAAAAAAGATGGACCAATCGGTATAAGTGTGAGAACAAGAGTTGCGCCGCTTCTTCTGCGTTTATCTTGGGACGGGCACCCTCTAGTGTGGTCGGATAAGTATGGATGGACTTTCAGGGTTCCTGTTGCAGATGCCCACAACTATACCCAAAAGCAAATGCAACAATGCACTGCTTTTGAAGAGAAGGACATGACCCTGTTAGACGATAGATCAGGAGTATACTTCAAAATACCACACAAAGATGGGCCAACAGCAAGGTGTGCGAATCCAATGGCGAAGAGTTACATGCCATACTTTGAAAAGGGAATTCTCTCCTCAGAATTCGCCTATGCCAAGGAAGCTCTCGAGATGAATGCTTCATGCTCGTACTGGATAAGCGCTCGTGATCGAATCATGTCCCAGATGGTTGTTTATGAGGCAGATGGTGCGAAGGGTTCTCTGCATGGAAGGTCAAAACCAGAAACTGGCTATATTTTACCCCAAGTCATTCCTATGGGCACAGTAACTCGACGTGCTGTTGAGAATACTTGGCTCACAGCAAGCAACGCCAAGAAAAATCGTGTTGGTTCAGAGCTGAAGTCTATGGTTAGGGCGCCACCTGGATATTCCTTCGTAGGGGCAGATGTAGATTCTGAAGAACTTTGGATTGCCAGTCTGATCGGTGATGCACAATTCAAGATTCACGGTGGCAATGCCGTCGGGTTTATGACTTTGGAGGGCACGAAAGCAGCCGGAACAGATCTACACTCTCGCACAGCAAGTATTTTAGGCATAACGAGGAATGATGCCAAGGTTTTCAATTACGGTCGCATATATGGAGCTGGTCTCAAATTTGCGTCTACTTTATTACGACAGTTTAATCCTAATCTTTCCGAGGCAGAGACGATGAAGACTGCTGGGAATCTTTACAAGGCGACGAAGGGTACGAAGACGAATAGGAAAACGCTTCACAAGAAGCCTTTCTGGCGTGGTGGTACCGAGAGTTTTGTTTTTAACAAACTTGAAGAGTTCGCAGAGCAAGAGCGACCACGCACACCTGTCCTCGCAGCGGGTATTACTGAAGCCCTTATGAGTCGGTTTGTCAATCAAGGTGGTTTCATGACTTCACGCATTAATTGGGCCATCCAGTCCTCAGGTGTGGACTATTTACATCTCCTCATCATTTCTATGGACTACTTGATACGGCAATTCAACATTGATGCGCGACTTGCAATCACTGTCCACGATGAAATCAGATACCTAGTTCGTAACGAAGATAAATACCGAGCAGCAATGGCCTTACAAATATCCAATGTTTGGACAAGAGCAATGTTCGCCCAACAAGTAGGCATCAATGATCTACCTCAATCCTGCGCCTACTTTTCTGCAGTTGACATCGACCACGTACTCCGCAAAGAAGTTGACATGGACTGCATCACTCCCTCTCACCACGAAAAGATACCCCATGGCGAATCATTAGATATGGCCACCCTCCTCACAAAACCAGAATCCTACCTCGACTCATCAATTATCCCTACCAACCCTCCTAATTTCACAGACATCGTCTATACCCCTCGAGTCCCTGTCATGGAAACCCTCAGCTCAAACAACGACATCAACTTCCTCAAAGCTCAAATCACAGCCGATGATAAAGAACTAAGAGAAATCATCAAAGACCAACGAAAGGCTACGGAAGGGGATAAACCTTTTAAGCCACGTATGGGTACTAAGGCGACAAGGGATATACTGCCGTACCAAAGTGAGGCACATTTGCCGGAGATGCCGATGATGGCTGTACAAGATTTGTGGCCGAATAAATTCAAACAGGCTCCTGAGGGAACTAAGAAGAATTGGGGATGGGAAAGACAGATGAACATGAAGCATAGACCGGCTAGTAGGTGGTGATAGGTGTTGACCCATGGACTGAAATTGACTGGTGCTTACTTTCTTAACTGTTCTTAGTACGATGGCACGGCTGGAATTACCCTAAATCATGCCTACTCTTCTCTTTTGTACGATGTTTATACCTACGTGCGAGTATGTATTGGTGTTCTATACTCACTTAGGAAGGCGTACACTGATTTGGTGTTGGGATTGCATGGCGCTGGTGGATTTATATGTGCGTAAAAGAAGGGAGGCAAGGGCATAAATGTATGGATTGTTTAGTGTACAGAATTAAGATATGATGTGTAACGGATGGAAAGATGTTCGGTATCATCGGAGAGAATGAGGAGTAGTTATGTACAAATACAATGCTTTAATTGTTATGTTCACGCTATCCTGAAAGTCGAAGATGTCTTCTTGTTTAGCTATTGTCTCTAAAAAAAATAGATGAAAAATGAAATTTGTCCTCCTATAACATTATTCGTATCTGGAAGAGATTTATTCAAACTATGAATTGATATGTTGCGAGGTAGAAATTATTGGATGAGGAATTATTAGCAAACTAAGTTGAGTAATTCTTTTGCTGCTAGTACTGTATGATTGTGAAGCAATCTTCAATTATGCGAAGTACACTGCGATCGCATAAGAACTATACGGCAGATAAAAATCACACAGTAAAAATAGGCTATTATACTTACAAGATCCACATTCATTATCGGCACTTAACTTCGTAAACTAAAGCTAAAAGAGCAGGATCAAGGACTTAGGGGAGAGAAATCCACCATGTATGCACCAAATCCATCCACAGCTCACAGCAAAATCGCAACTAATGCAACCACCAACAGCAAAACCGCCGACCTCGTGCCAACGTCCATTCTAACGAAAGCGCCACTCTTCTTATATACCGTCTGATTGACAACTTCCATCGGATGATCACTAAAGAAGTACGTGTTCGCAGCAGTATCATTCCCAGCGGCAATGTTCGGATCTGGTGAAGACTTTTGGTCGGGAATCTGACAGATTGACCCTTGCACAGAAGTGTTCTTGCATCTTTTTGTCCAATCTGATTGCCGAGCGGAAAGAGAAGAGTTGAAGTAGGCTTTGACATAACTGATAGATATTGTAGAGTTTTGCACAGGCGGGCCAGATGACCAAAGATTGTTTCCATTACTCCAATTTGTGAGAATTAGATGGCCTGCGGAAGTTGGGACAGCGGTATTATCCATTGTAGCCAATATTTGCCCATCAGCGTAGAAAATTACTGTTCCTGGTATGAAGTCTATTCGATACTCGTGGTAGCCAGTTGTTGGGTTGAAAGGAAGATTTGCAATGGCATAGGTCCCAGCAGCCATTGCGTTGAAGTTAGCTTGAACCGATTTCGAAGACTGAAGCACCAAGTTGACAGGAAAGGATTTGTTTTGTGGATTAAATTGAGAAGAAAGGAATTCCATGTCGATCTCTTGGCTGTCATTGAAGTACTATACTCAGGTTAGTATATAACTTAGTTCGAATAGGTGTAAGCTTGAAGTACAGTACTTGCTGAACTTATTTGAAACTTACCCAAAAGAAAGCGCTGCAGGTACCAGCAATAGGAGAAAGTTTCATCGATGCACGATAACTCCCCCAAAGCATATCAGTTCGGGTTGAATCCATTTCAGCAGTATCAATATATCCATCCAAAGGCACCCCACCACTAACAGTAAGTTGCAGTCCAGGGTCTCCTCCGAGTATTCCAGGCCCAGTCCAGTTATTGATGTCGGTGATACCATTTGCAACAACGTTCTTAACCGTGTGGTTCATTCCTGTAGAGCAGACACATCAGCATCCAAACCTCGCTTAGTCTAAACGCAAAAAATTGAATAGAAAGCAAGTGGCACTTTAGCTAGATACAAGTGCATTACGGACTAAATTAAAATAGATTTACGTACCGTAAGGACCTCGACCAGCTGCAGCAGTGACTGTGAAATTTTGAGGGTTCCAATCTGTGTCTTGCGTGATATTGGCGATGTGAAGGAAGTCTGATTCAAGTAGATCTGTGAATAGATAAGACGAGAGTGATGAGATAGAAGTTCCGATTTTTGCAGTATAGCCACATTCGCAGTCAGCGGCGACTGCAACGACCAAGCAGGCGATCAAGAAAAGGAGCATGCTTGTAACTCGTTCCATGGCCCCAAGTGGCACCGCCTTTGTAGACATTGTGATCTCCAGTTCTTGACAGCTGCCAGTGGCTTGGAGATGCCAGACCTCCTGAAGCAGCAAGTGTGTGGTAATTATGGAGGAAGCAATCGTCCTACTGGCGGTTGTTTGGGTCAACTGGATGATAGAGATGGTACGAACCAAAGCAACTCTTGGGATACGACTGCCTCTGAACGAGAACAGCGGCTCCGTCTGAGGTAAAAGGGCTGGCCTTGAGCTTATGAATGTTGATGAATGGCCTACGCTCTACTCGTCCGCGAAAACTGATGGTCGCGATCCTTCTAGTAGTCGGTTCACGTCTGAGCCAGAAAAGAATTGTTGGGATGGGACGTGGAGGAAATTGTGTGCATTTAGAGGGGGATGCTTGCGACATGGATAAAATGATAGATGGTAGCAAGTTTATGTTGGGAAGTTTGCGGTGCTGATATATGATCAAGGAAGGTGCGATGGTATATGTTGACACCGAGAGGAGGTCCTAAGATGCCACCCTAGTTTAGATTTAGATAAGTAAACAATAATTTTCTAATAATATCAGTGATTTTACAAATAAAATTATGAGCACTCTCTATCATTGGTTCTTAAAGAAATTCCAAACCGCGACAAAAACTGACAGTAGAAACTTGTCTATTCACATATCTTGCTCTGTGGCTCCTTTTAACTGTGTTTAAATACCTTGTATTTACGATATCTCCTCCGCGCAAAGGTTGTAAGGAATTCAGCAGTAGCACAATTCGAAATTTTCCCTACATTAGCATTGAAAGACCTCTAATGGTTGATCATCTATTCGCACCCCCTAGTCCCCAGCATTCTTTGAGGCGGAACAAGACTATACTCTGTTAGGAATGATATGTTAACATGTTAGTCACTGAGAAGTGCGAAAGAATGCCAAAAACCCACCACCACCAGAATTATAAAAGTTACCCTGTGCTTGGCTATATCAACGCGTAAATCGCTGCAGACTTTTAAGCGCAGCTACTAATCAGGGAAAAGCAACAGCTGAGTAAGAGCAAGACCACTGCACCTGTCATTCTAGTACTTTCTAAGAAACTGCTGTTTTGAAGGATCTCGCAAATGCCAACGTTATCAAGATCATTTAGAACTGGTGAAGGCATCCACAAGAGGATCTCAGATAAGCCGTGAAGGTAGTCGGAAGACGAGGAAGAGAATAGAGAAATAGTAAAGAGCTGGGCAGCTTTATGCATCGGGATCCTGCGAATTCAGTTCACTTCGAAGGAAGCGCAAAAGACGTTGCTAGAGACCCTCAAACAATCGACTGTTTATACACAATGGAAATGCCAAGACAATGTAAAATTAGTGAGGGATAAGGAGTGACAACATGAGGTGGAGTGAACTTGATGCCTTCTGCAGAATAAGCACCGAAGATGAACGAGGGAAGTTCGACGCTTAATGGTGACTCGCATATGTTAGCTTTCTTGATCTCTCTTTTATGCTCAACAAGTGAAGTCATCAAACCCGGGCTGATGTTGCTGGTAGGGGGAAAGTGATGGGAGACATTTATTGTTGACTTGCTACACTTTCAAATTGGGCAAGAATGAGCCAACAATGTTACCTCCTGTACGTTGTCTTGTGTCAAATATTAAAGATTAATGTTTGCGAGCACTCTCTCAGTATAAATCTATAGCATACTGAATGATTAAATGTGGAAGATGCATAACTTGAGAATTTTCTCATTCCTCTCACGGCATTGGCTAAGTTCTTAGGAAGCAGAGCTTTGAATATGGAAATAAAAAGAACTGTAAATATAGCCAAGATTTTTAGGTAAAAGATCCTTATACGTGATCCAAAGGGTACATCTCCCTTTCCACTGGAATTCTAGTTCAAAGCTGACGAAACAATTTCACATGGTTCTTGCGATGCCACATAGCTGAAAACGCTAGACGCAGAGAAATCTAGAGCCTCATGAAAAGTGTTGGGTATTTTCAACGATGATCTTATTTCTATAGAGAGAAGTGCTATATATATAGACCTAGAGTCCATAAGGTTGCCTATTGCTGCCTATTATTATGACTCATAGAAGGCAACAGTTGTCCTTGCCTATCTTAGTTGTCTATATTCAACAAAAAGTACTACAAAAAGCTAATACCCCCAAATCAGCATTAATGTTTTCACAATGATTTTACAACCACATTTCTATCCTAATAAATATATCCCAGGGTTACTGTTTTTGTAGTGCTAGAGACATGGTATTCCCAGAATCTGACTAGTGCTCGGAAAAAACTGCTCCTGTTTATGAAAATAATACTCATGCTTATACCTGCCCTCACTATTCACGCAAACAGCGACATGTCCAGGCACCTGCCAGAGAATATAATCTTGGAGTATAAGGTTGAGTAGAGTCCCCATCTGAGGGGGTGATCTTCATTGCACACGTCTAACTTATCCAAAAAGACTCTTGGCCGGTCTATCGATAGTGCTAGGGCTCCGAGACGATAAAGGACTAAATAATGCGGGCACTTCACCTTTGAACAAGTCACCTGTGATAAAATTTACTCCAAGTCATCTCTTCATTATGGGATACCCTCCTGCACTCTCTATTCATAAGCCAGAATCTACAACCAAGCACAGTAGGCTTCATCTAGGTTACATTGCCGACTTCTTCAACGCAAATAACTAACCGCTTTCGAAGCTACGATTGGGTGTTTCTCTTTGATGCTATCCCTTGATCACGAGCTAAAGTTAGTTATACGCAAGTGAACAAAGCAGGCTCAAAGGGCCAAATTGGCAGCTTAGAAACCTAGTCTGGCCCCCTTTTTCTGAAACGTAACTTCTTAATCTCTGAAGCGCATTTGTATTTGGGTATAAGTAGAATGCTTCAGTCGTTTCTGAGAAAATCATTCAATTTTCCATCCTCCCAAGCCTTCTATTCCCTACATATAATTTTGTACTACCCTCTTAAGTCACATGGAATTACATGGATTACATGTGAAGAAGCTTGACCTACAAGTGCTAAGGAGACTTGTTCCACTCGGGCGCCACCGTGTCATAAATAGGCTACGAGTACCACGCTCTTGTATTGCGCGTTGACTTGGATTATCTGTGATGACTACATCATGCCTTGTGTAACTGCGAGGACGAGTTTGTGTTTAAGCTATTGTGGATGCGTTTGAAGGGTTCTTCTTTGGTACTTGTCCTGGCATTAATCAATGAAACCAAATCCAACTAAAAGTATTTAATCTAGCGAAAATAGGTGGCTTAAAAAGCATACTCTCTTGCCTCAAATGTCGACTATGCGCCCGATAAAATTACTCAATTAGGACAAATTGAATATAATTTGAAGGCTCCGCGGTCTGGAGTGGAGTTTAAACGTGATATGATAATTTCAAGATATTACAATTAATTCTTAGGCGCCTTGAATACCTGACTCTACTAACAAACTTGACCAACATCAACCTCTCGATTGGACAGTAGTTGTTCGAAGTTATGTAAGTAATGTTAGTTTAAACTTATCTATGATGAGTTAGGGAATGTGGAGCTACGATGTGAGAGGGGAACGGCGGGTTGAAGACGAAGATGAAGCTGTGGGAAGGTCGCACAAGGAAGTACAATTTTAGTATCATCTTATTAGTCTATATTGAATTCCACTTCACTGCCTAAAATTTAATAAATAACCAAGTTTTGCTACTACAGCTGCTCCTGGGTCAGATCAAATTCAGCCGCCATGCGACTAAACAACTCGAACTCTATCCTTTCAGCAGCCTTTGGACCCTTCAGGATGCTACCAATCATATCAGAACCAGGGGGGAAATCATGCTCAAATATTGGCTCCCCAACACCCTTCATATTCACTAAAACAGCCTGCCGGAAGTGCCAACGTAGGAGCTCATCGGCTGGTCTTAGAGGGTCTCCAGCAGGTTGTTGATGAAAGCGTTTTCCAGCGATGCCCTTTCCATCACGACAGAAGCATATAACCTTGTAATTGTCCTAATACAACTATTAGCGAATGTTCTCTTCCTAACGATGTAAGGTGTATATATATACATCTGGGTTAATTGAAACCATATACGTATCAAAGAGCTGGTGTATATCGCTACGAAGTAGTAACCCATTCTGTCCAGAATTTATTTTTCCTCCTTTGATTTCTTTTCCATCCGGTGGACACAAGATCCAACGGCCGTAATTGTGGTCGTTCCAAAGCCTCTCGAGAGCTAGCGGAAAGATATGTGTAGCTTCGAACCCTGTCCAATTATTAAGGGTAGCATTTACTACCTCCTCTCCTGTTATAACACATCGTCTATCACGTGAACGGACAGTATCACGGAATGATTGGACACGAGTTCCGGTAGATAGGGAAATCATACGGGTCAATGGTTTCTCATCATTAATGCGAATTGGATCTGCTAGTATGTTAGCTAGAAAGATAACTATTCAATAATACTTACTAGGAGATACTATATAATAGTTTCCAGGTAGAAGTGGAGAGTCATTCCTCTCTATCATAATATTGTCCTCACTTCGTAATATATACTTGCCGTCAAAGAAGACGAAAATTTCTATCATGCTATATAGGTTGTCGTTTGTAATGCCACTTGTGAGGATTAGGCCACCAATCGAAGTGTTCCGGTCATTTGCATCGAAAATGTGAACATCTCGTCCTGCGGAGCGGTTATCGGGTGACATGGCAAAGCTTTCTGACTGGGTATTTTCGTACAGTGGGGAGGCGGAGCGGTCTGTGAGGCGAAGGAGAGTCTCGTCGTGTTGTAGGAGAGCATTTTCGGACTGTAGGAGAGGGTCTTTGAGGCGTGGGACAGTGTCTTCGAGCGTGTCTTTAAGAGTATCTGGGTTGGAGTGCGAGGAATGTTTGAAGGGAGCAGAAGAAGAGGGGGAAGAGGAAGACGACATCGCAAAGATTTGCGTTTTGTGTTGGTTGTAGTAGGTGGCAAGCGTTTCTGAAGAAGATAGCAGGCGTAGTTAGAAAGAGCCTCGTAACGATACGAGGGGTGGTTGTGCAAGGCTGAGCCGAGGTGATCCACACCGGTGCAAGCGGGCTAGGCTTGTCAACTAACTTTAGAGGGGGTTCAAGTACTACTGAAATAAATGGGCTGATTTTGCAATTAAAGTACTTAAATAATTATCTATATTTTAAGTTGGATATGACCAAAGGGAGGGTAGATATTTGGGGACTACGTGTGTATAAAGTAACTATGCTTGCTATGGTTCAAACCAAAGCGAATAACTGATCTCCCGCTTAAGTCATGTGTTTTTTTCTGTAGCATCTTAACCTTAAGCCCTTTTTACCACTCTTGCACGGCTTCTGGGTGTTGGATAGAGTGACACGCCTATCAGTGTCTCTCATCACCATCGGATCAGAGACTGTTCCACTATATGCATTTGTTATAGTCAGCATCGTTTGGTTCAAGTTCCTGCATTGATCCCGTATATCTCTAACATGCACAAGCAGTAAATCAAGGTCTAGGTTGTGATGATTCCAGCAAATCATCAGCCAGGCCTTTCAACGAGAGTACGCCAGTAGTAACCGCAGTATGTTTAATAATAGCACTAACACTAAATGCTTCAAATGCAGGAACAACCGCCGGAGTACAGATTCGACTCCACAAATCGTGTTATCTCTTTTGGGTAGAACGCCAAACTCGTGAGGGTGTAAGCCTAAAGGGGGGCACAGGAGCACCTGCAGGGTTATCTGGGCATGTCGTAGCTACAACTTCCTTTGGATGCTTCGCATCCACTCTAGTATGTTCTCCTTTGAATATTAGTTTCATAAATACCACGATTCACCTGCTCCTCGGTTTGCTATCCCTTACAGGAACATCACAGTACCTGCAAATGCTCTATAATAACAAAGAAATACTTTCAGATGTATGGGTGTAGAAGATATAATTTACATCTTTTGCTAAATATGAACACGTGCATGCGAGGGAAATGCGTGGTCAGCATATATTAAGGTGCTGCAAGGTGTGGTCGCACATCATTAGCTGTGTGGTTCGTTTCTACCTGTTGGAAATGCTTTTGGAGTTGGCGACTTGATTGGTTTAGCCTGTCGTACGTGGTCTATTTATCCTGTAACATTGCTTATATAACGTCTCTCAAGGGCGGCTGAAGTGCCATTCCAGCACTACCCTTGAACGCTACAATAAGGAAAAAGCCTCATTGTTTTTGTGCTCCTGAACATAGAAAACTGTGATCTATGAACGAGAAATTGGTATGGCTGATAGGAAATGAACAAGTTCGGAAGTTAGCTGACCTGCTAGCCTCATTGCAATGGCGCCGATCAAAGAGTCGCTCTTTTTGGTACATTTGCATCCCTCTTGGTTGTCAATTACGTCACTAATGATCCCTAGGGATGCCTGTGGTCAAGCATGGCCGTGTCCTCCATCTTTATATGCTGTCGATTTGGCATTCGTATTAAGGTCTTTGGTCGACTATGGTTCGATGACCTCTTTTTGTTTGTGGCATGGTTGATGATCATCGCATCTACGATTCTATGGCAGAATTCTTACCGTGTTTTGTTCCTACTCAGCCGATGGGTAGATGAAGAGCTAATGCCTGTATCAGAGGCTGAGCTAGAATATAGCCGGCATGTGATATTGGGGATTGAAATCATGTACAATTTCAGCATAACTGCTGTGAAAATGTCCTTCCTGCTCTTCTTTCGTAGACTTCTATACAAGGTAGATATAAAGTGGCTGAGCATCTGGTGGTGGGTTGTTTGCTTTATCACTCTAGGTGCCTTGGTAACCTCGATTGGGGATGGTCAATACAAGTGCTTAGTTGGATCTATTGAGCAGATTCAGGCATCCTGCCCAGAAACTGCGTCACAAAACCACGCACTTCCAGCTGTGATAGCCAACACAGTCCTAGATCTGCTAACAGACCTGCTAAGTGAGTATCACCAACCCGGAAAACCCGATGCTTATGCACTTAACTCTAGTTATAACGATACCACTAGTGTTACTGTGGAGAGTTAAAATTCCGACAGCAAAAAAAATATTCCTCGGCTGCATTTTCTCATTACAGGTTATAACAATGAGCTTTTCAATTGCTCGAGTAGCTACCCCAAATCTGATAGCAAACCAACCAAGGCTGTTCCTGTGGACGGCATTAAAGCCCGCAAATGGTGTGCAGGTTTCAAGTACGTTTGTAGCAAAGCAATTCTAACATACTACAGCTGTCATTGTTGCATGTCTAGCTTCGTTTCGTCAACTATTTTCGCATACAGGTAGAGAGGTAATGAACAGACCTCCTCAGACGCACGTTACCAAGAAATATACCAATAAAGATACCAAGAAAGGAGAGGATGATACAGAGTAGGATAAGTGAGATATTTGAAGGTGGATTAGGCTAACCATAGGGTAGGAACTCCCCCCTGCAGCACAACGCAGGCAACATTGAACTCAAAGCGCCTACCAAGGCTTATATGTGGAATGCGGGAGTTGAATCAGTAGAAACTCTTCCGCCCCAATTATAATACTTAATGTGGCGTTGACAAGGAACAGAGGCATAATTGTGATATTTCAGGTAAAGAGATAGACGATACACCCATGATCTAAGAAACACGATCATACCAAAGTGCAGCTTCTAATACATGATTTATGAACCTGCACTGGTGATCATTTGTTTGGATTTAAGTAATATACCGTAATGGCGTATTAATTATTCTCCCGGTATCTTCTTATTTATCTAGAAGCATAAATCCTAACTGCAAGGAGTTGCCGCATATTTTCCCTCAAGCACTCGACCTTTCATGGATCTATGCATTCCCTACCTAGCCCGTTATAGAGAAGGACACTGTAGTGTATGTCAGGCAAGTGTCGGCGTAAATGTTTATAGTCCCCTCTACTATAATTTATTACCACTGATGAGTACGATATATACCTCTTATTTACATTAGCCATGAGAAGGTCTTCGAGCTTGCCTGCTTTTGCCTGTCGAGATAGTATTGCCGTCTGGAGCCGTAATATACTACAATTACCCTTGAAAATTATATAAAGTTTGGGATTAAGAATCACATTGCGGATGGAATTAGGTAGAATTAAGTGTGAGTAGTAGTGGGTCCTGATGGTAATCAATATTTCTACAGAACGAAAGATCACTTAATAGCAGCCTGAATCTTTACTATATTCTCGCCTTGTACCCCACCCCTCAGCCAAATATTCTTGTCTGGTACTATGAATATAATCCCACTTGCTAACCAATAAGTACTTGCTCTTATACTACTTGCTTTGAAAAGAAATTTCACCTTGCTTCCACTCAATAAACACTGCATCTCAACCTTAGTAAAATTCAGAGTAACTATCGCGTGTCTACTATTCGTGACAATAAATCTCTTACTTAAGAAGGTACCTCGGACCACAGGCAAGAAATCACAAGAAATGACTAATGAATCCGACGATCTTGAATTCCCCACTTTCCTGTCGCAAAGTGACAGGTATTACTAATTTTAGAGTAATTTTATAACTTATATAGAACCCTCCTACCCAGAGGACGAGTCGCTCCTTGGTGGACGATGGACGGTCGTCCCGCAGTCCTGTCAGTGGTCGATCACGTGACCCTACCAAGTTCTCTGTGTGTTGCAATCTCAGGTAAATAGGGTCAAAAGAGTGTATTCCATTGAAGGAGAAGACGGCCAATAATCTATAGGTGGGCTCCCAGAGCCTATAATATGGGTGTGGCACTAGGCCAAAGCATACCCTTGAAACAGGTCCCAGACCTAGTTGCAACACTGTGCTGCCAAGTGGCCCGGTACACTTTGAGCGCCTAGGCAATAGTTTTATTTTGATTTCTGGGTTTCTTGTTTTGGTCCCAATGATATCCAACTCTAGTTGCTAAGACGTATCACAAAATAGAAATAAATACAGACTCCCTTACATACAAGTCAGAACGACCTCATTGAATGAAATATACTTCTCTCCTGCTTCAACCTAGTTAAATCTAATCCAGCCGCTAGGTGACTAAAAAGCGCAGATTCATACTCTCTGCAATCTTTGGGTCTTCAAGTATACCACCCATGATGTTAGAGCCAGGCGGGAAATCATCCTTGAATACAGGCTCCCCAGCACCCCTCAGAGTAATAAGAACCGCTTATTGAAAATTCCACTAGAGAAGCTCACCTGATGGCCTTTACGAATCGTTGAGAAATCCATGATCAAGATGTTTTCCAACCATCTTTTCGCTATCACGACTAAAGTATACAATCTCGCAGCTATCCTAAAATAAGGAATATTAATAAAGTTATTATAAAGTACAAGAAGGATATATACATCAGGGTTTACTGAGAACATGCACATATCCAGGAGCTGGTGTATATCGCTACGAAGCCACATCCCATTCTGGACAAGATTAATATTGTCCCCTATAATGGAGGGAATCACGATCCAGCGGGTGAAATTGTTATTTCTCCAGTGCTCATAAGCCCGTGGGAAGATACGTGCAGCCTCGAAGTCTATCCAAATATTATCCTGAGCACCAAGCACTCCTCTCCCTGTTGTAGAAACTGACTGGAGGTGGGTATTTATACTTTTTGAACCAAAAAATCTGGATGCGGGTGCGGTCTCACAAATCTTGAAGGGATGAGAAAGATGTTCCGGTCAAGGTTAGAGAAGGGTGAATTATATTGGACAGGAGAAGACCATCATAAAATGTTATATGTAAGAGAGTATTATTTTCTAAATAGAGACTATATACGAGCAGGATACATGCACAAAGAAATCTAAAAAGCGCAGTATACGCCGAGCACAGTATAAGCCAAGCACACTAACGCCATGCTAAACCTTGACAATATCTATACATCACCACCCGTCTACACAAGTCCAATTTCCAGCCCGCTTCAATCTCAACTATCGTCTCTGCTCAAACCCTTGACTCTGCATCTCCACATCCCTCACCTTGTGCTCATCGCTTGGCATAAAGGCCATAACAATCCTGCCAATAATGGTCTTCTTTGCAATCCTCAACGCAATATTCTCTTTCTTTTGCTGCATCATCGGCGCAGACGCATCACTGCTATCTACGCTTCCCACCTGTTGTGCACCGTGACTCTTCTTGGGTACCTTCTTCAATGTTAACCCAACGGCCTCAAAGCAAACTGTAACCGCAAGTTCTTCCAAGAGGGCGACGCAAAGGAGGATAGTGGTATTGCCGGTAATGAGATTGAAGTTCTTGTTATGAGTGAAAGTGCTGAAGATCGAGTAAACCAGACGAACGAGGAGGAGGGGGAGCGCAAATGCGATAGCGAAGAGGATGCGGTGTTCGCCTGGCTCTGCATGGGAGGCGGAGAAGGAGACGGCAATTGTCGAAATGGTAGTGAGGACATAGGAGACGATCAGGAGCGCGGTGCCTGCTTTATTCAACGAGTTGGGCACGTAGGTTCCCTTGCTAGTATAATCATTCCCAGCTTGAACTCCTCCGACAATACCGAGGATTAATCCAACGGTGATGATTAACTCGATGCTTTTCATGACCCGGCTGGAGACTATTGTCTTGTGCGTTTTGTTTATACTTTCGATCAGGCGGCTGAGGAGGCCGAGGGTTGCGAGTTCGAGAGGGGAGAAACCGACGTTGGTGAGAATGGCGGACCCGATATAAAGACTGATATTTCGAGGGTCGTTGATCGTTGCGAGTTCCATGCCAGCACCAATTATCCTTGCCAGAGAGAATACAACGAGGAAATACCACCCGGAACTTCGACCAAATCCATGTTTGATGGCGAGAAAGATGGCAATAAATAGCGCTGGGGTGTAGACCACGATTTCACCAATGGATACACCATTTCGGTATGTGATAGTCATGGTGATCTCGCAGTTGGGAGAATGTGGAATAAAAAGAGAACAAGTCTGAATTTGGTGGCAGAGAAACGATGAGGATGTTTTGCGAAGTGAAGTCAAGATACTAATGATAATAAGACTTCTCATCAAGAAGGAAGAGAGAGAATATATAACCAACCTCTGCATCACAAATTTCCTTTTCTATCATAGGCATCTGGTGAGTAGCCCTACCACCAACATCAATCTTATCCCGAAGTGGATATCAGGATGTTCGCTTACAGGCAGCTCAGCCTCAGGTGAGGAAAGGCTGCACACGCCAGCAATTGCACCCTAATAACATAACTGCTTTCCCACTGGCTGGGCGACCCCGTAACCCTAACCCGTGAGGTCAGAATGAAGGCTTGTTCTATGGAGCGGCCAATAGCAGGTTATTCTCTCGTCCGTTAACTGCAGACCCCTGGCTCGGTACCACCATATTTTGTGGTGCTTAAGCTTTGTGGCGTCGAGACACCAACGGCAGGTTGCAAACTTCTTTATTTACTACTTCAGGATGTGATACCGAAAACATTAGCGCCTTCCCTAGGTGTTGCGCAATAACGACGTTGATTTCTAGTGATAGATATTTGGTTGTTTCAACATCTTGCAGAGTGCTGAGGAAGCACATTATCTCAACTCAAACAGTGTGCGCTTTCGTCCTACAACAACACTAATCACGCGTAACCTTATGTAGAGGTCAAATGTGTCTGGGGGAGAAGGGGGGAGGGTGTGAGTGGGAGATAGGGAAATTGAGTTAGGTGGCAGCCCTTTCGAAATTGAGGGTTTCACAAATTGGGCAAAATCTTCTTCTCGGACGAGAGATGCAGAACCCTGTAATAATTGAGATGACAATTGGGGCGGAAAGCTTAGCACACTGCATGGTTTAGAAGTGGATCCATCTACACTACTCCTTCATTCCCAAGATCGGCAAAGACTTCGAACGTTGAGCTGTCATGGTGGCGGCTCAGCCTTTGAAGAATCTGTCTGGTGATATCAATATATAATATCGGTGTTTATGTGACCGGCTCTTGGTTGTGTGACCTTTCCCTTTCCATCTTCAAGTGTGTCTCTTCATTTGCGTAAATGCGAGCTGGAAAACTCCGTCAAAGATAACACGTGATATGCCATTTCCGATGCCTTCAGCCACAGGGCTGCATCACGCTGTTCCTATCTAGGCATGCTGTGCGACGACATTGTTGCCAGCTCTTCTTTCTTGAACGGTGGTTGGCAAGGAACCGCAGGTGTTTGCCTTTAGACACAATCTCGATAAGAGGAATAACGCTTGCCTAAGTGGCGCAGGGGCTAGAGTTGCGTGTCTTCCAGCTTGATGTCCTCAAACTCACTGGGACCTTATGTCCGTGGTCCGATATGCGTGACCTCTGTCAGCGCTTGAGTTCCTGGTTGATGAGAGTATAGGAGTGTATGATGTATATTATTTCGTCTTATTTCGAAATCTCCTTTGGGTGCTGTCGATTTTTCAATCCCGTTTGTTAGTAGCATTGTTGTAAACTTGTCGAACGACAGAAGTTGGAATTTGAGCCACATATTCACGCTCGGCTACATCGTGTATACCGTAAAGGGAAGCACCAATGGTGTATTGTGGGAAACCCTCAAAAGGGTGTGCAACTTGCAGAGGCAGAAAGATCCGGGTAAGTGGAATCCCCCCCTTACTGCTTGGGTGCTACTACATTGGACGTACTGGGTGAGGAGCATGTCGCCAGTTGAGGATCATTCAGGGGTTACTCTAGCTCTTGATATTTAAGCTCGAGAGGGAAAGAATCGCAACTAACGGTTTGTGAAGTGTGACCAAGGCGAACCAGCATGTGGACAATGCTTGAGGGTAGAGAGAGAATGTCCTGGATATCGGGATATGCTTAGTCTGTCTTTTAGAGACGAGAGCCATGCTGTAATTGAGAAAGCAAAAGCCAAGCAGAGGAAGGCGCGAGCTCGGAAAATCCCCAGTCCTAATGTAGCCTCTTCCTTAAGCTCACCAAGGGACGTAATGACAACAGGAGTGAGTGGTACATCCTCGCCAAGACCCCTCCACAAGACTTCGCCGGCAGCCTCTTCACGTCCTACCCTTGAAGTACCCATTATTCGTTTTGAGATCTTGCATCTCGTTCAGGACCCAATCTCGATCCCACAAACATTGGCTCCCGATGTTCTAGAACGTGGCGTCAGCTACTTCTTTTCGAACTTCGTTGCGCCACCGAGCGGGCCATCGCATGGTCACTTTCATCATCTGACCACTATCTCGCTCGCAGATGGCTTGGATGACACTTTAAAGACAAGTCTTGCTGCTACTGGTCTTGCTGGACTCGCAAATACCTCCAAATCTGCATCACTGCTTGACCATGCTCGGCGAGAATATGCGGCTGCACTACGACAAATTAACGCAGCTCTTCTCTCGCCAACGGAAGCTATCAAAGATAGTACCTTGATCTCCATCATCGTCGTCGCCATCTTCGAATCTACAGTTGGTGCAAGGCAGTTGTCGATTAAAGCGTGGACAGAACATATTAATGGAGCAGCGACGCTTGTGCAACTTCGCGGGAGCGCACAATTGCGGACACGAGTTGGCCTCGGCCTTTTTATTCAGGCAAGCTCCCATATGCTCATCAGCTGTATGCAGAGAGGAATACCGATACCACCACATATCACTGAACTAAGGAAGGAGGCGTCTAGCTTCACTCCGCTAGACCCAGCCTGGCAGTTCCTGAGAATCGTTGATGAACTCACAAACTTTCGTGCCTCCATTAGGCAAGGAAGTCTGTTGGATAGCGAAGAGATCATCCGAAGAGCCCTGGAACTTGACTGCGAATTGGTGCAAGTTTTCGCTAGTGTTGACCCGGAATGGCTATACGAAACCGTCTACACTGATACGAACCCTGAAATTATATATAATAGACGCTATGATATTTACTACGACTACTGGATAGCACAAATCTGGAACGGTATGAGATTGTCACGCATTATGCTCAATGAAGCTGTCAGAGTTCACCTTCTCAAGGGATTCACTTCAACACCTCCGCGCTTTACAACGCAGGAATATACCGCCCAGTTTCAGGTATCTATTGATGTTATTACTAGAATGCGAGATGAAATTCTCTACAGCGTACCTCAAAGTCTTGGATATGTACGAGGAAAACCATTTCAAAATCCGGATTTTGAGCATGATGTGACGGCATCGATGACGAGCAACATGTCTTTCACGGATTTCCTGTCTCCTGGTGACCATACTGGCCTCACCCCCCCAGCAAGGCCTCGAATAAATGAGCCTTTGACAAGATCAACAACCTTTCCTGCTATTGGTGGATATTATCTCCTTTGGCCATTATGTAAGTACTTCCTATAGCATACAGCCTATACACTCCACCTTTTGCTCTCCTAACTAAACGTATTAATCGCTAACACAACGCCCCAAAGTCATAGCAGCCTCAACCCCCCTGACACCTCCCCCCCTCCGTAGCTTCATAACCAGTATCCTCCGCTTCATCGGTTCAGATATGGGTCTCGCACAAGGCAACAACCTCGCATCTTTCATAGAGACAGTGCCCCCTAGGAATCACGAGCAAGGAATTTCGATGCCACTGGCTGAACGGACCTTGCTTGCAAAATGAGTGAAGACAAGCAGGCTGGGGTATGTAATCCGTGGTTGGAATGTGAATGGAGATGGAGATGGAGAGGTGCATTGCCCGCCAGCGATGAATCAAGATCCTTTGCAATACACACAGATCTTGATGGGTGATGGGAAGAAAGCTAGTTTGGGGGGTGTCATGTGAACGGCGATTGTAACTGCATGGTCCACTAGTTGGTCGTCTCAAAATTAGGAAGAATCAGTTTATACCCTTGGGATTTTTAGATACATGAGTAGTAAGATGGACACAAATAATCATGGCAAAAGCAATGGATTTCACTTTAGCGGTATATACAGTACCAACATCACAACATCTCCCCTCCTCCACCATGAGTGTGGCTAGATGCTTTGCATTAACTCATGTGCCCAAGCCTCGTGCTTCGACTATGATTTCCAGTTCACGCTCATCAGAACGACGCTCATCTTCGACATAATATTAATCCCCAACGCCATTTTTTCCATGCAGCGCCCACGCAAATTTGTGAATCTTCAGTGTACAGGGGTTCTCATCGCCAGAGAGAATGTAAAATCAAATATTCCACGCCGGATCCCCACCTGTTATGCCATACCATATACAACCGCATTCTGAATTCTGCTCACTTCCCCAATCTTTATTTTGGTTCGGATTGATCGAGATACATGTAAGCCTTCTGTAAAGCCTTCTTGTCTCGACCGTCTTCCTCGAGAACTGCTACCCAATCTCGGAGTTGGATGCCTTTGCCCTTGTCGGAGTCCTCACGCCATTGCCCGAGACGTCGTACGGGTTCCCCCGTCAGCTTCTCAGTGGCGGCAGGACCCGAGCCACCGGGTGTACCTGGGAGCCCTTGTGTCATGATGCGACCTGGTGTGCTTGCACCACTTGCAGATCCGCCTCCCATCATCCAACTGTATTTCTTCTTCTTGCCAAATATACCACCACCTCCACCGAGGAAAGTAGCAGTTGTGACGTTCGCAGCGGCATGGCTGGCAGCTTCATTCATCTTCGACTGAGCTTTTTTGCTTTGCTCCTTTTTGGTTGGTGCCTTCTCCGATGTCTCAGGGGCTACTGAGCCTGGAGTGCCAGGTGCGACTGAACCTTGGCGACCGGGGAATTCTCCAGCAGCACGAGCTGCTCTCTTACGAAGTCGTGCTTCTTCCAAATCACGCTCCTTTTGAGCTCTTGCACGAAGAGCAACAACCACATCGTTAGATGGAGTCTTTTGTGTTTCCGTGGGTGTCTTTGCGCCGTCAGACACTGGGGTAGGCATCTTGTTCGCTGTGGAGAAAGAACCTGCATTGTGTTAGTCAGATCAAAAATTAGAGTCGAATGTGAACTCATACGCTTCAAAGGGTTCGAGTGCGGGCTGACTGCGCTCTCCCAACCAGCTCGAGAAGCACCCTCAGCGACCTGGCTCATTACCCCATTACTAGCTGACTCTCCGGCATCTTTCCACTCCTCGGGAATTACCCCATGAGATCCAGTTTGCCGTCCTTTTGAGAGCTTTACAGCATCTTCAAGTAGAGTTCGTAAACGATACTTCACAGCGAGTGACATAAGGGCAATCTGTTCTGCGAGTGAGGCATCAAATCCAAGAAGCGAACCAGAAGTAGAAGTAATAGCACCTTCCGGACCAACATCTGTTCTGACATGTACTGGGCGTGGATCGTGTTCCGGTACAACCCATGCGCCCATTGAACCATTTTCACCTCCTTTCAGAGTAAGGCCATGCTCACTAGCAATCTTCGCGGCTCTCGTCCTCAGTGTTATGACAGCAGTAAATGGATTGTTTATTTCAGATTGTCTCGACGCGGCAAGTTTTTGAGCAGCGGCACGCCAAGCCTGTTCCCCTGCTTTCATATGAAATTCTTCCTGTGTGTTTGTGTTTGGAACCTGACCGGGAGTGTTGGCTGGACCCGAGCCATAAAAAGAGCCTGGGTCGGCGGGGGGGAATTGTGTGAATCCACTAAGTAAGTGTTGTTCCTCCTCTCGCAAATCGATACCAGTTCCGGCTAGGACATCAGTCGAATTTACCTCTTCCTCCCTAGGTTTATCTGCTGGTTTTGATGGAGGGCCCATCGTACCAGTTTGCTGTTGTAGACCTGTATAACTGCTGTAATTTAGACCATTTTGATTAGGCGTGGGGGGATTTTGGTTTGGACCGTTAAAGCTGAGGCCATTCTGAGGTTGCGCATTCTGGTATTGTGGAATTTGGGGACTAGGCTGGTTTTGAGGCATATTGAGGTTGCTCGTCGTGTTTCCATTTGCATAAGGCGTATTGTAGACACCTTGTGGAATACCAACAGTCGCAAAGTGAGGAGAAGCGCTCGCAGATGGGGTTCCCGTGCCAGGACTCATGTTATTATATGGTGA
Source organism: Tricladium varicosporioides (assembly GCA_021365295.1). Taxonomy (NCBI): domain Eukaryota; kingdom Fungi; phylum Ascomycota; class Leotiomycetes; order Helotiales; family Tricladiaceae; genus Tricladium; species Tricladium varicosporioides. The sequence continues at coordinate 821,679 of JAJTIW010000009.1, read as the reverse complement.
TGAGATGTAAGGCGAGCCTGGTTGTGATGGCGGACCTGGGGACATGCGTTGTCGCTTTGGTGGAGGTTGTTGAGGGAACTGAAACTGAGGCTGCTGTACCGAAGGTGAGGTCGCGCTCTGGGGAGGAGAGTATTGTTGCCGCGGAGGCATTGTGTACTGTTGTTGTGGTTGCGCCATCGCGATGGTTGATGAAAATGCCCTGAGTCAAATATCCTTCTTCACACCCTCACAAGGCAGGCACAAAGCCCACCGTCCTCCAAGAGCTTCCACCCATGCGAAGCCAACAGTTATCTCTATAGAAGTTCGAATCGCGATCGCCTTGGCTATGTCGAGGAAGCGTTCAAGGGGTCCTCTGTCGTTGCGCTGTAGTTTTTGGCCATGAACATAAGATTCCATCAAGCTGTCTACCACTTTCACGGAGTCGCGAATTACGCTAAGACTAGCGCCAAAATCACGTGATACCAGAGCGCGCTACTTGCAGATTCGCTTTGTAGCTAGAAGAACGCGGTCAACATGCAACACACAAAGTTATAAATACGATACCGCTTAACAAACACTCTTCTTCCGTTCTCTAAAAAGCCAGTCTTCTATACTTTCGCCGGAGTCAAAGGGCACAGAAATGAAAACCTGTTGATCCCATCCTGCCGTCTGGCGCAGAATTTATTGACCTTGTAGGTTCCAAACGACCTCCACGATGGCTTCCAAGCGCAAAGCAGCGGCCATGGCCCCGGCCCCCGAAGAGCCCGTCGACCCAGCAGATGAGCTCATGTTCTTATGTCTTGGTGGGGGCAATGAAGTTGGGAGATCCTGCCATATACTCCAATACAAAGGCAAAACCGTAATGGTAAGATATGGCATCGTTCCCTTGATAAACTTCCACTAATATTCTTAGCTCGATGCTGGCCTCCATGCAGGGTACGAAGGCTTAGCAGCTTTACCCTTCTACGACGACTTTGATCTGAGCACTGTCGATGTGCTTCTAATCAGCCAGTAAGCGATCCCTATTTTGTTTTCGAATCGAGGGAGGAACATGGGAAAATGCCGAGAATCTACTACGATATTAGACTGTTTTATTGCTATATTGGACTCATACCCTCTACAATATATCATGTATACGAGAATCAATACAAACTATTTCCCCATAGAGGATGCATGTCTTGATTCTGTGAAGATAACTTGCATTTGAGTGTAGAGTATTGTACATATCTTGCCTTGCGTTTCTATTGCTGTCCACAGGTATCCTATTCTGAGCAGAACAGTTGGCTAACAATTCCAAGTTTTCATATTGACCATGCCGCCTCACTTCCATATGTTTTGGCTAAGACCAACTTCAAGGGCCGGGTTTTCATGACACACCCCACAAAGGCCATCTACAAATGGTTGATTCAGGATAGTATCAGAGTTTCCGGAGCTCATTCCACATCTCAACCTGTTTATACGGAAGCGGATCACTTGTCAACCTTTCCTCAAATTGAAGCAATTGATTACCACACTACTCATACAATATCCTCCATTCGCATCACGCCATATCCAGCCGGCCATGTGCTCGGAGCTGCAATGTTTCTGATTGAGATTGCTGGATTGAAGATATTGTTCACGGGGGACTATTCTCGAGAGCCAGATCGACATCTTATTTCTGCCGAGGTGCCGAAAGGAGTCAAGGTTGATGTGTTAATCACGGAGTCAACATACGGAATTGCTTCCCATATTCCCCGGGTCGAGCGAGAACAACAACTTATGAAATCTATCACAGGTATTCTCAATCGAGGCGGCCGGGTCTTAATGCCTGTATTCGCTCTTGGACGAGCACAAGAGCTCCTTTTGATCTTGGACGAATATTGGGATCGCCATGAGGAATTACAGAAAATCCCCATCTACTATGCTAGCAATTTGGCACGAAAATGTATGCTTGTGTACCAGACATATATTAGTGCAATGAACGACAACATCAAGCGCTTGTTTCGAGAACGTATGGCTGAGGCAGAAGCATCTGCAGATACTGCGGGGAAGGGAGGACCATGGGATTTCCGGTATATCAGATCACTAAAGAGCCTGGATCGATTCGATGATGTTGGAGGTTGCGTCATGCTTGCTAGTCCTGGTATGCTACAAAATGGTATCAGCAGAGAACTTCTCGAGCGATGGGCGCCCAGCGACAAGAACGGAGTAATTATAACAGGTTACAGTATTGAGGGCACTATGGCAAAGCAAATTGTACAAGAACCTGAGCAGATCGCGGTTGTTAGTACTCGTGGTACTGCAAGAAGAGGGCCCAATCAAGGAGAGGACGAAAAACCGACGATAGCGCGACGCTGCACTGTCCAGGAGTTCTCGTTTGCTGCCCATGTTGACGGCGTTGAGAACAGAGAATTCATTGAGGAGGTTGCTGCTCCTGTAGTGGTAAGTGGACCCGAAACATCGTCTTCCCTTCGAAAACTAAAAATCTTAGATTCTTGTACATGGGGAGCAACACAATATGATGCGACTGAAATCAAAGTTGCTTTCTTTGAACGCAGATAAGACAAACAAAGTTAAGGTCTTCAGTCCTCGGAATTGTGAGGAGCTTCGCATCCCATTCAAAGCAGACAAGATTGCCAAAGTTGTGGGAAAACTCGCAAACATGCCTCCTTCGGCCCTTACCCCTGATGGAGATGCATCGCAGCTCATCACTGGAGTACTCGTTCAAAATGATTTTAAAATGTCATTGATGGCCCCTGAAGATCTTAGGGAATATGCTGGCCTCACGACTACAACGATCACCTGCAAACAACGGATGACACTTAGCGCTGCTGGTATAGAACTAATAAAATGGGCATTAGAAGGAACTTTTGGAAGCATCGAAGAACTTCCGGAAAGCAAGCCCAAAAACGGAACAAATGGTGATACACATATGAACGGATCATCAGAGGATGCAGATGAGGAGATATCTAGTCAAACCACAGCATATTTAGTCATGGGTTGCGTCACAGTACGGCATCGCAACAATGGCGAAGTCGAACTTGAGTGGGAAGGCAATATGCTCAATGATGGTATCGCTGATGCAATCATGGCTGTTTTATTCTCAGTAGAAAGCAGTCCTGCTGCAGTAAAACGTTTGTACTCTTTCTTAATTTTGACTCGCATGCTAATGAATACTACAGAATCATCAAGTAAACATTCCCACTCCCATCACGCGTTGCCAACTCGAAATCTCCATGCGAACTTATCGCCAGAAGAGAGACTAGAACGCCTCATGATGTTCCTCGAAGCCCAATTTGGCCAGGACAACCTCAATCCAATTGCTATCCCCAAGCTCCCAGCAAAAGCGGTACTACCCGCTCCAGCCTCACCATCAACAATGAAAGATGAAGACAGCACCCCAGACGCCTCAGAGGATGGGGATAGGGAATTAGAAGCACTTCAAAACGCAGAAATTGAGCGGTTACACAAAATCGGCATTCCAGTCCCCGGAATCGAGATTAAGGTCGACAAGATGGTTGCGAAAGTCTGGTTGGAAGATTTGGAGGTTGAATGTGCGAATAGAGTTTTCGGAGATAGGGTTCGTGCCGTGGTTGAGCGAGCTGCTGAGGTTACAGCCCCTTTGTGGGCATAGAAATGCAGATTTGGCGATACGACTCCTTATCAGTGATAAGATGGGAGGCTGCTGTCGAACGACGGGATGGCGTTATGGATTAGATTACTGGCAATTACTCGCCTGATCTATAAAATGAGGATACACTATGGAATACATGAAGGGAATGTACCACTAATTTCCAGTGCAAAATATGCAGAAATTCTTATTGCGCCAAAATTATGCCAAGGCTCTCCATCTCTTACAATATTTCCTTCATTACATGTGAAATCCAAACTTTCACCCCTCCAAATAGTTATCGTCGTAGTCTTGTTTTTCAGGCATCTTGCCTGCTACAAATAAAGGAACTGCGCAAAGGTGGTCGCCAACTCACCCAAGCGTTCTTCCCGCCCCCTTGCCCAGCCCCGCTTTTTCGGGCCACATGCAGCCACCTGACGTTGCATCATATCCACATTCACATTCACGTCTACTAACCTCATGACAATTCCTTTGATCTCTTTTATATATAATCTAATAATTATCTTAGCTATATCGATCCTCTCTCACGTATCTCAGACATCGTGATTGATAAATTTGAAACTAAATACAAACAAAATGCCGCTCATCTCCCTCCAACAATCCCGCCTGAAGATTTGCATGTTTGCAGCGCTAAGCATCACGATTCTGCTCTTAACGGTCGTACATCTGAGGCATTTTATGCCGAGGAGGGGACATGGGATTGGAAATCGGGTGGTGGGAATAGGAATGGGGGAGAAGTGTAATTCTTTCTTTGCTAGTGAGTTGGTGGGGTGCAAAGGTGTGCCGGATGAGCTTGGGGATGTGGGTGGGACGAGGGGTAAGGAGAGGTTGAGGCAGTGGAAAGAGGAGTGGCTGTGAATTGGGGATCAGAATGGGGTTTGAGAGGGATTTGGACCTGGGCGGCATCTCTACGAGGGCGACGCTGAGTTGAGCGCTAAGATTTGGAGAGAAAGGAGGTAGGTTGTTACTTCTGTGTTGGCTCGAAGAATTCTACGACATATCAATGAAGATAGTAGTATGATACTACGGATGAGTTTCGCTGTTCTTTTGGAAAGATATGAGATTAAGCAGAGCTCGTAAGGTACCCCTATCAGAGTGGCATTTGTTGGTGTCCGTGCTAACACATGCCTAGATCAGATCTCAAGCCGAAGCTTTGGCAGTAGTTCGAACTTTGAATACGCATAGATATGATGCCAAATGAATCGAAAATTTGTATATCTTCATTTTCTGCTGCTTTCCCCTTAGCTACTCAAATTTTCGTCACCAACATGCCTCTATACTACATCTGCAGAGATCTAGATAGTAGCACAGTATTAATCCAGAGAATCTGCATCTATCCAGAGCATAATATTCCAACACCATCCCTCCAATTTTTGCTTGTCATGAATTGTCTTGTCTTGACACCTATCGCATTCAAACATTTCAATTTTTAATAGGTTGACACAGGGGCCAGATGTTGACCAGTTGCACCATTGCCACTGCAAGACTAATAACCGCCAAGAAATGCAAAGAGAAAACGATTCCAGGGAATGTGCCGGCTATGATTCTATCGATTCGTTTCTAAGCCTTCAAAAAGTAATAGATTATCAATACGACGAATGTTGCCGGCGGGACTAAGCTACCATATAACAGGAGTGCAGTTGGCTCTTTGGATAATATCGTCATGGTGGAAGCTACTGAATTTTTGTCATTGCGTTTCGTGATGGGAAATATCGAGGAGTAATCCGGTTGGCGGAGTGTCAGGTAGAGCTCGTAGTACTTGCCAGTAGCTTTCCGAATACTATTTTTGATGCTGCTTCTGATTGTGGAGAAACCGAGGATGAAAGGGTGGAAAGGATTGCCCATTCGTGGTATGGCAGCAGATTGAGCGCTGATGTTTGCTGAAGCGACTGGGAGGAAAGCAGTAGTACATGGAGTCAAGATATTTTCTTCTGAAATAACTAGAAATAAAGATAATGAGGTCAGCCGCTCTAGGTCTTTACAGATGTTAAATAGGGGGTAGAAGAAAGCTTACAGCAGAGACCAGTGGTTGTAACAGTTGCCAAAGACACAGTCATTGTCTTGGTAATCTCCGGCATAGTCTTTGTGACCGTGTGAGTAACTGGTGACCCTGGTGTCATGATTGTGGTCGTGACAAAGATATATGGTGGAAGAGATGGGAGAGTAGAGATACCCTCGGTGGTAATGAGCGTGAGGGGATTCGTATTTCCGACATTCTGAAATATTTGTGTCTTGGTAGTAATAGCTTCATTCGGGATGCTTTGTGCTGCTATGAATGCTTCTGCACCTCTATCAGTACGATATCAGAGGGTAGTAGACTACCTACCAGTCAAGAATAGCGCCCATCGGAGCACTACAACGGCATTGACTTTAAGCAACATGGTGCGCGTCAGTACCTGCAAGTGCTAAGTTAACCAAATATGCGGGAATATGTAGTCGAGAGGAGATAAAAAGGTCCTAATATTGAGAGGCCTGCTATTGGGGGCGATACCAACAGAGCTAAATCTAAATATTCTTAGTTTTGGTCTGCAGATTAGCATGTATCCAAAGACGCAATGTCTAAGAATCCAATTTGTTGAAAATTTTGTTATGGTTATCTGAAGATTCCTTCAACACAAGATTTTCTTCAAATAATTTGAAGTGTCGTGGGCGCAGCAACCAGTAGGCGAGGCTAGTGTTTTGGATGCTGTGGAAGGTGCTTGGAAACTTAGAAAATAGGGTTGTGGTAGTAAATTGTGAAGAAATATAGTTGTAGGCGAGGCAGCTCAAAGCATTGGTACTACTGAGAAGAGTGAAATTGATGTGGTTCTATTGTTGTTGACCTCAATAGGCAGGTAGCTGATATTGTCTTCTGCGCGGGTAAAAAAGGAAGACATACCTGTCTCGCAATTGCTAGCATGATTAGACACAAAAATTTGGGCGATCGTATAGTTAGAAGTGCTAAAGATGAATTTGGTCCTGGAATATTTAGGAGGGAGCTCGTCATTACTTCGGACTGCCGTTGCTTATAATACGATATGCCATTAGCATTTTGTTGCACATCGCAAGGAAATGTTAACAGCTGGGCTACACCTGTGACCAGCGTTTTTTTCGTCAAGAGAAACAGCTCTAGAAAGAGTGCTAGTATCACCACAAACGTGTGGCTACTCTATTGAGATATAGAAATGCACTGTATAGTAAAATTATAGAGATAATACTTCAGTAACGAACATCACTGAGCGCTTTACAAGAAATCTAATAAGCCGGTTTGTTAGGGAATGTTTTCATTATTATTTTGTTGACTTGATTCAAATATCGAGTAGAACTCTATTCATTTTCGAATTATAGAGTGTTCCCCTAGTCGACAATACTAATTTATACTTGGGCAAATGGAATCATAAACAGCTGGATCCTCAAACGTAACGGCGGCAGAGTTATTGCCAAACAGCTTAACAAGTGTTGGGGCTACGCATTTTCATTGTCAGCATATTATTTCCTTACCTTGCAGTATCAACAATAACAAGATTCACGTACCACCAACACTATACTTCGGCCATCCAAACCCCCTCAACCCCTCCCCGGGATCTCTCACAAAAGCTGCTACAGCATTCCTAATATATACCCCAGCCCTCAATACCTCCTCTCCCACCTCATCCCACGCTGCTCTCCTCTCCATTTTAAAAACCAACATGATATCCGCACCATGATACGGCCGCATCCAATCATACGGCATGGTCTCAGAGAAGGAGCCGGAGTAGAGATAGCGGTAAGTGGATATACTAAGAGGAGAAAGATGTTGTGAGTGGTAAAAAGCAGCAGTGGAGACGGGACAATGGAAGGAGTAGGTGGTGAAGAGGTCGGAGAGAGTTGTGTTAACGCCGGTTAGGGGGGAGAAGGGAAGGACGCCATCGGCTTCGGAAAGCGTGTTTGAAATGAGAAGTGGCTTCCAAACTCATCAGTACATCATGTAACATAGCGTACATCAGGCGAAGAGTAAAACTTACTACTTTCGAGAATTTTCCCGCCTTAAGACGAGCAGCATACTCTTCGAGGGGCAAGACGGTCACATTATCAACTACCGGATTGCCACCGTAGACAACATCCGTAAATCCTGGCATATTATTTACACTCATAGCATGTTTCAATGTCCGAGCTGGTACTTTCTTCATACATGCCAACTCTACCTTCTTATCATCATTACTACAACCTGTTGAATTCGCTATAGCTATCCACGAGGAGCCATCATCGGTCGCCAGAAGTCCAGGCTGGCCACTATACTCAATAAGTCCAGAGACAATTGGATCATTGGGATACGTATATGACCAATATGTGGCTGAGATTGACCCTGCGGACTGCCCGGAAAGGACCATTCGCCTGGGATCGCCACCGAAGGAAGCGATGTTGTCGCGGAGCCATTCGACTGCTAGTCGTTGATCGAGAAGTCCGACATTTTTGTAAGGGATTGCAGGGGAGTTTGGGAAGCCGAAGATGTTTACGCGGTAGCTTGGGAGGAGTTAAAGAGCTGGAAATTGTTGGGGGGCGGGGAAAGAAACTTACTTGATGGTTGCTACTATGATGTCTTTTTGTTCCGCGACGAATTGGGAACCATCATATTGTGGCATAGCGTTTGCGCCGGAGCTGAAGCCACCACCATAGAGGAATATCATGACCGGCAGACTTTTTGTGGAGTTGGTATTTGTAGGTTTCCACTGCAAGTGGTTGTTAGCAATCATTCCGCTTTAGTTCTTTAAACGATGGATTGGAATATGGTTCACAATGTTGATAGAAAGCATATCTTCTGACTCAGAAATACCTGTTGATCTATCTGAGAAAGCTGTAATATACTGTTGCTGAAAGCAGCCCGCAGTTGATGTAAAGCAGTTCTTGACCGAAGCATTATTTCCCTGAAAAGGTTGAGGTGGTGAAAAACGAAGATCACCAATTGGTGGCTGAGCATAAGGAATACCTAGGTATGCTTGTACATCTGAGAAAGCAGTAAAGCCTCGAAGAAGGCCGGATGTGGTGTGAATAATCGGTACTTGTTGGGCATCCGTGAAGGAGATGAGCAAAGAAAGGCAAGACGCAAAACCCCCCCTCATCTTCATTGCAGATACTTTCATGATAGACTTTGAAGGAAAGGTAAAAATTTCCCAAGTAAGGTAAAGAGACTAAATAATAATTATAGAAGTACTGGAACGACTGTAAGTTGGAAAGTCCAAGAGAGCCTATCTGAGTTGAAAGAGTAAGAGAGAGGTCGAAGGGGAATATGGTCTCCATTTATATATTTATTGACACGCCTAATTCTCCATTATTTCCGGAATTTGAGGGAAAGGCTCAAGCATCAAAAATACAATGTTATTCGTATGAAAGCTCTTCCTGTTGACGAAAGGAATAGGTTGAAATAGCCAAGGGCCAATTGGTTCAGTCCCTGTACGAACAAGCATGGAAGTCGCCAATAGGAATCGTTTCTGTGCGCGAATCCCTGCTTTTCAGTAATGACAATCCAAACATGCTTCTCCGTTATGCCCGATTTTGTAATCTCCCGAATCTCGATGTCTTTGGGGGAGATATTGTTGGTAAGGATGAATTTATATTGTATGTTGTATTATATAGCCATCCGCATTCCACCGTTCGCACAAACGACCTGGCCAGTACACCAAGCACTGTCCGCCGAGCATAACATCGCCACAACCCCAGCAATCTCAAATGGATATCCAGGTCTTCCTCCCACAAACTCAGCCCCTTCTTTAAGATCCTCGTCATCACCATCTTGAATAGCACACAATGGGGAGTGCGAAGTCCATGGTCGAAGTCCACCACGATGCGATACAGGCATGTTTATCCACATGTCTGTTTTGACTGGTCCGGGGTTGATAGCATTGACGGTACATCGTTCCGCCAATTCTCTCGCCCATGTTCTCGTCATCGACTCCAAAGCTGCTTTCGTGCCACCATATACTGATTGTCCGACGAAACCTTCTGTGGATGAGATAGAAGAGACATTTATAACTCGGCCACTTCTGTCATTCGGCAAATATGGTAAGGCGGCTTGCATGAGGAGCAATGGTCCAAGAACATTTATTCTGTACATCCACTCATAATCCGTAATTTTGAATTCTGCAATCGTTGCATTGCTTGCTACGCCTGCATTATTTATGACGATATCGAGTTGAAATTTATCATCTGGATGCTGCGCTAATTGCTCTCGAGCTTGTTTCACTAGAAGAGACGCGCCTGTTGGGGAACCGATATCTGCCTGGATTGCTGCACATCTTATTGAGTATTGAGACTCGAGATCTTTAGCTAGCGACGTGGTTTGGTTTGCGGATTTATCGGATGTATAGTTTAGAATGATGGATGCGCCTTTCGATGCGAGGTTCTGTGCTATCGCCGCACCAATTCCTGTAAATGTTGTGTTGGTAACTGTTCAAGTTGAAATATGTAAGTAATCACCTCGTGATGCCCCAGTGATAAGGGCAAGTTTTCCATGGAGCGCTGGAGATGCCATGATAATTTGATGTGAAGGTAAACGACGAGGAAGATTGAAGTGTTGGGCTTCAGGACTGTAGGGATCCTCTGTAAGGGCTGTTTTGCAAGATGTAGTCAATAAACCAAATGGAGGAAGAATAATCAACAACCATTGAGCAACATCTTGTCTCTAACGCTGGATCGGTTACCTGGCTCTGCTCCTTGCAAAACTTTCTACTGAATGTTGGAGCTCTGACTTAAACTTCCTCGTGATGCAGCCGATACCTCGCCGAAGTTAAAAGAATCAAGACCAGCTTCCTGGTATCAACACGTGAACGCGTCTCTAAAGGCGCGATTGCAGTTAAGATTATTAGATACGTCATGGTGTGAGCACATGGTGAGATTCCCTTGACGCAACAGTCGTTGTTAATTAGGTGAAGTTAGTGTAAGTCTAAGAGAAGAAGAAGTTGAGAATGCAAGTTGTCTCGTGCCGAGAGGTAAAAGTGAGGGGTAGAGAAATATTCCTGGTGTGCCCTCGAGACGAGCTTCAAACTTCAACGTTAGCCATGTGAACCACAAACTCAAACTACATCTAAGCCCCGCCATACGCCGAAGTATCTACGCATGCGGGGAATTATGATAACAAGCTCGAGTGGATGACCCTGAAGTCATGCATCTGAGTGGAGCAGTGTTTGGGGCTCTGAGCTTCTTTCGAAGTAGGTAACTCAGGTTGGAGTTACTTGTTGCCTCCATTGCGGTCCCTCGAAAATAATCTTGCACATCATTCGTGATTCCAGCCTTAACAGCTTTTCGTCGGAAGTCCGTTTTCCCACTCTCTTCAATTCTGTCGGCCTCGAACCATAAAATGTCTCTCTCGCGTTGGCGTTTGCTGGCTGGAAAAACAGCCGCGATCACAGGTGGCACAACTGGAATTGGGCGAGCAATTGCACTGGAATACCTTCGTCAAGGATGTAATGTCGCCATCAATCATCTTGGACTTGAGCGAGATGAGGTACACAAGTATAGTCTGATAAAAGAAGCAGCTGCAATCAAAGCCGAGCATGTGGAAAGTGAATCTACCTCGAAAGCTGGAGAGTTAATAGAAGTTGTCGGAGATGTCACCGAGCCGGAAACGGGTACAGTGCTTGTAGGAAAGGCAGTCGAGAGATGGGGAAAGTTGGATATATTTGTTGCGAATGCGGGAGTACTCAAAGCTGCTGATTTCCTAACGTATGTGCCTACCCTTCAACCTCTATTTAACAATCCCAGTTGACTAGTGACTTTCGCAGGCTCGACCATAAATTGTTCGATCACACAGTACGTGTCAATCTTAATGGGGCCTTTTATGCTTGCCAGGCGGCAGCGAGACAAATGGTGAAGCAAGGACATGGCGGAAGCATCATCGGCATATCTTCAATTAGTGCACACCTTGGTGGAGGGCTTCAAACACACTACACTCCCACAAAAGCCGGCGTTCTTTCTCTGACACAATCGATGGCAATTGCTATGGGGAAATATAACATTCGTTGTAATGCCATACTCCCAGGAACCGTCCGGACGCAGCTTGCAGATGAGGATATGGCAAACGATGTAAAAGTGAAGTACCTGGAAAATAGAACTCCACTGGGGAGGATTGGAGAGGCCTCAGATATTGCTGGACCAGCTGTATTCTATGCCTGTGATGGTCTAAGCCCATATTGTACTGGTTCGCAACTGCTCGCAGACGGGGGAATTTCCATTAGCTTGCAATGATTATACAAATAAGAAGTTACAAAACTTTTGTCCTTTGCCTTTTCAAGAGAATACTTCTCATGATATTTTCATCAACCTATGTTCATTCTCCTCAGAATATTTAATTGCTTTTCTAGGTACCTTGCATAAATCATGTGGTGAGAGAATTCATGGGTACAGCTACCCCTGCATCTTGTCCGATGTGCAACAACAACTACCCACGCCCAACTGAATCAATACTTCCTGCCGTCATTTATACGCCCTAGCCGTTCACAATGAGTGGGGCAGTTATGGACAGCTATGGACATTGCGGGGTACTCCACGTGATACCTGGTCCTAGCTGAACTCTATTTCACGGTCGCATTGTAGCTACCAACCTTTACATTAAGGCGACGGTTTTAATTTCTTAGATTTCTGATTTCTCCCTCCTATTCATTTCTCCCATATATATATATCAACCACTCTTGCAGTATCTAGAAGACTTCTCAATGGGCGATGAAGCTCCTCCGCCAGCGCGACGTACGCGTAACAGGCAATCCCGGGGTCGAGGTCTAAGGAAGACAACAGGATGGTGAGTGCAACTAGCTTTGACACCTGCATCATCTTCCCTCTACTGCAAACTATCTTGATCCAGGCATTCATACGGGGCCTCGTACTGATCCATCCTTCACAGTATCATTTGCCGCAAACGTCATGTAAAATGTGATGAGGCAAAGCCAGCTTGCCGTCGTTGTGACAAGATTGGCGAAACATGTACTTATGGCCCTGCAAAAGTCGAGGATGGGTCTAGAAAAGAAGCTGTGCCTCAAGCTATGATATACGACCCCCCAAGAGATCAGGCCATCCCACGCTGGCCCGGTTCACCAGATCAAATGATACGATTTTCTCAACCAATTTCAGATTCCGGAGCCGACACTACAACCCAAGGAAACCAACCTCCCCAAGAACTTCCAAATGTACAAATCCAGGCGGATTTTGCAATTGGCCTTCAAAGCAATGTTCCTTCAGATCCAATTAACCAGCAGGTTGTGTCCCCAGAACAACTCTCAAACTATGCACAAACACCTTATTCCATGCATAGCAATGATAGTCTGTTACAGAGATCTACTTACCAACCAACATTCAATGTTGCAATAGCGAAATGGTTTGATATGTTAGTTGGGGATGCCACATTTGAAAATGGAGTTCCTGGATTTGACATAAATCTTGAGAATTTGAATAATATAGACAGCCCTTTAGACCAAGATGGAAGTCGTGTTCCAAGTATCAGACGCCAGAGCAGCAATATAGAGGTCAACCCGCACCCAGTTCTTTCTCCAGCTTCGTGTAGCCCCCATTTATTGGAACGAAACCCCCCTCCACTTGATGTGGCTGCTGAGAAACAACAATGGCAGGCGTCTGACACAATTGAGTTGCTTCCTCACGAAAACTTCGTTTTTAAGAATTTTGTACAAAGAATTAGCCACTGGGTGAGTGGCATGCTATACGTCTAACTACAACAGCTCTGACATTTTCTGCACCTTAGATTGACCTTTTCGACCCCACCCAAAGCTTCTCAACCTTTGTCCCTCATTTAGCTGTGCGTATAAATTTTCTTGACATCTTCCCCGAACTATTCTAACAGGTCCTACTTTCAAGATGCGGAATATTGGTTTAATGAAAGCAATTCTGGCTCTTTCCACTCGCCACCTTTCCCAAAATCCTGGAATATCTGGAGACCAGAGACATCATCGTAATGATGCGCTTCAGTACTACAACGAGACCCTCCATTATATCTCGAAAGCTATGCAATACGACACATACAAAACAAGTCTTGAGCTACTTGCTACTGCCCTCATAGTTTCCACCTACGAAATGCTAGATGGCTCCGGAAAAGATTGGGAACGCCATCTTCAAGGTGTATTTTGGATCCAGCGTTCTCAAATAATCCATGGTGACTCAAAAGGCCTCAAACAAGCTGTCTGGTGGGCTTGGCTGTGCCAGGATATATGGGCTGCTTTTCGGGAGAAAAGGAAATGCTTCACATTCTGGAAGCCGCAGAGAACGTTTGATGTACTCAATCCTTATGAACTTGCGGCTCGGTCGGTTTATTTGATGGCACAGGTTGTCAGCTACTGCTCCCGCGATGAAAATGATGATAGCATCATCGATATCAAAGCACGGATGGACAAGGCGGATCGATTGACAGATATGCTTGATGACTGGCAACGACACCTGACAACAGAATTTACTCCCTTGCCGTCTGACAAGTATTCCACATCTGAGCCTTTTCAACCAATTTGGATTCATCCTCCTGCATTTGGTGAATATATCACACACTATGATTACGTAACATGCTAACCCATACGTAGGAGTAGCACTTCAGCTGCATTACTCAGCGCGGTTACTGCTACTCCTTAATAGGCCTTCTCGCGGAGGTTTTGGTGGATATCTCGAACAAGGAAGAAGGATTTCTAGTCTTGTCTCTAAGATTTGTGGGATTGCAATGACACTGACCGACAATGCATCTAGTGTCATGTCTTCTCAGTGTCTTTACATCGGTACTATCACACCATCCAACTATCATTTATTGTACTAATCTCTCTTTTTAGCTAGCATGTGTATACAAGATTCAAGACAGCGACAAGCAGCTTTGACTATGATTGACTCTTGTCGACAACGAACTGGATGGCCCATAAAGTCACTTGGTGAAGAGCTGCAGGCTTTCTGGGATGCACCAGAAAACGGTTGAAACAGATGGTAACATATTTCTGAGATATACCGATAAAGGACGATACTTTGACACGCCTATGTGAAGCATGAGCCTATATGCGGGGCGAGCGGCGACAAAACTATAAGAATGTTCATTACCCGAGAGTGAGTCGAGAAGTAATTCGAGGTATCCTGGGGAGGGGAGACTATTGGCTGAAAGCCTTCTCAACACGGATTCTGCAAGAAGCCTCAATGTAGAATATGCGGGGGCTATCATGCCGGTGACCTGGATCCGCACATTGATGCTTGCTAAAACACCAGTCACGGTGGTCAAGGAAATGCGGGCACCTTATGCATTTTGAAAATACCCTGTGATGACCAGCCAGAAGGCCAGCAAAGTGGACACAATAAGACGACAGCACCAATGACAGAGGCAAGGACAGTCCAGGTGCAGATATCACTAAGGCATGTTTCAAGTTATTTCAACCACTCCATTCAGGTTCAAGGAGCATAAAAATAAGTAGATTTTCTGTACTACGCCTTACCTGCGGAACCACAGATCTCCATCCATTCTACGGTTTGGCGGATAACCTTTTCTACGCCTTGCTCCATCATAGTCGTATGTGGCACCTTTCCAACGCTGGCTCGCAAATGCTCAAAATAGTCGTCCAGTACCAGTTTGTTTACATTGATTTTGGTTGCACCTTCAGCTATACACTCCTTCATCAATTCAGGTTTGAAACCATTCGTGCCGTGCAAAGCAATTCGGACCTTCCCGTTTATGTGTTTTCGAAGTTGGCGCAATCTGATAGAGCCAAAATTATTAGAGGAGTTACCTGTAAAAGAGGCGACCATTGCTCACCTGTCGAAATCCAAATGCGGCCCAGATGGCCCGTACTCTCCGTGCACGTTGCCAAAAGCTGGTGCTAACGCGTCTACTCCTGTAGCAACAAAATCTGTAGCCTCCTCAATCGTCGTCTTGCTCCCCTCGAGCCCTTCAGTATCCATCACCCCATCCTCCCCACCCTCAATGCGCCCTGGCTCTGCTTCTGTCGCAATCCCTCGGTCATGACAATATTGGACTAATTCTTTAGTCCTAGCCAGGTTTTCCTCCTTCTCAAAATGCGACATGTCAACCATTATACTATCAAATGGGAGGGTATCGGCGGCAAGACGGATGAGCTTTTCATCTTGTGCATGGTCAAGATGTATTGATATTGGGATTTTGCAGCGACTTGCAGCATCCGCTGCTGCTCGAATCAGAAGTCCATCTGAAAACGTGATTGCCCAAGGAAAGAATTGTATTATCATTGGAGATTTTGCAACTTCGGCCGCTTTCACGAAGCCGAGGATTTGTTCGATATTGTATGCAATTGCTGCGACAACTCCATATTGACCCTTTTCAGCAGCTTTCAGGATCTGAAGATGACGGTTCTTCTCTTTCCAATCTGAAGATGGAGCCATTTTGTGTGATATGAAATAAAAATCAAAGAACTTGCATTGAAAAATCAGTGGCAGATTTCTAGTTACTAGTATAGGTCACACGCAGTGCAGCTAACGACTATATTCTGTCGCGGTAAACCGCATCACACCCAGCTCGTCAGTAACATTTTCCCGGATCATCCTCTTCGGGCATGTTGTTGACACCCGCTATGATCCACCGGCATCACATCTCGAAACACTTGAAAGTTTTCGTTGCTCGAGCCGAGCTGTATCTGACAGTTAGAGGCTGTTGGATCTCGTCTCGAGGGCAGTTGTTCATTTTGGTAACTGTGGCAAAACCTGTTTAGGTTTGCACCGGCGAATTCTATTTCCGATTAATCCCAGATAACGGTTACGCAGGTGGACAACCTTTCGATGTGAAATTGTGGGTAGATGTTTTCGAGTCAGTGGCGGGGAACTCCCTTCAAAATCCTTGCGGGGTATCGACAACGCTAGTGCCCACCCCGAACCTGGAGTTGAAAGGGGTCCCCACAAAATGAGATCGTTGACCTTGATGAACTTGATAGGAGGCCTATATTAGAATGAAGTTATAGAGTCCTTGGTTTCCCTTTCAAAATCACCTTTTCAAGACCAGCATCGACTTCCACTTTCTCTTTGAGTTCAACTTTCAGACTTGGCACTCACTAACTCTTCACCTCAATAATACTTCTCACAATACAACATGTCTGGTGCAGAGGCTCTACAGGGAGTAACTGCCCTCATGAGGGCAGAAATGCAACCTTCAGGATTGAAAGGCTTGTGGAAAAACAAAAAGGTGTTCTTCATCTCGATGTTTGCATCGTGAGTTGTTCTCTGCCCCTTTTTAGTAACTTCACCGCTTAACAACCTTGGCAGATTTGGTGGCTTGCTCTATGGGTATCAACAAGGAGTTTTGGGTCAAGCTGTTGTGATGTACGCTTTTCAAAAGGATTTCCCTAAAATTCATGATTCAGCAGCGGCGTTAGGATGGCTCACATCCGTTCTACAACTCGGTGGTTGGGTTGGCTCCCTTTCTGCTGGGATCTTTGGCGAAGTCTTTTCTCGCAAGCACACCATGTTTGCTGGGTCTCTATGGGTTGTTCTTGGATCCTTCCTTGCTGCCGGTGCACATTCGACTGCCTACCTCTATGCAGGTCGTCTTTTTACTGGACTGGGTGTTGGAACTCTGTCTGCAATTGGGTGAGTTGGGCCTCAATGATTTGTCACATTTAGATCTCGCTAAGCTCTCAACTATAGACCACTTTACAATGCAGAATTATCACCTCCTGAAATGAGAGGGTTTCTTATTGCTCTTCAACAGTTAACGACGACAATTGGAATTATGTTAGCTTACTGGATCGCTGTACGTACACTCCTTAACAATACCGGGTGATTGGCTAATTATAAATAGTATGGGAGTAACTACATTGGGGGCACTGGCGAGGGACAATCTGACTGGGCCTGGAGAGTACCTATGCTCGTGCAAGGAATTCCAGCGGTCATTCTTTGCGTCGGTCTTTTCTTTATGCCATTCTCCCCGCGTCTACTGGTCAACAAAGGCAAGAACGAAGAGGCACTTAAGACTCTTTCCTATCTACGAAACCTCCCTGAGGATCATTACCTTGTTCAAGTCGAATTTCTCGAGATCAAGTCAGACTACGAATTTGAGAAGGCAATTTTTGACAAACGATTCCCTCAATTGTCCAAGTCCACTGGAGATAGTGTTTGGCGACGAGAATTTGCTCAATATAGCAACGTTTTTCGTACCAAGGATTCTTTTAAACGTGTTGCCATTGCTTCCTTGGTCATGTTTTTTCAGCAGTGGACTGGTATCGACTCGAGTAAGCCTAGCCATTTTCAACCACTCTACAAGAATGCTAACAATGGCCCGCAGTCATTTACTACGCTTCTATCATATTCCAATCTCTTGGTCTGACCAGCAGCACCACGTCGCTTCTTGCAACCGGCGTTATCGGTGTTATCAATGTTGCAACTACCATCCCTGCTATCTGCTATATTGACAGAGTCGGACGAAAACCGCTTATGATTGCCGGATCGATTGGTATGGCATGCTGTGAGTTGATCATCGGTGTCATTGTTGCAACTTGTGGCCACGATTGGACAACGCACGTGGCCGCCGGCTGGACAGCTGTCGTCTTCGTCTGGCTCTATATCATCAACTTCGCCTACTCCTGGGGGCCAGGCTCTTGGATTCTCATTGCTGAAATCTTCCCAATTTCTATTCGCGCGAAGGGCACATCAATCGGCGCATCGGCGAACTGGATGAACAACTTCATCATTGCGTTCGTTGTGCCACCCATGCTTTCCGGCATCGGCTGGGGAACATATGTTTTCTTTGCAGTGTGGTCTGCTCTCGGTGGTGTTTTCATCTTCTTCTGTGTTCCTGAGACGAAGGGAAAGACACTGGAGGAGATGGACCAGGTGTTTGGGAGTCATAGTAGTCAGGAGGATATGGAGGAATTTGCGAAGGTTCAGGAAAGGGTTGGTCTTACGGCACTTATTCAGGGGAGGCATGCGCCGGATGAGAGTGAGTTGGATAAGGAGGGTGATGTTAAGGTCGAGCATGTATTAGATGCTTAAGTGACCAAAAGAAACTCATATACGGAGTTTTAGCGGTGGAAAGGGATTTGTGTAGATTGTATATAAGGAATGTCTTGATTGGAATCCGTTGCCTAGAGTGATTAGAAGATATCAGTATGCTAGCTTTTCAGTTTTGAGAATGGAGTATCTCAACTCACAGACTTTCGAATTATGTCTTAAATATTGATATGTTTCGATGTGCTATAACGACATAAGCATTGAACGCAAGCCAACCATCTAATCTTCTGGCTCGTCTCGAGTAGAACTGCTCCACCTTTTCATCCGAATATAGGAAAGCGCAAGGTACCATACCCACATATATGCCAAGAAGAACCCCGCCAAAAATACCCCTCCATTTTCAACATAGCACAGTTAAACTCAAGTCAACATACCAATTGCCTACTCCAATTCCGCTTCAATAGAGCGTCACTTAGACTGGTCGACTTCACTGTAGTAGAGCAGAGATTACGAGTATTCACAATGCCAAACGGATTCATAACCCACCACCCCACTTTCAAAAATATTATTGGGGAAAACCCTGTCTTGGGGTTGCTAAGGGAAGAGAGGGATGGCGCGGCAATGTGGCACGAAGCAGGCGTATATTTTGAAAACTCAGATGGAACAGCTGAACTATGGATAACCTCCAACCTTCTCCCCTCAGCTGATGGTACTGGAGGAAAGCGGGTGGACATTTCGCGTGTTACCTTATCAAAAATGAGCAGTGTGGAAGGAGATGGAGGGAAGGGATTCAGGGTTAAGGTTAATGAGATAGAGAAGTTGGAGGGAGTAAGTGTGGCGGTGCCAATGGGTAATGGAGGTGTAAATTACGTCTTAAATGGAAAAGAGGGCGTGCTGTTCTGTGGGCAAGGAAGCGGGGAGGGGAATGAGAGTGGGTTATATTTTGTTGAGAGAGCCAGGAGGAGTAATGGGGATCATAGAGTGGAACTAGTAATTGGTGGTTTCTATGGGAGGAAGTTCAACAGTGTAAATGATGTTGTGGTTTGTTTCCCCCTCTCCCTTACCATCTATGACAACTCCCTAACATGAGGAAAGATCCACAGTGATGGAAGTATATGGTTCACGGACCCTACCTATGGATATGATCAATCTTATCGACCCAAACCTGAATTGCCACAGCAGGTCTACCGCTTCGACCCAGCAGATAAGAGTATCCGTGCCGTGGCAGATGGGTTCGGCCGTCCGAATGGGATATGCTTCTCTCCGGACGAGAAAACAGTCTACATCACCGACACGGATGGTGTGCATGGTGGCTCACCCATATATCATCCTGAACGGTCTTCTTGCATTTACGCATTCGATATCATACAGCGAGCTGAACAGCCGTTCCTAGTTAACCGTCGACTTTTCGCACAAGCTATTAATGGAATTCCGGATGGGATTAAGTGTGATATGAAAGGGAATGTGTATAGTGGGTGTGGTGATGGTGTCGAGGTGTGGAACGAGGGTGGTGTTTTATTGGGTGTTGTTGGTATGAATGTTTCTTTATCATTATTCTTGTCGAGTCCCTTGTCGCGTAAATTAGAAGAAAATGTTGATTCTTTCTACTATGTTAAAATTGTGTTGAGAAAGGAATCATGCTAACATTTTCATAGCGGTTGAGGGTGGTGCAGCAAATTTCTGCTTTGGAAAGGGGGGTGCAATGTATATTTTGAATGAGAATAAGATTTGGGGCGCTCAGTTGGGTGAGGATGTCAAGGGCGCGTTGCTAAGGATATAGCATGTTGGATCTACATGATGCGTGTTCGGAATTACAAAGTGGACAGCGTTAAGGGCGGAAAACTTCAAAGCATGCCCAGTATTTCAGTTGCCACCCGAATATTTTAGAAGACGTGTGGTATCGCTAGAAGAGTGGTAGCATAATACCAAAATAAGACTTAATCAAGATGAAGAGGAAGTCCCCACTCAGACGTTAACATTTAAGGTCCGCTGCAATAACTCAAGAGCTGTGAGAAATTCAACTCTTGCTTTCATCCAACTTTTACAAGGGATAGGATGTGCAGACCAGCTTTCTTTAAGCCTTCTATCCTAGACAGAATGTTGAGAATCACATTTTTGTCTCCTCAAATTCAAAGTCCAAATTCCACTTTAAAAATCCAGACAACGGAGCCACTCAACCGTCGAAAAAATCATTTCATATTTACGTCAAGTGACCAGATGAATCCTTCAGAACGAATTCCGGTTACTCGTCTTGAATTCTATTTCATGGTGAAAGCAGTCAGAGCATAAACAAAAGAAGAGCTGTGCCGAGTTTCGCTTACGAAGTACAGTGCCCCTGACCCCAGAAACGAGCGGCACCCCCAAAAGACTAGCGCCATGTACCTCGAGACGAGCAAAGCTCGCCCCTCCGCCACAACATATCCATCCCCCCTCCACAACCCCATCGCCCCATTTTATTCAGAACATCGTCCACAATTACAATCATCCCACGACGCGACAGCAACTGTAAAAGACCTCGAAACGAAGACCGAAAGATGGGTTCCCTCACGTGAATGAACAGCCTCGGTACAAATGCCGGCTTCTAGATCGGCTGGGTGCTTACAGGCCAAGACATGATAGCCTTTACGCTTCTTGTTCGTGGAGGATGTGTGCCTGGAGACGCGGACCGCAATTGACTTCAAAATAATTTGCCGATGTAGATCTCGACCCTGGAGGGATCGGTGGGGTGCTCAGGTCTTACTTATATGGCTTGAAGTCGCCTTGGAGTATGTAATTCATTCAATATAGCACTTCAAATCAACATCACAAACACACCTATCATCTGTACTCCCTGATACCCTTCGAAACTTGATATCCACGAAATCCCAGTAGTCCCCACCAGAATATACCATCAATATGTCACCAGCAGCTGTTGAAGCAGTTCCAGCTCCGGCACCAGTAGTCACCTCACCTCAAGTCCAAACAAACATCACATTAGAAGGAAAGGTTATTGCGAGTATGTATTTCAAGCCTCCTGCTCTGTACCCAAGCTCTCTCTAATCATTACTTAGTAACTGGGGCAAATCGTGGGATCGGTCTCGGAATAGCAGAATGTTGTCTCGTCAACGGCGCAGCTAAAATTTACTCTATCGATATCGGCACTCCTGGTGAAGAATTTTTCGCAGTTTCAAAACGTTTCCCTGGTCGTCTTTTCGATGTCCAGGCCGATTGCACAAAGGAAGCGAGTATACAAACTGCTGTTGATAAGATCGTTGAGGAGGCGGGAACTCTCAGCGGAATGGTATGTAATGCTGGACGGACAAACCACAAATCCGCGTTGGACTTTTCGACGGAGGAGATTGAACAGTTGTTTGCTATAAATGTGAGTAATTAAACAGAGTAATTATTAAAGAAGTGGTGCTGATTAAGCGGTAGCTTTTTGGCGCTTTCTACTGCGCAAGGGTTGCAGCAAAGACATTCATTAAGCTTGGTGTCAAAGGTGCAATCGTTTTCACAGCATCCATGGCCTCCTACAGACCTAACAAGCGTGTTCCATCTACACCATACGGCGCATCTAAAGCTGGCGTCCGAAACATGACCCATACCCTCGCTATGGAATGGGCCAAGTATAACATTCGTGTGAACAGCGTTTCCCCTGGTCTCGTCAACACAGCTATGACATACTGGGTCCCGCAACAACCAGATTGGGAACAACAGCTCAAGTACTACGGTGGCATGCCAAGGCTTGCTGAGGTTCAGGAATTGGGCGGTGCGTATGTGTATTTGTTGAGTGACGCGGCAAGTTATACGACGAGCATTGATATTCCTGTTAATGGAGTAATTGGGAGTAAGTTGCCATTTCCCTCAATATACATTGTGGGATGTGACGAATGTGCTGACAAAAACAACAGTTTGCTAGAGAATTCGTACACCAGTGTAGCGCATTATGGAATTAGGTGTCAAAATAGAACACAGTATTTTATTCTCAAGATTCGTCGGTTGTGATACACCAAGCACTCCGCATTCTTAACACGGTGGGTATTTCGTAAACTAGTCCTATCTTCCAATAAACCTCACCCAACTAGATGCATTCCCAATTCCCAAAATATCCCAAACAACAGACAGGCTGCTGCTGTGCAATGCATACGTCGGAAAAGCTTGAATTTAACTCCCAAAGTCCTGGGACTAGTTTGCACCCTATTTGTGTGGGGGTTGCATCGAAGTTGAGCCTGCAGACCCAAGTACTAAATGGGAAAGTTCGCCCGCTCGTACATAATCCGTAGGATCAGAATAAACTACTTTTTATTTTCCCAAGTCTGTGCGTTCCGCTTTGGCTTCCGGTTACTGTTAGAATTGGCCATGGGTGGGGGAAGGTCTAGAAGGGCTGAGAAGAGATACCCGCATAAGTTAAGGACCTATGAGAGTTTAGACCTCGAGCTTTATTTGAATATCACGATTTCAGGATTATAGACACAGTGCTCTCGAAGGGTTCCTGAAGCCAGAGAGGTTTAAATAAATTGCAAAGCTATATACTATTCTCATTTTTGGTATCAAAACTAAAACCATGCTCACAAACAATTACCCAATCCCAGAACAAAAATTCGCTCAAGAACCCACCCATATGTTCATAGTCCACATATTCATATCCCAATTCTTATATTTCTTTCTGGTTCCAGCCCAACTACCCTCATCAATTCACGGCTTCATCACTGATGCGTAATAAAACTTTCTAAACTAATCTCATCCCTCCCTTCACTACCTTCCACCCTCCTTTCACTCCTGATACTAATGTCCTTTGTTACTGTCACTCCCCCACTCGTCCCCCTTTCCAAATCCCCTTCCTCTCTTTCATTTCCGCTACCTCCACTTACCACAACCCCCCCTTCTTCACTCCACGGCCTCAACGCAGTATTACTACCATACGGCGCTCGTTTTTGGTCCCCGGGTAGGTTTTGAAGTTCATAAGGCGTGTTGCTAGCACGATTTCGTGAGGAGTTGAGTGATTTGATTTTTGATTTCCGTGCGGAGTTAGAATTGGGGGTAAAGCCGGAGCGGGGGGTGTTAGAGGCGTAGGATGAGTTGGCGATCTTCCGGGAGAGGAGAGATTTTAGGGTTGGGAGTGATCCGATTACCACGGCTGTATTGCATTAGTCTTCACATTTTATCTCACTGGATTCCGAGTTTGTGAGAAGAAGACCTACCAACAGCAACCTCGATAATACTCCACAGACTAATGCTAACATTCATGTTTAGATCTCTCGTTGAAAGTGAGATATATAATTCGTTTACGCGGAGGATGGAGAAAATGATAATTACGTGCGCGATAGTAAAGATCAATGCTACGCCAAATTTCTGCATTGAGGTAATACGGAGACCGATGAGCATGCGGATGGGGAGGACCATGATGAGGATGTCGGTGAGGATGTCAAGGCCAGTGGTGAAGGCCACAAAGTGGATACCGTTTTCTGCTGGGCAGGAGCCTTTCACACCTATTAGCTTCTACAAAAAATTGCGAACCTTAAGACTAACCTTGGAGATCAAGCTCGAACCGACGACTCAAGGGCAAACACTCCAAGAAATTAGACAAAATGCACATGACATATGTAACTATACATGTCACAACCACAACCCACCACCACTTCATATACCCACTCAATCCATCAAATAAGCGCTTATAAAACATCAAGAAACTAGCCTTGATAAACCACAAACAAGTCCAGAAAAAGATAATGAAGATGAATTGCAACTTCGCCTGCCGTCTTGTTGTATCTGTGATTTCCTGACGGAAAGTGGCTTGTTCTGGTGCACCTTCAATTGGGGCGAGGGCTTGGAGAGCGTAGATATCATCGTGTTGGAGTTCATTGAGGATGGTGCAAATGAGGAGGCTGATCATACCACCAATTTGTAGTACATCGTCCCAGAGGAGGCGATGGAGGTTTTTTAGTCGTACAGCGAGGCGAAGGGTGGTGAAGAGGAGGCCGGTTGCAAACATGGCCCAGTTGAGCATCTGTTATTGGTGTCAGTTGTTATATTTAGGCTCGAGTGGGTAAGACGAACCGTAAACCGATCACTCGGGAGATCTTCCACATCAACGAATGCCATCTTGAGCAAGTCTTCTGCGCCCAGGCGGGTACTAAGGTTGAGTCTGGAATGTCACTCGTATGCACCTCAGAATGACGCCGCAAAGATACGAAAACGAGAGACAAGAAACCGCCGAGTCGATCAGAGAAACAAGCTTATTTACCCTCCGGACCCTGATCTGCCTTATCTAGATCCTCACACTCATCTTGCCTTCCAAAAACCAAACTCCCGTCGTCCCCCATATCGAGGTCCGATCCCTTCTTGCTGCGACGGGGAATTATATAGAACCATGTCATCTAGACGGACCCATGACCATGGTAGGGCCGTTGACAGACAGGACTCAGAACGAGCAAATTTATTTCCTTCTTCGGGCCCTCTGAATATCCGAACATTGCTTGACAATCAAACAAAGTCCCACGTTTGGGATGATGAGGGGGAGTCTGGAAGTCTTGGCTTTGAGCAACGACTAGGATTGATGGCGAAAGGCAAACCTATAGTGCTTCTTTATTCTCTAAGTGGAACGGTACTGCGAGGGACAGCTGTTGATTAAGGAGCTAGATCCCTAATTGAAAGGTGGAAAGTGGAAGGTTGGTGGGTATCTGTGGATATGGGTCCTGAGAATTCCTAAACTAAAAGAAGAAAGGATGAAGGAAAAGAACAAAAACCTCCTAAAATGATGAAATAATCGATATGGACAGGAAACGGCTTCGGGTGGTGGCTGTAGCACATAAGCCTTGCGATGCGATTCGGCAAGGCATGTGGTATGTACTGTATGCTTTTGACTATGTTATTGGATCGTGAAGGTGGTGTGTGTGGAGTCCGGTTTGGTGGTACAAGCATGCGTGAAACGAGTTGAGGGAAAAAGAAAAAGTGGTATTGCCTGATGGGAAATTCAGCTGGTAGGGGTGATATTTTGGTTGGTTATGCTGCATTGATGTTCTCGGTATTTGATCAGATAAGATTTGTGGAGCTGGAAAAAGGAAATATAGAACAACTAACGGCGAGGAGATGTGGTGTGATACATGTCGGAGGGACTAGTTGAAGGCTATCGCGCCATATTTTGGGTTTTGAGGTGCAAAGCCAAATCGAGGCTTACCTTGCCATCGTTTTTTATAGCAAGCGAGTCCCTGTGAGCTGTTTAAAGGGGGCTGATCTGTTTAGTCACATGACCTATAATATTTCGCCACTTGGGCGTTTCTATTCACTTACCAAGTTAGCAAAGAATTTATAAGTGTAAGACGCCTCCATGTCGACACAGAAATTGGGCTCGGTCTCGATCAACGGTTTTAATAGCTGCCTTAGAAAATCATTACAGGAATTTGCATGGCTAGAACCTGGAGCTCGAGGAGATGCAGCTTGGCAGGGCTTGCAAGCAATTTCTTACATTTGGCTATCGACCCGCATGGGTTTTAGATGTCAAGGTTTTGCGTGTGGAGTCACATTGATGATGCACTGTTATGCTGCAGCTTTGCCAATAAAATTCCTTCTCACACGATGACTTCGCCTTTTTCAACACAACACCTCAAGTTTTTTCAAATGGGACCGAGAATCAGAAGCCGGGGCTAAGTACCGAATGCTTTCTGAGGTTGTTTTATCCTGTACATGTAAATATTCTATCCTTCGAGCATGCCTTTATTCGAGATCCTTGAAGTATTCTGGTCATCAACCCCTTCAAGCCCCACATTCCCACCATCAACCATGAAATAACCTTTCTCCCCTCCCCTCGCGAAATGCCGTACAACCGACTATTCAGCATGTGTCCTAACATGAAGCTTTTCCAGCAAGTCATGCCTATACCAGTAACTCCTGTACCTCTTCCCCCAAACATACATAATCGGCATCCCCACAAGCACTGCAAATCCCGTTCCTCCGAACACACCAAACACGCTCATCGTCCCGGCACGTGTAACCCAGTCATTGATAAAATACGTCAAGGCGTACATCAAGAAGTTCTTCACCAACATGCCCATTATGAAAATTTCATTTGTCATTCCACGATATGCATCGAGTGAGTAGGTTGAAGTAGCGACCATTAGAGCCATAATGCCGAAGAGAATGATAGCGTGACATGTGGCAGCGACAGCTGGAGAGCCAAACTGCTGAGTTACGGCTCCAAAGCCGAAGAGGCCAGCACCAGATGCGACACCCATGGTGCCGATAAGAAGACGATATTCAGGTTCATAGACCCCTTTGTTGCGTTTGGTCATAAACATGATTATAGGGTCAGTGATGGCACCAAGGAAGAGCATGGCAACAAGACCACCAATGAATGGCCCAAGAGATAGATAGCCAATTGCGGCAGGTGTCATAAGGTAGGGTGGATAGCCGAAAATCTGAGCCAGGACAAAGGCGACGGAGACAAATAGGCAAACAAACCAGCCTTGGAGGATGATAATGTATGCTACTGCCAAGTTCAAGCAAACAGCGAAAGGCGCGGCGATGAGTTGAATTAGCTTTTCATCCGAATACGTTCCATCAAAGAGCTTCATGTCTTGCCAGAAGGTCTTTTTCTTTGGTATTGAGCGAGGTGAAATCGTGCCTTCGACTTGCTGAACTTGGCCTTCTTCCTTTAGCGGTTTGTCGTTGCGATGTTCCAGGGCCGAGAGGTCACGAAAATTATCAGTGGCCAATTCATCGATTTCGTAGAGCTTGTCTCGTCGATAGGTTGTCTCCGGTACTAAAAAAATTTGCAAGATGGTTTGAAATCCAGAAATTGCAACGAAGATATGAAGCAGGTATTTCCAACCTAAATTGGTGGTGATTGGCCCAGTAACCACAGAAGAGAGGTTTGATACTCCGGCAAGGACAAAGGTGACGATGGAAGTCGCCATTCCACGTTCATGAACGTAGAACAAGTCCCCGACGACTATTAGTAGCATCGATTCGTAAGTACTAACTGAAAACCCTTGAATAATTCGACAGGCTAGAAGCTGATTGTAGTTTGTTGATGTGGAGCCAATAATATTTCCAATTACTGCTGAAATGGAAGACAGAACAAATAATGACCTCTTTCCATATTTCCTTGATAGTGCTGAGACAAAAGGTGCAGTGCATCCAACCACTAGCAACTGATATCCCGAGAGCAGCGTAATATCTGTGATCGTAACATGAAGATCTGCTGCAACGACGAGCAAACTTGAGTTCAAAAGAGGTCCAAAGCAAGCACCATACAAAATTGTACCAAGCCCAGTGATACACATAATCATAATTTTCCTTGCCATGGACCAATTGAGTGGATCATTTGGGTCTTCTGAAGGCTGAGGTGTCAAAACAACATGAGAGTATTTGCCAGTGCCATGTTTGAGATCTCCAGTGATGGTCTCTGAGTGTGCATTTTCTTCATTCAAAATAACTGTTCCGGGTACCCGAGGAAGTTTATGGTCATCGAGGACAAAGCCTGCGTTCGGCATCTTGACTCCGGTTTCAACTGAGAAGAGCTTAGAAAGCGCTATACTATCTCGTTCATGTAGCTTTTGCTTCGACTCAGTGGTATTCAACTATCTTAATAAGTCATTTGATTTTGGAAATTTGGATCCGGGCATCTCTTATGTACTGAACGGTAACGATTTTGGAATCTTACGGCTCTATCTAGAGGCTACTTTCGTTGGGATATTTGAATAACACCCATGGTGAAGATTTGGTGGGGTACGTGGGGCCAATTATCGTCGTGGATATATATTGGCTAAAGATCAGCATAATACTTTTCGATGTTTTAGTCTTGGGAAAGAGGGGTAATTTACCTTGCATCGCAACATGGTTGTTGATAACCAATAAGGAAAGTCGAATTGAGACAGCTTGGTCAAGGCGTTATCTAAATACAACAGAAAACACTTAATAGCCGACAGACAATTAAGGACAGATTTACACAACCTACACCTTGATATCAAAAGTACGTATATCTAGGCCAATAGAGTCCCGATTTTGTAAGCAAGCCTATAAATATCGAACAATTGAGTCGTGGATCCCGGATCGTATTTAAACCGTGTAGCACTAACCTCGTTGTGGACAAACAGTCGGACTTTTGGTTTCGTTTGGAGTGATTTATCTAGAGCAACAGCTGAGGCGATAAGACGAATGCCGCGACCAGATACTGAGGTGTTCTTAATGTACAGGTCACAATAGCACATTGCCTATAAAGATTAAATCACGAGGAAACATTAAGTTCGTTATTTCATGTCCATTGTCGCGTTGTCGGGCTGCAGAAAATGAATTTGTCAGAAAGGATTGAAAATATGAATGAAGTTATCGAATGGCTGGAAAGAAGAAAACAAGAGCGTCATTCATATGACAGCGGAATATATTCCCAACAAGATCTCACTTAGGCGAGCTCAAAGATCATGGTCCTCGAATAGCTCCACTTACCAACCAAGTGAAGCAACTTAACAGTAGAACTCTGCCCATCATTGAACCCCACGCCAATGCATACTCTTCATCAGAAGGATGAAATGATTCTTCTGCACCAATACCCCTTCTTACGGATAAAGTTCTAGGAACTAAGTTCTTTGGAGTACAAGACTTGAGTGGGTCAAGTTTTACCATAAAATCCCAATAAATACGTAAAGGGCATATGGTAGCACTGGCATAAAACTATCGAAGTTACCATAAATCGAACCTCATTTGAAATGGATGTACTTACTATATGGGGAAGTCGGCTTACGTCGCAGGAGAATTCCTGATAAGGTCAGTTATGAGCTTCTCTAAATTACGATATATGAACTCTTACATAATCTGGCGTGTTCCAATCTTATCCATGCAGTAACTCCTAATTCCGCCTCCGTGATATTGCCGAATGAGGCTCCCAGACAGCGAGCATATTTACCACAAGATCCAGTTTCTAATCTTATCCTCGCTGGTCCCTGTTTAGTTCCTGGACATAAGTAGCGGCCGCTTTATCCTGGGACGAGGGAGAGCAGACCTGAGTGTGGCTTGAGTATGCTCAGGTAGAGCCTGAGCACCTTGAACAGACTTGAGTCATTATATATTACAGGTCTCATTTTGCGCCCTAGCTGCGGTTTTCTACGCCGAATTAAGAAGATTTATGATAGAATCCGTACGCGGTAAACCAGACGGATATAACCAAGCTTGACCTAGTAGCCTATACATGCGTAGTTATGTAGGGTAGTCCAATACAAATTGCCTTAGGCCGAAAGATTTTCTTCCCCGCTCGTATATCAGCCCAACTCACTTATAAAGTATGTTAGACACCACACTTATGCTCCCATCTCTAGACCAGGATTGGAGTTACAACTTACACCCTAATTAATATACTCACTTTCATCTTCTCTAAAGTTTCTCTACAAATATGTCTGCTACATCTAGTTCCAGCAAATCTCGCATCATCCTGGGGCTGATGACCTTCGGGCCTGACCCATGGCGAGGAGGTAGAGTAACTAATCTAGCCGACTTCAAAGGCGCCCTAGATCTGTTCCAGGAATGCGGATACAATGAACTTGATACCTCTAGAAGCTATATTGGAGGCAAGCAAGAGTCCTTCACTAGGACTGCTGGTTGGAAGGAGAGGGGTATGACCATTGCTACCAAAGTCTATCCAAGACCAGCAGGGGCACATAAAGCCGAGATTATCACGGAGAAGTTCGAGACTAGCTTGAAGGAGCTTGGAACTGACTGTGTCGATGTTAGTTTCTCCTCTTCCTCCAACCTAGTCTCTGCAAATTTTCGGGAAACTAATGAGGACTAGATCGCTTATTTACATGCCGCTGTTAGTATAACCGCACACGGACTACGCCACGAAAATAGTGTTATAGAGGGGGGGCTAATATTGACAAGGACCGCTCAGTTCCATTCGCCGAAACACTGGAAGCAATGGATAAGCTACACAAAGCGGGCAAGTTTGTAAAACTCGGCCTGAGCAACTTCACTGCTTTCGAAGTGGCTGAAGTGGTCATAACATGTAAATACAACGGCTGGGTTCGACCAACAATATATCAGGGAATGTACAACTTTATTACACGGTCTATCGAATCCGAACTTATACCAGCCTGCCGGAGGTATGGCATGGATATTGTCGTTTACAACCCCATCGCTGGGGGCTTGTTTTCACGCAATATCCAGACCAAAGATGAAATTCCGCTGGAAGGGCGGTTTTCTGATATGCACAGAAATGGGTGGCAGTCTCGAGACCGCTACTTCAAAGATTCTACTTTCGCCGCCTTGAACCTGGTAGATGAAACTCTTGGAAAGTTTAGACTCACCATGATCGAGGCCAGTCTGAGATGGCTCGTGCATCACTCAGCTTTGCGAGTCAAGAATGGAAATGATGGCATAATTGTGGGAGTCTCAAAGGTTGAGCATTTACGGGAAAATCTCCCCTACCTCGAGAGTGGCCCGCTCCCAGATGAGGTGGTCAAGGCACTGGATGCCGCATGGAAAGTAGCAAAAACAGAAACGGCGAACTACTGGCATCTTGACCTTAAGTACACATATGATACGCAGCAGGAGTTGTTTGGAAAAGGGAAGAAATAACTAAACCATCTGAACCCAGTCCTTGCTCCATGGTGAAATCCACAACTTCCATTTTCATAAATATATATATTTCGTGTACTTCAAAACTTCATTCTTCCTCGTTTCCACCAAATGGCCGTAATAGAAAATCTACCAATGCTCTCAACGGCCTTGTATTAGATTCTTGACAATAATCTATGCAATATTACTACTAACCCTTCCCCTCCGGACCCGGATCAATTATTTTCCATCACTTTTTATGAGTAATAATGCTACCATAATATCTGCTGATTTAGAAGCACTTGATGTGGCAGAATCAGTTCCATTTATTTTGCATTCCTCGCACTTGAGGTTTTTATTATCTTTTCATAAAATTACAATACATTGCTGTCACACATTCGGACAAACTCGCAAGGCTAGGTAGTGCCTTACCCTTCGCCAACACCACCTTCTCACTAGGAGGGCAGTTTTAGTTGGGACAAATTTATTATGTGGGAGTCGCCTCCTACACCCTTCCTACCTCACATACCTTAGTAGCTATAGGGGCTAATTAATCACATAAATGAAGCCAATGATATTATAGCTTCTTCTCTAGGGCCCTAGGACTCACAATCTCAATCCCTAACTCAAGACTTATTACGATACTCAAATCATGATTCCGGTAGGCCTTTTATTCAACACAGCTCACTCAATTATGCAAGAGAAGCTTCGTCTTTCTGAAACCCAAATCTACTACACATAATTACGTCATCTTATACCACAAAAAGAACGTGAGAGACTTGAAAGGGTGAATTTAGGAGAATGCAGAGTAAGAAGGTCGTGGAATGGCTTCAGCTATCGCCTTTGTTAGAAATTAGAGTTTGGTGTAAGTGTTTAGCATAGGAGCAGCCTGTGTCACGCTGTATTTTTATCCTGATGGTGGATTATTATCACTTACCCAAACTCAAGCTCTTTCTTTCCCTTCCCTCCTTAGTGATTAGTTTATTAAATAATAACACGAATAATTCACTAGCAAAGAGCCTACGTTATATGAAAGAGATCAGTGATATTCGATTGCCTAGGTAAACGTGGGTTTTAGCTAGCCGTAACATCTAGAATCAAGTTGGTAACTCCAAAGGTTCAGCTGCTCAGGGAATATAGGCTAGCTTCCGACATATAATTCCAGAGACTTAGGTCTTACGACAACTATATACAGATAAACAAATTTCTCACTGTAGATAGAATAGAAAATCATCGAAAATATGCAGCACTAAATTCTCGCTAGACTAATACTCAATTCTAGACCAGATAGGGACAAAGGGAATACGACAGGCTCGAGAGAAAGGGTTTAGCGAAGACCCTAATATAACGCACCTAAGGAAATATGAGAGTGTCACGTAACGTGGAATAGTGTCAATAGCTTCGCTATCAATAGAAATTATAATCAGCAAATAGTAGTGAGTGTGGGGTAATTGGAAAACCCTTACCAAAAACAGGTACGATTGAAAGGGCAACCATTAGCGTCCCACTAATTCCTCTGTAGAGGCGGTTAAGCAAGATTCACGTACACACTCTCCTGCTTTCAGAATTTTGTCTCGCTATCGTACTAAGGGAGATATGCTAAACCTGATTTTATTCAAAAAATAGTCTTTATTTTTGGGCAAGTCTCGTCACAAAGCATAAATGAAAATGTATTAGAGCAATCAAGTTTAACTAGACTTTTTAGATTCAAACAAATTAAGTGTGAATTTTTTCGTTGTTTGTTGTTATTTGATATAGGTAGTATGTTAAAATGTTACGCGAAATCGCAACACACGATTTTTGACAAGTCCAGTGTCAGCGACATAAAAGCGGCATGCCGTGGATTTTGGTGTGTTGGCGTTAATGATTTGCCTTTTCAATCGCACTCCCAAAAACGGCAAGTTAGGTAGATGCAGTATCATGACTAGTGATCTTCAACGAGTGCGAATTCGTTGATGTATTGACCAATGGTTGGCGAATGGGAATAGTACACTGGTGCCTTCGGGCCTGGTCTCAAACTATGCTTATTAAGCAGTACACGTACCCTGGGATCTACCAACATTTGCATGTTGGTGTTGGTGTTGGTGTTGGCGTTGGATCCAAGTGAGTTGCGACCTAACTTCCCGGTAGTTCTACCTTTCTCCAACCTTCAGCTAGCTTATTCTTTTGTAAAATTCTCTAGTACAGTCAACTTGATCAATGAACACAGCCCTACTTCAAATCATGGCGCAAAATAGCTGTACGGCTTTGATTCGCTATACCCCTCTAAACATCTACTTTCCTCATCAACCCCGCAACTCACCTCCAACTACCTTCTATTCTCTACCTAGAGAGATCCGCGATAAGATCTACGGTATTGCACTCGTGTCACCATCGGCTATCACTGTTTGGAAGGGTGAAATGAAGCTCTCATATCTCCCTCCCCCTCTAGAGGGGCCTCACCCGAGACCTACTTCACGAGTACGTTGGCGAGAAATAAATGAAGAGGTTACAAGAGCTAGCCTTCGCACGCTTAGTCTAAATCTACTCTTTTGTAACAAAACGCTGGGCTATGAGGCTGCGGCGATTTTCTATGGCAAGAACACATTTTCTTTCGAAGGAGACCACAACTGGGATCCAATTGTTTCTTGGCTTAAGACAATTGGGGATAAGAACCGGAACTCACTAAAATCTCTAAAGGTGGACGCAAAACGACCTGATCAAGTGTGGCAGAATTCTCGAGGAGAAAGAGTTCGACACCCTGGTGGTTCTATGATGGAAGATATATATCCTAGGCATCCTTATCTTAATACTCGCGGAGGGGCTTTTAAGTATGGTTTCGTCGATAATATAAACCCAGCCTTAGAAGACATGTTTCTATTGCTAGGACAAAGGACGTCTAAGCAGAGGGTTACGATTACTATGCAGCTCGCCCATATTTACCCCGGAGGAGGCACAAACCCTGATCCTATGGAACAACTTCCAGAATGTAATTGGTACAGTATGGAGCTGCCAAATCTAGTAGATAAATTCCTGGATATTTATACACGCGGCTCTGAACTTAAGGATTTTGTTGAAGTACTTTGGAAGGGCAGGTATTCTCGGCAACTTCTTCTAGATGAGCAAGAAATTATTAAGAATGTAGGGTGGGTGTTGACTATCTCACCTATTGAGGAGGACGAAGAATCTTTCTGGCCTGGTTCCACATATAAAGTCCCTGGAGGAGTCACTAAGTACGTGCTGAGAAGACAGAGAATTACCGGGGTGCTTATGGCGCAGGACCCTTCACCATATTCGCACACAGCTGTCTATCGAAGTATGGATAGATATCACTACTTATGAATGTGGCACTGCTTGGCTAACTTATCTTGATTGTTCGTATTTGCAATATATAGCTAGAGTTGGGCAAGGAGTAACATGCAAGTATATTTGGAGATTGTACAATACAAAGCAACGAATTCTTCAAATTTCGATTTCAACTATAAATATGCACCAAATAAGCAATTTAGAATACACTAGATGAAAAGCCATAATTCCAGCTCATTTAGAGAATTCTTCACTCCGTGCTTTCAAGATACTTGAGGATAGTAAAAAAAGCCAATGTTTAGGTCCGATAAGACCCGAGTACAAGGAGCCGCCCTGTCTGAAAAAACGGATGAAGCACAGGGCCATCGTGGCCCTGATGATCCAAATCTGTCTTCAGTTGTGCCAGTGTACAATCCATAAACCGAAATGAATGCCTTGGTTTCCAGGCCGTCGTCCCCAATCTTACTAAATGGATATTTAGAGTTTTCCGAGATTGCTAAAGCAATAGCAAGATCTTCCGCGTGATACTTGGTGCCTCCGTTTCCAAATGATTGTTTCCATGTTGGGCATTTGTCCATCTGTTCTTTAACAAAATTTTTGGCCAATTGTTCCAAATCTCTAGGTATTATCAATTAATTTTCCCTTTCTTCTCCATCGTATTCAGTTAGTAAGCTTGCTGCTCTTGCTCAGGCGCTAATCACCCTCGGTTCACCCTCGGCTCAGTCAACTCACCTGAGCTGCATAAGCAACCTGAGTAACTCACCCGAGCACCCTGAGCACCCTGAGCACCCTGAGCAACTCACCTGAGCAGGCCTGAGCATCCTGAGCAAGATTTACCACATCGTCACGTGTTTTGACTTCTCGCTTTTTAACTAATCGTACTTGATCTGGCCTCTGTTCTCTTACATCACTTTTGTTAAGTTTTGACGACGATACTCAAGGAGCCCAAACAAGTTCCTAAGGAACCCAAAGTGGACACTTTCCAAAAATATATTTAGTGCTTTGCTTATAGTGTAAATTGGATCAACATAGATATCCCTGAGAGTAGTTCTTTTCCCTCTATAAATTCCTTATTACTCCGCACTTGTCTTAATCTGAATACTTCTCTTCAAATTTATTATTTAATCGACTTCCTAAATCTCTCTATAAAATTCGTTTTATTAATTACCTTCTATCTACTACTTTGTGCAAGTTACTGTTTTAATACCCAAAAAGGAATCAATAGAGGAGTTCTTCGCACGATCCTGTAGCAAAGGCTCTAATGTCAAGTCAGAAATTGTTAACAGAAAAAAGGTGAAAAAAGATCTCTAGCTAGGAACAAAGAACAATTATACTCGTGCTTTAGCGCAATAGGACTAGTAAGGGCTATCCCTGATCTCTAATAAAAATATTTTCTAATACTTATCTCTTTGCTAAATAGGTTTGAACTTAAACACCCTAGAGCTACTTTAGATAATATAAAGATATCGAAATATTAGGCTAGATATATTACATATAGTATCATAGGTGTTTATAGCGACAATATTGCTAGGCTAGGCTCTGTTGTCCGCTCGTGGAAAGATCTTATAATAGGCTAATAGTGGATTGAACAGAAGCCAAAGATAGACCTTGAAGTAGTTACTACTATCTCAAATATAAGTCCTAAAGGCAGTATTTCTGTATTTTTGAGTTATTATATACAATCGCTAATAGAGTATAGTTTATACAAGTGAGATGATTTGACTCATTTGACGCGACTACACGTGAGCTGCCCGTGCGCGTTATATTAGGCTTAGCTCAGGGGCAGCTAGCTAGCAAGCTCTTATAGCTTCTGCCCTTCTGTACATAGTTCTGTTCTGTAGTTTAGAATCTTCGAATAGATAGTTGAATTGTTCCTGTCGACTCATTATTCTAAACTCCTCAGTATACGCTAT
This sequence comes from Tricladium varicosporioides, assembly GCA_021365295.1. Classification (NCBI taxonomy): domain Eukaryota; kingdom Fungi; phylum Ascomycota; class Leotiomycetes; order Helotiales; family Tricladiaceae; genus Tricladium; species Tricladium varicosporioides. The sequence continues at coordinate 785,481 of JAJTIW010000009.1, read as the reverse complement.
TGAGTACACACGCACGTGCACTCGCACTCGATACCGTTCCTGTTTCTTCACCTCTGAATCGACTACCCTTTGAGAAGGATCCCTCGATTCCACGAATTTTATATTCTTTTCCTTGGCCGGGCCAGCGAAACCCTCCTGTTACAAAACTCTCTTCTTTTTTATTCTTTGATTCTTTCTATACGACAGGAGCTATGGCCTCTCCTACAAATATCACCCCTGCGACGCTCCACGCGCAGATCCTCGAGCTCCAACGAGTAGTAACGACTCTCTCTGAACGCCCTGTCACGCGTCCAAAGGCTGTCCTCCTAGATCCTGACAAGTTTAACAGCTCAGTATAACGTTTTGATACGTGGCTTCCGTCTATCGAAGCAAAGCTTATAGTCGATAGCGACGCAATTAATAACTTAATAGCTTAGTTTTACTATATCTTTCTAAACCTCGAGTCCTTAGTATAGTCTCTAGTCCTTTCTTAGCTCGTATACGCCAAGGAAACCAAGTCCTAGAACTATTAGACGATCTTAGACTAGCTCGCGCGAGTATATAATAACTCTAATAAAATACAAAAAGCAGAAGACAAGCTCCTGACTTGTAAGCAAGGCTTAGACAGTCTACTAACTTATATCTCTCGCTTTAAACACCTTTTATATAAAGCGCGTAGACAAGGCTAGCTAGACTCAAACAAGATTATAGCCTTTCGAAGTAGTCTTAGCTCTACTCTTTGTAATTGGCTTGCTTAGTAACTCTCTCTCCTAACAATATATAACAACTATTTATATATTGTTTAATAGCTCTTGTCGTGTTTTGTAAGTCTCTAGTAAAGCTTATTTTAACCTTAGTTAATTCTACGGCGTTCTAGTATTTAGCCTGACTTAATAAATATAAACGAGATTTCGCTTAATAATCTTATAGCTAGAGAACTAGACTTTCCTCAAAAGAAGCTCGCAATACCTGCCTAGACTAATACTTACGCTCGTAATCTAGTACTAGCAGATATATAATCTACTTCTCCGCAACAACGTGAACGCTAGAGGAACCAAGGCAAGTATATTCGTTGTGGCGACTCTACACACTAGGTACAAGAGTGCTTTGTATCCCCCATTGATACAAAGATCGTCACTTGGCCATTCGAGTCTGACGAGGACGGTTAGAAGAAGACGCTAGAGGCCAGGCCTTTCAAAAGAGGGGGGTGATAAGATGATTTGACTCATTTGACGCGACTATACGTGAGCTGCCCGTGCGCGTCATATTAGGCTTAGCTCAGGGGCAGCTAGCTAGCAAGCTCTTATAGCTTCTGCCCTTCTGTACATAGTTCTGTTCTGTAGTTTAGAATCTTCGAATAGATAGTTGAATTGTTCTTGTCGACTCAACAAGGCCCTTTGTAAAGGAAATTGGCTTGCGCTATAGGAAGCAAGAGAGGAAGTATAGCATGATAATTTACTTTATTTATCTTGGAATATAACTCTAGTCAAATAATTAGTATATTTATAGAAAGTCAAGAGCTAGATTAGAAGTATAAGGCTAGCTATAGATATAAGTATTTATATTAGCAAGAGTCGATAAGTTTATATAATCAACTTACTGTCCTAGGTCAGGTTAAGGCCTTTATTATTATATAAGTCCCTCTGTGTCCTCAAACTCTTCTAAGGTTCAATAAACAACTAATAGCTATTTCCCTAGGATATCACTTTTAGGGTGTTTCGAAATAAGGATAAGAGGGCAGAGTTTGTAATGCAAGTTATATGAGATGCCAAAAACATAACATTTAAGCCAGATAAAAGGTAAGGTTCTATTATCTTATACCTTCAAGCTATTCTTTAAAGACTAATTATGAAATAGGCTAGAGCACTTATTATACGAAAGCTTATAACCTCGACCGCTCTTTTGTAATCTGATCCTTATGTATCTTGCTAAATTTATTACAAAGGGGGCCTTTAGAGATTACAAGATTATAGATAAGCTTCTTAGTCTTGAGCCGCTTAGGGATGAGATGTTCTAACTCTATTAGGATCTAGAGGTCTTTGATCTGCCCTTCTTCCAGAAAGAGGATAGAGAGATCGATATAGCAAACATATTCAGTAAACGTGTAAGAGATCTAGGCTTTTATTCTAGATATGAGCTCCCCTCTACAATCTATGATTTCAGAGCAGAAGGTCTATTCCTTATTGGTATACCTCACTAGTAATCATTAGGCGGATCTGTCTTCAAAACGAATGTGTTCTTAGATAAGCTCTATTCAATAGCTCAGAGGATGAAGCTTACTGTATACTCCGGACATAAGAATTGCGCCAAAGCTAGGGTTAAAGCCAGTAGGCTTTCGTCTTTTTCTAAATAGATCTTGCTGAAAATTGGTGTCATGTTAGACATTGTGAGATTGGTGATTATTGCTGTGTCTATTTGCCGGGGAGGATCCCTCTAATATATCGTTGAATCTTAAGTTAAAGAGTTATATAGGAGAGATTTTCTCTTGTCGGTCGCATTTTTTGAGTGGCTAGTTCTTACGTAGCAGTTGTTGGCCGCTGCGACTGTAGTGGATAGTGATTTATGAAGCGTCGCCGGGAGGAGGCGTATTTGTAATAAAGCCTCGATCTATTTTGAAGAGATTATTCTTTTAGTCAAACAAAACGTAAGTTAGAAGTCTGAATAAGAAGTCTGAAATGTAGGCTCTCTGAGCTGGTAACCCCTCCTTCTCCGTCACGTCATTCCATTATACGATATTCCCCCTTCCCTCAAAACCTGCTCCGGCAGCGAAAGATATCTACCAAAAAATCCAAAGGAAGAAGTAAACAGGCTCTCCTATGCTATTTGCTCCGTCATCTTTGTTTATCTTCCGCTTATCATCCGCTCACTTTCCCATTTTCCGCCTATCTCTGCCCTTCTCCGCCTTTCTCCACCCTTCTCTGCCCATATCTGCCATTTCCTTCTTCTTTCTGTCACCAATCAATGTGTCCTCCTGACGACGTCCAATCTGGCTTAGCGGTCCATAGCCTGGTTTTCGAAATTTGCGCCAAGCAAGAATGCGAAGGTAAAATAAAAGACTTCAGCTGTCTAGGAAGTACTACGTAAGAAAAGGCGTGAAAAAAAGTGACTGAAGAACGCAAAGCGTGCATTCTTCAGAGAGACTTGCGTAGCTGCGACATTTCCTCTTGCTATCTTCCCCGCTGTCCGAGTCTATAGCCAGATATCTGAATCATTTGTTGTGTCTATCGCCATCACGGTGACTAATGACGCTGTGTCTCATGTAAAAGTTGCCTAATCCATCGTATGACATGCTGTGCAGTGGGTCGTGCAAAAATCAGGGGACTACACAGAACGAGGCAGAAGTAATTGCGGAGGGAGAAAAGTAAAGTCCAATACTTGTGAAATTCCCAGGATGAAGACCACTCTGAATTTTTCAAGTATTCGAACCAGAAACGGCGTCTATCGTCCAGGAACACATCCTCTATGACCGAATGGCGACTCGTGCCTGAGCGCTAGTCTATGTGAGCTTTCCATCCTCCGTACCTGCTTCCTTTCACCGGTTGTGTATGCTTTCAAGTCTCCTCCACTATCCTTTGTCCAGCCGTCCTGATTGTGTCTGAGCCGATGAGGAGAGCGATTGAAAGGCAAGGGGCAGAGGACCTGGTTGAAATGTTAGAGTGCCGCAGGATACATGGAATGGAGGCTGCTAATAATGGTAGTGAGGAGGGAGAAGATCGTTCACCAAGGTAGTCTACTGGTTGGGGAAGAGACGGTTCACTCGCTCCATCAGTGCCTTGCTCGCTCAGGGGACAAATTCTTTTCGTCGAGGCGGTTTCAGTGGACGTAAGCAGGGTGAAAGCAGTCGAAAGCGGACTGGCTTCAGAACGCTGGAGCTCCAAAAAAGACTGTGAGAGAATAGCGGTGTTGCCAGGATTGGTTGGAGGGAGTATGAAAGCTTCGAAAGCTCCAGTTCGAAAGGAGAAAGGAAGTTCGAGGGGAAGCAGGGAATTGTCGAAACATCGAGATTCGAGAGGATATGAGATTGCACCAAAGCTGTTAGCATTGCTCAGAGCAGAGGGAGATGCTTACTTGATATTTTATTGAGGCAACCAAACTGCTTTCCACGTTTTCGGTTACTTGCTCGCATGGGGAACGATTTCGTCGGAGCGATCCCAGGGGAAGGAGGGGGCAGTTGAAAAGAAAGGATCAAGCGACGGATGAATGCTATCGAAAGCAGGAACGAATGAAATGCGAAGACAAAGCGGGTGAGAAGCTGGTGTTAGTAGCAACCACTAGAATGAGATGCTGAAGGAAGCATAGGGGTACTTGTAACATGGGCAAAGCTATTATTAGTAATCCATGAAAGAAGTCGTAGGTAAAGCAGGTGAAAATGCTGATGACGGTACCGGATGGTAAAGTGGCAATGTTATTGACTCAATCTCGGCTCTGCAACGATCCTCCTCGGAGTATCGACAGGTTCGTAGGATTCACCAACGGACAGGTGTTGAGTCGTAGAATCCCGGGGGCAAACGAGTGTGGGGGGAGTATCAATATCGGGGGGGCAACTTACACTATATACTTACCACCCAAAAACAATCTCCAAATCCTGGACACCTGCGGCCAGCTCGGTCGCTGCCGTTGCCGTTGTCGTATCGGGGTCATCGGACTCACTTTCCGAGGAGCTTCCGCTTCTGGAGGATCCGGATTGGGAGGGAATGTCGACTGGATTCTCAGTCGAAGCCTCAGATTCCGCGGCCGGAGCCTTGGAATCCACACCCAAAGCCTGAGAATCCATCTTGCTGTCTCCGATGGAGACAGCCTCCGTCACCGTGACCATTTCCGTATCCGCATCCACTGCACCATCCAGCGAGCCGATCATGCCCTCCTCGACACCCTGACCCTCTCCACCTTGCGTCTTCCTCGAGACGCCAAGAGCTGCCTCCATATCGCCTATGAACGCTTCCAGGGTGCCTTTGCAAAGCCGGGGGTGTTGTCCTGCATATTCAATCACCAAATCGAGGAGCTCGAGAACGTGCTCTCGGACTTGGTGCATCTCTGGCTCGTTGATTGCGGGGTGCCTTTTCAATCCATCGGCCAGGCGGATCTTCTTTGCCGGTGGCTCTTCCTCAGGAGGCGCTACGGCCACCCTCTTGGAATTGTCACTGAGGAAAGAAGGAGCTGGGAATTTATCGAAATCAAAAAGATCCGGTAAAGACCTAGCTTTTTCTCTCTCCGCCTTGGTGGATGTCTCTGAGGGGACTCCGAATCGACCGTTCTCAAAGAGGTCAATTAACATATGCATTGTGCGGCTGCGGGCGTTCTCTCTCTTGCTTCGATCCTTGGTTGCTTCGACGATTGGATGATCCACCCGCTTCCGCCAAACGCCCGAAGAATCCTGCAAGAGGAACCTGTCCCTGAAATACTCAATCACCTTCCTCCATTTGTCGCTCTTCCCTAACTCAACTGCCAGAAGAATCTCTGTCAGCTCTGTAAGATCAGTCTGAATCTGGACGCCTAACGCGGACCAATCTTCAGCGGTCTTGCGCTGCATCGATTCCGAATGGCAAGCTTCGTTTCGTGAAGAGTATGCCCTTACCGCGAACTCTGCCGTATCGAAGTCTATGTGCTGGATTCGAGCAAGGTTGTCGACCGCTGATCCAAAAGCCGCACGCACGTTCCGGTGTGCCTTTGGATTCAGATCGACACCGTCTAAATCCATTACTACCTCATCAGCTCGTCCTGATAAGGAGCGGTTGTTGCTTAAGGATTTCAGGTCGAGAAAAACTCGACCCGCGTAGTCACCCAATCTTGCGTGGGCGTTCATCTGCTTGAGGTCCTCCACGAGCTGCTGCTCTCGATCGCTCTTGGGGTTTGCATTGCCCTCTGTAGGTCGCTGGAGACACTGGACAAGGTCCAGTGCCTGTGCCTTGGAGAGAATGATGTTGTCTGCATCGCCCTGCAAGAGACCGGTAAGTAAATCAATCATGGATTGATTGGAAGCAGCCGCCGTCTGAACTGGCTCAGATGAAGGCTGGAGAGGAAATTGGATGTTAGAGGATCTATCGCTATCGTAAGTGGTATCTGCCATCATGTTAGCCAAGGGGGAAAAGGGGGATCACTTACCTATGGAGGAGAAGAAGAGAACAAGAAGCCGGGCGATACAAAATCAACTCAAATGCACCAAGAGATTTGTTGAGGAGCTAAACAAGAAAGAAAGTCGCTCCTTCCCTTACGGTCGAACACAAGTATGACTCGACCTTCCCGTAAATACGGGAGAGATTAGACATTTAGTTGAACGTTTTAGGAGACACAGGAGTCTGAAATTTTGATTCATTTTAGCAATTCAGAGTAGTATACTAGGCCAACGTGCAGTCCATGTAAGTAGGTCAAAACTCCCACAAACGATAGAGGAGGGCCAGTCAGCCATCCAATTGACGCACCCCAATCAACCCAAAGGCACTAGACACTTCCAGGTTTTGCAAAAAATTACGAATGGGACTTCGAATTGAAAAAAAGACTTGAGAAGAAAAAAAAACAGAAACAAAGCCCTTTATCTCGACAATGCTGTTCTGACATTTGGATTAGTTATGACTAGTTCGGAAATCGGATTTACACATACATCTCAATTGATACAATGCTCAAACCCAGGTAAAGTCTTACATGCCCAACATCTGATCCCGATGCCCTTCCACGGCGGTAGCCTGGCCGACCAGTTCGTCGCAGACAATCCTCAGGCTAGGTTTAACAAAACAAAATGCCAATTTCCGACGTACCAAACTTTGTAATACAAGGCAAGAGCGATGTCTTTGACTGACACGGACTAAAACCACAGCATTAGATATCGAGCCACACCAATCAGAAACTACGCACCGACAAGGTCTTTGTTCGAAGACCTCTGTCCTCATCTTTATCGACTTCCACCTGCGCCCTTACTTTCCTCTGCCCAGCTATCTGTATTCTGATTGGCATTGTGTCAAGGGCCAAAAAGGACGACATAGAGTCGAACGGGGTAGAGGCGGTCCACCCGTACAAGAAAAATGACTGTTGTCATTATAGTAGCGACAAGTACTTAAGGAGTGAAATTATGTGGAGCTCTCTAAAGAGCAATCCAATTTTCTCTCTAGCCTTCATCTGAGCCAGTATTGATATTATGATGGCGACGTTTACTCATAGGAGTGAAATTATATTGGGGCCTCTAAAGACTTGGCTCTTATGGAACGAATGTAGTTAACAGCACTTGATATTGTGCTTGTTGCTTTCGCTGTCGCTACTGCTGCCGTTGTCGCTGGGATAGAGAATTTCCTGTTGATCTCCAAGTTCAGAGCAACAACTAGAAGAATTTGATACCGAACTTGAGAAAGGGGTTGGGAGAGTTCAATGTTGTTCTCCTAGTTCCGTGGGAGCAGATCTGAGGCAGCCGCACGAGGTATAGGCCGTGAAAGGAAAGCTGGAGAACTGACGACGAAGAAGTTGTGCATGTTTTTCTCCCTGTTCCATGGGAGCAGAACTGAGGCAGCCGCAAGAGTTGGGGATGTGGAAGAGAAGTCGGAGAGCAATTACGGAAAGAATCGTAATTTGTAGAGGGCGACGCGTTATTTACATGCTGACTAAGCTACTGCCCTGTACGTGACCATCACGTAGTCAATTGTACAACAATACCGTTTAATTATCATATAAGTAGTCGGTGTCGTACTGGTAGTCTGCAAGCCTGGCACGTCTCAGCCGCTCGTCCTCCTCGTACTTCACATCTGCTATCATTTTATCGTCGTGAATAGTCCATAGCAAATGTCGTCGCTCTGTCTGAACGTACTGCTGTTGCTTCAACACACGCTTCATCTTTTCTTCCACGTCCTTAGATACCAATTCTTCGGTACGATACTTGTCGAGGAAGTTCTCGATGCGTAACATCATGGCTGTCCAACTTTGTAACCGAAAAATTCGAGAGGTGGCCTTCATACAGCGACAACTATAACTCCCAAGCTTTTGACCCGTTCTTACGTCGAACCTGCAGTAGGTTGTTTCGTCTAGGCCACAGGGTGTCTTTCGCTTCATCATCTTTATGACGGTCTCAAATAGCTCGAAGACGCGAGGTTCTATGTTAACATCTTCAGGAATTTTCACCACTGGATGATCGACGTTTTTTAATTGAAAGAATGGAAGCAGCACAGAGTAATAGTCTGGCGGGCATGGCAGGAGATCTATGTTGGTAGTCGTCGGTTTGCCATTCAAAAACCATTTTCCCATCTTTCCATCTTTGAATATGATTTGAACTCCACGTGAGCTCCTGACGCATCTCTGTAACATATCGGCCACTTTGCGCACTTTCCAAAATATACATATAAATTGGCCGGCGTCACCCCGATCAGGCGCTTCGATTTCAACCCGAAATGTATTTCGATGTCGACCCATATTAAGAAATCCTCTTGCCTCTGCCTCTTTGAGAGAGCCAAGGTTCCATGTAGTGGCGTTCTTCTTTCCGTTCGATAAAGTGATCCAAGATTTATATCTGTATTCTGGCGAGACGGAAATGATGAAAGGTCTGCGCGCTCTCGGATAAATGTAGCTGCCAACTTCGATATAGATGCGACGGCTAGTTCGAAGCACAGCTAATTTGGTGTTTCGTGAGTCGGTACACTGGACTTCCGAAGTCTCGTTGTGGGTTTTGGAGAGAAATTCTCTCCAAATCATATTTCTGATTTCTCCTGGCAGCCTGGACAATTTGCCGAGTCCAGGGTCTTCGCTCGAAATAGGCGCATCGCTTGAAGAATTCTCTGGTGCTCTATTTGGAATTGGTTCGACAGTCCGTTCGGGCGATAGCTCAGTTAATTGCTGACTGGCGGCTGAATACTCAGAGGCCATGACTGAGGAGGTGGCGAGTAGATGGCGATTGAGTGCTGGGCGAATCGCCGAGCTGGTTGGTGTTCTGAACAAAGCGTGATAGATGATTCGATTGCCGCGGTGAGATGACGGATTTGTTCGAATGTCTCAATTTGTATTAAGATCTAGAGATGTGTTTTGTTGTGATTGAGAGATCGAGGGATCGTGGGGAAGTGGGCGAAAGTAAGCAAAAGTGAGCGAAGTACAACAGGGCAGCTTATAATAGAGGATGGTCGTAGGAAGACTAGAAATTTTGCAATTAAAGTGACAGAGAACATTGGGATATAAACTCGAAGGTGACTCATGCATCGTAATGCTTCTGTACTAAAATTTTCATAATCTGGCACCGGAACGTACTAGTGATTTTGTATATGACGTTACCCTCTAAGGCAGAATATTGTGGCCTAAGGCAATAACTGTATCGGCCAGCTACAGTAGTAGGTAGCGCTTAGCTACAAAAGCAAGATGCCTATAAAGCAGGCCACTAATAGTATAAGCGGTATATAGTGCTTAGGGCCTTTTTTTTATATATACAAAGATACCTAACAGCCTAAAAGGCTAGGTTAAAAAAAGACAACTAGTTATTATTAAGGCACTTAAGGAAGGAAGCTGTTATTGTCGATATTATTGAATTTTGAGACTCTTTAACTATTCTAAGAAAGAGGTTCGCGACCTTGATATAAAACCTTTATCATACTAGTCCTAATTAGGACATCACGTGATATACGTAACTAGTACTGTGAGGTGGGTATAGATCTACTACTGTTACAGTTATAAGCAAGTTTTTAATTAGTTATAAACTAGTAATATATTATAAGCCTGAACACTACCTTAGCTAGAGAAGAATCAAGTATACCAAAACCACAATAAGTATAAGGCAAAGTTACAGTACTGTGCCCTGTGCCCTGTGGTAAAACATATACTCTTACCTGGGTGTAGTCAACTGACAGAAGCATTACAAACTTATGGGTCATCACAAAGCCTTATCAAGTTCGTACAGTGAGGTTATAGATTGGAGACTCATGGTGATGTCCCCCAAGACATTCGCCTGTAGTTATATGCTGAGTCCTTTGACTGCAAACGGAAGCAATGAGACTCAGATTCTTCTCAGCCCCTTTGCTCAGAAGTCCAATCTTGTGTGAGTCTCTTAAAGATGGAAAAACTGTACTTATCTATTGTACAAGCAAAGTTATATTATATCAACTCCAACTAGGGAGGGGGCGTTTCATTACCCACAATTAGAAGCTATACAATAGGCATAAGACTGAAACAACTCATAATTATTAAATCACTAGTGTTACTTGACAGTAGAATATTCCACTAATTATTTTTCAGCATTCTAAGCTATAGTAAGAATCTCTGTGACCTGGTATTGCAAAGTTGGAGTATATTGTCTTCTAGCTCTTTACCAATATTTTCTCTAGCTTGTTGGAAGTAGAATGTCCAATTCATTGATATATATGAGAGGAGAGGGTGATCTTAGACAAGCCCAACAGCTGTGGATGTGCTTTATTCATAGTGAGCAGAACATTTAGATTTGGTATGTGCTCAGTATTCATTTTATTCTTCAAACTTCACCCCTATAACTACAAAGTCTTTGACTGCCTTTGAGAATTTAGGAAGTACCTCCTGAAACTACTTATCTATACCCCCTCCTCCTTCCTTAACTGTATTCTGTATATTTCCTATTAGTAGTGTCTATCAAAGGAGGATATAATAATAGTATACCTGGAACTCTCTGACTATAGCCCAGACTGCTTGATCAGCAGAGGGCACAGGCTGATAGACCCAACCTACATATATAATATATAGGGGGGGGGGGGGGGGCTGTGCCTGCTGCTAGTAAGCAGTAGTAGTAATTAGGCACTAGACAGTAGAATATGAACATATAATCAGCTCTTCAATGTAGACATCTATCTAAAAAAAAAGATAAATCCTCTCTCTAAAGGAGAAGGGAGGAAGGAGGAAGGAAGGGGTTAGATCTAACTTACCCTGTATTAAGATTATATATATTGTAGAAGAGAAGGAGAGAGGAGAGAGGGAGGTTTTCTTAAGAGGAGAGAAGAGACAATATAAGGTGATAGATCACTATCTAGAGGTAAAGAGAAGTACAGGTTAAGAAGATATATTGAAAGGTGAGAATCACATAGAGGCCCCGGTAGGCTTCTGGATACACACCCTCCAAGTGGCATTATAAAGGTCAGTGCCCCCCTTCAGCAGCAGCCTAGTGACAGCCTTGTGCTATACACAGTAGCTTATGATAGTAGCATCTGATCAGACTTCTCATCCTTAGTATTGAGGTCAGCACCTCTCTCTAGTAGTAGCTTGATGATAGCCTTGTGCCTGTGCTCAGCAGCCCACAACAGCAGTACCTAACCAGACTCCTTATCTTTAGTCTCAAAATCAGTACCTCTCTCTAGCAGTAGCTTGATAACAGCCTTATGCCTATACTCAGCAACCCACAACAGTGGCGTCTGACCAGTGGAGAGCAAGTGGAGATAGTCAATCAAACTTAGTAACCTCAACCCCACTAGAAGCCAACTCCCCCCTCACCACTTGCACAGAATGGCCCTTTGCACAGGACCTTGGGAATATTGAATATGCTCAGAAGATGACTTCCTAAATACAAAGAATTATTGGATAAGGATACTGTTCTGAGATATCTAAAAGAGAAAGAGTAGAGGGCATTGCTAGTGGAAGTTAAAGTAGATCAAAGGCCTTGTTATAGTTGTGTAGGGTAGATTATCTATCCTCTTTCTTAAAGACACTAGTGTGTATATATATATTCTTATCCTCTTAGGAAAGGAGTTCCACTAATGGCAAGGATAAAAGTGAAATGAAATTTTTGGCTTCTTGTGCACAATAGCCAAGTGTAACATCAGGTACATCTATGGGGTATCCTCAGAGGCCTGGCTTCAGTATTGTGGGTTATTATTAATAGGAATACAAGAGTAGGAACAAGAGTGATAGAAGTATGGCTATGTTACTCAGAATGTATTGACTACAAAATGATTGTCTTTGAGTACAAAGCTTTATATATAAGAATTTACTATGCTCTTATAGACCTTTGTACTATATACCTGAATTGGATTATACTAGATTACTATAATCCCCTCTAATTTTATGGATTATACTAGATCACTCATGATCTATTACAATCCCCTGTATAGGGCTAGTTGTCCTTTCTAGCTTTAGCTAGTGGGTATTATGTACTAGTCTCTTTGTTATTCAGCTGTCTCTTGTATTCTAGCCCTTAGGTTATAATACTATCCCCCTTTTAGCTAGATTATTCTAATTACTTAAAACTAAGCTTAAGACCCTATTAGTAGTTAGTATAGCCTTTTCTTCTTCTTATTATACTACTTATAAGGTCTAGAAAATATAAAGAGTACCTAGATCTTATACTACTTATTAAGTCTATTGGACCTAGTAGTTTGCAAATGTCTAGTTGTTCAAATTACAAAAAATATACCTATTCTTACTATAGTGGAGCAAGGGAGAGGGGCTTAGAGAAGGAATAGCGGGGCCAGGAATAGGAGTAATTTATGTGTGGATATATGCCTTTGGGAGTATAGAGGGAGCCGTTAGGTAGAGGTATGCGATGGGCGGCAGCGGCGGAGCGCTCAGGAGAGAATGGGTGACAGAGAGACTATTGCTGTGCTTGGTTATATATTATAAGGGGGGAGGCCCCGAAATGTTATAGTCCGCGAGTACCTTTTGTACTAGTCTTAGTATTTAGTAACACGAACGCTAGTCTAGGCTAGCCGTACTACATAGTTTATAACTAATAAAGTACGTTAAAAGGGAAGAAAAAAAAAACAAAAAAAAAAAAAACGTCGAAAGGCCACGGGCCTCAAAATGAGCGACTCCTATATACGCCGCCTTGCTGCTGCCGAGGACCTCACACATTGGCGCGCAAAGAAGTGTCTAGAGCTCATAGAAGATATAGCTGCTAAAAGACTGCTTTGGTGCTGTTGTTGGGCGTATTGGAAGACTGAGATATGACGCAAATATATATAGAATAACGAATGTTCTGTAGAGCGGGGTAAAAAAGGGGAGATCATCTGGGTTTGGGGTCACTCGAGCGACAAATGGAAACCTATACACGTCGAAACCTATAAGAAAGGCAAAGGTATGCGTGTTATAGTCTCTGCGGCCTTTTAGGGACATAGAGAGTGGTCTGATCTCTTGATTTTAGAGCGTGACTTCGAGTCTAAGAAGCATGGGTACTCTGCGAACTCCTACCTTACACTTCTCGAGGATTTAGTCCTTCTAAACTATTACTGACGACCTTATATTTATGCAAGACAATGCCCCGATATATACGGCTAGAAAGGTTATAGCTTGGTTCTACCCACCTGCTTTTATTATGTATAAGTATTATCCCCTGAAGATGACACTGCTCGGTAGAGGCAGTTCGCTTCCATGGGGATGTGACGTATACCTGACTCGAGGATCGCAGAGCCGGCGATACTGGGGCTATTGTATCGCAAGAGAGTGAGCCTTTAAAAGAGGAGGGTGAGAGATTCTTAGGGGGGGGGGGCGGAGATGGATAAGCAAGGTATAAGGGGAGAAGAAGGTTACGTCAAGGAAATTGTATTTGTGTAAAGGTTAAGGGAAGGAATAGAAGGGGAAAGAGGTGGCTGTTTTGTATTGTTTGAGCGTGGATTACATATATTGGAGCTGTTCTGTATTGATTAAGTACGACATTTTGCAAATAAGAACTGAACTAAACTGAGAAAATTTAGAATGAAACTGGATTTTCTAGATCTTGTGTTGGAAGGGTCCTCTATATTTAGCTAGAATTAATAAACCCTCTAAAGGGAGGAATTATCGAATCCTACCTATAATATATATTAGTATTAAACAGTAGAATTTATATACTTGGCTATTTTAGTGACCTCAAGGGTGCACAAGCCGACAATCGTGCTACGGGAGACGAATGATGAAGGTTAAGAGCAGTATCATGATAAGATTGATAGGAGCTAAGAAAACTACAGGCGCTGAGATGTGGAAGCAGATGCTTAGCAAATTTCTCTAACTGTAAAAGGCAGGCAAGGAGCCTTACGAACCCGGTCAAGAGATATATTGTTTCGTGCGAGCCTTTAGCGGCTTAGGTTTATAATTAACTTCCTTTGGCCTTTTGACAGCGACAGCGTGGTGTGTTCAGGCCCGAGTCTTCCTTTGACTATACGTATTCAAGTTAACATTTTCCCTAGGCTCTGTAACAGTTGCTACTCACAGCTGCTGTGACTTAAGTGGAACCAAGGTTCCTTAGATAATTACAGTAGAGTTATTAGGTATGTTTCAGTATCAGGCGAAGTATATCTATTATCTGTCCAGGACTCTCTGAGTAATTAGTCTATTAGTCCTGCTTTATCGTTATAGGCATCGTAGTTATAGCCGTCTAGTGGACCTAAAGAGACAAGAATCAAGGAATCGGTCAGTTGCTGTGTAGATGTTATAATATCTAACGAAGTTTGTATATTGCCTCTATTCGTGTATGCCTATAGCGTATCTTTCCTTTCAGTTGCCCACTTGTAACTAATGTCTTGAGCATTCCTTATGTGCTTGTATACGCTCTGGAAGTTCTGAAGTAAAGCGCAAGGAGTATCGTAGTTCAAGAGATATAGATAGTATTTGATAGTATCCCTAGCTCTACCAGTTGTAGCTTCATTAGGAGCTGCTCTATCGGCTGCCAGTTGTGACGGTCCAGGAGTCTGAAGTACATGATAGCCGTAGTATTCGATAAGCCTGCAATTGAATACAACTATGAGCGCCTGTGTTTTACCGTAGAAATCGTTATCAGACTTGTTCATATATATATAGGCACCACATGCTCCCTCTATCATAATTGATCTATCAAAGGCACTATTTTATTAGTAACTACTTAGATCTAGTAGTATTTCTTGAAGTAATATGTCACGTAACGTGGGATAGTTGTACCAATAGAGTGAACTTCTGCTAAGGCATTCAAGTGAGCGTAGTATATTGATAAATGAAACGCATATTTCGGGTATCTAGCCAGGAGTATAGAAGCTTAGTGCACACAAGACCTCTATTTAGTTGGCCGTTTCTCTCCGATTCAATATCGTTTTCTTACCCCCTTTCCACTGTAATGATCCGTCATTCAACGACATTTCGCACATGGAATTATTGCAAATTCAAATCCGGCACCCAGAAAACAACATCTTTATCTCCGGTCGCAAACATGTTATACTTCGGATTAAAGGCCATCACCCCCGTATCACCCTTATAATCTAACTCCATGACCGGCCTCAACAACTTATCTTGCGCAGTAGCAAGCGTATCCCAAACCAGCACATTCTCTCTTCTCGTTCCACTAATCACGTATCTTCCATCCGGTGTGAAAGTGACATCGCCTGTGCTAGGATATAGGAAGTCACTAGATTGCGGATCAACATGATCTGGGTTATGATCTCCGACTCCGAGGCGCCGAACACCACCTCGGTCGCGCCGGAGAACGGTTTTGAGATCCCCAGAGAAGGCGTCGAGGAGAAGGTGCGATAGTCCCGTGGTGCCGAGTAGGAGGTGCTTCCCATCGTTGGAGAACTCGAGTTTATTCCAGCCTTTGCTGTTTGTTCCTCCTACCATTTCTTGTAGGTAGGGTAGAGTATCAAAAGTCCCGAATGGTTCTCTATCGAAATTGCGGAAGTCGTAAAGGAGGATGGATTGTGCCGTTGGCGAGGCGACAGCAAAGACGTTTCCAGAAGGATCCCAGGCTGCGAGATAAGCACCGTTCAAGAGTAGTTTGCCGCAAGCATTCTTGGTGCCAGCATCCCAAATTCGGACAGTGTTGTCCTCGCTGCAGGAAAGGAAGTTGTCCTGGCCAGGATGCAACGAGAGGCACGTGACATTTTGCTCATGCCCTTCGAAGTAGCGTATGTAGGTGTTGTCGTGAGTTGAAAGGTATCGGATTGTGTCTGTATACTCATAAATTATATGAAGAGCTTAGTGAAAGCATCACTTACGATTTAACTTTGTGCTTGAATGAATGATACAAAGTCCCGAATCCTTGTTCCTGTGTGTAAACATTGCATGAGAGACACCATACTTTTGACTTAAGCATGTTTTATGATGTTTGCCTTTATGGACATCATATAACTGCATGCTATTATCGCTCTCGCAGGTGAGAAGAAAATCGCCTTCATCACTGAAGTCTAGAGAAAGAATTGACGCTTGGAATGATTGTGGTTTGCCATGCCCAATAGAGGGTAACTCTCTTGCAAAGCGCTAATTCTA
Source organism: Tricladium varicosporioides (assembly GCA_021365295.1). Taxonomy (NCBI): domain Eukaryota; kingdom Fungi; phylum Ascomycota; class Leotiomycetes; order Helotiales; family Tricladiaceae; genus Tricladium; species Tricladium varicosporioides. The sequence goes on along the minus strand of JAJTIW010000009.1, from coordinate 769,383 downwards.
TCAGTATTTGATCATCCATTAAGAGAAGACAACACACCTTTGTAGGTCTAAATATTGAGATCATGTCCGTAACCTTCGCAGTGGTTGGAATAGATGGTATTCCTGCCCCAAGCTTGCCGTTGGGCAAGGGAGAGTCAATCACCATTGGTGTCGCCATTTTGAGAGGTCAGTTCAAGATGATGTTTTATATCGCTTAAGTCACCTATTTTGATCGTGTTGAGATACAAAATACATCATTGATAGATGCTAAGAGATCCTTAGCAAGCAGAGGAGTGAATATATCGCCATCACGTGGCACCAAAATCTCAGCCGCCGGCTTCGGCAAATGTAGACCCGCAACAGCTCACCGACGACATGGATTGCACCCTGCATTAGCTGGTGCTCACACTTCCAGTAAGCAAAAATATTACTGTGCTTCGGGAACTCGAACCTCTATTGATTTCTAAATCTCCCCTCTTCTTTTTCTTTCTTTACTTCGGATCTACCGCGCTATTGAATTTGCGTATCAGCAAGCTACGGATATTTCAGGAACTGTTCAACCCAAACTGGCGCGGTAATAACTACAGGACCCCTTCTGCCCTCAGAGGGGGGTGTAAAGTCTCGAAATGGCGACAACTTTAGGGTAAGTTGTCGCATTAACCGGGAATTTATAGTTACTGATGATTATAGAGCATTCATTGCCGGAGGGATAGCAGCATGTGGCGCCGTAACAGCTACACATCCATTCGAAACTGTCAAAATCCGGTTTGTTCCCCCCAAGCTTCCCCATTTTCGCATAGTCTATCTAACAACTCACCCACAGTATGCAATTGCAAGGTGAGCTTCAAGAGAAAGGTCTACAGCCACGCTTATACCGCGGACCTATACACGGTGTCTCAGTCATCGTACGAAATGAGGGAATTGGCGGTATCTATCGCGGAATCGGCGCAGCGTATATCTACCAGATGATTCTCAATGGGTGCCGGCTTGGCTTTTACGAACCGATTCGAGGAACGATCACAACCGCGATCTTTGACGATGCAAAAACACAGAGCTTGGGGGTTAATATCTTTGCGGGTGCGACGAGTGGTATACTAGGTGCTGCGGCGGGTAGCCCTTTTTTCTTGGTTAAGACAAGGTTGCAGAGTTTCTCACCGTTTGCACCGGTGGGGACACAGCATGCGTATAAGAATGCGGTGGATGGTATGAGGCAGATCCATAAAGGAGAAGGAATAAATGGTCTTTACAGAGGGGTAGGCGCAGCGATGGTAAGAACGGGTTTTGGTAGTTCAGTGCAGTTACCGACATACTTCTTCGCCAAAAGAAGGTTAATTAAGCACTTAGGAATGGAGGAAGGGCCTGCGCTTCACTTGGCAAGTAGTACTGCAAGTGGATTTGTGGTCTGTTGCGTTATGCATCCACCAGGTGAGATATTGTCTGAAGCAGCTTCTGGATTTGACTAATTGGCCTAGATACGATCATGTCTCGAATGTACAATCAGAACGGAAACCTTTACAAAGGCGTCTTCGATTGTCTTGGAAAGACAGTCAAGACCGAAGGTCTGCTCGCCATATACAAGGGTTTCTTGCCCCATCTGGCGAGAATTTTGCCTCATACTATCTTGACACTCAGCTTGGCAGAGCAGACTAACAAGCTCATGCGCAAGTTTGAGGATAAGATACTTCCAACAAATATCAAAGATCAGGTCTAGATCATGCTAGACCTGCATTTCTTTGATAGTTTCTTCACGATATTGTATATACCTGCATCTAGGAGTCGGAGTCCTTTCATGGATCTAATAGAGCGGAGGAGATGATGGCTCGAGGACTTGTATCAAATTCTCAAAAGTCGGCGTTTAGCCATTTATAGATCTCGAGCAGCCATAGCAAAGAACACCATAATGAGCATCCTCTGTTGGTTTCTTGTCCGAGTTTTGGTCACCTCCCCAACCGTAGATCCCATCTGTACCATCTGCAATTGGGAGGCCACAAAGTCCACAGGCAACTGTCTCATCATTTGGCACCGGCTGGAGCTTACTAGATGTCCTTACCACATTTGCGACAATGCTCGGATAATTCTCCTCGACAGACTCGAAATACTGTGCCATAAGATCATCAATAGTTGTTGATTTTGAAGATGCAGATAAACTAGAAGAAGATTGTTGATAGATGACCAGGTCCGTGAGTGGGGGTGTTGTGATAGAAGAAAATATGACTATTTCCTTTTTCAAAAGATCTCTTAATGGATAATTGAACCCAACACCGTATGGAGATGGCCCATCACAAACTTGCCAGGTAAGGGAGAAGCCTCTCCCTTTAGCCGTTTCCGTCAATGCCCTTTCGGCTAGCCTTGTGGTGGAATCTCCAAACAGAATTGCATCGCAATCATTTCTCTTCGCGACATCCACTAGAATGCGTGTAAGTAAAGTAGAGGCAATATCAGACCTGGAGGTTGACGATGACATAGACCCCAGAACTTGCTGTAGCTCTTCTATCCCGGGCTTCCTATTGGCTATGATAGGTACTTCGATACCTAGCGCTTTCCAGTCAATGCCGTCGAGAAGTAGTGCATCCTCCAGTCCATGACTGGAATATGCGTGCCTAGGAAACCGGCTCTTATATTTCTCGAATCTTTCGGAAGCCTCCTTGCGATCCACTAGATCCAAGAGGAGGTCTATATGGACAACAAAGAGCTCATATGCAGCTCGGTTCATTCGATCATATTGTGTTTGAATGTGGTAGTCCAAAATATGGAGCAGGGAGGCTGAGGAGGGCCCGAACGATAGTGGCAATAATAGTTTTCGGGAAGTTTTCGTAGTAGATCCTCTTACTCGATATGTCTCCATGCGCTTCACAGTCTTCGTCGATACGTATTGGGAAAAGCAGTTCCTTGCGACAAGTAAGACTGTATATTCAAATATTATTGGAGGCACACTAACTTGCAGACTTGCTCAGAACGAATAGAGTACGTCGCACTCTCTTGATGGCATCTCTTGCAGAGGGTTTCCGATCCATTATCTGGTGATGCTTCTACTGCCGTCATGTTGCCGTTCGCAAATCAAAATTTGGTTAATTGAGGTTGTGAGTCGCTAGTTGGTAAATTTGACAAGGCTGCTTTGACTTCGCCTTGTAAGCCCGTGCGAATGGATCCCTGCCAAGAGCCCACGCTAAAATGGGAAACGTAACACCTATATGGCCAGCAGTGATCCAGATCATCAGTAATTCATAAATTCCAGTGCTTTTTGACCGGCCACATCTACGCTCTCTCCGGATCTTGCAAGCCTTTCACAGACGGATATGATATCGAAAAGTTGAATTGAACACCATTTTCACTTGCTTTCACTTGGGGGAATTAGCAAGATTCGTTTCAGCCTGCGAGGCTGTCGGCAAGATGAAGAGTTGGAATTGTGGGCTTCTAGCCCTTGGGCTGTCATTCATGACAGCCAGTGCCCTGGAGACGAAGATGGTAGGACAAATACGAGGGAACCTAGTTGAGTAAGGCTAACAGTGTCGTCAGGATCAAGAAAATCCAAATCGGCAGGTTTGCGCCGGCATGTACAGCAAAAAGGACTGGGGAGGATCCGTCGATCCCCATGTATTAGTGAAGTTCTTGAAGGAAGATGTAGAAGGCGACGCAGATCCAATTACCAGTATGGTCATTTTTGAGTGGAAGGATTATGATCTCATTGGGGTATTGCCAACACCAGAGTCTCCAAAGGTACGTAGTCACCATCAATACTTACCAACACCTGCTGACGCAAATTAGAAGGAATACATCTGCGACTCCGAGAATATCAAAAACAACTTCTGTAATAGCAACCAAACAGGAGAATTTATATTGCAACCGAATGCAACGGATCTCTCGAAGAGTTTGATTTTTACGCAGGCCGTGCACTTGAAGGATCCCGGACTCCCGATAAACTATGGTATAAAGAAGACAGGATATTACTGTGTTGGAACAACGGCTTTTTCTCCAGAGGGTGTACAATATACAGCATCAGTCGAATTCCGAAATGCTTTCGGCGAGCTTCCTGCGTCTGAAATCGCAAAGCTTCCATTTTATGGGGGTATCACGATAGTCTATGCGGTAATTGGAGTGTACGTCATGTGGAATCTTCTAAGTAGAGGAGTGCTAATTCTCGTAGTTTCTGGGGATTTTTGTATGCTCAACATCGACAGGACATCTGTAAGTTACCCTATGATCGCTCTAGTCTCCATGTGCCAAAAGCTGATAGCATTTCAAGTACCTGTTCAGAATTACATCACAGCCATCATCATATTCTTGATCGTGGAAATGTTGATGACTTGGGGGTTTTATGGTAATGTATCTCTATTAAGTTACAAGAATCGTTACTGATAAGTGTAGACTATCTCAACCGAAATGGATCCAACATCGGATCAAAAGCTCTAATGATCATTGTAGCCATTTTAAACGCTGGCCGAAATTCATTTTCTTTCTTCCTTCTTCTCATTGTCTGCATGGGCTACGGTGTAGTTAAGCCTAGTTTGGGAAAGACGATGGTCTATGTTCGTTATTTGGCAGGTGGTCATTTCGTCTTTGGCTTAATTTACGCCATTGCTAGTTTGACAATCTCCCCTGAGCATGCAGGTATGTTGAATCATATATTACTTCGTACAAATGTTAATTTATTTAGGCCCGCTCGTCCTATTCGTCATTCTCCCATTGGCAGGTACTTTGACAGCATTCTATGTTTGGACCTTGAACTCCTTGAATGCTACCATGAAAGACTTGAATGAACGAAAGCAAACTACCAAAGCCTTGATGTATCGCAAGCTTTGGTGGTGTATACTTGGCTCAATTATGGTCATTTTCGGCTTCTTTTTCTTCAATTCCTTCACTTTCGCCTCGACATCAGATCCAAACTTTGTGCCATTTCACTGGAAATCAAGGTGGTTTATCCTTGATGGCTGGTTGAACCTTGTGTATCTTGCGGACGTCGTCTTTGTAGCATACGTATGGAGGCCGACTGCAAACAACAGAAGGTTTGCAATGAGTGACGAGTTGGCTCAGGATGACGAAGGATTCGAGATTGCAGACTTTGGCGCCGAAGACGACGAAGATGATGATTTGGAAAATGCTGGTGCACACCGGGGAACGAGAAATGAGTCGGGCCAGGAAGGACCCCGATACGATCCCGCACCGGGAGCCAAGGTTACCAAAGCTCCTGCAGGTGCCAGCACGGCAAAAGACATCCCGAGAGATAGTCTTGATGGTGATACGATATTCGCTGTTGGAGAAGATAATGACAGGTGGTCGGATGAAGGTAGTGATGACGAGGAGCGGGGAAAGCTTGTAGGTGGGAAGGATGACTGAATTTGATATAATCTAGGCGTTTATGGTTGTAATAATAGAGGCAGGCTAGATAGCATTTTGGATTCCAGTTGTACTCATTACGGGAGGCGCTTTTTCTGCACGATGATGTATCAAATTCACAGTTGTTACCAGGTTGAAAGCCTCAGGGTCTTGGCAACGTAGAATGCCACATAGTTGACGTTCTAAGCATGCATCCTTTCTTGCCCAAGCTAGGTGAGAAGATAGATGTCCAAAAGAAAGTATTTGTGCAGTATCATCCTGCCAAGGCAAAGACGTCAAATGCTTTCAAAAGCACGAAAACAAACCTCACCCCGAACATGAAGCCAGAAAAGGTAATAAACATGCGAATATCTTATCTTTTGCAATCACATTTCAATCAACGAGGCTGAATCATCTGAATGTTCTAGAGTATGTTCCCTTCTCGCCAAGGTAAATATATTGTTCTAGCCTCCCATCTGCAGAAACTGCACTGAAATGTGGTATCAAGTCAGGTTGAACTGCACTCTTCCCCGGTCAAAGCAAAACCATCCATGCAATTTCGGCCGCCATGCATAAGATTTATGACAAAGTTCACCGCTATCCAAACCGAACATATCATTTGCTCACTTGCAAAGCTCTCGTGATTATAGAATCGTGATGTTCCTGTGATCGGGAAATTCCCACCGGGAAGACCAATCCCGAGCAACCAATACCCGGAAGCCTCCCCGCCATTGAACAGCTGCATCAAGGTTCCTCGACATCAGAAGTAGTCATTTTCACCAGCCATGTCATCTCTACCAAAGAGCCAAGCATCCACGCCCTTCAACGCAACGAGTTTTCCTCGCTGGCACCAACTTCTCAGCGCCTACTCAAAGATCAGCGGTCAAACACCTCTTTCCCTATTGGCTGCCGATGTCGCGGCCGCGGTTTCTCCCGAGCAGTTCTTGCCCCTCCATCTCAGCCGGGGCAGAGTAAGATCTGGCCCTGCTTGGTTCGGCTTCCTGTGATTATGGTTGGCTAGCTAGAGATGGCATTATGAATTCATAAGTATACCGCTCTCCCCCGCCTTTTTCCCTTTTGTTGTTTTGTTAAATCCCTTCAGTTGCAAGTAATTGCAAATCGCAAATTCTTTTTTCCTTCCCACCTGCCTGTATCTCGGCTTGGGTCTTATCCGTGAATTGGCTCGGTCGGATAAAGAATTTTGCATCCTCGCCGTCTTGGCCCCTCTCCTATCTGGACTCTCTCTCAAGTCACCTGTTGAAATCCTGCAAGGTACACAAAACAGCCCACTATCAAAAAAAATGAATTGCCCCTCTCGTACTGAGGAACCGGAGGGAACGGGCTTCAATCAGAACCCTAGTTCGTTGGCTGCAGATCTGACTACCAGAAATGACCTCAATGGTATTGCCAATGCGAGAGAATTGAGGAGGATATCAAGCAGTGAGATTCACACTATGGAAGAGCAAGAACCAGATGGTACTTTGCCGAATGAGAAGAAGGTAGCTGGAGGGGAGAAGGAGGGTGCGTGGAGGAGCACCAGTGGGGAGAGTGGCCAGGATGTAGTGGCTGGTGATGGGGCTGATGGTGGTGCTGGTGCGGGAGGTAGCAAGGCGTTTGCTACTCTCATGAGAGCTCGCAATGCGATTATGACATTTGCGAAATTCATAGGCCCTGGATTTATGGTGAGTTCAATTCTGAGTTCCATGTCAACATTCAATGACTCAGCATTTTAGATTGCTGTGGCATATATCGATCCGGGTAACTATGCTACTGATGTTGCGGCTGGTGCAACATACAGATTCAAGCTTCTATTCATTGTATTAATGTCCAATATTTTTGCGATCTTCCTACAAAGCTTATGTATTAAGTTGGGAAGCGTGAGTGGGCTCAATTTGGCTGAAGCTTGTCGAGCGTTCCTCCCGAAATGGTTGAACATCTTCTTGTACCTCATGGCTGAAGGCGCAGTAGGTTAAATTGATTCTAGTCTTGGGATAATTTGCTGATGTTGGCAATAGATTATCGCAACCGATATCGCTGAAGTCATTGGAACTGCAATTGCAATCAATCTTTTGATCCCTCAAATTCCATTGGTTGCTGGATGCGCGTTGTCTATCGTCGATGTGCTTCTTATTTTACTTTTCTACAAGCCGAATGGGAGTATGAAAGGTCTCCGGGCTTTCGAGGTATTTGTCATGGCACTCGTGTTGGGTGTTGTAATTTGCTTCTGTATTCAATTGAGCTTGATCGAGGATACTTCTGTGGGAGAAGTCTTCAGAGGGTATCTTCCGTCATCTGCCATTGTGCAATCTCAAGGGTATGTCCGACCTCCTAGGGTTAAAAATAGGCTTAGCTAACTTAAAGGAGTCTATATCAAGCATGTGGTATCCTTGGTGCTACCGTTATGCCTCATAGTCTCTACCTAGGAAGTGGAATAGTCCAACCACGACTCCTCGAATACGATATTAAACATGGTCTCGCCAATCCCTCCAGCCGATCTGACTCGGTCGATAAACAACCGTACTTTCCCTCTCTATCTGCAATAAACTTCTGCTTGAAATACTCCATCGCGGAACTAGCAGTCGCGCTCTTCACATTTGCTCTTTTCGTCAACAGCGCTATCCTCATCACAGCCGGCGCATCCCTTTACGGAAACGACGCCGCCGGAGATGCCGATCTTTTCGGCATACACAAACTTCTATCCTCTAGCATTGCACCTGCAGCAGGAACCATCTTCGCCCTCGCGCTCCTCCTCTCTGGCATAAGTGCTGGTATTGTTTGCACAATTGCAGGCCAGATGGTCTCCGAAGGCGCCTTAAACTGGACCCTCGCACCCTGGCTCCGCCGTCTCATCACACGAAGCATAAGTATTACACCAAGTATCATCATCGCAGGTGCAGTCGGCCGCTCAGGTCTAAACGCTGCTTTGAACGGTAGCCAGGTCGCTCTTTCGGTTGTGCTACCTTTCGTTTCGGCCCCGTTGATTTACTTCACGTGTAGGAATAAATACATGACTGTTAGACCTCATGAGCCGGAAATGGATGATGAGGATGTGAATTATGAGGGACTGGCGGAAAGGCAGGCTGCTCAGCCAGTAACCAAAATGCGCAACAATTGGTTCGTTGCTGGTCTTGGGATCATCATCTGGTTGATTATTACAGTCATGAATGTAGCAAACTTGGTTTTGCTTGGAAAGGGTGTCTAAGTAGATGGGCTCCACTACTTGGACAATGCATGTTTCGTGGTGAGACGAATACTACGTTGGAGAAGAAATCTGCTAAACCAAAAGGCGGAATTGGATGGCTATTGGAATCGGGGTGAGACGATTTACGTAGCTTAGAGAGTGCTTAGAGCACCTTAGTGGATGGCTGGATGACTGAATGACAGATTATGCTCACCTTCTGAGATGGAGAATAGGCAATTATGACATGTTACGAAGCTAAGACTTACAGCTAGTAGAAGGGAATGAAATGATCTCATTGTTCTACAGATATTAACTTTGACAACGAGTTAACTTTCCAAGCATTATCTGTTGGCACTGAGTAATATTCCAAATTATACCTACTATCCATTCGCACTACTTCTAGTCTCGTAACGCAATTCATTAATTTATGATAGAGAGGGGATACCACATCGAGCCAACATGCAATATTAGATAATGCTAAATTGTATGCTTAACAGGAGGCTATAAAGTGTATAAACCCACCAATCCTACCACATCGTATCCAGTACTTTCTAGAATCCAACATGTATTGGCTGTAATGATGCCTTTCTAGCCCCGTTTGAGCTGCCTCTAAGGTTTAGTGCACTCAAGTGAACTAACTGAGAATGAGAGCAGTCAAAAGCTAGAGGTACTTTAAGCATCCACATGGTCAATAGCAACACTTTTTTCGTTGGTATGACTTATAGGGACACAAGCCCAAAAGGCCAACTGCAGAACCATCAAACATGCCTCCCCAGGCGTTTTATGCCTCCTCCATTTTCGTAGGAAGTCTCTGCCCGTCATGGTTCCTTCCCTCTCCGTATGGGATTTAAAAATATGAAGACAAATACAAGTAATCAGACTTTTGGTATATGAGTCTGGTAGGGAAAAGATATCCTTTAACTTCTGTTTTACCGAGTCAAATTCTGGGATTAGGTGACAGGACAGGACATACCTAAGCACCTTAGCTTTCTCTGAGGATGGCAGTGAGATCATAGAAAGAGCATTGATTCCTCAGATTAACTTTCTCTCTGATCTCGCCACTGCTTATTGGTTACTACATCTCAGCACAAGTGCTCTAGGAAGTTTATATTTACGACATATCTACAATTGTAAGTTCAATATATTCAACCAAGAACTAGTGAGAGTCATCGTGGTCTGGTATCCCGCATGATAATCACACAGAGGAAAGCATAAATTTTAGTCACGCAGAAGACCCTCTGCCTTATTTGCGTTGGGTTATTATGTTTGGTGAGCAGCTCAGTCTTTGAGTTAAACTTGAGATAGGAGAGTACGTCGACTCGAATGGAGGCTATTCTATGATCATATTAGTATATAAATTGTTGAGCCGTTGACGAGGTTATGGTTAAGTGGGGATAGGTGAAATACATGATAATGTGAGTATAGGTTGTTTTGTGAGATGCTGATTGAAGAGCCAGCGTGGGTTACCTTTGAATCCTCTACTTAATTATTCTCTTTTAATCGAATACACTGTGATGAGCATCAGAAAGCCGATACATTAGATTATGAGTCGAAGTTAGCCGCTAGAAGTTGATGATCCCTGGAATAGCCACCCCTTGCGTATTCCTGTGGAAAGCTTGGATAACTATGCTTCAGCTAATAGAGCTGTAATGCCAAGTCTTTTGAATGGCACTGATGAGCAACCTCATCTTATTCATTTGTGCTGTATAGTATTTATACATGCTTTCCCACCCCTCGCCATATTGAAATTTCGGGTTCTCTTGCATTCGTTGAATAAGTTTTTTTCTATGATTTTTATTTCTAGTAGCGGCTAGGTCATTAACAAAATGGATACCGTGCAAGCTAGGCTCGGGTGAGTAGTTTGTAATAGTTTTGCATGTGGCTTTATTTATAAAGTACTCCATTAATCCGAAGCATTGTCATTCCCGCCCCGTCGCTGCTTCTCTTTTCCAACAAGAGATCTCGTCATAGCACATAACCAAATGTCCGGGCCCTTATCCTCTTCACTGCTCCGGTGTTCCTCAACTGTTGCCTCGATCTCTTTCGCTACAGTACGATTGCTGCTAATAGTTGTTCTCCCACTCTTCCAACCATATAAGAAGACTGACGAGTTGATCGTAGACAACGAATTTGCTAAGATACTCGCAGCAGGCGGAAGATTTTCTTTAATTGCAGACACGTCTACATCCTCAATTTCGATTGGCAACTGCCAATCCTTTGGTATTATGTAGTCTGACAACTTCTGGAACTCTTCTATCCTCTCTTTATGCGTCAATTTCGACGTGCCACTTAGATCCATGAGTAGCTCCGCTCGGCGTTTCTCTGCCGGTGTCCCAATAATATCCACGATTTCCTGCATCCGTATGCCAGCTTCCCGTGTGCAAACGAGTTTCTTCGATGCGCATGCCGGCCATATACTGCTTGGAAGAAGCTGTTCTTCTGCTTCCATCTCTCGCTGCCTAGAGATCATTTTGTTATGCCAATCCTCCGGCTCAACCCTTCCATGTGACAAATCACTGGCGAAGGCGAGTAGCACAGTACAATCAACGTTCAATACGTCTGAAAAAGACTCTGCTCGATCTGCAGTTAGGCGTTCCAAAACATCAGATATCAAAGGCTCAGCAGGTATATCCTCAGATGTCTGCACAGTTACGCCAAGATTTCGTATTTTCTGTAGCAACATTCCCACCTCTTTCGCTTTTGGAATGCTCGATATTCGTGGCAATACAAGCCGTACCTTAGGATGGCGATACCTAACTCTTGTAGCACGAGAAGCCTTCATCAGAGCCTGAGCCTGTTTCAAAAGTCCTTGTGGCTCATCATCATCAAAGTCACTTTCCTCGCTGTCAGAGTCTCCTACCCAGCCAGCTTTTGCCATGTCCCAGATGACTCGCTTTTCCGTATTTGAAGACACTTTTATCCACTCTAATCCATCTTGACAGACGATATCGACCACAGCGCTGTGCGATTTGTGCCTGGTACCTGGTACAGCGACTTTTCCATTTATGGCCAAGATGTCTTTTCCAGGAATCCAGTAAAATCGACGACTCAGCGCCGTGATGCTCTTGCAGCTTTTGGCGGTCGCCCAAACAGCAGCATAAAATAAGAAATTTGAGGATCGGAGAGAATGTGCGGTTTTTGTACTTGACGTATCTGACCTGGTCGCAAGCTGTGGCACTTGAATCAGCGCTAGGGATAATGATCGGCAAAGTGTCTAATTACCTTATCTATCAACTTGATCTCTGCCTGTAACCCAGCCTTGAATGTCCGTAGTTCAACATCATTTTGTTTTTTTTTCTGCTTCAAGTGCGCTTGGAACTGTTCAAGTTCTTGGAGCAGAGTCCCACATTTTTGCTGCATGTCGGATGCCAGCTTTTGAGCATCGATCTCCGCGCCATCTCCCGTCGAACCATCCACTAGCGTAGTCGTCTCTGACAATGCTACATCTACGATATCTCCATCGAGCTTGTTTGGGTGCTCGAAACCCTCATCACCATTGTCACTCGGCATGTCGTGTGCTTGAGGATAGAAATTCGAGGGTGACTATTGGGTTTGGATTTTTAGACAGCAATGCCATATCATAAAACTGGAGGGCAAAATGTGTGGTACTTATGTATAACAGGATAGAAGAATCTCGAGGGTTTCCAAAAATCGAGTCATAATGTTGTAGGGGTGGTGAAAAGGTTGTGTTAGCAGAGCCTCAGCAAGACCCACTGTAAATGTAAGCGCGGGGAATTGCGGGGTATTCCGAAAATCAGGAATAGGAGCGAATTTTCAGAATATAAGTAGGAAGAATTTCAGATGCAGGTCGTTACGTACTTTGAGATTCATCTAGGATGAGTGTAACTTTTACGCTGTAATGCTAAAACTCCATTGGTAATTGTATTCTATCATAATCATGAGCTACGAAACCTCTATAGTTCATGGGTCATCAGGTGTACAATCTCAATTCTCTCTCATCCACAAACCTAGTGGTTATTTAGCATTCATACCCATGATTAAATTATTTATATCTTCCTAAAATCAGGAAATATAATTTCTCTGGCACCTTTGTTCATGAGCCTCCAGTGACTACTTCAACTATGGCTGGGACCTCTTTTCATCTCCTATCATGGCAGGCACATGTTCCCCAACCTTCGAGGTCATGCATTTTTCTAGCCAAGTTGCCCATTTATCACTCACAGCACCAGTCACATAAGCTTCCTGCAAACCCCTCAGGTCTTTAAATGGCCGAAGAATCTGTTCCTCCTCAAGCCAATCTGTATCACTGAGTTGGGCGAGTCTCGTCCCATCTCTCCTTCTCCATCTCCATCTCTTGTCCTCTGAACGGAGATGCCCATACATATATGGACCGATAAAATTCTCCCAGATAATACGAAGGCGTCGCAGGTTTTGAGCGCAGCGGAAGATAGGCATAAAATCTCCTAACGCTATATTCAAGTCTTGCACAGTCGATGCCACAGTTCCAGTGATCCTGAATGAAGCATAACGTATACGAGCTACAGCTTGCTCTCCCCATCTTGCCCTAATCTCGGCTACCGAATTGACTTCAGAAGGTAGGTACCTCCCGGGTTTGTAGTATGTCCTTTGTGACCTCCATGTTTTCAATCGTAGATTCCAGCCATTTTCTTCAAAGAATATAGCTTGCGCTTCTTCTCGCATGGCATGACATACCTGGCTCACGATTCTGAAATTTTGAAGACATATTACATGATGTCGGTTTGAAACCAAACGGTCGAGGCTGATATATCTTGGGCTGGAATCTTGGTCTACTACCAAGAGGAGGCGTAGGATTATAACCCGAAGCTCTATAGGAAGAGGAAGGTTTGGCATCGAACGAATAGTTTGGGAGGCCGTACTAACTAGATTGAGCAAGATTTTCTAAGAATGGGACTAGATGAGTGACTTGGAAGAATGTGATCTTGACAACTCACTTGAGATTATGACTTGTTGCCGGAACTTGAATGGAAATAAGAAATGTAGTGAAGGCAATAACGCAGTCTACAGGGCTATTCACAACAGAAAGTATAAAAATCAAATGTGTTAGCTATAACACTGCAGGAGTCGAAATTTTATTGAGCAATAATAGATACGAAGATATGTTGAAGCATGATGAGATGAAGTCAAGATCCTCGCTTGCCAGCATGTACCGCACTCCCTTGCCCACCTCGCATTTCCTCCCACCAACTCGCTCACATTTTCCCCACCACAACACCAACTTCCGCCCGGGACACAACCTCATCCCAACGATTGCGCACCCTCAAAATCCCTTCACGCTCTCACCACTTGCCACGGCCTGCCAGCACGCAGAGCATCAAAATGCCCTACCTAGAAACAGCCCAACAATGGCTCACGCAATCCACACTCCTCCTCCAAGCTCGACCTTCGACGGTATATTGTGCAAACTACCATTTAAGGAGGACGAACGATACTAATGTATAGCAGACGCGGATAACAACTAAATATACCATTCCTAATCCCTCTACCCTTTCCAAACGAGCCGCGAAATCAAAACCTCGCCCTTCACACCCCACCACCGTCTCCGACCCTTCACAACCAAGCGCGACCTTCGCAACATTAACACTTAAAACCTACGATCCAGCCTCAGGCACGACACTGAAGTATAGCACGAATAAAGCAGCGGAGGTAGGGAGATTGATACAGATTCTTGGAAGATTGGCGAGGCCTATGGCTGGGTTGGCCGTAGTGAAGGATGAGGATGTTGTTATGGGTGGGGGAGGAGAAGTAGGGAGTGGGGTTGCGACGCCGGTTGTGAAGGAGGAGGAGAAGGGGGTGAGTGGACTAAGTGCACAAGGGAAGGCCCCTGTTGGCGGGGGAGGGGGCGGGAAGGGGAAGAAGAAGAAGGGAAAGAAGTGAGGGTAATCACGTACTATAGAGACAAGGTCGAAAGTGTCATGTCTAAGCGGGGATACTGGAACTCATAGGAGTAAATTGCTCCAATTCCAAAAGGAGCAGGCAGAAAGCAAGGAATTGCATCGACTGGCGTTTGGGCGGTCGCATAAGATTATTGCAATTAGGAGGAATGAGCATTATACGAAGGAGTGTGTGAAAGTCTTAATTTGACATTTAAGGAACATTTTCATTTCTGCTCTACTATCTTCGTTATCCTACCAATTCATCACCATGATCGTATCCAGATCAGAATGCCCCAGAACGCCAAAGAAATGTATATCCTATACAATAAACCAATAAGTTTGCACCCGGCGACCGCGCCATCTATGCAACGGACCTGAGAAGAGAATATGCAATGTATCATTTACAGAAGAGCCGCCCCGAAACGCCGTGGTTACCAAATAATACAACCCAAGCGACACGTCTAAAAGTCTTCATCGAAGTTAAAGTCCCCGCCATTCTCGGCTTTAGCTTCTGTTTGGGCAGTTGTGTCCTCATGCTTCTTTTGTGTCCCGGCCATTACACCAGCCTTTTGGTAGTCACCGACACGCTTCTCGAAGAAGTTGGTCTTGCCAGCTAGAGAGATGTTCTCCATGAAGTCGAATGGGTTGGCAGACTTGTAGACCTTGTCATTGCCGAGAGCAAGGAGAAGACGATCAGCAACAAACTCGATGTATTGCTTCATGAGAGTGGAGTTCATGCCCAGGAGAGCACAAGGAAGAGCCTCTGTCAAGAACTCTTGCTCAATCTCGACAGCCTCAGTGATAACGTCTTGGACAGCTTGCTTGCTTGGGCGGTGCTTCAAGTGAGAGAAGAGTAGGCAAGCAAAATCGGTATGGAGACCCTCGTCACGCGAGATCAGCTCATTAGAGAAAGTCAGGCCAGCCATGAGACCACGCTTCTTCAGCCAGAAAATGGAAGCGAATGAACCAGAGAAGAAAATACCCTCAACAGCTGCAAATGCCACGAGTCGTTGAGCGAAAGTGGAGCTCTTGTCTTGGATCCATCGGACTGCCCAGTCGGCCTTCTTCTTAATGCAAGGAACTGAATAGAATGTTAGATATTGGGGCTAAAAGTGACGCGTTTAACTTACTAGTTTCGATAGCGTTGAAGAGATACGTCTTTTGTGCTTGCTCCTTGATATATGTATCGATGAGAAGGGAGTATGTTTCGGAGTGAATGTTCTCCATCATGATCTGGAAGCCGTAGAAGCATCGAGCCTCTGGGATCTGGACTTCACCACTGAATCGCTCGACGAGGTTCTCATTAACAATCCCGTCTGAAGCTGCGAAGAATGCAAGAACGTGGGAAATAAAGTATCTCTCGTCGTCGTTGAGGCGGTTGCTCCAGTCGTGAAGATCTTTTGACAAATCAATCTCCTCTGCAGTCCAGAAAGATGCCTCGGCCTTCTTGTACATCTGCCAGATCTATAACAGAAGTTAGTCTTTGTCTAAAGCACTTTACGCGTAGTGAACGCGTCTGAACGCGACTTACCTCATGGTACTTAATTGGGAAGAGCACGAAGCGTTGTGGGTTCTCTTGTAGCAATGGCTCGTCTGCTTCCTCAGGCTTAATCGTCGGTGCAACGACTATGGCCTTCTCTGTCTTGACTTCTTCCAAGATAGGTTTCTTGGACTCGGTGTCGACAAAGGCAGGTGCGTCGGCATTAAAAGGTATGTTCTCTTTTCCGGCAACATTGAAGTCAATCTTCTTGACTGGTGATTCCATCTTCAGACCTTCAATGGCAGATGCAGCCTATAAAAATAAAGTCAGTATGACACGCGGATGCAGACGTGGAGGTAGGATGGTGATGGTGTGGGAAGACGTACAGCCTTTGAAGGAGTAACTTGTGTGGTCATATTGATTGATTAAAGAGCTGAGAGGTGGAATCGTGTGAAGTGGAGGTCAATTGAGAAGGAATACTGGAAAGATGTTGGAGGATGAGTTGTGATGATGGGCAGAGGAGGACGCGCAGGAACTATAAGAAGATATTTTGGAGGGTCACGTGAGGCTTTAGCTTAAGCCGTCGCGTCGAGACGCGACGCGATTCTCAAGTGGCTGGGCGAGGGGCAGGAAAACAGCTGTGCAGCCGCTTGTCTGTTTTAAACCCTGCAAAAACTGGAGAGCTGGCCTTAGGACATGGGTACAATTGGCTATACTTCGAGACAGAGACATGGAGCCATGGTTTTGAGCAAATCACCAGCCCGTTCTGTGGACCTCGGGAGGACTCAATTAGACATGTTTATCAAATTCCCAGTCAACGGAAAGGGGTCCGTTTTCACTCTTATTTCCTCATCAGTTATCGAATGCTATCTTCAAAGCAACGCATTGTATTAATGTAAGGCTACTCTAGGGTTCTTGGGTATCTAAGAGATTGGAACCTGCACGACCGCTCCGGATCACTACAGAAAGCTTCAAATAAAATATATCATATCCCGTTTCCTGAATTACACGTAACATACACAATTCGCCTACCCCAGTAGCCTCGAAACCCAACATTACTAGTATCGATCACGTCTAGATCTTTCACCCGCTAGGTTCAGAACTGGTTCTTGTTGTCGGCGCATCTCTGATCGATGATGTCCTTGTTCTGGATCAGGCTGCTTCTGCTTGCTTCCGAATGAAAACCATCCATCCTTTCTGCTTTCTTGTGGTCGGACAGGTTGGGATGAAGAGCGTCCTGGTCCTGCTTCAACATATTGAGGTGGAGGACTCTCTTCCCTTACGCGTCTGTCGAATTCGTCGGGATCGGTAGGATCAATAGAAGGTGGCCTCAATCCAGACTTTCTGATGTTCCTTTTGCCCTTCTCGCGAAGAAACTTTTCTAGAACCACAGCATTTTTGGTGTTTGCTCGGAATAGGGCATCGGCGACATCGCCTAGAAAGGGGATCAACCCGATACCGAAATCGAGAATGATATTGAACATCATCTTGGCTTGCACATCTTTTGGAAGGCCTCCCTCCACCTGCTGACAGGTTCGAAGCACCATCATGGCCATGAAGCAGTCAACGGCATCTCCAATGCTAAAGAAAAAAGTTAGCCACGATTCTGAATCCGACGTTTGGCAGAACTTACACAGGTATAATACCAATCACGCTACTCCAACCGAACCTAATACCACAACAATTAAAAAGACTCATATCAAGTCTATACGCTCTACGCTTGACTTTCGTGAGAACTTTCCCATCGTGTTCAGATATTCCTGGAGGCAATGCCTTGCGTCTCTTCTTCGTCTTCCTGGTTGAAGGTGTGCCATCAAGGCGGGTTGCAGGGACGGTCTCGAAGTATGGATCCTGATATTTTTAGTAGATATTTCTATAAGACAAACATTTAGTGGTATACCTCTTTTCCAAAATTATTTTGCATCGACTCTCCCAACACCTTTTTGCTGATCATCTTTGCCAGAAAGGATGCCATTTTTGCTGTAGGGCTGCACTGTCGTACTATTGAACAGAATAATTTCTGGGAGAGCCCTTCTTTTGTAAACTCTGATGCCTGTAAATAAATTTGAACTATTCGAATTATTCAACTGTGGCGATTTCGTGGCGTTTTGGTGTCAATGGAGCTCGAGTTGCTTGACTGGTTCGCAATGCTCCGCGGCTTTCGTTTCGAAAACCGCTCGTTTGTTGAGTGTACCTATTCTTGGATCTTTCTTGTCACAAACGCTTGAACTTTACAATTGCGAAAGGGTCAAGCGGTAGGGAGGTCCTTTATGTCCATTTCATGTTTCTGAGCATGCTTTAGTGTGCGTTAAGTGTTGGCATGATTCGTCCCGTTCAGCGGCATATATCAAGTTTCACTCACTTGACCCCGGCTTTCTAGCAACGTCATCTGCCGCATAGAAAGTTTACGATGAAGCCGCCGGCGATAAGCGTAGTTGCACTGCCACAAAAGTGCACCAGCCACAAAGCCACATCTGGAAGGCACACGTCGAACCTCAAGCAGCTGTTGGCAGGAGCGCTTTCATTATTGATACAGAACCATCTCGAACCACATCCACAACGTCTAGTTCATCGCCTCGATATCAAAGCAGGGTCTATCATAAGACTGCTTCCGTTCACATTACTTTTCGCCACCCAATAAACCTCCGGAGCCACAGGAACAAGTTCGCGCCAACCGCGTTCAGCTTCGGAATCTGGGGTGACTGTGTGTCGTTCCCCCACCACCAACACCTTTGAGTCGTGGATATGCTGGTAAAAGAAAGCCAACATGACAGAGAGAAACTTGAAGCTCGAGGAATGTAAGTCATACGCAGCACAAAGGGTTGCGCAACCCTTCTGGCTCCTTTCTCCTAGCTGTTGGCAGCACCAACAGCCTTGCGTCGTCCATTGCAGAGCTAATCTAGTGATCGCTCAGGGCTCGATGATCTTTGTGTCCGTTTTATTATCAATCTGCCGGAGGATGATCTCAAAGATATTCCCCGAATATGTTTCCAAGTCGAAGAAGCGCAGTGGTACTACGAGGATTTCATTCGACCTCTAGACCCCTCCTTACCATCTATGTCCTTACGCAATTTCTGTCTAAGAATCTTCGCACACTGTCCTTTACTTTCGCCCTTTTCGCAGGGCCATCATATGCGGGCGTTTGAGGATTTTCTTGCCTACAAGACAAGGGTTCCAGTGAGAGGAGCGATTATGCTGAATGAGAATATGGACTCTGTCGTTCTAGTCAAAGGTTGGAAAAAAGGGGCCAGCTGGAGCTTCCCAAGAGGAAAGATAGCCAAGGATGAAGACGATTTGACCTGTGCCATTCGCGAAGTGTACGAGGAGACAGGGTTTGAAATTGAAGCTGCAGGCTTAGTCCCCAAGGATAGGGACGTCAAGTCCATAGAGGTCAATATGCGAGAGCAGCAGATGCGTCTTTTCGTATTCAGAAATGTACCCATGGAGACATATTTCCAACCTAGAACACGAAAAGAAATCAGCAAGATAGAATGGTGGCGCTTATCGGATCTTCCAGCTTTTAGGAAGAAAGGTCACCAGCAAGCTGAAGTGGCGCAAAACGCGAATCCGAACAAATTCTATATGGTTGCTCCATTCTTGGTGCCATTAAGAAAGTGGGTAATCGAACAGAAAAAGAAGGATGCGAAGCGTGTCACAAGCAACCAGTACTTGTCTGCTGGTGCTATGAGTTATGATGAGGGCCTAACAGAGGAGGACCAGGGAGCTGAATCAGCTGCCCAAGCATCGACGTATGAGAAGTACTCAGCTCCTGAGCTAGATACATTGGAGGGGGCTACTGCGGCTCTTAGTAGGCTGCTGAAGATTCAACCTGCAACCCAGGGTTTGCAGACTGAGGTTATCCCTCATCCCTCAACATCTACGAAGAATGAAAATTCCGGATCCGCGTTACTTGCATTGCTTCACAGCAAACCGGCAGCATCAAGTCAGCCTATCCCGGCAAATGCACCTCCCAGAACCCCATTAGATCTTATAAACAACCAGCCACCTATGCCAAAAACACCGCACCACCAAGCTCCACGCCCTCCACATTTCTCAAGCATGCCACCACCGCCTGCCTTTCAGATACAGCAACAACAGGATGAGGCTTTCACTTACCGCCAACCGAACCAGCAAACCGGCCCCTCGGTTCAAAACATGCCACATTATCCACAGAATGCTAATAGCATTCCACAACATGTTGGCCAGCAAAACATCCAAAGACCTCCAGGAAACCCAAATTCTTATCAACCGCAACATCTCATTCACCCGCAACCTCTTCCACCCCATGTCCAAAGAGCGGTCTTTACTGGAGGACCCGTGCATTCCCCCATGGTTCCCCAACCTGTTCAGCAGCTGCCTCCAACCCACTTGACATCAACAGTCTCTGTAGCAGTCAACAACCCACAATTTCCAGGGCTACATGCTCCAATGATCCCAGCTACTATCAAACAAACATCAAAACTTACCAGTCACTCGTTAGCACTCCTTAACGCCTTTAAAACACGTGATCAAGCGAGTGATGATATACCAAACCCGATCGATCTCCCTCTGAGGCGCTTCGCCGAAGCCCCTGCAACGCCTCTTCGAGCGACACCGCAGGAGCTCCCTGCTGTAGAATCCTCTCGGGCTGGCCCCATAGGACCTCCACCTATCATGGTACAGCACAATGTTACTGGTATAAACCCAAGCGCGTTGACTCCGAAGCAACCTATTAGTGATGCTCATAAATCAACGTTACTAGGCATTTTCAAAAGTCCTACTACACAGACTTCATTACTAGCCAAGCCAGTTTCTGCCACCGCTCTTCCTACAAGCAATACGCCGTCAGCAGTCGAATTGTCGGCAGTTGAGCCACTCTCGGTCAATGCATCAACCACCTCTGCACTACTAAATGACAAAAGAACTCCTGATCATATGGGCAATGGGGCGGTTCCTGTCCTCAACCCTGAGTCAACCTTACCATTTAGAGCTATGCAGATACTCTCCCGACCGACACAGCCTATCAATAAAGAAATTCTGCCAGAGCGTGAAGCAAGAGACACACAGCCCAAGCCTACTAGGAACAAGCCAACTTCACGTGAAAATCGCAACCAAAATGCGCAATCACCTGGAAAGCCATTCCAACCTCAGATCCTGAAACGGCCCCAGGCGAACTCCGGATCATCCAGAATTACTCAATCGCCCACGATGATACAGCCCAACACAGCATCAATGCCACCGCCACCTGCTATTGATCGACGACCTAATCGCCCGGAAGATCACAAGCAGAACTTACTTTCATTGTTTGGGAAAACACAGACGACAGTGGTGTCTCCAAGCCAAAGCCAAGCTTTACCAGTTATGGAAACTGCCGAGCTGCCGATGCAGGCTGCTGCAAGATCCAGAGTAGGAAGTCTTGTATCTGGAGAAGGGAACGCTTCGCGACGTGGGAGCCAGACTCCTATTTCTCCAGCAGATAAAGGCTTTTTATTAAATTATCTAGACGCTTTTGCCAATAGCCAGCGTTGATGTTAATAATATACCCATTGCTTTTTGCTACGGGAGGATCAGGAACAGAAGAAAGGTATAAAAGGAGGGCGTTTTAGGGAAGGAAGCCAAAACTATTTTGCTATGAGCCAATTGTTAAGATATCGAGTGATGGTTATGGAAACTACCCTAGCAACTTCTATTTAAAAAATTATTAGGATTAGGACAATTACATTGATATTTTGTCCAACAATAATCTAAACACTACCTATATCAGTAGTGTACGGTTGACGTAACATATTAGTGTTTTTTTTAAAAACCGTTGTATATTCCCTTTCAGGTCGCAGGTATAATCAAAAAAATTTATTAACCCAGCCTCGCAGGCAAGGCTGACAAACCTTCGGCAAAACTTACACCTCCACCTCGATACCCTTTCTCCAAGCTCCCTTCAAATCAACCAACACAAAACCATGCATCCCCCACGATTACCCTTACTGCTTCTCCATCGTGCCCCCTCCTTAACACGCAGTGCCTCCATTCGTCAAATTCCCCGAATACAACACCCTACCATCACCCGCCCTCTATCAACCACCCCTCATCCCAATCCCCCATCTCCGCCGAAAACAGGATTTGCCCATCTCACGAATCGTCGAATCTTATCACTTACCGGTCCAGATAGCACAAAGTTCCTCAATGGCGTCATAACAGTAAACATGTATCCTACAAACCCCCGCACCTACGGCTTCTACGCTGCATTTCTTAATGCGCCTGGAAGATTATTACACGATGCTTTTATATACCCGAATGGGGAGGAGGGTGATAAGAAAGGATGGCTAATTGATGTTGATGCCAACGAAGTTGAGCGATTGGGAAGGTTAATCAAGAAATACCGCTTACGAGCCAAATTCGACATTCGCATCTTAGGTGAGGATGAGGTTGCGGTTTGGGCTGTTTGGGGCGTAGATCACGGAGGATTTAGGGGAGCCGAGAAGGAGGTTGTAGGGTGTGATGATTTTAGGATTCAGGGGATGGGTAAACGGCTAGTTTTACCTTTGGGGAAGAAGCCGGATGTTGACGCTGAGGAAGCCAGTGAGGGGAGCTATAGAGTACGGAGATATTTGATGGGCGTTCCGGAAGGTCAGGATGAGTTGATTAGGGAGAGTGCTTTGGTGCAGGAGAGTAATATTGATTTTATGGGAGCGACGGACTATAAGAAAGGTTGTTATGTTGGGCAGGAGTTGACGATTAGGACGGCTCATACTGGAGTAATACGAAAGCGGATTTTGCCGGTTATGGTCTATGGAAAGGATGAGGAGATGCCGAAAAAATTAACATATGACCCGAAGAAATCTTATGGCGTCGAGAGTATTCCGAAGGAAGTAAGTATCGGGAGGGTCGAGAAGAGAGGGAGAAGTGCGGGGAAATGGCTTAGTGGTGTGGGGAATATTGGGTTGGCGCTTTGTAGGCTGGAGACTATGACCAGTGTACCAGTGACTACAGGAGAGGTTGGGACTTATCAGGAGGGAGATGAATTCAAGGTGGAATGGGAACCGGAAGGAGGAAATTCGGAGTTGGTTAAGATTAAAGCATTTGTGCCTCCTTGGCTTCTAAAGAAGCAGCTGCAGTTGCTCGAAGAACAGAAGAAGCGGCGGAATCAATGATGGGTTCTTGGTAGATGATTGTAATTTATGAAGATATGATATGTACACCACCATGTAATTAAAACTCTACTACGCTTGCCTGCCATCTTCTTCATGTTAATTTTGACATCGATAGTTAGCAACTCATGTGCATTCCCCAACGCCATGCTAAAATCAAATTGGTATCTTTTAAAGTTCTTAGGTCCTCTCGTAATTATTTTGCAATGTCAGACTCTTGCTGCCGGATCTGCTCCTCTAACCTCTGCTTTTCTGCAGCTTTAAGTCGAGCCATAGTTGCTGAGAAGTCGCTCTTTGGCGTATTTGGAGAGAAGGAGAATTTGGGAGATGCTGAAGACTTATCGTCAGCTTTCAATCCTTTGAAGATATCAGGACGTTTGATAGGTGTGGTAGTATCTTGATCTGCCCATTTCCCACCATTTGGGGCTCCTGAGGCCACGGATGGTGAGTCATGTGAATCAAGAGGTACGAATATTCCACTCTTCCTAGCCTTCTTTTCTGCTTTTCTCTTTGCCTTTGCTTCTGTAACTTCTCGGATTCTCCGTTCTAATCTTTCCACTTCATCTTCTTCCGGCTGCTCTTGCGTAGTCGTCGTAGCTTTGGGTTCCTCTTTCGGTAGCTCTGAGGGCTTTGCCGACCTAGGCGTAGTAGGCACCGGTGATGAAGGCATATCAACCTTAATATTCTCCCCCATCATGCTCATCCTCGCCGCCCTCCTCTTCCTGCCCTCTTCAGCCAGCTTTCTCATTTCTTGCGCCATACCATTCTCATCTTCCCTTGGCCTTTTAACACCAGCTGTCACCCCTCCCCTTTCCCGCGCCTCCAAATCCTCCTTCATCTGCCTCCTCTTCCCCTCAAACAACTCATTCGCCCTCTGCCGCTGTAATTTCGCATTCCTATGATTATCATACTTCTCCTTCAATGCTGCATCACTTAGTACTTCGTTCGCAGCTTGAAACAGCTCGTATTTGTCGGGGTCGTAGTCTTTGCCTGCTTTGTCGGGATGGTATTTCAGTGCGGTTTTGCGATATGCGCGACGGAGTTCTGCACGAAAAGTTTCGGAGTCAGGACTGGGGTTGAATATCACGCCTAGGAGCTCGTAGAAATCTACATCGCTAGTTGTCCATTTCAGGAACTCGTCAGAACCCATAATTTGTAGTGTTTTTGGTCTGGACTGGAAGTGGTGGCGTTGATACAGCGATAAGGTAATGTTGTGGTTGGAGAATTTAGGAGTTCTACCGAGGAGATTGCGATGGTGAGGTCTAGCTTTGCTAGCTTTGCTGACTCAGCTGTGAACATTCATCTTCGCTTGCTTCACCCCTTGCAAAAAAAAGTACTACAAAGTTATAATAAATTCTTCATCGAATCTCCAACATTCATTTTACTCATCTAATTTGAAATCTTGAATCTTCCAATAGGTGTGATGAGTTTTCTCCCGTATATGAATCGATCCAAATTCGTAAGACACTTGATTGGTTTAATGTTATGAGGGATCGCGCATGTCATCTCAAGGAGACGGCATTTCATATCCTAATAAAATAACCCTTATTCCAAAAAGAAAGGAAAACTCTACCTCTATAGGGGCTCTTATAATGTACATGTTCCGCTCAATATCCTGAGATCATGAAAAATGAGGGCTGTCAATTCCTTGAAATAGCAATTTCCCTCTTGAAAGCTCGCTTAGGAATAAAGCAAAAAAAATATTGATATTCCAAGCCAGCTGTTATTTAACATTAGAGATATTTAAGAATAGGTCAAAATATCTAGTGATGTTTGATTACTCAGGGAAATTCTTACCGATTGTTTCTACATCATAGTTGGTTCAAATTCGAACAATTCAGGCATATATTACTCTATCGCTGCATAACTTTGCCTTATCCTTTCATATAACCGTCTTGTATACATTTAATCCTATCCCTGTTGGCACAATAGCACAATAGCATAATAGACATTCTAGCTATTTCTCGCAACCACCTTCATCTATAGTCGAGCCGAGGTTCACCTTTATCTCGAAGGCTAGGCAGTTTTTGCTCAAGTTGCGGAGTTAGAATTTGCTGGGCAATCGATATTTATTTGATTTTAAAAAGGGGGGAACTAGGGAAGGGGTTCTCAGGTGGGAAGGCTGGTTCCAGTCTCCAGATCGTCCTCCAGAAAAGGGAGACAAAATTGCTCATTTCTCTGAGACTTTTTATACACCCTCTCAATTTGATCCTCCCTAGGTCGGATGGATGCCATTTAGGTAGGAAATATTTGAGGTGGTCGATCCTGGTCACTACTACGGCCGCGCCTTCCTCTTTAGCACAACTTTTGGCGATTTATTTTGCGTTTTATCGGCTGCATGGTTTGAAACATACTTTCACATCTTCAACAAAAGATGCTCGTGGGTTGTCAAGGCAAGCACGACGAATTCCAGCAATGCCGAGACGTGCCCCGAAGGCTCAAAAGGCAGTATCGCAATCTATCACCTTCAAAATTACAAAGCCTTTAGACAAAACAGCACACCCGCCAAAAGATGCCCCTCGACCAACAGCCATTTCAGCAGTCTTCTCCCAAAGCCAGTTAGCACTCGCACTCGTCATCCAAAAGTCTCGACCCGAGGGTGTATCTACGCTAGGTATGCCTTCCCATGCTAGTATACTCTGGTTGCATGCTTATTTATTGTGCAGAATACTGCCAACAACTTCGAAAACATACCAAGAATAGCCACCCTATTTCAGAAGAAGAGCGCCGCTGCATTGATGACGTAGGGTTTTGGAAGGACCAATATTGTAAGGCCCACCAAGAGAAGAAAGTACTCGAGAACAAAATTATTGTCCTGGAAGAGGAGCGACGGCTCATGAAAGAAAGACTTGGCCAAGAGGACGGTATAGCAAACAAAGAACGGCCTTCTTCTATTCAGCAGATGCTGCCGAAGGAATATGAAATCCTAAGCTCAAATTTAAAGAAGAGACCAGCTCCTCACGATGATGAAAATCTCTTTGAGTGCCAAGAGACCACGATAACTAGATTTCCATCTCCCTCGGAGGACACAGTCCTTAAAATAAGTAGCTACGGTATGTCTACCCTCTTAGATCCCCAAATTCCAATTTTGAGACCTTGTTAGGATGATACGAGGCACGCCAATGCTAAGTTCTTCTAGTTTTACGAGTCAGCCGCCAACGCATAGCATTAAAAGAGGTAACCAAATCTCTCGACCTAACACAACTCGACGCTGCTACAAAATCTACAATTCAAACGCTTCAGATCCTCGAGGCAGCAATCCCCGAGTGCTGTCTTCCGCTTCTCCTCCTTAAGATTAGAGAAGGCGACGCCCAAGGACATACGGTCCTTCAACAATTGCTTCGACAGGTCTCCTTGGCTTACTGTTCTTGCTTTCACGCACTAGACGAGATTTGCCGCACCATTCCTGGTCGAAAGAAGCAAGATGAGCTCGTATACTATATGGTCATGTTCTTCAACAAAACCTTGAATTTACTACGAACAATCAGTACCCAGCAAGCAGAACATGAAACTAAGCAGTCTGGCCATAAGCTTCGCGGGCCATCAAAGCGTGTGAAGACTATAGAACAGAATGATGAATATGCAGTAAATAATTATATTTCTACTGCTCTGTGCGCTATCATCTCTAATCTTCATTGGAAAGTTGACAAACCAGGACACAGGGATATTCTGGAAGGAATTTTGTTCTCAATCCTTGAGCATACGGGAAGATTGCTCTCTTGCGCCATATTCAAAGAGCATGTTGCCCTTTCCAAAACTCAAGCAAATATCACAGAAGGTAAATTTACTATAGGCCCGGACACCACAAAGTTTGAGTCAAGATACGTTGTGCAAATTCTACATGCAGCGCTTGGTGGGTCACAGAACAAGGAGCAGGTAACACAAATGCTTGCTTCTGGAAAATACAGAGATGATCAGGGGAAGAAGAGAATACTGAGAGATGAAAATATGAGGTCACTGCAAGACGTCCTAGACAATGCAAAGAAGCTTGTGCAGAGTACATTGGTGAAGAGCGCAATTGGGGGCGAAGAATTTGAATCTATGAAGCTACCCGTTACTCCACCCATGGACGATATAGCTGTAGTAGAATCTGGTATTCTGATGAGAGACGTTGATAAATATGGACAGGAATGGCTGATTGATATGGTGTGGGCTTTAATTGGGTGGGATATGCTTGGGTGATGATGCGGAGATCATGATTAGAAGGAACAGGTATACTTGAGTGATATATAATGTTATTTGCAGGAGTGGATGTGATAGAATATGGTTTTAGTTTGCTTGGATTTTGCTGGGATATCGCTTTAGATCAGGAACCATAATACATAGAACGCAAGTAAAACAGACTACCACCTCGCTGAACGTAAACTTCTTTCCTTCCAGTGACCAAGTCACTGCCAATCTTTGCATCAAGCGTATGAATAATATCTTTTTGATAGCTACAATTCAGTAAGTAGCCGCCAACCTCTGCACCAAGTACTCCCCCGAGTTGATCGCTTCGTACTTCTTTGGTCCTTTCCCACCACCATATGTCCCCTCAATCGCCTCAATCATCCGATCAAAATTCGGATTACAAAAGTACGCAATGCTATATCTCGCCGGGTGCACATCCCCTTCCTCAGGGGCAGGTGGCTCCACAACTCTATGAAGAGTACTCTTTATCGTATCATTGCTCCATCGTGCCAATAAATCCCCCGCATTCACTACTACGGTTCCAGGAATCGGCGTCGCGTTCACAAATGTCCCGTTCGGACTCTTGACTTGTAGTCCCCCGCGATCATCTTGGAATAGTAGAGTGATTGATCCGTAGTCAGTGTGTTCCCCTGCCCTCACTTGTAGTTTATTATTGCTGAACACAGACTTTGGCGCAGGCGGGTAATGCAATAGTCGAAGCGTATTATCTCCAAGGTCGGTATAACTATCGAAATACCCCTGATCCAACCCCATCCCCACCGCAATTGCGCGCATAACCTCAATATGTAACTTCTTTGCTAAATCATGGAATTCCAGCATCACGTCCTTAAACACTTTCCCTTCCCCCTCATACGCGGGCCAGTTATTCGGCAAACCCTCCGCTCCCTCCCGTCCAATCTCAATACTTTCTTTTAAATCCGGAGCCTGCGCTCTACTTGCCGCTACATCTTCTTTATTTATGAGTGTAGAGACTTTCTCTCGGCCGTGTGAAACGTAGCCGCGGTTTGCTTCTGGGGTTGTCCATCCTAGAGCGTCTTTTTCGGATTGCGGACGTTCGAAGAACTTGGAGGATGTTGAAAATGTGTTGGAGAGGGTGGAGAGAGGAATCGAATGGTTTGTTAGGTAGATGAATCCCGCTGTTTGGAAACCATGGAGGATTGATTGTGCGGTGCTGATGCGCTCGGAGGGGGATCCGTGGAGGAAGAGGGAGAAGTCTACGAGCTGAAATGTGTTAATTGATTATTCTTAAGGGGGGATGAATATTGTTGCGTACAGGAATGAACAGGTTATCACTGTTAACAGCGCTAGTTTGTGGTGCCATTGTTTCTATTGTCCAACGTGTTGAGCCTCGAAAGGACAAGGGGAAGTAGCTGACAAAAGAAAGAGTTGAAGCGGAGAAGTCGACTTTATGGCAAGCCTAAGTCAATAAAGAGTTCGACTGAACCTTACGGACCAAGCCGATTTCCGCTACCAATCTAATGGCCTCACGAGAACTGTGTCGAAAAGGGAAGGTAGGGGATGGCTTGGCCAGGGGTAGATAAGGTGCGGGGCAGTGATAAGGGCGCCGCGGGGTATTCAGATTTACGACCCTGCATAACTTGAGCATCCATTTTGTCACGGGAGGCGTGACCTGAACTTCAAAGCTTTTACTCATATACATTTCTTTTTTCCTCTCTCAAGAATTCAACCTTTTTCCAGGGCTGAAGTTTAGCAAAATGGTGGACTCAAAATTTCCAATAGTAGACATTCATACTCACGTCTACCCCCCATCCTACATCACCCTCCTCAAATCCCGTTCCTCAATCCCCTACATCCGCTCTTTCCCACCCTCCACGTCTCTCCGTCTCGTCATCCTCCCAGCCGAAGATACAGAGTCAACATCTCGGGGAAGACCGGTAGGGGCAGAGTACTACGACATCAACGAGAAGATTAAGTTTATGGACACACACTCTATTGATATTTCGGTCATCTCTCTTGCGAATCCTTGGCTAGATTGGGTGGCGAAGGAAGAGGCAGCGAAGGCAGCGCAGGGGATTAATGATGAGGTTAATGAGGAATGTGGGAAGTTTCCCGGGCGATTATTTGCGTTTGGGACATTACCGTTAAGTGGGGGGAAGGAGATTATTATCACCGAAGTCGCCAGACTAAAATCTCTAAAATACATGCGAGGTATCATTCTCGGAACAACAGGACTGGGAAAGGGTCTCGATGATCCAGAACTACTACCGATCTTCCAAGCATTGCAAGATGCGAAATTACCGATTTTCCTGCATCCACACTACGGGTTGCCTAGTTCGGTCTGGGGGGAACGAGCGAATGATTATGGCCACGTGTTGCCTCTTGCTCTAGGATTTCCACTGGAGACAACGATAGCGGTTACGAGGATGATTCTTTCGGGGGTATTTGAAAAGGTTCCAGAATTACAGATGATTCTCGCTCACTCAGGGGGGACACTGCCATTTTTGGCTGGAAGAATAGAGAGCTGTATTGAGCATGACGCTCACTTAAAAGCTGAAGGGAAACTAGGGAAGGAAAGGAAAACTGTATGGGAGATATTGAAGAAGAATATCTACCTTGATGCAGTAGTTTATAGTGAAGTTGGGTTAAAGGCTGCGATACAGGCTAGTGGCGAAGACAGGATTATGTTTGGCACGGATCATCCTTTCTTTCCGCCGCTAGAGGAGGAAGGTGTGAAGTGGGCAAGTGTGGAGACGAATTATGAGGCTATCAAGGGTGCACTAGGGAGTGGGAATAAGGAGTCGAAAGGTGCTTTAGGAGGCAATGCCGTGAGAGTACTGAATTTGACGGCTTAGGATCTATTATGTAGTAGACGAGGTTCAGGTTCAGGTTCAGTATTCATAAAACTAAAAATGGGCTGAGCCAGGAAAAACCCGGAAGTACAAAGAAAGTTATTCTCCAGCCTTTTGTGCCTATTTCAGAGTAACGTCTATCCCTGCGTACCGAGACACCCGCCGTGCCGAGACGAGTTTATAGTTTAGAGGTTTTAAAAAATTTTCTTGTATATATATGAAATTATGGTTAGTATGCTATTATTCCTTAGTTATTTCTCTACATGGATTCGATTTGCATCGAGAAAATAATGCCGCTACAATTATGCTGTCGATCCTTTCGTCGACGGCATTAAAGCCTACTTCAGTTGTCCCCCCCTGCTCTTTCACGAATATTGACCTGCTTTTGAATTTCGGGGGTATAGCACGAAAATTATATCAAGAAAGAATACTGTTTACAAGCTTTGAAAATACAAAGTACAAAAAATTGTATATGCCGAATTTATCCGGACGAAGAGAATATGTATGCATGAAATGCCAAGAACTTAACGATAATTTAGCGTGTTTACAAGGGTCCGTATTATTAGCCACGTTAGTGATATTACATTATGTTACAGTATATAAATCCGCGCTATTTTCAATTCAGACAAGAATGTGGCGTTCTTCTCGAAGTTTCCATGAGCCGTATATGAGCTATTTGTTTGGTTCGCACTGCCGTGAGCTGTCACTCAACCATTCTCATCCTATCTCTATCATTGCAGTAAGTAATTGTTGAATATAGACAACAAAGATAGGCAAGGACGACTGCCGCCTTCTATGAGTCATGATAATAGGTAGCAATAGGCAGCAATAGGCAACCTTATAGATTCTAGGTCCATATATATAGCACTTCTCTCTATAGAAATAAAATCATCGCTGAAAATATCGCAACAGTAATGAGCGACGCGCCAGTGAAGCTTTTGCGGAAGCCCCTCTACTAGGAGAGCTCTCTAACGTTCGATGCTATATATCTCTACCCTCCGTCATTGTGCACATGGACAACGCTTGAATAAACAGCAAGTTGTAGTATTTTCGTTTATATAAACATAGCTGATAAGTGGGTCTTTGGACATCTTTCAACTGATCCGCAGACACTTAGAAAAATCGACTAGTAATCACAAAGGCCTTCCTTTTCATTGTGTTGTGTGCGTACACACTAGCTGTTCTTGCCACAGTACTGTATGAGACGACCAAGATTCGTTTTATATACCCTAGAACACTTATTACGTGGTCTCATATTGAACTGTTATAACCTGTCAAAATGGCCAAGCCTAGTTTCGAGTACATGAAATTGAAAACGGAATTGCAAGAAGTACGGATACTCTCGATCATGAACGGTTGTCGGTCGGCGGAAATTGAATGCACTCTTCAACATGTCTATTTGGCAGACAACTCGAACTACAAGGCTCTTTCTTACACTTGGGGAAATCCGTCGGACACCTCCTATATCAAGCTGAATGGTCAACCTTTTCTAGTTACTATAAATCTTGCAACAGCTCTTCAACATTTACGGAAAGAGATGGAAGTTGTTGAACTCTGGATCGACGCAATTTGTATAAATCAACAAGACACCGATGAAAAAAATGTGCAAGTGTGTCGGATGAAGGAAATCTACGAAAAAGCGAAGGAAGTTATCATTTGGCTAGGACCAGAATCCGATAACAGTGGATATGCAATGAATGCAATTAGCAGCATCGATCGAAGCTGGGCAAAGAGAACCTCACAGCCGGTGAAAGAACGACTTATAACAGCTCCAATGCTCGATAAACGAGCTCTGCGGGCGATAAACCAGCTGCTTTGTCGACCCTGGTGGCGTCGAGTATGGATTATCCAAGAAGCAACCTGTGGCAGTATAACCTATCTAAAGTGCGGTAACAACCAGATAGAGTTTGTAGCGGTTGTGGCAGCAGTAAACTTCATAACGCAACATGTATTAGAGCGAAGCTTACAAGATTTCAATATCCCGGATATTACACATTTTCATAGAGTTATAGCTCTAGATAAACTCAAACTCATCCGGAGCCGTTCAGAATATCGGATGGATTTTCTCTCGCTTTTGGAAGATTCACGAATGTGTGAAGCTTCAGACCCGAGGGATAAGATCTTCGCTTTATCAGGATTGTGTTGGATCAGAGGGTTCTTCTACAATTGATGCAATTGATGCAATTGAACCTTGTGCCAAGTGCTGAATATATTGGAATGATTAACTAACTAAATCTAAGGAGTGGTGTTGAGGGATGATAATCTCTCGAGCTGTTCTACGCTAAGCTACAATAGGCAAGGCGTCATCTCTTGAACTGACAGATTGGCAGTCGGCGCCCAGAAAGAAGCTGGAAGCCCGGACTACTCTATACCTGTTGATATTGCGTACACAAGATTCACAAACGCCTCAATCAAATTAGGAAGGAGTCTGAATATACTAGGACACTGTCAGGTAGGAGTACGGGACCCCAAATCTTGGTCGTCCTTCAAGCTCCTTCCTTCGACTCTTCTACCTAAGCGACCGCTACCTTCCTGGACTCCTGATTGGACAATAAATCTAGAAGCCACACCGCTCATGAAATATAAAATACTGAATGACATTTGTTCAAGCAAGGTATACAAAGCAAGTGGCGATTATCCTCCATTAGTTCAGCTGTCCGAAAATCTTCGAACCTTGTTTGTACGAGGCTCTACCTTTGATTTGATTTATAAACTCGGTGTAAATTTTACCCGTTCGTTTGAACCTTTGACAGCTCGGCTCTGGCACTCATGGGCTAAAAAAGAGCTCGGAAGTACATATCTAACAAAGGAGACAACGCATGAAGCGTTCCTCCGTACCCTTGTCGCTGACATAAGGCCCAAAAATGGTCGAATTGTGCGAGGCTTTACTGCACTATGGCCGATTCCCGAAACATCAGAAACAGAAAACTCTTTCGTTTCAAATAGCATGATCAGGCGAGCGTTTAATTCTCGAGGTTTCTTTCTTTCAGCGCAAGGGTACATGGGCGTAGCTCGTTATGATGTGATTCAAGGGGACAAAATTTGTATACTCCATGGTGGACAAACCCCCTTTATTTTGCGACAAGAAGGGCAATATCACATCTTCAAAGGTGAATGTTATCTACACGGTGTAATGGATGGAGAAGGCATGAGATATCCGAGAGTCTGGCAAGACTTCGCCCTTCACTGATAGTATGCATATAATAATAGGACAGAGATCGAAGTGGGGTTGATATTTCGCTGTGTCCGATTAAAATAACATCCGGATCGAACTAATCGTCGAACAACATCTCTCGCGATACCGAGGCGCACAGTTTGGTACAAACTAGCTCGAGTGTAAGGTAATTAGGCAGGGCAATTCGGGGGAAGATTTCAAGATATAGGTACGAAACGCTATAATCATTACACAAATATTATACGCGAAATAAATCGATGTATAGGGTATTTTGTGCGAAATCTCTCGTTTTGAGTAAGATATAGCATTTGCGTTCTTTGTTATACCTTGAATGTTTCATATCACAGAGGGATTGGAAGCCGATTATTTACAGCAGAAAGAAATAATTTAGCAATAAATCAATTTCTATCAGTCATTAGTAAGTATTTTTCGCACTTATACTGGAGAAGCATTTCATCTCTTACTGTTCTCCAACAGTTACTATAATATGTTATAGTTATTATCATTAAGATAATCATGGCCATGAGGTATTGTTGGTATATTAAGGTAATAGTCACATGGCGGAACCCAGTCATGTCGGACCACACTCGGACCTTAGTAAGCAACATGTATATAATACGGCAGTCTAGACATAGGTTCTCGGTATCTCGAATTCCACCTTACATCACTGCACTGATTATACCCATCAAGTGATACGATTATTGCCCGGTGTATAAAGCCACTGCTTGATAGCAGTGAACCCACAAGTATATTATTGCCTGAGGTATAAACTAATTTTTGAATTAATGGCTCGCTTCAGCCACATTTTCAAATACGCGTAATTACTACCGGAGTAATTTTGCACTAACCAAAAACCGTTAGTAGCCCGGAGTGAAGTATTGATCTGTATGGCGATCTTGTGTAAATTATGTGCTATAGTAGCCTACAAAGATTGATAGTGATTTTTAAATATAATTATAAAGTATTAAAGCTTAAATAAACCGTTTATTAATATTACAAGCAATAAAAGTTCGATGGTTAAATTGTAATAAAAAAATGTTTGTTTTACTATAAATATAGACTACGTACAAATTAAGCGCGGGAAGAATAATATAAATATAATTTTTTTGTAAAAAAGCTTCAAAGTACTTATAAGTAACCATACAACACGACTTATACGGAAATAGAAAAATTATTAATATACGTATCGAGTTATAAATTTTCAATGTCAAAGTACCCCTCATTCGTCTCGGCACGGCGGGTGTCTGTTGGATCCCAGATCACGTGTGGCTGCCTACTAGGCAGCTACACTCTATTGTCTATATATACACCCTTAGATAGCCACCTTTACAATGAAGTATGCTGTCATCTCCTACTGTGTCTCGCTACGCAGGGGCAGACGTTACTTCTTGCATCATCAAAGTGTGCTTTCTGAATATAACCCTCATCTAATTCGGCTAGACCATAAGGTTTTGGCGTGTTCATACTTGAGGGTCAACAGAGGAGTTTCTATGTCAGGATTTGTACACATGGAGAAGATCCCAAGTCTCGTGGACCCCCATCGTGCTGCATGTGATAAATGTGCGATAATTGTGGTTAAGCAGATGGTAGACGTTAACGGTGACTGCTTGTGCCCAAATATGTATGGCTAAGTCTTCAACTCTTTTTATCGTCCAAGGAAGCATATTTCCTACGGTATCTCCGACACAGGTCTCATGAGCAAAGGTGATGTCATAATCGTAGCCCAGAGGGATCGGGTGCTCGATTTCTACCTCTCCTTTCCTGCACATAAGAAGTTCGCGGGGCTGCTATGCTTCATGGCAAGAACCATGATATGTGTCGGAAATAACATGGATCACAAGACCAGAAGCACCTAGCGCAATCGAGACTGGTTTTGGCTCGATAGTGATTAGAGAATATTTCCTGATCATAAGTCGGAGTTCAGAAGAAAAACTAGGGAGGGTGTAGAATCCTTGTGATGAACCTAGTCCTGCCGGGGCTAGTAGTGGGGAATCGATTGCGAGAGTTCTGTCTTCACATTCCTGGCTTTCAATTGAAAAGTTTAACTTCTTTCGTAGCGATGGCGATCGGCTTGCTTTCATGGGAAGATGGTGTCTATACACAAGCCTATTGTTCATTCGCTCGAGAGCTCGCGTCTGTAATGAAACCATTGGCCCAAATCAGTATATGAGCGACAACCAAAAAGTATTTTGGGCTTACCGAATGCCCCATTTGTGTACATAGAGAGGCTGTCCAAGGAATTTCGTGAGGATGGCAAAACAGCTTAACTACTAAGGGTAACCTCTTAACTACCGTGAGTACTTATCCAAGGACATGATTTACGAAAGTTTACGAAATATTATCAAGTAGCCGTGGTGAAAATATGCTCATATGTTGTGCAGATAGTCTGTTATGAGCCACATTGCTGGCAATGAGTAGGAGCTAGTTTACACTTTCTTAATGTAGAAGCCGAAAATTTAATCGGGAGAAGCCTTAGGAAGGTAAAAAAAACGCGCTTATAGCATAATGATTTCAATGAAACTTTAGATTGATGGAGCTTGAGGCTTTTGGTTGGGAAAACATTTGAGAAATTTCTTCTTGTGCCCATCTTCATAATACTCCCTCACGCACAAATAACTGAGTTGCAGGTCGAAACGAGAAAGAGCGCTTAACATTACAAGAATCTTCGAATGCTCGAAGTTACCTAGGCCCATGACAACCTTTTAAATTTGCTCGAACCCCCATAACTTGGAGGGCCACTCAGCACACAACGAATGCAATATTTTTCGAGTTTTGTTTCATCCCATGCACTGCCATGCATTATGGGAGAAATTCCAGGGTCTGTTGCAAGATCTTTGATGTTATTATTCTGGAGTGGTGAGTCGATCAAAACGCAACCACCAACAAGCAGAAAACAGTCGCTTTGACGCCGGAGAATGAGCGGGACACAACATGCAGCAGCAACGATTACAATATCTCCTATTGCTACCCAGAAAGGGCCCCAGTTAGTGTTTAACAATGTTCTAGATTCATCTAGGTCCTTGAATTCTGTAGATTTCTCATTCGCATCTGGTTCGTGATTTCGATCAGGCTGGAAAGCGTAAGTGAAAAGTCGTGTTGATCCTTGGAGCATTTCCGCAACTGTGCTTCCTGTATAACCCCAACCAATCCGATTGATGGTTCCGATGTAGACTCCGCTCATTACTAGTATATCATTGACCGTGAAAGTAAACATAGCAAGCCGCTCTGGGTGTCTCTCAGCCATCTTGTGCCCTACACAGCTAGCATCAAACCCCACTGCGATGTAGTTCAGGAAACGAGATATCTTGTCCTGCTGATTCGTTCAGTCAGGTACCCAAGAGGGTAATTGCGATTGGTCCATGGTACGTTCTGGAGACTCCACCAAGAGTAGAGCATTCTTCTCCATACTAAGGATACTCTTCATAGTCATCGTATATACATGCTCCTTCGTTGCATTGTAATCTACCTTAACCTCGAAAACGGACGGATAACACATCCCGAGAATACCATACACTTTATCTCTTGGGTCTGTGCACTTGTTGGATCAGAGGGTTCTTCTACAATTGATGCAATTGATGCAATTGGACCTTGTGCCAGCGCTGAATATATTGGAATAACTGATTAACTAATAATAAGGAGTGGTGTTGAGAGATGGTAATCTCTCCAGCTGTTCTACGCTAAACTACAATAGGTAAGGCGTCATATCCTGAACTGACAGCACTGCTGTAATCGAAAGCTATCCATCGCATCACCGTGTAGTAACATGGCTCCTACGCTTATATAACCTGGATTCCGACCAACTTGCTTAGAACGTATTGTCTGAATCTTTCGAACGACATGATGAATCTGGAGAGCATCTTCGAATGCGGAGAAGAATCCCACTTCCGGCAAGCCCAAAATGCTGTTTCTCACTGCCTCAATGGCAGTTTCCCTTCCCTTAAACGCACTGAAATATGCGCATAGTTTATCAAGGCTAAGGCTAATTTTACCAATTAGAACTTGTACGGGTCTATCATGTATGACTTCCTGGAGTATCCAAGTTCGAGAAAACCAAGGCCTTGCGAAGAGTTTCTGGCATATCCCAATTTTCAGCATTTGTGCGCCAAGGTCACCTGGAGATTCGCCAGTGTCTTCCTCAAGATATTTGCAATATCTCAGCGCTTCGGCTGAATCTTCTTCCTCACCAAGCCACACCACAACCTGCCTGGCTTTGAGGTAGACTCTTCGCATCTGTTGCACCTGGTAATTCCGCTCAGAGATATCTTGTTGGTTGATACACAAAGCATCCACCCACAAGATACGAGGTTCTGTTAGCAAACGAAGATAGCGTAATGCAAGCTCTAGGTTCTTCGTAATGGAATGTGCTTGAGGATTGTTTCCATCCCGCAGGGGTACTGTATCACTGGGGTCACCCCAGACGTAGGATAAAGCTTCGTACTCAAAATTCTCGATTAAATTGGCACGCTTGAGCGAGACAGAAAGATCTGCTGAGAAACTGGCATTTGGTAGAAGCACGAGCAGTCGAATCTCCCAAATCTCAGGGTCCAGTTCCTGATAATTGAATGGTCCTGATGCAGCGTTACCCTCGTCCCCAACAACTCTGTCATAGAGAACATTGCTCCTAGCTCTGGATGATGAATTTTCGGACCAGCTAGTCAAAGTCTCGATATCTGAAACATAAGTTTGTGTTGATGAGCTAGCGTAACAACAGAGTAGCTTAAGAAAATTCAACATTGTACGGAACCACTATGGAAGTGAGACACAACTGTAGGGCAATATGAATTACTTACATATCAAGCGCCATCAACGGCAATCCGTGCGCCACGCTGGCAGTAGCTGCTTCAACCTGCATGTCCATTCTCATTTTGACCACTCTACATCTCGGTGGCTTCCCGAGAGGCTGCTATCACGGGCTGAAAATGCTCAAAGAGGTAAAATCCAATATTTCAATTCATCTCAATATTAAAATAACTGATATTGAGAAAATTATATTTCTATGATGAACTTTTGTTCTCTCGTAATGACAAAAACTGGAAAGTAGAGTTAAACTGTGATCGAAGCTTCAGGGTGCATAGAAATATGCATTTTATGCATTTCATTATGCAATGCACCGAAAATTACCGACCAAATCTTATTTCAACTTCATACTTTGCTTCAACATTATAATTTACACACTTTAAGTGACGCCATATTTAGCAATTTACCTTACATTTTTCTTGGCAGGTTTTCAAGCAAGCCACCAACAACCTCATTTCTTCAGGCGCCAAAAGTACACAAGACTACCACAGCTAAGACGAACCTCTTTTCGATTCATGTGATAGCATGATTGCTAGAGGCGTTTTGACCGTTTGATACAGCACTCCATTAGTCAAAGTCTACAAGACTACTTCCGAGTTCTTCTCTTCAGCATGAGATATGTCTGCACCAGCAGTACTTCTCTCTTTTCCTCTGCTCCCTTTCGAGCTTAGAGCTAAGGTATGGCAATATGCAATCGACAACATCGACTCAAGACTTGTTTGCCTTCGGCCAAAAGTGAGAGGAAATAGAATTCCGAGCATACTTCATGTTTCCAGAGATGCACGAGAGCAAGCACTAAGACGGTACCAGCGCTGTACGGCAAATGAAGTCGACCCAGCACGGTCTTTCCTGAGTGGGGAACCACTATTCTACCCAGAATATCCTACGGCCATGGTGTATAATCTATTCATTGACTATGAAAAGGATGTCCTCTATCTCAACCATGGTGACAACCTGTTATCGCCATTCAGATATAGATCCGCACGTTTACCTATGAAACTCAAAATGCTCAATAATCAAATATACAATCTTCAATGGAGCAAGGTCCGCCGGCTAGCGTTAAGTACACGGCATTCTCCAAATCCGCGGCACCAAATGAATAGAAGAGACCTTACCTGCTCCCTTTTCCTCGAAATGGCAGACGTACTTCCCAGCTTGACCGAGTGTACGTTTATTCTGGGCGACACCATGCGGACAAATGGGGACTTAGACACCTTGCAAACGGTTACGAAAGAATCAAGCAACTTACAAGTTCAATTGTTTGGAGTCCAGCCTATGATCTCTTGCACAACAGCGGAATACGCTTGGATGGAAGAACATCTCGATCTGCGACATATTGAGCTGAAATTCAAGTGTTTCGTGAAAGGAGAGACCTAGGAATTAATAGCATCTTATTTGCAAACAATACTATCTAATGAGTAAACACCAGTTATGATACATTGTTGTCAACATGCATTTATTGACTGGCAGTTCCGTCAAATCCTCAATTGTATGGTGTGTTGAACATTGGGGAAAAGCATGATGATCAGTTTCTCCAGATTAGGGAATGTGCAGAACAAAAACATCCAAGAGTCCTCCTTATTGGCATGTGACAGGATGGAAGCATCTTGAGACCGCCTTGGGCACAGCACTCCAAAAGATTGAGCGCCCCATGTGTTAAACAACATACCCCAAGGAA
This sequence comes from Tricladium varicosporioides, assembly GCA_021365295.1. Classification (NCBI taxonomy): domain Eukaryota; kingdom Fungi; phylum Ascomycota; class Leotiomycetes; order Helotiales; family Tricladiaceae; genus Tricladium; species Tricladium varicosporioides. Next base: position 729,779 of record JAJTIW010000009.1, on the reverse strand, counting down.
CGCCAGTTTTGGCGAGGTTATGAAGATGAGTTTGTAGTAGATGATATCTTTTGTCGAATTTGACGTAGAAGCCTAGCTCTTCACCCTTTTCCAAGGCCACACGGCACAGTGTCGTCTCTTGCATCACGACTACACGAGATGTAGAGCAGGCGCGAATCATTCCTAGTGTTGGTGCTCGTCCGTAACGGGCAAGTTGAGGTTCAATGGCGGCTTCCTTCCAAATCATGATCTGTAGTTCCAAGGGAAGATTCAGGAAGAGCACAAGCTGAGTCAGAGTCTTGCGTGTTGGATGTTCATTTCGGCGAGACAGGTTCTGGGAGTAGCGCTTCCTGGTTGCATAATTAGCCTCTCGATACGATATTTACCAAGTCGACGATGTTGAAGTGCCAGTCCTGCTTGTCGATAGTCGAATCCGGAATTGGAAAACTACCGATTTCCGCTTCATCTGGCTGAGGATCGGTTTTGTTATTGGTAATATTGTTGCGAGAACAGGCAGAACCAAAACATCCCAGGAAATGCTTTAGAGGATCTAGTGTGAGACGACAAGGAGGCAGAATATTCGGGCGTGTAGGGAGACCAGTAGCCCTAGAACTTATGGTTATTACTCATCTTCTTCGCAAGGGGAGAGTCTTGTGAAGCAGACTTCTGATGAGCAGTTCTGCCATGGGATTCAGGGTTGAAGAGTCTGGAATGCTTCAAAGACATATTCCAACCGATAGGACAACTGCCAACAGACTGAATGCCGCCTTCATTTCCACGTACACCCAGAGGAATGTTGTTGCTAATAGGAGCGGAAGCACGGGGAATATCAGCACCGCCAACACCAGCCTCTTGCGGCTTGTTTGATCCATTGTAAAGTTCTCCATCGGTTTGGCTTGACTGCGGGCGATAAAGCTTTCTCTGGTGTTCTGGTTACATGTTCAACAACATCGGAGGAACTCGAGCTGTTGATTGGCGTGTCGGGAGGGGTAGCTAAAAGCGTTCCACATGGTGGGTATAATGCACTACGTGGGTTCTTGCCCCCGTCAGTCTTGGGGTACTTAAATACGCTAGTTTTAGGATTGGATACAGGGTTGGGAAATTTCTCTGGTTGAAAGCAGGTAAGGAGTGAACTTCGGAGTAGTTGTATCTCAAACGGTCAGTTGTGGCCTTAGAGACGGAAGGTATGATCAAATTTACTTTTCAACTCAGGTTCCCTTGTGTCTATAAATCCAATGCCTCGGCTGGAGAAATTGTTAGGAGTGTATCTGTGCCCAGTTTCATGGTTCGCAGCCTGCGCAGGCGGACTACCCACCTTGCCTAAGAAAAGTTGAACTTGCGAAATATTATGGAGGGGCGACACTGGCAATGAAGGAAATTAAAAAATAGTCTTTGCAAAGTGTGTAGAGTTTGGTTTTGGTATGGATAGTTGAGTGGATCTGATCTCCCGATCACGGAAGGTGATAAGTTGGCCGCGCTGATGCAGAGGTGCGAATGTAACGAAAGTCGGGGTGCTGCTGAGCTAGTAAGCAAAACACTTATCCTTGGCCTCTACGCCAAATTGAGGGAGTGCAAAGCATTCACCTGCTCCATATGTGTTTGCATGGAGTTATTGGCGAGTTGACTTGTGGGGAAGGGCTGGAAGCAGGAGGTCGAAAGATGCGAGATCGTCGTTGTGCGAATGAATCTGACCCTTGAGCATACACTTGGAAAATCTATGTTACTGCCTAGGATCTCGATATTCAGTATACATTTGATTTTCTTTTCTCTTTTGTTTCCATGTCATTGGAAAAGGGAAGAATCTTAGATTAGAAATACGTCATGAGCAAGAATTTCGAGTATAAAGTATACTCTAGAACTTGCGATTCTTTCAACTAGCTACATATCTCTAAATTCCTTAATGTTTCCTCCTTCGAATGCGGCCTATTTTGCACTTAAAAACATCACTGTATTAATTCTGGACAAAGGTCCATTGGCAAACTTGGGCCACGTTATGTTCTCGTGATCTAGCGAGCTTGTATTTCGTACATACACAATATACACAAGCTAATGTATAGATCTCTTCTGAGATTTTCACGCCACTTTTCCCATGTGTGAGTTGAGCTAGTCGTTTTCCATGATCCCAGGGTAGCCTAGAAGGTATAATAATAACTAACCTTATACCTTACAGCAGGTTAGTCTGTATTCAGGGTAGAAGGAAATACTCAATCGATCTGATAGACTCATAAAAGGAATAAGGTTGCAAGGCCCCCATAACGGCCCAATTTTATGGCTCACAGACAACATATCTCTCGCCTAGAGTTATTCTATGGCCAAAAGATTGAACGAGATAGATAATTTCTTTATATTCCGTGACAAGATGGCAAAAGGCTGGAATATTGGTGAGGGTTAGTAGAGCTGATGATGGCATTTTCTGTAGTTGCAGAGGCGTTGCGGGTTCCAGACTTCCAGGTGCGTTGAGGGTAAAGTAGGAATAAGTGATATTGAATACTTGTTTTTGGAGGCATTGAACTCAAGTATACCCATGCACTAGGAAGGCCCCATATTCAATCCCCCTTCTACGGTTCCATCTCGGCAAACACCCTCCTCCGCCCCATATTCTCATTCGCCTATAAATATTTAATTAAGCAATTTTCGTTTAGCAAACAAGGGCGGGTGCGTGGCTACGCACTTCAGGACGAATTGTTTGTGGCCGAGATGGATAGTATGGTAATTTACGCCCTTGGGTCACTATGAGTGCAAGGCCAGGATAAAGAATGCGGGATCGACTAGAACGCCTTGGGTCACTAAGGAGAGTGCAAGGGGAGATGTAGTCACGACGAATCTGAAATACGATCAGTCGTGATGAACTCTTTTTGCCGTTTTGCTGTACAAACAGCCTTTCAAAGAGCTGACGGTAAGCTTTGAAATTTTAAGAGAACTATACCCTCCTTTGCGATTTTTTTTTTGGTTTTTGGATAGGTGAGGCGGGAGTACCCGCAATAACTCAACGCTTTACACGAAGCGCAGTCGATAACCTAAGAAACTCACAGCAACATCTTTACTCTCATCAAATGACCAGAAGCCATAATTACCCCCGGTATGATCACTGAGAAGCTATAGAAACTAGGAGCTAAGGTCATCACAGTAAGATGGTGATTTTCCACTACCCTGCGAGACAAATGCTCAGCTTAAAAAAAGAAATAAAGCATCCACAGTAACAAAATACTTTAAACCTGAAAATTTCATCGCTTCTATTTCCATATACCCCCACTTTCCCTGCACAAGCTCGTTATTTCAAAACTATCTACAACAACACCCCCCTCCTCGACCTACCCTATTCCTTCCTTCCCCCGCGAAACACCAAGTCTAAATGCAATTCCTCCTGCAACTTCTCAAATGTCATCACCATCTTTCCCTCGGGCGACAGCACTTTCTCTCCTGGCGACAAGCATCCGTCCTCCGACAGTGATTTCTCTGACAGCGATTCCCCTTCTGATACTGATTCGTCCAGGCTCTCCTCGCTCTCTTGCGGACAGTGAATTGAGAAATTGGGGAGGAGGTTGATGGCGAGGCGTTTGCTAAGCGGTGTGCGAGTGAGCTTTGTTGTTCGCTTGGTAGCTTTAAATGGCTTGGTGTAGCCGCCGAAACATGGACGGGTCGCGTTTACGCAGTGAGTGGATGTTCGGTATGAGGGGGCTTTTGGTTCCATTTTTGTAGGTGGGAGGTATTGTGGATTTCGGGAGTGATTTGAGTACGGTGAAAGTGCGGTTGTTGGTATAGTAAAGCCTGTTGCTTGAAGTAGGTGTTTGTGGTTTGCTGGAGCTTTCTCCAAAGGGAAAGAAGCAAAGGAAGAAAAGGGATTTAAGCCGTACGAAGATGTATGCCACCGTGGAATAAGTGCTGGGATGATGATTTTATTATGGTGAACAATAAAAGATGGATTCAAGCAAGGGTTTGTGGTAGTTATTGTCGTTCATGACGGAAGCATAAATTCTAGTGGTACTAATACCTCCGCCATAACCGCAATTTGACTCATATTACTCAAGGCAGTATTGAACACCAATAACTAATGTAGAGTTTTGAAAGATCTTCGAATTTGGAGATGTGATTTTGAACTATCCTACTAACGAAGTGAGCTCAGGGGCTCGCCAAACTTCCCCTAGCACGTGAGCTTCGAGCTGAAGTCAAACCGCAGGGATATTGTATGGAGGTAGCTTGATTAAAAAGGCGATTGAGTGTATCTCATAAACTGGCGTAAAAATACCTAGTTATGGTAATCGAAAAAGGGGTTAACTCCCGGCGGTTTTTTGAGTAATTTACATCACGTGATACATTCGAAAACTCAAAGGTGGCTGAAGTGTTGAGCCTAGTCAGAGAAACCCTTCGGATATCAAAGACGAGCCAATTCATTATTTTGAATGCGGCTTAGGTGAGTAAACGACTAAATCCATGATGCCCAATTGTAGCTGCAGACGCGATCCTCTCCCCAATCCTGTCCTGAGTATCCTGAATATTCTCCCTTCCGTCCTTCACCCTCCTTCCCGCAAACCCATTCCTCACATCCTAACACCCCCCCCCCCCCCCCCCCCCCTTCCTCCCAACTCTAATTTCGCCTTATCTATCCACAGATTAGTCCACTCATAGCTCTTCTGAACCCCCCCCCTCCTCTCCTTTCCTTTCCAGCCTACTCTACTCTCCATCATCCCTAAGGAAACAACCACTTCTCTCAAATACGGGAACATATCCTCAAGATGATGTCGGTGGTCTACAAACCGATCTATGAGAATATGCATACCAGGGCCAGTATTTCTATGACTCCTAAATACTCTCCTTGTAACACTTCGCGGTCCTACTAATATTTCAGCCTCGCACACTATTCCGGGGCACGAGCGGAGAGCGCAGTCACTAGGTAGTTTTTAATCATCGTTTGAGGCGCGAGTCGAGGCTGAATCTCTGATTGGTAAGGAATAAGGTATCGAGGTGAGGGTTGAGGTATATGGAGAGGGGTATTGTATCAGTATGTTAGAGAAAGATTAATGATCAGAATTGTGCGCGGTGATGCAGGTGAAAGGGACGGGAGGGTAGGCCTGGTTGCAGTACGGAGATTGTAGGCATGGAGTGAAGGGCTAAATTTTAGTTGGGTTTTAGGGGTAGATGCGTGAAAAGGAGAAACTCCTAGGAAAAGTTGGGTTGTGAGCTGGGAGTTAGTTGGATGGTTTTTCGGTGGCGTGGGAGTGAGTTGTTGAGAGTGAGGGGTTTATATGCGGGAATAGAATTGATAAGTGTAACTGGTTCTGTTCTGAAGGGTATGATGGCCGCTGCTAGTCTGGCTGAATTGTATAAATATATATAAATATATGTGCTAGCCGTGAATTGTGGTAGTTTCTTTTGCGTTCAGAGGAAAGAGCGTTTTAGGGAACCAAAACTATATCTAGTATTAATGTGGCATGGCCTTTCACCCTACCAGCAGTTAGTTGAGCTTAATTTAGACAGAATGGAAGCAATACTCGACAAGGTGACCTCGCTAAGATATCTATCTTCGCATGTACACTTGGAGAACGAAGACTGTTTTAAGAGTGTTTTTATTATAGTATTTTAACAGACCAAATAATTACCAAGCATAGGCTAAGCTATTTGCTCTTTGGGTATGTGACCTTGCCGAATTCCCATTCCTAACCTGGAAACGCCGCGCTTCAATGCAATGCGCTCAGTTCGGCCAGAGGAGAGTTGAATCGTTATTCAAAATGCTTTTCCCTCCATGCCATGTCGCGCCAAAAAAAACAATTCATTCATCTGATTGATTGCAACCAGGGGTATATCCACCATGCTGATCGGTTCTGTAATGCCCATCCAAAAATCAACGCTAGCCCCCGTCCAAATGCTTATTTCTAAATGCGAATCGACCGCCCACTTGTTTATTGTAATCCTGCGGAGGATCCTGAGTGCGCAGTCCTGACTGATGCACCAGAGTACGACAATCTCGAAGATCCTTCGCCACCATTATCGTTGCGCGTGCTTGATGTGCTTGAGTATGCATCCTCAATTGCACCATCCAAAGGTGTAAGTTCCTCATAGTCTGGGATTGGCTCGCCCTCGTAGAGCTCGGCGTTTCCGTATGCAGGCGGACTAGCAGGAACATTCTCATAAAGAGGTGGTTGTTCCTCATCCCAAGAAATTCCCAAACCTGCTCTCTCTGTAACCGTAATATTGAAGTGCATGCGCAGAACTCTTGCTGCACCGGTGGGTGTTACTTGTGTTGGTTTCTTAATTGGCGCGAATTCTTCAGCGACAATCATTTCCACCACCAAAACATGTGAGACCTCGGTTCCATCTTCGGCTTTTGTGTCGCAAACAGGGTGAGAATCAGGTCGGATGCTGAAAGGAAATTCCAGCTCGATCGTTCCGTCTGGAGATGAGTAATCTGCCTTCCAACCTGACTTGATCTCGTCGGTGCCAATGGTTCGGGTGTCTTGGTGTGGTGTGCCCTTCTTCACATCCTCAACATTGCCTAGCTTCGCAGCATGTTTGGTGCATGCTGGCGAAATCTCCTTCTGAGTCTCGTCCAGTCGCCATGTCAACCGCTTTAACTTCCATTGTGTTTGTGTCTTCGCCTCAACATTCCTCTTCACAACCCCATCCATCCGCATCGACACAGTCGTTTCGCCAATTGGGTGAATGACTGGTGGCAGCTCGCAGTTTGCCGTCAGGTTCGTAGGAGGGAAAATGCGAATGGAGTGTCGTGGGAATTCAGAGGGGGCAATCGCACGCTTGAGATTCAAGATCTGCGAGATCTTGATCGGCTCGGCGTTCTTGGGCACCATAGTAGCCTTAAGGACATAGTCGATAGAGGAAAGAGAGCCTTTCATGGTGGCAGGGAGATGGCCCGGGAGAAGGAAACTGAAAGGGAAATCATGTTGTCCTATTGATCATTAGTTATACCCGCCAAGCTGTTGACGGTCTACTATACCTTTGCGCAAAGTTGCCGGGCCTTGCAAGAAGCTCCAGGTAGTCAGATCAGTGGACTGATGCATGCACTCTGGGCAATGAGCATGGAACGGCTTCTTTCTTGTTACTTCCAATGCTAACCTCATAGTAAATGAGTCAATAGCCATGAATTCTTCGTGCACATTGAGTTTGAGTTGGCCAGAAAGTAACGCGCCCGTGCTCGATGAAGCAGGGCCATAGAAAACCAAAGGTGGCGACTCGATCACAAATTCGAGTTTTGAGGACTGAACTTGTGGGATCGATTTCGAAGACCCTTTCGGGGAGTGGATGATAGAGGGGAAAGAGAGTCGCTTGTGCGCGTCCGGCATTCTAAAAGTTCTTGGAACTTCCTCAGAAACAGCAAGAGAAGAGGTTGACGAAGAATTCGATCGATCTGAGGGGGCAGGTCTGCTGTTTGAAAATCTTCGAGAAGGCTTCTTAGATTCTTGTAGGTCGAAAGAATTCGAATGCGATCTGAAGAAGGCGAATGGAGCCACCACTTTATGTGGCATTTTGGTGGTTGGCGTTGAAGCGGCAAAAGTATGGAGGGGAACAATAGACAGGGGTACTCCGATTTGACGGTGCAAGCTAGAAGGACAACGTCGAGAATAACCTTTTCCTCCTTTGCAAGAGTTCTTGCGGCTAGAAAAATTGTCGTATCCCAAGTCCTGTCATAAGGATTCCAGGTGGTTTTGTCAAGTTGAGTGTGCCGGTATGAATGGGGAATTCCTTTATTGATGGAGGGGAAGGGGATGAGCTAACAGGCTCTTTATTCTTCGTCAGGAAAACATTCGGTTGAAACCAGAGAAATGTGTGCCTGGATGCGGGGCAGAGACATTTTATAGTATTTCAACTTTGGCAAATAGTTTGTCACGATGTCACCATTTCGGGCTACGGCTATGAAGAAAGGAGTTACTCATGGTGCATCTCAATGCTCCAGGGCCAATGGCGCATATGGCAAAGTGAAGGCCTGCCTGCACTGACAAGCTGATCATCCTGGGGCACGGGCATGAGAAGGTGATCCGATTCCTGTGTTTGGCCCACTGCAAGAGCCTGCAAGAGCCTGCACCAGCATGCATCTGCTGCAGCATCTCCACCATCATCAAAGTGCTTTTTGTCCTTGGCCAGGCTGAGTGTGAGGCTTGAACCCGACTCAGGTTGGGGCGACAGCCACCAGGGGGAAAAGTCGTCTGGTGATGGTGAGAAAAGCATTTCGCTCCCCTGTCGTTCTTACGTCTTAGCGTCATGAGTTCGTAGGCCTTGGCAACGAAAGTAAATGTGAGAGAGGTTGATGGAGCACCAACAGCCGCTTCTACACCTCCTGTCCCCGAAAAGGAGATCCGACGGAGTTCGCTTGTGAGGGCTTTTCTACACCGGGTCACTTTCTTCACCGTGTTTACTTTCAGCTCCATCGTGAGTAATACGAGGAAAGTCTTTGAGTTACAAATGATCTTCAGGTCTTTCTCGGCCAAGTTGCTTAATCGTAACTCTAGAAATACAACCAACTCCCCACTGAAAGCTCATCCCTCAACCGTATTTACATGTCTCTCCCCTGACAGGACTTTCATACTTCAGGGTATGTCTAGACTATCCAAGATGTCGACTACCCGAATTTGCGGAGAACTAGTTTTACACCGGAATCGGCACAGTCTGAACTCCACTTGCTCAATTGTGGAAGTTCTAGCCAGTGACTGAGGTTCTAGAGGAGCAAAAGGACAACTGCTTTGGCTCTTCCTAACATTGGAGTGCTCGCTATTCCGGGTTCACACACCGCGAGTCTGCAGTTATGGGGTAGTCTTGTCTCTGCTCCTGCAAACCATTTCTCCCCCTTAGCAATAGCCTCCGTGATTAATCGTGTTGGTTGTCAACTTGACGCCTTTCACGGGCTTAATACGATTCACGGATAAATGTGGGCCGAATTGGGCATTCATGACTCTATCGCCAACATTTGACAAAGGTCTAGGGGGTCTAGTGAAAAAAGGGGGTACTTGCGGTGCGATTACGGTCGCGGTGCCAGTCACGTTGACAGGAAAAAAAGAGAAAAATCGGTGTGCTTGAGCGCGTCGCAACTCTCAATTCACAGCTGCCCCTCACGCGACTTTGCTAAATCAGCCCATCAACAGTCGCGAATGCACTTCTCAGAGGATCAGCTGCACCAATATTGCCTCCAAGCCCTCAAATCGGGGATTTTACTTGCATCTGGATTATCTTGCGGACTCTCCGCCATAGGTGTGCTCTAAGACAACCAGCGCATGCAGGCTGGTTTGACATGTGGCTTCGAACCCCGAGAGATCCCCATCTTTTCTCTGCCCTGGTTGAAAGTAAGTCAAGCGAACGGAATCCAACGTCGCAGATACCCTCGCCACCATCTCTCGTGCGGCGGGCTCCTTTAAGGCTGAACTCAGTGAAGATCCAGAACATCAAACAATCAACCCATCGGTTGGAAGTCGCACACCAGGAAGTCATACCACAGAGTCGAGATGACATCCACACCACCAACGACATCTTGAACGCTCCTCCTGCATCAATTTCATCGAATGCGGGGAAGGGGATGTCGTGGTGCTGAACAAGAAACCGGCTTGTCGGCTCCCCGCAAAGTGGCGTGAAGCTTTTGATATTCGATATCAGATCTCCTCGGAAGGGGTCATGTGCTCAGCGCCTCGTTCGCCCGTCATCACCACATCGACGAGTACGACAGTCTGCCGGGCACACAATGCGTTCTTTTCGTGTTCTTCCAACAAAAAGAAGCTCTGGGCCAGGGCGTGTTACGCCTGTGCGACACATATGAAGTAATGGAATCCTACCACTCGCTGCCTCAAATTGCTAAATGAGGATGACCCAGATATTTCGTCTCCAACAAGTTTTGCGTGCTTTTGCACGTTTTGGCAACATGACAACAAGCACGCCTCGCCCCTGGGCCCAACAAGTTTCCATGCCATTACATAACTTCCAAGCCGCTTCGTCCTTGCTAGAAGAATTTTCGTCACCGTGTTTCGAGCCAGAACCCATTTCTGATCCAGCTTTAATTCCCTCTCGAACGCGCACGTTTTCTCACGATGTTTCGCAGTTACTCGATGATTATTCGATAATATCCACCTCACATGCAACGGTTTACAGAGACTTCCTCAGACCCACCACTGGGAGTCCGTTTCGCAAGTAGAAAACTCTAGTCCGGACCCTTTCTTTCCACGAGTTCTAGCGCCATCCCGAACCAATCCCGGGTGGAACTCCTTTCAGTATCACAACCCAGGAAATTTCCCGACTGGCCAGAAAGTGCGCTTTTATTACTCGATAATTGGAAGAAGGGGAAAAGTTTTCCTCACGAAGCCTGTAAGTGGTCCGTGAGTCATGACGGAAGTGCCTTTTCGGTTCCTTCCCGACGTCGTACCTGAGCACGAAGCGCCGGTTGCAATTAATGATGCCATCACCATAATTTGCGCCTTCAGGGTGTCCCACTTGAACTATGAATAGCAATGCGACTTCAGATCAATATAAACTTTAAAATTCTAGCCGCACTGGCGGTCAACAAAGCCGACGGACGGTTTGCCCGATAGAATCCACTTGGGCGATGAGTACGCCTCGGGCACCCCCGATGTGCGAGTTCGTTGCATTCGTTTCTTGCGGTTGTTAATTCGCATCCTCTCTTAGGAACGCCTGGAGTTAATGATTTTTTATGATAGACGGAAATCAGCGGCATTAAGTTGATGTAGAGGCCGGCAACACCTCGTTTCTCTGAGGAATCTAGATTTACATCTCGTTTATATTGTATCACTTCATTCAGTGGATGAAGTCGTCATGAGAAGAGGGTAGTATCATATAACAGCCTCCGCATCCATGACAGTCAGTGTTGTTGTTGAGCGAGCAGTGAGTTGAGTTAGGTATGTGTGAATTCTTTTGGGTTTGGTAACTGCTGGCTGGTTGTTTTGGTTGCTACCTGATAGCAACTGCATAATACCGTCGAGTGATGGCCTTGTGTTGTTTTGGTACCCGTGGATAAGGGGAGGTTTGAAAGCGTTAAAAAGGATAAAGTATTATACAGTTCCACCATGAGGAGTCGCGTGAATGTCATCAAACTTTCGGCAAGCACTTCCTGGTCAACACACCTGGCAGCCATTTCTATATCCCAGGGAGAAAATTCACCAGCAACCTTCAATAAGCCGTGACCAGTATCAGCTACAGGAAACTTACAGTTGCGTATATTCTTATTCTCCATTTCCTTTTCTCGTACAGCACCACTCCGAGCTTTGGAAGATCAGCATGTCTTCTTCAACTTCAATAGCTACGGCATTTCCTAAACTCAAAAACCATCTGGTGAGCTCCAGCTTCAGATCTGGGAACAGGCTGTCCACCTAGCGCTTTCCTACATTGTCAACATCCAATACATCTCGACTAGCCATTATATCCCGGCCATCCTCCACGCTAGTATCAATTTCCATAAGATCGCATTCATGCACCATTTCCTCTTCTAGTGTAATAAAATCCGTAATCATGTCTTCTACTCCTACTACACCGAAGATATCCTGTATCTCAACCGCAGCCTGGGCAAATAATTCACTGTTATATATTTACAGTAGGACTAGTGCTTTTTTATAGCTCCCTCAGCCATTTATAATCTCACAGCACAAACATGGATTTCAAGTGCGTGGAGCGCATTACGTTTAGCATAAGACCGAATGACATGGAGATTATGTATAGGGGAAGTATATGAAAGATGATCATAAGGTTGCCTTTTAGCTAGGAATTTTAAAGGGTATCTGAAACCTAGGGGGCTTATGATCGTCTTAACGAGACAGCTCAAAACAAGACTAGCGAGTTAAGAATTTAGGAGGTTAGGGTTTGGAAGATACCGTTTGAGAGGTTGATAATAGGGGAGCGGAGAGAAGGCTGTTAACGTGTTGATGTGCCTGAGCTGTTCGGGGACGTAAGTGGTGGGTTGTGTATGTTGATACTGTTTCATCTGAGGAGGTTGACAGTCTCAATCTTCATGAGCTCGGTGAACCAGTGATTAGATGGTTGTGAGATGATTACATGATGTGATAGCTTCATTTAAAGTATGCGGTGTTTACAGAGGATGAGATCTTCCGGATCAACACTAGCAGAGCTCCTTTTATTAAATAATCTTTTCTTAATTTTTGCTATTCAAGCATCTAGTTCAATTGCTAGGTGTTTAGAGATTTTCCAAACTTCACTTCTAAAACACTGATATGCCCCGGTACCATAAGCATGTCCAGCAGCATTTGATAGTTTCAAGAAGTATTTTTACGTTCAAAGGCTAGTCCGTTAAGTGAATGATCTTGAGTTTTCAGGTGCTACTCAGGCTGTTACTAATATTTGCCTCAGGGGGGTATTCACAAGTAGTGCCTACAATTTCTAGAGGTAGGAGTATTATTTATATGGGCCTTTAATATAGAGAGTAGTCTCTGATATCACGACCGCCTACCTCTATTTTCGATAACAACCACAATAATATGGAAACACATACATCGACACCAACACCATTATTGACAACCACACCAGGCATAGGGGAGTACTGGTAGCCACAATATTGCGCTGGCCTCAAACCCTGACCGAAGTCCCTCACATGAAAGAGCTATACTTTGTCACCAATGGAGATGCTCTTGTAAGAATGAGCAGGCTACGTGTTTGGGGCCATGGGATGTTACAAGAATAGCCAGCCAAGAAGCACATGGGAATGTGGGGAGAGAGGTTTAGATTCATAGCTCTTGGAACTTGTTCGTAGAATGAGGATCAACTTGACGGATCTGATAAAGGGTGAGAGTAGGGATGTGGGGATGGCATTGGAGTTGAACTGATTGTGTTGGATGAGGTTGGCGGGCAGGGCATAGTGCAAACTCTCAAGACGCGGGAAGGATTTCCTACATTTTTCCTGCCCTAAAATTGTATGCCCTGAATGCTTGACTATACAGGGTGCTGAAGTCTAGCAAACTCAAAAATGTTAAATTGAGTGAAGTCTGCACGAAGTCGCAGCCCAAACACTCTCACGTATTGATAACACAAGAATATCTAAATCTATCCATCTTCTATTCCCTTGGCGCTTCTAAGGTTGGTATTTCATACTCGTAAAAGTATTTTACACAGGCCTCTCATTGTTTATTCAATAAAATATCTATGGGTGCACGCTAAGCAAACAACATGTCTTCATATCAAACACTAAATTACATTTTATTCGCCATGGCTTGTAATCATGGACACTGTGCCAGACTTGAATCAGAATTACAATCTTAGTATTGCAGTATAATAATCATGCCATCATTTGCCGAGATACAATCCCGAGACCCGCTTCCATAAGTACCTAATTTGTCCAAGGCAGCGCAGAAGCCCTATGATTGAGAAACACAAGCGAATTGAGAGGCTAAGAAACTCAAGAGGCCGAAGCAGCGGTTGGATGTGTTTTGCCGTGTGCTGGTAGTCAATCAGAACCGGAAGTCTCACTTTCTCAAGTGTTTAAGCTCTCTCATCATCACTCTCCCGAAGTTACAAACTCTCACTTCTCACAACTTAAAACATGAAGCCATCTTAACATCTCACGTTATCTACCTATTTAACATTAGCGCATGGCACAGCCTCTCCTCACTGCTGCTATATACGATAACATAGCAGCTCAAAAGAAACCCCAGGTTTACTACTAACACCCTGCCTCCCCTACCTCATATATTCCCACCTCCTCCCCCTCATCAAATTACAAATCGCGGGAAAGGCTTCCGGGTCCTCCAGCTTATTTGTAAGGAACATAATAGGATTTACGCTAGTTGAGGGTGTGATGGCTACCGGAACAGGTATGCTAGTAAGTTAGGTTCTGCCACTAGCGGCAGAACTCTTGGACAGGTGTAGAGCCAGGGACCATTTTGAAAATGTTGATGGTTTTCATATAGAGGTTGTCAAGTGTAGTAGAGGTGTTGTGAAAAGAAAATAGTCAATTTCCACTTATGCGTTTTGACCTGAGAGGCTCGCTTATGCTTAGTGTTTGAGTTTGAGGGTAGAAGACATAATGATGAATTTTTAGGATTTGTGAAGAGTTCACTAGCAGTCTTGATACTTCTAATTACAGCAAAAAAAGTCTTAGAGGCAGCGCTGGCGGTTCAAAAGCAATGTTCAAGTGAGGTGGTATTCGAGACAATTTTGATTCGACATTGCTAAGTGGATTCTAATCTTAAGTCCATAGAGCTCATTCTTAACGAGAGGGTCTGTAGCTAATGAGAAAGTTATGGGAATGGCTACAGGATCTACTATTGGCCCTGAGCCAACATTTTGTCTTCTGGTGACAAATTGATATTGTTAAAGACAGAGATCAATGAGGCCATTGTGAAGTTGTCCCGTTTGTGCGCTGAAGAGGGACATTTTGCGTACGCGTAACGAGGAATCGGGGAGGTTCTGGATGACTGGATTTGGGTATGAGGGATGAGGGGGAACCAAGGAAGACATCACAGAGCTCCACAGATTGAGAACAAGAAACACCAGCTTGAAGAAACTTATATAGTCCTTTTTGAGTATGCCCAATATGCCTTGAAAGGTAGCTTCCACTCCCTTGCTCTTAATTCAGGTCTGAACACATCAAAATCAACACTCTCTAATTTCTCCAGCCAGAGCCTCGTCGAAACAGCCGGCATTAGCACGCTGAAGCCTCTCTCTAAGTCCTCTGCCTGCGATTTTCCACTTCCGCCTCGCTCAGAATATTGATGGCCTTCTTCTCCCTCATATTCAAACTCATGACCGGCATCCTTTCCTTGCCGTAAATTCTTCAGCATTTCTCTAGCTGTAATTAAGTGATCATTCGCTCGTGTGGCTATTATAAATATAGCATCTTTCAAGCCCGGCGCATCTGCGCCTCGTCGGAACACATCCTCTTCTCTTACTCCAGCGTCAGCCAGAACATCTAATGGGAGAACGACGGCACCTTGGCGACCTCCGCCTAGTGCTGCATTATTGCTATGATGATTTGGAGGTTCAGGGAAGGCAATAAGTGGAAGCCCTCGTAAGACTGTCGCTATTCCTGTTGCTTTGCCGATGTGACTAGCAACATGATCCGTGGGCATAGAATTCAGAGGCATGAATGCCAAGGTTAGATACATCAATGTTGAGTATGTGTTTTCAGCATACATCTCCAATGCATCCATTGATGTATACGGTCGATTGTCCATATATTGCTCTCTCGTATTTATTATCTTCATGAACCACCCCTTCATGACATTCGTGCTAATTCCTGGATACCTCGCTTTCAACGAGGTGAGGGCATGGTGAAGGAGGATTGCTACTGGCTCTTTGGGCGGTGTATCAGCGAATGTACGCGTAAGGTTGTCTCTCCAGAATTGCATTCGTAATGCGCCGACTGTAGGGTTGGAGACGACATCTGGGATTCTAGCAAGCTCAATATTCAGGGCCCGAATGGAGAGGTAGGCATCTGTTGATGATGGAGGGATAAAGGATTGAAGGGTGTACGAAGGTGAATCGAACTTTCTAAACATTGTTAATTCTGTACACTGGAATGTAGAGAGTTCTTGGCCTTACTTTACAAGATTGGAGCAATATAACCTGGCTCCATTGACATCTGCATCAGTTATTTGTGATGGATGAGGAGCTGGGGTACTGTATACAGTGGTGGCATATGTACATCGTGAGAAAGGCCTACAATTCCTTGAGACTCGGAGCCGTATGCTAGCCCTTGTAGAATACATTACATTAGCTGAGCTAGAATATAAAGACGGCGCAGATGAGGTGCATTGTATAATAAGCATCTAGAGGGTGTCAAGCACGTCACAAAATTAATTTACGCGAACTCCGGTGGTTGGAAAGTCGCGTCTGCCGCGTTTTCCCAGGAACATCCAAATACATCAAATTGTTGATAAATCAACACACCTCACTAAGATGGACTTCGCAGACTCTGGGGGGCCTCCGACAAAAAAGAGAAGATTCTTTCAAGAGAAACCCGATCTCCTGGATCCTTCCCTAACCCCTAAGGCTACTCTACCCAACGAAATAGACGCGTTTCCGGGCTCTCCTACAAGAGAAGCAAATGGACCAAATGGCGCACAACCGTCCTCCCCTGGCTTACAAGGCTCGCCCTCAAATGGCAATGTACAGAGTACTCCCCCCCAGGGGTTTGATAGGGGGACTTTCGAGGCATTTGTTGGAGATAAGGTCCCACCTGATGTCTTGAAGAAGTTGAGGGAGGCTTCTGGAGATAATATGGAAAGAGCTGTGAATATGTACTTTGATGGATCATGGAAAACCGCGGCGAAATCTTCTGGGAACCTTACAACACAAAAATCTATAACTGTCAATTCATTTGCTAGATTAGGATCGAAGGGTGGGACAAAGAGTGTTAGTCCTAAGCCCAAGGTAGAAAGTCCTCCACCAAAGCCATTGCTAAGAGAATTCATGCCTGATTATCGATATGTGGGTGCATTTGGAGTTGGAGGTTGGGCAACGAGGAGTGGTACAACTTTGATCAAGCATGGAGAATCCGTTCGAATTGAAAGACAAAAGATACAACCACCGAATATATTAGCAGGCAAAGGCAAAGGAAGACTTGCAGCAACAACACCAATAAACCCTAACAGTGCCGCAGCCAAGCGGGTCGATGTTATTGTACGATTTACCAATTCGAAAGGAGAAGAAATAGGGAGACTACCAAGAGAATGTGCAAACTGGGTATCCACATTAATAGACCAGAAAGTTTGCAGATTTGAGGGAACATGTGTATATGCTCCAGAAAAAATACGAACGAACGATACGATCTTCCTACAATTACGATGTTCACTTCTACGTACTGCTTTCGATAATGGAGGTTTTAAATTACCTGATAATCGTACAACTGGGTTATTCGAGGAGAAGGAGACCTCTGAAGAGAAGCAGTTGCGACTTAGACAAGTGGCTCTTGTGAAGCTGTTTGAAGAAGTTAATCTTCTCCCATCGACCACTTCGGAAACCACAGCAAAGCATAAAAGGCAGGGATTACTACAGGCGGCTGAAGTTGCTGAACAATATGAGGCTTCAAGAGGGAAAAAGGGTGATTCTTCCGAAAATGGTGGCTCTTCTCCGCCTTCAGAAGAGGCCGAAGATGGCAAGGAGCTGGAACAAGATCAGCTGGACACACTCTATAGAAAAGCACAGTCTTTTGATTTCAATGCTCCAGCCGCCGAGCCTGCTGATACCTTTGCCATGGATCTTAGGGAGTACCAGAAGCAAGCTTTGCACTGGATGATGGCGAAAGAGAGGGACGAGAGAGATGAGGGGAAAGATGTTTCGATGCATCCATTATGGGAAGAATATATTTGGCCAACAAAAGATATGGACGACAAAGAGCTGTCTCTCGTCAAGGATCAAGAAAAGTTCTATGTTAATCCGTATAGTGGAGAGCTCTCTCTACAATTTCCAGTCCAAGAGCAGCATTGTCTGGGGGGCATTCTTGCCGATGAGATGGGTTTGGGCAAGACCATCGAAATGATGAGTCTGATTCATTCTCATAAGTCAGAGATTGCAATGAGACTTAACGCCGTAGCACCGACATCAGTAAATAATCTACCAAGGCTACCCGCAAACTCTACCACAGTAGAGAATGCTCCATGTACAACCCTGGTAATCGCACCAATGTCATTATTGGCTCAATGGCATAGTGAAGCAGAAAATGCTTCAAAAGATGGAACTCTGAAGAGTATGGTCTATTATGGGAATGATAAAACTGCAAATCTTCAGGCTCTTTGCTGTGAGCACAATGCAGCCTCGGCACCAAACGTAATCATCACGAGTTATGGCGTGGTACTTTCGGAATTCAATCAAGTAGCTGTTAAAGGTGGTGAAAGAGGGGCTCATGGAGGACTTTTCTCACTAAAGTATTTCCGCGTTATCCTGGACGAGGCTCATCACATCAAAAATCGACAAAGTAAGACCGCCAAGGCGTGTTACGAAATTGAAGCCGAGCATCGATGGGTCTTAACTGGAACACCTATTGTCAACAGATTAGAGGATCTCTTCAGTCTTGTTCGTTTCTTGCGGGTTGAACCATGGAGTAATTTCTCGTTCTGGAAGACATTCATCACGGTCCCTTTCGAGTCAAAAGACTTTATGCGAGCGCTAGATGTCGTTCAAACCGTTCTTGAACCATTAGTATTAAGGAGAACAAAGGATATGAAAACGCCGACAGGCGAGGCTTTGGTTCCCTTGCCACCGAAATCGGTAGAAATATTAGACATTGAGCTGTCAACGGCAGAGCGAGAAGTCTATGACCATATCTTTACACGCGCTAAGAGAACCTTTGCAGCCAACGTGGAAGCAGGCACCGTCATGAAAGCATACACGAGTATTTTTGCACAGATTCTTCGTCTACGACAATCTTGCTGCCATCCGATTTTGACTCGCAACCAGGATCTTGTTGCAGATGAAGAAGATGCTGCTGAAGCGGTCGATGCTGCGAATGGACTGGCTGATGATATGGATTTACAGTCTTTGATTGCCCGTTTCACCGCCGAAACGGATGATTCTGCGGACGCCAATAAATTTGGCGCCCATGTGCTTTCCCAAATTCGCGATGAAGCAGAGAACGAGTGCCCTGTCTGCTCTGAAGAGCCGATGATCGAGCAAACCGTAACGGGTTGCTGGCATTCCGCATGTAAGAAATGTCTGCTTGACTACATCAATCATCAAACAGATAAGGGCGAGCTGCCTCGTTGCTTCAATTGCCGCGAAGTGATAAGCTCCCGAGACATCTTTGAGGTCATAAGGGATGAAGGCCATCCAGACACGAAGATCAGTCTGCAAAGACTCGGATCCAACTCTTCCGCCAAAATTGGTGTTTTGATGAGTCACCTCAGAACTCTTCGAAATACACACAATGGCACGAAGTCTGTCGTTTTTAGTCAATTCACCTCGTTCCTCTCGCTTATTGAACCAGCGCTCACTAAAGCAGCGATTCCTTTTCTCCGTCTCGATGGGTCTATGGCACAGAAGACCCGAGCGGCAGTGCTTACCGAATTCGCCTCGAGTAAGAAAGGGGTGGTTCTCCTTTTAAGCTTGCGAGCTGGTGGTGTAGGGCTAAACTTGACGATGGCAAAAAGGGTCTATATGATGGACCCATGGTGGAGTTTCGCGGTTGAGGCGCAAGCTATTGATCGAGTCCATCGAATGGGACAAACAGACGAAGTCAAGGTTTATAGATTCATTGTCAAGGAAAGTGTCGAGGAAAGAATGCTGAAGATTCAGGATAGGAAGAAGTTTATGTGAGTATCCCTAGTCTGAGTTCTAGAATATATTCGCTGATGATTTGATAGTGCAAGCTCACTAGGCATGATGAGTGATGAAGAAAAGAAGTTACAGCGTATTGAGGATATCAAAGAACTGCTGAGTTGAGTTGGTTAATAATATATCGTTGTATGATAATGATGTTACATGACTAGGGTTGTACATAGAGGTGTTGAATATATTTGCTAAGTGCCTCACTCTTGCATATACAGATTCAAATATTTTCTAAAGATTAAGTAGGCTTTTCTGGTCTAGGAACTCCCAAATTCGAAAGCTCAGATAGGTACCTTCATTTTCCTTGTCGATACGACGATCATTAAGTCCAAACCCATCAAGCTCACAACTATACGATAAAAATCCAGACTTCTCAACCGACAGAGTATCTTTGAAGGATCGTAAGTCGGGGTCCGTTAAAGAAATACCCAACCCTCTTAAAAACGAGAATAAAATCCGCTGGTTTTGAGATCAAAATCCCCTCTCACAATCGCAGAGGTCTCAAAAGGCGTCAAATCAGAGCAGAAGACCTGATAACAGCCGCCTCTCCATTCCTCGGACAGAAGAGAGACCTCTCAGCATTCCAAATACTACATAATGCCAAGCAATCTCTATTTACCCAATCGCCAGCCAAAGAAAATAGCAAAACCCGATCTTTCATGGGTTTCATATTTGAACCGCTCATAGATGAAGTCTGGTATGCTAGGCCTGGAAGTTGCATGGAGCAAATCGAAAAGTCCTTAGAGAGGTATACAGGGTGCTCGCGTGAGAGGAATGAAAGTGGAATTCCGATGTTGGAAGCAAGGTTCGGTGAAAGAGGCAAGGGTAGGATCGTATTCTCTTGATCACTTTCATCTGAAAATAAGGGTGAAATCCTGTGTGCGGTAACCTTCACCAAGCCATGCACATCATCAGTGACAAAGATATTTCCATCTCTACTTAGTGCTAGTCTGAATGATCCGGTAGAGAGCTCTGAAGTATCGTTATCGTAAGGGCTCTATTTAAAAACCACCCCTTCGATATAAAGGCCAAGAACTTCTGGAGTATGGTAGCCAGACCAGTTAAGTAGCCTCACCTCCTGCTAACTCATCTCTTGTTCGCCAACAATGGCTAATATGTTCTGGACCATCAATTTCCTGTTCGGACAGCGGGTGGCCTCGACAAGCTACAGCTACTAGTGTTCCTTCATTATCCAATACCATGTAACTAGAGGCATTAAGAAAATGCCCCCTCGAGCTCTGGCTTTTCGAGTTCTACCAAAAGATGCCAAACTGGCTCAGATTCTGTTACATTTAGTGGCCTTATTCGTTTGTCGCCCGTCGCTACAAGAAGTGTCGAGTTACTCTTTGGAAGTCTAAGACCTGCTGAGTGTCCTTATCTAAGGCTTGAGACAGCTCTGTTACAGTCAATACACGTATTGAACAAGTAACACACTCCAGAACGACCAGTACTAATTCTTTGCCAGTAGATGAGGCATTCTAGGGGGTTGAGAGTGCCATTCGATGATATAGTGCCTCCATCCCGGTTGGTAACTCCAGAAGTGCACGCTCGACATCGGCCTCTGTATGGCATAGATTTAACTTTTTAGCCGCGAGGCGTACCTACTGATATACTAGCATGGGATTGCGGCCTCAGCAACAAGATAGTAATACGGCATACCAGAAATTGTTCCGCGCTCTTGCTATCACGCACTCTATGACCACCTCCATGAACTCTACAGTTCCTGGCATATCAAGCTCTTGAAGGATGTAGCAACGTAAATCACAGAGGTGGCCTTCGATACTTATGGTACTTAAATTGAGCCTTGGTGGAAGCTTTGAGAAGAGGGCCGTCAAAATATTGTAAGTGTAAGCAAAGGAGGGTAATTTAAGGGGAAGCTCGACAAATTGCATGAATTAGCTAGTGCAAGACACTCAACCTGTCCTGCCTTCGTACGGAGGAGAGTATACATGCTCAGAGGTTTGTAAACTCGTCACTCGAGTTCTCATGTTGTGGACTTTTGTAGCCGCCGGCTTTCGATTAGCCACCAAAGCTCTGAACCATGCCGCATCCAATACCAATCAAATTTGTTTCATATATGTACTGTCCCCCTGAACTCGACCACAACCGAGACCGCAATGAGCGACTTAATGCACTCACTCCTGAATCACTTCGATGTCATCATGACCTCTATTTCTTGATAATTGAGGGCATCTAGTAGAGAGCATCGACAAGATGTCGAAATCTTCTGTGTGGGTAGAATTAAGTGATTCGGGACTGATGGTCGAGGTCGAGGGAGACTTTCCTCTCAGCCAGGCTGTAATTGATGGTAAGGCTACGTGTTATTATATTAAGAGTCTACCTGCTAATGCAACGAGGATTGAATAGTCATGCCCGAAGGTACGAGGGTAGTCTCTGCAGTATCGTACGGCACCTCTGCCTGGACGAAGACCGGACGGATCTTAGTAACTTTGAAGGATGGGACCCGAAAGCGATACTTCGCGAAGGTACGCTTAATGTCAGATGTTCGTCCTGCAGCTTTGTGGCGGACATGAAGTTGCTGACAGGATGCCGTTTAATGTAGTATGCGACAGGAAAGGGCGCTCAGCCTTTAGTAGAAGGCGAATATCATTCAGGGGCGGCCATTGATGCCTTGATCTCGGGATTGGTGCCAAAGCCAACTGCCTGGGGTATGTTTAAAGCCGGTGAATTAGAAATACACTTCTACCTTGGAGATTTTATTGATCTGGATCTTGCGACCGCGCCTGAACCTATGCAATTCGCATCCTTGATTGCGGAACTTCATCAGAAAGGAGCTTCTCCGAATGGAATGTTTGGATTTCCTGTTGCAACGGTCTGCGGTATCATGGAACGCACTGTCACATGGGAAACGAGCTGGGCAAAATCTTTTGCAAATCAGCTTAAAGATGTCATCAAATATGATAACGAGACCAATGGCAATTGGCCTGAATATGATGCAGCTTGCGAGCAGCTCCTCCAGGTTGTCATACCAAGGTTGTTAGGTGCTTTGCAATCAGAAGGCCGTAATATCACCCCAAAATTGATCCACGGCGACTTATGGGAACAGAATGTTGGGATTGATATGGAAACTGGTGACATTATTTTGTTTGATCCTGGCTCGGTCTATGCTCATAACGAAATGGAATTTGGGACATGGAGGTGTTCATGGGCATTCCATTTCAATGCACCAATATATCAACGATTGTACCAACGACATATTGAACCCTCGGAGCCAGTTGAGGAATGGGACGATCGCAACAGACTCTACAGTTTACATCCATACTTGAATGACTCGGCAGGACATCCAGGGAGTGTCTCGAGACAAACGTAAGTTCCCCCCTCGAAAGCCATCGCAGAGTGGGATGTGACGCCAACTATGAATGAGGGTATAGAGCCTATAATGATATGCTCTATCTCTGCGAGAAATATGGGCCATTAGACAGTCTTGAGAAATACGACCCGGGAAAGGATGTAATGGTTACAAAGGCATATATTGCTCATCCAACGTCGCAGTTGTAGGAAAGATATCCCTATCGAATCTCCCATTAGATCTTTCGTGCTTGAGAGCTGCATCTAGGCCAAGTTTGTTTCCCGAATGATCTAGGCTGATATTGGTAAATGGGCCTGAATGAGAGTGAGGGCAATCCTCTCTTGAATATTCATAGACATTATGTTGGTAATATTGCCGCTGGTGTGTGGAAATCAGGATCCCTAAACCCCTTATTTTCGCAGCGTGCTTAAAGATGAATACCTCTGTTATAGTAGTTAAACGTTTTGCTTTATCGCGTTGCTACGGTCTAAATCCAAAATCTTGATTAACAGCAAGGCTATACACTATTTGTACGAAATCGTCAGAGTAACATAAGAGCCGTAGGATATGAAACACAATATATTTAGGTGAAGGCACATGAACAAACTCAATATAAACCTTGTAGCCAGGAGCCTCCTGTATTACCCTCTTCCAATCCAAATTTACCAGCTCCCACCTGGTTTCTTCAATTTATCTGCCCTAATTAATACGCTACTCGCACATAACATACGCAGAATAAACGCCGAACTTTGTATCAATCTCCTCAACAGCCTTCACCTCAACTTCAGACGTAGCAATTTTCCCTTCCCAATACAAACACTCTCCTCCTCCCACCATAGTTCTATCTATAATTGGCAAGTACAAAAAAACTTCAATGAAATAGTACCTATTGTGACCAAATTGGACTCGACTATCGTTACCTTTTTGCGGGCTTCTTCGAGAAAGCACACACACGCGCGACTTAAATCCTAGATAGAGATAATACTCCATACATTTGTTCGTTCACCGCCCACAAAAGTTGCACCGTTTTCAGTAATAGTGTCATACTAGATCCTCTAAGCCGTTTCAGTTTTGCCAGCTCCAAGGCCTCGACCAAGAATGGTGAGTGGTGCCAGGGTGAGAGATTGAATGTTATTTTCATAAGAAAGCTTATGGGTGCATTATCTGTTCCTACACTAATACGAGTCTCCCCTAGCTTTAATAAATCACCCTCGTCGCCGGCACCGCTCCAAACACGTGGTGACTTCTCGCCCAGAACAGAATGGCTGACATTATTAGCACCCGATGCCTGGATGAAAACTTGCCTTTCGGCAGTCTTGTTTGAATTGTTTTTGGGATTCAATGCAACTCCTCTCATCAAGCAAAGACTGCTTCTCGCTTTTCACCACATCCTTGGATGTCTATATTGGCCTTGGAGGTTTCTACCTTGAGGAACTTGAGATCTTCTCGCTTGCTGACAATATGTACCACGGTCCAAGCATAGAATTTATAAATCTTTACCACTTAGGTGGCATCTCGCACCAAGGCGTGGATGAGAATTGAAGGTCGTGATCCTTTTAGACTGTTAAGACGGTACCAACGATGTAGCCGAGAGCACTGGTAATAAATAGGGTAGGGAGGGGATGTGTTAGGGCACGCGCTATCTTGTTGAATGTGCTGGCATGAGTTGATTAATTGAAGGGTGAAAAAAAAACGCAAAATGCGCGATGATCGAGTTAGTAAGCTTCTTTAAATGTAGTCATATTTATCTGGATATAGAATGATATTCGACCACGGTCAAACGATTTCAAATCAAAGTTTGACAATACTTTATTACTCATCAATGAATCCAATAAAATCAACTTAATAAACCGAAGATTCATGTATTAGCAGCTATCACCGCCGTTTTTCGGTCGGGTAAGGTGTTTCGAGAATTCGCCATACAAAAAGCCGTAGACATGGCACTACCCGCATATACTATTTACGATGTTCCAATAGAGTACGTCCGTTGAGGCATAGAGTTGAAGCAATTTAGATCTAGCCTTAGTCCTTAGAGCTTCCACTTCACTAGGGGCTTTCTCAGTGCTAGTGGTTCGGGTTGTACAAACACCTAAACCAAAGAGCACCCTGGAGAATGCCGGTGGATTTTCCGGAGTTTTATTCAGAAGGATTAACCCAATGCCTCCTATAGGGCCCAATATGAAACTTGTAACATTCAGCAGACAACACTCGTTGCGCATCTTCCACTCTTTCTATCACTCCGTTCTCTGTCAAAACAGGAGGGCAGAACGAGAACAAAAAAACCAGGACCAAATAAAGGAATTTGAAAAACATGTGCCCAACCCACTTAGATTACCTTCGGAAAACTACATCGCCAATAAAGAAGATCAACACTCGTGAAATCTGCATGCAACTCCCCGATTGGCACACACTTCACCCCGCCCCTTCTCGCTCTCTATCGCCCTCGCCCTGCGAAAACTCAAACGCCCTTCTCGCCCTCCTAGCACATGAACCTGAACCAACCAGAACAGTCAAACTTAGAGCTACTCCAGATGATCGGTTCCATCATTGCCCCCCTATCCCTGTCTACGAAAACTAGATCGTCAATTGGAAGGGCGAGGGCCATACAAAAGAGGGGGGGCAAAATGCAAAGGGCGGAGTGAACGCCCTCTACTTGCGAGGTGCAACAAAAACTTCTGCCTTTGGTAATCCCTGATTGCTTGAGAAATGTAAGATAGTGGTTGGTTGGTGGAAGGATTGTGACATGGAGGTTGGTGCGAAGGTTGAAAGGGCGTGCATGAGGGCGAGGGCGACGCCCTCTGCGATTTGCAACAAAACTTTTGGACGGAAACTTCCGAGCTTGATTGGTTAAGTGATCTTGAGGACCCAACACTTGAGGAAAGAGGATAAGGTAATCTAGAATAGCCACGGAGAAATGCAATGGGAAAGACTTCATCCACGGTCACGTGCTGTACAAACTTCCTATACCGGCTTTTCAGTTCGGAACAACCATTCGCGAGCACAGGTGGACAGCAGCTGGATCAGCCGATTAGTACCGAAAACCACGCAAGACTATTTCCTGACTTCCTAGGAAATCCGTACGATAAAACCTTTCTTTTTGAAATTGTCTTTCTCATTCATAAAGAAAAAGAACCATTGTATATACAATACATAAGACCTCTCTATCCGGGAATTCATCATTATAAAAGAAAAAAGTCCTCGCTCGTACACATCCCCATTTGTCATCTATTGCGCCCACCAGTCCTCTAGATCCTATCCCAACCATGAACAACAACCCCTCATTTATTTACTCGCGCGATACATCTCGTCCGAATGCTTTCGATTTGAGCCAGTCGAGGACGACGAGGACACGGTTGCGTGCTGGAACGAGGCTGTTAGAATGATAATAATTGATAGTGTATATGGGGAAACTTACTGCTAAAACACATGCTTAAATATGCACTTCTCCAGAATAAATAAGTCAAACCACCTCCGGTAGCAAAGTTTCCATTCAACCAGCTAACATCAGCCACAGCCCTCTCACTTCCAATATACGCCAATGAGCCTTGGTGAGTGTAATGGAAGGGCTTGATGTCCTTTATTCTTCTCAATTGTTTCTCGTGGGACTCGATATCCTTCGCAGCAGTCGCAGCATCCAATCCTGGCTTCAAGTTGACCGAAGTACTCAGGTCGTGGATTTGTTGCTCGATAGCTTCACTCTTGGCCATAGTGTTGAAGAGTCGTGCAAGGAAAGCTCCTTCTTGGGAAGCCACTTGAGCGGTCGGCGCATAACCGGCCACAGCGCAGTCACCAGTTGCCCAGATATCCTTGGTTCCTTGGACGACCAAGTATTCGTTGACGGCAAGACCCCTTCGAGAGTCTTTTTGAGCTGGAATTTGTGACATAAGATCCTTCACGACGGGCCGAACAGCATTGCCAGTAGCCCAGACGAGCAGACCATATGGCATGATCTCCATCTTCTTTTTTCCATCTGGACCCGTTGCTTCTGCCTCAACAGTCTTATCGGTAACCTTCTTCACAGCAGTCTTGGTCATAATTGTGATCTTCTCTTCCTTGAAGGTGGACTCGGTATAGTCGATCAGTTGCTTCGAAAACATAGGTAGGACATTAGGGAGGGCTTCGATAAGAGTGACCTTGAACTTATCACTAATTTCAGGAACCCACTTCTTGATATCTTGGTCGAAGAAATCTTGGAGCTCACCAGCGAATTCGACACCAGTTGGTCCGCCACCAACGACGACCATGTGCAAAAGGCGCTCGACTTCTTCTGGAGACTGATCCTTGAAGGTCGCGGTCTCGACGCAGTCCATGATCTTCTTTCGGATCTGTTGTGCGTCACCGATCTCCTTCAAAAAGCAAGAGTGCTCCTTTACGCCGGGGATACCGAAGGTAGCATTCTCTGCACCAACACTGACAACAAGCATATCGTAGGCAACTTCAGTCTTGTTGGTAGCACCCTTGACATCAGAGTTGTCATCAATATATACGACCTTTCTTTCCGGATCTATCTTGGTTGCTTCTGCCTCAAAGAACTTGACGGCAGCCTGCTTATGTCTGGTTATACTTCGGATAGGCTCCATAATGGATCTATGCTCGACAGTGCCGGTTGTACATGATGGGAGAAGTGGTGTGAATAGGAAGTAATTTCGAGGAGAGATAACA
This sequence comes from Tricladium varicosporioides, assembly GCA_021365295.1. Lineage (NCBI taxonomy): Eukaryota > Fungi > Ascomycota > Leotiomycetes > Helotiales > Tricladiaceae > Tricladium > Tricladium varicosporioides. Next base: position 702,613 of record JAJTIW010000009.1, on the reverse strand, counting down.
ATGACATTGTAGTTTTCGGTGTCGAGCTTTTTCAGGAGAGATACCGCACCCCATCCAGTACCTATACGCAATTATTAGTGGATGCTAAAGGAAAGTCAATTGACATGCGTACCCAAGATCACCAAGTTCTTCTTGCTTGGATCAGGCTCAAATTGCTCTTCTGGATGTCGCAGTTCCCAAACTCCGTATGCCAGATAAGCAGTTCCTGCAAATGCAGAGATATATGTAACACGCCAAAGGAACTTGAAGAAACGGAACCTCCTGGGCTTCTGTGCAGGAGGAGTAGCAACCTCCGCATATGCGCGCCGAAAGCTCTGTTGAAATTTGCTGTTATCAAAAGTGGTAGGTCGCGCACGTGTAAGGATCCTCGAGGATGAAGTTAAAGCTCTCCTGGCTGCCGGCATCGAAGTTGTGCTAAAGACACGAGCAATTGATGAGGTAGAAGCCCTCATAATTCCTCTTGTTGCCGCCATGAATACCGGAAGCTCTTGAGATGTTGTCGTGATGACTGGCTTTGGGTGGAGAAAGCGTTGACAGAAATTCTCGTAGCAAGCTTCTGAGTAATAAGGTTCAGAGCTTAACCCCCCTGCTTATCGGAAAGATGTGGCTGAACCACACAACGAATGTGAAATTACGATTTTTTCGGCGTCATCAAGCATAGAAAGAAGCAAGCATCTTAATATTTTGCGTGGGAGGATAAATCCCGCAGCTGTGGCTGATTGAAATATTTTCTTTCAAGACTCTTTTATCTCGCGCTCCCCGAGCGTTCTTTTTACAATTTTTCTCTCAGATAGTGTGCTCCAACCGCACATGCGCTTTTCATAGTCTTTTACCTGTGATCCCCGACAGACTAATGCGCCACAAATAAATACCGGAGGACTGGCTGAGATCTTCGGCCAGGGTGAACCTTCCCGAGGCCGAATGTGAGAGTGGCAACCTTCATACCTCTTTGACAGAAATTTGAGAGCTGTTTCGAGATCAATTGGTCTTTCAAGCTTCAAAATCGATGCGAAATGCGGAGTCTTGGCCTTTCACCCGTGACCTTCCGACGGCCACATGGAAACATAAGGTTTAGTTAAACCCGCCTAGGTACTCTTCACCGAATAATGATACGATGTTGGCAAGTTGATGGCATTCGTGCAGGTGATCACGAACTAAAGACGGGTCGAAGGATGTTGTATACAGCAACGCGGGGTTGAGGAAGTTCCTACTTCACCCGATTCTTGAAACGAGTTAGAATGGACAACTCAGGAGTCATATTTACGTGAGGAGCTATCTTGCATACTACAATTTCGATTTCACATGCCCTTTAAGATGTTGAGTATGTTATCATGATGAAGAGGGCTCTAAGAACAAGGGGGGAATGCACAACTTTGTTCAGTTGAACAACTATTTATGCCTTATCGGGTCTCAGCTCAACATCATGGCGCCTTCCTAGGCTCTCTTACCATGCAATACAACTTGCAAACATCTTCATCGTCATCACAATCCATCTGCTTCACGAAATGGAAGCCCATTGACTCGTATATCTTGATATTCGGAACATCACGACTGGATTCCAGGTAGCACTTCTTTCCTTCCTGGTCAGCTTGCTTGGTTATTTTCTCGGCCAGAGTCTTGCCAATTCCTTTTCCTTGTTGCCCAGGTATCACGACCATGATATTCAGAAAGTAGTAGCCACGGGGATCGTCCCATATTTCAGCCTGGGCTTCGGCCTGCTTCTTTTTCCTGTCTTGGGCGTTAGTCAAAGTGGTTTCTTACCACTTTTATCCAACCTCGAAATTTAATCCGACATGAAGATGACATACCATATGTAATATCGCTACGGAAGAAACAGTTAGTGGGATGTCACTAATGTTAATATTTCGTGATTGAAAGTATTCCACCATCAAAAATAAACGATGCATTGCATTGAGCTTGGAATTTCTATGGGGATATTCTGGAAATAGTCAAACGCTTAGAACGATAGAAAAAAAGGAAGAAGCTTCTTGTCATGTTTGACCTGATATAACTCAAGACGAACTCCAGTGGTCTTGTCCTCTGTTATGCTTCTTGCATAGCTGTAACAACAAGTGTTTGAAAGTGGTATTGGAAGTACATTGACAAGTGACAGCTGCGGTGCTGGACGGATGAACAGAAGAACACAAATGCCATGTTATGCGATTCGAGGACCAGGAAGTGAACTTAAGTTGATAACCCAAAAAGCTCCGAGAAGATTTACCAGATCATTTTTGTGGCCTCGTCCACAAACGGAAGTGAAGCCCGTGATGTGCTCCCGCAATGGACTTCGGCTTGCGTAAACCCATATCAACATAAGGCTGATTTGACGACGATGATCTACAAAGATCATAAAAAAGCCTTGCTACTAAGCAAGGGACACGATTGACGCCTCAATCTACATTCAACATCGCGTGTGGCGTCATGGTGATAGCCTCGTCGCCTCTCTCATAATTTGTTTCATGGTAACGGACGTGAGTGAAACAAGCAGGCTTACCTTGACATTCAAGCCTCCGCGCCCATACCACATATTCATTCCAACCTGTTGTATCCACAATCGCCACCCTTCCCACCACTCGCCCCAGCTTTCTTTCAGCTCAACAGGTCTTGGAGGCATCCACATGGCGATACCCAAGACTTTGTCTTTTGCCTCGCTGTCAGTGTCTTTGGCAACGAAGAAGAGAGCATTACGAATGCCCCATTGACATCGGATTCCAAGCGAGACGCGATTCCTGTCTAGATCAGACTTCCAAACATGTCAGTTCCGTCCATTCAGAAGCGAGCTGTTGCATAACAGATGAAGTCTGAGCAAAAGATCACGCTATACAACGAACGGTTTCCGCCAAAGGAATTCACAAACAAATTGCTCTCCTCGAAACTGCCCCCGTGCGTTCCTGGTGGTGGCAGGACTTCTGGGGATTATGAGGCTGAAGAGAGTCTGAAGGAGAAGGTCGCAGCGTGCAAGAATGGGGGTACACCCTGAAGCATTGACGATGAAATTCTCACCTTCGTTCGATTCTTGCCATACACCCAATTTGAGTAGGGATCATCCGCGAAAGCATTCTGGATTGCGTCAATTGCTCCTGGGATATCTTCCTCGGAGAGACTTTCAACTGTAACAGGCATCCTGACTAGAGAAGAGCTGCCGAACCGTGGACGGTGACCTTGGGTCGCCTTATTTTCAACGGCCGAGTGTCTTTGGCGATGTCACTGTCGTGTTGTTTCGTAGGAAACCCGGCTTTTAGGAACAGGAAATATACAAACGGAACACTCAACTGCCACCGTGTAAATCAAGTTTCTATGTATCGGCACTAGAACGATGTGTTTTGATAAGATGTGCATGAGTTGCATAGAGTTGTTTTCGTTATTCATACGGCAGAATGATAAGGTCCGGCGAACGATGTGGCTTGAGCTTCCGGTGCCGTCGCATCTTGCACACTTGCAGCGTTCCTTTGCCAAGGCTTTTGAGCATTGCCAACAACTGCTTCAGTATGAAGCTGTTTTCGCCGCGGGATGTCTGTTTTAACATGGAATGGAGCTCGTTGGAGTCTGTGGTAGCGACCATGATGAGCCCCATGGCGTTCGTCAAAAGCTGCTCTCTCATCTGCAAGCAATTTAGGCACTGTTGCAGCCAGTTATCACACCCAATGACCTGCCATGAATGCCTTCACCTGGATTTCAAGTGGTTGCCCAGCACTCAAATGCTCTTGATATTTCCCCTTGTTTCCTTGGCAAGGGTCAACACCTTCCCGGTGCCGTTTGCAGGGCCTGCCATAGGTTGAGCAGTCACTAACGCCAACCGAGTTTGCGCGGGCATAATCATTGGAGAAGCACGGACGACCCTCTGAAACGAAGGGACAACCTCTGAAACCGCACTTCGTCCCAGGGCAAAGCCAGACATCACCAGAGTCCTCGAGCCATGTCAAGGGAACCTCCACCACAATGCCTTTTGGCTGTTGGCCGAACCACAATCCTCCAAGTCCGCCAGGTACCCTCCCAGGATGCCATCTTGACCGGCTTCCCCAAGCCTGCGACTCACGTTTTCATCGAAGAGGCTTGTCCCGTCTCAGGCATGCCAGTGCCATTGACCAGTAGCAGTGTTACGGTTCGTACGGCGGAGTGTACAACGTCTCTTGAAGGCTTTCTCAGACCCTGAGCCCACGCAGGAAGTTCCAGGAAGTCGAAATGCGCACCCCCTCTTGCGCCTCTGGCCCCTCTTGGCCCCTCTGTGCATCAACATGGTCCACAGAGCAAGTCCAGGGTGGAGTCCACGGATGCCGTACTGAGCACTAGCCTCTCCCAGTGGAAGGTTGTCGAGCAGGTCATGATCCAGGTGATCCCCACTTGCTTGGTCGTTGTCTGCTGAGGATCTTCCTTTCTGATACACTTCTCTTCTCTTCTCTTCCTTCTCTTTACTTTCTCCACAGCCTCTGCTTCTTTCTTTCCCTTCTCTTCTTCACACGACTGGCTCGTGATTTTATTCTTCGATTGGTGCTGTTTTTTTTTGGGGGAACCGGGAATCTGTTGACGGTATTCTTGCAGCGACTTACTTTCAGTTTTGAGCATCCGTGTATGCTCAAAGATTCGAGCATTCTGGCGTCCCATCGGTAGTATTGTCGTACCTTTTGCGGAGGATGAATACGACAATGGCGCCTCTAGACCAATTACCGCAAGCCACAATGGAGGATCTGAGGCAGCGGCATGGTCTTATGCAGGGCAGTCAGTTGAGGAGGAGGAAGGACGACAGTGGGAGCAATAGTGGCAGCGGCGATGGCAGGAAGAATGGCCGGGATCAAGCAAAGGATGGGAGCAATAGCAATTCAAACGGCAATGGAAATGGTGATTCATCGAATAACAACAAGAACGATGGGAGTGGAGGTGGTGGGAGCAACAACAACAACAAGAACAAGAGTAACGGGGATGGGTCAGGGGGAGGAGGGGGAGGCGGTGGTGGTGGTGGTGGTGGTGGAAACAACAACGGGGATAAAAACCCAAGTGCGAAAGACAACGGACCTCCACCTCCTAATGGACCTTTTGAGTCTCCTCAGCCTGCAACTACTACCGTGATTATGACTTCAGCAGCCGCAGCAAGTACAACCCCAACCACGGTTGTCATCACCTCCACCGTTGCCGCCGCTGCTCCCTCTACCACTTCATCCGTAGGCTAACTAACATTGCTCCTGACGATATATAAATGTACTAACTGTGAATAGCCTCCTGCTGCTTCATTATTTCCTACTACGATTGCGCCAAATCCATCTATATTTTCACAAATACCTCAGCCTCAATTCGCCTCACAATCTGATACATCGAGTCAGCCTCGAAAAGGATTAGAAACCGAGACACCGACAGATTCATCATCATCAGGGAGGACCAGAACGAGAACATCCACGGCACCTACGCAGACAATTGTGCTACCTCAAAGCGTCCTTGAGCCACCATCGCAATCTCTACCCAGTGGTCAGCCTCATCGCAACAAGGATAACAACAAAGATAAAGACAAGAAGGGTGACAATGGTTTATCACCAACATCAGAGCGCCTCTTGATTGCTGCTGGAGCCATAGGTAAGCAAGATGATTCTATAAGATTATATCACGCGGCTAACATTTTCACTTAACAGGCGCATTCATCATTGTTATTGCTGCTGTTTATTTCATTTTGCGGATGAAGAAGATTGATCCATTCTCAAGTGTGAGAAATCGCCAAATCCGAAGGGGGGGGAGTCGCGGAATCTATGGTTGGAGAAGAGAGAGTAGGGATAGGGATGCCTACATGTCAGACGCCCCACCTAAATATCGTGAAGAACCATTCGACTATGCCGAGTTTGAAAAGGAGGGTAAAGAACAACGAGAATTTGATGGCGCTTTCGCACCACCTGCAGTTCCACAACTGGCAAGGCCTGAAACGGCAGCGGGCCAGGGGCTATCTCGTTCTGGCTCTCAAAAGGGAGATCTACTAGCCAACTCGGCACCTATGGGATATTCACAGCAACAAACTTCTCCGGAAACACAGGTCGACTACAATAATACTGGACGACGAAACACTATGCTATCACGGCAACAATCAAGCGCTACAAATGCGAACGGTACAATGGCCACTCAAGGCACTTTTCTTTCTCAACAAACAACAAATCTTCAGAATACGAACCAGATGCAACACATGAGCTATCTCTCATCTCTTTCATCAGGCTTTGGTGATGGTCTCATTATGCCTGACGGAATGACCAACCCCAACTCTCGTCAAAGTCAAGGCCAGGCCCCTGGTGCTAGCAGGTTTTCATGGGCACGGACAGCAACAAGAGATCGTGATACTGTCTACACCACTACGTCTGAGGAATCTGCTCCACGCTTTCGAACAGTCAACTCATGGGTGGCTCAACAAAGTGGCCGGATTGAAAGGAAACAAGCCACCGAGGTGCCAGAGATTCCCAATATTCCAATTCCAGTCATACCCAATTCACTTCAAATTGGTTTGAACCACCAAAGGAATATGAGCGAAGACCCAGTCTTCAAGTTCCATCCGGGAGACGAGATTCAGATCTCAAGAGGTTCTCGCGTACCGAGCGAGATACTAAACAAGAAAACCGGGATCGATTAAGACATGATCGGTTAAGGTGTGTATAGAAGAGCTGTATATGAGTTGAGGGTTTCAGTGTACATATAACTTTGAGACGGCAGGCCTGGAGCTTGGTCATCTTGATGGGAGAGGCATTACATGCATAGCGCGGAGCATAACCAGGGGACGACCACGTATACCTATTTATAATGATGACGAGAAGGCCAAAGAAGAAGGCTTAAAGTATGTCTTAGCAATCCAGACTGAATAATATAAGTTCTGATAAGACGACACAAATTTTGCGCTCTCATAAGAATTGTGGTGCACGTAAGGTTTGAGGCAGAGATGAGGCTAAAGTCAACTAAATCCTGAGTGAATGATGTACCCAACCGTTCCGAAGATGAGCCTATCGGAATTCCGACTTGGCACAGGCTTATTGTTTACCTGATGAACGCATCATTGTCTTGCGACGCAAAAGAATCCTTCGACTTGGCTGCAGGACTGGCACAAACTGCTTCGGGTATGTTGGATAAGATCCACGTGATCGGCACCGTTCCTTAACGTTGTGCACGGTTCCCGAAATAGAGGCCAATCAGCTGCGTGTTTCGAATTGTCGATGGAAACATTTGGAGACGCTGGACAATTGGCGAGGCTCAGCCTCATCGCATTGCAACGACTCGTCAGCCCCACGATTCATTCACTAGATAGCTGCGCAAGTCTGCACAGTCATCTAACAAACCGATCCGCTCCCTCTTATGATCATGAACCTCTCATCTCTTAGCCTCGTCCATCAAACAAGCACCTCTCTTACTCGGGTCTAACTTTCCAGAAGCTACAAGTCAAGAGCTTGCCACATCACACTTTACACTTCCCTGATCCCAACAACTACATATCTGCTGCAGTCGGCAGCCACATACAGGCACGATGTTGGACGAAAACCTTCCAACCTTCTTTTTCAAACAAAACTCCGATAACCCACTGTCAACTACTATCTTCCTCTCGAAAAGTGGCTCCGAGCTACAGCCCGAATATACATTTCGACGCCCAGACCCGAATCTCCCAGCAGCGAAGAACTGTTATGGAGTAGCTCTGTACGATTCCTACAACCCCGAAGTCTTATATGCAGAAGTTCTAGTCCAGCCAGAATGGACACAGCCAACTCTCTCGGCGGCCGAGGTTCGAGCCCAAAATGGTATACCACCTCCTCCTGTACCAATCGTACCAACCAGTTTCACAATACAACTTTACAACCCAGATCAACAAGTGATAGTCAAGCAAATACCTGGGTCAACATTCAGCTCTGCATATTGGGAATTTGAGATGCCGCAGAATAGCTTCCGACTTCCCTCGTCGTCAGCACTTGACCGAAGCCAAAATGACCCAGCTATTTCGGCTATTACACCTAAAATTGGGTTCAAGTGGAAGAGAGATGGAAAACTGTCGAAGGATATATCGTGTTACCTATCGGGCAAAACGAATGATGGAAAGAAGCAGAAGGAACCAGATATTACGGTTGCGATGCATAAAAGTTCTAGAGATCAGAACCACTTAACAATTTACGAGCCAAATATGCACCGAGTTGATGTCGAGGATGTTAAGGGTTTAGAGGTGGTTTTGATACTGGGTGCGGCGGTTATTAAGGACATCTTCTTCAACGCTAACAGGGAAATGTTCAATATCAGCTCACCAACAATGGCAGGCACAAGACGGAAAAACAGCGGGCCAGTTATTGCTGGTACTGGGAAAGCTTCCTCGCCTCCATTAATGTCTGGGGCAGTTTTCGCCTCCAGTCCACCACGAGTGAATCAATTGAACAATATTCCGCAATCACAAATCCCCCCTCAACAAGTAAATAAACCACCTCGGCGGGACTCTCGACCTCCCCCAGCAGATCCTCGGACACAATGGGAGATTGATGCCGAGACTGCAAGACTGCTGAAAGAAGAGAAACAGCGTGAGGAAGCCGCAAAGAAGGAGCGCGAGCGCGCTGAGAAGATAGAGGAAAAACGAATTAAAAAGATGTTGGAAGAAGAAGAAAAAGAGCGCCAACGAAAAAAAGCTGAAGTCGATAAAGAGACTGAGCGTCTAAGAAAACAATACGGTGTCCCAGCAGAAACGCAATTCCACCCTCCTCTTCCATCCCGTACAAATGGATCGCCTTCGCAACAGCCAGGGTTCCCAGTGCAGATGCCACAACATCAAAGTGCACCACATTCTCAACCTCCACCGGTTCAAAGGCCAACCAGCACACCTCAGACACAGGGACAACCGCATCCTAGTCTGAACACCTGGCTTGGTGGAAGCACCTCTGGGCCCTATTTGCAGGCACCTGGGAATGGGACGGCAAGCTCGAGTGGGTTCTTTGGCCTAGGTAGCGGAGGGAAGAAGATGCAGAAGAAGAGGAGTGTTTTCTTTTAGATGATACCACTCATGAATTTATAACGTTTAGGGATACGGCTGCATGGCATGGGTGGGGGTTTACATCATTTGGGAGGTGTTACTTGCTTCACATCTGAACGAGAATTTACGGCTACAAGAGGTCAGGGGGAGTAAAGGTAGACAATTAAAATTATTTGATCACCGTCGGGCTAATTATGTTTGCCTCACGAGTCTCGGGTGACTGTAGCAACTTTGATGTTCTAGCACATCTCTAATCCTTCTGCCTGACTGTGCCACCACCACATTCCAAGACCGGGCTTACTCAGGATATGTCTGCAACCTATGTGCCCCAAACAAAGATCGCCTTGATAAGCGGAACATACTGGATGTCCTCAGCAAACACAAAAAATTCAAATTAGTGTAGTAGTGCATTCGAGCTCTTAAAGGCTTCTTTCCTCTCAAAACAAATATCATTTTAAATATTTATGTCTCAAGAGGAGGAGTCTTGCCCAAAGCTCGTCTTGATAAACGAAAATAAGCAGTCTGCTAGCAGCAAACGTAACAAATTCAAATTGGTGCAGTGGGAGCATGCGAGTATGTTAATGTCTGCTTCGGCAGATCAACCGCTCGAGACCGGGGTTCGATCCCCCGATTTGAAAAAATCTTTATTTTTATTATTTTTATTTCTATCACCACTACTGCATATTCTCGGGTACAGGGAGAGGGGCCCTACCGTTTAAGTGGTAAGTGGTTACTGTTTTATACTGTGTAATGTTGAAAGCTCGAAAGAGAGGGAACAGGGAAGTATTTCTTTCTGCGCGAGCTGACACTCACACCGCACAATCACCATCTACTTCAGCCCACCATGAGACAATTCTCTCTTCTACACCTAACAATTCTTAATTCCCTTAATTAGTCTTAGGTACCACACCGGGTGTGGTTTTGGTCTCAACCTCGATGTTGTGAAAACCTTAGCCATTAACCTGCCATAGTATCTTATTGTCGAGGATTATCTAGATTTCGATCTCGGTGGTTTTTTTTTTCACTGCTCATTAGATATAAAGGCTAGTGTCTTTACAGATTATCGAAAAATGGAGTTTAGCTTCATTGAAGTCGAGGCGACAACACTGAAGAGCCTTGAAAAGTACTATCTACGTCCCATGTGTAACACTCTTTTCAACTATCTTGGTAAAACCATGCTTCGCTAGGCAGCAGATAACTTTAATCTATATTGAATTCCCAAAGTTGTTTTCAATTCGAGCCAGTGTAGCTGTAAGTCTTGTTCCCTTCTGCTTGCTGAGATTCAGGAGCCCTCGAAGTATTCCTCAGGTGATCGAGTCGAGTTCGGATTTGCCCGCAGGGTCAGTCTAGGATTACCAACGTATTTTCGGAATTTTTGAGGGAGATTAAGTTCAATGTACAATATCATGCACAAAGGTATGCCAATTTCGAACGAGAGAAGTATATGTTCGAGGTCATAGATATACGTAGGTTTGATTTATCCAGGGTAGTTGAGCGAGCTCAAGAAGTCCCTTGCAATCTACTGAGAGCAGCACTACATATGTCATATTATTTGTTTTGCCTCTAACTCTCTATAGTCTAGTGACCGAACTTATGATCCTAGAGAAACCTGAGGGATGTTCGCTCCTTAAATTGAATGGCAATATTGCTACACATAAAGTAACAGAGCTCTCACTAGCTTTCTTTGAGACCTATATAGGTTGGCTGCGAGAGTGCCAAAACATAAAGGTTACGCTCTTCATTGACAATGAGAAGACCTCCGAGTCGTATGCTCAGTCTACAGAGCCATGCTCTAGACCCTAGATTTGAGGCTTTTCTCAATGGAGGGGCCTGATGCTGAAACTTCCTATATGACACTCAGTCTCTCTTGGGGCAATCCTGCAGTTTCTAGCACGTGAAATTAATTCGGGCAAGGCTCGATGGTTATAGGCTAAGTATACCTTGGGAGCGTAAAGCAGGGCCATTTCAAAATCCTATCGTTCTTGTTCGACACCTCGATTGCAGATATGTTTGGGCCAATGTCTAGAGCATCGTTCAAGGGGATCGCGGAGATCAGATTGCAGAAAGTTCTCGTATGGCAGAATTTTACGGTCAATCAGTTTTGAACGTTATTTGCTCAGGCCCCAGTTGCAGGGCTGGACTTTTCAAATCCCCAGACATTAGACTTGCCAAAGAATTTCTAATCTTTCATCGGAATCAACAGGCCCACAATCTAAATGTTGTATTATTGTCCGGGGGGGGGGGGGGGGGGTACGGTTGCCGCGTTCATTTCCGACAAACGATATATATTTCCCCACGAGTTTCTATTTGGATCTTGCATCTGATTCTCACAAAGACCGAAACTATTTCTCGATACTATTCTGCAATGCATTCCAGAAGTTTGGCGCCAAAGGATCTACGTATGTCAGGTTCAAGAATGAGCCTACCCCCCATACACTTAAAAGCCATCGGACTGTGAGTGTGTATCGGAGTGCTCCAGGGCATTTATTTAGTCCAAGGAAGAGGTCAGAGTTTGAGTTTATGTGGGAAAGATCAGTTGTGATAGGGGAAACAAGTCTAAAAGAGGATAGATATGAGGAGATTCCAGGCAAGGACGAGAAAGGGGGATAACCTTACAATATCATTATTATTTACCAAAATATTACGGTTTTCTTTGCAGTTTCTAGATTGCGTTCTCTCCTCGATCATTAAACCTACTAAGAACGGGCGAGACGAAGGTAACAGGGCTATTGATGGCTCCCACATGCAAATACAGGCGTAAACATAAATATACATTAGGAATCTCTTGTTCATACTTGCAACAAGTTTTTTAATAGCGGAGATTACAGATACACTAGGAAGGAGCCACAGCTTCTGTTCTAAGAGCACCTGCAAATAGTTTGCATGCTCCGACCTCTTCTCTACTTAGCACTGTCCGCAATGTGGTTGAGCTCCTCACCGCAAATTTGCCACTATCACTCTCGGGCCCAAGCTTTTTTCCATCAGCACTGTCGTTGGGCTAGTCTACCAATTCAATTGGGTAAATTGGTAGAGTTGGTGGCGACATCTACTTATTGCTGGTTTTGAGATGATGGTACAGTCCTTGTCTCTCTTTGATGCTGGGACGCTCAATAGTGCTAATGAGATGTCAAAGTATATGTTGATTGCTTTCCGAGCTTGCAAAAAGCTTGCCAGATGGTTAAATATTCCTGTGAAAGAACCTGAAATATACATAGATATCAATTGATTATTTAACTCCCATCATAAGTCAATCGTAAATACTTTCCAGCGAAATTGATTGAAAAAAATTGCTAAGATTTTCAAAAAACATACAACAGCGGGGATTCGCTGATGGTCACCCACTCAACTACTGATCCGCCGATCTAAGGCTTGTGTATGGCAGAGCGGACGGGATGCCCAATTCTCCTTAGTCTATGGTCGTATGTGAAAGGGTACAATTTATTTGAGGTTATAAAAGGCAAGTATGGTGGCTGCGGGGTTTTTTGTCACTCCGAGATCATGAAGCGGTGTGAAGATTTTAATTTAAAACCACAACATCATGTCGAAAGGTACAAGATTTGGTGCTTTAAATGCGATTACTTTAAGAGTTGATTTCTAGGATCACGGTACTATTAAAACGTTTGCTCTTTTCCCTTAACTTCGTCTTCTTTCTTTTTTTTGTATCTTCTATACTCTCTTCTTTTTTTATAGTATTTTATTCATCTTTCTCACGCATGTTGGCCTTTAACCCTGCTTTTCCAGTTACATTTTAAAATATTCTCCAGAATTTTCCAAATATTCAGTTGTAGATACAATTCCGCCAACCCTCGCTAGTTTTGAATGTTAAGAAAGCCTCAAAATTTACTGTAACTAGCCTCAAGGCAATTCTAGTTACCTAACCCTTGTGCCAAGTCAAATACTTTTGTGTCAATTGATTTCAATTTTCTTTCTTTTTGCCTCTCAAGTTCTAGTAGCCCTTCCTGGACCTGATGCCTCAAGCTTGCTAACTCTCTACCTCGATCAACACCGAACACCATATTTCTGTAACACGAGGGACCCAACCGTCTCTCGCCGGAGACCATTTCCATCACGACCTTGTTGAAATCCGAAACGAACCCCACCGGCATTGACTACACGTTTTTCAATGTACATATGTGGGGAAATTTCATCAATTGGAGATCATCCGCCATTCTTGGCAAACACCCACAATTCGTGTTTCAGCTTGACGAGTGATCTTCAACTACCAGAGGGAAATAAGGAGAGTCTAGATCAGGAGATCTGCTCTAGACCATGAAGACAATCTGACAAACATACCCAGTGAGGCCTAGGAATGAAATTTACATACAAGAGAGATATGTTGTATTGTTGAAATAAGAAAAGCGGAAAAACCTCGAGAATAATGTATTGCTTCATTTTCAAGATACAGATCTTCATATCATGCCACGTGCATAGATCTGGCTCCAATCTCAAGGCTCAAAGCTTACCCGCACTGAATGTCTATCTCCTAGCCTCTTCAGATTCACCTAGATAGGAGCTACGACCTCGTCTCACGCCCCCCACGGTGTGACTAGCTCGGCATTTACCGACCTCACAGCCCAACCCAAAACAGACGCCCGAGTTTGTTTCAAGGTGGATAGGAATCGTCGAGTAGCCGACGACCGCACACTCGAGGTTATGCTTCTTTTGCCCAGGCTGCCATCTCGTGTTTGTGCGAACAGACTTGAGGTGGTGATGATTCGAGCTGGCATCTAAAGAATACAGAAATAAGAAGAAAAATCCCCGAAAATATATTTCCTCTCTCGCCTCATGTTTCGAACGCATAATGGGACTAAAGTGGCGGCTTCATGACGTTCATATACATACCGTTTCGCAAGCAGACTTCACTGACTCGAGGGGCATCAGTGCATAGACAAACAGACCCAGAGCACATGTATGAAAATCAATTCATTCAAATTCTCCCTCCCTAGATCGTAGCATACTAGCATCAATCACCGACCCGCACAAGTCCCGACTGGCTGAGTCATGATGAGCCTAAGTCAACTCTTCCTTCTACATACGCATTCCGTAGCATCTCATCCGATGATGAGCAGATCCCAAACTCCTATCTCATCGTAGATACCATACCATAAACGAACATCCGTGCAGTTTCGTCTTTGCTCAAATGCTCCGAACAAGCGAAAATCAACAGTAGAAAACGACAATGTGACGCGACGTGTAAATCCTGGTATACGGCAAATTTGATTTTGCTCAATCAGCCGTCGTGATCAAAACAATGTGACATGCTATTCCCAGACTGATCCATCAGTTGCATTTCCCTTGCCCAGACATCAAACATTTCCCAGACCAAATCCAATATACATACACCGGCAGGGGATTTTTGACCGCAAAACAAATAAATGTGCTGCCGTCTAGATTCGATACGATTACGCTATGCAGTAAAGCAGGGCACAACAACTCCGAGGATTGCGATAGTTCTGCGCTATTCTGGCGCTGAATAGTGATATATTGATTTATATGATTCCGCCAGGTGGGTCGTACGAGGTGTTTTGATGTGACCGGCCGATATTTCTATCCAATCCTGCGCTGCCAGGAAGATCGCCAGGTTGCACATCCGTATTTGATGTTAATTTCCGCAACATGAACATGGGTTTTTTGCCTTCTTTATCGAGTTGTTTGAAAAGTATTAGAGGTTTTTCTTCCATGCCCAGACATCGCTCTTTATCCCCGTACACAATATACAATGCATATTGTTCCCAAGGTGCGTTGATGTTGTATTTTTTCAGAGCAGCTGGTAGCACTTTATAGCATGGGTCTTCCATACTGACACGGAAAGACTTGAATATTTCCACAGAAGCGCCCCCACCACTACCTGAGCCAGAAGGTGTGTCAAGAGCTGGTGTTTGAGCTCGCCGCAAAGGTGCTGGTTTTGTGCTGTCTCTTGAGTATGTTGAGGGCTGATAGTCATTTTCGAAAGTACTACGAGCAGGTGTGGCCTGTTCTGACCGGTATGAACGAGATGCAAGTGTGGAGCCGCTAAGTGTGTTTGGAGGAGAGGTTGGTGAGGGTTGATTTGGTGAGGGATAACCAGGGGAGTTTGCACTGTGGCCGCCTCCATTCGCAACTAGATGGTTGGATGATAAAGCCCGCTCTACAGCGTTAGAGGGATCCAATGCTTGCTCCATCAAAGACCTTTCCTGACCAGATTGTGGATATGTAGGTGAAGCATTCTTCGGTGGTTCAAAGAATAGCTTCTTCGTAGAAAATTTCCTGGATAAGCCGCCCCCGGATTGACTGGATGATGGTGTTGGCGCCGGCGGCGAGATAGTGTTCGAGGTATCATAACTGTATGAAGTTTGGCCGTTAGAGTCGTTAGCGGGGTAAGGCAGCGGTTGTGCTTCCTTTGCCATTCGGAAGACTGGCAGCAAATCCTCCCTCAAACGAGCATATTCCTGTGTTATCCTTCGTAATTCCATTTCCGCAATCGACATCCGTTCATCTCGTAATCGAAGTTGCTCCACGAGGTGCTTGATGTCTTTAAGTGTTGCCGTTGCATACTGAGCCTCTGCATCTGCAGCTATCAACGAAGTTAGTGTAAGCCGGAAAAGAGCAAATAATAGGCTCTTACATAAAGGGACATAATGGTCGCTTTCTATTGGTATGTCTTGTTTGATTTTAATGTCATAAACGCTCTTGAGGATTGTAAGTCGATGCCCAACACTGGTTACCCCCATCTGTTTCAGGTCGTCATGCTGTAATGCTACGAGTGCTTCACCAACAATCTCATTTTCTAATCAGATTAGCAAATATACTACCCTTTATTCATCAAATAGCTCCATACCTAAGAATTGGTCTCCGTATTGAGGCAAGCCCAGGCTACTAACAAAATCTGCAGTTTCATCCGCCGTCCATTCCGTTATGATGGTCTCTGGCAATCGATCACCGCTGTTATGTGCGCCGTAGGTCGTGGGAGTGTGTTCGTTC
Source organism: Tricladium varicosporioides (assembly GCA_021365295.1). Taxonomy (NCBI): domain Eukaryota; kingdom Fungi; phylum Ascomycota; class Leotiomycetes; order Helotiales; family Tricladiaceae; genus Tricladium; species Tricladium varicosporioides. The sequence continues at coordinate 686,700 of JAJTIW010000009.1, read as the reverse complement.
GACGACAGCCCTTCTGAGTCCGTGGGGGATTCAGAATCCGTGGCGAGGACGGGCGAGCTGTTGTGTACGCTGCGCTCATACTCATCGTCGGCCTCAGCATCGCTTTCGGGGTATGCCGTCCCAGATTCGAAAGCCATTCTGGACATGAGGGAGGGCGTTTCGAAGATCTAGCGTCCAGGTGGTGGTGAGGTTGGACAGCTTGACTTTGGTTCCTGTTCCTTGATGGAGATGGAAGGTGCACCGTTCGCGCTTGCCTCAGGATAAAAGGGTCCGAGCGCCGCCGAATCAATATTATGTGCTCTTAACAACTTTCGACTGTCAATTTGCCGAGCGCCAAATACACACGCTTCACGCACACCATTGGCGGGCACGCACGAGGCAGACAGATGATGAGCTGGCGATGCGCGCGAAGGGGGTAGAAAGACTCAGAAAGATGGCAAAGCTGTTCAATTCGACGTGCTTCACAGAAGTGCACTCATGGCCTTTTTCTCAAGCACAACACAGCACCCACAATAATGGGACAGGGGTAAGCCGAGACAAATTTTGCGAGTAAGAAAAAAGGTATATACGGATGCGCCGACAAAGGTATAGCGACTTAACATCCACAGATGGTATCCATATCCACGCCGAACCAAGCTTATCCAATTGCACCAGTCTCCCTTCCCAGTGCGCCGATTACAAGACAGCCGCCTTCAACACTCATTATCATTTGAATCATTTACAATGTCGAGATCACCCTATCTCGATCCCTGAGTCCTCATTTTGCGTGCAAGCCAATCCCCAAGCATTCCATCGAGACGCTTTAAAGAACTGTTAGAAACATACATATGCATACTGGATGAAAACTTACACTTGTGATGTCCGCCAATTTTGCATTCTCTTCGCGGAAGAGGTTCCCCGTGATGGGATGATCCGGACCCGCAGGGACTACCCCTGACTTATCATACACAACGACTAGTAGATCTTTGATATCCGCGTCATCGTCGAAAAAGGTCCGCAAATGGGCATCGCTCCACGTTGCTGTAGAAGTAGAAGTGGTAGAACTGCCGGCTCCTTTCTTGTCGTGGGCATCATCCGCATCAATGAGCTCTGGCGAAGGAGAAGACTGGGGCGATGGCGGCTCTTCTTGGCTTGAAGTATCAATCATAAGAGGTGGAGGATATGATTGTGAAGGTGTGATAGGCGATACTTGCACTGGCGACTCTGATAGCCGCTCTTCTGCCAGGTTGCTCCTCTCGTTCTGTGTACTCGGTGTCGACACATAACTATCTGGGAATGTCCCTGGAATCGGGCGGTGATTCTGCTTGCTGGGAGCCCGTTCTGGCTCCTCAACCGGCGAGTCTTCTTCAGATGTGTCGAAGTCATCCAACTCAATACGTGCTTTAGCTTTCCTCGCTTTGACAGGTCGAGGTTCAGAAGTGCTTCCACTTGCTGTCCGCAGTATTTTGGAAATTGCACTAGGTGATTTCTGCTCTTTGGGTGCTGAAAGTACTGGGGTCGTCCCTCTCGTAAGTTCAGGTGATAATTCTCGGGTTTGCTGCACAGGTTCTTCTGCAGCAAGATCAGACTGTACCAAGCGCATTGAAGGTGCCTGAGCAGAGTCAGCTGGCGGAGGTCTTTCTGGTGCGGGTGCCTGTTGTTGCTCAACACGAATGGTTTCTTTCGCAGTTGGCGCTTTTCTGCTTGGTGACATGTCTGTTCGAGGCTGTTTCTGCAGCTTGCTAGGTTGCCTCTGAACGTCTGAGCCTGTTCCTTGAGCCTGTTCCTCGATAGACACTATTTCATCCGAGTCTTTGCTAGGCACTGGAGATTCTCTCGGATTATCGTTGGAGCGCTTTCCGGCCATAATTTCCTCAACTTCATCCTCAATGGCTTTCGACTTCTTCTCTTTTCGTTTAAAAAGCCCACTAAGCATTCCTGGCTTCTTCTCCTTTTCTTTCTTCTCCTTTTTATCCTTCTTGTCCTTGCTCTTATCCGAACTAGAATCCTTTTCGAGCTTGTCAAGGCTCGGCCGCTTCTGGAATTCTTTGGAGTCGTTTGAGGTCCGTGTCGAAGTGCTAGAATCGTCCCGAAGCAAGTTTGGTGTAAGTGTTATCTTTCTGGTTTCTACAGAATCATCCTTGAAAAACGAGTCTGTATTTCTCACCGTGCCGTTTCGAGATTTGCTTTCAAGTTTTCCGTCGAATATCTCGTCACTAGTTCTTTGTGTATCAGAAGCGCTAGCAGCAGTAGCTTCTGGTTCGACTGAATCAGATTTGACCTCTCTGATCTCTGCACGGGGCTTAAGAGGTTCGATTGCCGCGATTTCTTCTTCTTCTGCAGCAGGTTCCTGTTGCTCTCCATTTTGATCTACATCGCCATTCTGCCCGTAGAAGTCCCCATCGCCATCCTCCTCCTCAGTAGAGTAATCAACATCTGAAGCTTCAACATAAGTAGGGGCAGCGAATGCAACCGTTTTAGCATTTCGCCGTCGTATCGCCTTTTTTAATGGATTTTTAGATTTCTCTGCTTGGTCGCCCAGCATTGTAGATGTGAGCTACAGACAATTAGCATTGGTGCTCAGGAGCATAATACAGTTATTAAAACGCACATCAATATTTCTGTGCTTATTTAAACGTGCCAGTCTTTCTGTTGGTGTTTCGATGTGCTCTGCTGGTAAGTAGCCTATGAGTCGAGTCAGTCAATTTCCTTGCTCCAGATGTTTGTGCAGGTGTACACACCAATGCTGCTGTCTTTAACTACTCTTACTAGCCACCAGTAACTATTACTGTCATCTAGAAGAACCATAGTGTCCCCCTTTGTGGCATTTGCCTGCCCCTCGACGGTCGCGACGAAGGTGTGGAGGGCGTAAACGAACTCGAAATCAATATCCTCTGTGTCTCGTAAGCATTCTGCACCCCAACCTGAACCAATATATTGAGAATCAATAGGACAAGAAAAATCATCATCATCGTCATCTTTGTCACTCTCATAGGGATATGTCAAGACTCTAGGGTAGTTGTCTCCGTGTTCTTGATACTCGTGATTTTTGTCTGGATGGCCTCCGGGATCCATTCGCGTATTTGGAGTTTTGAGGTCGAAACTATTTCTTGATTCGCAACAATTAGAAGGCTGGGTTTCGGCCACGGTTGTATAATCGTTTTGGTCGCAGTAGAATTTAACTTCTAGTCCGCCATCCAGATACTCACACAGATGATGATGATTGTTCTTTTCCTGGGCATGCTGAACTATTTCCTTGCCAACTCCACGGTTTCGTACTTGGAGCGGATAATGATCAGATTTTTCCGCAAGCGGAGACGAACTGTCGCAGCACGCTTGTACAGATGCAAAAGTTGCGATGCGTCTGAGGGAGGTAGACCTGCGGGGCCAGAAATTTGGAAAGGGATACCCACCATCGTCAATTGACGGCGAACTAGAGATCTTATCCATCATGTCATCGTCCATTCCATCGTCACCTTCAGCATCTGCCATATCTGCATCCTCAGCCGCAGACCCCATCATTCCACCATTTTGAGCAATAGCGAGGTCGTCCTGTTGCTGTCCAGCATTCCCATTAAGTTTCGACGTGACTCCTGTAACCAAATCATCTTCTTCATAGCCTTGCAATTGTTGAATATCCCCGGTCGTCCATTCCTTTGACACTCGTGGGCTCCGGTGATTTTGTTCCGCTACCTCAGCCGCAACTTCCCGTAAAGCTTCTGCTTGATGAGGCGCATGTGGTCCAGCTCCCAATGGCGAGGGCTGAGTCGGTTTTCGCGAATGATCTTGAGCTGAGGGGGCATTTTGGTCCTGTAAATCAATCGAGTCTACAAAAATTAGTTTTCTATGCTACACCTCATTTCCACTGGAACATATCTACCGGCTCGTATAATTTCTGGTCGTGTCATTTTGTCCTAGCAGCATGAGGATTTCGGGCCGACAGTTGTGACAAATGTAATGGGGCGTTGTTGGAAGAAATTATTGATGTAAGTATCCGCAAAGTGTCCAAACTATCCAGGCAGATTCTACCATCCAATGGTTCCTTCAATACAGATATCCTGAATCAACTACATCCAAGGTCGTTATGCAAATGAATGAAGCTCTGGCACCACGATATTGCGCTGGTTCTCAAGGAGAAATATAGGGAGTGTAGGGAGCCCGCAGATGGTCGCACGCCGCATGCGTTCTGAGAGCGGACTCGGGAGAATCGACTATGGCCAGCCTAGTCGCTGCGGACGTTGGATAGCAAAGAAAATGAATGTACGGAGGTTCGCCGTGCTCGTGGTAAACAGTTCTTGTCAAAAATGTCGAGATGAGAGCATTGCTCCTTCCAAGGTTGATAACTCTGAAACGCAGCCAAGCCTCCGTCGCTACTTTTAGTGCAATCACATTTCCGTCACCTGGACCTGGATGCTGGCCCCTTCTCATGCACCCACCAACTTTAGGAGAAGAAACATCAAGAAACATTTCGCAGTATGATCCACGTGGTGGATGCACAGCCAAAGACATTATTGCGATTGAATCACGCAAATCAAGTTTAGACTTGTTCCTGCCACATGCATATTTTCTTCCAGTCACGGACGAACCATTGAATTTCTCATGAAATTGAAGCCAATTGTCTGGGCGAACATGACAGACATGCACTTCCTGGATAAAAACGGGAATGCATCTTGGTACCGATGGAGATCAAGAGCAGGGTACGATTCGAACGATTCGATTTTCCAGCTGTTCTACAAGTGTATAATAACTATTCGTCCTTTTGAAGCAAGGTCTTCCTCTTGATCAACGAAAAGAAGACCTATGTGCGTGTTACGCAATCTGGTATTTTCCTTTCGAATTTTCAGCCCTGCCCCGAGCTCAATGTGTGCGCAAGTGTTCGGACGGCTCTTGGACGTGTCTACAGCATCCAACCCAATCCAATCCAATCCTTTGCTATAGCTATACGAGTAATCAAAGAGATATTCCTCAGCCGTCACCCTTTCTCCTCATTTCACAGCTCAAGCGCTTGCAAACATAGCACACGGACTATTGATTCCTTGACGCCACAACTTGAGCCTCCAGCACTTTTATTTCTCGATTGAGCACGATCATTTCAGCCTGGTATATGTGGTTCAAGTTTGTCAAATGAGAGCATGGCCCACAGCTGAGGATCTGAATAATCAACAATATCTGCTCGAAAATTCGAATCTCCCAGTGACCCAAAATCACAGGCTCAGTGCGAATCCAGCTCATTAGCTAAGATGTCTTAATTGCGCTTTCTTTCCTTCACGTTCGCAGCTACCAGTTTCTGTTTGAGCCACTGCCGCAAGACAAAAACGGACTCCTTATCTTAGTCTTTTCTGAATCGTTCCTCTATTTCTTTTTCGCCCATTTGATCTAGATTCGCCAACGCACTAGGAGAATTAAAGACTATTTTGGGACAACCATTTCCGAAGTTAGAGGTGTGTTACAAGTCTTGGGCCATACCATGGCGACGAGGTTGTTAATGATAGGAGACACTTTTGGAAGCAAGTGAAGCTTCTAATACTCAGACAGATTTTTGAGAGCAAGGACTGATGCCGGTTTAGAATATGGGAGAGCGAGTTACTTTATCAATTCTGTACATGTTCAATAGCCACGACATTCCGTGAGATTCTTCTCATTAACAGGAGAATAAACCTTGTCAAGTCACATATATCTCCCGCTGTCTCTACTGTCCAGTAGATGCCGAATTGCCTTGAAAGCGTTGAGATAACCTAAATAGGGGCATCGAGAGAAGTCAATGTTCACTTCCGAGCTGACAAGATGTTCAGTGTACAATGCAGTTTTCCTGACATAAAGGAGTGCTCATGATTTAGGGCTGTTATCCTAGGCCGAGTAGGAAAGAGGGTTTCTGGCAGATAAAAATAGTATTCATGAGATATAATTGATTGCCAAGAAATTCTGGAAGTCGCGACAACACCATTAGGCCATCCGGAAGATTGAGACTTACTATGATTATAGAATTATAGTCTCTACGGAGTTTTCTTGACGCACGCCTATTTTCAAAGTCGTTAGGTTTCCTCAGATTTGGTTCAGACCGATCAACGGGCTCCACGGATCGCATCAAGGGAAGCCACCCTTCACCGCCATCGCCCTATATCAATATTACTGGCAGCTTTGTTCGAACCAAGTATTGAGTACTCGTAGTGTCGGTATGTTCAATGCATCATTGTGGTCCACGATAACAGCAAGGGGCCTCCCATGACCCAAGTAGCAGAATATTGGATACCTCCAAATCTAAAAATCTTCAGAAATCATAGCACCAATAGACTCGATGATGGTAGTTGGAAAAATATGAAAACTGGTAGCATGTTATATATTTAAACATTCTGTGTTGTACCACTCACACCACGAAAACAACGAAAGGTCTGGCCCGGGAGTCAAATGTCCGAGATAATATGCTTATGTAGAACTGAGCGCCCAGACAAACATTTGAGTTGCGGACAACCTCTTACTTTCGCAGCAGCCTTCATTCAATTTTCCGAACAAAATCGAGGCCTCGAGGGAGCTACTGACGATATTCCGATGGGTTGGTTATGTACCCCCACGGCACTGCTCACCAGGCTACCTCATGTAACCTCCAATGCGAAGGAAGACTGCTCACATAATAAGCTTTTTCCAAGCATCAGAGTTGGTTCCAAGATGCCAAGCGAAAGCCTTCCATTCAGCCCCGACCACAGGATCAATAAGGAATCAACGTTGCCAACCCTCACACCTGCAATTGACCCCTCTTCGTTGTCGCAACTGTCCTGCACATCTTTAAATACCATCGTGAGCGATCGTAGAATTAATTGCTGGCTAGATCTCATACTTCGCTACACTGGACTCGGACCCGAGTATTAGAGTTCAGTGCTGACGACCCACCATTCGGATGCTGTGTGGAAGGAGTCTAGTCTTATGAAACACCACTCACGCTTCACCTGGGCCTCTTCACACGACGTTTGCACCAAACCATTCGACTCCTCCATCACCCAACGACATCCCACATCTCACGAACTTGACCTCCAAGAATATCGACGCCAAGCGACACTCCTATCTTCATATTGAGTCACGATCCCATCGAGTTCAGTCGAGTCTGGTCTCCTTTCGCCACCCGACGACGTAGCCTGTACGATGTCGAGAATCTACCATTGAGTCGTTAGTAGAGAACAGCGGCAGGGCCGCGATAATTCAGAATGGAAGCACGACAACTCATCAATCTGGCGAGACCGACCACCTCTGCTACCACGACACGACCGCATTGCACCCCCTTTACTCTTCCCTCGAACGGCGTTCTGACTCTGGGAGTCTCGTCGGTCATCACCCTCACATCCGACGCGGTATTTCGACCAGAATGCACAGGCTCGACTGCCGACATCATACTCACAAATGGAGGCTCGTCTCCTTCTGCCTTCACTGATTTCCGCGATCCTTTCTACGCTTCAACGATACCGGAATGTTATGCTCTCGCAGCTGCCACCGTAATCGCCTATATGCTCGTCATTATGCTCCTGATCACACCTCGCACCTTCCTGCACGATGGTCTAGTGATACTTGGAAGACGAGGATTCACAAATGGACCATCTGGTAGTGACGCTGGGATCGGTATTGGTGGGCGGCCTTGGCTTCAGAAAGTCGCGGCCATGACTGTCGCGATATCTCTCACGATCGCCACTGCGGACACCTTTAAAGTTGCCGAGAAACAATATGAAATTGGTTACATGGACGCAGCTGCTTTACAGAATGAAGTCGAGGATGGCATGGAACTCAAAATTATTCGTGTCATATCTGATACGTTCCTCTGGCTTGCTCAAGCCCAGACCCTGATACGACTTTTCCCGCGCCAGAGAGAAAAAATCATCATCAAATGGACGGCTTTTGCTCTTATCACTTTGGATGTACTCTTCAGTATTCTCAACAACTTTGTATATGACGGCAATTCTCGGCCCCGCAGCTTCGTCGACGCTGTCCCTGCTCTCGCATATCTCTTTCAACTCGCCTTGAGCCTCTTATACTCAGCATGGGTTATATATTACTCTATCACCAAGAAAAGATATGCTTTCTACCATCCTCAAATGAAAAATATTTGTCTTGTGGCCTTATTGTCATTAGTAGCAGTCTTAGTCCCCACAGTCTTCTTCGTCCTAGATATATCGAAACCAACACTTGCAGGGTGGGGTGACTATGTACGGTGGGTGGGTGCAGCCGCAGCCAGCGTGGTAGTGTGGGAGTGGGTGGAGAGAATTGAAGCATTGGAGAGAAATGAGAAGAAAGACGGGGTGCTTGGTAGAGAGGTTTTCGATGGGGATGAGATGATTGATGTCACTCCATCAGATGACTCTTCATGGTCTCGACGCTTCAATGGGAAGAAGGATGATAGTACTCGTGGAGGAGGAACTTCGACAGGCTCCAACGGAAAATCATGGCACGGCATGTCTAGTATTGCTAGTCGTTATCGTGCTCGTACATCAGCGAGAGATGTTGAAAAGTCGGGCGCAGTACCACATAGCGCTGCACGAAATGCAAACAAACGAGTACCTCGATCACGGCCACCTTTGTGGCCAACAAGGCCCGCTCCAGCGGCTACACCGATCAGCCGGACGGACACAGCTAGTGCAGAAAGCACTGTTTATGCAATTCGATATCACCCCATCAATGAAGAAACCCCGCCCCCTAATTTACCTAATCCTGGAAGATCTACTGTCACATCAAGAAGGAATAGTTACGAAGAAGTTGCCGGTCACGGTAGCAACACTGTCTTGGAACAAAATTTTGACAAACCAGTCATGATAGAAACGTCCGATGACGGTGAAGTTAAACCAGCCGTTATTGAAACCTCAGGTGATGGCAATGGTGATGATTATGATCATCAACGTAAAATACACACTACAAATCATTGGCAGGCTCTGGCTCATGTCAATCCCTTCCGCAGGAAAACACAAGCTCCACCGCCGGAGGTCTCAGCTCATACAATCAAACCACAGGAGCCCACCACAACTTATGCTTCATCCTCGCGTTGGGACGTTCGTGGAAGATTAGAAGAATTCGCAGCAACCCAAGCTGAGAAGCTTCGTGAGAAGTCCCGACCAAATGTCAATGCCGCTCCCCTACCTAGGACAGTCATACCCGCCCCGCCACGGCGGCGCAACCTACAGGCTACTCTTGACGAACTAGAGAGTGCCGAGAGGGGTGAAACTTCATATAGTGAACAGTCACAACACAGTTTCTCTCCTGTCTCAACGATAAACCGTAGCAATACGATAGATTCGACACATCAATATTATCCCCCACGTGTCAGTGATCCATATACACCCGAAGATCTTAGTCGGCATGCAATACACCAAAGAGGAGCCATATCTATAGTCACTGGGGATCGAGATGCGACAGCTCAAGACGATATCGTCTCACCACTAAGTGATACAGCAGACTCTCGCCCAGCCTTCAGTTCTCGGGGGACACCAACAACCATACACATACGGACTCCCACTTCACCTCGGAGGGACGGCTTACCAGTAATGACAATACCTGCGCCACCGAGGCCTCCAAGACGTAATGAGGACGAATGATTGGCGATGGTTTCTTCTTCATAGGTTTATATAATGGCGTGTATGATCTGATTTGGAAAAAGCGGGAAGGCATCGTGATTTAGGATACCAAGCATTTGGCGTTTTGGATATATATAAAGGGGTGGTTGGAAATGGCGGAAGGGCATTGAGGAACACATATACATCAGCATGTTTTGTACAGACATCATGCTTGACGAAGATACGATCAGATAATCTGCATCTTATGAGTAATAGCCGATGAGCAGTAGCCTCGAATTTTGCAAATGTTCGAAACTCATATACCTATGTTTAACTGAATTACTCTGTGATATCGTACTTTTCGTTTGTATTTCGAGACCTAGAAGACAGCGTTGATGTTGACCTCACGACACCAGAGTGTATAGCAAGTTCAAGTTGTGTCAACTTTTGGGGGCCGGGAAATTACACCTGTGCCTCACATGTGCATACTCCGTGCTTGATCAACAGTTCCATTAGAGATTAAGTCACAAAATATTGGAGAATTTGTAAATCAACATTGCTAATCTATCTTACATCAGAATTCGTACTAATAAAGAAACCCACCTTCTTTTCGTGAAGTAAAATGTGGCACCCAATAAGATAATTCATTCAATCACATAGCCCAACGACCAGAACCTCTCGTAATCGCATTTCTGACGTGTAAAGGAGGTTGGATTTAGCGTCCTTAAGCGAGATAAGACTGAAAGTGCGAGCCTTGTGAACCAGCGAGCTTAATTTCCTTGTCCAGAAGCAGCCAAACTGTTCGCCGAACCTCCGTCCTCTACAGTACATCAACAATCGAATTCCGTTCTTGTGTTCCGTGAATTTTCATGATAACTTCTTTTAATACCTATTCCGGTTAGAACCGCGTCCCAACGGCGACTATGCCATCTACAGAGGCTTTCCCCCTGCTCTCCAGCGCCGGCGACAAATTGACACCCCTTCCTGGACATCAGAGCAATGGCAAACCACGAATTCGTCGCAGGTCGAGTGGGCTTGGAGGGGAGATCAGGGCTGGGGATACGAGTGCGCCTGCGTTAGCAACACTAGATGTGAGGCCGCCGTCTCCGGGGACGATTAAGGTTAGTCAATACCAAGCTACAATGTGCTGCGGATGCTAACATCGAGTAGGCACAGAATGATAGAGACAGCAGAAAACCTTTCTCAAAAAGGCGGAAAGCAAGATCGATATTCCGCAAGTGGAAACGATATGCCTTGAAGAATACTTGGGTTTCACCGCTTGTCTTAATTTGCATCTTTCTAATCTTGTTCGCTGTCAACCCTACCGAGTCCAATCCTATACACCACTTTATCTTCCTCTCCTATAAAATCGAAAACCCGCCTGGTGCTGATCCAGATACACCTTGTCAATATGGGAAAGGATATTGGGATTTCGCATTTGTTACATTCTATATCATCGTCTTGTCCTTCACACGCGAATTCATAATGCAAAATTGGCTTCGACCAATGGCGAGACGGAGCGGGTTAAAGAGCAGAGCAAAACAGTCTCGTTTCATGGAGCAGATGTATACGGCAATATATTTTGGAGTCTTAGGTCCTGTCGGGTTGTTCGTGATGAGCCGAACCCCTGTCTGGTACTTCAATACTCGAGGAATGTACGAAAACTTTCCGCACAAAACCCACGAGGCTTATTTCAAATTTTACTACTTGTTTCAGGCGGCATATTGGGCCCAGCAAGCTATAGTCTTGTCTTTAGGATTGGAGAAACCCAGGAAAGACTACAAAGAATTGGTTTGGCATCACATCACCACATTGTTCTTGATTGCTCTCAGTTATCGCTTTCACTTCACCTACATGGGATTGGCGGTATACATCACCCACGACATCAGTGATTTCTTCCTTGCTGTAAGTGCTACTCCAACTATTTACAAACAGCAACTAGCTAATGTTCCAAAGACTTCAAAGGTATTAAACTACCTAGACCATGTACTTGTAGCCCCATACTTTGCCCTCTTCATTGTCGCCTGGGTGTATCTTCGACACTACTTGAACTTGAAGATTCTCTGGTCAGAATTCAACGAGTTCAAGACCGTAGGACCTTATGAACTTAACTGGGAAACTGAACAATATAAATGTTGGATTTCGCACTACATTTCAACATTACTTCTTGCCGCTTTGCAAGGACTAAACCTCTTCTGGCTGGCAGCTATTATCAGAATTGCATACCGTTTTGTATTTATGAATGTCGCGGAGGATGACCGAAGCGATAATGACGATAATGAGCTTGCTGAAGAGCAGAGATTAGATGCGATTGAAGCAGCTAAGTCTGCGGCAAGAAGGGCAGCAAATAGCCCTACACTTCAGGTGAATGGAAAACCCGCAATGCCAAATGGTACAACGACATCGGCCGATGTCCATCTCAACGATATAACAAATCGAAACGCTTTGAGGAAATCCTGAAAGGATGTCGAATCCGTTTCTCGCATAGTGCGGAGGCTCTCAGAGCCAAGATATGAGGACTCGAGGGTTCGAGTCCGTGGAAGTAGGAATCATGAATATCAAAAAGGCAATATGTCATCTAATTAGACGTGCCCAAGGAAGAGTGTAATAACGGCTTTGCCGGCCACCGTCGTTAAAATCCGACCAAGGAACTGCCTTTGGTTGGCATGAGAATAGGAATATGTATACACCACCATCGTTCGCTTCTTGTATCGGTTTTGGTCAAATAGCACCTATAATCAAAACACTATGTTGGAAACTACCAAGAATGATTCGTTTCACTTCCCTTTTCTGTGATATTTTTATGCCTCTTGTCTCTGAAGTAGAACGAGGTATGATCGTACGTCTTAGTATGTTCTGAAATTCAAAGTGAAATATTTCTCACAGGATCCCGTTGACTATCATAATTCGGTTTCTAGCCGATCGCGACAATCCCACTTATATGATTCTCCTTATTACATACTCTTGTAAAAATCTCTCCCATACTCATAGATTTTTCAGATATAGAGTCCAAGGCTCCAGAGCGACGGCAGCCATTATATAGGCTTGACGGCGAATAACAAAATCGAGTAAGGTTTTTACATTAAGCGTTTTTGTATTCGAAGTGGACAAGTGGCAGTTGGCAGTTACCAGTGATTCTCTAAACTAGGTTGTAAGCTGACACGAACATATCCAGGTTTGTCGAATAGGTGTATAATTTAAGTATCGATTTTACTAGCACAGTCTAGTATGGAAGATATGAGATTGGATACGCACGATTCCTGACAGCACTCGCTTTACTAACAGCAATTCAACTTTGGTGCCAGTTTAGGATTCGAGGTCTATAGAATCTTTCATCCTCCCATTTTTTTTACCTCGCGACCTAAGTAGCTCAGACTATGATGTTCCCTATAGGGTATCTTGTCGTAGAATCGCTTCAACAGATCATCAAATGCCACCACAGGCTACTTATAGACCTGTAGAGAGTCAAAGCATTCATAAGACAGTTTTAATAGTGAAAAATGGAATGGGCTTTGGTAGGGTACTAATCAAAAGACTTCGCGTTGTGTTTTGTCACGCTCAGAGTAGCACATATAGATTAATTTCTTCCTATGGACTACTGCCAAACTCTCAACCGCAAAATTTCAAGAATAAACAAATATGTAAACTTACAAAACATCATTTGAGAAGGTTTAATATTAGATAGGACTATGGAAAACAAAAACAAAAAATATGCGGAATTTTGCACCGCTCTTCATATCCAGCATTCAGTTCCTCGTGCTCATCTATACCTGCTAACGCCCAACTCTTATCCGCAAAAGTGAATATCCCCTTCCTGTGAACAACTCCTTGCTGCAAAGATCATCTCCCTATTTCCTTACTAGCCAAGGTATAAAGCTGTGATACAAGTCCAAACAACCAAAAATCACCAACAGACAAAGAGTGCGCGTCTAGCTAAGCTTTTGGATCAAACTATTGTCGCTGAGTTGGAAGAAAGGTGTTTGAAATTGATAGAAACTCAAATAACTAAGGAGAGTTCAACTCCAACCATGGAATTCAAATGGAAAAAACTCAGTTCACCTGGTTTTAACCGCTAAATTACGCTGACTACGTGGTGGTGCTTTTCCTAATATTGGTTTTGAAATTCGAGACTTTGTTTTTGTTTCCCAGTGACTCCCAGGTGGCAGAGATACAAGCGAATATCATCTTCCTCTGCTGGGCCGGAAAACCCTCGCCCTTCCCTTTTGTAATAAAATCCACTCGTGAGCTACAACCTAGTTTACTAATTCTAAAGACCTCATATAATTTCAAAGCGGAATGCCATCATAGAAATCCAATCGACTACGAGGAATTAGTGCAGATTTTGATTTGGCGAAGGCACCCAATTTATCCAATAGTGCTAGTCAATTTCAGCTATTATACAACCAGCTCCTAACTAATAGACGTAGAGCCCGCCTCAACTTGAAAGATTTTATGTTAAGGTACAGACTTCTTTCTTGGTGGATTGATCATTTCTGTTCTATTTTTTTTTTAAAAAATATTTTTTATAAAATTACCACCCTCCTCCCGGCGATGATTGGAGGCGAGAGCAAGTCTCCTACCTCACCTATTTAAAAGCAGCCTTTACATACCTTAGTCGATGCCAATTCCATTTTCTTAGAATAATTGGCCAGGTTGCTTGGTGAGGAAAAGTGAATTTAAATACAGTATCTGGAAATATTCTTGAATCTTGAAAGTACTAAGTGGGCAAGGCATCTCCCTTCTTGTTTCTTGTCCAACTACTTTTATTATTGGACAGAGCTACTATCCACAAAAAATTACACGGTGAGCCCTCAGATAACTTTCAAGAAAGTTCTCGAGGCCGAAAGCAGCCGACAGAAAACTGATGGCAGAATATCCCAGTCTCAACTTCGCTCCTGAGGCATGCCAGAAAGTGTGGTTCCTATTTCACCTGGGAAGCTCAGAAATAAACAAGCCCCATCTTACTTAACCCACCACCCTAAAACTATTCACCCTGAAGGTTCCCCCCTTCTTCTTCCCTCATGTAGAAATGTGGATAACGAGGGAGAAGAAGTTGGGTTAGTAGTGCTAAGTTTACGAGTGGAACCCATATAAGGTGGGTGCTACTAGCCAACTAGCAGGCCGGTTCAAGGTGGAAGCCAAGGGGAGGACTCGGGACAAACCCCCCAACCATACCCCATCCCCAGAAGTGAAAAATCAAAAAACAAAGGGTCAAAAAACCAGACTTCATAATCAACCGGCTATGAGACAATGTCACATCTAACTAGATTGCGTTTAGCTAGCCAACCAATATCACAAAACCCACTCGTGTATCGTAGGTTTTTTGTTGATGTATTTTATTTCTAGTATTATATCAATACACTAGCCGCTAGGAATGGGGATGGAGGGCAAAATTACAGGCGTAGTACTAAATTCGCTAGCAGGATAGAAGAGATAGACTACTCTAGACATCACCTATGTGAGAACCTGACAGGCGAGAAGACTCTGAAATCTCGAGAAATCCTAGCCTCCAATCCAAATTATTCCTACCAAATATACACACCACGTCTCCCATAAAAATTCACTCATAATTAAAGAAAGGAAGGATATAAATTGTTAGAGAGAGTAGAAGTGTCATTATCTTGAGAACCTTGTGATTTTCCAAAGCGTACTATGTCGTTACTTTTGTTGGATAGAGGGATTAAGTGCCAAGGTCGAAACGATAGGATTGGTTCGCTCTTATTGGATTTGTGTTAGAGCGACGAATAATGGCGCAGTGTTAAGAAGCAAAAAGTCCTGATTTTAATCATCTGAGCAGAAAACAGAGCTCGTACAGGATGATATATACGCATGCAAAACAGACGTTAAACTAGATATAGCAATGAATATCATGTGATACTGATACCTGGGGTCCTT
Organism: Tricladium varicosporioides; assembly: GCA_021365295.1. Classification (NCBI taxonomy): domain Eukaryota; kingdom Fungi; phylum Ascomycota; class Leotiomycetes; order Helotiales; family Tricladiaceae; genus Tricladium; species Tricladium varicosporioides. Next base: position 671,302 of record JAJTIW010000009.1, on the reverse strand, counting down.
AACAGCTTTCCTGTGCGGCTTTGACGGCCAACCAAGGGTTGACAATAGTAGTAGTACGATTATTTAGACTTCTTGGAGTGGGTATTGAATAGTAGATTAGTTCACCTTTCAATCCCCAAAAGTAGCCCTCCCTGGGTTCCATCTCACGCTTAAAGCAATACAAATTTCTCGTGTCGATTTCTTCCTTATCTGAGAGGTGTAAGCCTTGCGATAGTGAGTACGGTTACCCTCGCATAGGTAGAACTGCATCCTCTCCTTATATTTTCCCAGGCCTGATCATAATCCCTAAAACAACATCGCAACAAAGACACGATGCCTAGGATGCCCATATATTTAGAACAGTATTCACAGCAAGTATATTGGCTGATGTTGAATATGTATTTGGATGCCTAAGCAGTTGTTTCAGCAGTGAGCTATCTGCCCGAGAAGTCGGAGTGTTTGATAGGGTAATAATAACGAGCAATATATTGACACTAGCAACTTGGACACCTCGCTTGTAGAGCTGGTTTTAACTATAAGAGCGACGACGTCTAGTGCCAAACGGCATTAGTCATCTACACAAGATGTGTACACTGCATGTAAAGTTGCTAACAATGGAAATTTCAGGGGAAACTGTATAAAGATAGAAAGGGAAATTGATTGTTATATACATACTTACCCTTGTTGGGTTATATCTGATATCTGGAGTAAAGACCCTGGTCTCGCTGAGAATGTTTCCCAGCAAGTTATGATCTGGATAAATGACCTTTGCAACTTTTTGCTTAAAAATACGCGCAGCCCTTGTGGAATTTCATTTTGGTTACAGTTTTAGAAATGGTTATTCACCTATGCAGTGCCTTTTACACCTCCAAAGACTACATTACAAACAACCAGTTTCTTAGCCAAAACCAAGTTATGAAACCGGTGCTTTAGGTACTGGAGAGTTTTACAATTATAATATCGGCATTCAGACCGAGTAGCTTTAATATGTGCTTTGAGAATGGAAATGGAATTCACATGTAATGACTCGCCTAGTCCGCAAAAAAGAGCCCCTTTGAGAGATACCCACGCCGCTTTAAAAGGGTACACGATCGAGATCGGTGTGTTGCAATATCCCAGACATACATTCTGCAGCGCATCCTTTCCCGTACGGAAACCCGAGCGTTCATGGTAGATAGGACGCAAGTGATACATGCAAAATTTCGCGACATTTAATTAACAAACTGTTATTGAAATACAACAGTACAAATGCTAGTTCACGTGCTTGTGCAATTGGTACGGCCGTATGATATAGATATGCAAGAACGTTGAGCTCTATTCACTAGAAAGAAGCCAACCCATAAATGGAGGGCCGTGCTGTTCATTGCAGAGAACCACTCATCCTTCTCCTGGGCGTATCGGCGATGGACCCGAGCTCGGAACGCCATCCCATGCGAACATTTGTACTCGGCACGTATACTATGAACCCGTGGCAACGTTTGCCACAATCAAAGCAAGGGATCAGCATCTCGGGGAATATTAAAGATGCGGCCCGCTGCAATACACCTAGTTGGCGGAAGTCCTTCCGTCTGGCGGTTGTTAAATCAACCCTGAGGCCGATCTGAGGCGGCTGGTTTTGAAAGACGTGCATATTTGAACGGCTCTTGAAAAATGAGCTGTCAACTGCAGTTCTAATGCAAGCGAGGACTCAACTACCTAGCTGCAAGCAAGAACTGCAAGCAGCATCCAATAAACCGTAGCATTTTAACTGCTCATTATCTAGCAGCTTCTCGCCATATATCGTGGAGCTCTTGAAACGGCAGTCAGATACTTGATGTTGCTGTATGTGTGGTACCTGCACGTATATCCGTAACCTCTCTTAGCTTCCTTTGGGCGTGGGAGCGTATAACGCCAACGGAGCAAGTATTCGCCAAGAGGAACTCCTTCTTGACCTGAAAGAGCAGGTTCAGTACACACTGCCGCTCTATGGCTAGCAGACGGGTTTAGATGATCCCGTGTATGCACCTGTCAGAAAGTGTCCAATTTGCCTTGTTCGCTTTGTCCAATGCTGTACCGATTTCATCAAAAAGAGTGTCATATAAAGCACAAGCTCTTGACCGCAACTTTGCGTGTACGTGTCTGGTGGGGCTGAAATTTCTGACTTCGGGTGTTGAGAGTCGGAAATGAGTCTGTCGAAATCTTGCGTTTCAGGATGTCGTATAGAGTTGTTGAGGAGCCTGGCTCAACTCAATATTAGCTGAGGTCTTTCTTCCTTGGAGAGGTGTTGTCAAGGACGTATGTATATCTCTTCAAATTCCGCAATGTGTCCAAAAATTGAGCCAATTCCAGTGTAGTGTTTTCACAGTACCTGGAAACAAACTTGATCTTACTCGGACTACTTCGTTGAAGAGTGAGGCGTTACAGGCCCAGGTTAATGAACATAAGGACCAACAACGCAATTATCAGTGGTTTTGGATTGCAGTAAGTGTCTGATAAAGTGTTAAATACGCTTCTTGGCACCAACGTGGAAAGAGTTACCGCTAATCAAGACTGTCAGATCCTGGTAGAGCGGCCTCTCATAACATCCGCTTTAGAGGCACAATACGCATACTTCTGCGTTGACTGTCAGATGGCTTTTCAAGCAAAGCCGAAGAATGCAGAAAAAAGTCCAGCAAACTCTGGTTCGATCAACAAGATGAATTATACACTCAAAACTGGGGAGGTCAAGGTCGACAAGCCGAGTCCTTGGTTAGATCCTCGGTGCCAGCCATTTTGTTGTCTCACTTAACATACATTCCCAACTCGGAAAAGCCACCATGACACGAAAAGAAGAAAACCCAACAACACACAGCATACGGCTGTCGATATCCTTCTCGAGATCCCCGGAGCTGAAGTACCGAGTTTCCGCATGGAACGCATTGATCTCTTGATAATTAAGCTTCCTCCGAAGGATCTCGGCCCCGGGCCGTTGCGAGGTTCGCTGACCATATTTACGGCTTCTATTTACAGGCTTCAGAACGTTCCCGATCTGCCGTTGCCAGAAGCATTCTTGGAAGCACACATATCCCGGCTTGGCTATCCATTGATAATCACTGCCACGGAGTTGCGGAACACCTCATGATGAGAGCAACCTCGATATCAACAGCTAAGTTGAGTCAGGTATAATCGATCTCAAACCTACTCCCTTAATCCTGGTCATAGGTCCGTGGCAGGCTGGTGAGCGATTCCTTCTACCCGTCCCGCTCATGATTACACCATCTGCAGTACGACATTGGGCAAGAAAATATATGAGAAGGTTGAAGTACCGAATCTGATGGAGGTGGCTAGCATAGAGCTGCTCAAATCAGCAGGACTGAAGACAACTCATACCTAGGCGGAGAAACTCCAATCAACCATCCCTTTTTCAAGCGGACGATAACGCCTTCAGGTATTAATGGCTTGGCTCTCCGTGGACACGATCCTAACCCGTTTTCGTAACAATGCACCCGCATTAAGAGGATGTTATTCGGTGGTGGTTGGTTGGACGGCGTTTCAAGAGAGTTTTCGACACGCAAAGGATGATCACATCATCAACAGATGGGATCTGTAAGTTGAGCGAGCGGAATGGGACGGGATATCCGGTATGTATGATGCTGCTCACCGCTGATTCTACCAGTTCTTTTGTCGGAGAGTTTCGAATGGGCGAATGCCTGAATGGAACGTAGCTACGTCGTCGCACAGGTAGATATCTGCAACTGCTGAGCGACGTCGGACCGACAACATGGGACCTCTGGGCTATCGACGGCGCAGATGATCCTGATCAGTTGTGCACTATTGACGGGGCGGATATATACCAAAGACGAATCCGCGTTGGATATGGGAATCGCGTTGGGTATCTGCATGCAGAAGCAGCGGATAGTGGCCGCCATCTTGTCCGGACTCTGGGGGGTGGTTGACCGCAACCCGGGGAAATAGACGAATACATCCGGAATACTGGCAAAGCACGGAAGGCTCGAATAATGCGACGACAACTCGTCCGACCGCTGTGCACACTCGAGAAAGGCTGCTTCTAGGCCGTGGACGATCCTGAGGTGCCGCAAACCACGTGTCCAATGCCCGTACATCTCCAATGAGATCTGACACGCAGATAGACAGTAGCTGACCGAAGCCCTTTTCGACAGCAAGCCGAGCGAGATGTGCACACAGTGTCCGTCGCAGAGGTCCGAGGACCTCCAGTAACCGAGATACATCCCTGGGGACTCGGGACATGGCGGCTGTTGTGCGAGGTTTGTTTGTATATGTGGCGGCGAGTGAGGTGCCACTGAGGCCTTTCTGAACCCCGGCCACTGGTATGTCCCACGCAGCTGGATGGCTCGCAACCTGGAGGTGGTGGAGGGGCCTGCAGGTGATGGAGGGGTCTTTTATCCATCATGGGCTCATCACCCTGGTGGTCTGGAGCCGTGGGAGAATTGATTGCTCGCTTTTTCAGCAAGATTCCATCTTTGCATCTTGCACGCTTGCACGACGACGGAGGGCTGTTATGGCGATGCTGGACAGGACCGTTCGTATCATATGTGATCTGGCGTAAGGCGCGCATTTGCTGGCCGGCTGACGGTGTGGTAGTGACATTAGGCATATATGTTCCGAGACTGCAGCGAGGACAGCGGGGGAGAAGAGTCGTGGACGAGGAGGTGAACTGTGGTAAGTTTGGGAGCGCAAGTGGTCAACGACAGCTGTTCTGCAGGTATTTAGCTCTCGGGGCGCGTCCGATATGCTTCTGGCTGCTGCCCACGGCAAGGGACGCACTCAACTGCAAGAGGCCTGACCATTCTGTCTCCTGAGTCGATTCCTAACCTGATCCAAGCCCACTTTGTCACTGCTACAGGCACTACTGAGCGGTACCTAAATATCTCGGAAGCGACACATCTGATGTCCAGCCATTGTCCGGCGTCCGTGTTGTCCAGGTTTGATAAGGCGGTGTAGGTTTATGCCAGACTGCAGCAGCCTCAACCAACCACTTGCGCTCAACTCGCTCAACTCTCTCATCTGCAAAATCTTTGATCTCCGTTACGGTGGGAGGGGAGGAAAACCATATTGCACTTCTGCATTTCTGCACTTCTGCACTCGGTCGCTCTCCTATCCTTTTGTGCAACAGTCAGTCGTTTGAATCTCAGGCGTCGGCGTCGTCTGGTCTGTATTGAAAAGACTCTAAGTGCGTTGCTTTGTCCAGCGAGGGGTCCAAGATCAATCTACCAGCCGTGTTCCATCGTTCTTTCCTCGACCTCCAATTCTTCTCCCACGCTCTCCAGGTACTTCCCCAGCCTTGCTTTTCTACACGTTTGCGAAAGTCCCCGTCACATGAGCTCTGCATTTTTAAAGTAGAGACGCCTCGAAGTATACAAGCCACAACGCTGACGGTATCTTGTGATCAATTCAGTGGCGACGCGGGTACCGAGGCCCCATAGCTTCGTCTTCAACCAGACCATTTTCGATTCGAGCAAGTCCGAATCGAATGGGTCGCACGAGCAGTATTCGATTGCCTTTCAGAACGGAATTCTGATGTGGGACGGGCTCTTCACATTCAACAACTCTAATGGCAGGAGAGGGCGTCGAGCTCAGCTCGCAGTCCAGGTCTAATGTCTCAAATGGCAAAATTGGAAATCTCATGGTTGGGAACGGCACCTCTACTCCTCCAACAATTCTCAGAATTGTCCAGTTTAACTATGCGTGGGTGCTGTTTGCGGTCTTCTTGATCTCATTTGTTACCCACAGCATCCTCACCGCTGAACCCTCTTCCGAACCACAAGAGGCCGTTCTCACAGGCCCTGGCGGAAAACCTCTCCCCCGATCTGCCAAAAAGTACAAAGAAGCGCGAGAAAGGAGAAGGAAGCTTGAAGACTTTAGTCGTGGTCGGAAAGTCCTTTTTCTCTACTTGTCTGCTGCATTGCTTGCCACTTTCGTTGCCAGTGGAGCCAACATTGTGATTCATGCTCTAAGCCATACAGGTTGGTGGTGCGGAGAATCAGCTGCTGTAAGTAGTAACGTCTTCATATGTTTCGATGAGGCAAGACTGATCATGTCCTCCTAGATATACGTTTGCGCTTCTGCTTTCTTCTGGAGCATATTCCTGATTTCCCTCGTTGACACGGCGCCTTCACCGAATATTGTCCACCAAACCACATGGGTGATAGCACTTATTGGGGAGCTTATAATGCTAGGAAGCACAATCTCACTTTATACAGGGCCCCACAAGGAGTATAACTCACTTCACCCAGAGAAGGACCCAATCTACAAGACACCCACGGATTGGGAGGTTGCAGAGATTCTGATTGACACCCTACGCGTGATCCTACTCTTATTTTCAATCGGCTTCTACATAATCTTCTCCCTCGAACGTCTCTATAAAAGTAGACTTGGCTCTCGTCGTGGGAGTGAGCAGCTTGATGAACACGCGCCTCTGCTCTTCAATGGACAAGCCAACGGGAATGGGCACGTGCAAGGAAATGGGACAATTACAAATGGCACAGCAAGTCCGGGTCGATTGGAGAACGGCATTGCCGAAAATGGAGGCTCTGAAAATGGGACTGCAAATGGAACGCCGGCTAGTCGTCGAAGCCTTGATGATACTCCTGCTTTTTACAAGCCGACGACAGCACCAAACCGAACATGGTGGGAATACCTGCGAGGTTACTCTTTGTTCTTCCCCTATCTGTGGCCGAGTAAATCTACTCAACTCCAAGCTGTCGTCGTCGTTTGCTTTTTCCTGGTCGTTGCTCAAAGGATCATCAATATATATGTTCCTATCCAGATTGGACTGGTTACTGATGAGCTAGCGAACAGAGATGGCAAGACCCCCGGCATGCCGTGGCTGGATATCTCTCTCCTAATTGCTTTCAAATTTCTCCAGGGCACCTCAGGTATTCTTGGAGCAGCTAGATCTGTCCTGTGGATTCCCATCTCCCAATATTCGTACAAAGCCCTCACTACGGCATCATTTGAGCATGTTCACGGCCTCAGTCTCGATTTTCACCTGGGCAAACGCACAGGAGAGGTTCTGTCTGCATTGAGTAAGGGAAACGCGATAAACAACTTCCTCGAACAGGTCACTTTCCAAGTGCTACCTATGGTATTCGACTTAGGCGTCGCAGTCGTCTACTTTGGAATCGCCTTCGATGCATACTATGCTCTGATAGTTGCTATCATAACTTTTTCATATTTGTACCTGACCATTCGCATGGCGCGTTGGCGTTCTGAGCAGCGTCGTCAAATGACGAATCTAAGCAGAGAAGAGGATGCGGTCAAGAATGATTCTCTCACATCTTACGAAACTGTCAAATACTTCAATGCCGAAGATTATGAATTCAGGCGATATCGCAAAGCTGTGTCCGCTTTCCAGAAGATGGAATACAAAGTAACGATATCACTTAACGTCCTGAATATCTCACAAAATATGGTTTTCATGGCAGGGTTGTTATTGACTTCTTTCATCTCAGCTTACCAGGTTACCACCGGCGCTCGCAAGGTTGGACAATTTTCCACTCTGTTAGCGTACATGGCTCAATTACAACAACCTCTAAATTTTTTCGGGTCATTCTACCGTAGCGTTCAAAGTGCAATGATTAGCGGCGAGCGATTACTCGAATTATTTAAAGAGCAACCAACGGTTGTGGATGACCCAGAAGCGGAGGAGATGCCTACCTGCGAAGGCCAGATTCGCTTCCAGAATGTCAAATTCTCTTATGATCAACGGAAGCCAGCCCTTGAGGATCTTAGCTTCACCTGCCAACCTGGCACTACCACTGCCTTTGTGGGCGAGTCTGGCGGAGGAAAGTCTACCGTGTTCCGACTTCTGTTCCGATTTTACAATGCACAGAGTGGGAGCATCCAGCTTGATGGAAATGATGTCAAAGATATCACTATCGACAGCCTACGTCGCCACATTGGGGTTGTTCCTCAAGACACAATCCTGTTCAATGAAACTCTCATGTACAATCTGAAATATGCCAATCAAAACGCTACCGACGAGGACGTTTTCGCAGCTTGCAGAGCTGCCTCTATCCACGACAAGATCATGGCCTTCCCAGATAAGTATGATACTAAAGTGGGAGAGCGTGGCTTACGGCTCAGTGGTGGGGAAAAGCAACGTGTCGCAATAGCACGGACGATCATCAAAGACCCACGAATCATTATGCTTGATGAGGCAACTGCAGCTTTAGATTCAGATACTGAGCAAAACATACAGGAAGCTTTGAGAGCTTTGTCTGAAGGCAGAACCATGCTTGTTATTGCGTACGTATTCTATTACCTCCAAGGCTATTAATTGCTAACAATTTCAGTCATCGGTTGTCTACAATCACGAGTGCGGATCAGATCTTAGTCTTACATGCTGGGAAGGTTGTAGAGGCAGGAAATCACGAAGATTTACTTACTATGAAGGGGCGGTACTACAACATGTGGAGGAAGCAAATCAAGGCGGAGCAAGCCGCTGTGAAGGCATCACAAGCGGTAGCTAAGGCGAACGCCCTACGAGAAGCTGCCATGGATCGGCCGGGTAGTTCTGGGAATGAGGCAAGTCCGAGTGAGGATGTCAGCGAAAATGAGGCTGATGCCCGAAGTGGGATGACCCTAGTTGGGCCAAATGCAGGTTCTCGGTCTCAGGCTACCGAACAAGCACAAGAGCTAGATGTCTCTGTTGCGGGGTCAAACACTGACACCTTGATTGACGATCTAGTCGACCTTGCTCAAGAATCCTTTCCAGCGCAGTCTGCTGATCAAGAAACATCGACAGAAAGCGAGGCCAATATGGCCGCGCCACATACAGCACAAACCGAGCACTCGGATGAAAGCAGACCAGCTGCTTGAAACGTTATATACTGATCGGTAAAGACGGTTTGGTATACATAGAAGGACATTTTGGTCCACCATAGAGGATTCATGCATTCACTGGAGTGTGCATTGGTCAGCAATTAATTCAAATCAAGAGCTAGTCTACGACTTGCGGTAATCGAAAGCTTATTCCCTTCTTGTTCAACGACATTTTCGATGATTAGCGGTTTATAATGAAGATTCAATTCACGAAGTTTCATGATGAGGGGCATAAAAGGAGCATGGAGGGTGGTTAGCGATTGCTTTGTCTTGTGTTTACCTCTGCCATTGTGGCTTGTTAGAGGATGGCGCTGGGGTTCAGTTGTATCTAAAAAGGATGGTGAACACAGTGCGTTACATAGGTCCCACAGGCCTTAGATAATAAGATGCAAATCACAATGCTTTCTCCCAATTTCCTTCAATGAACAACCATCTTCTAATGACTACTATGCTACAAACCACCTCCGTATCTTCATAAACTACCATCCCCTGTATTTTCACACCCAATCTATCTATATTCAGGCTTGATGAAATCGGCGAATGTCTTTGGTTCGCCCTCGTAGTGTGCTCCGTCTCCGTGGGCGTCGTGGTGGTGGTCGTGGGCGTGAGGATCTTCTTCAGGACCAACGTACTCCATCTTCAGCACATTACCACATTCCGGGCACCGTTCAATAGGGCGATCGCGAGACATCTGTAGTGCGACTCTTAGCATAAACTCCTGGTTCCCCTCAAATTGAACATACCGTAAGCCAAATCGTGACATGGGAATCAGCTGGGTAGCCAGTGCAACCAGCATACTGCTCATCACCAAAGGACTTAACCACAATGGGGTTATCAAGCGTTCCTGACTTCCCTGTTAGTACTTATCCCTCGCAACCCAATTGAACTCCAAACTAGGCTTCGTGTAGCTCAAGAAAATTATGGCCTGATTTCCGTCATACCTTTACGAGAAGCATCCAAAGGCTTCATATCGAAGATATCAATGCCCTGCATCTTTCCAAGGATCTCCAATCGTTCCAACCCAGTTGCCTGCTCGAGATCCGTGGGTACCGTGCCGGGCACAGCACCAGGGCCGATGAGGTCGGATTCGCTCTTGATATCTATTCTCCCAATCAGTATCCCCATTCCCCATCTCTGCCAGCACGTAGAGAATTGGGTGTATCGAACCTTGGAACTTCTTGATCTTCCCCTCATTCGAGCCACTCGATGGCGCCGCTTCTCCTATCCATTGACCTTAATTAGCACTCTATCCTCCCCGATTAAAAACTCAGGAACGCGGGAAGGGGAAAGCCTACTGCGCACGAAAGTAGTAGCGAAGCTTCGTTTCACGATTGGGGAGACAGCTACCCGGCGGGCAGCTGTGACGGCGGTGCGTTGGAGGAACATGGCGGCTCAATTGAGGAGTTGTGATTATGATCGTTCGATTCGGATGGACGAGGTGAGGTTCTTTCTGAACCGAGCTAACGGAGCTGTGGGCTAACACGTGACCGAGGTGAGACCACTTTTTCGAGGCGAATTGGGAGTGTGCAATTTGCAACATCAACTGTGTCGCGATTCTAAAATTTGAGCATACACTGAATTTATCCAGCTTTTTGGAAACGCCTTGACAGATGAGAGACACGCGATCCATTCACTCGCTCTTTAAATAACAACAATTTAGTATTTCAGACCAACAAATTTGCATTGCCAGCTTGCATAACCTAAATTGAGGTGGTGTAATTTATAACCTTAGTAAAAGCTCTAAATCCTCCGAAACAACCCGATGAATAAAAGGAATCGGCATCTTCACTTCATTTCTAGCTATTGAACTGTGTAGAATCAAAGCGAGTTGATTGCAGCTGCAACCCCGCCTCGAATAACAGGACAAGAAATTGAGAAAATGGGGAGGCTTGCTAATAGAACAGACGGTCCTCGAAAATTTATCTTAATGATATCGATGCTTTCTAATGTGAGAACTACTAAATGCTTTTGCATCAACATATCTATTGGGGGGAGGGGTTCCGTATAAAACTTCAAGCGGAATTACACTTTAACGAACGGCGTTATCTTGACTAAGTACACATCGTTTGATCGACCATTGCGGTTTTGCGTCTTTTCATTTTGTGCGTTGCGGTCGAAGTCTGCTTTTGCTTTCAGAATCGAATGAAATATTCTAGAAACACTGAACATCAACTCAAAACTATCATAGCTATCACAGAAATGACTAAGAGGAGCTATCCGCCAGTTGAGCCGCTCTTGTCCCTCAGTCACTACTACCAATCTTCAAAAAGCGTGAAAAGCAAGTGCAACCCCGAAAGACCCCCGGAATTCTGCGAATGAACAAATCCTCGTCCTATTTGCTACCAGTACTTTAAGCTTATTTTTAGTGAGGATATTGATTAGTGTACCTGGCTTGATTTGTTACGTAGCTGCTCAATTTAGATATCCATGATGACATAGTCATCATGGCAATCTTTACTTGAAGGCATGAATTATACAAGGTTGTAGTTTCCGGCCAAAACTCGCCATGCGTATAGTTATGATTGTCACGAATTAACAACATGTCGTATCGAACTTCATATGCAGTTCGTAACAGGTAACAAGTACCATAGAATTGTTCGACAACCTAAAGGACTACGAGGAGAGGGGGGGGGAACCTGAGGGTTGCTCCTCAAACATATACAACCACATTAAGTCTATCACCATGTTCCCTTTCCCCAATACACTGCTATGGACGGCCATGACAATTATAAGGACCAACTTACCACTGAAACTCTACTCGCTGAACTTGGTCATACACATCCATCAACCTGTATATGCTTGGTTTGAGATGTTATGCTATATCTCGTCATAGTTTCATTTTTTAATTTAGCTAGCATAACAAGGGGTCTTTCTGGGCAGAAGGTCAGTCATTACGCACAAGTAGGTGATTGAATGGAGCTCATTGGTAGTTAGCCTCTGCTTGTAAAACAGTTAATTCTAATAATGCAGTAGGGTTCTACGATCCCCTAGTTTTACTTGCAGCAATTATTGGAAGAGCTATGTAATTTGTAGCTTGGTTCGTGTTGGAAACTGGCGCTTCCATCAATGTGAATTGGTGTACTCTCGAACTTTGAGGCTATTCTTTACATACGATCCATAAAGAATACCTTCATCAACATCTTACCTTTTTACCAGTATTAAATACTTCGCAGACACATAGCTGTGTAAATAGGCTACAGGAAATCTAGATATTTGATTTTCATTGTCATGAGCAGCCACCCATCTGAATCAAACACTCTAAATTTGTACTTCTCACTGACTCACTAATGAACACCACAAATTCGAGAGACTGGCGGAAAGTTAAAGTGTACTGGCTCCACTCATACCCAGATCACTATGGCTAAATTCAGCCCCTTAAAAATTTGTCTCTTGTTGCTATGGGCATATTCTCCACTGGGAGGTTAAGTACTACTCTGGATTCTCAATATTAGATACCAGATACTCCAATGCCGGCTTTTCAGCAATTTCGCATACCCCAACATGATCTGACATCTTTCAACATCTGCTATAAGATACAGTAAGTCGATTCAAAGTACCCAATTAATGCTCACTACAACGACAGCTTGATGGGGGCTCCATCGATCAGGAGTGGCAGTTAGGATAATTGGGGGAAAATTAAGATCCCTTTAGTGGAGGCTCTGAGCTCTAGCTTTCTGGATGCAGGGTAGATTAGAGTCCTCAGCAACACGGCAGCATATATCTCCCTGCTGGGATTTCTCGGGTGTTAAAATTCTTCTTTTGAGTTAACATCTTATTATTTTTTTCATGCAGTGCCCATCGGTTGCCGTTATCATTGCCACTTCAAAAGACTGGCGGAGCCCTATGAGATTTTCATACACTCATATAATACCTCAACGGCCTGGGACAAAACTAAACGTGAGCGAGTGTCATTCTACCTGGGTACGTACATGAAAACAAACGGTAGAATTACCACAAACGACCCTTCACAAATGAAACCGGTTCTCCTGTCATGATCCGGAGCGCATTATATGAGTCCGAGGATTTTTCCAGACAATATTATAGTAACCGAGAGCTTTATGACATTGATATATGTAGATGCAAACGTTTCATGGCACGGAAAGAACTGTAGAGCTGATAGAATCAGGAACAGTACTACCACTCATCCAAAGCAGCTACCTCCACCTTTTCAAGGGTTTTTGAAAACGCTCAATCTATTCTCAGCAGGCCTGCTCGAAGCAGCTGCTGTCACAAATATATATTCAACACCAACAGAACCATACTTCCTTGGCGAAACCGAGTTCACTCTGCTCATCAATTGGGACTGGTTTCCTTACATCACATGAGCAACAACGACTTCAGTACTCGATTTACGCAGATCATCAATACATGCTAGCTCGCATTTTTAGTACTAGAAGCTCGTACCAACAACCTGTCACTTGGCTCTCACGATCTCCTGACCCGAAACCCCACAATACTCGGTAACTCCGTGTATCCCCTTCACGGCCAACAGGACAAATGTGACAACGTCGTATCTTGAAGACGTATATTTCCGCAACCATGGCTGGTTAGGTGCACTTATCATTTCCAACGTCTTTCTATTCATTGCCGGGGTTCTTGGGACGGCATTGAAGTACCCTTCAATCGGGCCTGATGTCCTTGGTAACGTGAGCACCATTGCTGCCGCATCCCCATTCTGTGCCGATGCACACACGAGGGGTAGTTCGACAATGAGCAGTCTGCAGAGAATCAAAACCATGCACGGGATAAGAATTAGATTAGAGGATGTCAGAGAACTAGAGCAAGTAGGTCGTATCGCCATATTCAACGCTTTGGACGCGGCAAATCCTGTCATCGATGGTGAAAGGGAGGATATACGCATGATATCACGTGGAGGATAATTTTGGTTAATGTCAGTAAGATGGCATGGCACTCTCAATGACATGAAGCTTTCCAATGAATCTCGAGCAAGCATTAATGTTTGAGGCCTTGCGCCGGCAGGCTTGCCGAATTTCTCTGCTTCTAGAAGCACCGCAAAATCTCCGAAGCATTGAGGCTATTCATAGTCTTCTCACGAACACCTGCTCTCTCACCCAATCCCCTGTTCAAGAAGCTGCCATCAACTTTCTGGAAGCTCGTTTAATACCCAGCCCTAACCAGACATGCAATCTATCCCGCATTGTACCTTGTTTTATTAGCCTTTAGTCAGCGCGGTTCGGCAGATCGATTTCGAGCATCATGGGAAGCAGGGCACATTTCATCTGTGTTAATCTAATCTCGAGGGACATGGACAGGAGCATGCACGGGGTACATAAATACCTGTTCTTCAAGGAATTCCAAGGTCATCAGACCAGAATGATGTTTCGAATAATGATATCGTTGAGAAAGGTGCGTTTCCTCCCCATGCCCTGCTACTCGGTATTTCCTAAAATTGATTCGTATCCTAGAAAGTTATCAAACCAAACACAGTGCATCAAACCAAACATCTCGCAACGAAATAAATTTAGACCAATTCAAGCTTAACTGCGTGAAGGTCCACAGTTCGAAACAAGCAACTTAATCTCCGTCTTCACGCGTCATTGAAATGTTGAATCTTTCCTAAAACCAAAATAGAATCCAGAGGGAGTGCATTGTTATGGCTGATCGCGCAATCTTGAATCTTTCCGATGTTTTCATTCGTTTCGAGGGTGTAGCTCGTCTGTCAAACTCGCAACTCCCAGCTCATGGCCTCTCGGACCCCCCTCCCCTCTTCAAATCTTCTAGAATAGAAAGGGGGGAGAGATAGGTGGGGCTGGTGCTGGCGCCTGGAGGTTGGAGATTGGATGGCAGTATGGCAATCAGTGCTCTTGTGTTGTTCTGTCTGTTCCTGTGTGTGCACGGTTCGTGAAACATCCCTTCCACAGAAACCCACTTTCCACTCTCCCACTCCTGGTTCCTTGCTTTGCCCTGGACCTTGACCTGACAACTCATGCGACCCATTCTGCAGCCCTGATGGGTGGGTGTGGGCGGTACTGCACTGCACTTCACCCCACCATCCTCGTTCACCCTACCGCCGCGTATCGATAAATGTTCGCAAGACTTGGGATGGCATAGAGTTCGTTGGTGAGGGAGCAGTGTGCCTTGCCCTGTGTGAGTAATGAAATGCAAGTGTAAATGCAGAACATAAGACAATACAAGACAAGACAAGACAAGGACAAGACAAGCCGGACGAGTTTTCTCTCTTACACGGAACCGGACCGGTTTAACATAATTGCCTTACACGGCATCGCATCAACCTTTCTCCCGTCCCCCGCCATGCAACCAAAGCCCCTCTCTTAGACCTCACTAACACCCAACCTCGCTACAACCATCATCCTAACTTGCAACACAACACTCATCCTAACACCCCCCCCCCCTCCCCTAAAGTTAAGTTTATTGCCAATTCTCCTCCCGATTTTCACACTATCGATTTTACTCGGAAAATAAAAGTTCGGAAAAAAAGAAAGGAGAGAAAATAACCAACGCATAACGCATATCAGTCAGTCATAAAACCACATTTATGCGTTCGTCCCCATCCACATCCCTCCAACCTCAACCAACCAGCCACAGCACCAGCCCTAACGGCTTCTTCGTCCGGTTTCATGAGCTGTGTGTGAATGCCGAACACCCTACAACAAACCGGTGTCGAAAAAAGTACCTAGGTCAGAAATTTTCTGGACCAAGAGAGGAAGAGGGAGGATGACGTGTCGGATCGCAATTCGTCCATCATCCTTCCCCCATCCCCTTCTTACCATGTCGAGCTGGTGGACATGGTGTGCGGCAGGTCCAAGGAGTTGGGTGCGTGCAAGAGTGCAAGACTGGGGAGTTCGCGACCGCGTCGTGCCAGCTGCTGACAATTATTTCTCCGGCCATGAGGCAGGTTCGCAGACAGGTAGGGGAGCGGCGCGTGTCTTACTATTCGGAGACGGAGGGACGATGTAACGGTGCGGTCGATGATGAAGTCTGGGTCGGGTGTCTCGTGGACAGTTGTGCTGAACCAAGCTGTGAGCGAGAGGTGGATGTGAGGGCTCGAATTCGGGCCTGTGAGTCGAGTTCCTTAGCTTGATATTGTCCGTCCCCTGGTGTTGAAAAAGAAAATGGGGATGGAAGTGGAAAAGCCCCGGTTGATGAGGGACAGCTGGCCGTCAGCAAGCAACATAATGAGCGAACGGATGCAGGCACCTTTTGCTTTGTGTACGATCACCGAGGTGCTATCACTTGTACTGTACCTGCTTGTTACAGTGTCTGCTTCCTGCTGTTGGCGCTACTGCTGCCGTTGAGGGGAATTAATGTGTATGATTGATACTAAAACATTGTCCCGAATAATCTATTGGTTTCTTTCCCATGCCTTGTTCTTCGCTATCCTGTGCCTTATTCCCTATCCCCATTCCCTTCCAAATCCATCCCATCTTTTGTGACACTCCAAGTTCCATCTCACGGGCTCCTATCATCTCATTTCATCCTTCGTATGTAAACCGGATCGGACCAAGGAAAGGAAGAAAACCCATCCGTCCCCGAAAAAAAGTATGTATGGTAGAAATAGAATACCGTGAACGATTTCAGCATTGCATCGCGCCTCGGGGTATAGTCTTTTGAAAAATAAAATAAAAAATAAAATAGGAGATGCTGGACGGGGAGATCGGACAGGACAGAAAAAAAATCTTTGTTGTGTGCGCGCCGAATGACATGATGCTGGACACTGCCCACGAATGTTGTGTGGGATATATGCGACGCAATATGATATGAAGGCCCTCTCCGTATATACCTCAAACGAGTCGACCGCTCTCCGATTACGCCTTCATAGCTTGCCTGCCTCGCCTTGCCCTACCCTACTTCGCCTCCCAACCCTGCCGTCCCTCGTATCGCCGCCGTTCCAAACCAGCGGAGAAGGAAGAGTCGTTATTCCCTGGTTGTCGTGTAGTGAGTTTAGGAAAAAAGCGTGCTTGTGAAGGGGGGCGCGTTCCAGTCGCGTAAAAGAGTGTAATGAAGTGAACCTTTAGTTGTATGTAGTTGTATTTGCCTTTATACAGGAAAATTGGTCAAGGGATATCTCGGCCCTTTGTTTTGGTGAGGGAGGTTGTTAGGATGTGATGAAGTCGGAATTAAAGGAGAATGTCTCGGCTGCGAATTCGAGACCCTCTGGAGAACTTGACATGTCCTCAATTTTGAGCTGCCGTGAGCTAATATTCTGTGTCCCCAAGATCAGAAGCGGGAGCTTCTGCTGGAGACACTGAATGCTATAACTCCATAGCCTTTTCTCTACAAGCGGTCGAGGTGAAGCCTGTGCCAACTTTCTGTGCAATGATCCGCCATTTCTCTTGCTCATAGTCATGGAGAGCTGTGCGGAGTTTTTGGATCTGATGAGAATATTAGAGCCATCTTCCGGATGCACACGGGAATAACTTACCGTTTCTTCAGTCCACTGGGTTGTTTTGGCCTTCAACTTGGTGCAGTATCGGACCTGTAAAGTACCTGAAGATCGTCCCGGGAAAAACTCTGCAATTTGTTTCCACGTCAAATTCTTGTTCTCCTTTAGATCCACAAGCTTCTGATCATCCTCGGGCGTGAATTTTAATTTGGGCCCTCGAGGCCTTGGTGCTGGCTCTGGCATTCCAGGATTTCCGACCACACTTGGGGCACCTCCAGCAGTTGGCGAAGAAATTAATTGGGAGTTAGGGTCGTCACCTCGCGCTCGCTTTGGTTGATGTACATTTGGTGGAAGTCCATGCGTGTGATACTGGATTCCAGGCGATGCACCGTAAATCATGTCTGGGTGTTGCATGTGTTGAGGCATTCCACCCATATCTCCAGGTCCCATATGCTGTGGGAGCGGCAACCCCATCCCTTCCAACTCATCATCATCGCGCTGTCTCTTGGTCCCGACTGATGGTTGCATTTGTCGCGGAGGCGGGTACATCATGTTCTGCCCACCACCGTACTGAGGGGATTGGTGGTGGGCCATGGTGGGCGCAATTGCAAGCGGACCTGGATACACCTGGTGCTGTTGCGGGTGGTGAGGCTGCTGGTGATGCTGCTGTTGTTGCTGCTGTTGATGTGCGCCGTATGGGTCGTGAGAAGTTTGGAGACCTGGTCCGCCTCCGTGTTGAATTTCTGCTGGGTGCGATCCGAAGACGCGCTCCTCGGGCGGTTGTTCGGTAGGAGGAGCATACTGGTCGATATATGGATTTCCATCGTGGCCTGGCCGATACCCAGACATGCATGGATTCCGCCACAGCGAACTGCTCTCGCAGGTCGCCGGGGGCAGAGTTACTACGTGCTGGATCACTGCTGGGTCGTGTTATGTTTCCAGAAGGCTCGTGGATGCTCAGTCGGTTGTTTGTTTTTAGGTGCTGTGCGACTGTGCGCGTTTCGAAAGCTGTCTATATAATGCTCTTATATAGGTTGATTGCTGAGCACCCGAGGATGGCATTTGATAGGAAAATGCGATGAGACTCGAAACAAAAGGGTCAACCTTCTTCCGTGAGGGGCGCTGTCCCGCAATATAGCGGTAGTTGGTGGTGGTATAGGAACGAAGAGAGATAAAGAGCTTGTAGGGAGGGCATGCCTTTGCATTATATCTATCGTCTGATCTTTGAGTTAATCAGGCATTGACCGCAATGTGTATGCCACTAATTAAAGGCGCAGACGAGTCTTGCAAATCACTCCAAGCACACCACGATTCGCCATAGACGAGACGGTATCTGTGTTGAGCCCCAAGGCAAGTGATGCATGTGGACAGACTTTTTGGGAAGCATCAACTTTCGGATTATGCCCTAGGACTTCCAAGGCCGAATGAGGAAACCAAGCAGAGAAGATCCCGAGCCGGGAGCCTGCATGCCAGAGGGCATGGGCGCCACCAGCAGCTTGACAGGCAGGGACAGCGATGGCGGCCACCAGGGTAGAAGGGGGGGGTTCTGGGGGGGTCCTCGAGATGCCAAGGAGGGAGTCGAGAAGCCTGAAGAGATGCTGGGCCAGCGCTCCACAGGCATGAGCTTCTAGAGACTGCATGGAAGGTTATGAGACACGAGGGGCTCCTGGAGGCTCCCCTGACGGCCCACAGCGAGTGCTGAAACTCCTAGGGCCGTGCAGCACTCGCAGACAGGGCGACAGGCATTGCTCGGGAGGGACAGCGATGTGTGGATAGCCTGGAGAACAGCGCAGGCATTGATCCTCGGAACCGAGTAATGCCCCTGCCGTTGCTGTTAATGCACAGGGATGTTGTTATATTGGAATATCGCAAAAGTCGCCCATCATAGGATGACGATCGTTCGCAATGTTCGCGGCGGAGATGACGAGCAATGCATCCAGAAAAGGCCCAGCGACGACGAGGACGGCGAGACAGGCGGGCGCGTTCGTTGCACATTGCTCTGGATATGCCAGTACATGGCGCGTTTGCTGACGAGGAGATTGTTCATCAATGGCGGGCCGTGAGGGTGCTGCGCGTCTGCGCGTGTGGTTGATGCAGTTTGATATTGGCAGACGCGCTTGAGATGAGCTGCTGGTATGGTAGAGAGGCCGTCAACACCATTGAGGATTCCGGGCAGACGGATCATGCTCGTCCATCACGACGGCCATTGATGTGCTGCTGCCCATGGAGCGCATCACGTCTTTCGAGCGCGGCGGTGACGGCACCGACGCAATCGATATGTTAGATCGCTGATCATCGTCAGCATCAGATGCAAGATTGATGGATTGATTCTGGCCTCCGCGCAGTAACCCAAAGCGTATGTGAACCTCATCCTGACCCTGGCTACCTGAACCATTAATATTGAAGTGATATTACCTTCTCATGCTCAATGTTCGGTAGGTCCGCCAGCGCGTCGGAATATCGTCTGAAGAAAGGCCCATGGTTGCACGCGTGCTCTCAAAGCATAGTAACGATTTCCGGGGTTCAAGCAGCGCTCCGAAGCGCGTCCATCAATGGCAGCAGCCAAATAAGCAAGAGTCCAGGGCGAGCCTGTCCGCTGCTGGTTGTCAGCAAGCCAAGTTGCCAGGAAGAAGAGGGATCCTGGTGGAGTGTGTGTGCAAGCCGTTCCCAATACCAGAGAGCGTTGAAATGTATCGTCCCGTACCCCGTTGTAGATGGTAACGCTGCAACGTTGTTCGGGCCATGGGATGCCGTGGAGAACAGAAAAGTCTGGAGAATGAACAGACAGTGTTTTGTTCACGTAGAAAGAGAAGTGCAGAGGAGGCTGCAATGTGTCGAGATACTGGGTCACAAACCGGTCGCCGTTCGTCTGAGCTTAACTGCACCAAACTTAATCTATTGATTTCTATTTACCTGCATACGACTGCATCACACCACGTAATCTGCACATTGCCGCAGTAGGTTTTCATACATAATTCCGGCTTTCTCCAACTGATATTGTGATTGCTGACTTTTCTTCAATTTTAAGCAAATTTATTAAAGTCAATTAGGAGAATTATTCGTCGTCGTTGAGAGAAGTCTGATATGTGGCTGCATCAATGTCTCAGCCAAGGCTAGAGCAAAAGGCACGCAGCACATCTCGCAATTGCTACTTCAAGATACCTCCTAATACTTCCGGCCATCGCAGGCCTATCCTCGCAGCTACGGAGCTTTCTCCCAGCGGTTCACCAGGCTATCTTTTACTGAATTACTAATTGCTTTTGTTCGCCGCACCACGACCTTCAGGCTTCAGCAGAAAAGTCGAGTACCAGGTGCAAAACCGTTGTTCCTGCGTTAAGCTCCTGCAACCCCGTACATCTTCCGCTTCATCCCAACCTTCTGGCACAGACTCGTCCAATTGACAGCCTCCAAAAAGTGCCTCGTGCATGAGTGACAGAGACACATCGCATTTGATCTTCCGGGTGGTCTTTATTCCATGTCCCACAACCACCGTTCGGCAATTGCTGGCTGCACATACAAAAAGTCTACGACGATCACGCAAATCATGCACACACGTCACTCGAGCTCTGATAGTCTTGAAGTGTACTACGGTAAGGGAATTTTTTATGCTTATACAGACAACACATTGTTACAATACTCCCAACCTCCGATCAAACGCCCGTTACCAAGATTTGGTACACTCTAAGATGCACTCTCAGATGTGCTCTCAGATGATTAACAACGCAGAAGACCCTTCCCTTTCAATTTCCCTGCTAGATATCGTCGATCCACGCAGAGATCTCACCACCATCTAGACCATGCACAGACCTTATGCAAAGGTATCCTCTCGGTCAACCCATATGTCCTCCAGCTCTGCAAAATTTTGGAAGTGAAGCGGTCGGTGTTGGTCACTGTAGAATGGAAGTGGCGTGTCGATCTTCACGTGGACGGGTTTCTTCTCAATGCCGCCGAAGGCGCTTCCCATGAAGCTGTAGTTCCACGTGTTGTTCTCCGGCACGAGGAAGTAACCTCGGATTTTGTCGCTGAGAAGCAGTTGGCATTTCTCTCCCATATTCGTGCTGAATCCTTGCGGCTGATCGCTTCCCATATCCTTGTTCTCTGCACCCCACTTGTATCCTTGAGGTGTAAGTGCCCATGATGCCAAAGACACACTACCAGGAGTGAACGACACAGTCATGCTGATTGTCTTCTTATCCCATGATTTGTGAGCGTTCATAAGACGAGAATGCTGCGTGACATCCATAGCCGACATGTAAGGCGGCTCGTTTCCAGAAACAGTATGAATGACTCCCAGCGGCTCCAGCTGTTCCAGATACTCGTGTTGTGGCAATTGCGCAGGAAGTTGGATATCGCGTGTGCTGCCAATCTGGGGAACCATTACTATGCATCGTATCTCCTTGACCTGATCATTATCAGGCGGCGACGATCCATACAGGTACCCGGCCACCTGTACCCGGAGATCTGCGATCGTGATAAATCTCTTGAGGATATTCTTAGGCATGATGTAGGTATAGTGATCGTCCTCCTTGATATCATCAGACGAAATATAGATGTTGTTCGCTCTCGTCCGGAGATTTGACGTTGCAATCGCTCGGGTTCTCCATTCCGTCTTCGATGCAAAGGTTTGCTGCTCAAACTGAGAAGTCGTAGTCACAATGATGTCCTCTCCGCGAACATTTTGGGTTTTGGTCGTCACGGCAGTTAGTTGCTGCTGTTCTTGCTGCTGCTTCTCAATCTCGGCAGCCTGCTGACGTTGCATTGAGGGGGCGCTAATCTCCATACCCAAAATGATGTCTCGTACTTCGCTACTCGTCAAGCTGGAAGTGTTAACATTGTTCTTCTTGCCATAATCGTTCAAGATGAGATCTCGCAGCTGCGTCTCAACCTTAATCCAGTCATCCTCCTGCAGGGTTGGCCAGATGTGATGCTCCTGGGTTATGACAGTCTTATCGGGCCGTAAAAGAAGCTTGGTCTTATCCTGGTTAACATGTAAAGCACGAAGAATGAGAATAAGACGAGAGAAGGCAGTGTAGGACGAGATTGTCTTCAGCCACTCATCGTACAGGTTGAACAGCACCATCTGAGGTTCGGTGGCACGTAGGATCATGTCGCCAAGCTTTTCAACCTTCATGGCAGCCTGGAAGGGCAATTGGAGCTCCGAAGCACGAATTGAAATGTTGGGGAAATCAAGTAAATGCACTTCGAGCGGATCAAGCAGACCCTTCCGAGTGACAATTAATTGCTTCGGCTGTTCTTCAATTGGCAGGGACCGAATCAGAGCAGCGACTTCTTCGGCTGTCTTCCATTTCGCTAACTGTCCTAGACGTTTTTGACCTGCCCAAACACTTGTGTGAATAATCTTCAAGAAGAGCTGTCCAGTACGCGGGTTGAAGATGAAGATAGCACCATTGATAGGTTTAGTTGTTAGGTTGCCTTCGAATGTCTTGTGAATAGTGACGCGATAAACGTTGGTATCGTCGATGAATAGTTGAATTTGGTTGCTGAAAAGCTCAGAGTAGTTTTGTGAATTTAAGAATTCCTGGTTACTCTCAGAAGCATAAAGCTGAAGACCTTTGCGGATACGCTCTCGAAGAACGTATAAAGCTGGATTGGCTTTCATGATCTTAGCCATAGCTTGTTGAATGAGTGTCTTGAGACCCGGAAAATATTGGCCATAAGCGGAATACAGATTGTAAGCTAGATCAATTCCAATCATTAGACCTGTTGCAGATGGGTAAATGCTCATGCTATCGGTAGTGTAATCCAGGTACTTGGCGCGAACATATCTTTCAATATCATGCGAGTCATAATCACCATATCGCAATTGAACATCCACCCAGAATTTGTTGGTTGTTGTTGGCTCGATGACATCTTTTGTATCGAATAAGATGGAAGGGCGGGTTACATTCCATTTATGACTTGCAAAGAGAAGAATATCCGCACAAGAGCTGTTCATCTTGTACGACTTTCTCGGGTGGATAGTTTCCTTCTGAACGGTTTCGATACCGAGTTGCTCGAGTTCTTGGTCGAAAACTTGGCAAAGATCCATCACCACCGATTCGTGTATCTTTTGCCACAAATGGGCACGGAAAATCTGAATAAGTGAAATCTTCAAGGTTGGAATTTTACCGTGCAAGAAAATACCAGTCAAATCCAACTGCACTTGGAAACCAACATAAACATTTGCTCTATTTATCGTGGGTGACCACCACAGAGTGAATCGACGATTAGGAATCTGGTTTAGACCTGATCTCTGTGCATTTGTGAGCTTCTTAAACTTCATCGATTCCTCAAAGCCTGAAGCCTTCTCCCAGAAGAGACCTTCCCAGGATGGAAAAGCAGTTGCCTTGAATAGTGTATGTTCAAGAATAGTTTCGACACCACCTAGGGCTTGGATCACATCAGTTCGGTAGGCATTCAAATTCCAGAGTTTTCCATCGTGTCGCTGGCTGGTCCACCAGAAGGGATTACTCTTCATTAATTGGTAGGTCTTGAACTCAGTACGGGCTCGGAAACCTTTGTCAAAACTCAAGGTACTTCTGTCCTTCTGGAAGAGTGTGTTGATACGTGGTAAACCACGATCCCAGCTGTCTTCAAGATCCTCCAGAGTGAGACGACGATTTTGCTGGTTGGCTTCTTGTCGCTTCTGAGAATACTCTGTCCATACCCTCTGAGAGTCAATAAACTCCGCCTCCCAGGGAATAATATATCTGAAAATATTCGGAATCAAAGTATCCTCGTCATGAGTCATGCCAGCGCGATAATGCGTCACACCGACATCAGTCTGTTTCGACCAGCGCTTATCACTTGTTGGAATGAGAATATGAGAACCTGATATCATACCAAGACCACCAAGCTCTTTTGGCGTGTAGAAGACGGCAGGTGGGAAACGAGAAGGCATCTTCGAATTTAGACCAATCTTCACTCTTGTCTGGATCTTTGTTTCACACTTTACAATGGTGTCGAGAAGATTGACGGTTGAGACAGCGGCTTCACGATAGTACGTGAATAAGGCTATCAGACTTGTGTTCCACTTATTGGCGATCTTCGTGAATGTAGTAGATCCAGAGGACATAAGAATCTGGCGGATACGATTGTTGAACTTTGCAATATCCTCCTCTGTCACTTGCAGAAAAGCATGAGCAGTTCTCTCCTTGCTTGTGTTGTCGACCAACGACCAAACACTGTCCTTGACTGGAAATTCATCATTCTGGTTTCGAATCTTTGGCAGAATGCGAACTTCAAATCCACACATGGAGAACAAGAGGTTGGGATTATCTCTACTATACACACTCGAGAAAGTGTCGTCCCATTCAATTGTTGTAACTGATCTTGGTAAGCGATTCTTGAGATCCCAAAACACGGCTCGACCAAGGTTGACGTCATGTCGCATCAAACGCATTCGAGAATCTCGTGGCCAGCATTTTTTGTTTCTATACCCAATAACGTTTTCAAAGTTGGGATCAGGCTGCTCAGTGAGGAATCGTTGGATTAGGTCACGGGACTCGTCGGCTGTGAAACGGAAGAAGACCCAAATACGATCAATGTATCTTGTATATAATCGAATAGGGTGTCGCGTTTCGGTCTCACAATCCCGAAATTGAAGAAAATCGTTAGGGCTTTGCGGTGGTCCGGCAATCTCACTGGCACGCTGTAGACCAAGTAGTAACAGGTCTAGAACCAATCCGTAGTATTGGAAGACGAAAGCGGAGAATTGTAAGCCACGGATCATACCGTAACTGTTGACATGGTTCATATCTTTATATGTGAGTTGAACATTGTTCTTGGACGAAATATAATCAGCAAGATTATGATCCATAATCAGCCTTAGTAGCCGGTTTAGAAGTGTCAGATCAATCTTCTCATAAACCTTGGAAAGCTGAGTCTCGATCATGACATTGCATTCTCCATCGGCGGTCTCCCAGACTTTGTCAAGGTTGTTTATGCCTTGAGCCCACTTATATGTGAGCAGCGGAGGAACTTCAGAATCTGATGGTTTGATCCATGCAGGGAAAAGATGTCTTTGATCTGCTTGATACCATAAATATTGATCAAGGTATGCATCGCTGATCTTTTCAACTGGCTCAATATCATACACTGGGTTGATGGTGCTGTAGTTGTCATTCATGTCAATACCAACTTCCTTGAAAGCACGTTGGGTGAGCAAAAATCTTTTAATTCTCTCAAGGGTAGTACCGGGGGAGTCGTAGGCTTGTTCGATCAAAGCCAACTCTTCGCGTTGACTCTGATTAAGTCTGCCTTTGACGGAGTAGGCTTCTCGAAGTCGTTCAAGAGCGAGTATAAGGATCTTGGTGTCGTGCTTGTAAGAGACACTAGGGAAAGGGATAGGTGAGAATTTTCGAGACTCAAGCCAGTGAACAGTTGTCGTGTAAATGGCAACAGCTTCCTCGGAAGATACGTATGGGCCATCTTTCATATAGTTGTGCTGTCTTTCTTGCTCGGCCTTCAACCAAAGTCTAGTAAGACGTCCCAAATTCTTCTTAGCTACTGTCTTATCAACTGTGGCACCACGACGAATGCGCTCTCTGTTGTAATGAGCTACAGAGATCCACCAATCTGCCTTGCTTTTCACGTATCGCAGAATAATGTTCTCAATAGGTGCAGGTAAACCAGGTACCTTCCATGGAATATTACTCTTCCAGCATCGCCATGCCTCGGAGAGATGTTGAAGCACAGTGTTAACCTTATTTTGCTTGATACCCTCTGGCATCATGTCCATAAGGTCCGCCATTACAGATGCACGAAGTTCGAGATCGAAATGCGATTCCACACGCTGCTTAGTGACAGTTTTGGCAACCCCCTTACTGTGTCGCCCCTCGAATTGTCGAGAAAGCAGGTTTCCAAGCCATCGCTCAAGAAGAGGAATGATACCTCGCATAAAGAACAACCAAACTCTCCATGCTGGCGCCCAGAAACCACATCCAGGCCCCTTTCCTACTGGACCAGAGTTAAATCTGTAATAAATCAAATGCTTCAGGTCTTTGCATGACCGTATTTGATGCATAAGCTTGTATTTATAACGATACATTCCGGTAAGCTGGCCAACGTGATTGAAAGCGTACAAAATTCCGTCTGCAAGTTGGAAAGCATCAATGTTGCCAAGTCTGTATTGGACCTGTGCATCTACAATCAATTTGGTGAGTTTTAAGATTTCACGCATGAGATGGAAAGCGTTTCCGAAACGTGACTTCTTTCGTTCCTTGGTAGTCAATGTCTTGACAGGCTTCAAGTTGAAGTTATAGTCGAGATGTAGATACGTCAAATTTTTTCTGTGAATCAAAAGATTGAGCATATTGAAACCCTGGCGACAAACTTGAAGACCAGCTTCGACCCAATCGATAGTTGTTTGTTGGAAGAATTTTGTTTGTTTTAAAGACTTCATGAGACTCTGCTTGTTCTGAGCCTTTGGCTTCTTCTTGTGTAATTCGTTCAAGACATATGTCTTTAAGAGCTTCTGGTATGAGACTCTGACCTTGACTGGTTGGCCTTGAGGGCAGTGCTCTAGATACCATTGTTTTACCAAAGGTACATCCTGAGCTCGAACCATCTTACCCGATCGTCTATCGAAAGGGAAAGGAGCCCACCAAAGTGCAATTGCCGAGGCAGTCTCACTCGTATATAACTCTTCGTCTGCCAAAAAAGGTTCAGCATCTTCTGGAAGTGTAAACGCATCCTCCTCCGGCTCCTCGTTGTTGCCAGGTCCGAATATTTCATCTTCGTGGCTTACTGTGATGTTTTTGGGTGCGACCGATCGCGAGGATATTGGGTTAATTACAGGGTCGAAATAGAAAGCGGGCAAGCTGGGGTCTTCGGCACGAACATAGACTACCTGAGGATGTGAGAACCACGAAAGTTTCACACTTCGTGGAAGAGAATTATACAGGAAGGGAAACGCGACTCGGTATTCGGTCCTGATTGGGGCACGGAAAATGATTCGATCAATCGCGTTAAATTCGCCGAAGTCTTCATCGTTCGGATCCACGTCTTTGTACAATGGCTCGAACCTTGGTCCACCTGGAATGGCAACATTCAAGGCCTTCGCTGTGAGAAAACTATTCAGCTCAAACATGTGGAAATAATTTCTGTCCACCAGGTCACTGAGGAGTTGGTGACTTAGCCGATATAGGGTTGCCATCTGTGGTAAGGTGAGATTCCACTCCTTGTAACTTGGTCCATTAATGTGTGGCGTGTCCAGAAGTGGTCGGTTCTCGTAGAACCATTCGTATACAGCGCCGTCTTCCGTCTCGTCAAGCTCCATCTGGATTGGTTCCAAAGGTTCGACATCCTCGATGTTCTCTGACCACGAGAGTGGCGGTTCTTCATCGTCGAAAGGAGGAAATCGCATTCGTTTGAAATGTCGTCTATCGCTCTTTTCTCTTCTCATACACACCCACATCGTAGCCCACTGTGCATGAAAGACAGGTTCGATAACTCTTGGGGTTTCGTTAACCAAGGTCAGACATCCATTGACGTGGTACAGAACCTTCACTTCCCTAGCTGACTCCCACGGCATCGGCATATTCTCTAATAACTTCATAACGGCGTGAGGCATAAACTTCAAAGCTCCGAGATAACTGCGCTTGTCGCTGCTGAACTTCTTCTGCGAAACATCTCCTATGTCCTTGACAATCTTGCGCAAATGCTCCGGGGGCATATCCGCCTTCTGTGTCTCAACAAATCCACCCTTCCTTTTCTCTCCGAATCGATTTCGTTGTGATCGTAGCCATTCCTTTTTCTTCTGTGCAAATTTGGCCACTTGAGGATCTGCGGGGGGTCTGTAGCCTGGGGGAGGAGGAGCTCCAGGTGGTGCGCCCAAGGGGAGAGAGGGAGGGGCTGAAGAGCTCCATCCTGGAGGAGGTGGAGGTGGAATGGACGACATGTCAATACCACAGAATCTCCAAACTCCTGGTGATAATGGAAGTGGTCGAGAGAGAGGTGTTGACTGGCGCAAGATAGCCCAGAAATTATTCTTGGTCCCAACGCGACAAGAGCCTCGCGCTAACCAATTTTGTGCTAGCGTCATAATGAGCGCACTCGCTAGTCAAACCAATCATTGTGTCGGGTAACTTTTTTAGTCCACACACATGGAATTTGGGAACATCAAAAATCTAGCTCGACTGTGATAATTTAAACGCCCAACGACAGCTTCACCCACACCTTGAAGCAAATACCGCCAAAATGGGATCCAACAGATTGACCTACAGACGCCGCAATCCGTGAGTAACATCAGACTCGAATACTGCGATCGCGAATTGACAAGCTGGATAGATACAACACTAAATCGAACAAAGTTCGTGTTGTTAAGACACCCGGCGGCGAGCTTCGATACCTTCACATCAAGAAAGCCGGTACTGCGCCAAAATGCGGTGACTGCGGAATCAAGCTTCCAGGAGTAAGTGACCTATGTTTGTTCGGATCCGAAGGGATTGCATATATACACACATCAGGGCAAAGGCGTGTGGTTTGCAAGCGTAGGCGCGCAAGGAAGGGATAATACGGACTGGGAGGACGCCATATGAAATCGCCAAATAGATGATCGATGAGCATTCAGGATCTAAGCAGTGGAGGACATAATGCCGTATTTTACACGCACCTAGCAACTTCATATAGGACAAGAACAAGATTTGAACTAACACTAACCTCTTTCTCTTCACAGATCCCAGCTCTCCGACCCCGCGAATACTCCCAAATCTCCCGACCAAAGAAGACTGTTCAACGAGCATACGGAGGATCGAGATGCGCCAACTGCGTTCGGGACCGTATCGTTCGTGCATTCTTGATTGAGGAACAAAAGATTGTCAAGAAGGTGCTCAAGGAGTCTCAACAGAAGAAGCGTTAAGGTGGTTCTAGATTGGGTTGCTTTGGGTGTTTGACTTGGCTGTGCTTGCATGATGCAGCAGGAATTCGCTGTATTTATCTCAGGACATGATTCATGAGAAGCAGTTGCCTCTAAATAAAATCGAGATCTGCTACGTCGATAATCCTTCAAAGGCCCTCTCTGATTTCTCTCTCATATTTTCTGAAATTGAACGAGTCCCAGGGATACCCGCTCCAAGAGATCGATATTTGTTATAGTTCGTTAGAAAGTGACAGTGGAGGGATTTACTTCAACCGGCTTAGGGGCTCAACCCCATACCCTTACCTATTCAGTTCTTTCAATTTCAACTACTCTGCAAGATCACTTTCATTTTACTGACCTCACATCTACTTTGTTAAAAAAAAAAAATATAAAAAAGAACTGCTCAGTACTTTTCCTTTATTTTTTGGGGGGTGAATTTCCCTTAAGTCTCCATTGCAAGCCTAGCTAAAGCTAATGGCATGTTACAACAACTCGGACCATCTTCACAATTACAAATCACCACCAAATGATGAGTGGCACACTTCGTGTATTGCACTTCGGATTCTCTATTCCTTGAAATATCTTAACAAAAGCTTCTGTTCTTTAACTGTTTGAATTTTACAAGTCTGTGCCATATTATCAGAATAGCTGGGAGAACAGAACTAAGCAACAGATTCCTAAAACGCCTTTCAAGTCTATTCAACAAAGAATTCATCTCACAACTCTCCCCCCTCCCCCCCCGCCTTCAAACCCCGGGTAACTCAAAATTCCGCCTATAACCCAACCGTTATCAACATCTATTCTCATTCATTATCATCTTCTCGTTAATATCGCCAATCTCTCCTCCCCCAATTTGGCACTGCCTACTCCCACCAACTAACATCTCCAACCCACACCTAACCTCTCACTCCCAGGACCATACCTAGCTCCTACCTCCCCACACCTTCCTCCCTCCCCGACAAGTACTCCATTATTCCTACACTCCCAACTACAATAATCATTCACATATCGTCTCCTTGTATTCCATCTCCCTGGTAGACATTGATCTGGCAGTTGGAAGGGCAAGTGATGAGCAGAGCATTCGGAAGGGTCGTTGATGCGCTGGAGCTGAGCAAAGATGGCGTAGCAGTTTGAGCCGGCAAGGAGTGTGGTGTGTCCACAGAGGGGGTGGAGGAGGTGGTAGTTGCACATTGCAAATTTGTGGTGGACAGGGAGAGGGTGGTGTGTATGGTTTTGGGAGAATTGGGTTTGGGGATCTCGACGACCTAGGGGTGTAAGGTCTAGAGTAAAGCCAATGCTCTCCTCGGGGTGGCAGAGGGTGAGTTATAGCTGGGGCAAAGGCTTCGTAATGCTACTCTCTCCCTAACTTTGGTTTTGTCCCCTGCTATGCTGGTACGGCCGCCACTGTCTCTTCAGAGCATCGTCAGATTTGAGACTAGTCACCGTCTGCTTGAATGAAACCCTCAAGTAGCACTTACTACCAGGCCAACCGTCCCAACTCGACTCTTTAACACAATCACTCCCATTATCACCACATCATATTTCATACACATCACTCCCTCTGCTTTCTTCCTCCAAACCTCCAGGTCACCAAATCCGGAATGTATTGCCCCTCAAGGTCCCCCCCGAGAAGGCAGACACGAGCTTCTGATACGTCCGCTCCGAGAGATCGTTGATTGGCAAAAGTAAAACACCACTGCCAGCAAGTTCAAAGTCATCTATTCTCCTCAGACAAACCTGACGAACTCACCTGCAAACTATTTCTTCAACAAGTGGGCATCTAGAACCGGTTGCGGTTACATGTTTGGCCCTTCATGAATTGTAGAGAACAACGAATTGCTCAAAAGACCAAGCAGGAAAGAGATGGTTTGATACAAACGAACTGTCATTGTACAACCTCTTCTCGGATATATCGTTTGTTGATAAGTCACGTGTGTCGTTTCAAGAGGGCGTTTGTGTTATGAGGGTATCTTTAGTGAAGAGGCGATAGACTGGGTATTTGTAAAAATCTAAACTCCAACGTAGATAACAAGATTCTTCTATCATTTACATTTATGGTTCAATCCCATTACTCCTTTCATGCACGCTCACCGCGGCTTCTAACATCTCCTCAGTCGGGATATCTCCCGTCCAGGGCTTTTCAGCCATGCCGGATATAGTGAACGTCTTAGACTTCTCAACTAGCTCTGCTGTAATTGCGGCAACATCGACATCGAGGTATTCTCTAAGGAATTTGCCAACTTCGGTGTTTTCGTGATTGCCACGAAGCGCCTCGGAACCAGAGGAGCCATAGATATTAACTATCAAAGCGTTAGATTGCTTCATGATGATATAAGTCAATTTGTGAAGTATACTTACCGTCTACAGATGAATGTCCATGAGTAGACCACCCAATTTGAGCACGACGGCTGATCATATCCGCAAAATAAACAGAGGCGAGCTCTGGTGTATCAATGATAAGGCGAAGCTCATTCGAGGAAGCATCCATGATCCCAAGACCTTTTTGTATGAGCTCTTCTCTTATAAATTCAGGAAGGTTCTCGCCTCCCGATGCAACGTATGCTCTAAGGCGACGGGCTGAATGTTCAGCAGAGCTCGATGTATTTGAGAGCACCTCCGGTAACCACTTGTACTGTGGGTAAGATGGAGGAGGCTTCAGTTCTATAGCATGTCAGTAAATACAACCTTCGCAGCTACAAGCCTTACAAACAGGAATACTTACGTCTCGCGATGGCTAGACCTCCGGTCTCATGGTCACTGGTTGCAACAAGCACTGTCTCGGTTTTCGAGTTTTCGATGAATTGCACGACACTCGCGAATGCTTTGTCATATGCTAGCACCTCGTGGACTTGGGCAGCAGGATCGTTGCCATGACCAGCATGATCAATTCGGGATCCTTCGATCATAAGGAAAAATCCTTTGTCGCTGTCTTGCGTAGCGGCCTCCAGTGCTTTCAGTGCAGTCCGAGCCATCTCGTCCAGTGAAGGATACTTATCGTTCATATTGCGCCTATCAAGCTGTGAAAAGATTAGATGATCCTTGTAGTAGACCTCAATTTATGGGAGATTTACCTCGTACGGAATATTATAATATGCAAATAGGCCCAGCAGGGGAAGCTTAGCAGCACTTCCCAATTTAAGCCCATCGAAATCTTCTCTATTATCAATGTAATTCCAACCATACTTATCTTGCGCAAGCTTTGTAATATCTCTTTCATCTTGTCGACAGCTTCCCGAGGTCGTGTTGGGCAGGAAGTGACAACGTCCTCCTCCTAGCATGAGATCCACCACACGTCCAAGAGGATGTTCGCCCACCTCTTGCTGTGCTATCATATCTTCTTCTGAACGCATATTGGCATGCGAAGCAAAACAGGCTGGAGTAGCATCGGTGATTGAAGTCGTCACAACTAGTCCAGTAGTATAACCTGCCTTCTTTGCAGCTTCAAGAACAGTTCCACAGGGTGTGTGGTCGGGAAGTATAGATATAGCTCCATTATAACTCTTCAATCCACAGGAAAAGGCAGTTGCTCCCGCCGCAGAGTCTGTGACAAGACTATTGCTCGATCTCGTTCGGGAGGATCCAATAAAGTGCTGATCCAGGACTAGGACATCATCATGTGGCAGACCCTCTAAACAATTAGCAGCTACCGGAAACTTGAGAATTATCCACCCACCTTCATACTGTCGAAACCCACGGGTCAACGCCAGACTTGCAGGACCCATCCCATCCGATACCATAAAGACCAAGTTCCGCTTTCCGACAGGCTTAGCTTTCTTATCATTTTCGTGAGAGGCCTGATGCTGAGAAAGTACTGCTAACACAATGACAGCAGCAGTTGCTACCACTGCCCAGGTAAATAGCCCTAACTCTCGCCATATCTTCGACTTGTTTAGCACTGGCTCGAAATCTTGTCGTTGACTTGCGAGTAGAGCAGTATCCTCTTGGGCAGCTTGCTCGTCAGAGTGCATGGATGAGCCTCGTCTCTCGGAAGCAAACAATGGTTGATTTGAAGGCATTCTAACTGACAGAGCTTGGTGAAACTAGAGATCGGCTCTTTGTTTACACTAAAAGAAAGGAAAGACCGCACATTCTTAGAAACGAAGGAGAGAGAGAAACTTTGAATGTTTAGAACGAAGGGCTGTGACTCGGATCAACGAGGTCACAAGCAAGCCTTGGTCTTGGCACGACGTGAACCTTGGAAGGCGCATGGGAACAAAGAGCCAGCCAATCAGAAGCAAGTCAATGGTCACAAGGCAGGCACGATATTGAAAGTCGGAGTAGACATCTTTCACAATAATAACATATCAGGTTCAGAGTTTAGATCTTCAATGCACAGGTAAGTCTAAGGAATATCTGGCGCAAACCCATGGCACATTTTGCCTCTGGTGTGTTCTTCACGGAGTTCACAGCCTACAGCTTCCCTCTCCGCTTTCGGACTTCCAAGCTCTCTTGAAAGAATCTCTCTGTGCCCGGATCTCAACTAAAATATCAAGAACGACAACAAATCCCTCCAGCAACTACAAGGGTCCAGGTTATCTTCAATACAGCAATGTCGTTAATTACAACACCAAAACAAATCACAAAATTTACACACTCAAAGGGTCAATAACCCAACGATACTGTAGACTAAAAACTGCTTGTCAAGTCATGACGAATACTAATCAGAAAGATCTAATTTCCAGCTTTCAACTCTATTACTTAATATTGGTCCACCTAGTGGCTCTCAAGATTAATTCTGATTCACTCCTACTTCGCCATTAACGGGATATATAATCGATGACTTGAATATCATTAGTGGCGGAGATTTGATCATCAAAAGAACCCTTCAACATCTATACCAAGAGCATCGGGGCCTAAAACATTAGTCATAAGCAAGGGTAAGATAATATTTTGTCTTTAATTACTACAAAGTACAGAATAGTCAAGGTAGATTCCAAGTTGGAAGAAGCTCTCTTCAAGAATATACGCCGCCAGAACATTTTTCAAGTAGTCTATCGGCAACACTCCTCAAAAATCCCAACTTCCTTCTTCCCCTGTTGACTAAACGCTAATGGCGTAATGAAGAACCCTTCAGCTTACTAGCTATTGGATTATCTTCTGTAGCCGTACCGGAGTGATAGTATAAAGTGGAGGTCTCGCTTCGATGGTGTCACGGATACTCTCCGAGAACTTTTTCTCAACCATCTCTTATCCAACATATATACTAACAGAGCTCAATAATGAACTTTGACGCAAATAGGTAGCTTGAACTTCTTCCGTAGGCAAACTGCTGTTTCTTAGCACTCTCGCTATTTCCCCAGATTGGCAACCTAATTCATTTACTAAACACAATTTAGATGGACATAGTTAATATTAAATTGCTATTCTGAAAGGTCTAGTAATATAATCATTTTTGTATATTCTCATCGATATATTGTTAATTTGCATTGAGCTAAGTGATCTTAAAGGAACAGAAATGCGCCTTTCACGTGATGGGTAGCTGAGATGCAAATTCTTCTAGATGGGCTGGCGTCCACAAAAAGTAATTTCAAAATAAATCGCCGTTCTACAATTTCGTCAATTGTCCAGAGTTTTGTTATAGGGCTCATTTCAATTAGTTATTGAAGTATGCACGACCTCGAGGAGACTTTATGTCAGGCAAAAATATGGATTAAAGAGTGCTCGACAAACCATCCTAACTGCCCTGACTGCTTGTCTGGAAACACTTCAAGGCACCCAACTCGACTTATTGACGTTGGACCAGCTGATGGCTCTCGAGATCCATTTCTTTTTATCACCACCTCGCCGATAACACAGGTTAATGCTAAGAAAAATTCGTTACACGAAAGCTCTCAGGTTATCCTTGACCTTGAGAATTTAGAGGGGCCACGGACTGCAACTGAGGTGAAGATGAGAGATGGATGGTATGTTGCGTTAAGTTACCGTTGGGGTCAGACTGCGAACATCACTACGACAGTGGAAAACATCGCTGCAAGGAGAGCGGGAATACCCTGGGATACCATACCTCATACCATACAAGATGCTATCACCATCACCAGAAGGCTGGGAATTCAATATTTGTGGGTCGATGCATTATGTATTATTCAAGGTTCTTTAGATTGGGAGGTGGAGTCACCTAAGATGGCTCAAGTGTACGGAGGGGCTTTTCTCACGATTTCTGCTGCACTGGCACCTGATTCATCCCATGGCATCTTATCCAGAACGGGGAGGGCGGTTTTGCAGCCACTAGCCAGTTCAAACTATCCTCTCCAGAACGACCCTCTGTACTCCAGAGCATGGGCATTACAGGAAAGATTTCTCTCTCCGAGACTTCTAATATTTGGCAGTGACCAACTGTATTGGGAGTGTGCCGAGCGCCAAGTGGGCAAGAATGGCAAAAAAATTGGGAAAATTGTGTCTTGGAGAATGCCGTCGAGGATATCTTCAGCAGAGCTAATACATTGGCATGCTATCGTCCGAGACTATACCGGCCGTCTACTGACCGTCGAGGCAGATAAACTACCTGCCATAGCCGGAATAGCAACACTATTGTGTCAAGTCACCGGAGATCAATACCTCGCGGGCATGTGGAGAAAGCAAATCATTGGTGACTTGTTGTGGAGGCAGATGTATGTTGGTCACGGACATCAGGCCCCACTAGGAGTTCCCTTGGAATATCGTGCTCCCTCGTGGTCCTGGGCTTCCCTAGACGGGAACGTAATGTTTTCCCTAAGCGGACGACCTAGGTACAACGCCGTAACCGAAGTCCTAGGGACATATATTGACGTGATTAAGAGGCTTGAGACACCTACTGGTGAATGGCTCTGGCTACGAGGCCCTCTATTCGAAGCCTATGTCAATGAACAGAAGGTACAAGTTTTAGATAGGGGGTTGGGTGTGGCATGGATGGACAAGAGAGAGGACAACACAAACAAAGATGAATTGTTTACATCTGCAATTCCAAGGTCAACAATTAACCTAGAATGCACATCCATGCCAAATGTATGGTGTTTGCTTTTAGCAATAGACCATGGAGAGGGATTTGGTCTTATACTTGAGAAGAAAGAAGCCGAGAAAAAAGCCATCCCTGCTCCAAATTTTAAACGACTTGGATCTTTCATCGTAAGAGATCCCCAATGGCAGTCTTTCATAGCTATAAACTCTGCTGAAAAGTCTGAGCTATTCATTATTTAACTTTAATATTATATACCAAGAATCAGGTAGAAAATGGCTAATAAGCCGAGAGGTACTGAGAAATATAAGGGGCTACACTATATATGTGTAGATTAGGGTTTCATCTTAGCGTATGCTACCTTATCTTCATCGCTGCCAGGCTCTCAGACATGCTGATACCTAAGCACCAATTTGTTCCCCCTCGGGCCAGCAGTAAACCCTTCCGCCTGTTCAATTCCCTCTGAATTCACGATCGAACTCAAAAAATTTGTATATATACCTGCAATTGCATGCTTCATTGCTGTATTTCCGTGGCATTAGCTTCATATCTCTTTAAATAAATAAACCCAATGTTCAGGAACACAAACACTTACAATGGATAGCAAAATTACTCCCAATGCACATTCTCCCACCACTCCCAAATGCCCACAACCACCTTCTCATTTCCACCAATTGTCTAGGAGAAGCATCTAGCCACCTCTCGGGCCTCCATTCCTCTGGTTCTGGAAACACCTCTTCATTCCTGTGCAAAATATATGCGGAACTTTGCACTCTTACACCAGGGGGGATATTTTTATATCCAGCCAGTGTACAAGAAGGTGAAGGTGTCTTTCTGGGTTGACCACCTGGAACAGCGGCCCATAATCTTAATGTCTCTTGCAATATTGCATCAAGCAGTGGTAACGCATCTACTGCTTTCGAGTCCGGCAGTAGTGGCTCTTGCCCTTTTAGTATAGGAAACAAGATTGGAGGTGAAAGAGTTAATAACTCTTTTCTCAAACAAGCTTGGAGTTCTGGCCGACGGGAAAGTTCGTAGTAGACATATGTGAGTGTAATTCCGCTCGTTTCGAGAGCTGCAGCGTTGTGGTCGAACATTTCGCTTGCGATTTCTAACCTATGTGGGTATTTCTGTTTTGCTTGGAGGAAGTTAGGGTTATAGGTTGATTCTAGATCCTGGCCTTGTTTTCTCATTCCCTGACGGACCTGTGAATATATCACAGGAACATTGGTTGAATCCGGTACGGCCTGCTCAGAAAGGATACTTTCTGCTTTGTCACAGATGTCTAAATTCCAATCCTCTAGTTCCGTAGTAGACTTATCGCACCATTTTGGTACGAGCCGAAAGCCGATTTTCTTAACCATGCTGTTGAAGGTAGGGACTTCAGTTGTCCAAAACATATAAGGGCGGCGTATGAAGAAGTTGCGCAAGTACCATTCTCGCTGAGGTGTATTTTCGATAAAGTTGCTGCCAAGGTCAAGTCCGAACTGGTAAACCATGAAAGCATCCATAGAGTATGCGTAGTTTAAGCTGAGTACCTCAATTGGAGTTTTGGTCTCAGAACTTCCTTGGAAAAGAGGCAGGAGGCGACCGAACATGATTGATTTTGTAGTGAATTGAATGGTTGGTGAAGATAAGACGTAGGATTTGGAATATACATTTGAGAGCATCCGTTTCCGTTTTGCGTGTAACTGACTGTCCACCATGCTTAACATGTTTGTTGTTCTATGGACCTGTGTTAGTAGGGTCTCCTATATAATTTATCTGTGTCCACATTGGAGAGAGCTCTTACCCGTCGTAATTGTGGAAAATTCGAGCATAGAAATCGGTCTTCTCAAACCCTCCACCATAGATAGTCTTGATTCCTCCCTCATAGCAGTTTACACTCAATTCATTGGGTGCTAATCGCAAGATCGGACCTTTTTTCTTGTGCAAATCATACAATGTGCCATTTTCGATATTTACCCAACGAATGTAATAAATCCAGAACGGTAGAATATGGGATGTTGGATGAGCCGAAGGGATTTGGGAAAGAGGCGATAGAAATAGCGGAACGAGGAGGAACTTGTAAATTCCGGTGAGAACCATGGCATATACTACCACAGTGAGGAGTGCCATGCTGGCGCTTCTTTTTAAAATCCGAAGTGTTTGCCTATAACAGATAGAGGATTTATGGCCTTATTTGAACATTGAGACGACTGAGCGGATCTCGCGTTGGTGAAAACTGTGAAAAATCCAATATCTCAAAGGTCTGCAAGTTTTAAGTTTCAACGCTCTTGAGGAAGATGACTAAAAGCATGGACACTGGGGAAATCTATCTTCATGCACATTTCGGCCGATACCACTTGGCCGACCAATAATTCGGCATCATCGTCACCATAATACGCTCCTTATCAGATATGATGAAAGCGCAGTTAAGAAATATAACAAACCTATAAAGTATTTTGTTTTCTACTCTTTGAAACCTATTGATTTTTTATGTCAAGCTGTTTAAAGATTTGCGATCCTAAGAAGCTCAATAGTGGCCCTGAGATCATGACTATTTCAAACACTATAGATGGACCCATAGTCTTGTTGGAATGAAGATTGAACTCTAATGTAAAAGAGAATTAATACCTCTAACCATAAAAACCCATCAATCAGTTTGGGTGTGATAGTAAAGAAAGGTATACAAACTCATTCTAGCCAGAATATCTCGCAGAATTAGGCGGTGAAGGCAACACCACTACCGTATTTCAAACCACACAAAACTTTTCCCACGTTCCAGACCCACCAAAAGAATTTGCAAAAACATACAACAGTGGGTATTCGCTGGTGGTCACCCACCCAACTACTAATCCACCGATCTGAGGCTTGTGTATGGCAGAGCGGACGGGATGCCCAATTCTCCTCAGTCTATGGTCGTATGTGACAATATAAGGACTACTAGAATATATAATACACTCCCAGGTTTTACTTGGGCCCCTATATGTACCCCTCAACAGGCCGATGCAGCAATCATCACACTAGTTTTCCCACCATATTTGATGGGTTTATAACCATCTCAACACTATGATCGATTTCAATTGTGCACGTAAGTCTGTTTCGGTTGCTTCGTGCTCATCTTGTATTGTGCTTCTTGGACGCAGGGCATATGAAATTTCCGAGTCGGTGGCAAAAAGGCAGAGGATATCACTAGGAAGAGCTGTTCTAAGTACTAGTGTAAGGTGATCACTTTCTAAAACTCTGGATTTTCTCATACGGTATAGCCGAGAACGAAAGGAATTCTGGTGTAGTCGTACCCTAGGTGGTAAGGAAGGTGTTGGAATGTCCCTTTGTACGAAGGAGCCTCCCTAAGTACTGGCAGAGTAAGAGGATGCAGGTCTATGGCCCTGAGGATCTTCCGTTAGATATCTCAGAAATATTGTTCCATTCTATCTACAGTGATAAGTGTGATATATATAGGTGTCGTACGACTCAAGCCTCTTGAACTACATGTCAGTAGCTAGCTTATATTCCCCGAGCAGCTGAACTCTCGGAGTCACTAACTTAATCACAGGCTCATATATCCAATATCTTCGCCCAAAACAATGACCACTTCAAGTTAACATTGGGACCCACTTCAAAATTCGCTTTTGTTTTTTGCATGACTGAGTCAAGTATCTTCTTAGTTTCTGTAAAAGGGGGCACAAAACGTCACCCCGGGAATTGTAAGCTGATAGTAATGGAAGAAGTCGATTGGATTGTCATAACTGCCCACCAACCGACAATCGTAGTTTTGAGGTTGATATTTATTGAAATAGTATTTGATACTGTGCAGAGTATCCCTATATGCATAATTACGCAGGTTAAGGATGACCCGTCCAACAAATTGTACGATACATTTAAGGGTTTAGCATAGGAGTAGCCTATGTCACGCTGTATATTCTATCCTGGTGGAGGGGTTATCATCACCCCACCCAAATTTAAGCTCCTTCTTTTCTTCCTTAGCGATTAGTTTATCGAATGATAATACTATTATTTCACTAGCAAAAGGCCTACGTTATATCGAAGAACTCAGTGATACTCGACTGCTTAGGTAAACGTGGGTTTTAGCTGGTCGTGACAATAATGCAGAAACTCAGTTAAAGTTTTCTCTGAGGTAAAAGGATAACCATTCGAGAACAATTCTTTACATAATCGGCAATTGTCATTGGAAAAACCGTTCAGTCTTCATTCTGGTACCTAAGAGGGTAAACTGCTTTTCTGCCACATGTATCTTGATGGAGACTCCACGTATGAAAAATTTTAAGGAATGGTAGACTTAACAGTCGCCCCTTGATACGACTTTCCACTATCATGAAATATTTCCCGACATCTACAAATACCTCTGCGCACGTCTTTCCATAGTCCGTCTCTATAATTTTCCCTTATCGCCCTGCTATCGATTTGGGCATGACAAAAATGATATTCAAATAGCGTATCTCGAGGATATGTGATCATTGGATCCATTATTATGCATAGATAGTCACATTAAGAGTGAATACACTCAGATTGATCGTTATTTAGCACGTCTAAGTACGTGTATAAATTTCTAAGAAGTCTATGGTAGATATTCTCTGCCCGTGTGGAGACGCCCCTTATCCCGATCCCGATATTACTTATTTCCATAGCAAGTATTCTATTCTGCTGGTCCGCCTTCTTGTCTTGGGGATCGCATTTCTGACTCGGACCTATAAGCCTTCGATCCTTTTCCAATCGTTGTAACTGTAGCCGTCTTTATATTTATAAGCCCTGCTGTTCCAGTCAAAATTCTGGGCGGTTCCTTGGCAGTTGCAATGGGTGAAAATTTGCAGCGAAAAGTCATTTTTGAAGTACCTGCGGTGGATGCTCAAATGCTAGGCTAACCACCAGTCCATAACCCGATACAAGTTAAAAACTCCGTAGTCAACCTCATGAATGGACTGAGACTGTCGGTTTAGCA
This sequence comes from Tricladium varicosporioides, assembly GCA_021365295.1. Lineage (NCBI taxonomy): Eukaryota > Fungi > Ascomycota > Leotiomycetes > Helotiales > Tricladiaceae > Tricladium > Tricladium varicosporioides. The sequence continues at coordinate 630,402 of JAJTIW010000009.1, read as the reverse complement.
AGTTGTCTGACTTGTCACACGTTTTTCACCACTCATATTGGTATGACACAGAGATCTAGCTGATATATCAACCGGCAGGCTTGGAGAAAAGCCGTATTGATTGTGGAGTGAGAGCATTCCCCTGGGCTGCTCTTCTTTTGCAGTACTGAAATTAGATCGACCTTGGTTGGCGCAACACTGGTTGGAAGGCCAAGTCAAATATCATATTCTCAAGTCTGGGGGTAAGAACTTTAAATGGTAGGGAATGTTGTTGAATGTGGCAATCAAATGTGATAATATTTTCCAACGGAAGTAAGCGCAACAATCCTAGCATTCTTTACGCACTCGTTGGGAAGACTTAACGCTATACTTCTTCCACGGGGCACTTGTATCGAGAAGCCATTGGTCACTACTTGGTCTTGGTGGAGGAAGAGAGAATGAATAGGGTAAGAATAGCAATATCTACTGTAGACTTTATGAAAGTAAAGATAACAGTTATGGCTTCGACCTGAGCGTATAGATTGCCTGAAGAACTGGATGAGTGGGTGGCTCATCGCCTCGTGCGTAGTAATAGCGCGTGTCTTAGTCAGCAACCTGGAACGAAAATCTGGAAAGCCGTCGGAGAAACACCAGGTTTAGAGGAGTGATGTTGGGGTTTACTTGGGCCGGTTGAGATGTCTTGGTTTTCTCGGTGAGTGGCCGTACGTCACAGCTTTCGACCAATAGCTCTATGCTGCATGACATTGTTCGTAAAGTGTAATACAACTGGCGCTTTCCTATGTTGATTCGAAGCTTGAGGATAATGCAACGACAAACGAGACTAGACACCGAGAATAGGGACCATGATTGGCCTGGGGTTGTTTAAGCTCCTGGCCGGGAGCCTTCCCATTCGATGTGTATTCTGACAGTCCTGAAGCGAAGATATCATACTGCAAGGCTGGCACATTGAAAAGAAATGGACGATTGACTTACGGGACACGTCGTATGAAACGTTGTACCCAGCCTCCTGTTGAAATTGGTCACTCATACGAGACCTATCGTAGTAAAGGGATGAGAAGACTTGATGAGACTGCAATTGGGGGCAGCAAAGGTGCCTTGTGCTTCCGGAAAAACACATGTGATGATGCTTAACTCTAGTTGTTTGGACTTGGCCGCCAGGCATCACAATAATTCAAGCTTTTGATCACTCAGCATAAGCTTCTTGAAACGATGAAACAAAGGGGAAAAGAAAGGGCAAAGTGCTGCGCATGCGCAATTGTGAATCAGCAAGTCCTTGCTGATGGTCTTGCATACTCTGGTGTTGTTGGAAGTGTGATGAGGCACCAGCCACAGTGCTGAAAAGGGCCCACACCTCTTCATTTCCCGTATTGAGCTGGGCGGGGAACAGCAAACTACGATTGCTTTCTTCCTTCTAACATCTCCTAAACATGATTCTATTGCAACCGCAACAACCAGAACACTCACGATATTACCGAATCTCCCAAATAACAATGCTTGAGTTTCCTCACCTGATTATATCTCTTCAATCCAAGAAATTTTAGACCTCGAACCCTTGTAACCGTCAATTCGAGCCACTGCAATAGTGCCCCAGGCTGTGCAAACAGCCCCAGCCAGTAGTCTAGGAATCAAGCACAACACCCTTCGACATCAGCGGGAGCTTCCATGACGGGTACAGGCACAGGTACAGTATTGAGATCTCTTTCCTGGGGCAGGTGCATATAAGACATGATGCCCCTCCATGCACATTTTTCCCGCTTTATCTTATCATTTAGAGGAGCATTCACAACTTGCTCCAGTCCTTAGACTCGCCGATCAGGTCTTTATCTTCCACAGTAGACCTTAGGACTCGAGCTTTCATTAAGCTTCGCCGATCAAGTCTTCGTCCTCCACAGTGGACCTTGGGACTTGGGCCCCCATCAAGCCTCTACTATAGAGCAGGCTGGAGCAAGACAAACAAGAAGCTGCAAGCATCAAGATGTCTGCCAGGTTCTCCCAGCTTGTCAGGAATGGCTCGCACACATCTATCTCTTCCACAGGGTACGCCGATCTAGGTTCAATGACTCGAGACCACACTCACTAATGAGCCTCTAGGTCGACTGATGTCTCTGCACACAATCATATCCTCGCCGGGATGCGCTCGATCTCCGACGTATCCTCTTGGTTACATGGTTCCTGGGTCCCAATCAATCATCGCCATGAGCGAATCACCGCGGGCGCTCTGTCGATGGGGATGGCAGTTATGACAAGAGAGATGATGGAAATGCATGTGGTACAAGCTCCAAACGTTCGTGGAATGTTGGATTGTTTACCTGTTGCTGACAGATCAACTTTGAAAACTATTGGCTGGAGGCAAAAGTTGGGGACTTGGCCGCTGTTGAAGCATGAGGCTCTCATTGCAAAGCAGTTTGCCGCTTAAGTTCGAACTGGGCGGGTCTCTGCTGAGTTTGAATAAAAAACTGGTTTCGCGCTATAGACTTTCGATCTTGATAGGTATCGCAGTCCTTGTATCGCCCACGTAGACCAATAGTATTCTTTTGTTGCACTATTTGTGATGAGATCCCGCCTGTTTAGCCTTGCCAGAGAACTGGTTAAAACCCAACATTTTACATGTATCTGGCGTGCGGATCTACATCACACTAGTGGATTAAGATGCCAGTTATCCACGAGGCTCGTTAAGTATACTAAGATAACCTACTGTGTTCTGAATTTGACTTATCTGAAAGTTGCATTGAAAACACTAAGAAGTGGCCTTCGTGAGTTACGAGGCTGAGGAATGCATTTTTGTTTATTTAACTTTATACGACTTCACTCGTGGTTCAGCATGACTCGTCCCTTTGAAATCCACGATTCATTCCCTCAATAGAAGGTACTAGATCCAGACAGAATCCCAAAAATAAAATTCTCGTCAGATGACAAAACATTGCCTTCGTCCTTGAGTGATTCATATTCTGCCACGTCCAGTGTAGCCTACCAGCCTGCATCAAAAAGTGGGTGGGTTTCGAAATGTGCAGGTGGCTCTAACATTATAATTGCGTCGCCTCTGGTGCCTTGAGCTCATTAACATGCAATAGAACCTCATAGAAGCCAGCTTTGGGGTGTCTCGTTAGCGCCGGTTTTAAGCGAGCCGCAAGCTGTTCCTGAGCTTCAAGTGCTTGACGTCTATTTCACACCCATCCCAGACCGTCTTCCTCTCCATAATCTTTCCCCCTCCCCAACACTCTTGAACTCTGAACCCATCCCGAACATCCCCCTTTATCATAAAAGCCATCTCCTGGCGAACCACCTCTACACCAATACTTAATCGATCTACGACCTCAGAGTCCAACATCCTTAAAGATGTCCGCAGAACCGGATCATAGTGAGAAGCATCCCCACAAGAAGCATGTCAACCTCAAGTAAGATACTCCCGACCGCATCCGTTCCTCGCGATGGTGGGGCTAACAGCATCAATAGCGATGCATCTGGCGCCGAACACAAAGCTGTAGGTTACCAGTGCCACCTGTTTACAGCCTTGAAGCCAAATCACTAATATCCTTCAAGCAAGATGATACAGCGACAGCCATCCTCAAGAAGAAGAAGAAGCCAAATTCCTTAATGTAAGTGATGCGCAGCCCTCGTTTTCACACTTCCAAAAATTCTGACATGTGGCAAAAGGGTCACCGATGCCGTCAACGATGACAACTCCGTTATTGCCCTCTCGAACAACACCATGGAGACATTACAGTTATTCCGCGGTGACACCGTACTGGTGAAGGGAAAGAAGCGCAAGGACACTGTGTTGATCGTCCTTGCTGATGATGAGCTTGACGATGGCAGTGCGCGAATGAATCGTGTGGTCAGACACAACCTTCGTGTCAAGCACGGTGATGTCGTCACCGTTCACCCATGCCCGGATATCAAATATGTAAGCCTTCTAATTTTACATGATTGACTGCAAAATGCTGATACTTTTCTAGGCCAAGCGAATCGCAGTCCTCCCAATCGCCGATACCGTAGAAGGTCTAACCGGTTCCCTCTTCGATGTTTTCCTCGCCCCATACTTCCGCGAAGCATACAGACCAGTTCGCCAGGGTGATCTCTTCACAGTACGTGGTGGTATGCGACAAGTTGAGTTTAAGGTTGTGGAGGTCGATCCTCCGGAGTATGGAATCGTTGCTCAAGACACTGTTATCCACTGCGAGGGCGAGCCCATTCAACGCGAAGACGAGGAAGGAAATCTAAACGAAGTTGGCTACGATGATATTGGGGGTTGCAGAAAGCAAATGGCACAGATTCGGGAGATGGTTGAACTACCATTAAGACATCCCCAACTTTTCAAGTCTATTGGTATTAAGCCACCTCGTGGTGTGCTCATGTTTGGTCCTCCTGGTACTGGTAAGACTCTCATGGCTCGAGCTGTGGCAAACGAGACCGGTGCATTTTTCTTCCTAATCAACGGTCCCGAGATCATGTCTAAGATGGCTGGTGAGTCCGAATCGAATCTCCGAAAGGCATTCGAGGAGGCTGAGAAGAACTCACCTGCTATTATTTTCATTGATGAGATCGACTCCATTGCTCCTAAGCGTGACAAGACCAACGGAGAAGTCGAGCGCCGTGTTGTTTCTCAATTGCTCACTCTTATGGACGGCATGAAGTCTAGGTCAAATGTTGTCGTTATGGCAGCCACTAACCGACCTAACTCCATCGATCCCGCTCTCCGTCGTTTCGGTCGTTTCGATCGTGAGGTCGACATCGGTATCCCTGATCCAACTGGTCGTCTTGAGATTCTGCAGATTCACACCAAGAACATGAAGTTAGGCGAGGATGTAGACCTTGAGCAAATTGCCTCCGAGACTCACGGTTATGTTGGTTCCGATATTGCGTCTCTCTGCTCTGAGGCTGCCATGCAGCAGATTCGTGAGAAGATGGACCTTATCGATCTTGACGAGGATACTATCGATGCCGAAGTGTTGGACTCTCTAGGAGTTACTATGGACAACTTCCGCTTTGCTCTTGGTGTTTCTAACCCGTCTGCTCTCCGCGAAGTTGCTGTTGTCGAGGTTCCCAACACTCGCTGGGATGACATTGGAGGATTGGAAGACGTCAAGCGCGAGCTCATCGAGAGCGTTCAGTACCCTGTCGATCACCCCGAGAAGTTTCTCAAGTTTGGTCTCTCGCCGTCCCGTGGTGTCCTCTTCTACGGTCCTCCTGGTACTGGTAAGACTTTGCTTGCAAAGGCTGTGGCTAACGAATGTTCTGCCAACTTCATTTCCATTAAGGGCCCAGAATTGTTGAGCATGTGGTTTGGTGAGTCCGAGAGCAACATTCGAGACATTTTCGACAAGGCTAGAGCAGCTGCTCCTTGCGTTGTGTTCTTGGATGAGTTAGATTCCATTGCTAAGTCACGTGGTGGATCTGTTGGAGATGCTGGTGGAGCTTCTGACCGTGTTGTCAATCAACTGTTGACTGGTATGTTCACAATTCTCTATTTTATGGGTCAAGCTAACAATTTTAAGAAATGGACGGTATGACTTCAAAGAAGAACGTCTTCGTTATTGGTGCCACCAACAGACCCGAACAGCTCGACAATGCTCTCTGCAGACCTGGCCGACTCGACACTCTTGTGTACGTCCCATTGCCGGATGAAAAGTCCCGCGCTGGTATCTTAAAGGCACAACTCCGAAAAACTCCTGTAGCGGATGATGTTGATCTCGCGTACATTGCTTCTCGCACTCACGGTTTCTCTGGTGCTGATTTGGGTTTCATCACCCAACGGGCTGTTAAGTTGGCTATCAAGGAGGCTATCTCGCTAGATATTGAGCGAAGAAAGGCTCGCGAGGCCGCAGGTGAGGACGTTGATATGGAGGAGGATGATGAGACCGAAGATCCAGTACCACAATTGACCAAGGCTCACTTCGAGGAGGCCATGTCTTCGGCACGACGATCTGTAACAGATGTTGAGATCCGCCGTTACGAGGCATTTGCCCAGAGCATGAAGAGCGCAGGTCCAGGTGCATTCTTCAAATTCCCAGAGGCAGGCGAGGTTACGGCTGATGCGGGTACTGGTGGTGCTGGGTTTGGAGAGGCTGGAAACGATGACAGTCTTTACGACTAAATCTGTACTCTAATTTCCTTTACATCTCACATGCATGCACACGAAGAACATAGACCCGGAGGGAGGTTACCGCCGCCTTGGTTTGGCTTGGAGTCGGGAAGGTCTACAGAGGTTGTCTCAGATCTTTTATTATTCTCGACCGCGTAAACGGTACTACTAGATGCGGGAATATCTCTCTTGGAGATTTGCATCTTGCATCTGGTCGTTGGTGTGTCTCAACATAGATTGTCCCTAAACAAAGTTTTCAAGAATCTGGGCTTATTGTAAAGTGTGATAAGTGAATAAAAAAACTCCAATGCCCCTATATGCTGTAATTGACATGGGAGAATGTTTTGTACTATTGCGACTTCAAGATAATTCTTTTCCTCGATTCCCAAATCAAGGATCCATATAAAAGTTCTCTAATTAATTTATCATGAGAATACCTCCTCCTAGTCCTTTATCCATAATATCCCCTCTAGACACAACCTGTTATACCCCCCCTGCGACCCCACCCTCTCCACAACTCTTCATTCTCCAACCTCACAAACCAACTCCAAGCACTCCCTCGTAACCCTAACCCCCTCATCAACTACTGTCTTTGGCAACGCTAGACTCTCCTTCTCCTTCCCCTTCTTCGTCCCATTCGTCTGTGCCGCTTCCCCTCCCTCATTTCTCGCGGCTATTGAATCTTTCCGTATATCATCGAGGACTCGCGACATGAGAGCGGGAAACGTAGATATAGAGGGATCACCAGAACGTAGGAGGGCTAAGGCGTGCGATTGGACTAGCGTAGGCCAGTTTGTCGGGGAGGCGTGGAGGGCGTGGAGGAGGGATTCTTGAATTCTGTGCGGAAACAATGAAGAGATTAGCGTGTGAATTCAACTGAGAGGTTTGTGGTGGAAAATTTAAATTTGTCGAGAGGGGATGGGAAGAAGAGGGGAGGAAGGACGAAGGTACTTTGAGATATGCCCATCCCGTAACAAAACAGTGTTTATTTGTGATCGTAAATCAGGATCTTGTGTGCTGGGTGTGTAGGTTGCTGCTGCCTTTGGCACGCGCACTGGAGTCGTGGGCTCGGATGCCATTATGCCAGTTTACAAGTAGATTTGTCCTCGACACTCGGTGTGGTGGGAGTGATTGCCCTCGAGGTTCGAGGTAGGGGGATAGCTTGCGAGCTTGGTCGTGTGCTTGGGCTCTCTGAGACTGATTAATTGTGATTGTGAGTCCAGGTTGGCAATATTTAACCTCCTCATACAACTCAGGACGCAGAGGTACCTCAATGATTCTTTTTCGTCGTGTATTGTAGTCTTGGTTTTACTGTTGCGATAATAAAGTATGAGATCCGTTCAGACAAGGCTGATGCAAAGCCTAGTACTTACGTAAGGCGGCCAATCAGCATTCGATTTCGAAATATATTCAGGGGTGAGCTTTTATAGTTCTTGCGAGGCTTGATTTTTATCGAGATCAAAGTGCGATTGCGTCAACCTATGGAGGCGATTTATCAGATCTCGAGTTTGTGTTTTTGTTGTGGTATTCCAGAAGGGTTGCTCGGCTCGTCTTGCTTTCTAGCCTGATGAGTTCACAATACAACGGCAGGAATCGTTAGAAGGGTCCAGATTTTTTACATGTTCTAAAGTTAAGAAATATCCTTTTGTGATTTAACAAGTTACTACTCCGTTATTTTCTCAAAACCTTGCACAATCTTGTTCTTAGTGACTTCTCAACTAGTAAAGAGCTGTGAGGGAGGGGGTTAAAGTTTCAATTATCATAGCAACTCCTATCTATCGTATTTCTTGTTTAACATAATTTTTCCATGCTTCCTCTCTCCGTATCCGTATCCTTCTGTAATCGGAGAATTTTGAAATTCAGGATGTTCCGCTTTGTACGGTGCACTCCTTCATAAAATCCATCATGCATAACACCACCATTATTTGCATAGAAGTAAGCAATCAAGAAAGACTTCGCTTTATCTACAATCTCTTCAGCCTTGACTTTTCTGAAGCAATCCAAACTTTATCATTGACTCGCTCGTAAGAGCTCACTGAGCTTGGGTGACTGACAAAGCGAGCGGTTTATTGCTGACATTATGTTTCTAACTTGCTGCGCCGTAAGACGTGTGGAGAAGCATCGCCAAGTCAAACAAAGGGAAAATGTGTTCTTCCGACCATTCCGTGAACTGCTCGGGCTTGTGCTCTGCAGGAACGAACTGGGGAAAGTCATTTCATAATGACATTGTTGGCATCGGAAGAAATGACAATAAAGAAAGATAGAGGTAGAAAGTTAACTCAACGGATCATCTCGGTCGCTGGACAGATTTAGAAACTCGTAGACTTGAACCTCCATGATCAGAAAACCTAAACTGGTAAGATAGTAGTCAATCAGCCCTGAAGGAGCATCAAACAATGTTCCTTCCCAACAGTTACGGACTCTGAGGATTGGATAAAGGGAAAGGAAGAGGCGTTGGATTTAGCGAATGATGACAGCTTCTAAACACTCTCCATTCCTTACTTAGTGCACCCCCGTCTCCATCATTTAAATCACCAAGGAGGAGAGGAGGGAGATATGTAACAAATGTTCCGGTCGCTATATCAAACCATGCCAGACCTCTAAGCGCGGTCGGTAACCCCAATGGGAGCTCTGGCATGTTGCTGGCCTGGACATCCTGAAACTCGCGTCCAGACTTTCCAGTTTCAAACTCCTCCACAACCAAACCAACATCACCTGCAACACCGCAGTCATCAAATCCATTGGCCGTCCAGCTGGGGACGTTCGTCTTCCGTCCAATGGCGACGCACTGGTCATACCCTGGTTGTGCTTGGAGAGGCAAGTTGCCCCTCGGCATGCCCACGATGGGCATCATCGAACCCTATGAGCGCAGCCGCAGGTGAGAATGTTGGAGCGCTGGTAACTCCTGAGTAGGGGCAAGAATCAGCGGATGATCTCCTCGAGGGAAGCTAAAGTTACGTCGCGCGAACCTTCAACTCGGCGCAGCTGGAGCTTCTTGTTCCTTCTTTGTCGCCTGGTTGCTCCTTCTTTTTCTCTTCTGTTAAGAGTCTGGTCCTCTCCAACCCTCCTTCCCTTTCTTCAGCTTCTTCAGCTCGATTATGCATTCAGGTTGATCCATTAACAGCACTTCAAATATTCCGCAAAGTTCCGTTCTGCACTCTCCGTTGCGCAGGACCGCATTGCATAGTAGACCGTTTTTGGCACCCATCTCACTGCGTTCTTTTTGGATATCGCACGTTTGCGTCATTTTGGACTGGAAGAGGCAGCTTTAGCTGGGACGACACCCTCAGCTATACCAGATTCTTTCAATTCCGTACGCTCGGGCGATATTATCCGGCATCTCCTGTCACGAACGCCTGGCAATCGTTGGAGCGCGGCGATCCAAAGTTCTGCAACGAACTATCTCAAACTGTCGGCGTTTTGACACTATAAGCATACTCCCTCCACCATAGGGAACTGTTCAACATCATACTGCGGGGGCCCCTGCCTTGAACCAATCTTCTTTCGATTCTGCCCAAGAGCTCTATCTATCCTCGACGGCCTCCAGGTTGGCCTGTAGAGACTCAACTTTCTTCTTTCAGATTGACGTGCGAGTCTAGCACATCACAACTCCAAAGATGCGGCGGAAAAATATTGCCATAATATTGGCGTTACCTTCAGTGAACGCGGTCTCTCTTGCGAATTTCCAGCAAATAACTTCTTTGCTGATACCTTTAACTTGTCAAACGGCGTATGACAACGAAATACCTTCCTGCACCGTGTCGGATTTTCAGAATGGCTGCTCGTCGATATGTGTGACGGGGCTTAAATCGCAAGCACGAAGCGTCACCAATGCTTGCGCAGATGTCACGGTTAACGCCAACACGTTGTTAGGGAGAGTGAAGGCGGGTGGGATAGTGGAAGCTCTTTGCGTGTCGGTGCTCTCCTCAACAACATCATCTGCAAAGGTAACGGTCATATCACCGTCAATTGTATCCTCAACTGCTGCGGTGTCGGTAACCATACCAACTGGAGGAGCGGGTGTGACGGGTGGCCTTGGGACAAAGACATCTTCCACATCAGTGCCGATACCGCAGACCCAACTCAGCTCTTCAAAATCCTCAAGCGCGTCGATAAGAACTACAACCCGAGCATCGACTACAGCGACTACGACATTATCATCGGCGAATGGTGGAATAGGAGGTGACGACCCAACAAGTACCACTGCTTCAACTACTGCCGTGGCCGTGACACCGTCACCAGTCAATGGCTCGTCATCATCGAGCTCAACAAAGACATCAGCTACAGCTTCAAAGACAGCGCAAGCTTCCAACGGAAAGTCAGATTCCGGGGGTGGCAGTCCTTTCGACATACAAAGCAGCGGCGGCAGTCACTCAAGCGCACGTTCAACAATAATGGCGCTCCTAATAATAACGTGGGCAGGCGTTCTACTTGGGCGGTGACAATGGATGCCTTTGGTGCGCGATCAGGAAGAGGATGAGAATCACAAATGTGTTATACGAACACGATAATGTTTTTTTACGTACAAATTGGGTATCCAAGGTGTAAAGTGCAAAGTAAGGTGGGCTTGGAGACACGATACACAGATGCTTGAAATTGGTGTGGTATGCATATCATTGTTACTTAAGAAGCGCTGCTTGGGAGTTTGGCAGGCGCAAATGGATGAATGGAATTTTGGAAAGCTAAGCAGGCTGTGCAGATGCAGAGCGGCATGGGAATATCAGGTAGATACCAGTAGTAGTTTTCTAAATCGAACAGTTCGCATATCATACAACCAACTTCCTCCATCTGAATTTTTTTAATGCAAAGTGCTTCGCTTGAAGCGGTGAGAGCTGAGACGACATTTCGTACCTGTGAGTGCGGGGAGAATATGTCAAGATGCGAGCTGTCAAAACTTGACAGGCAATGCGAAGCGTCTAAACTTGTTCTGATAGCTGACTGATGGCGGGACGTTGATTCTCTTGGTGTTTCTGGTGTTTTGACGGGATAGCCTGGCTAAATGCGGAATTCTGGGAATGTTGTTTTGAAGAGTCCGGCTGAAAGGTTTGTTGCATGTTGCGTTTCTTTGACTTCGGTATTAGGAGGTGGCTATGATGGTTTAGGAAGTCCTGTGGTTTCCTGAAAAGGGTGATAGTTGCTGGTTTGCTATTCGCATGTTTTCGAAGTCATTCGAGATAAAAAATACCACATGTTTTCTTGAAATGTTTCAAAACATTACAAGAGGTCAGGATATCCATGCCTTCTTTTTCTTATGCTCTCTCCGATTTAGCTGATACAAAGTATTTCCATGAAGTCATGGAAACGTGGAGATCTGTTGGTTGTTTGGGTTTTCCCTGCAGAGTATGGGCAACGGGCCAGGGCTCAGGTGGATTCTTCGCCACCCTCTCGTCATGTTTAGCAGAAATCCACATTTTGAGAAATTTGTTGCTTGTTTTGTTTTGAAATGCCTGTTAACGACATCCAAGGTAGTTGGAGAGCGTTATGAGGCCATCATACCTAAGGCACCTCACGCTGAACGAGTTGCAAATACCAATTGGAAGTCGGGATTAGATGCTCTAGGTGAGTGGTATCTACATAGCTCGTAATACATTACAATATGCTGCATCCCAACTCTCTAAAGGCATTGTCAAAATATACCGTAGTAAATCATCCATCATATCTATAGTCCCATATAGGGATGCTGGCTGTAGAGAGATTTAGGACAAACTTCCACGCAACCATTGGTTCAAGACTCTTATTGTACTATATTATCAGAAATCCCCGGAGACTTCATCTAGTTTTAAATTATTCGCAAAACTTAAAATTTCAGACAAATTCTACACCTAACTCACCCCACCCCCTCCCCCAGCCATATCCTATCACCGCCGTCCGCCTCTCCCTCTTCCCAACCGATCATCATGAACATACCCATCGTATCTACCATCTCTCTTCTCCTTCTTTGAAATTCTTCTCTCCCTTCCGCCTCTGCTTTCGTCTCCCCTATATGACCGAGACCGCTTCCCCCGTCGCTTTTTATAGTCTTTCTCCCAATCTTCGGCTTCGCCGTATGTTATACCTTTCGGCCAAAAGTGGTGCGCACACGCAAAGGCGCCGAGGATCTCGATAATGTGGAGGATAGTTAATGTGCCAGGCATAGTTGGTAAGAGGTGGAGGCGGGGTTTGGTCTAGTAAAAAGGGTGTCGTTGGCTTTGTGATATGAGCTGGCAACGAAGGAAAGACTACTAGGCTTCAAGATGTTACTTCGAATTTTTGAGCCTTAATAAACAATACTGAAGCCAAATTGAAGGATTTATATCCAACGATCGCCCAAGAAGGCTAGATAATGGTCTGAGACTTTGAGGCTTCTGGGCGCCTTAGCAGGTCCACTCAAATAGTTCACCGAATTCAGCGACCAATCAATACTGCTAGCGTTGTCACAAGGTAGAGACTGTCTTCAAGTGCGTTGAAGTTTGTTGAAGATCAAACAAATATGAGTTGATAGGCACAGTAATTCTGTAGTACAAATATGTACAATAATCAAAAGTTTGCTTTGGAATTCCTCAGGGCATATGAACAAATTAGCTCGGAGTAAGCCTTGCTGAAGGCGTAGTGTGTTTATAAATTTCGGCACAGTCTTGTGGGAGCGTGCATAGTGTAGAAAAATCGTAAGAGGTAACGATTTTGTGGGTACAGAGTGATCAGATATTGTTGCTATTGGTGGAAAGGAGACATAAGGCTGTAGCTGCAGGGATAAACACACAGTTGGCAGGAGGTAATCGGGCGTGGATCGAAGCTAAATGATTAAGACTGGGATGATCGATGGAAGGAAGGCTTAATTCAATGCCCACTTATGCAGATACTTTGAGGGATTTGGAGATATGTGTAAAGCACATTGACAGGATTAGACAACTCGAGGACAGAGATTACTATCAGTGAGTCGGTGTGTCTTCGTTATTGAGAGAGAAATTGGCTAAGAATTAAAATGTGATACTGAATGGAGAATATCCTATAGCCTTTGTAGCTTCCACTTTGTAAAACTGATATATTCGAATGCTTCGGTAGGCTTTAAGCACTCGCTCAAGTTTACTAAGAACGAGAGGACTGAAATTTGGCTATTGAATCATTTTTATCAGTGCCGCTGACGCCACAGAAAACATGAGCAAAAGGGACAAGTAGAAAATTCTGAGCAAACAAATAGCACCAAGCTACAGATAACTCAAGATACCCTCAGAAGCAGCTCTTAACACTCTAGATTATTTCGTGATTTCCCCGGGTCCTTGCCTTAAGACAAAAGCTCTCTACTACAACACAGCTTCAAGCTTTGCATATGATGATGAGCGCAACCGTGAAGCCTCGGAACGGCGTCGTTATGCCACAGTCAATCTGCACTTGCTTCAGATATTGTATGGTCTGAGATAATATGTAAATCCTAGGCTCACCTGACTATGCTCCAAGTAAGGTTGTTGTGACATTCAAAAGAAGCAAACCTCGGTCTCCGAAAAAGCCCAAGCTCCATTTCGCGTAAACTCCGGCAAATATTTTCCTCAACAGCACCTCAACATCACATTCTTTCTGTCTACAATTATTAAATCGTCAATTGTGAATTTCGAGCTTACCAGTTTGCCCACAATGGATCCTCAAGATGCCGGAGCAGTCAAGAAGCCAGGCCCCAAACCTCTTCAGTCGAGCTCTGCGAAAACACAGTACCTGATCCTCTACAACTTCGTCTCTGCACTGCTATGGCTGGTCGTCTTGGGCCGAGTGCTATTACTTGTGCCAATGGTCGGATTCGGACGGGTGTATAAAGGCGTAGGAAATTTTGCGAAATGGACACAGACCGTTGCGCTTCTAGAGGTGGTGCATTCATTGACTGGTAGGTTTCGAGCTGTGTAGTTGGAAAAGGAGAACGAGCACCACTAATGCTGTTTGCAGGAGTCGTCCGAGCCCCCGTTAGCACAACAGCCATGCAAGTGGCCTCACGAATCCTCCTCGTCTGGGGCATCGTCAACCAATTTCCCTTCCTCGCCAAGTCTGCCGCCTACTCCTCCATGCTCATCGCCTGGTCAGTTACCGAAGTCATAAGATACGGCTACTTCACCACGACATTGAGCGGCTACCAGCCTAGCTTCATTACATGGTTGAGATACAATACATTCTACGTGCTTTACCCTCTTGGGATTAGCAGTGAGTGCTGGTTGATCTACAAGGCGGTTGAGCCAGCGAGAAGATTGAGACAGGAATATGCTTGGGTTTTGCAGTTAATTCTGCTTATTTATGTACCGGGCTCATATATCTTATTTACGCATATGATGGCTCAGAGGAGGAAGATTATGAGGGGGAAGCAGGCACAGAAAATACAATAGGCGGTGTTCTGTAGACATAATAGTCTTTACTTAAGGCGGCCCTTAAATTTCAAACAAAAGTATGCTTAAATGCCTCCTTATGAATCTGTCGCTTATTGTCTTGTGAAATAATGATGAGTAACAAAACCCAGTCCATTTCATTTGGATTTCGGAGAACTGCGCTGAATAATTGAATCACTCTAGATTATTTGTTTACTTATTTATTCCATTTTCTGGTATTTGAAGTGATAACTCCTTTCGTAAAGTTATAGCAGACACTTCACACTTTACACGTATTACAAAAATCACAACCCATAAAATTTCCTATAAAAGAGTCAATGCATATATGTTGAATCAAGGAGAATATATATGGCTGAGTTGCTTGCCAATTGCACAGGTGAGTATGATTGGAAATATGTTGATGGATTGAGAAACTACATGTGTGTGTGTTTTGCTATTTATATTATGAAATGGTGGTTGTGGGCACTAGAACTGGCTAAGGCGGCGCTTAGAGTCATCACTTATTCGACAGCATAAAATAAAAAACCAGTTTAAATATTTAGACCATCAAATATCTAAATCTTAGGTGGGGAAATCTCGGGGAAATTTTAATTAAAGATACAGGCTTCACAACTAAGAATCCATAGCATTGAAGTGAATTGTGTTGAAAATCCATGCAATGTCACAGAGCAAAACGTCCAAGGCACTCAGTCTATGTAAAAGTAACCCTCTATCTCCCCCCTCCCCCCCTAAAACCACCCTAGTCACTCCCAACTTCCAGGTATATCCTAGAAAATAACAAAAAAAACCATCGTAAAGACATAGAAATGCTATAACTGTCTCCCTCCTCTCAATCCCTATCATTTCTCATTCACCCTTACAAATTTTCATACCTTACGGCCTATTCATACTCTGCAAAAGACATGATCTTTCAGTTTCCGGATCGAACGGGTAATATTTGGCTGGGTTAGAGCCAAAGGAAGGAGCAACTTCATCCAAGAGAGCAGTTGGATTGCCATAAGGCGATTGGTATTGACTAGTAGCTAGGGCTGAAGAACCGCGTAAGATAGAAGTGGCGTGGGTAGTTAGAGTGGTATGGGCGAATTTGTTGAACTGGCATCGCTGGCCTTCGGCCTTATCAGCGTCTTCTCCGTCAACGGATGGGTCAGAACGGACCTGCTTTCGTGGCTTGGAAAGAAGAGAGCGACGGACAGAGCGAGCAGGCTCTTCTCCCTCGTCTTCGCGCCTAGTGGCAACGACATTAGCCTTGCGCTTACCCTTGCCCTTGATATTAGTGACCCTATACTTCCTAGCAGTCTTCTTCTTCTCGTTAATAGCAATAGCAGCAGCTTTAGCGGCCTTCTCCTCGACTCGGCAAAACTCCACAGTGTCCCATTCAAGATTTCCGTACTGGCCGTAGATAACATGGTTTGGGGGTCTAGGGAAAACCTCCTCTCCCTTTAATTCAGACGACTCCACAAAATCCTTGGACTTCTTGTCTTGGACCTTTCGGGGGGGTGTGGTAGCAATCTGCTTGTCCAAGGGCTCGTCATTGCTGTCTGCTTCGATCCCGGTCTCATCTAGGTTCTTCTTACGCTTCTTTCCAGCAGCAGAAGTACTTGGGCCACCATAGGATGAGGAACCTGGAGCAGATGGAGAGGGTGCATTGGCTGTAGAGAGGGCAGTGTTGTTTACATCGGATTCATTGCGACGATGAGCACGAACACTAACCTTCTGGTAGTAATGCTGGAACATGTTACTCTGCGTGTACTTCCTCTTGTTAACGCCGATTGCGTCCATGGCATCTTGCATCTGCTTAGCTAGATCACCGAATGACTTTCTCAGAGCGTTCTCATCATGGTCCCCATTTGCGTACTTGCTTTGTGGCACGATAACGTCAACAAAGTACCGACATTCCTCTACTGTCCAGTGCGCCATTCCCATAATGTCGGATGTCGCCTGAAACTTTGAGGGGGGAAAATTGATGGGAAGGTCTGTGTAAAGTCCGAATACCACAAGAATGAACACAGTCCTTGTGCGAGAGATAAAGGTAAGAAGCGAGAAGAGTAAATGAGATACGCGATGCTTAGGGGTTAAGCGGAATTACACGGGTCTTATTTTAAGTAAATCTCCCTTTAATACTTCGATTGTCTGTGCTTGGTGACAGAAATATATTCAATAAGACGGTACCAGCAGGTGAATTCAATGTGAATTTCGCAGTGCAATTTCGGAGTGTTTCGGTCTAGAAAACGCAGAGTTAGCATAGTAAATAATGCACTCCATATAATATTAGAATAGGACAAAGCCCTATCAAAATATCTGAGATCATGAAGGAAAAAAAGAGAAGTAGGTGAATAAAAAATGTACCGATGCCGGCGAGACCGCAACAGCGGTGGAAATTTTCAAAGCGTGCCCTCCCCGATGTATTTACATTTTAGAATACTATTCTGGATGGTATATTCGCTAGTCTCTTTAATAATAATAGGCGTTTGGATGTGATACTCAAGTGTAGTGCTTGGAAAGAGGTTGTAAGTAAGTAGATTGAAGGAGTGAGAAATGAAAGGAAGAGGGCTTTAGCTCCCGCATCAGATGGAAAGGAAAGCGGAGTTAGGGAAGTCAATGGAGGTGAATTTATATAGCCCAATCCAGCTAACACACTTGAATCATACCATTCTCCAATGTGATGAATCATCGGGCGGGTTGAACTTGAAAGCATTCAATTAGCAAATGGATAACTAAGCGAGAGAAGGGGGAGAATCTACCGCTTTTCGTTAAGGAGGCTGTACCTCAAAAGTTAGTAGAAACAAATCGAATCAGAGAGTCTCTATGCTTCTGAGCTGCGTTGTGCTTAATTTGACTGGTAAAAAAGGGTGTAATATATGGAATATGTGATTGGTACACTCGCATAAACAAATTAAATCCTCACTCCGAAAATAATGATTGACAATATTTACTTCAAGGACTAGCAATAGCCTTCCACACCAGAGGACGTATTCTTTAGTAGATACTTTAGTTCCAGAATATGCTAGCAATATGAACAAATGAGCAAAATTCGAATAGAAAGGACAAAAATCCCAAAGGCATTTCTGCAGTCCTTTTAAAAGGGAAGTGTTTCAAATGTTGAAGAGAGCTTCCAAGCGAGGACTTACGGGGAAGTTGGCAATGCAAGGTCTAGCTGAAGAACTCTCTACGGCAGTATTTCTCTCCTATTTGTCCTAGCCATGGGTTCATCACTATTGCCAAGGATAACGAGGGATTTAAATTATGAGCAGTTGGCCTAGACCTCTGAAGCTAGCTGGGAGGAAGCGACTGTGTTCCGAGTTGCATTTGAAGGGAGAGGGAGAGAGTACTATATACAAGAGGCGCAATAACATAGCAATGAACAACACAACAATTCTATTGGCGGTGATTGGGTAGGATCTCACAGACTTCTATAATTTTTTCATTATTTCACTAACCGTCTTGGCAGCAAGTCGTTTCCTTTCCGCTTCCGGTAAGTCCGCACCCATATCTACTAAAGTTAGCTGGGTTTCAAATTCTACTCTTCTACACTCACCTCGTACGGCTTGCATCTTCAGCATCATCGCCTGTAATTTTTCGACTTCATCATCATTATCCATGTCCTTCTCGTCGTCCTCTAGATCCAAGCCACCACCATAAATTGCTTGCTTCATACCTCTCATTTCCTCCTCCATCTCCACCGGATCGATACCAAATCCTAGACTCCCCTCCTCATCGTCGTCGTCACCAAGAACAAGTTCCTCCAAGGTCGAAGCCGGGTCCATGTCATCATCATTACCAGCCCAGTCATTTGTCTCTAAAGCTTGTTTTAATCTCTCGATACCCATCGGCTCTGTCAAGGTCAGCACATGATCAAATTCACCCCTGTCAAAATTTCACGTACCAGAATATTCATTCCTCCCCTTCGCCTCAAAATCCACAAACTCAAACCCAAATTCCTGACAAATATCTTCCCAATCCTCAAAGCTCTTCTCCAGCCATGGTGTAGTAGACTGCGGCATTGCCACAGCAATACAGACCCCATCCCAACTATACCCACACCCCTCCTTCACTACTTCCCCAACATCCTTCATCAGCGCCTTGATCTCCTCAAGACCCTCTTCATTTAAAGGTTTCCGAAAACAAACGATGAAGCCCCCAAGGACGGTAAGAACTTCCCGCGCTTCCGGTGCCAGGAATTCAGTTGACCAAACGTTGGATTCGACGATTTCATCGAGCCAAATTGGTATTGATGCCGTGTAGTAGGAGGTTTCGATGGTGTAGTTGTGAGTACTTCCAGCAATGGTATCTACAGTTAGGGTGGGTGTTGTGCCCGTGAGATCTATGGATTGTGGTTAGATAGATCAATTTATTATCAGTTTGAGTTGGAGGACCTTTTACCAAGTCAAGAAGACCATGGTCGGGTCGACTGACAGCGAGAATACGCCGAGGATTCGATATTTCCATTTTTGTTTGCGCTTGGTGTTGTCGAGGAAAAGTCGCCGCCTTGTCAAATTTGGAGGTTAAAGAAACTTCACGTGACAAGGCTACAGGAAGCTGGTTCTTAATTCTAATGAGGTCCTTCTGTATTTGGATATTGAAACAAACTATGAGCATACTTTTGAGAGAAATTTTGGTGTTTGCCTCATAGAGTTCGAATAATTGAGGACTATCAATAGCCTCAGATGGCAGTACTGGTATTGTCATGCATTTTTGCAGTAGCCAACAATCTAACACAGCCTGGCTCTTCCTCATAACGCCTTATCAGATTGCCCAATCCTTTATGAAGTACCGAAATCATTGCGCTGTTCATCCTCTTGGTGCTCCGCGCCCACTTGCTCTCGCTCTACTGACTGTAGCTCTTCCTCTTGCCAAGCCGACACCTCTACCCTTCACACCCCTACTTCTGAACATTGGCGCATTTCTGTGATATGAAATAGGTTAGTACGAACTCTTCTAGTAGGCGTGCTTGAGATTCTGTGTTATAGGATATCCGTATATTGCGGAGGGTTGGACTGACCGCAGCATATCTGGAACGATGAAGAATCGCACATGCGAGCCACGAATATAGACTTGATCCAAATGACTAACACGTCCATCGCGCGCAGTAACCGTGATATCCTTCAGCTGAACATTCATGTTGTCTTCCGCTACAATTCCCCAAGTCAGCGCATATCTTCCCAAACAGGTTGTTATATTCGAAGACGAAAGCAGGGTCGTGAACCTTCGAGGAGTTTGCCTCTGTATACTTGGCCGGATGTAATCTCAAGAGTAACGACATGTCCCTGCAACGCGCATATATTAGTATGTAGCTCTTGAAGTTGCGCATCGCAGCATTCCTAAACTGAAATGGCGGGGTGTTGCGAAAAACCCACGAACCTGCGCCTCGTTCAATAGCTTGATAGGTATGCCAATAGTGCTCGTCATTGCGTCTGAGTACCGACTGCTAGTCTGTAAGGATGTCTAGGTAGTGGTGGTAGACAGTAAAATGAATGCTGTGGTGGGGCAGAATATGTTGTTGTGCTCAGATTCTAAGCTTCAAAAAATCGGCGCTAGTAATTTTGAAGCTCCTTGTTAGCTTCGTTTACATCACAACCTTCTAGCAGCAACATTTCATCCGAAGTCGTCACAAATGTGGTAAAAACTCATGGATATGAATGCATTTAACGTTTCAGCTACATTGAACGTTTTTCGTCTTATAGCAAGGCCTACTTTGTGCCTTCCTCACTCAACAATATCGACATTCAACCAATTGCCAGTACCTCTCAACCAAGCATTTGCAAAATATAAAGGTGTTGACATCAGGGCAGTAGTTTTGGACAAGGACAACTGCTTTGCCGTACCTCACTCAAATGAAATTCATCAGCCTTATAACGTATGTCATTTTTCATTTTTTCATGCTCCGTGACATATGATGCTGCTTACCTCGTGCTGTCACGCTCATTTAATTTCCTAATTACTATATCATCTCCATTTTCTATCTTATTATGCGGTCTAGTATCAAATTCTCACTAAAATTCGACAGGACCATTTCAACTTCCTCAAGAAAGCCTATCCCGGCCGCCGCCTCCTCATCGTCTCCAACACCGCAGGTGCCTCATCTATCGACCCGAAGCTGAAGTTAGCATCAGCAGTCGAAGCCTCCACTGGAATCCACGTCCTTCCTCACTCTACCAAGAAGCCAGGATGTGGTCCAGAAATTATGGAGTATTTCCGCAAGTATCCAGAAACCGGTGTCACAAGACCAGACCAGATTGCTATTGTTGGTGATCGACTTACGACGGATGTTATGATGGCGAATTTGATGGGAAGCTATGCCGTTTGGGTTAAAGATGGGGTTGTGCCTTTAAGTGAGGCTAGTGTTGTAGGTGAAATTTTAATGCATGAGAGGAGGTATTTGCTAATTTGTGTAGTTTGCGAGACTTGAGCAAAGGTTTGCTGAGTTTCTGATGAGAAGAGGGTACGAGGCGCCAAACCCTACAAGCCCTTTCGAGGGATGATCCATTTAGGATACGGACCTGGAATGGCTTGATCCACAATCAGCCTTTGGTGTCAAGCAAAAGACGGCCTTGTCAAAAACTTCACTCTTGGATGTGCGACGACTACCCTTGTTTAAATCCGGTTGAGGTCCAGTGACCTATGAGTCAACTGGATTCCTCTTTTCCCTGAAGAGATTATATTCTCGAACATCAACGTCGAGCTACCACAACCAAAAAAACAGCTCGTTCTCACAACACACCACCCAAAACCATGTACCAACAATTGGATGTGTGATAATATACGTGCACATCACCTGATTTATGAGCCGAAAGTAGACCTGTAAGAATATTAGGATATTCAATAATTCAATAGATTGTGTACCTAGATAATCGTCTTTTTAAACATCATATTCTCAAATAATTGACCTTTCCTTCGAGATTTTGCACATTATCATAATTGTACACCATGAGTTCAGATCACCTTCTCTTTCCTGATAGCCTGGATATCTCATTTCCCATTTCAGCGAAAACGAGTATTGCATCTTGCATAAAACGCCATTCTCCCAATAAACAGGACAGCATATCACTAGGAACGAAGCCCTAAAACTACGTGTATGCACAAGTGGTGGTAGGTGTGCTATAGATATACTATGAGTAGGCTGTATGACAGTTGGAGTTTGAAGACCATATTTAGGACTTGGTGACTTAGAGTTTCTACTTCATACAAAATTTTCAATAGGTAATTTAGAAACAAATATGTGCTAGGATACTACCTGCTGTTTGTTATATATCCGTGCCAGCCTCGTATTCTCTCCAGACTTTTCTAGTATATCCTCAAGCAGAACGGTACGATTTCTTCTCATCTAGAGTCCATCGGGCACCTTCCGATAATCGATAGAAGATCGACGATATACATGGAGTTGAGTTAAGAGCCTAGAGTTGACACCGAACTTGCTGCTTGTCGTTGTCAAAAAACCATGACCTCATTTCCAGCATGTTGCAATAAATACTAAAGGAGAATGAAATCTTTCCTTCAATGATGCGACCACTTATATAGTTTGGCAGGGCCTAGTAAGTGGAACATCAAGCAAGGTTCAACGTGCACTTATATCTTTTGTGAAGTCGCGCTGTGAAGAGCGTTTACTCAAGATGTTGTATTCCTTTTCTATGCCTATGAGGAAATTATTTGAGTGGGGTGCCCCGGAGTTGGCAATTTCTGCCACATTGACAACATGTTTGATATTAGCAACAGGAACTCGTATCCAAGGGCGTCAATTAAATACCAAAGACAGTGAACCCACTCAGAAGCGGAAAACTAAGAAACTTTTAAGCACAAGATGAAATCAAAGCAACCATAAAAATCACGGTACTAATTACCACGGTCATGGCCATTGCGACATACAGGTTTTGCCTAAATGAGGTCATCTAGACCATAAGTTGTCTCTTATGAGTTACTTCGGTGTCTTGGGGTTTAAGCAACATAAGAGCAAAACCGAAACTCAATCGAAGGGTCGATGCTCCCGGGGTAAATTATACACATAGTTTCAAAGACCTTGCCTGAAGGCTTAGATCCACAAGGAGAACCCTGGGATGAAGAAAGCGCTGGGATCGAGAGAATATTTGAAGATCTCGGACATACATCTACCCAATATTCAATCACTCAGAAACCGCTATAAGTGGACACGGTTGCGAGATAAACCGACCTCGTGTATCCAACTATAAGCTCAATGCGGAGCTATAATGGGTTTCGAGAGCCTAGGACAACACTATTGTCACCATCTCGCTTGATTTAGCAGTTCGTTCCTTGGGAAAGAAAGTAGGCCGAGATAATATAAATAAGTCTCCGTACTCACTTCTTACATCCTATCTTCCTAGAGACCTGAAAAATTCGATATTATTGCTAGTGGGGTTTGATCTCCATATTTCAAACATTAAGCGTAAGCTGCTACTAAGCAATCCCGATGAGATGGAGTTTATGAACGAATATAGAATATTTTTTTTAGCGATCCTTCTATCAAAATCTGAACATGTCTTTTAAAAGATGAGCTGTATAGATCAAACCACCTCGATAACTAGCGTGAACGTCTTCATATAGCATAATCTATTCAGAACCAGTTCCCGTAGTTCATGAATATAGGATGCGTGCGAAAAACCTTCTACCAAGAACAACAGGCAAGGCTAGCTATGGGCGGGAAGCTTCGGGCAGGACTGTGAAACTGTTATGGGAATCGAGCTCCATCCAATGGTATCTGCAGTTTTAGATCGGCGATATGATTACATAGTGTTAGAATTGATCTTGGATATATTGGGAAGATGCTCTCTGAAGCACTAGAGGATCGACTAGCACCTGAAATTGACAATCCATTAAAACGATAGAACAAACCTACCAAATACCTGTAGAATATTGATACTTTTTAATTCCGCAATCAAGGACAGTGGATAAAGTTGAAATAGCCCTGTGGGCGTTAGAATGGAATTTAGTATTGCTAGATCGGACTCACTAGTGCCTTCCACGCATGTGGAGGTAAGTAGGCAGGCAGACAAATGGCGCATTCGATACAGAAAAGTGAACGAGATTGCAAAGGGCTTCTTAAATAGAGAGAGGAAGTGTTGCGTTCTACCTTTGCCAGAGAAGCCAGCGTGAGTTCATCTATGATAGGTTGTATCTAGCTGATAACCCATAGAATTGTAGATAAACCCATCCTTTCGTCACTCTTACAATGTAGAGATCACCTGATGAGTATATCAAATTTAAAACCATAGCATAAACAAGTTAATTGAAGGGCAAAGGGTAGCCACAGAATAAAGAGCTTGAAGTGTGTGAATAGGTCGAGGAGGTTTGCCTGAGTATGCATACTCATATGACAGCAAAATCACAAGCAGTGAAGATGCCATTAGTCGATGAGGGCATCCTGATTTGAGGTTGAGGAGATTTTCATCACTCTTGCCATAACAAACACGACCTTGGTTATAGGGTAGTATTGTTCATTGAGCCCAGAAAAAGCATTGCTGACCGACACGGAGTATTATTTGATTAGATCTTATCAGTTGCTCAGAACCCTAATAAAGTACTTAGAATGCTAATGACTGCTAGCTGCAAAATTCATACAAACTCTGCATATACTCACTCATGGCTTTTACGCATTGTATAAGATCTTCACAAGCCCTGCTCTCTTCTGCATTTTTGCAGGTCCGCACGCCGGCAGTTGCCCCATCCCCGAGCACTTCCCGGCACCAATACACCCGCATCAACTTGCTCATCGGGCGAGACGCTGAAATTCTGGGTGTTCGTCCCAAGTAGACGATGTATACCGTTAACGCTGTTATTGCATATTGCCTAAATGCACGTGTGCAATTGGTAACGACCTCGCTTCGGAACCCTTGGTGGAAATCTGCCTTGCCGGGTCTTGTTGCTTCCACCGGTGATATATTATGCAAGATCATTACTTGATGTTGTGGAGTTAATGGACTTTGGAGCATGTATCAAATGCAACTTGCAAGCGGAGACTTTGAATCTTTGCTGTAGTGTATGTAGTACTATCGTAAGACTTACGAGGGTACTTGCTCAAATTGAACTCTTAGAAAGCTTGAAAGAACAGAAGAGGGATGATCTTAGTGACCACTTTCTCTGAACATCTCACTGAATATGCTTGCTGATTGTATGATGGCCATTCTTTGCAAAGACGGTTTGGGAACTACACAAAACTTAGCACAAGGGATGGGAAGCGGATTGCTGCGAATACAAAATTGGGGGGGGGGGGGAGGGGGGCTACATCAGAAGAATGAGGAAGTGAAGGGACAGGACTGTATTTGATGAACAGAGTTGAGGTGGCTCATCCGACTGAATCCAGAAAGCACGGCGACCCATGAAGTCTTCGAATGCGTGAAGTATTGTAAAGTCTCGATAAATGCCTTTTACCCATGGCGTTGCTGGTTACCGTTCATTGGGATCGAGGGAAATTCCTAATGCGTTTAGAAGAAACGAAGAGGATCGTGCAAAGTTGCATCTTTTAGGAATGTCAAAATATCCCGATCTAGATGATGGCATCTTGTGGCGGTCTCCGTCCCGTTGCAAGTCCGAAAGGGAGAAGTTAACGCATAAATCAAGATATGCGGTGTCAAGGAGGTTCTGGGAGAGATGTCGAAGTGCAACTTCTAAATAGATGAGACGAAACTTCTTCGTAGCTACGTACCCTTTTCGGCAATAAAAACCGTGGTATATTGACAAGTTAAACCAACCAGGAAGTGCCATTGATCTTTGTCGCATGTCCTACTGTTGTCAATATTACGATTGGAGAATAGACTTTACCTATTTGCGCTCAGGTCCATTGTAGGTCTTCTCACCGCCGGGCAATGATTGATGATCTTCATGCTAAATCTTTGAAGCAATCGTGCTGGAGCCGCTTCGACTAGTAGACAAAGTTGATGAGGAGCATTTGGAGGCGCAGCAGGGTTTGATGCTCAAACACCAACCATGGAACTCGTCAACATTAATGCATTGCGTGCTCCCCGGAGGATAACTCTTGGCGCGGGAGCAGGCATTATTGTTGTGGAAAGATCAGATGAAAATGCGGGTGCCGCTTTCTTGCATGGTGATGCTGTATTCCTGGAAAGGCTGAGGGGGAACATTCGGAACAGACTTCCTCAAAGTTCTGATGATCAAGAAGGTGGGTGTGATATTCTCCGAAACCTCACCGGTATTGAGGCTATATTGAATGTTGCAGTGAGAAGGTGGTGCTGCTTGAGGGACAAATAAAGACAATCGTGCATAGGGCAGAGGTTGGTGGGTAAGCATGGGTTTTTCCCCTGAAAGAGGCCGCCACATCGCGAAAGTTTCTGCGGTGGCCTCACATATGAGGCATACATACTAGACACTAGCCTTTCTATGTGGACATTTTGAACTTTCTTCCTCTCTCCAATGCCACAACTCATCATTAGCCATGAATTATTGTACCACAAACGGTGCACGTCCTCCTTGACGCGGAGGGGTATGGATGTAGTTTTTTTTTTTTCGATGCATGAGATATCGACCCCAAACGAGAAGAAACCGCTGCCCCCCCAGCTCCTGATAGGTCGCCGACGATCTCACGCGTTTTCAAAACGGGCGCGAGCTTCAGAGGCTTTTGAGCTTGAGAAGTCGAAGCGGCTACTCTTGGCAAACCCCCATCATGTTTCTAAGTTCTGCTGGCGGAGATGCTTCTGTCTCTTGCATGTTTGCCGGAAGTGTGGGCAAAAGCGCTGTTTCGTCTTATTCTCGGTGGTGGGGAACATGCGATGGTTTCGAATCAACAACAAGACCTTGAGTGAAGCCGTAGTCTCTCAAGTGTGATGTAGCCGACGATGCAATGTTCAAGCACTGCAACGGTTGTGTTTGTACAACACAGGCCCGTGTCGATGACAGTAGCAGTCTATTGGATGCCGCGTCTCTCGTCGTATGTCATCATGTCATGCTGGCCATCCACGGGGAACTGCGAGCTTTCACAGGCTCAACCCCTTTCTCCTCTGAACACAGGTTCCTGACTAGTGCTAGTTTGCATTCAAGTCGAACATTTCTGGCACACCAGTGGCCGCTGGGCACAAGCGTGGGAACTTCTGCAGGTACAATAGCACCAGTCAATGGACCAAGGACCAACACGGATTCAACCGAATCATCGGTGGAGTCGACAAAGTGGAAGTGTACGACGATGTCGACTGGCAGTTTTACGGTTTTCGCAACTCCACTAGCCGTCGCGCTGTTCAATGATCGTTCTGATGCTGACAATTCTATTTCTGGCTCCTCGGCAGAGAATCCTTCTCTCGACCTCGTTGGCGGCGAGTGCGCACCGAGGCGGCAATTATGGTTTGGTGGAGGGGGGGAAAGTGTTGGAGGATCGTCGAGAGCTTCAGGGGTCTTATCGATAATTCGATCAGGAAGGCAAAAGAGTCAGAGAAATCGCCTAGCGACTGACTCTGCGTGGGTGAGCTTCCTCTGAGAATATGCGCGGACATGTGCGATGACCGTGATAATGGTGGTGTACGTGATGCCCTGAACACAGGAGTTGAGAACACCGAAGCAGTTCGGGAAAATGCTACAGGAGTTTGTCGTGCAACCGCAGAATGCAGATTTTTGCAACGCTCCAGCGGCACAACTGTAAGATGCTCAACATTCATGGAGTTATATGCACGACTCCCTTCAGCAAAGCAAAAATCGGATCCGAATGCAAGACACCCCCAACCCAACCCTTTCCAAGGGCACTCAGGCACCCACACCAAGCAGTAGCGGAACGGCTTGCAACCAGGCGGTTGAAGGCAAGTGAGGTTCACGAGGAGTCCAGCCGCCGTGTGTGCATCTTGTTCAGGGGCCAGAAACAGGCCCGCCCTTGAATCATAAAACGCCGGGGTCCCGAGGCTATTGGTGAGAAAGCGCGCGTTGCAGCCATGAGCCAGCTGCACGAACAAGGCGTGAGTCTCCCCTTTTTCTGCGAGAGGGCACAAGCAATGGAGGGATAGGATGGAGCGCAACTCGACGGGATGGGGCGAGAGACGGTGAAGATGGGATGGAAAATCCATCGCGAATAGAATCACTCTAGAGATCCAAAGACTGTGCTCCAGCTCCGCGTGAAGTGCCACCACACTGCCCACCGGTGCACCCACAGCACTCGAGGCTCCCGAAGAGTCGTCACAAGCCCTGGCCGATCGTGAAGCAGGACGCAGCGTCGTTGCAGCACCCTTCGCTTGGCTCGTAGTGGCAGCGAGAAGTCAGGTACGCTTCACAACCGGCCCACTCATTGGTAGCTCACCGCTGGCCCACTGCCCACTGCCCGCAACCACGCCTAGCCCCAAACCGTCGTCCCTTTTCTTTGCTCCTGACTCTCTCTCTCCTTCCCACACCTCTATCGATCCATCATCGTCGACATATCGTGTGAATTTCTCTTTCCCTCCGTCACCTGTTTTCTTTCATAGCCATTTTTACGGATCCGCCACTCCTTTCGGACTCCATTACACTCCTTCGGCTTGACAAGTCTTTTGCATTCACTCAACACTCTCACACTCCTTCGAAAGAGCCCCGTTTTGAATCTTCAGACTCAACTTCTTCCACAACACATACCCTTCTTTTTCCTGCCAGATACAGCGAAGCATTTATACACACTTACAACTTTTGATTCTTCGATTTACGATTCGATTTATTCGATCATACACATTCGCGAACCCGTCACTCCTTGGACACTAGAATCACGACTACAATATACAGACACACGACCCGACATATATAGGGGCATTTTTGGCCAAGCAAGCGCAAACACCAATGACTGAGGTCACCAACCCTACGGAAAAAATGTCCGACATTTCCCACGAAGACGCGGCAATCAAGATGTCCTCGACACCCAGCCCAACCGCATCAAATGCAGCCAGTGCGACTTCAGCATCCCGGAGACCTCCCCGCAAGAGCACTTTGACCCAACAACAGAAGAACCAAAAAAGACAGCGTGCGACTCAGGATCAGCTAGTTACTCTGGAAATGGAATTCAACAAGAACCCTACGCCCACAGCTACTGTCAGGGAGCGAATTGCGGAGGACATAAACATGACCGAGCGCTCAGTCCAGATCTGGTTTCAGAATCGGTAGGTAGTTTATGCGAAAGCGTAGATCATGCAAAACTAACAAAAGTTTAGACGAGCTAAAATAAAGTTGTTAGCGAAGAAGAGTATCGAGACTGGAGAGGATTGCGATGCAATCCCAGAGTCTATGCGACAGTATCTTGCGATTCAAGCGATGGAATCGGGAAAGTCCCTAGGAGGCAACTTTCTCGGCCGCTCTGGATTGATGCCTTACGGAAGTGGTAATATGCTAATGGGAGGTGATCAGGGTCCTCAAGGCAAAGTTGGTAAGTTTGTTTAAAGAATAATCTTCTAAGACACTGTGCTGATTCTTGCAGTCATTCACCATCTCTCATGTCGTTCTTTGAGTGTTGGATCGTGGAGAAGAGTGGGGCAAAACGCGATGGATTTAATCATCTTTTATTCACCCGAAAAGGCGACGATGACCTATTACATCAACAACGACCAGGCTGGATATAAAATTGAGTATCCTTTTGCTTTCATCAAGAACATATACCTGGAAAATGGAGATATGGAATCTGGAAAGCCTGGTGGCCTGGTGGTTGAGCTTAACCGACCACCGAACTTTTTTATGGACTCTTCTGGATCTGGAGGTTTCTTCCAATGTGGTGATTTCACGGAGGACCAACAAGCATCCCAGGTTATGGTTCATCACTTAGGAGGTCACCCAAAGGTCCTCAGCGGCCAACTTGCCAAGCTTGTTTCTCTAGAGTCTTTCATGGCTCGCCACAGCCCCTTCGAGCCACAACAATTATCAGTATCAGCACCTGTGTCCCCAACCGGCCACCGTCCAGCTTCGCAGCCAAACTACAACGCGCAGGCTCATATTGGCATGTTTCAAGAAGGATGGGGTGTCAACACCGTCCCAGGTCCCCGAGGACCAGGCCACAAGAGGCAGAGAAGTAGATCTGTGCCAATGGCTGTCGACTTCGCCATGTTCAACAGTCCTATGCCGTCGTTCCTTATCCAGCATCCTGGCGAGACACAATCTCAACCCCCAAATCCTAACATTTTCGCCCCAATTCCTCAACAGCCAAATGCGCTCAACACATTGGGCCCTAACCTCAGAATTGACACCTCATCTGGGTACGGAATGGAATACAGACAGTATCCGATGTCTGCGGCAACTACAGCATCACCATCCGAATACAACCACAGCCCCGGATTCTTCTCCCAACCACCAGATTCAGCAGCCCTCCCCGCCTCATCGTACGGAACAGCGCCTTACTCCGTTCCATACCTCTCCCCTAATCCAATGGTTGATCCTGCAGGAGGTATGATCCCACCTTCGGTCTCTCCTCTGTCGTTCATGAGCCATGGCGACCCAGCAATCGTCGACCAGTCACCTCCTCACTCAATGATGCACCGGAGTGCCTCGGCAGATGTATACACTATGTCACACGAGCAGCAGCACTCGAATATGTCTGATGATGGCACCGGGCTCAATGAGATGTACTCGAAGCACACCCTCAACTTGCCAATGCACCCACACTCTCCAGCATTTGCTGAGCAATCAGCTGCAGATATGGACATGAATCAGCTGGTGTCCTTCGATGAGAACCCAGCTAGTCTGTCACCAGAAAACATACCTCAGTAAAGTGTAAACTAGAACATGAAGGCTGGTCCATAACCATGCTGCATGTTTCTTCGCGCCCAGGCTTCGGCTGCATAGGTCAAGAATCTCGGAAGCAGCGAGGGCAAAATTTTAGTCTCGGTTTTTCCGGCGGAGAGAAAATACGGGAGGCGTTCGTGGACGGTGTTTTCATTTGGATCGGTATATACACATTACGGCCTGCGTGATTCGATTCTTGTTTGAACTTTGATTGGTCTTAATTTTCTCAATTCCTGTCTCTCGCATAGTTGGTTTCCTTATTTCTGTCTATTTATGCCACGAACTTGCATGACGATTTTCACATTCGATATCATGCGTGTCTGGCACAGCGATCGTTTTCTCATTAGCTTTTTGGCTTGGGCGTGTTTTTCCGTGTTCCGTCTCACTATAAAGAGGCACCTCCATGTTTTTCATTGTCTCCTGAGGAGGCACCGGTGGGGGTAGTGAGGGGTATAAATGGTCAATAGGTGAACAGTGGATAACAGTTGGAAGGTACATGAATTCTGGCGGAGGTGCAGAATGCTACTTTGCTTGGATTTACTGCATTGTGCGTGCATGATAAAAGTCAGCACGGACTTAATAATGGAATTCATTCTAAAACTTGGCCGCCTTGGATCTTATTTTTTTTTATAAATTTTTTTTTTTAGCTGTGATTGCGATTGTGATACTGGGAATCGATTGCAGCACTCCTCACATAAAACTCTGAAATTGCAACCCAAGAATCTAAGGTAACCTGGTGTGCAGTGACAGTCCTCTAGTCTATCCATATATGTTCTTGTTTAATTGGTCCAAAGAGGAAGTTCATCTTCCCCAGGTGTATGGGCCATCGTTAATTCTCCACGATCAATATTCGCATCCATTTATTCTACACGTGGCGATTGAACAAGCCTTATGATTGGAAGGGGATATTAGAAAATTCATAGAGGCTATGTTTCAGGATGAATAACCTGAACCTTCGTTAGGTCACTGAGCCGCTAACTCTCAACCTCTCAACCTGTAACTCGAGCACATCTGTAAAATAATTGAGATAGAGAAGTTAAAGTTCAGTAATATAGAATCCCATTCCTCTATCTTTAGCTTCTATCAAGTATGGATGCGATCCCGAAGTGGATGCCTCGAATAGTAAGCAGCATTTCTTAAAATCATCCTCAGGCAAAGGACCTGTGATGGTGGTATGAGTTCTGCAGTATGCAGGAACATACAGCACAATACTCGTAAAGACCTTTCGACCACTACTCAACTAACAAGGGAGAAGGGAATTGCTTGGCTGCTAAGGCACAATGGGCTGCTTAATTCTAGAATTTTAGGATAGATAGTTTGTGAGTTGAGATTCTTTGTCAACGACTATAAACCCCTGCCACATGGAAGTATATATGATCTACGCCAAGCCATAAGTTTTACGAAGAGGCAGTGCATCACGACCCGCTCTCCCCACACCAAAGAGTACGAACTTCACGACTCCATTCCTGCCGCTATCGATCGCGAAATCACGGCGACAAACATGTTGGACTTGTTCACGCATGGCTGAGACTAAATCCGAGGCGGTGACACACTAACGAAATCTAATTCGCGACCTTTCTTTGCAAGCTTCGACCCGATTCCCGCTCATCCTCACCCAGGTATATCGAAGAAATCCCTGAATGCAGCCATAAAGATACAGAGTCATGGCGGATAATCCGGGATCATCGGGAGGCAGGAGACCCTCTGCGAGTATAATGCGAAGGAGCTCGACAGATCCGGCGCATGGTGGTGATGGAGAAGGAAGGGCGACAGCACCGAGAACAAGTGTACGGTTCTCGGAGGACTTGGATAGAGCTACAGCTTCGAATGCCGCAGGGCAGAGACCTGTGACACCGAATTTAACGCTAGATACGACGTTGCAGACAACGATTGTTCCTCCTCGGCCTTCGAATGATGCTGCGAGATTGACACCTGGAGGAAATCCCGGGGGTGCTGCCTCTCCGACTTCGCCGAGGGTGAGAGATAGAGGATATTCATTGAGGAGGACACTGTTTAACAGAGGTATAAATAGTCAGTCGGGTCATGGCTCTGCAGAGGTTGTAGAGGCAGGATCGAGCAGTGAGCCCGGGGGGGGTTCGAGGAGGTTAAAGGAGGGGAAGAAGAGGGGTTCGTCGATTATGGTGAGCCCTGTTGTTGAGGATGACTTAAATATTACTGCTGCTGCATCACTTGCAGGGCCTACGGAGCCAGTAAGTCGGAAGAGCTCCGACAAGAAGACATTTGGGACAGCCAGTTTGCCGAATTACGATTCTTGGGCTAAAAAGGCTACAAAGGACAATATTGTGGTGAGAAGTGTAAAGGGTGTTTATAAGAACCAATTCAAACCACTGTTCGAGCCGAAACCAATCCCACCTTCTGTGGATGGACGACACATCGAGCTCGATGCCTCGCGGAAAAAGCCTCTGATCGACGAACGGACGGGTCAGGAATATACTGGAAACACGATCAGATCTTCCAGATATACATTATGGAACTTTGTACCGCGCCAAGTTTTCTTTCAGTTTTCGAAATTGGCAAATTTTTACTTCCTTCTGATATCAATTCTGCAGATGATACCTGGTCTTAGTACCACTGGAAACTTTACTACCATCATACCGCTTATGGTATTCGTATGCATTAGTATGGCGAAGGAGGGGTATGATGATGTGAGGAGGTATAAGCTGGATCAAGTTGAAAATAATAAGAAGGCTTTGGTTTTGCATGCTTATAGGTTCGTGGGGGAAGATTCTTTAGTTACCAGCGACAAAACAACCAATGGAGGGTTTACCTCGAAAGGCAAATTTGGACTTCCGTCTACTTCGGTCCCTAAGAGTCGAGCCGCTTCAGCTACAGATAACCAATCTATCACGAGTTCAGCTGATGCGATTAAGCATTGGGCAGACCTGAGCTGGAAAGACGTCAAAGTTGGAGATATCGTGAAGCTTGGCCGGGATGATCCGGTACCTGCGGACATGGTCATTCTCTTTTCAGATGGCCCTAATGGCATAGCTTACATTGAGACCATGGCTTTGGACGGAGAAACCAACCTGAAAAGTAAACAAGCTCCACCATCTCTAGCAAAACGATGCAAGACTATTGAAGAAATTGCTGCTTGTCGAGCTCTAATTGTTGTTGAAGACCCAAACCTGGACCTTTATAATTTCGATGGCCGGGTGACGGTGGCTGGGGAAACGATGCCATTAACAACGAACGAGATCCTTTACCGTGGAAGTACACTTAGGAATACGACAACCTGTATTGGTATGATCATCAATACTGGAGAAGAATGCAAGATTCGGATGAACGCCAACAAGAATCCCCGTACCAAGGCTCCTGCTATGCAGACAATCTCGAATAAGATAGTCCTTATGTTGGTCATCTTTGTCATATTGCTAGCACTCTTCTGTACGATTGCTTACCAGATTTGGTCTGTGAATGTTGAAGACAAATCTTGGTATCTCGGACACGCACATGTACCATTTAGCCAGATCATTATTGGCTTTATTATCCTGTACAACACTCTGATTCCACTGTCGTTGTATGTCAGTCTCGAAATCATCAAAGTTGGCCAACTTCTGCTTATGAGTGATATTGATATGTACGACCCAGTGTCAGACACACCGATGGTCTGTAACACTACAACAATTCTTGAGAATCTCGGCCAAGTCGATTATATATTCTCGGATAAAACAGGAACTCTCACCGACAACATCATGAAGTTTCGCAAGCTCAGTGTAGCTGGCTATGCTTGGCTGCACGATATCGATTTACAGAAAGAAGCTGCTGATAGGCAGAAGCTCAATGAGGCAAATGCTGAAGCTGAAACCTGTACTACAAAGAAAAAGGGAAAAGGTAAAGCTGTTACAAAGACATTCGCTAAGAAACCTCGGAAATCCACGAGTCATTCGATTACTGAGACTACCATGGGATCTGAGATCCAAACTCCTGCATCGATTCGCAGGTCCGGCTCGTTGTGGAAGTCAACAGCACGACCAACTAAGGCTCAGCCAGAATTTAGAACTGAAGAGTTGCTTCAGTATATGCAGCATAAACCTCACAGCATTTTCACAAAAAAGGCGAAGTTTTTTCTCTTGTCTTTGGCTTTGTGCCATACTTGCCTTCCCGAGGTACAGGAGAATGGGGATATCGAGTTCCAAGCTGCATCACCTGATGAGTTGGCCCTCGTTAAAGCTGCTCAGGAACTTGGCTTTCTCGTAATCGATCGACCCGCCAAATCTATTACACTTACCTACCCAGGTGGTGCTGACTCCGAACCTGTTACTGAGACGTACGATGTTCTTGACGTGATCGAGTTCTCTAGCAAGAGAAAGCGTATGTCAATTGTCGTGCGATTTCCCAATAGCAAGATATGTATTTTGTGCAAAGGTGCAGATTCTGCCATATTGCCGCGCCTTAAACTTGCTTCCCTTGCTATGGAAAAGGCATCAGAAGTTGGACGACGTGATAGCAAGAGAAAGAGCATGGAGGCTGACCGAGCCTTGCGTCGGATGAGTGAGCACACCTCAGGCAGTCCAAGAGCGAGTTTTAGTAGAGCGAGCATGAGCCTTTCCCGACCTAGTATAAGCCGAAAGAGCATTGGCCAGGGGAGACCAAGCATGGCAAGCGCACGACTTCAACCGATCCGGGACGAGCTTGACAACTGGCTTCATCAGCGTGAGCATGATGTTGAGATGGCTACTGAAGATCAGGATCTAGCTGCGTATCAATCACCCAGGGCGTCCATGGGCAGATTCTCATTTGCCTCAACCGACAAAAGAAACTCGTTCCAAGAGCTAGATTTTGACGATTTCGTCGATGACTCGGTTGTCCTTGATGATGCTGCAGTCTTTGGGCGTTGCTTTCAGCATATGAATGATTTTGCTTCCGAGGGACTTCGAACTCTCCTCTTTGGCCATAGGTTCATAGATGAGCAAGAGTATGATGGATGGAAAAAGATATACTTGGATGCTACAACAAGTCTTGTGGATCGCCAGAACTTGATCGAGAAGGCTGGAGAAATGATCGAACAGAATTTTGACCTCTCAGGAGCTACTGCTATTGAGGACAAGCTTCAGAAAGGAGTGCCCGAAACTATTGACAAACTTAGAAGAGCCAGCATCAAGATATGGATGTTGACTGGTGACAAAAGGGAGACCGCCATCAACATTGCACAATCTGCAAGACTTGCAAAGAGTTATTCTGAGATCATCATTTTGGACCATACCACCGGCGAGGTGGAACAACGCATGGCTACTGCACTCCTAGATATATCTAAAGGTAGCATTGCGCACTCTGTTATTGTTGTTGATGGTCAAACATTGAGTGAAATCGACGCAAATGACACATTAGCTCTCTTGTTCTTCGACCTGGCTGTCCTTGCCGACTCTGTAATCTGCTGCCGAGCAAGTCCGAGTCAGAAAGCTGCGCTTGTTAAGAAGATAAGGACTAAGATCAATAAGTCTATTACATTAGCTATTGGTGATGGTGCTAATGATATTGCCATGATCCAGGAGGCACATGTCGGAATCGGCATTAGTGGTAAAGAAGGCCTTCAAGCTGCTCGAATTTCAGACTACTCAATTGCTCAATTTCGGTTCCTTCAGCGATTGTTGTTCGTTCATGGTCGTTGGAATTACGTGCGAACCGGGAAATATATCCTTGCTACATTCTGGAAGGAGCTTCTGTTTTACACAATCCAGGCTGTTTATCAGAAATGGGCAGGCTACACTGGCACGTCTCTTTACGAGTCGACTTCACTCACTGTCTTCAACACATTATTCACTTCGCTTCCTGTCATCTTCCTGGGTATATTTGATCAGGATCTAGAAAAGGCAACTCTATTGGCTGTACCAGAACTGTACGTTCAAGGCCAGCGTAACGAGGGCTTCAATATCAAGAAGTACATGTCTTGGATGTTCATGGCGGCCTCGGGCTGCATGATTATATTCTTCACAATGTTTGGGCTTTTTGGAGAAGCGAGGTTCACAAGGGATAACAATCTCTTTTCCATGGGACAACTTTGCTTTTCAGCCGCGGTTGTATTCATTAACATTAAACTTCTGTAAGCGACACCTTTCCCTCCTCACACCCTTCGTTTACAGAGCTAATCTAGCCCAGCATTCTCGAAATGCACAACAAAACCTATATATCAGCTATCGGCTGGATCCTGTCCGTGGGCGGCTGGTTCATGTACGTCCTCCCTTTTCCCACCCCCTATACATAAGTCTAACAATGCCGATAGGTGGAACATTCTCCTCTCCTTCGCATTTAAACCCCGCAGCTCAAAAACATACCCTCTTTACCCCGTAGCAAACGGCTTCCTCGTCCACTGGGGCCGCAATCTCCTTTGGTGGCTAGTCCTCTTCCTCACCCTCGCCTCGCTCATCCTCCTCGAGTTAGGAATTTCGTCAATCCGTAAAGCTTTCTGGCCAACTGACACCGAGATCTTCCAAGAGCTGCAAAAAGATAAAATCATCAAGCGACGATTTGAAGAAACCGTTCGAGCAGAGGAAGAAGGCAGAGAAGTAGAAATGGGGAGCGATGTTAAGACGAGCTTAGAAGCTGCAAGGGAGGGAGAAATACAGGAATTGCTTGATCGACCGAGAGCGGTTATGGATGGTAGTGCAGATTTAGTTAAGAGTCCTGTAGAAACGGAACCACAGGCTCAGGTGCAGCGGAGTGGGAGTGGACATTTGACGAGGAGAAAATTCAGCACCGACGTTCAGAACATTGAGGAGTTCGAGATGGTGTCTACAAGTAAGGCGGGGAATGTACCACCGAAGATGAGACATTCGATTGATATTGCGGAGGTGATGGGGAGGAGAATATAAACCTTTGAAGAGGGAAGAATGAAAAACGTTTATGATGGATGCACGACGGATGAGAACATGTATATATGCTAGCTTGGTATGGATATCACATCGTTGGGGGATATTGGATACATGTGTGGGAAGAATGGGATGGAAAAGACAGTATATGCCACAACATTGATACCCTAGATTTGGAATGATGGGCGGATGGGTTTTGTTTGTACATTGGTAGATGAATATGCGTGGGTTTTGTATGGTGTTTAGTTAATTTTAGGTTAGAGTATAGGATATATAACTAGCGGTCCTTTTTGTATCGATATAGAGCAAGCAACATATACCATAGGTTTCTGCGTATCAAGCTTCCAGAAATTGATAGATTTACTTGCTTAGTTTAGCGGGCATGGCCATAATATACTAACTCATCTAGCATATAGCAAGCCTAGTGTCCGATACACCAACACATTGTTACCAATATCGTAGATAATGAGAGAAATAGGGCAAGACAAGAGGTCGTATGGCAACCCCCGCTATTGCAAGGCGGCGTTCATCTAGCAAAGAGCAAAATATGTTCAGATGAGTCAGCCCACAAATTCAACAAAACCCTTCAAATCCTCCATCAACTCAGGGTCAAGCTCGTCAACCCATGATGGAGTACTAAAGGCTGGCTCGACCTCTAAGGAAAGCCTCTCCTTCTTGACTCGTCGGACTTCAACTTCGGGTGTGTCGAAGCTGAGTGATGGATCTCGTTTTCGTGATGCCTGAGCTGGGAATACTACCAGTTTCTCCTGGATGAGCTCGTCTAGCAAAATAAGGTCCATGTTGCTATTCTCAAGATTTCCGTGATCATCAAAGGCTTCAAAGTCGAACATTTTCCTAGCGAAGCTGGAGTCAACATTAGGTGTGGATGGTTTCTGCATCATCGAGTCGCTGGGATCAAGCATTCCAGCCGGCAGAGTCTCAAGAGGATCATTCTCAAATGAAGAGATTGGGATCCGTTCATTTCCGAAAGTGACCCCACCCTCCTTAAATGGGTCTGGACTCTTGCTATGGTAGTGAACTAGTGCAGAAGATGGAGGAAGTTCCTCATCATCGGACAGGCTAAAATCAAGGGAGTCCCCAGCCTCAGGGTGAGACGAAAATGGGAGTATGGCCGGCTTGCTGCTGGCATATTGGAATTTCGGCTTTGAATTTGGGAGCCGAATGACCTTGTTTCCTTGTACGCTGTTATGAAGTCGGTGAAGGTTTCGATATCCTCGAGGTGTCGAATCTTCGTACGGAAATGGTGGATGTTCCTGTGCCAGATCTATGACTTCCAAGTCCTCTAGGTCTGCTTCTTGAGAGCCCCGCTTTTTAAGCTTCAGCCCTAAACCCTTCACACCATCAGTGATCAATAACGAGCCTATCAAAACAGTTTCCAAACTAACTTTGTTCCGCTGTGTCATTCTTGGGTTACTAGTCATTGTATTAGGTGAATGTTGTCGAATTTGGGAGCTGTTCTTTGCCGACTTTCCCTCCTTTTTCTTTAACTTTAGAGTGTGAAGAGTTAGCATAAATTCTCGCAAAGCATTTAAGCAGGGTACTAACCATGTGTGGCTCACTAGTAACCACAATAGTTTCCTAGCGGGATATGTCAAAAATGGGTGCGGAACTTCTTGCCCACCTGAAATAACGTACCTGGTTAGCGGAAGCTCGTTGTGCACCCGAACTGATATTGGCCTAGAAATTATAAGCTGGAATTTTGGGTCAAAAGAGCTTATACGTACCTTAGGTCTTGGCTTTGGTCGTTTATCGAGACCTTCGTGACAACATCTATGTTTGCAGAGCTGCCCATTCTTGAGGGGTTGGTTATCACGGCAGCTATGGAAGCAGGTCCATTTTCCATTGACCATCAGAAAAGATTCGATAATTTCGGAAGAGCTGCTCTTAGCCTTCTTTTCTTCTTGTTCATTTTGGGGATCAACACTTTTCCGATTAAGATAGTCATCAACGTCTGCAAACCCCTCTGAACTATGGGGATCACCACCCTTGTCAATTCCTTGAACAGCTTCAAGCATTTCGTAGTCATCAATATCATCTCCAAAATCATCTGAAACCCCACTCGGTACTCTAATTGCGTAGGATGGCTTCGGCTTGCGAGCATCCCTGTCCTCTGGTAGCCTGGGAAACTCTAAAGTTGGGATTTCTGGCTTTAGCACGCTTGATTGAACAGTGCCCACGATGTGATCGCAGGCAATATGGCACTTGATCCCATCGCCTGGGTTTGTTAGGTCAACCGTAAATTTGAGCTCATATCCTTTCTCCAGCTTTTGCACATTGCCTCGCCAGAAATAGGCCAGAACGCCGTCGGTGGTCTCCGCAGTGAAGGTTAGGGAGGGTTTCATGCCTTTCCATATGGGTACTTTCTCATTAGAAAAGCCAAGTACAGCCCTGACACTGACTTTTGGCTTCTGCCCGCTTTTCGGCGGAACCCTGCTTACAATTTCAGAAAAGAGTGTGAGGTGAGGAAAGCCTTTCAGTATTTGTTGCAAGTTCCTTCCAAATGGCGGGTTCCTACTCACGATTCGTTCGATAGTTGCGTAATCAAGCTGAGAAAGCTTCTCGATGCTATTAATGTTTGCGTCAACAAATTTTCGGACTGCGACAGGACCGACCTGGGGGACTTGTTGGATCTGAAGGTTCGAATACTCCCAAAAGCCTGCTGAAAGACTTCTTGCCAAATCGAGAGCATGTCTGACGGATATCGAGTCGCCGTCTGCTATTTTGCAATCCACAACACAGCGTATTAATCTCTGAACACGATCAAAAATGATGGCCTTTTCAGTATTGAATTGTCTCTTCAAACCTCCAAAACCCTTCTCTATGGGGTGCTCAACCCCACCTAATTGTGCTTGGAGCAGCATCGAAACTTTATGTGCCGTATTGGATACGTTTTCTTTTATTGGGAACTTAATAAATGGTGACTTGTTAAACTCTCTTAAACAGGGTCGTTCTTTGGGTTTCATCCGAAGGTCCTTGAATTCAGAGGCTTCGCATAAGCAATTAAGCTTTCATAATTAGTGATATATCCGAATTACATCTCAGAAAGCACTTACAATCTCCTCTGTTTTGGCGTCCTTGGGTATCTTGAGAAGCTGTTTCATTGTGGTGAAACTAACCATGTAACGAGACATTGCTTCTCCATACTTGGTACACTTGAGTCCTTGCTGCTCACTTGACACAAGGTTGGTCTCCTGCAACAAGTTGACATCTCTCTCACATACAAGCATGAGTCTTTCATCTGGATTTCCACCAGGGTTGATGCCTTCAATTTTACTATAGTGATTAGGATTTTGTCTCATTCGGACGGCAAGAAATGTCCCAGCCAGCCAATTCTTAGCTTTTTCGAGACTACTAACAGTCCGAAGTCCAATCTCAGAGTTCAGGTGCTCGATCAGATTCAAATGAAGAGTACTCTCAAGAACATCTTGACCCGAAATCATCCTCTCATATCGCTGTTTATTGTCTGATTTAGTCATGATTACAGCAGCTGCACTGTCATCGAATTGAGGCCTGCCAGCTCTTCCAAGCATTTGCATAACTTCCAAATCCGAGTACTCCTTTGGCATACTATCTTGAAAACCAACTGTGCCTTTGAGAACCACAAGGTGGCATGGAAGATTGACACCAACAGCTAGTGTGGAGGTACAGCAAATAAGGTTTATGTCACCCTTTAGATAAGCGTTTTCGATAATTTGACGATCTAGCAAGTCCAGTCCAGCATGATGGAAGGCCACACCACAAGCAACAAGCTCTTGCAACTCTTTCGTGCCTGTCCCAATACGCTGCTTTGGGCAAGGCCATGCACGATCCGCGGGTTTTTGCCTCAACCACCACTCTGCAAGCATAGTTGCCGTAGCCTCGCACGACTTTCGAGTAAAGCAAAATACCATAATTGGTTTCTTATGTGTATGCCTCTGTATCAAGTTACACAGCTTTCCATCGAGGACTTTCTCAAAGGCAAAGTCATTCATGTAGCCACCGTCAAAGCCGTAAACATGCTTTTGCAATTTGACGGGGCGGAAGCTTTCGCCGAACGTTTCGCGATGGGCAGGAAGGTGCTGATTAGTGTGGTCCCTACCAAGCCACACGGCGATGTCCTCAGAGTTTGGAACAGTAGCACTTAGGGCAACGAACCGCACATTTGCTCCCATAGACTTCATTCGTGATACCACAGCTTCCAGGGTGGCACCTCGTGCCTCTTTTAAGATGTGAACTTCATCAATGAGAAACAACTTCACCATCTGAACCAATTTATGATGATCTGTCCACTTTCGAGTGATGCTATCCCACTTCTCTGGAGTAGTTATGATGATAGAAGCACCTCGAACTCGAGCCATCTCACTTTGGCTTGTATCTCCTGTCAACTCCGCACATTGTAAATTCAAGTGGCTAAATTTCTTGCTCCAATCTCTGACTCGCTCAGAGCAAAGAGATTTAGTGGGAGCTTGATAAACAATCTTGAATTGTCCGCAAATATTTGTTTCAACCGCACGACATATCGCTAGCTCGAGAAGCGCTGTTTTGCCACCACCCGTAGGAGCAGAAATAACAATGTTGTCATTTGACTTGTATATAGGTGTGAAACACTTCGACTGTACCGCATTAAAGAGCTGATATGGGAAGACTTGACAGAAACGATCAGGGAGTTCATGTGGGGATACCAGCTGAATACCATGAGCAATAGGTGGTGCATGGTCAAGAGTGGGTGTTTGAACTGGATTTCTTGCCGAAGAAGCAGTTTGATGTTGAGGTGTTCTTGGTGGCTCGATATACTGGCCGGAAGCCTGAGTGGATATACACTGAGTTGATGGTAGAGGACGATTAGCAGCTTTGCGAAGGCTTATTCTTGTTGTTGGACTAGACCCTTGCCCATAAGACGGTGAAGAGCCTGCATTTTGAAGGGCGTTTGGTATACCCGAAAATCCACCTGATGTTGTTAGTAGACGTACGAGAGAAGGGATCATCAGGGTATTCTAACTTACTTAAGTTGAATGGCGGAGTAATCTGTTGTTTTTGTGGCTGTAGTGGATTTGCAGTCCGTCCTTGCGGTTGCTGATAGTGGTTCGTTGATGGTGGCTCATTACGTACTTGGAATTTTTGAAATGTGTGAGGTGGCATCAACATGGAATTCTCAAGTTGATCACTCTGATCTGATAGGGGCATGTTCGACATATTAATGGGTCTTGGTGGGGGAGGTGCGTTGCAGATAGGGACTCCCTGACGAAGGTTCTGCGCGAATCTAAAGTGGTTGTCTGCATTTGTAATGGTCCTTACCTCTCTGGAAGGTTCGCTGTATATATTTCGGGGTATAAGTGTAAGTCTGCTGGGTCCAGGACTCTGTAATGGCAGTGGCAGATGTGGTGATGTAAATGGAGCTGGGACTGTCATAGCGCGATGTTAGCTC
Organism: Tricladium varicosporioides; assembly: GCA_021365295.1. Lineage (NCBI taxonomy): Eukaryota > Fungi > Ascomycota > Leotiomycetes > Helotiales > Tricladiaceae > Tricladium > Tricladium varicosporioides. The sequence continues at coordinate 588,078 of JAJTIW010000009.1, read as the reverse complement.
TCTCTTAAGAATTGGAGTAAGACAAATTTGACCAGATTCATGAAGGCCAGGCATTTCAACCAACGGCGGCCTTGAGACTTGATGGAAGGTCCAGTCAGTCGTGCAAGGCTGTGCGGGTGGGAAGCTGAAGCCTGCTGCATACTGTCCCTGCTGGACAAAACCTGGACCAGTAGTGTTTTGGCGGATTTGTTGAACAAACGCATCTGTATCTCGATTCATCGTGACCACTTAGGGTGAAGTTACTCCTTGCCAGTAACAGAATTTCGCAGGTGGGGCTGTGGAGAGATGAGGAGAGGAGTTGAAAGAGATGGGGGAAAGGGGGTTTCTGTCCTACAACTGGATGAAGTTGATGATTTTTATATCGTGAAAGACTCCAGCACTGCAACGTTCATCGGATGTCGTCAACGGGGGGCACTCGGAGCACGCAGTTGAGAATCATGGGAGAAATCAAGTAGAAAACGAAGATAGAGATTGTTGAAAGATGGTGAAGTGTGGAGTCGCTTAGTATGCGAATTCGTCCTGATGAATTCCGAAACTGCAGGAACACCTTCAATTGCACCTTCCCTACGAACTTTCGAGGAATTACACACTTCTACACCACTAGAAGTAACAAGCTCAGGGTTGGCAACTTGGTGCACTTTCAATTTAGCTCACCTCGAGCAAATGCTATACACGATAGCCTAGTCTTAAAAATGCAACATAGTTAAACCAAGATGAAAAGGGAACATACCACTTGGCCTAGGGCATATACATTCTTCTATACACTAATCAATGCAATCTAGATGCACATCCAGCACATCTAATCCGATACCTCTTTGATATACCCACGCATTGATGCAACAAACCCCGCCAAATCAAGTCAAGTCACTGATATAACCAGATCTCCGCCAACCACTAACGCCTACGCCAATGGCCGTCTCTGGGCAGTATATTACCTCCCAATCTTTCAAAATCCACCAATGATTTCCTCTTACATCGTGTTGCCTGGGCTTCCCTCGTCTTGGCATGCACATTTCCCCTTATGTGGGCTATATATTCCCTTCAAATACACATGTTCAATCATCTCTCTTTATCTTTCCCCTCGAAGAGCCAACTCGAGAGTGGTGTCTCATAGGCGAGCTAGGTCTTGATGTCGAAAGCCCAGCTGACTTCAGGGTGTCTATCGGATCTTTGAGACTCAAGCCCAATGTTCGTTCTTCCTCGTATCTTGGTGTATATCCATTATCAATGGTGGTCTTCTCGTAGCTTGCAATGTTGATTGGAGGTGGTCTATTCCTCCTCTTGTCTGGTCCGCTGTACAAATATGTGGCAAAAATGACAACCGCAGTACCAAATATGAACTGTAAAATATTAGGAACCTCCTCAAAATTGGAACTCTCGGACTACCTACATTCAAAGTGACCCGGAAATCAAAGAACCAGACACTAAATAGAAAGCTTAGGATAATTGAAATCGACGTGGCGAAGTTCTTTGCAATATTGTCCGCATAGTTGATGCACATGGCCACCAAAACTCCCCCCAGTGCCTGGAAAACAATAGCAGTCCAGACGACCCAGTTGTACCCAACGAAGAACCCATTCGCTGTAATCTCCTCCCCATCCTTCATAATAACGCCGAAGATAAGTGCTGGGAAAAGCGAGTAGAACGAGAGTTGAACATTTCGAGTCCAGACTGTGACGCTATGTGTAGATTCCTTCAGTACCTTTTCAAAGTAAACGCCAGTCAATCCCGAAATTGCTGCCGCTATCAAAACCGCAGACAATCCAATGGAGTAATTCATAATCGGCTTCGTAATTCCCAAGTCCTCTTCTATTCCCTCGTATGTTGCCGAACGCTTTGCAAGGCCACTCGAAAGCCCTTCCACGCCGCGTTTCGTTAATTCCTGTGCTACTGTTACAGCACCGTTGCTAATTTGTCCCAACTCGTGGAGAGACCGTGGAAAGTAGAATCGTGACTGGGCGTCTTTTATTGGGGAGTAGGCAGAAGAGTCGTGCGTAGGTAATTGCACGATTGCAACCCCAGCTGTGAGAAGAACCAGTGCCAACCACTTCTTAGAGTTGAGCGCTCTCCCAAGCATAGTTACACTGAAGAGCGCCGTGGTAAGGATCTATAAGGCCATTAGCACAACTACACTAGCCTATTCTCTCCATACAACAGCCTACCTTTAGCTGGTACAGAATTTGAAAATGCACAGCATCTAAATTGCTAACCGCCACATATTGCAGTGAATTCTGTAGCGTGTACAAAGTGGCGGGAATAGCCAATTTCCACCCATCACCAGAAAAGACCGAATTATACAATTGCTCGAAGAGCACTGTCGCAGGTGTGGAAGGAGGTAGTGTTCGTGATATGTCGTACATTGCAATTGTCAGCGAGACAGCAAGCTTGATGACTTCATTGAGAAAAACTGCTGTTGACGTTAAGTATCTATGTCCGCCAGCGAGAGGCATAATTCGTGAATAGTGCATTATCTACCAAAAGTCAATTCCTATCTAGCTTTTGCATACCATCTGCCCTTGCGGTTGAGGCTCATGGCTATGATATACGTCTTGGTTACTGACGAGTATAAGAGCAGAGTTTTGAAATGTGAGCTGGGCAAGAATTAGCACAATTCTTTCCCAAAGCACCTTGCAGATTCGCATACTGTGATCAGAGAAACATGCTTCATTGGCACGCCCATGAAGTTGGGCCCCTTCGCAGGCGCATCCCCAATCGCCATCTTTGCTACCCCTTTACCCTCCTAAAGAATTCTTCAATAATGTTGTAGTAGATGTAAAAGAAATCGTAGAAATCGATTCGACTCGGTAGGGCGTCCCGCAGAGCAACAGCAAGCAAAATCAATAACGCTATACCCGATGTTTGAACTGACTGTGCGTCTCGAAAGGTGTCAAGAAAAAATGTCTCGCAGATGATGGTTTGTGGTGATCTAGTATTTTCGACTAGGATCGTACTTCCCCAGAGCTGTGTTGGGCTGAGACTCAAGCACTTTGGAGGCCAAGCTGGGGTGTGCAGCCAATTACACTGTGCGTCGAACCCCTGAATTGCCGGACTGGGGAGCAGAGCAGATTCGGATAGCCAGTAAATCGTGGTTCAGGAGATCCCTGGGAAACATGTAATTTGTCTCGCTTTTCCTCGTGCAAAAGTTTATTTTCCTTTCGCTCGTCCCGAGAAATTGATTCATATTGTATTAAAAAGGCGACCCGTATTCCCCATGTCACCACTATTAAATGTCTTCGCTTTCAGCTCATCTCATTATCACGCCTTGCCTGCCCCCCTCCCATTAAGCGGTCTGGTCTCCCGGCTTAAAAACTCGCAGAAAGTTGAAACAGGGCTCGTGATGCCGTTTCATGTCACATGTCGAGTCGTGCTGTCTTGCAGGAGAGAGTCACCCACTCTGCGCAGCTTTCTTGACGTGGACCAATGTCAGCAGCGGTGAATGTCCACGCCTAGGTGTCGTCCACCAGAAGCCGCATTGCATTTATGATGGGTCGGCTACGGAGTTCCTCCACTTCTGTCAGAGATCAGATGGCAGAAACCCTTTGCCACATCATGGGATGTTCAAGGAGCAACCGAGGGAGGTCAGCAGTGCAGCTGTGAAGGGGTTTGACAGTTAAGCCTAGATTACGCCACAACTCCTCTAGTGCACTGTGTGGAATACGGACCACGGTATCTTTCCATGTCACGATCGAACGATGAGGGGAAGTGCAAGCCTTGATTCAGAGCTCGCCAGTTATAGATTTGTTTTCTCCTTAGTGTTCAATCTTGTGTCAGAACTTCAACGGTTTCGGTAGTGCGGAATAATATTTTTTATTTTATTTTATTTTATTTTATTTATTTTTAATCATGCTTTCATCTTACTTTAGGATGTTCTATAAAGCCTGTAGTGGGCTCTAAAGAGTTTTACTTATTTAATTAGTTCTAGAGATGAAAACCCAAATATGTCTTTGCTTTCTAATACAATAATCTTGCGGATATCTAAAGATGAGGGGTGCTTGTAGTGATTGGCGAAAGTGTTCAACTACACCAGCAACGGTCACAAATGTTTCTGGAAAACTGGGGAAAGGGGAATTGAGTTGATTCGATGCATGTGTGAGGCCAAGAAACCCGGGGAGGGGAATTTTATTCCTCCAGCCCTTCACGATTGGTAGGACTGCTGAAGACTATGAAAGACCCTCTCGAGAACCTTAACAATAAATAAACTCTGTCATAACTTACCTTATAAGTAAACGAGGATATACATCACTGGGGACACAAGTCAATCAAGATCAGATTCAAGCAAAGTATTTCAGTTGACCATCTAGAATGGACATTACTCTATTGTGTAGTGTAGTATATCTAACTTCGGATGAGTTGCGGCTGTCTACTCTATTAATTTACTGTCTCTTTAAAATAAACCATCCTCCCATCCTGCCTCATTCAACCCTAGCCCGTCCTTTCCAAACGCTATGTGCAACCCCGAAAATGCTTCGTTTGAAATGCAAGGAAAAATCGGGGTATAAATGCAGACCACGCTCGCTATACCATATACCCGCTCCCAAACCAACAAATGAAACCCCCTTCCATAAACCACATAGGAAACCACACAGGAAACCACACATTAATTGCCTTTCGATGAAACAGGCAGATCATAAACATAACAAAACTTCAAAAACCACATCATCTACAAGCCCCAGATCTCCTCCGCCTGCCTCCCGTCCATCAAGTAATCCTGCGCGTTTACGAGTTTCGTATCATCAACAAATCGCACCCCAGCCCCTCCGTTTCCATTCCCATTGCCCCGCTTCTTCATACCCGCTCCCGCTCCACCATGAGCATGTTCCGTAGATCTCTCAGTTCTGAAACCGGCCCCAACCCCGACAGCGCTCAATCGTGCCGCTGAGGGAGGGGTCATCGGCTGCGAGGAAGGATTTCGGAGGCGTGGTGAAACTGCTGAATCTGGTCTAGGTCGCGAGGAAGGAGCCCAGCTCGTTCGAGGGGTGGAATCTTCGTCTGAGCCAAAGCTCAAGAAATCGCTGAGGTCTGGTGAGGGTTCTGCCATATCGATTTGTTGAGATTCGGCAAGAGGTGTGTCAAGATAGAGGAGGATACGCTGTTGGCCATGGACGGTATTTGTGGATGATGCTTCTGATATTCGAGAGGTACTGCGCTGGGGGATGCGGGGAGGTGATTTGCCGATTTCGTGTTCTTCGATTATCTTTTCGCGCATACGTGCTCGTTTTAAACGGAGTGCTTCGAGAAGCGCTTCTTCCTGTTTCGTGACAGCCATAAAGCGACTTGTTTCCTCTGTGACTTCGCGGAATTCGACCGATGCTGGTGACAGAGGAGGGGTTGGCTGTTGCGAGTGAGAAGATCTCGCAGACCTCGCAGATACAACGGATGATTCTCTCTTTGATGCTCGCCTGTCATGTGTAGCAGGCGAAAGTTGATCCTTCTGTCGAGGTGGCTGGCTCCTACGTCGTTGGCTGGAGGTTTTCGGGGGCTCTACGTTGCGTTCGGAATATGGTGGTGACACAGGTGTAAACCCAGAAGCCCCGGGAACACCTAAGAAGGTATTTCTAGAAGCAGGTGAGACTCTTCTCGTGTTCTGACTTCTTGGAGAGAGTCCTCCGGATTCGAACTGAGATGCTGGGCGTTTGGCTTCTTGTCGTACGGGTGCTGACCCATTGAGAACTCGTGAAGCTTTGTCGTTAATCGACGTAGCTGGCGAAATTGCCGCACCAGGATCCGAGAAGTCCTCCCCTTCAGAATCAGATGACAAGGAGAGCACACTCTTTTGTTTGAGATCAGAGTTTGATATCCCACTCCCTGTGGTGCGTCGAGAAGCTTTTGTATTACGGCTAGAAATACTTGCGGAGCTGGAGACTTCGCCTTTGGGTGAAACCATGCTTGACCGTACGTTTTTCCATGAAAACGAACCTTTCTCACCCGAACCTGAACTTTTCTCCCGTTCTAAAGCCGGTCTCGAAGAGGCTGGCGATCTAAAATTGGTGGGCTCATCTGTTGGTATTTGTCGTGATGTAACCCGACTTGGAACTCTGGATTCGGGGATGCGGTCCATACGTGGCGTTCGAACGGCAGTTTGTTCGTAATAATCATAGAGACCATGAGAATTCGGAGGTTGCCTGTGCCTTGGATCGTGAGACTGTGTGGACCGAACACTATGCTTCGTTGACTGCATAGACTCTTTTGACCTCGACTTTGCCAGCTTTCGTCGCCCTGAACTGCTTTGCGCTTGAGAGGTATTTGTTAAAATAGACGAAGGGGACATTGCCATCGATTGCGAGTCTGAAGATTTATCGCCATGTTTTCGTGGGCGTGGGAACAACATAGAAAGATCCAATTTGGCAGGTTTCTTTCTACTTTCACTGTCTCGTCGAGTTACACCTCGATTGTAGTCAGTACTCTCCTTTTTTTGGTGTCGCCCATTGTCGTGATTCCCTTGCGAGTACTGGTCATTATATGGATCCAACGACGAGTCAACATTAAGCAATGGACTTCTCTGAACTACAGGTGGAAACCCTTTTCTCAAAGCGAGATCCCGTGCTGATGATGCAGACGTTTGCTGCGATATCGAAAGCGGGGACTTCTGTCGATCGTAGTGTGACCTCAGGGTGGATGAGGAGTCTTCGTTTCGTAATCTTCTGCTTGTCGTCGTTGTGGTAGCACCGTCGTCGCCATATGGCTGCCCCAGCAATGTAGATGAAGCTTTCCCGTGTAACCTTTGACTTCGTGGAAGTACTCCTGATTCGCGATCCCATTGTCCATGTCCATATGGTGAATCCTTCAGGCTAGCACTTTCGTTGGCCGAAGACTGCGTTGACTCAGATATAGATATGCTCATGCGACTTGACCTAGAGCTCGAGTACCTCCATAATGGTTCTTCGTCTTTAGTAGGCGAATCGATATTAAGGTCGCCAGTTCCTAATATCCTTTGCGCTTTTGAGAGATTCTGCTGTCCTTGAGGAGGTTTGACCGGCTTTGTTGGTGTACTCTCTTTACTCGAGGTGTGCTTCCGGCCCGGCATGGGAAAAGAGAATTTCGATGTGCGACCCATCGTTTCTGATAGAAGCAAGCCGTAACGGGTAGCTTCAACAAGTCCTCAACGACTTGCAACTGCTGAACAAGACAACTACTAACACATTTAGAATTGGACTCGAACAGAACCTGCCGATCACAACATACATAGGAGTTCAGTCTGCTCAATCTCAATGAGACATCTTAACCTTGGGTGCTCGGGCATGCAGCGTCTCAACGACAGGCAGGATCTCCGCAGCCAACAGACACAGCGGGGTCAGGGAAAAGGTCGGCCACGACTCTGTTTCAAGATGGCCGACACTCTCATATATCACCAATACTCGAACGACCGTAAGGAAGCCAGAAGAAGAAATTCAACACAACAAAGTGAACAGAAGAAAGCAGAATCGAAGTAGAAGTGGAGAAGAAGGAGTGTGTGCTCGAGCGCCAGGAGCATCAATTATTTCATGTTGCTTTAGTGCCAGTCAAGACTTGGGAAGAGGAATGAGCGTGGTAAAAAGGAATCTCCATTGGACAATCGAGCAGAAAGCCCGTCCCTGCAAGTCAAGGTGGTCGTGCGTGGGGCGGGCATGGCGGGCTTTCGTTTAGTGGCAATCATTTGCAAAGAACCAAGGGAACGAAGGGAAACGCCAGGGCCCTCAACTGCGATCGAAGCCCTTCCTGACCCACTCCTAGTCGTCCCATGGGCCTCCCAGCCTGTCTGCACGTAACCAGCGCCCCAAGACAACCCCTAATGGCCATCTCTGTCATTTTGCGTTGGCGGTGGAGCAACTTAGGGCCGATGACAGCCAAAGAGAGCATCAGGGAGCAACGGGAGCATTATTTTCCATAAATACCCACGGTCCCGTACAGAGCAATTCAGATAGAAGTCCGTTTGCACGACGACGCCTCGACCTCCAGGAGATTGCAATAATATGACACTCGACGACGGCTCTGCGAAGGCAAAGTGCACGTACAGGAGCTGTACGACAGAGGCAGCCCCTATCCTAAGCGTGGACGCTGCATTCCTGTGCTGCGATGCACTGTACCTGCTGCAAAGTACTGCGAGCAAGAAAGCTTGCAGCTGCATGGCAGCTTCAGCCTACTCCGTGCTTCAGGTTGGCGAGATAGAACGGCCATGTTTGCTTCTCTCCCCCTTTCCCGACTCCCGTGAATTTAACCTTTTCTGGAACTAGCAGGAGAAGTCTTGTAAGAAGTTAAAAGCTTTGCATGCTTTCAGGAGAGACCGGCTCCTCCAGCTCCTCGGCCATCTGATCATCAGCTGCAATTGCACTCACATAAACAGCCGTGATTCAGGACAAGCTTTCCGGATTCCGATGTAGACGACGGCAATTGGAGATTAACGCCCATGTTATGAACTGAGACCTGAACGATGTTTCCCCTTTTTCCGATATCTGGCCACATGGCCGTCTCGCAGATTCGCAATGCTCAAAAGAAATATTGGATATTTTGTCACAGCTTGCCATAAGATCAGATGTAAGGTGTCTCGGCGCGGATATCCAATCTTCACCAATTCCAATGCCCCATCCAAAAAGGAAAGATGACGCGCGCTGCTAGTGCACCGCCACCAGAGGAATCCACGATATTCAGATATCCAGACCACCGGCCACCGTGCCACCAACTCCTTCAACCCCATTGCGCTGAAGAAATTCTCTAAAAAAGCCCTAAATAGCCGTAAAACACCTACTCAGGACATGGCTGTCGCGAGTTCTTCGCCGCTGGCACCAAGAAGTCGTCAATGTTTGTTCTCGTGAGCAGTATCCTGGTCCACTGTAGGGATGCTGAAGAAATGGTTTCAGACTGGTGGAAATTGCACTCTTCTCGAACAAGTTAGAAGATTAAGCCTAACGAGTCAACCCGACGACCTCGTGAGAATCCGTCGATTTTGAGCACTGACGATAATTATGTCAGACACTCGTTGTTGCAAAAGTGGGTGGCGCTTGTCCAGACATTCTTTGAAGTGTCTCTCCACAAGATCCAATCTTGCTCTCAATCCCCTCGATCAGCGCCTCTCCTCACTTGGGATTGTTAGCTTCAAACCTTAGGTCCAAGAGCGACGGAGGCAATTGTCAATATTAACAGATGTACCATAAGGCATAGGAAAGATTCGTTGATTAAATAAACGTATTCCTTTTTTCGGATTTGACCATTGCGTCCTACCTTGCAACGCTGATCCTCCTTGCTAGCTAATATGAGGTAAGTTACAGCTTTGGAAATATGTTACACTAAAAGCAAATTTCAAGCAAGATCTAGAGCCACAACGCGAGGCCAGGACAAGTAATATATATACATGTAAGTGAAAAGAGCAGTGCATATGCGCGCCCGTCATGACAATTTCGCAACCCATACATGACTTCGGGTACTGTTGCGACAGCCTTCCGAAGGAGATGTGTCTAACTCGAATGAAGCGAAGTTAAAGATTGAAAGGGCTCCGAGCCTGTGTGGCTCTGAGAGTCTTCCTGGTGGTGGTGTCAATACCCGATGTTGCGGGACGCTTTCTGCCAATAATGCACCCACTACCGGAAGGCTGGTTCGGCTGCGAACGAGCAAATCTCGAAAACGTTCCAATTCCCACTTCTCGACTTAGAGGTGGGGAAGGGCTTGGCGAACCTTGTGTTGAAATATCTAAGTCCGGATCGAGCAAACTGCGACCTGGTGTATCCAATGAATTCTGAGGAACCGGCCACTTTTTTGGGTTAGCTTCTCGATCCATATATACTATTGAGGTATATGCTTACGTAATGTGCCATATTCTCCTTGGGATTGCAGAAGTTCTTGCGGAAGTCTTCCTCCTTCATGGTTACCTTGAAATATGTCGTATCATTGGTCTGGTTCATGGCCTGGCTCGTATTCCTTCTGGTCTCTTTGACCTGCTCGATGTAGCCCTTCTCCTCGAGTTGCTCTAAGACCTTAGAAGAAATTCTAGGCTTGCGGTCTACATGGGGTTAGTTGTTAGACAGGAGAGTATGACAATTTCACGTACTAATGTGCTGCGCAATCATTTGTAGACTCCTCGGTGCCGCGGATTGGGCATAGAAGTAATGCATGATACGTCGATGAATACACAAGTTAGCCATCTCCGAGAGCAAGGTCTTCTCATCAGAGGATAGTAAACAAGTGTAACATTTCATACTAGAAGCCCGAGAGTCATGGCCATAATATCCATAACATTGGAGGTGTTGGAACTTTTGGCAACCGCTGCATTTTACCTAAAGATGTCAGTTCTTCGTACGGCTACATCGAGTACTAAACTTACAAGGTTGTTTCTGTCACTGTGTGCTTCACACTCGCATGCTACCTCATTCTTAGTCTCTTGCATCTGGTTGGAATTGTAAATGTTTTCCATGGAGTCATGTGGTTTATCTTGCCCCTCCATGCTTTCATTTAGATTACTAGCATAGGGGTGAGGCAAGACTGCTCGACGGAGATTGCCTCTTGAGGAAGGAATCACTGGCTTTCGGTTCGCATGGAGAACAAGCTGGTAATCTAGAAGCTGTGTGTCCTGAGTGCCTGCTTGGGAAGCTCTACTAAGAGCCTAAAAGGGTCAGAATAACTGAGGCCAACGGTCGGAAACTGAGGGATTCGTACAATCTTAGCCATATTTGCCATATTGGCTTCTCTCCCACCTCTGTGCACATCATCTTCATTGGGAGTAGAATGTAAATCATACAAAGAACCCAACATCTCCTTAGGCAGTGTCCGAGACGACTCAGTAGCATCTTCACCATGTGTATCAATGCTTTTTCCAGCTGCACTGAGCAGTGGTAGAGCAGACATATCTCTATAGCTCATCAGATCCTGCTGCTCTGCAGTGCCCACTGTAGGAAAGAGGTCATGATCGTCAGGCAGGTAAATAGCAATACTTCGAGAGTTAGCTCACAATACCTTAACCTACAAAACAACACCCACCTGTGAAAGCCAATACATGCCTGCAAATGGTTACTCGCTGGTACTAGAGCCCGAAATATAGGGTTGTGATTATTGCTTGGTTGAAATCCTTTCGTCTCATAACTCTTTGGACAGCTTTCGTTATAGATCAGATTCATTGTAAGCTTGCTGCCAGCTTGTCTAGTCAGGTACCAGGACGTAATGTTTCCTGATAGGATCACTTACGTGGTAATGGTTGTTGATATTGACTTTCGCTCTGAAGAAGTCGCCTCATGAAGGAATCTACAGAATTAACGAGATAATAAATTCTAGATTGAGCTGTGTGATAGGTCATACTTCCACCTTTGCCAATGGATGCTCCGCTAATTTCGGTATCAATTTGAGACACCATTTTATCTTCATACGAAAATTCCATAGTATATGCTTCGAGAAGGTTATCCGGGGTAGGAGTTCCACTATGAAAAGCCAGTTGAAGTTTCCACAAGTAGCCATGCTCGAGAGCGTCAGCAACGCCATATTCCTTAGTTTTATGTTAACTTGAGGATCCAACCATAAAATTACATTGTGTAAACATACTAACCAATCCAAGAGCTTGTTACCGTTTGCATGTCTTCCACGTCTAATAATAGGCCAGTTGTGGATGCCAGCTGTTGGTGGAAATGTCATCCTCGAATCCCTAGTTCCTTCCATGAAGGAAGCATAAGTAATCGTCGGGTCAGCTGGGTCCAAATGATGGAAGTCCCATTGATATTCTTCTGGCTTCCCAAATATTCCTCTAGGGAGGTAATGATTAGGTCCCTTCATGGTAAGGAGAAATGGCACAAACCTACCTTATCCAGGCGATTGTGCTAATCTAGAATCAAATGCACTCAGTACACGACGAGTAGTCGGGATCAAGGTGTAAACTTACCGTGGCCGTAGTAACAATTCTGACCAACTCAAAGCTATGCTTCTGGGTCATTTGGATCTCTGTCACAGGTCGATAAATTGGCTTTAGGGCAGTATTGGGCTTTCGCGGACGAGCTGGTTTCTTTTGAAACTGAGATGATCCTCTTGCCGCGCGGGCCTGTCGAGTTTTGGGTGTCATGGTACTGAAGAACGGGTGCCAAGAGCTTCAGATCAACGCTTGATGACGCCGAAAGATGCTCTGAGAAGTTACGTTGAACGGATATGATAGAACGGAAAGGGGGGATGAAATATTGACGAGAAGACAAGGGTTTGAAGGGAATGAGAGGTAACGATGATAGGTTGCAGAAGGCGAGGGCTTGCAGAAGAGGAGTGTTGGGAGTGCTTCCGATTTTGGCAAGAGCAACCACTAGCTATAGAAGTTGCAACTACGACACGCAACCCAATCCAACCCAACCCAATTCACTCTGGCCTCAGGAGCTATCCATAATAACGCGATTATGAGCATGTCTATCTTTTACGTTTGCGTGGTAGCCGCCTGGCCTTACCAAGCTCTCTTATCGTGCCTCCTGGGAAATGAGATCAAACTTAATGTGAAAAGGAGTAAAATAACGCTCAAGGCTCCAGGGGATTTGACTGGCAGTAAATCTCAGTGCTATAGAACGCGGCTAACACCTTGATGTGCCCCTAATAACTACCAATAGAAGAGCAAGACGACGCCTGGGCAATGCCGTCGTGTTTGTGCGTCCTAAGAGGTGAAGATTAGACAATTAATTCCAGGAGTCTTCCTATGGCATTAACAATAAGACGAAGTTGGGATCTAAGAATGAAATGGTAACTTTTTGAGCGTGCTTGATACCTAGAAGCTCAATATAGACTCTGCTATTTTGGAGATCCTACTCAGGTCTGCTGCTCAGAAGAATACAACACGTCTCTTTAGTCCATATAGCTATTTATAGATCTGATGTACTTAGATGTGGCCAATTTACGGTACTTGGGAAGCTAGAATAGATGGATCCAAACTATTGATTATGAATATGACGTGTAGAAAACAACAAATGATGTTGAGCTTGAGAAACCTGTCTGCTGCTCTGAGCTGCAACTGTGCCTAATCTTAACTCATATGGTTTTTAGATGGGAATAGTTCAATAGGGTGTGTCATAACCTAATGAATAGTAAGCCGGTCAGAATGCAGGTTATACATGATAGTTCAAAGTCTATACTTGACGGATATTTCTCGTCAAACACTTAAGATGGCTACCTCCGAAGTACAGTTAGGTCCAGAGAGGCATATACAGCACAACCTTATAGTTCCCACCGGGGAGGGTAAGGGGGGGGAAGGGGAGAATCAGAAACTCTGGCCAGACGCAACCGTTTATCGTTTATTTTATATTGCTGACGAAGATACATTTTACGCTGATGCCCCATGTCCTAAGATGATAGACTAATGGTGAAAACTGCACGAGATTGAGCCGAAGAGCGGAACAGATTGAACGAGGAAGAAGACATCTCATTTGGTTGCCGTGATTAATCCAGTTTCCCGATCATATACGAAGAGGCAAGACAGGGAGGTTCTGCCGGTGACAGGCAATCCTGCGGTGTACTTGAGGCGATACAGAAAATTTCTGCCTGCATCTGCATTCCGAGGTCTGCGGTGGACTTGGCGAAGCCTAAATAGAAATCGGAACGTAAATGTGGGCCTGGAAGCTTTGGTGAGATGCCTGGCCGCCGATAACAAAAGCGGCATTACTTCAGTGTGAGATTTGCCGCCAAAGAGTGCCGCCTTTGCTAATAGAGCATGCTTACGTTAGGAGTAAGAGCCAGCATCTTCCGAAAGGATCACGGACTCCTAGATTCAATACACCACATCTTTGACCTCCAGCTTTTGGCACAGCAGCAACGACCGCGACATAGGGTTCGAGGACAGTCTCTCACTCGCTCGCACGCCACCATCTACGATCCTCTACTCTTCTGACATCCCACATTCCATTTTCCAACCACGAGAAACTTCCTGTGCCACCCAAATCCGGCATTTCGCACTTTGTTCGGGTCAGATCCAACGAGCACCCCCTCGCCCCCACCAAACGCATATTCCACAACAAAGCTCGAGGCAAAGCCTAGTATTTGGCTATGGTGATATTAGCAGGATTGTAGGGTTATCGGTGGTAGCAAAAAGCTTCGCGCTTTGCACGCGAAGAACGCGCTCTTGCACTGTAAATCCGAGGGGCGGGGACGACACGAACACCCAACACAAACCAGTCAATCATGGATCCCCCAACTCGTCTTCCTCCTCATAAACGTACAGCTCCAGTACAAAATATCAATACTGCCTCGTCGCAGAAATTCTCGTCCGCCAGCTCCCCGAATCCCTTTGTCTCCAACCCGATCAGTATGAAGACTAGCACCGAGATCGCACGACCTGGCTCGAGAAGCCAAACTGTATCAATAGGGTGGGACGAAGATAACGAGACAACCTTGCGGAGAACTTCAAGGCTTCAGATCGAGCTGGCAGAGTGTGTTGAAACGAAAACAGTCACTACTACCACAACGACGAAAAGGTCATATCCTCCTCTCCTCATTCGACAAAAATCTCTAGAAATGCTCGACTCGAAAGAATACCCTCTAGCTATCAAACCCACCCCAGCTGAACTTACAAAAATCTCATATGACGTCGAAATCCCAGACGAGTCATTTCTTGAAGGTGGTCCACAGCGTACCCTGCGAAAGGTGTGTCTCCTCGCTTTGTGTTACCTCGATAACCAACTACTAACTTCAACTTCTCAGCCACGATTCGGACAATCCCCCTACCCTCGAAATTCGTTGCCGCACAAAGAAACCTCCAAGGCATTGAAACGGGAGCGAAGTCAAGAAAGCCCTTTAGAGGCATTAGGTGCACCAGGAGCCAAAGAATTAAACCAACAGCCGGCCCTAGTCAAGAAGATGCGCTCATCCCGAACCGATAAAGGCCCCTCATCATCTCGATCAAAATCTCCAAGGCCCAGCACCGTACCTCGTAAATCCCATCTCTCTGAGGAGCAGAATATGCAGAGAGCAACTTTAAGTCAGCAAGAGGAATCATCAATTCGACGACATGGGCTCGGCATGCACATCTCGGAACACACCTCATTTCCTGCAACTCCTGATATGTCCGAACTAGACTCCTCCTTGTTAGAACAAAATCGACCAATTAATACCTCATTTCAAGCGGATGCATATACTCCTAACTCTGGTCTCAGTCAAAATGATTCCTTCGAAGATATCACCAATCAATCGGAGCTTCAAAGTCAAGAGGCATTCGCCAATGCAGTCGCTACGCCCCCTATAGCAGAGTCAGACCTCGAACCTTTAGATAGCTCGAGTGTTGCATTTTCAAATATTTCAGCAACCCGGCCCAATGTTAATACAGCAATTGCCCAGAATGCTAGTTTACCAAGCCCCGGACTCTCTCCTACTTTCGCCTCCGCAGAGCTACACCTAGATACCGAAGATGACATTGACACTGCCAGTCCAACAGCACAATCTTGTGACAGTCGAGACACTCTTAATGAGGATGATTTGCTTTATTTGCAACATTCTGGCGGAGTAGAAACACATGCACCTTCAATCGTTGGTATGCGATCAATGCTTGATACATTTGATGCAATGCCCAATGAAATGAGAAGCCTTATGATGTTCCAGCTATTACGAAGATGCTCAAGAAAAACCCTTCACGTATTAGCAGATGTTATTGGTCCCGCTCTGAAATGCGACTTCCTAGAACAACTACCTATCGAATTGAGCCTTCATATCCTAGGATTTCTCAACTATAAGGATCTTTCTAAGGCTGCGCAGGTTTCGAAGCATTGGAGAAGAGTCATTGACATGAATGAGACGGGTTGGAAGGAGCTGTTCGACAGGGATGGCTTCCATTTACCTACTGGAGAGCTTGAGCGTGCCATTCATCAAGGATGGGGTTGGCAAGATCCACATGGCCCAGATGGCTATGAAAAAGATCTCAGTGTCCAACGTGCAGTATCATCCGATGGAGATATCGCAAGTTCAAGCATTGTCAAATTCGAAGAACCTGCTCGGAAGGTTAGGTCAACCACGAAAAGAAAGCGGGTTGGTGTTGGTTTGAGCTCGGAGAGAGCAAAGCGTCGGGCTGTCGGCTCTGCGGACAAGATACAGAGCATGACTAGAAACTCGCAGTCCGCTGGCTTCCACAAATCAGAGGGTCCTCTGAGCGCAGCTAGTGCAGCTGCGCGTGCGGTCCCTGATCCACAACTAGGCTTACCTGGCTTACGCCAGCTTCATCTTTTTAAATCGCTTTATCGTCGTCACCATATGCTCCAGAACAGCTGGATGAATCCTGATGTAGCTCCTCATCATTTTGCTTTCGCAGCACATCCAGCACATGTTATTACTTGTCTACAATTTGATGATGATAAGATTTTGACTGGTAGCGATGATACCCTCATACATGTTTATGATACCAAGACTGGGGTTCTCCGAAAGAGACTAGAAGGTCATGAAGGTGGGGTATGGGCCCTCCAGTATGAAGGGAATGTTCTTGTATCTGGATCAACGGATCGTTCTGTACGAGTATGGGATATTGAGAAGGGATTGTGTACTCAAGTCTTCCATGGTCACACCTCAACCGTGCGGTGTCTGCAAATTCTGATGCCAGAGGATACAGGCAGAATGGAGAAGGGCAAACCAATTATGCTCCCGGAGAAGCCATTGATTATCACTGGCTCTAGGGACTCGCAGCTTCGTGTGTGGAAGTTGCCCGAACAGGGCTCTAAGCGTTACATTCAGACTGGACCTCCAGCCAACGATGCTGATTGCCCCTATTTCGTTCGAGTTCTTGCTGGCCATGCTCACTCTGTTAGGGCTATTGCGGCTCACCAGGATACTTTGGTCAGCGGCAGCTATGATAATACTGTTCGGGTTTGGAAGATATCTACCGGAGAAACATTACATCGCTTGACAGGTCATTCTATGAAAGTGTACAGCGTGGTCTTGGACCACAAACGTAATCGATGTATCAGTGGATCAATGGACAACTTTGTTAAGATCTGGTCACTCGACACCGGGGCCTGCCTTTTTACACTTGAAGGACATTCCTCCTTAGTGGGTCTACTTGATCTGCGAGATGAACGCCTTGTTTCAGCTGCAGCCGACTCAACTCTTCGAATCTGGGATCCAGAAAATGGCCAATGTAAAAGTACATTAACAGCCCACACCGGTGCTATTACTTGCTTTCAGCACGATGCGCAGAAAGTCATCTCCGGGTCTGACCGAACTTTGAAGATGTGGAATATTAAAACCGGTGAATGCATGAAGGATCTCTTAACTGATCTTAGTGGGGTTTGGCAAGTCAAGTTCGATGAACGACGATGTGTCGCTGCCGTTCAGCGCGATAACATGACATATCTCGAGGTAAATTCTTTTGATAATACCTTACAATCTTCGTACTAAACTCTCATCTAGGTGCTTGATTTTGGTGCTTCACGAGATGGCATTCCTGCTTCTCACCGCGGTTCTCGAAAAGTGCTCAGTGAAAGTTCGAGTAACCGGTCGATGATGATCGAAGAAGTCGAGGATTGATGAAAACATGCCTAATGATAATATCACAGTGACAGGGACCGCATGGCAAGGCGTACGGGACATACTCTTGTTTTATTTTGGCACTGGCGTTTTTGGCCTAGGGTGAGGCCTTATTACATGCATAGCGAGGCGATAATGCGTCCGGACGTACTTATGGTATTTTGTACAAGTCATAAATATGAGGAGTTTATCAAGGAGGCAAATAGTGGTATAATGGCGGTTGCACAGTTGTTTATGACCTAAGTTATGCTAGGGGGACCAGAGCATCATAGCAGATTAGCATAGTTTGCTCGCTATACTCCCAGCGATACCACAATGTTCATAGTGTCAAGAGGGCAGGCCGATGTGAATACAATATTGATCTTTTATAATCATATCTTATCACCTGTTATTCGAATTTCCGCCTTGGGGGAGGTTTTACTCCATACAACTATTATCCTCCTCACTAAGCCTAGCCCCCGACTTGATTCCTTTCTTTTCCACATATGCACAGTTCATCGCCAGCTTCTCTTCGCATATATCTAAATACATACTGCCTCCACTTCCCATCTTCGTCCAATGGGTTCCTGACCCCTCCACTATACTCATCAAGGTCAACCTCCAGCCTTCCCGCTTCCTTAAACCCTCTTTTCTCAAAGGCTCTCCACCCCGCATCACTAGCATGGACCCACGTGTATACGCCCTCGCAGTCAGCAATCTCCAAGCCCCAGCTGATCAACGCTTTCCCAACACCCTTTCCTTGGAACAGAGGATTGACTGTTATAGCGCACAGGATCATGTTCTTGGACCCCTCAGGTGATAACTTTGTCGACCACTCCATCATGCTCCTATTCGTAATTTCCCCCAGCCTTTGGATCCCCTCTGGGTTTTTTCTTTCCTCTTCTTTTGCCTTCCCTTTTCCCCGTTCAGTAGGTAATAAGATGGCAGCTTCGGAAACCTTTCTCTCTTCCTCACCTATAGTTTTCTCGCTGACAAAAAAAGGACCATCGAATCCCCTAAATGCCCAGCATGCCCACCCCACCACCTCCCTTTCCCCTTTCTCATTCTCAATCAGAGCAGTGATGATTTGACACCTCTCCCTTGGTCTCGATATCCACATTTCCAGCACTGGGGCCATGTCCTCAGCGTGATCGGTGCCAGTTGAAAGGCGCTTGAGCAGAGTGTGTGAGTCGGTAGCAAAGGCAAGTGATGATATTTGGGCCAGTTGGGGGACAAGGGAGGCATTTGCTGAGCGGAGGAGAATTTTAGGGGCTAGATGGGACATAATGGGCTGTGAGTAGTGGGGTGATGGAATTGGAATAGGTACGTCATAAAAGGATTGAAGAGAAGTATGGAAGTTCTGTGGTGATAATCAAATGGCCCAGGGGCAGCTGGCAATTAATATGGTGGTGTGAATGCGGATGAATCTAATAGAACATGAGGTGAGGTCAGAGGGGGAATAAGGAACTATGGTCAATATATATTTTGCGAAGAGTTAAATTTGGGATTTCAGGGAGTGGAGGTTAAGGTGTGGATCAAAGCCCATTTCGAAACAACATGCATAACACTGAGCGCTTGACTCACCGGGGAGGAATTTAAATCCTGATAGAAAATGTCCTGTTTACACAATAAGAGACACTCATTGCTTTTAATTCTAACCAAATAATAAATATCGAAAGAAGTGGTATCAAAATAGATGATCAACCTCTACCATACAGAAATTTCTAAGTCAATAGATGAGACACGACAGCAGTTAGGGTATCTTTAAGACACCTAACAAAGTCAATATACAAATTACGCAGTATCCTAATCCTGACAATTATGATACCTGTTTTCCATGGCAAGATATACCGTGTATAGTTATAAGCCGCACAAGCCGCCTTGAAGCTTAACAGAGGCTAAAGAGTAACAAGCCGCTAGAGGAAGGAGATATATTTTTGGCGATGTTTGATTCTCTCGAAACATAAAATGGAAGTTATGATGAGATGAAGCTTTCCAAAACTTATAGTGAGTGAGAACTCCTCGTTATACAATAATGGTATTTCGACATCATTGACCCTTGACAGTGGATGAGTGAGAGCCCTGGGAATAACATCAATGTTGCCTTACAGTAAGGATGTTATAGATAAAATTAAGAGTGCTGATTTATATTGGCGCAATTTCAACGATTTTTACATCTTGAAATATTCTACTCAAGTTGGGAAGGTCAAAGGGCACGGGCTTTACTGCCTGAGGCCGTATAATCGAGGACTTCTCAAAATCTGGAAGCTTCCAGACATCCTCAATACTTCGAGGCTCACAACCTCCGACAAAAACCACCTTGTTCTCTCCACAACAATCTGGAGGTTGTGAATGCTTGAATGACTACTCTATAACTCTTCTTTACGAAACGGTACGTACCTCTTCCCAATATTTGCGCACAATGCAATTATGCGAATTCTCAAGTTGAGATTTCGAGTATCTTTGCGTGCCCCTCCTCAACCTTTGATATGATGATAGACAAGCTGGCACCAGGCCTAATGGACAGATTTTGTACTCAAGTCCCTGCGGATAATGCTATACCTTCGGGTTCCTTCTGATCAACCCAAATAAATTTTCTCCATATTTTTTGTTCCACCTGAGCTTTGCTGACAAAATGAATAGTTGACGCAGCTTCCCACTCTCGAGTGTTATTCAGTACCTTAGCCCACCATGGTCCTCCACAATCCGAACAATTGGCACTGGGTGAATAAGGATGCTTCGGGATGGACAAAACAATGGCTTGAGGAGAATATTAAGGACATCAAGGCCGAGGAAAATGGGGTCACCGCCCAATTAGACAAGCTTGTAAGCATGGATGGAGACGTTGATGTGAACCAGCGCAAGGGCAAGGTCATCACAATCTTTGACGTTAAGCTCGTCCTTGAGTACTCAGGTATGTTATCTTTTTACGCAGATTCTTGCCATTGCTAACTAGTCAGGTAAAACCAAGGACGATGAAGATGTCAGCGGCACTATTACCGTCCCTGAGGTTGCTCATGATACTGAAGAAAACGAGTACGTTGTACGTCTCATCGTCCCCAATGGACGCCTGGCATGGCTTGACTGACCCTTTCGCAGTTTGACATAGATATCTACGCCGATGCCAACTCTAAGGCACCTGTCAAGGATCTTGTTCGTGCAAAGCTAGTACCCCAACTTCGCAAGGAATTCGCAAAGCTTGGGCCAGCCCTAATTGCTGAGCATGGTAAGGATATTCAGCATGCACCTGGTTCAAATCCATCAAGCGGTTTCTCCACTCCCAAGCTTCACCAACCTAGCTCGGCCACCAGCGTACCAGCAAGCACGACTCAGACCAGCAAGACCGGTAACTCTTCAGTCAACACCACAACCGTGACTGACACTGAAGAATTCCGTGCTCCAGCTTCTGAGCTTTACCAAACCTTCACCGACCCACAACGCATTTCAGCTTTCACCAGAGCAGCACCTAAGCTATTTGAGGGTGCTAAGAAGGGCGGGAAGTTCGAGCTCTTCGGTGGCAATGTTTCGGGCGAATATCTTGAGCTCGTCGAGCCCACCAAGATTGTTCAGAGCTGGAGACTAGAACAATGGCCAAAGGGACACTATTCTAAGCTAGAGATCAATTTCGATCAAAACGATGTTGACAACGTCACTGTGATGAGAGTTAGCTGGAGTGGAGTCCCCGTCGGCCAAGAAGAGGTCACGAAGCGAAACTGGGGAGAGTATTACGTCCGAAGCATTAAGCAAACTTTTGGCTTCGGTACCATTCTATGATGTCGATGATGCAAAGATGTACTACTGAGGATGACTAAGAAATACGACTATGATTTCAACGCATTAACGAAAACGGGTGGCTGTCAAGTCTGCTATTTCAGGCGCATTAGGTAGAGCAATAGATCAAAGAGAGTCTGCACCAGTTCAACCCAAATTCTCCTATACCAATCCGCTTCCTAGACATGTCTCTATAACTTATTTCCCTTAGATTTAGCATGAAATTTACAATTTCTCAAGTGAGAATATTCTTCGGGTTCCTCAAATAGAAGAAACAAATATATCCAAATAGTACTTTTCTAGATGTCTCTAGGATAATTTCAGGGTCCAATAAGTGCCAAGAAAAATCTGAAGCCAGTTGCGATCCTTCCGACCCTCGTGGCCGCGAAGCTTACTTCCGGTCATCTTTTTGTTTCATAAAGCGCCAGCACCAACTGATTGGTGACGAATGATCTACAGCCAAAATAAGAAGTTTAATAATAGAGTTTAACTTTTCTGGTTGGTCGCCTCTCTAAAGGGTACAAGGGTACAACGAATTATATTTTCCTTGTTTATATTGAAACGGAATCTGGGTTTTCTGCAGAAATGCGGATGCGGTAAGGCTGGGGGTTTACGTGAGAATACACAGGGACTTGGGAGGCACTGAAAGTGTACGACGATGGCTGTGTGAGAATCAGAAAAGTGGGAGGGGGGTGAGATTCTTCTTTCTCAATTGCCTCCTGGTTTGATCACTGCTGCGAACTTTTCGTCAATATTGTGGAGTGGAAATGAGCTCGTGCTGGTGCTGAGCCTGCTCTTGACACAATGATTTTGTTATCAAGATCGTTTGCTATGCTCCTATCTCAGTACGTTATTGGTACGTAGACTTGACCGGATGTTGAAAACATTCTGGAGTGTTCACGCAGAATGGCTGATATTTACGGCAACAGGAATTGCTGCTCAGTGTTCCCAAGCAACGACCACAATCGCATCGCAAGCAGACGCTACCGGGCTATCATCTTGCGCGACATTCACAGGCGCTATAGTTATTCCAAAGACAGCATCAGGCCCTCTCAACATCAGTGGGCTAGGGGAAATTCGAGGCGATTTGATCGTTGATAATGTCGGAATTACGTCGCTGACGATGCCCTTGTTGACTAATGTCACCGGAACAATGACTATAGCAAACTCAACTTCTCTCACTACGGTCGACTTTCCAAAATTGAAGAATGTCGTAAATCTGAACTTTGTGGCCCTGCCTGGACTTACAGGCGCAGGACTCGATCCCAATGTAGTCATGAACACAACGAATGTGAAGATCTCGAATACTTCCTTCTCAGTTATACCCAACTTTGGGGGACAACCAACGTATATTCGAATAGACAACAACAAATTGTTGCTCAATATGTCTCTAGATGCGACTGATATGGGCGAGATCTCCGTACACAACAATGGTGCAAAATTGCGAGTTGGCCTCCCGAATCTCCTTACTATCGGTAATGCGGTCTTCATCAATACGACTGGAATTGATGTCCCTGTTCTGACAACAATCCGCAATTCTATGTCCGTAGCATCGAACTACTTCACTCTATTCTCTGCACCAAGGCTACAGAGTATAAATAATAGTGTGGAGTTTCAGAACAACTCTAAAATGATTGATCTCAGTGTGCCCATGCTAAAGAGCATTGGTGGCGATATTTCGATTTTCATGAATAGTGCGCTTCAGCAAATCTCAGGCTTTCAATCACTGGAGAAAGTGGGATCAGCTCTAGCTGTCAGTGGGAACTTCTCAAGGTATGTCTGTCACTGTGATAAGTGTGGACATGGGTTGACAACAAATTAGTATGACCTTTCCCTCCCTTAAGAACGTAACGTTTGGCGTAAATATTCAGACTTCTCGACAATTTAATTGTGCGGCTCTTCGAGATCAGTGGATCCCAACCGGAATTGTGCACGACCAGTTTCTTTGCGTCAGTACGAATGCGTCGGTAGCGGCTTCTCCTCCTACCGTAATAACGTCAAACTCCACCTCAAATTCGACAGGTATGAGTGGGTCAACAGGCTCACAGACAGGAAGCGGAAATTCTGGGGATAGTACCATAATTTCTTCTGGGCTTTCAATGGGTGCAAAGGCTGGTATTGGTGTGGGGATTGGCATTTCTGTTGTGATTCTTTTCGCTATAGGGATATATTTATGTCGCAAAAAGGGTTACTCGGTTTCCTTCATCCGCCACAAGCGAGAAAAGCCGATTATACCTTCAGAACTTGGCTACGAAGAGAAGAACCAGTGGTCTGAATTGCCAAACTCTCATGCCAGAAGGGAGTTGGGGACAGGAATTGATCACGAGAAGTCTGAGCTTGCTGTTGTGGAGCCACCCGTGGAACTCGCGGCAAGCTATGGATGGGGCCCTGTTCCTGGTATTCATGAGATTTATACACATAATGGGAAGATTCGAAAAGAGAGGCACAAGGAGCAGAAGTATAGGATGCCTCGGCCTTGAACGCTACCAGTGAAGAAGGGATATCGCATATACACTACGAACGCCGCCTTGCTAGCTCACAATTTGTTTACAGGGTCCGCTTGCACAGAGAAAGTTGTTACGACTCTCAGCAATAATCACGACTCGACCTTAGTTGATTGCAGTAATACATATGCTGCTGTATGGTGAAAATATCGGGCGGTGGGCAATGAGCCTACAAACGTCAGAGAGAAGATCATTTAAACTTGGAGCGTCATCGAGCCAGGAATTTGAAGGATGCCATGACTACTGAGAAGTCTGTGCCGCGCCTCTTCCCAAGGGCATCAGTACGGGTATCCTGAATTCAGGAAGACCGACAGTGGCTGATTGATAAAGATCAGTTGGTTTGCGAGATAGGAGGCTAATACGTCTTCGACAATTGTTAGCAAATATCTTTGCACCTATGCGAGCTCATGCTATTAGGGGATATCTTCTGTATCGCTGAAATTAATCATACCTTGATTCTGCGGACTCCTGGAAAGAGGAAGGACTCTACGCACAGGTGTTTGAGCATGAGTTGCCGTGCCATGTATGCAACATCGCGGTGATGTCTTATTGGCGAGTTATTGCTCGATTGTGGGAAATGCTGAAGAAATGATTGAGAATCGCGGTTTAGATTTGGCGAAGCATAACTTGTAGAGAAGAGACGAGAAAGTTCTTCCGAATTTAGTGTATAGCCGGCTTATACATGTAGCAGAAATATCAAAGGTGTATTCTATGTGTCAGTAATAATTCTCCGGATCAAGTGCTCTGATATATGATCTTGAGATAATTAGAATAAAAACCATAATGAATCTCAAGATATTCCTATTAGGTTCCGACGCAAACTTCGGGATGACATAGCATGGCCACCATAAGTCTTGGAAAGACTAACTGTAAACGGACCATTCAAAACAAACTGACATGTATCTCGTAACATCACTCCGCCACCTCCTTCTGCCCTTACCGCAGTTACCACACCTGGTCAAAGGCGATTTGTGGTATTTTACTGCACCTCCGTAAAGTGAGTGGTTGGGCAATCTGGAACTGAAGCTGTGATGTTAGATGTTTATCAGCAACACGAGCTATCGCTTCCTATTTGCTAATCGCGTCAGCGTAGTCACGCTGAGGTGTGGTGATACATCTATCCTTGATCACTTCTCTATCCTACCCAGCCATCCCATATCGGTTCATCGTAATTGGCGCACTCAAGGTTTCGTTGCTAAGGGTGCCGTTCCAGCTAATAAGCATCGACGCGCGGCATCCACTAAGCCTCTCTCAAGCATACATTGCATTGGCAGAATGGAACTTTGACGTTTTAGGTAGCAGTAAATACCCGATATCTGAATGGCTATGGTGCCAGCGTGGTTGGTTTCTGTTGTTGCGAGGCGGGATCATTGGGTTAGGATTGTTACGAATCGTACATAGATGGTATGGCATGGGCTGTTCTGGAGGAGTTGATCCTTTGATACCACCAAGTAGACATATATGGCCTCAGATAGATTTACATTTATACAAGATACATACTCCAAATTTTCACCACTACCTCCTCGGTTTACGAAGACATATCTAAGAGGGAGCTTTTCATACCATCTAGAATAACACAAACTCTTTGACAAGATGTCTAACACCCGCTATCAGTTTCTCGGTCGTTCTTCTGAGGATTCTGATCGTGAATCCGCAGTTCATGATGCCCTTCTCTTGAGGGGAGACCCGGACGATACAGCTTCCCCAACCTGCTCGGGTGAAATTGGCCTAGTTATGTTGCTTCGATTTGGCTCAAGCGCCTGTGCCGTTGCATCTTTTATATCGCTCCTTGCTTCTAGACATGAGGAATTCATTGGAGCTGCTATCTTTGCTATACTACTGTAGGTTTATCCCACCACTCAAGCATGTTGCTCCAGCCAAAGTCTACGAATAGCATTGTGCATCTTGTACTTGAATGCTTCACACCAGCGACCCAAATACTAACTTCGACTGTTTTAGTTTCATCTTCAATCTTTGCCTTATCGACACTCCAACTTGCAAGATTATCACATCGTTCTTTCCATACAAGATAATAATCGAACCTCGTAACCCACGTGGGCAGATCTCTCTCAACCCGCTTTCGACCAAACCAAAGAAAAGATCTCAAATTCCAGTTCTCTCTATATGCTTGGGTCTAGTTTTGAATTTTAGCCTCTTCCTCTCCGTGATTATTCCGCACAATTTAATGGAATATTGGCAACAACAAGATATGAAGGCAGCTTGGATTGCTGGTGTTACTGCAGGGTACATTTGTTGGTTAGTTGTTCCATTCTTCATAATTCGTCAACAAGTGATGCTAACTCCTCTTGTTCAAGTATTCTTCAGCTTCTTGTTGTTGTAACTCAAATTCTTATGAAAGATTTAGCTGTTTGTGTTAAGTTTTATGTCCGAAAGCCAAAGCCGAGCGACGAGAGTAGCTTCCGTCCTATCATGACTACCACCAACACTTTCGAGAATGACGGCCAACAAAAGGACGGTGTCAAGGAACCAGCTTTACCTGCTGGAGAAAACGTTGTGTAAAGCAGACCCAAGGCAAATTATAGTCTCATTTGGAGGAGCTCGGCAGAGGTGCTACTATTGTGTTCGCAACTCGTATACATTCGGAAGTTAATCATTCTCGACCAGATTTGTTGCGATAGCTCGACATCCATGGAGGTTATCACTTGCTTTCACCGGTGAGACAACATGGCAGTGCGACGATACCATAACGGTGACGACAATATCGTTGATTGTGAATGGAGAATAGGATTTTGAATCGAGAATTGGTGGTATATCTGGATATGATTACGGTTTGTGATTTAGACTTTGAAGGGATCATGGATTCTCCTTTCTCTTGCGGTCTTGTCAGGGTCCTGGGTTACAATTCGGCTGTAAACCAATTGTTCACCATGTTCGTTATGTTTATGTAGGGCTCTTTAGATGCCATATACTCCGTTATATTGGAATGCTAACTATTGATTGAATTACTATGCTATTTAGAACTATTATGAGAATCATATATCCCTTGCTACCCCCCCACACAGCAAGCACTCATACCAAGCCTAGGTGTGGTTACGATAAAAATTTATGGCTTGCCACTCCTGCTTAAGTGGTATTCTCAGGTGTTAAACAAGGTTTCTAAGGAAGAAATGCGGCCTACCGGCTAGGTTAATGGCCGAAAGGATACCTCCACTAACTTCTCGGCGTCTTTCCTCCGATCAAGCATTCTAAATCATACATGACACCCAAAACCAATATACACAGCCTCGCCATCCTCCCATAAAGCACTGCCGGCTCACAGGATGCCTCCTTCTCGGTAGCGAGCTCTATATTTCCAATTAGGCAGATCAAGCGTGTCGATCATGAATTGCGACATGCAACAAAAGTCCTAAAGGGGCCTCTTACTTAGATAAATTGACCATAATAGGCAATGGCGGCATATGTGCGAGATGTGCTTTATTGTTTTGTTGTACTTCGCGCGGGAAGAACCGCATCTGCTGACGTGAGTCAAAATGTTGGTTGGAAAATTCGGGTACGTAGCCCGATCGAGGGGATATTCTCTGTAATACAAGGCCCAGATAGAGGGACTTAGGGGTAACTAACAAGATAGTCAATACAAAGAAGCCCTTCATTCTCTACCGGAGTGGAGGAATTCAAATGAGAACACGACCTTTATATTGGAAAAGCATAATGTCCCACAAAGAGATAGATACATGATCGAACTCTAGGTTTTACCAAATTTCGTCAGCTATTTTCAGAAATGGCCAAGTTAGGCCTAATCTTTCGTTCATGCTCAAATATTTATCAATTAAGGAAGCTTTCAGGGCTGTGATTTCTCTTGACATTCTTCGATTCGCCCCATCAACCCCGTCTTAGCGTCACCCCCTTAACCTCTCCCAGATATCAACCCCCGTAATCCACGTACTGACCAACCCCGCACCTCCACTGGCCGCAGAACCAACAGGTATCCAGCCCACCATTGCTCCAGGAATGAAAAGATCCGCGCAGTCAGCTACAAGTCTCCGCAGCACTACTCTTCTTTCCTCCCTCTTTTCCTTCCTCTGGGCTTCCAAACCCTTGCCCTTACCTGCTTTGAGATTTTCATCTTGTGTAGGTGGCTGAGGTAATGTCGAGTCTCCTATAATGAGAAGAGCAAGATTCCAAACTATGGAGAAGATGAGGGAGCAGAACCAAAACCGGTTGCCCTCGAGGAGGCAGGTTGAGGCCCAGGGATGGGAGTAGATACCCATTGTATCCAACTTCAATCATGTCAATTACGAGTTGTGCTCCAACTTTTGCGATTGATTCAAAGATGGGAAGAGGAGACTCACGAGAGTAGCACTCTCAAGCACTAAATACCCCCCCAAACAACTCCACTTCCCAACCTGAAGTACACCCATTAGACCAGGTTTATTGATAAAAGCATTGTATGCTTTATAGAAACAATCTATCCATCTGAAGAATCTAAAGTATCTTCGCCCTATATTATTGATTAGTACACCCTTCTTGAAGGAATTATAGCACCTTTTTTACTGGGGAAGGGTGAGGGGGACCAAGGTGGACAGACCGAGAGCAAATTGCCGTCTTATTAATAAACATCGTTTTATATTCTCAGTCTCTATGGAGTACACGGCGAGGATTTGGAAGAGGCATTGAAGGAAGCGAAGGATACGCTCGAGTGCTCCTGTAATGTACATTAGTCGAGGGATTTCAAAACACGTGATTGAGAAAGAGGGGAATTTAGGGGTGAGAAGCACCTGCATCCGTGGTGAAGCGTATGAGGTGATGGATAGATGGCATGGCTCTCTAGAGGCTGAGCAGCAGGAAATATCTGTAAGTGAGGGCTTATATAAGCACAGAGGCTCGATTGATTGCAAAAACTGTATGTTGATTGTAAAAAGTTGAGGCGAGTGTTTAGACCACTAGAGTGTGAGTTGTTCTGTGGAGACAGGTAATGAGTTACATTGAAGTATAAAAGTTTTTCTTGTGGGGGATGTTAGCCTTTGTTAAGTATAGTTGATGCGTTGTCAATGGGAAGGGTGAGAGGATGAGATGAAAGGCTTGTGCTGAATCTGAAATGATGTGGGGTTTGATTGCCGAAGCAGCCCCCTGAAGTGATGGAGTACTTTTGTTTATAATCTATGCCTTCGTTTCGACAATTGAAATAAACGATTATTAGGACTATTTCCTAGAAATCCAGCCTCAAGTTATTTAGAAGCCGGAATCTTCCGTGACCTTCTTTGCACATCTCATGCAGTTGAATTATCAGGTTTTGCTTTGGAGCTCACAAAAGGTCCTAGAGAACCCCGCACTTTATTAAGAATTCTAGGTGTATCGTTTGCACAAATGAGATTTGGCGTGTTTTTGATACAACGCTCGTAAGGGAAAGCAGTCGGACATAATGTCAATAAATACAAGAGGACTGCCGCTCTATAAACACTTCAATCTTCCCCTAGCACTCTCCAACTCTATTGCCCAGGTGAAACCAATTTTCCTTGTTTTATTGTATCATGGTCCCAACCCCCAGCCAATGCTGAACCGCCATTCTTCTCTGCGTAGTCCTTCATCCGTGCTTCTAACTCTGGTCGGAAATGTCTGATAAGACCCTGAATAGGCCAAGCAAAAGCCTCACCAAGAGCTATAGAAATATTAGCATGAGTAGGTGAATTCTAAGGTCTAGTGAGGCTTACCACAAATGGTGTGACCCTCAACTTGCTTGGTAAGTTCTTGAAGCATATCAATTTCTCGTACCTTCCCCTGGCCCTTCTCGAATCTCTTCATGATCTGCTCGGTCCACTTGCTACCTTCTCTGCATGGTGTGCACTGACCGCAGGACTCATGTCTATAGAAATGGCTCAATCTTGAGATAGCACGAACCACATCAGTGCTTTTATCCATCACAATGACGGCTGCCGTTCCAAGACCAGACTGGCTGTCCTTCAAAGCATCAAAATCCATTAGTTGGTCATCGCATACGGACTTAGGCAAGATTGGTGTTGAGGATCCTCCGGGAATGATAGCCTTCAAGTTGTCCCAACCACCACGAACTCCACCACAGTGCTTGTCGATGAGTTCACGAAGAGGGATGCTCATTTCTTCTTCGACCGTACATGGGTTATTAACGTGGCCTGAGATACAAAAAAGTTTTGTTCCCTGGTTCCGCTCACGTCCAAAACTAGCAAACCAAGAACCTCCTCTTCGACAAATTGTCGGTGCGACTGCAATTGTCTCGACATTCGCAACAGTTGAAGGGCATCCAAAGAGACCGACGGATGCTGGGAAGGGGGGCTTTAGACGTGGCTTTCCAGGCTTACCCTCCAAGGATTCAATGAGGGATGTCTCCTCTCCACAGACATAGGCACCCATTCCTCGGTGGAGGAAAACGTCGAAATCATAACCACTACCGCATGCATTCTTTCCAATCAATCCATCTTTGTATGCTTCCTGGATTGCCCTTTGGAGAACAGTTGCCTCGTGGTAGAATTCGCCGCGAATGTAGATATAAGCAGCTGTACAGTTCATCGCTCGCCCAGCAACCAAACATCCTTCAATCAACTTATGGGGGTCTTTTCGCATGATCTCTCGGTCCTTGCATGTTCCAGGCTCTCCTTCATCGGCATTTACCACGAGATATCTTGGTTTTGTATCTTTGTCCCAGTCCTTGAAGTTCATGAATGACTGTAAGGCATTAGTATCTCATCTTTTCAGTCATCACAATATAACTTACCCATTTCATTCCGGACGGGAAACCAGCGCCACCACGGCCTCGAAGACCGGAAGCCTTGATCTCGGAGATGATCTATGCCAACTGTCAACATTCCAACCACAGTGTCCAACTGCAAAGAATTAACGTACCCAGTCGTGACCCTTTAACAAGATTTCTTTGGTCTTATACCAATCACCATACTTCTTCGCGCTTGCCAGGTCCGCCCCATGATGCCCATATAAATTCTGGAATATTCTGTCCTGATCCC
Organism: Tricladium varicosporioides; assembly: GCA_021365295.1. Classification (NCBI taxonomy): domain Eukaryota; kingdom Fungi; phylum Ascomycota; class Leotiomycetes; order Helotiales; family Tricladiaceae; genus Tricladium; species Tricladium varicosporioides. Next base: position 557,453 of record JAJTIW010000009.1, on the reverse strand, counting down.
TCAATCCACCATACACACGCTTTGGCGGAGGAGCATCTTGGACTGTAGCAAGCCCTCGGCTTTGCTGTGTGGAAGCTAAGGATGCGACCCTTGGTACAGCGCCGGCAGCTGCTGGGAGGACGCGAGCAGAGAGAGTAGAGACCGCCTTGGGTGAGGGCGTGTGTCGCGATAGCATTGTGATGGGTGGTTGTGCTCAATTGAGCCTCAGGTCGGGAGGAGTTGATGTTGAAATATCCTAGACGAGGGGACTTCGAGCCATCATCGATTGAAAAGAGGTCAGAGTGATTGGTCAGGGAGCTTTAAGCTTTGTTACGGGTGGTGGCAATGACCATGAACGCGGAATTGTACCTTATTTCCAGGAGCTTGGCATTAAGAACAACATGAAAACATATCTCACAAATACATATTAATTCGTGACTCCACAGTTATTTGCTAATGCAAATTTCATGACATGAGAGATACTCGAGAAGTAAGCGGCATGAACTTGGAAACGTACGAGAATGCCCATTCTAATCTACCGCTTCTTGCTATCCAGATCTACAAACTTAACTTACTACCATTGATAGCAAGCAACAGCTCTTTCGAACATCGGATTTGACCCTTTACTTCTCTCTCAGTTATTGGCAGAAGAAAAAGGCCTCCAATATCAACCTGATCTTTCATCAGCGAAGCAACAGACCAACCCTGCTATCACAATGTCCTCTAAACGCCAATCCATGATGCCCCCTCCCCCCAAGCCACCTACCTCGCTCTCCTCAACCATAACAATCGCCGAACACGCCTCCCTAATTGGCACACACCTCATAGCTATCGGCTCTAACACGGTCGTTCACCCTCGGTCCAAACTAAACTCAACATACGCCTCTATAACTATCGGTAACAACTGTATAATTAGCGAAAGGAGTCAGATTGGATTACAAGGCGAGCCAGAAGGAGAAGAGAGAGACGGCATTTTAATTGAGAATGGAGTTGTAGTGGAGGTTGGGGCTGTGGTCGAGGCAAGACATATTGGGGAGGGTTGTGTAGTCGAGGTCAATGCTAGGATCGGGAAGGGTGCTGTGTTGGGGAAGGTAAGCTCTTCTTCTCCCAGTAGTGTTGGTAACTTGCTGATGTGAATAACAGCACTGCAAAATCGGTCCTTTGTGTGAGATTGCTGATGGAGAAGTGGTGCCGAATTTTACTGTAGTATTTGGCAACGGGATGCGAAGGGTGGACAGGAGTGGTATTGAAGACCTCAAGTTGAAGATGGTTAGGAGGCAGGTGGAGATTTTACGAAAACTTATACCTAGCAAGCCAGATAAATTCCAATGACTTCACAACACTATTTAATTTGTTCGGGAAAAGGAGATCTTTCTCCACAGACAATGTTTCCTGCGTTGTGCCATTGACATTCGTCGAGATAGCGAAGCTCCCCTGATAGTACACTATTTTATCCTCCCATATTTCCCACATGCGCCATCGTTAACATAAAAAAAACTTCTGCCGTCCTTGGCAATGCGGTAGCTAGTATCATACAATGTACAGCCAAACTCTAGAAAATAACTTGACCCTTAATTGCTTGGTCCACCACCACGAGGTCTCTTTCCAGCATTACCCTGTGGTCCCCCAATCGACCCCTCCTCCCTTGGACGCTTTAAGCCAGCTGGTCCACCGCCAGGACTATAGGATGGAGCTGCCGCATTAAGCCCACCTCGCTGACCTGAATTATTCCCTCTGCCTCTACCAGGCTGCCCTCCACCTCGCCCTGCTTGGTATGGTTGGTTCCCACGCCCGCGACCAGCTGGCCCACCTCGAATGGTGGGTATTCCTGAAGTCCGTGGTGCAGTGCCCACTTGCTGCTGGGAGGGCTTTAAGTGATTAGTATGCGCTAGTTTCGGTCTAGAAGGAGCACTCACATTCGGAATGTTGCTAGGTGGCACTGTACTGTTGCCGTTTGGTCCAGATGGGATTCCTGACAGTTGTGAAGGAGGCTGGGAAGCATTTATAGTGGCCGCCTCTATTTTCACTTCAGCTGGCTTCGATGCCGGAGCTCCATTTGATTGAACAGAAGGGGCTGAGAAATGTGTGTTAGCAACAGCCTTGTATGTATCTTGATCTAGCATACCTGAAGCCGTAACTGTGGAGGCTAGGGCTGGAGCTGCCGTTGGTGGTTTATAGCTTTTTACAGCCTCCCATACTTCGGATACAGGTTTTTCAGGTGTTTCGCGAGCTGCCGTCTCCACGATCTCAAGCTTTCCTGTTGCTGTCTTACCCCTGTTTTCGGCCATGTTGAGTCTTAGCGACGATTTTTTCTCTGTCATGAATACAGCTTGAGACTGGGCAGCCTCAGCTTTCTCCTTGGCCTCACTTAACTGCTTCTCAAAATCCTCCTTGGCTTTTTGTTGACTTTCAGAGAGTTGTTTCTCAAAATCACTCTTTGCTTTTTGCGTTTCAATCTCGAGTTTCTTCTTGAGATTGTTGGCGAGAATCGATTTCACCGTGGGGTTGTTGGTGAGTAGCTCACGAACCTGGGCATCGGACAAATTGTTAGGGTCAAAACCTGTTGTCGAGGCCTTCTGGCTTAGGATTGCGGGTGTTGTAGGGGTGGCTGGAACAGCAGGAGCAGAATCCTCCTTTGACTTTGACTCTGATGTGGTAACTGTGAGGACAGGTGGTGGCCTAGTAGTCATTGTCTCAGCAAGCCAGATTTGTTTCTCTTGGTCAAGCTTAAGAGTGTATTCGGCCTCCAGCTCTTTTCTCAACTTGTCCCTCGCTTCACCTAGCTTCTTGTTCAAAGCAGCCTTCATCTTCTCTGATCGAGCAGTAACGGTTGCATCCATCTGTTGCTCAATTTGTGCAGCCTTCTCTTCTTGCTCTTTAGCTTTAGCTTCCGCAGCTGCTATTCTATTTTCTAAGCCCTTCTTCTCTTCATCTGAAATTCCCGCCTTCAACGCTTCATCAATTTGGCCTTCTTCACTCCTATTCTCTAGAGCATGGTCAGCAGTATTAGCAGACAACTTCGATCGTAGCTCTTGAGTCTCTAAGACAGCGATATCCCTTTGTGCTGTGGCAGATTCTAGCTGGGTGCGAAGATCTGTTAGCTGCGACTCGAGAGCAGCCTTCTCTTTGATGACTTGGTCAAGCTCCTTTCGAAGTTCGGAGAGTTGCTGCTCAGTCGCCTCATTACTTTGAGAATCGCTAACGGTTGTAACAAGGGTTTGACTAGGTGGCAATTGCAATGCGGAAGCTACCGCGCGGTCGCGTTCAGACTTGACGGTTTCCAGCTCTTGGGTGATTGTTACAAGATGCTGTTGTGCAGCATTCTTTTCACTTACTGCAGTCTCAAGCTGTTGCTGAAGACCTAATAACTGTTGTTGAAGAGAGTCTCTTTCTTGGATAGCTGCGTCTCTCTCAGCAGTCCGTTCTTTGTTCTGATTAGACTGTATTCTTGATCGTTCTTTAGCTTGGTCAACGATCTTTTGGCGTGACTGTTGCCAGCCTGCCTTCTCAGTTTCAAGGCCCTGGATTTTATCCTGTAATGGCTGTTTTTCCTCCAGAAGAATGTCCCGCTCAGTTCGTAAAGCCTCGATGGTCTCCTTCAGCTGTTCCATCTCAGCAGGATCAATGCGATCATATTTGGATATAATGTCCTGGGTTCGTTTCTGCCATCGGTCGCGATCTTCTTGCAGAAGGCGCATTTCACCATCAGTAACCTCCTTGCCATGCTCCAGTTCTCTAATTCTTTGCTCTAGAGGTTGGATTTGACCCATTAGCTCCTCTACCTTTTTTGTCTTCTCGGATAATTGTGTTTGAGCCTGACGTGCTTCATTTCGCAGCGTAATGCTGCTCTCCCGGAAGAGATTCAGTTCATTCAATTTCTCCATAAGATCCTTGTGAGCCACTGAACTTCGACTACCATCTGCATGAAGCCGGCGTTCTTGGTCAAGCTTGAGTCTGGTTTCATCGAGCTGTGATTGCGCATAATCAAATTGTTGCTGCAGACGCTTTGCTTCCTGGACTTTCAGCTCATACTGAACCTCAACAATTTCTTTCTCGCGCCTGAGGAAAGCATTTAGTTCCCTCAAGCCATCAGCATTACGATCGTAGGCCGTATCGGGATTAGGGGCTCCAACTTCGCCAGTATCTGTCGATACGGCGCGGCTCTGCTGGAGAGCAGATATTTGTGCCCCAACGTTCTCAAGCTGCTGGTGAAGGACTTTGTTTTGAGCGTTGGTATCATCCCGGCGAGATCGGATCTCCTTCAATTCTTGTTCGAATTGTTGACGGCGCTCCTCCCAAGAGCTTTCGCTCTGGTTAAGAGCAACACGAGCTGATTCTGCATCAGCCTTCAAACTTGCAGACTCCGACTTCAATTGATTGTACTCAGCACGGAGATTCTGAAGAAGTTTCGCTGCCTCAGCATGTTTAACTAATTCATTTTCGTAATCCTGCTGAGCCTTGGTCGCAATGGCAGCCTGAGCGCGAAGGTCTTGTTGATGGAATTGAGCTGCAGTTGCGTGTCTCTCGTCTTCATCCTTGAGCCGTGCGACTTCCTGTTCGAGGATCGCTTTTTCATCCTCAGTTTGCCTAGCGATCTCGGATTGCTGATTGCGGACAGTTGTCAGTTCATTGTTTGTTGTTGTAAGCTCCATCGTGATGTCGTTCACTCGCTGTTGCAATTCACGAATCTTAACATCTTTCTCCTCAATGATACGGTCCATCTCCTCGCGATACTGGTCTTGCGTTGCATTGATGCTTTGGAGTTCCTCTTCAGATGACTGACTAATGGATTTATACTGCTCCATTTGGCCCTTGGCATTTTCCAATTCCGATTTCGTGAGATCGAGGTCTCTCTTCAGTTCTGAGACTTCGATAGATAGCTCTTGCTCTCTATTGAGAGCTTCATCTTCTGCGTTATCCCCATGCGTATTGACACCTCCATCAGCTGTGGTTCGTGGAGTAGGCCTTGGTTGAAGTAGTTCTACACGCTCTTCAGCGCTCTTCAGCTCTATTGTCAACTCATCTACCCGTGCTTGAAGATGATCTCGAGTTGTCTTCGCGGCTACTAGCTCCTCGCGGACTTGGCCCAAAGTAGTTGCAAGATCATCGATACGTTTTTGTGTTTGTTGGGCATCATATTCCTTACGCAATTGAGCCTTCTTACTGTCTTCGACCTCGTCGCTGAGTTTTCTTTTGGTTGTTAACAGTTCTGCCTCAAGATTTTCGACCTGGGTTTGAAGTCTCCGGCGTGTCTCAGACTCGGAAAGTTCTCGCTCATTCTGTAATGTTTGTTGATTTGCAACTAGATTATTTAGTCTAGTTCTGTCGTTCATAAGACTCTCATTCTCCTGGCTAAGGCGATCCTGAATATCCTTCCAGAGTTTCTTTTCGGCCTTGAGATTGGCATTCTCATTTCGCATACTTTCCACAAGACCCTTGGCCTCGATCAAATCTTCCGCGACTTGCTGCGTTCGAAGATCCTGTTTCGCAGCGGCTTCCGAGAGGGTTTGAGATCGTTTTTGCAATTCGCTATTTTCATTTTGAGCCAAAATAAAGTTTGCTTGAAGCATTTCGTAACGCTCGTTTGCAAATGTAAGCTGACTGGTGGTTTTTGCAATTTCTGCTTGAAGAGCCCCCTTCTCCAACGAGAGTTTCTCGGCCTGCTCTTTCAGCGTTCGACGATCGACAGTTGACTCTTCTCTGTATTGATCAAAGTGTGCTTGCAATTCCCTGAGAACGGCAGGGTAGTTAGTGCTATTTCCAAGCCCTTGTTCAATGCTAGGGACTATGCCATTTTGGGTGCTGTCAACAGACTGCCCGAAAACCGAAGTAAGATCTGCTGTTGGAGGTAATTGGCCACGATGTTGGAGCATACGCCGGAACATATCCCTCTCCTTAATATAGCTTTCAGATCGAGTAATCATGGACTGAAGTTCGTCCTTATAATTCTCAATCTTAGCTTGAAGACTTTGTACCTCTTCATGATCTTTAGCTGCTTGATGCTTAGCTGCTAAAGCTTCCTCGCTCTCCATCTGAGCACCTAGTTGTCGAGTGATCTTGAGTAATTCCTCGTTCTTATCCTGAAGTTCACTAATAGTGCGGAAGACAACTAAGCGCTGGCTGATGAATCTGTCTGTGTCTGTAAGACCTTCCAAGGCCTCCTCGCTAACTTCTCCTTTGGCTAGGCGCTCCAACTCAGATCTCTCGTTTGCGCTCAATGCATCCATGCCGCGATCTCGAGCATCTATATCGCATAGCAGCAACTTGATCTGGGCACTGAGATCTCGCAACTGTTGACGCAGAATGTTGGCCTCAGCTCTTGCTGTAGCAGCTTCACCATCAGCCTTTCTCAGATCTTTCTTGGCACGATCTCTTTCTTGACCTGTTTGGTCGACAAACTTCGACATTTCTATCACCTCTTGTTGAAGGCGTTCATGCTCGGCTTGCATTTCCTCGATTTCAGGTTGCTTGGCCTCCAACCCTTGCACCATCTCTTCTATCTCAGCTGCAAGACGTTGACTTCTACTTTTCTCCTTTGATAACTCTGCTTTCATCCTGAACATTTGCTCAACTGCTTCGGTAGCAGTAGTTGCTTTACCACGAATAGATCCTGGAGTGCTAAATGGAGCTGGAGAGCCAGTCCTACCAAAGAATGAACCATTTAGACCTCGTTGAGGGGTACCTGGCATAGAACCCGGGCGAGGCTGCGATGCTACGAGCCCTTCGAGACGATCCACCTCGGACTCCAACTCAGAGATACGATGGTCGGCTTGTTCAGTTTCCTGGCGGGCTGATTCAGCCACCTGCTCATAACGACTTATCTCCTCCGCTTTTTCTTCACGCTCCTTCTCAAGTTGAGCCTCCACCTCTTGGAGTCTACTCTTGTGGTTTTCGGCCTGTTGACGCTGAAGTTCTGCTAGTCGATTTGCACTTTCCAGATCTTGACGGAATCCCTCTTCAGCATTCGCGGCTGCTTCCTGCAATTGCTGGACTTTCGTGAAAGTCTCTTCAGCCTTCTTCTGAACCTCATTTAATCTGTTTCTGAGCGCCTGTTCTGTTTTCTTCAATGACTCGAGATTCGAATTGGCATCCTCGTTTAGTCGCTGAAGCTCTGCAATGCGGGCACTCTTTTCTTTCCGGAATTTTAAGGCTTCGGCGCTTTTGGTCTTTAATTCATTCTCAAACCATTCTGAATTGCGCTTTGCTAGTTCAACCTCCTGTTTGAGCGATTGCTCTCGGAACTTGGCACTCGAAGCAGCAGACGTGGCATTCTGGACTGATTGTTGAAGAGCAGTGATCTGTTGACTAAGCTCTAAGCCCTTAGAATGTTGTTTTTGTAAATCCTGTGCGAGGGTATCGTTGACCGTTGTTTTAGACTCAAGTAAGGCAATAGTATCGCGATTCGCGGATTCAAGAGATGCTATTCGCGTTCGCAATGTTTCGACTTCTGAAGTGGAGTTAGATGAGGAAGATTTTAGAGTTTGAAGTTCGGTTTCGAGGTTTGATCGAGAGTTTTCTAATTATTAGTAATGTCAGTAAATCGCGTACTTTCAGATCCTTATCCATTTTGGAGATAATTACCTTCTTCTGTTAACTTCATTCGAACTTCCTCAACTGTCTTCTGCGCCTTCTCAAGGCTGGCCCGTAGACCCTCAACCCGTGTCTCTGAACTCCTAACAACATTCTCTAGCTCAATATCCACCCTTAGTTTATCAGCGCTGAGTTCATCGTGCTCGCGCGCCTTTGCTGTTACCGCATCGAGGACAGAACGAACGAGTTCTGCTGTTGGAGTATCGAGAATCGATTCAAATGTTGTTTGCGGTAACCCTAGATACCCAGAAAGGTATACCACATCAACTTCTGCCGTAGCCATGGCTACTAACAGATCTTCATGAAGATGGTCAATCTACCATGGAGTGGAAACCAGTAAATGAAGATGTGATTGTAACGCGTTCTGGGAATATGCTATTAGGAGGAAGGGTTGTATTGAATTTGCAGAGACACTAGAACGGCCCCAGTCTTCAGCGCATATTCAGAGACAGCCAAGTGAATGTTCCCTTCGTCTTTGGTGAGATTTTTACACAAGGAATCGTGGTGTTGATATTTCGCGATCTTCATTGAAGCTCTGTTGCTTGCAAGGTATCCGTTTAGGGTTTAGCGCTTAAGACTAGCGCCATTATCAGATCTCAGCCTCGCCTCAAAGGTCAACTTCAACTACACTCCCGCTTTGGCTTTTGTATAACCTTTGTCTCTATTTAATTATCCCCCCACAATCGTTATAGAGAGAGGGTACACAACTCTCCCTAGTCTCGCTATCCTTGCTGCCCGAGAGCCTCAGAGTTAACCGGCCTCCTTTTTTATCACTCCCGGTGGCCTTCGCAACTTTTATCTTCGATTAGGCATACGCGACCCACGGCCTCTCCTTCGTCCCGCCGGCGCGATGTCCAGCTATCTCGAGAAGCAGCAGCGGGCATTTACAAGCGGCGTTACATCTGCCTCAACGAAGATTAATGCGAAACATACATCCCTAGCACCAACAGCTCCAGAATCCGCTCCCTCACCAGCTCCATCAAACGTATCGAACACATCAAAAAGCGAGAAGGACACTAAGCGGAAGCGTGAAGTCCAGCAGAATGTCGTTTTCTCACAACCAGTCGCAACAGGTTATGGCGCAGAAGCCTTTACTCAGGTCACATATGTGATTGAATTTTTGAAGAAAAAGAATGAGCCAAAGACCTTCCAGGAGATCCTCAAATACCTTAGCCAAGTACATATAGAGGAGCACAAGAAGAGATTTATTGCACAGATCTTGAGACGTCACGATCGTATTACATGGCAAGCAGATCCACAATTGAAGAAACAGGATTGGTACACTGGGACCTTTTTACACCGACCACTTATCAATGTCCGGAATAAGCAAGATTTGTTGCTCTATCTACAAAATAGAACCGACGCTCAAGGTGTTTCTGTAAAGGACTTGAAGGATGGTTGGCCAGACTGCGAAGTTGCAATTGACGAATTGGAAAAGGAGCACAAGCTTTTGGTGACCAGGACCAAAAAGGATAACCACGCCCGAATGGTCTGGAGTAACGACCCAACTCTTGTCCATCATGTTGATTCAGAATTCCAAATCATGTGGCACAAGACAGAGCTACCATCCCCTGATGAGCTGGTCAGAAAGCTTATTGATGCCGGCCAGAAGCCGGCGAGCGAGGATCCAAGCAAGCGAGTTAAAGCTGCTCCTAAGGCTAAGGAGAAGAAGAAGAAGGCGCCTAGAAAAGGTGGAAAAGTCACCAATCAGCACATGCTTCACCTCCTCAAAGATTACGACAAGCACAGAAAGTAAGCTTAAGTTCATGGATTGTCCGAAAGCCTATACCATACCCTCTGGTACGGGGCTCGCATTGCGCAGATGCACAACATGGAAACCAAATTGCCTTTTAGCGTTGGCGTTCAGGGATTGGCTCCCGAAATACTAAGGAGCGCAAGCAACAAAAATAAAATTGCCACGGGTCTCTTTTCTCAGTCTAGGAGGAATAGAAGGTTTGCATCATACAGGCAAGTTAAGCATTTCCAGAAGAGTTCGAAGACTCTCATCGAGGTTTGCTCCCTCATCCAAATCAGCTATTTCCAATCCATCTAGGGCATATAATTTGACCTTGATTGATCAGAATTGGAAATACATTCGCACGTGATATCTCATACCGCCCCACCATTGCTTCATACCCCACTATTTCCGAAAGCTCGGCTCTTTCCATTTGTTGATTTCTAATCGTTCCTTGTCCAAATATTTTTGATAAGTAATCAACAAATTCCCTCTCCATTCCCTTGCATTCCCTGTGTCCCTCCTACATAATATATATTCCCGTTAGCGCCCGTGTTGCATTGTCTGTTGCCCCAGGCTTTGACCTCTCCCAGCAAGACCAATTGCATGTTCCTCCCAACCTTGCGCAAAATGACCAATTTCAAAATCCAGGTCGTCAGCGACACAGTCTGTCCCTGGTGCTATATCGGCAAGCAAAAACTGGATAAGGCCATACAGGCGTATAAACAGCTACACCCTGACTCGAAAGATACGTTTTCCACAACGTGGATGCCATATTATCTCAATCCTACTTCACCCAAGATTGGTAATCTCCCATTCACACAGCACACACCTATCCAATACCTCTCACTAACATGAAGAAGGAGTCGACAAACGCGCCTATTACATATCAAAATTTGGCGAGGACCGCGCGGAGCAAATCTTCGAGCGCCTCTCCCAGGCTGGCAAAGACGTCGGTATCAACTTTTCCTTCGACGGTAAAGCCGGTAATACACGAGATTCGCACCGCTTGATTCAACTCGGAAAGTCAAAATCACCAGAACTCCAAACGCGTGTGGTGGAAGAACTGTTTAAATCGTATTTTGAGAATGAGGGTGACATAACAAGCCATGAGGTTTTGCAAGCGGCAGGTGAGAAAGCCGGGTTAGCTACTACCGAAATAAAGGAATGGTTAGGAAGTGACAAGGGAGGGAGGGAGGTGGATGAAGAGGTAGAAGAAGCGAAGAGGGAGGGTGTTAGTGGGGTACCGAATTTCACGATTCAGGGGAAGTATGAGGTTGGTGGTGCGCAGGACCCAGGGGTTTTCCTGAGGTTGTTTGAGAAGATTAGGGAAGGGGAGGAGTATGCCAGAGCGAAAGCTTAGGTTTTGACTAAGAGGATTTCTGAGGTTGTTTGGGAGTATTGGGGAGGACGAGGGGAAAGGTTATTTATAGTTGGGTGAAGGTTGTAAGATTGTTGTTAAATTCTCTAGAGCAAGCAAGTGGAGCTGTGAACTAGAAATTGGGCTCTGAAGAAGAGGATGGCATGGCGTGCGAGAAAGCATGATTGTTAGAGATTCTCCTCAAAGTACAGCCCACTGTACTGCTCGAGACGTTCATAAAAAATCGCTGTCTAACAATTAAAGCTCTTGATCAACCAGAAACTTGGAAGCGAAGCACGCATCGCTTAGAATCTAGAGGCTGGCTGCAGGGGACATAGAGTCTCCATACAGGAGAACTGAGACATACACAAAGTAGCTTGACAACCCTGGAAAGGTCTCGGAGTTCTTGTGTGTAAGCAGAAAGATCCGTGCGACAAACTGGTTCACGAGATGAGACCTTTATCCAAGAATGGTAAATACAGCTTGATTCGTGAATTGCTGGTGCGCTATGGCTAACCCCAATCGTAAGAATCTCGTGGTTAACATGTTGGCTGGCGTATTCAAGGTCTACATCAAGAGGTTGTGCAAAAGGAGGGGCGGAACTGGTTGCTACTTGGTGTAGGAAGCAAGGGCACATGCATTCAGTGGAAGGAAGAATATTGGGAAGTATTTAATTTATTTCCTAGTGTCTATGCCCAAGCCAAAGAGTGCCCGCGCACAACTCACTCTACAAAGAGGTCCTGTCTCCCCCCCAGCGCTCACCAACCATAGTAAGCCTATCCACAAGCATTAATATTGCTTTGCGCTAAAGAGAGAGGCAACCGCTAGCAGCAGCGTGCTGCATATAAAAGTCTGTGTCATGAACTCGTAGCCTCGCAGCTTCCACGCGGCTCTCATACCTGTCTGATATTCTGGCTGCGTGCCGGACTTGACTCTATATAATGACCTGCCAGCACCAACACCGAAAGAGAAGGAAAATCAACTCCTGAGAACGGAAGAACATATACACCAGGGTTTTCGACCGATCATCTGTATGCTTCGCATGCAATGTCCCTGAAATATCCCACACACAAATGAGAGCGAAAAGCCGTGAGCTGTAATCATTACTGAAGTGACGTGTACAGGGTATCAAACACAATTTTTTGGATGAGAAAGGAAAAAGCTGAGATATTTTGCTGCAGTGACCGAGTGAAATATCGACATTTTGATGCGCAAGATGAGGATGCGTTACTGAGCAGCGGTCCACATCTCATTCATTCTTGGCTTGATGTCGTATGCGTCGGGCTCTGTGCTATTAGGCCTTCTAATGTTTGAGTTTTGCTGATAATACATCTGACCCATGGCGGCGGCAGATCCATATGGATCCGGATCAGGGTAGACATAGCCATTGGCCTGCGATGGGGATGGCATGGCCTGCGATGGTGAAGCCCAACCTGCGTTGCTCATATGAGGGCTACCGCTTGCGCTACCTCCTTGGCGCTGTTCCGAGTTCGTCGGCGGCTCCAAGATCGACGGTGGTCCATATCCATTTGGATGTGACGTTGGTCTGACGGTGTTTGGATACGGAGCTGTAGTTGGTGGGGGCTGGTTTGGCATATGATACTCGCCGCGGAGATGAGTTGGGAGAGGGCTGTTGCTCATGTACTGGTAGTCCCCAGCATGTCGTGGCATTTGATTCATAGGAGCAAGCTCCGAGTGAGGCGATGCGGTGTTATGTCTTTGCAGCGGAGATGGTGTCGACATGGGAGATCCGTTGTTTGAATATTGTTCACCATCCGACCGTTGACGGCCAGGTTGACTGGTTCTGGTGGCTAATGCGGCAGCTGTCGCAGCAGCAGCTTCTTCAACAGTACCAGTGTGGTGGTTTTGATGCCGTGTCAAGGTCGTCCGGCGTGTGAATGTCTTCTGACAGTCTGCATAAGGGCATTTGTAAGGTCGCTTGCCAGAATGTATCCGACGATGTCTAGCAAGAGAACTCGAATCACTAAATGGCTAATCGCTGTTAGCCTCATCATATAATGCATAAATTGCATGGGTATTCTACCTTTCCACAGCGCTCACACATATGTGGTTTTTCTCCAGTATGCACTCTCATGTGCACAGTAAGAGCTGATCGCTGGATGAACTGCTTCCCACAGCCTGGATGTTCACAAGCATGTGGTCGGTGTCCCGTATGTATCCGCTCTGGAGCATGTTAGTGCCTCAGCATACACAATACACGTTTAAGAGCTTACCATGACGCGCGAGATCACTTCTTCTTGCAAACCCCTTCCCACAGGTACTGCAGGGAAATGCTTTGGGACCACCATCACCAACTTGACGCTGAGGGCGGTTGGGATCTTGTGGCATCATGTTTTCATTACCAAATCCGCCGTCGGATCGGTATTGTTGTGGCATCATCGGTAATGGGCTTTGCATCGCAGTTGGTGAAGGATATCGCATATTGTTCGGAGGTCCAGCCATCCCGTTCATTGGCCCGTAACGGGGAGCTGAGTAGCGGGAGTGCTCAGAATCGTGAGGGGAGTTTCCACGTTCTGAACCAGTATCGGACATCGGTATACTGTTGGCCTGTTGTATCGAGTGGAGGAGCTGTAGATCTTGAGCTGCACCGTTGGCGGCTGCTGCTGCTGCCGCGGCTCCTTTTCCCGCTTTGGAATTGACGATCTCTTTAATGTCCATGATTGCGGAAGACACTTTGACCAGCCGGCAAGATTTGCTGTCAAAGGGGGGTGGTTATAGGGGTTTCTGGACGCTCGGATCACGCGTTCGCCCAGTAGTTCAGGTCAGATTCAGAAATCTGATCTAGAGTTTGATAGCTGATTCCGTGTTTCGGGGACCAGGCTTTAGAATATGAGCTAAGGTGCTTCTGAGCAGCCTTAGTGAACTTGAGGTTACCAAATAAGGTTGGATAAGTCGGAAGGGTTCGCTACCAATATTGCGTCCCGAGCTAATTTCGATTTCAATAGCTCAGATTCGGAGAAAGACCTCCAAAAAAATGAGAGAAAAATCTAGAGAAAACCAAGATCCTGCGTGGCAATGTCAGTTTCTAAAGTGGCCAAAAAATAATGAACGTGACACGAAGCGACCAGCGGCGTCTGCTAACCTGATGTTCACCGCCAATCCTGTAAACAACGAGGACCAGTCAGGCACAGAAGTGGGGAGAGAGTATGTAAAGATGCATCAACCCGAGTGTCTTCACCTTGGGAGTGCTGGCGAGGCGCTACCAAATGAGATTTAGACTGACCTGGCTTTCAATATATCCCAGCTCAGATACCCGCAAGTGCGGTACCCAGGATGGTGGAGGGGAAAAAGGTGCTAGATGCGCACGGGCAACAGAGGCACCGCCTAAAACTTCAAGGTCTTTTGCTGAAACCTTGATTCTTTCAGAGGTTGCAGCACCACCAAGGATGATTTCGATGCCTTCAAAGATGGACTGCGATGTATCGCCAAGGGTGAGTTCTGTAAGATTCTTCAATTTAATGATTGAAGGCTTGACGACTGTGTCACCGCTGGTTGCTCAAGCCCTAGGAGTGTCTCTCCTTCCTTGATAGAATTGGACGGTAGGTTGCAGTGTCTAAGGCACGAGCCAAAGGTTCATCCGATGAAACGATTTGTTGGTAAGGCAGACAGGTGTTCCGAAGTGACCTTTAGATTGAACAGTGACTCAATTTCAGAGCTGCTAAATTACAGCGGGCTCCTAAAAATGGGTTGTGCTTGCTTTGGCAGAGACGGGCGAGAGGGCACTGTCTGCTGGCTCTTTCTCTAAATTCGAAGATATATGGCCAGAGGAGCAAACCTAAGGCGATACAGGATGAATGTTCTCGACGGGATAATGAGTCGCAGTTTGGGAATGGGCTAAGGGCGAAGAATTTGCACGATCGAGCCCCGGGATTCGAGATGTTATGACGTGAGGTTTTATTATGGGACTAAGTTTCGAGAGTTTCAAGTCCTATCAATGGTGAGAAACTGCAGCACAAGAAGCCTCGACAGTCGTTGGGGTCTAACTTACTTTCAACTCGCGTATGGAAGTCGATTGAATGGGATGCTGTCTAGGAACTCACACCAGCGTTGAGGTATCACGACCGAGTGCCTCGGAACCTTGCGCTTGGAAGTTGACAATGGATGGCCCGTTTTCGTCAGGTTATGGTGCTATGGTCCAGGATGGCAGTGTCGAGCGCGCTCCAACAGCGGGATCAGGACTGTGATGCGATCCTAGCTGTAGTGAGAGAAATGTTGGAGATGCGGAAGGTGGATGGGGAGAGAGTGGGCGTGGGAAAGCGATAAGTAAAGAAAGTTGAGCAGCTTTCTTAGTGCTCCTTGCCAGTCAGTGTTACTTTTCTGGCCGGGAGCGTGGGGATTCCAGGTGCCTGAACAAACTTCGCTAACGCACCACAGTGGAAGCTAGACGTTACGACTGGGGTGTGCGATCCCAGCACTGCAAGTGAATAATTTGTCCGCCGTGTTAACTGCCCTCCTGTCTCCTGTTGTGCTGGAGAGCGACGGCGAGTGCTGAATTGTTTGCCTTTGCGCGTCTGTGGCGGTGGCTACAGACGAGTCAGCGTTAGAGTCTTAAGACACAGGCCTGAACACTGACCGTTCAGAGCTCGAGTCGAGAGGCGAGCCGTGATGAGGAGGGTGATAGGTATGGTGGAGGTGGAAGGGAGAAAGGTGCCAATAGTGAAAAGCAATATTGAACTTTCCTCTAACCAGAGGAGATCGTGGGTAGCAATCGTCGGGGATGTGGTGTTCGGTCAACAACTTCAGTTCAAGACGCAAATGACAAGTCCAGTGCAGCACAGCGATCTTTGCTCAAAGCACTGGAAGTCTTTGCTGTGGTGGCCGGGGTGGTGTCCCTATTCTTATTAAATCCTAGGTTCAGTTGCGCATCACACTGTTTGAATGAATTTATCGGGGAGGGCGCTATAGGCATGAATCAATGCTCAAGACTGACTGGGATGTGGGCTTCCACCAGCCTTCGAGAAGCAGACGAGAACATCACCCCTGGTCGAAATGAAGGGACCCCAAGTTTGCAAGACGCCTGGGTATCACCCACTGTTCAGCATTAGGCACTCGTAATGCAGGGCAGAAGCTAGAAAGCCAGCCAACAGCCCGCAGCCAGGAGACCTCGCTCGGAAGGAAAGATCAGTGCGACTGAATTGGCCCCCAGGCCTCAGAAGCCCGCAACAGGGTCTGCCTGTCTAAAGCATCCGGCTACTGCACGTCTGCACAGCCCAGTGCCCCCCTTCGTAGCTGGAAGGCTTCAGAACAAATCGACCTCCCGTCTCTGTTGTTGTTGTTCCATAACAAAACACTTGAAACGCCCTGAAAATAGTTACAGTATTGTCGTTCGTGCCCCTAGTCCCCTCTGAACCGTGTGACAACATTATCACCCGTGATGGACCCGTAGCGGGCACTTGCTAGAGCATAGCTCCCACAGCACAACACTGCTGGCTGTTCTGATATACCGGTATTACCGGTCTGTAATTAAGGCAAAGGGCCCCGAAATACAGCCTTAACCTTTCAGGACCAGTTTCAATAAGAGTTAGGTTGAGAATATTTCCGTGTCACGCAGCAAAAGCTTGTACATGGGACTTGCCCGGCCTCCCTCTTCTTCACTTCCCCCGACCACCTGAGGCTTCTGTTCTGCAACGTTCTACAACGCCTCGGTGTCGTCGTCGCCTAAACGAAACACCACAGCAGCGAGTCGTTGGAGAATCCGAGGTCGGTTTTTGCGTCAGAAGTCCGGAGCATCGCACAGAGTTGCTTCGAGGCCGGTTCTCCCCAATCTCTGTGCTGAATTACACAGCGGGATCTGTCCCGGAAAATCATGTTGCTGCATGGGCCACTTCCAGGCCCTTCACACCGCCAGGCTTGAGACGCCCGTCCAAGCCTGGTAAATCGGGGATGACAAGAGCAGCAACGGCCAATCATGCGGATTTAACGACGTGGTATATTTTGAAAGGTTATTCGACTATTTTCAAATGAGAGCGGCGCCTCAAACTTGCGTTGAAGTCATATTCTGCCATGTGTTTCTCCCGGCCGGCAGCTACCTGGGCCCCCGAACTAAGCTTATATTATTATGTACAGGGCCTGTTTCCAGAAGAAGACACCCAGCATCTTACCTGACAAGGAACGTGTGAGCGAGAGACCACCGGAGTCAGAGGCAACTGAACATTGACAGGTGACTGCTCGGTGTTGACGAGACCTTCACTGATTCTCTCTCTCATCTCTCGTCTCTCGTCTCTCGTCTCTCCGCCGGGTCGTCTCAGGAACTACTTTCAGGACATCACAGGCCTCAGAGTGACACCAGCGATGTTTGGATCGGTCTCCGGCTCGAGGAGTCGAGTCGTTTCCAGCGTTCAGGGTCTCTCCGCCACTCAAACAGCAATCCTACGAAAGCCACGATGCCTCCTTGGGTATATTCCAGTCTTGTTCCAGAAGGCGTCTGGCGCTACACTGCGCCCAAAGCGTTGACAGGGGCCGTAAGTGGGCTGCCACGAGGGGGTCGACGGCACATAAAATCACAATTGGCTCATGGCATGATGTGAGGCCCGAGGGGCTATTGACAGGGGAATAGTGGGCGACACACATTCTGACCAAGCTGGGGCTGGTTAAGGACTAGAGTTCAGCAGAAGGTCAAAGCGACGCACTCTCAGAGCACATGTAGAAGTAGTTTGTGTCCCGACTTTCCAAGGCAGAATGTTCATTTGCTCGGACCAGGTGTACTAACCTCCCAGAATTTCTTTTTATACCAAGCTCAGACCGGGGACGCAACACGGCGTCCTCCTTGCAGCCGTGATGCCATCGATGGGCGTGCAAAAGAGGGGCCCCTATTACAGTACAGTGCACCTTAACATGGAACGCATGTGGGTCCCTGTCGATTCGTCACAGTCAAAATTCCGTTCGCATGGAAATGGATTTGTTGTTCACAGGATTTAGCCCATGCGTAAACCTTGAGCCGGATTTCATGAACAGTCCGTATTTCTTTTGGCAAAGCAGAACAGACTTTGGTGGGCAGGAGCATCCCCCCCATGGGATGCACAACTGCCAACGGCTCGTCTCAGACCTTTCCATCCTGTGCTTCCATACTTCTTCCTTTTGTTCCGATAAGGACTTGAACCGTGGGTCCCGCCCTCAGTCGCGCCAGCCAAGTCATCGAGCCAGCATCGCTTGAACTATGAGGCACTTGGTTCAAGCCTTGAACTTGAACACTCAAACCATCTCTCGCCCATGATCGCCCCCTTGAGGCTTGATGTCTCCACAGCTTTGCATCGTGTCGTGTCCACAATCTTCAACCGCTCCACACGTCCTGGTCCTCTTCTCCAACCAGCGACTGCATTTGTCTACAGGTCCGTCCGGATGGCTCCCGAGGGGTGCCCCTGAATCGTCATTGCAAAACCCCACAAGTCAAAATCCTTCACCTGTTACCAGTGAAGCACAAATGAATCATGCCCCATGCGTATGCGAGTCTGTCAGATTTCAAAGCGATCAGGTTGAAATCTAAAAGGAAGCTTCCAGTTACGTGGAAGGGCCATGTTGGCTGGTGAAGGTAAACACTCTTGACGGCGTGACCTGAACGTGGTGTTGTGACCGAAGCCGGGTACCCAGGTCCCGAACCCCATGTCGCTCAATTTCCGAGCTAGAAGACTTTCCCAGTTTTCTAGAACCTTTCCTCTTCTGGCCAGGTTAGCATGATGTTTCACCAGCTAGCACCCTGAACTTTCGTTCACACCTACTTTCCAAAGCAAAGTCGATCTCAATTTCTAGGAAGAACCTCGTGTGTTAGACGAGATATTCCTACCCAAGTTGCGTATCAGCGTTTTCCTTCCACACATGAGATTCTCTTCGTAAACCGCTGGCTCCAACCACTCAACAATTAGACCCAGTGAAGTCAGTGCCAACGTTTCCACCTCCGAGCTGGCCCTAAGTCGATATGCACTTTATATGGCCCGTGCCTTCATCGTCAACTAGCAATGCATGAACCAAGCTTGCCTTCCATACAGCTTCTGGAAGCTAAGTTTACAAGTCATCTGTTTCAATTTCGAACTCGCAATTTGCTGTTTCCAGTGAGGAGACTCAATACACCCTCTATCGTATGGTACAAAACAGGATATAAAAGGCGATATCGATAATCGAGCATTCAAGACAACCAAGCGGTCAAATGAAATCCACAGTGCTGAATCATTACTGGACAGGATTTTGATGGTTGTCAACTTGTCACATCTGAGTGCGAGGATCTTGTCCACCGGAACACATCCGCTCGGCAACAAGCCCTAAATACTGAAGAGAGGCGATGGGGCGTCCTCTTGGCAGTTTGCGCTGTACAGGAACAAGTGTTGTTTCTTGACAGCCCCACAAGCCTCCTAGGATATACCACCTTTGTTTAGCTGCAGAACTTCCAAACTCCAAATTATGACCTGGACAACACGTTCTGGGCGTATTCTGACACCCACGCCACTTCCCCAGAACCACAGACACATGGAAGCAAACGAGACTGCACAGCTAGATCGTCTATCAAGAGGGCAAATTCCGTTGGGTCAGCGCCTCCTTCAAAGCTATTCAAATTCAAGGTATAAGGCCGACACTATTGTCAGCTCAAGAGCACTGAAACTGATTATTATTGCTCCGAGCTTCCTCAGAAGCTAATGGCAATATATCGCATCGACGATCTTCTTGCGTCAGGCCATTACCTGGCCCCATCCCCGTCAGGTCTTCAAACGGTAGAGGCTCTTTGTTGCTGTTATGGGTTCATCTTGAAGATCTAGCTTGGTCCACAGCCCGTGTGTTGCCCCAGACTTGGGATCTCAACACTACATATGTCTCAGCTTCATGTCCTTCACGACTCGCTCACAACATCGGAATCCTTCTGGAAGTCTGATGGAAGGGCCCCTGTTTCTCACTTATGACAATGTTACGATAGGTTGCGCCACGGCCACGGTGCAACGTGACAAGAAATAAGAGGAAAGAATTGTTGGTGAAATCTAAAGCACACAGGATGGTAGCTTGCACTGAAAGATTCGTGAGGCATTAAGGGGTCGCCAAGAGATATGTACACTGCGATCATTGTCACTTCTAGTTTGTCCTACGGCTTTCGAAATTCAACTTGTTGGCTTGTTGGAGTGGTAGCTATTGGTTCTTTACGCTTTACTAGTTGCCAAATTAGTAGCCGCATACTCTCAACCACGGTAATTATAAGGTTTGTTTTCTAGCTCGAGAACTAGCTGCCGACATGAAGGTATCGACTCGCGTTCAGATAAGCACATCTAAGTGATACATATATGCAGCAAAGTATTGCCACTTTATAAAACTACCCCCCGGGAACCGAACCAGTCCTTCAGTTTTGGGGTACAAGATGGGCCTCTCAAGGACCAAGTCAGAGAGGATGCTTCTCTCCACCTTCGTCCAGTCCTCAGATCCATGGTTGATGTTCTCTTCTCGTATTCGGGACTTAAGTGATCCCAAAATTCATCAACGACAAGGTCGATCGCAAAGCATACAACTCGCAGTTGTAAATTGCTTGATGACACACGTCGCAGCCCCCATGGCAGCAGCAACGTATAAGAACGGGAAAAAACTTCGCCTCCAATTATCATTTCATTAGCTGAGCGGGAGCTTCCAACGATCTCCTGAGGGAAACAAATCACAACCCAACTTACCCTTCCTAAAAATCCAAATCAGATCAAGTGTGCTGCCCCGACTTTGTAGTCAGCCCCGCCTCTTCCGCGCCTGCGTCCACCACACCTAACGCTCTAGAGCTGTGCCAAGAAATTTTCGTCTGAAATCCAGTGAACTTGCACTTTTCCAGAATCACTTGCATCAAGTGTGGTCAAATAGAGTTTTGACTAACCGGAGGTATCTCTAAATTTACTAGTCCTCTAAAATCTTTTATGGACTCGGAAAATCTCCAAGGCCGGGGAGCCTCACGGAGAAGCTAATCCAATGAATTCATATGTCGGACAGAGAGTAGTGGCATACCAAAGGTGATTTCATATTAGGCCTCTAGCCTCATCTAAGAAGCTTGCCTTCCTCGACGGCAATAGTACCATCTGGTGAAACATGGACTCCTGTTTGCAACAACCGAGATGATCGACATGTTAAGGGATGAAGAGAGTCTACCAAACACTCTACACAATCAGTTGATCAACCTGATAAGTTATCTACCTAAAAGATCTAAATGCTACAGGCTATACTAGTTTAAAATCGGATTGCCAAGGATAGTGAAACAACGAAGACGTTCTAACCTCTTACGTGCAGTCTCAGCGATGGTGGTCCTGTAATTAAAAAAAAACACTCTCCCAGGATGCATCACCACATCTCCAATCATCAAATCGCCACCTATTCTCCGCTTGGGATTTTGGTCAGATCCCAGGCGGAATTTTCCTCCTGAGTCGTTGTTTCTAGCTGCAAATCATGGTCACATCATTATTGCATGCATGGAAATCACCACATGGCAACAAGGATACGGGAATAAAATCATTTTTCGAACAAAGTTCATCGGGTTGTCACATAAGTCTTGGGCCATAGTTCATAAATACCAATCAACTCCTTCTCGGGTGAAAGATGACGTCGCAAGAAATTGACCCGTCGTCAAGCTCAGATCATGAGGTGGCCTAGCACCGATGATCCCGATCTCAAAAGCCTCAATATTGTGGTGGGAATCGTTCAGCTTCTACCCCCGATGCCTCTCCGATGGAGGGAGAAGTTTCTCCAGTGTGGACAACTGTGACACGAGTAATGCCATTTACTCGCCGTTAGGTTAGAGGCAGGTACCAATATGTGGCGTTCCTCCTCATTACTTGCCCCATATGGTGGACATTGTGGATGTGGTATCTATGAGCTGAATACGTCCGCCTCTATCAATGGTTATTTCCGTATGAAACTTCACATCAGGAGATCAACAGAGATAGTCGTGCAAGCATTTCGAGTCAGGAACTTGCGTGTTGATCACGTTCGTGCGGCAAGAAGAATTGTTAGGTGAACAAACATAGCGAGATGTTTTGTCGTAGTAATTTTACACATTCGATAAGATGATCTGAATTCAGCCGCATGCACCAGTGTCATCTGCTGCCAATACTGGGCGTTCAAGCAGCAGTGGACGCAAGTGCCGACAGCCTCATTAAAGGTTGTCCCCCGAAGAGGCGTCCATAAACTGCAACTCAAATTATTCTTTTAGTTTATTAGCCCTACGTCTCCTGCATGGCGTTCCCATTTTCAGGTCACTTCATTTCTCCAGTTGGTCAACAAATTCTGCTCCCAACATGTTTCCAACGTCCCTTTCCTGGACTCACCGTTCCTCGCAGAGGCAAATCAACCACAACCGACAGTTCCCTGCTTCTCTTTTACATTTACTGACTTGGACGGATTTGCACCAGGCAATTCAATCACGCTTTCCTATCTAAGTTCCTCGTTGTCCCTTTTCGATGCTAAATTATTCCCTAAAACCAAATATCCGAAGTGGTATACATGTGAAAGGTTCCCCGGGACAGAAGTAAGGCTTCTAACTGTCTGGGAGCATCCCATGGTTTTTCAGGGTGTCCCTTGCGTCATGAAAGTCCCAGCTTGAGGGGATTTGTTCATATTAGCATGATATTCTTTAGAGGGGGTACATTTACATCACGTATTGGCCATCTCGTGGAGGTCACCTTTCCATTTATCGTCTCTCAGCCTTTTCCCGGTGACCCGGGAATACACAATTATAATGTATGAAAACAATAGAAGCTTAAAATATATGAAATGTGCTTCATGATGTAAAGCGGCATTGTTTATCCTTCAGGCATATTTCAGAGGAGCACTGTTCTTCCAACACTCTTACTCTGCACCCACTAGAACACATCCAGGACTTTGGCTAATAGTGATGCAAGCCACCCTGCCACGTATTCCAAGATTGAAGCCACGATACTACGGCAAAAAGCTTGCTCAGTGTGAAGGGAATTTCAACTAGTGGTAGTTGCTGGATTTCACCTTGCTTCATTCAGCAATACTATCTGTGAGCATATATCGGGTGGTTAGTGTTGGTATTACCAACCGTCTCATTGTTTGCAAGAGCTATGTTAAATCTTGTCCTGGTCAGGCCTACCTGTTTTACAGTAATATTGTTTGTAATATGGACCGAAAGTAGCAGTATGATTTACAATTTTTATACTCTGCGTTCTAGGGACGCCTGCTACTCTGGGCTTCAGCAAGAACAGTTCCCGTGGCCCCGAGGGAAGGTCTCCCGTCTTTGGGAACCCCAACCGTACGCATTTTTCATCCACAAGAACCACTCTTAACCGTCTATTGCTCAGCACATCGATAGAGTTCCTCTGTCCGTTCATTTACATGCCCATCATCATGTCGTATCCTCATCCTTTGAAACTGGGAAGATATAGCGTAGGGAGCTACGTTTATTCATGTACCACGGGAAGTCCAGCGTGACTGTAACTCTCATTGCTATGTCTTTATCTAGTACCAGAAATATATTTTTAAGGGGCCTTTTGATCGCTAGCCACCTACCTCTGGGCGTGGACCAGAATCCGGGGAGTGGCTAAGAAGTGGCTCTCGTCAAAGTGGAGGAATGGGTAAAATACTGTCAAGGGTGATATCAACAGTCGTGATACATCTAGGCAGCATTGCAAGCAGTAGGAATTCTAGACTTAGGCGTCTGCATACCCGCCAAGTTCGCGCTCCTACAAGGCGAATCTGGGCCTTGGAGTGAGGCCGAACACATGGCACTAATCCCGTTTAAAAGAACCAAAGATTTATTTTCACCTGCGGAGACTAGAGACACTTGGTCGGCAGGTGGCTTCAGAGGACCATACCTAGACCAGGAGAATACACGCTACCGGTAATGGCATCCACTTCTAAAAGATCAAAATAATACACAGCCTCTTTGTACTTGCTACATCTATACCGAACATCGCAACCTTGTAAACTCAAACAGCCTGCTCAATGAAGCCATCCGCCGGTGGGGAAAAAGGAACACTTTT
This sequence comes from Tricladium varicosporioides, assembly GCA_021365295.1. Lineage (NCBI taxonomy): Eukaryota > Fungi > Ascomycota > Leotiomycetes > Helotiales > Tricladiaceae > Tricladium > Tricladium varicosporioides. Next base: position 533,824 of record JAJTIW010000009.1, on the reverse strand, counting down.
ATAGTATTTGACAGCGGGAAGGCCTTTCTAGCTCTGCAGTTTTTTAGCCTTCATCTGATGTATGTTGGGGAACGAAAGCTTTCTATTAAGTGACCCATGACACTATACTGGGAGATGCTTATGGTATTGCGGTTGACCACAGTACCTGCTGTCAAAATACACCTGGCGAAGGTTGGGAAGCTGCGGGAACTCGGTAAAACGAGGGGCAGCTATCAGGTTCGGTCACCTCCCACTCTCACTTCGATATTTTGAGAAATCTTCCGCTACCCGATTCCCCTCAGCATTAGTTCGCCATTTCTAGGGAAAATAAGCCGAAGTAGAATCCACCCAGTTAGTGTTTGATTTCCAAACTAAATCAGGACGTGGGGTTTTTCGTGGCGAGATTCTCTATTCACTTCCACACGAGACTTCACGCAATGTGTAAATTTGGTTGTGAGGATACCGAAAGCACATAAAATCGATTTCTGTAAGATTTTACTTTAGATGAGGAATATCGCATGGCGGTATATACAAGTTGTGCTGCGTAGCCTTGAAGTGCTCTACCATCGTCTGGTTTCGTTGAATCAAGAGGCAGTTGAGATTGGAGTACGGGGATCAGTTGCAGCGCTCGCTCAAAAAGGACCGGGAGATTCGAAACAATAGTTTCAAGTATCTCCGTGTGTGAGACCTCCGTATTTAAGTTGCGTTAGGTTGAGGTGCTCGTCCCTCGGTGGCGCATATGAGCACTGCTTGTCAAGATCGAGGTTCAAATACGGCATTACCTATAGCCTGTAGCAAGCGCAAGCAGCATTTGATATTGTGATATGTTCCGACTGTTCAGTGTATTATTTTGGTGTTCTCTCGTTAGGGCGGTGTCCCCTTGTGGTTCTTGCCTTTGCGCTTAGTGAAAATAAACTCAACTCTGAGCCCAGCAAGCACACCTAATGCTAGCCTCCAATTCAGATCGAAGCCAGCTTAGGATTGAGACTAACCCGTAGTCGCACACAATACAATCATTTTCGGGTGGTGGGTTCTTCTAGAGCGGTTCTAACTAACTGGGTTTATGTTGAAAGCGCATACCAGGCGACTTAACGCACGGGTGTTATAGTCTATACAAGAGGAGAATTAGTTGATTTTAATTGTAAAGCAAGGGCTTTATAGTCTCTTTGTTCTACCGTTCCGGTAAATGCTAAGTGAGCTTGTGTTCTAGCAAAAAATTCCATATCAACTTTGGAAAATAAACAATTGAAGGCAACCACAACAGCCCAATATGTTAGACACATTATTACCGGTTTATACCCACCTAAGTTGGGCATTCTTGATCTAAAAGAGGGAAATAAAAGAAGGAAATAATGAACGAAGGGAGAAATGTCTCCTCAATAAGGAGTCGAACCCCGATCTCTAGCTTCCAAACGAAGTTGTGGAGGTTTGCAGCTATTCAAACAGCGAAAAAAGAAAAAGAAAAAAGAACAGATGAGTGGTGTCTGAGTATTAGCTCAGGGACATGAACTCTGAGATGTGCTCTCTGACGGGGCTATGACACCATTAGTTTATTGATCGTTAGATGACATTTTCGGAGAACTTACAGTCGAACCCCGATCTCCCGCGCTTTGTCACAACATGACAAGCGGAAATCATGACCGTTAGACCATCAAAGATGAGATTTGTTGAGCGGAGAGTGCGTAATTAAGTATATAACGGCGCGTCGGTCCGTTTAAGTGGGTGATTTGGTGTAGCGAGATATAAGTTTATGGCGAGAAGTATGTATTGTAGCTTGGTGGGTGACGAGTGAGGATTTTTCACCAGAAACTTTCGCCTGGACACTTCACCTAAACACTCTTTCTTTTCACTTGAACAATTTTCCCTGTGGTTTAATCAAGTTTAGGGGAAATTGATAACTATACGGATTTAAGCCCATCATTGACTTTTTCGCTAGAGATACTGTCATAATTTTCGAAAAATTTAAGAACACTTTACATATCCCTGGATTTAATTTCCCTCTTTTCCGTATTAAAGCTATTGTATACCCCCCTGCAAGATTCCCTCCAGAGCCTATTACTCTTAGGCCTCCCACTTGCTTCGGATATGCATTCATGGTTCGCTACAGTTGAAATATTTATTAGACCATTCACTGCAGTTCATTTGATAGCACTAATATATTACTAACATGAGTTCCTTTCTCAGTGAGAGAAGATTTGCCCCCAAGGGACTCTTAATTTGTCAGAACAGATGCCGTTTCCTAATCAAACACTAAATCCTGTATGTATTTCATATTTCGATAATGGACGCAAAGGAGGAACTAGACCGTTTCAAAATTGGTCTTCAAGAGCATTAGTGGAATCACTTGAAATTCTCGGATCAACGGCGAGTGTTTTTCACTAGAGAACAAGCAGAAGTGATTTCGACTATGCTTACTTCCTGATGAGCTAGAGTACCAATGACTTAAATAGATTGTGGAAACAGACTGATCAAGGGTAAGATATCAAATTCAACGAAGTCAATGTGGCTCGGAGGCTGACCGAAGCACGGTGTTTAATATTACACACCAGGTTCAGTTTTATTATTTCGCACAGAATCACCAATGCTTTTGTGATCTGGATCAGCTTTCAAATAATATTTGGTAGTACGCGTGGGATGTTACTATGCTTCTAGGACCTTCAACCCACTCTCATACATTCAACACGTACGGCACCTGATCGACGAGGAATTACTCGCCACAAATCTGACCTGATATCAAAGATAATGCGTATTCTGATCAAAAGTACCCCTATGTTCATAATTTCCATTGCTTTCCGTTGTTCTATTTATCGGATTTGCTTATACAAGAATGCAAGTGGTGGCCCTTTAACCCCTTTAAATCCAAAGAAATATCAACACCAAAAATGTGCTTTTTGTACAAACCCAAATTCCTGAGATGAGATTATTTCGTTCCATTCGTCTTGACGAGCTTCCCCTCGGTCTTCTCAACGTACTTGACTAAGTCCTCGATCGTGCATACCTTCAAGTTCCACTTCTTTCCAAACGCCAAACACCCGTCTCGACGCATCATACCAGGCTCCATTCTTTCCGCAACGCCATCTACCTCTTCTCCATCCTCTACCATCTCACAGATTACACCAACCTGTGGTTTCCCTGCCAATCTGCAAAACTCCACAGCAGCCTCGGTATGCCCCGTTCTCTCCCTAACACCACCTTCTTTCGCCCTCAGCGGCAGAATATGACCTGGCCGCCTGAAGTCCCCTTTGCTGACCCCCTCCCTGGCTAAAGTTCTACAAGTAAGCGCCCTGTCACTCGCACTAATTCCTGTACTTGTCTCAGGGCTATTTGCATCAATTGAGATGGTATAAGCAGTTCTATTCGGGTCCTCATTGCTTGTCACCATTTGCGGGAGATCGAGAGTTTTGCAGAGAGATGGCATGATCGGGGCGCAAATATAACCGGATGTGTGTCGGATCATGAAGGCCATTTTTGAAGGGGTTACGTCGGAGGCAGCGATTATGAGGTCGCCTTCATTCTCACGGGAAAGATCATCAAGGACAACTATGAATTCGCCATTTTCTGGTGAGGTGTTAGCCATATCTAAGCGGTAACCTCGGGTCGAGAAATTTGATTGACTGACTGAAGGCTTGAATTGTATCTTCTATGGAATCAAATTCCCGTGCTATATCCGAGGCTGGCATTGTGTAATCTGCGATTTCTGATGTACTGTGTGGACTATATCGTGTATTTTCTATATTTTTCTTGCCCCGCTTGAAGCCGGATATTCTTTATAGTGCTGAAATGTGGGGTAATCGGCTACTTCGAAAACCTTTTGGCAACAAGCGTAAGAAACAGAAGGATCCGATGAATGCGAGAAGGGTTGGGGGACTGTGAACGAATGGGTAAGAGAAGAAACTTCGATTTCTATACTTGAATCACAAGCAATAAATAAGGCGGAATGTTTATGAGGGGACTCTCAGCCGACCTCGCAGAACCTTGCATGGGTGACGTTCGGAAGCTAGAACCTTTGGAACTTCGGGGTTCGGCTGGCTAAGCCGAGGCTGGCTTACATAGCAAAAAGTAAGTTCTTTGCAAGCATCATCGACAACACCATTCAGCACAGTCATACAAAACCGCCATTAATTTGGTGACACGACTAAGTTACAAATCAATGCCCCCTAATTGACTAGAATGGCATTGGCGACTTCCCTCCGGCCTACCTCCCTCCGAAATATCAACCTTCTCCTTCGGACTGCACCGCGATTCGTGCAGGATCAGTTCCGAGCACAAAGTACAAGTCGCGCCTCTCAATCCTCAGTCAACCCTACCGAAGTCTCACACTTTAATGCTCTTGCTTCAACATGGTGGGATCCCCAAGGGCCTTCTCGACTCCTTCATCTTATGAATCCTCTCCGCCATGACTTCATACGCTCCTGCCATGCTGCACAGGCTAAACCACCGACATCGGGCCTGAGGTACCTGGATATTGGCTGTGGAGGAGGCATATTTGCAGAGAGCGCAGCAAGACTAGGCAGTACGAAATCTGTGACCGCAATTGATCCGAGCCCAGAAGTTCTAGCTGTTGCAAAGGCACATGCAAGAAGAGATCCTGGATTAAGTCGAAAGCTGACATATCTTAATACTTCCATTGAAGGACTACCAAAACCAAAAGGTTCTGAGGAGCAATACGATGTTTTGAGTTTATTTGAGGTTATTGAGCATATCACTCACCCATCTGAATTTTTGGATGTATGTCAAGACTTTGTGAAACCTGGAGGATGGATTGTGATGAGCACGATTGCCAGGACATGGATGAGCTGGTTTACGACGAATTTGGTTGCTGAGGATATTCTTGGTATTGTGCCAAAGGGAACACATGACTGGGAGAAATATGTGAATGAGCCAGAGTTGAGAAATTACTTTTTGGAGAAGAGCGGATGGAATAGCCCAAGAGTCATGGGTGTCGTTTATGTCCCAGGTTTTGGATGGAAGGAGGTTAGTGGTAGTGAGAAGGTTGGGAATTACTTCTTTGCTATTCGCAAGGATGATTAATAACTCTATGGACGAAGGTCGAAGCATTATCTGGTTGTACATCATTGTAGAACACTGTACGATTATGTATAATATACTAGTAGAAGATGCTAATTATCGGCGGAAGCCGAAGGAGTAAAAAAATAAACAACGTTTACCCACTGATCTCTAGACATGTCCATGAAATCAGAGTTATTTCTAGTAAATCCCATGTAATTTCCAATATATAGATTTATTTTCTGTTTATTATATATAATATATAGCGATTCATTCATCAGATATATGGAAGACTTTTGAGCGATGGTCACTAGAAGGCCCATGCTCAATTTCTAGGGTCTTTTGAAATCCGGGGTTCAACAGCGTCACTTTGATTTTATCACTAGCAACCTTCCAGAAAACCACCCTCCCTATCATTTCTACTGTGGCTGTCGCGATGTTCTGGCCGTATCCGTGAAAGAATCTGAGCCCACAAACCATTTATTCTTCATCACTCATGCCGTAACTGGACCTGGAGTCTTTCCACAATTACTGGTGCAAGACCACACATCCCTAGACTCCCAGACACACTTCTTGTAAACAGTCTTTTGACAGATAGGAATTATCTCGGGCGTATAAATCAGACTCTGGTCTCAAGACCTGAAGGTGTAGATTCGAACGGTACAATTTAACATCGCTTGAAGTGTCTGCCTGAACCCCCCAGTTAGATGTGGGTAGCTACTCTCCATTTTATGGCAACTATGGCCTCTTATAGCAGAGCTCCACTAACTGAGATTCGTGGTAGAAACCCCACTTGTAGGACTCAATATCAGTTTCATGGTATATACCACGAAAAGTTCTCAACAATTCGCGGCCATCTATCAACCCCGCCTCATGCCTCCACCACTCGAAATCTCAGAGGTCGCATCCTCCATACTCGTCGATGAGAAGCCCATTCCAGCTGTTGAAATTCGAAGCACCGGAGATGTCATTCTGGATGTATCCTTCGAAAATACGTATGCTTGCAATAAGTCAATACCGAGTGATGATATTCGAAAATGGCGAATGTCAAAGACGAAACCCCCTTCGCCTCGAGTCCTATACCGAGTCCGACTTGAGACGCTGAAGAAGAACTCGAAATATTTTCAACATTTGCTGGGTCCGACTTTCGCAGAAGGGGGTTTGATCAAGGAAGCATATACCCGACTAGCAGAGGCCAACTTGAATCCTACTGAAATCGAAGCTGAAAAGCTGCCACGCATCAAGATCGTCGATGAGGATGTAGCAACCAAGACCGCTGGTAGAGAGTCAATATTTGGCGATATGCTGAGAATTATGCATGGGGCTGTACGTTTTGCCCAAGGACTACATGGAAACAGAGGCTGATGGACCTTAGGAACATGTCACTAAACCGATAACGTTGAATTGTTTGGCGGTCCTCGTGGTAATGGCAGACAGATACAATACAATGCCTACCATTGCTCGATACTTTCAAAGAACGTTCATCAACTTCAAGTATCCTGTTACAGTCGATAAAAAGGCGGAGGAGACTCTTCGACAGAAAATCCTCATTTTCTACCATACAGAACAGGCTTTAAGATTTGCCTCAGCCACGAGGGAGCTTATACTGAGAGGTTCTTCAAAATGGCTGGGTGTGGAGGAAGCAGCCACTGATTTCCAGACTGCGTGGTGGGATCTTCCTGATGGACTAGAATGTAAGTATGATGAATCATTCACAAGGCACTATATCGCTAATCAGCTAATCACTCTCCAGCTGAGCTCGCACACCGGAGAGCTTGCGTTCTGCGCACAATCTCGAGTGTACAAATGCAATGCCTAGCCCTATACGCCTCCAAAGAAAGACAATGTAGACTCGGCTACGAAAGTAGCGGACCCTGCGATTCCTTCCAACTCGGTGAAATGATTAAATTCCTCACCAAGAAAGATCTCCTTTCTCTCATTCCATTCCAAGCAGTCTCACCTGAAGACTCAGAATATATCTGGCCAGATGCCTACAACGGCGATATCGAGGCTTTGATAATTCTCCTACGTCAATGTCCAAGTTACCAAATTAACAAACACCACACCCACTGCGGTCTCCGTACTAAGCTACTCCCAGCTTTAGAATATATCAAAAGCTGTATCGAAGCTGGGGTCGGCATAAGACTCGGCCGCTCGAAGCTCGATTGGTCGAGTGATTCCTGGGTGGTAAAAGATGGTTCCAAGACCGCTAAGAAGGCCTTTTGGGTCCCTGGGCAAGGAGGAAATGACCCTGATATTGATGGCAGCAAAGGTAGGGAGTTTGATTTTGCTAAGGCAAAAGGGAAGTCTACGTGGGGAATGAGTGAGTTGGGAGGAGAGAAGGCGAGTAAAACTTTGTTTACGGCGGCTAGGTGGAATTGGTTGAGGGAACCGGAGCCGGAGGATAGGTCGAAGAGTATGTTTAGGCCTACGCTTGATTGAATATCATATTAATACTACATTCAATGTTCCGTGAAGCAGCTTCTTGGTCTGCAGTGCCATATTAGTGGTGTGATGAAAATCCACTCAATGAGGCACGCACTCTCAAAGCTCGTATCGGTTTCCTACATGCCTAGCTATCTTTCTTGCAAAGGCCAGTCAAGTACTAACACTAACTAATAACTTCGCAACTAATTATAGTTATAGGAGAGCATGGCATGATATGTATTGTTCTATTTAAAATCAGGCAGCTAGCTGTTGAAGACCCTGATTCTACCCGCGCATAATTCATGACTTATAAAGGCAACGCATTCCTCACCATTCCCCAATCAATATCATCAATGTGTTCATCCTTTCCCCACCCAGATCCCAATGCAACCATTCCGCACCCTGCCTCCCAACTGACCCTGTAAATTAACGTAAGAGAGCTAAATCCGGTCGGAAAACCCATTTACATCTAGTACCCACCACCGCCATATCTTTGATCCGGGTATGGCGGGTATTGCTGTTGGCCCGGATATCCCTGGCTCGGGTATTGATTAGGTGGAGGAGGCCCTCCTTGCCAGCCCGAAGGCGGCGGGCCCTGAGGTGGAAAGCCACCATATGGAGGTTGTGGAGGTCCTGGTGGATACTGCTGTTGCCCATAAGAACCCGGGGGACCTTGTGGTGGACCGCCATATGGTGGTTGACCTGGATGGAAGTTAGTATGTGTTCTAAATGCTTGATTTAAGGATTTAATAGACCCTTGTCTTGGGAATGATTTAAGGTACACTTAAGATGCTTAGGGAAACTTACCAAATCCTTGTTGGTAACCGCCTTGTTGTCCATATGGCTGCTGTTGTTGATAGCTTGAACCATATTCTTGTTGATAGCTTCCCGGAATACTCGATTGCTGGTAAGATCCCTGGGGTGGAGCAGCACTTAGATACCCGCCCTGAGACGATGTCGGACGGGAATTATGGCCTACGTTTGCATAGCCGAAGTTGGGGGACAGAGGTGGTGCTGCAGGAGAACCAGGTTGAGGGGAAGATGCCTGCATATATGACATTGCTGGATTTCCGTCCGCACCTCCCATTGATCCAAGATCCCGACTCTTAATTTCTGCCCAGATAGAGCCAGATGTTTTACCGTGGCCTCCAAGAGCACCGTGGTCATGAGTGTGGCCTTCAATGCCCCGGCTACCACTCTTTTCGCCGCTTGTCTTGTGGTTGTGGCCAGCCTTGACAGAAGCAGAGCTCAGAATGTTGTTCAGATTGTGTCGATCTGGTTGCTCGTCAACCCATTTTCGGACTGTGTTGAACATGTTTCGGTGGACTTCAACATTCTCATCGCGAAGCGCTGGGTGATGAAATACTCGGAGGATATCTCGCATCACCTCCTCAACTGGGACTCCTGGGTTTTGCCAAGCATAAAGGATCCGGCTATTTACCTTCAGTGGATGATATTAGAAAGGGAGGATGTGCTCACGGAGTAACATATTGTAAGATTGTTGTTGCAACTCGACCCGCGACTCCATTTAGCTTGTTTGAGAAGTGATCTTTAGACAACATAGAATGGGTTGGGTTTGTGCTATGTGGATCGGACCAGACCTCGAATTGTTGATGGGCACTGACTTAAGATTAGCTGGATTGTTGGAACTTTGAGGGCTATCTGTTCTCACCTGGCTTCAACAACAGTTGATGACCCCTCCTTCAGAGATTTCGAGACCGCGTCGATGATGGGTCTGACGAATGGTGCCAACAATGAAAGAACAAACACTGTAAGCGTTTCGCTGATCTTCTCAACCAATGACTCGAGGCCTGGGATTTTTGCAATGGTTGCGCTGATCGCCTTTACAATACGATCCCGAAATTCGAGAATCGGATAGATCTTCTTAGCTACCTGGACCGGATCCATATTCCCACTCATTCCAGGAATTCCAGGTCCAGGTGGTCCCGTGCTTGATCCTGGGGGCCCTTGAAATTGTGTGTTGACATTGGCATTAGCTCTGTTGCTAGCATTCTCATACTCTTGAGCTGCAGATTGTGCCTGAAGATCTCTTGCTTGGTTGGCAAAGTCTCCACCGATACCAGGTATTTGCGAAAGAAGGTTTGCGAACTGTAATCCGCTAGATTGTTTCCCGCCAGCACCTCCTTGGGCTTTCTCGGCATTCAGGAGAGCTAGATCCATCTCCTCCACCTCAGTCTGCGTAAAGTGATCTGTAGCCTCGCCAAGAACAGAATGCAAGAAATCCACAGCACCAAATGTCCCTGTTACAAGTGGAAAGATATGATGACCTCGCACGTTGATCTCGCTTGCCGCACCAACATGAGGGAATACCTCACGATAGCCAAGCTCACGGAGGGCTAACTCGCAGTAGTTTGTGTGAGCGCCAAAATCCTGAAGGTGAATGTTAGCAAATGTATATAAATGTTGACTCCTTGGATTTACCTCCATACAGTGAAGACCTTGCCCAAGACATCTGTTGCTTGTTAGGATCGAATTTACGAATAGAGGGTGCGTTCAATACCTTAGCGCCTCGCAAAGGTCAGCCTCCCTTCCGCGACTGTTACCAGCACCGTTTGTGTACAGCCTTCCAAAATGGATGCTCCTAGAAAAACTGAATTTGATGTACCCAGCACTTGTTGCCCATCCGCCATTTTCATTTGCAATGTAATTCTTCATACCAGTTTGAGGATCAATGTCAAGCTCGATCTGCTGGACTGGACCTCTGAGACGAGGATCGAACTTTCTTGCGTCCTCATTGTCCGCGTCTTATGGCTGTTAGTGCATATTACATTCTATGTTGCAGCGATGATAACAGTAAATATTGGCCATAAAGCTCCTTCCCACAAGGACGCCATACGAACGGTTACTTAGGTGGCAACCTCACCAAAGACAGCACATTAGAGACTATGACTCGCTAGGCTAACTCTCCAAGACTTCTTGAAGACGCTATCTTGCGTATGTGAAAATTGAGTATTGATCAGGTTAACTTGTCACATGACGGGAAGAAGGAAAGACAGAAAAAGCAAAAATACCGAGACTCACAGTCCTTGGGGTTGTCGATGTGCTCTTCGGGTCGATAGACGCCCAGACGTTCTTCGGTGACCTCAAACTCCTCGGTAGCATAACCGAAAGACAGGAAACTCAGAACCCAAACCTAGCAATTGTCAGCCATGGGACCGTCGTGCAAATCGAAAACTGGTACGAACCAAGATTCTGATAGTGGGGGCTTGAACTCCTTTCAGCGATCCTACATCAACAGCCTGGGAGTAATCTCTAAGCCAGTTGCCAAAATAGACTCGCTTTACCATCATGGAGGTCCACTTGTGGCCCTTGATAAACGCAATGGTTTTGAGCATATCCTCGATATCTTCACCTCAGTCAGTTTTTGAATTACTTTTGAAGACATGTGATAATCGTACCTCCATGTCGAAAATTATTGCCTTCGATTTGCGCAATGGATGGAATATTACCTGCTCCGAACGCATGAGCGCCCGATGGCAGGACAAGTAGAACCAAGCATGATATCAGAAATAGAGAGCCAAAGCTCGGAAGTCTTAACGACATCGTCACAAATGCTGCAAAGTTCGATCAATATTAGACTTTTGATAGTGAGAGAGTCAGCATTCAATTGCCAAGAAAAACTGTTTCAAGTTGGTTGCGATTCGTTCATGATGACCGGCAATGCACGATAGCCTATGACAAGGGTAGTTGAATGATGATGACTAAGCAGTAAATTTGGACCACCAGAACCCGGAAGCTCGGAGTGGTGAGGCCAGAGGAAATTAGCTTCAGTATCTCTCCACGAAAAATCTCCTGAGTTGCATCCAGCATCACGCAACAACAGTCCTATACGATATTCCAGGGGTTTTTAATAGTCCTTGCATACAGTACTTCAGCTGAGGATTGTCGCGTTGGTTTTCATTCTTCGTCCTGTTTTCACACCCTCCTAGTCGCACACTCACAGTCGATTCTGCCTCTAGTGTAGGTCGTCACTCCTTTTGTCTTGGACCTAGATTTCTACACCGATTCTTCCATCTTATATTTCACAAATTCGATTACAAACGCAACTATGTCGCCCTCTCGCACACTTCCTACATTTCTCCCGGCTGAGGTGGCCTCCCATAATACCTCGAAAAGTTGTTATGTTACAATGGGTACTCGAGTCTTTGATGTTACAGATTTCATAGACAGTCACCCAGGAGGTGGGGAACTTGTGTTGGAATATGGAGGGAAGGATGTTACACATGTACTCAAGGATGAGACCTCGCACACCCATTCTGAAGCTGCCTACGAAGTTCTCGAGGATTCAATTGTTGGTTTCGTTACCACTCCCAAGGTGGTAAATGGTGCGGTCAAGAGTTCGCATTCCGACCAAACGGTACCACTATCGCCGATATTAGATGGCACAAATGAGCCGAAGCAAAATGGGGCTCCCAATGGCGTTCCAGTGTTTGCAAGTACTGGCATGTCTTCCGAGGAGGATCTATCAAAAGAGACAGATCTAGTCAACGATTACAAAACACATAAATTTCTAGATCTTAACAAGCCTCTTTTGATGCAGGTTTGGTTTGGTGGATTCGAGAAGGACTTTTATCTAGAGCAGGTTCATCGACCACGCCACTATAAGGGAGGAGCATCAGCTCCACTCTTTGGAAATTTCCTCGAGCCGCTTTCTAAGACGGCCTGGTATGTCATTCCAATTGTCTGGCTCCCACCTGTCGCATATGGTACATACATTGCTAGAGAGGGCTGTTCCAGTACATTTGAAGAGGCTTCATATTGGCTACTCGGCCTTTTCCTCTGGACTTTGGTAGAGTACATCTTGCATCGATTTCTTTTCCACCTTGACAAGTAAGTTAACATATTTCCATTAAGTGACTTAGAGATTAACAAATCTAGGTTCTTACCGAACAATCGCGTTGCATTGACCCTCCACTTCTTACTGCACGGAATCCACCATTACCTCCCAATGGACAAGCTGAGATTGGTCATGCCGCCTACGCTATTTCTCGCTCTTGCTACACCCTTCTGGAAGCTAGCACATACTGTATTCTATTGGAATTGGCACATTGCAACTGCTGTGTTTTGCGGTGGGATATTTGGCTATATCTGCTACGACTTGACACACTATTTCCTGCATCACAAGACTCTACCATCCTACTGGAGAGAGCTAAAGAAATATCACCTCCAGCATCATTTCATGGACTATGAGAATGGGTTTGGAGTAACGAGTCGATTCTGGGACCAGATTTTTGGTACGCAGTTGGCACCACCTCCGATGAAGACCTTGTAGAATGGGATAAATAGGGATAGGGTCCAGAATTTGACGCTTGAGTAATGATGTGATGATGCAGGGACTTGGGAGGGATATTCTGGGCGTTTGTGGTTGGATTTACACAGATACACAGTCACTTGTTGACCCGTGATACTGTGTCACCTCTTCATAATATATAATAATATTCAATTCTAACAAAATTGTAAAGTGTTATACATGTAGAATTTGCCACAAAATATGATTTTCCTACCTATAGTAGTGAATTCCCTAACATGAGGATGGGGTAAGGTCGTGACCAGGCCATTTAATCGCACGTGACACTAAAGGACCTAGGCAAAATTTACTGCACTTGGAAGGCTTCGGCGGTTTCCACTTCCTTCCATCACCAATTCTACAACGACATAACCCGTTCGGTATATCCTTCATCGAACCCATCAGCATTTGTACAAGTAAATTGCGCGAACGACACCTACACGAATTAGAAATTTGTCTTAGATTTGGCAGGATATCGCCATCATGTCGAATCTGGAAGACGTAGAGGCACTCCTCGACTCTACGGCCAACGCTGCGCCTATCACCCAGAACGGGTCTGCAAAATCAAAAGACGCAGATGACCGTCATAAATCCGAGCGCAACGATCGTCGCGATCGTGACCGAGGTCGCGATGGGAGTAGAGACCGTGATAGAGACCGGAAACGACGAGATCGTTCTCGGGACAAGCCTCGTAGAGAAACAAATGGCGATAGGGAATTGATCGGCACACCTACAAGTGATCATGGTAGCACTCACGGAAGTACCAAGAGTAGGCGTAGAAGTAGAAGCCGAGATGATGACCGCCGTCACTCACGTCGCCATAGGGACAGTCCTGACGAAGGTGGTCGCAGAGATGGAGACTATTACCGAGGTGGTGGTCGTGCTCGCTCACGCTCTAGGAGTCCAAACAGATATTACCGTCCTCGAGACCGACGTGACCGCGATGAGGTAGAAAAACCACGAGACGACCGCAGAGGCGGGAGAAGCGAAGCACGCCGTCCAAGTAGAAGTCCAAAGCGAGAGAGCACACCTCCCCTAACAGAAGATGAACGCGATCGTCGTACTGTGTTTGTTCAGCAGCTTGCAGCTCGCCTTAGAACCAAAGAGCTGATTGCTTTCTTCGAGAAAGTCGGTCCCGTCAAAGAAGCCCAGATTGTTAAAGATAGAGTTAGTGGTAGATCTAAAGGGTAGGCTTGTCTATACCTCTGCATTCATACATCTATTAACTTCATTATAGTGTTGGTTACGTTGAGTTCAAGAACGAAGAATCGGTCCAACCTGCTATTCAACTCACTGGTCAAAAGCTCCTAGGAATCCCAATTATTGCCCAGCTCACTGAAGCCGAGAAGAATCGCCAGGTCCGAAACCCAGAAGCTACTGGTAGTAATCCAAATCAGATCCCTTTCCATCGCCTTTATGTGGGTAATATCCATTTCAGCATCACTGAAAGCGATCTACAGAATGTTTTTGAGCCTTTCGGCGAGCTTGAGTTTGTGCAGTTACAGAAAGAGGAACAAGGACGCAGTCGAGGTTACGGTTTTGTTCAGTGAGTTTTCCCTTTGAACCTTTTCTTTCTAAATTCTGACGAGATAGGTTCCGTGATCCTAATCAAGCCCGTGAGGCTTTAGAGAAGATGAATGGATTTGATCTTGCTGGTCGCCCGATCCGTGTGGGTCTTGGAAATGATAAGTTTACTCCTGAGTCTACCGCCAGTCTTCTACAGAGATTCCAAGGGCAGAGCCACCAACAACAGTTCCAGGGTTCCGCATTTTCTGGTGCCGGCGGCCGCGGGCCCCAAGCTGCCAGCGGTAATAATTTCGACCGTGCTGGTGGTCGTGATAATGACAAAGGTGCTGGCGGTGCCAGTGCCTTAGATGACACCGACGTTGGTGGTGTAAACTTCAACAATTATAGTCGAGATGCATTGATGCGAAAGCTTGCCAGAACCGATGAACCTGCCACGACAACCAATGGTCGTGAAGACAGACGCGAGATATTGAAGCCGAAAACCGAGACCAAACCGCTCCCCGTCAATGTCAATATGGCTAGTAGATGTGTCGTGCTTAAGAATATGTTTGACCCTGCGGAGTATGTGCTTACCCTTTTCGGAGATATAATGAGGCTAATTCTTTATCTACAGAGAATCAGGTGATAATTGGGAGAAAGAACTGGAAGATGACGTTCGAGCAGAAGCAGAAGAAAAATATGGCCACGTTGTTCACATTGCTTTAGATCCAAACTCCCAGGGCGACATATACCTTAAATTCGATCGCGTACAAGGAGGAGAGAATGCTATTAAGGGTCTTAATGGACGATACTTTGGCGGAAGAATGATTAGCGCTACGCCTGTTGTGGATGCGGTCTACAGCAGTTTGTTCTCACGCACAAAGGCTATTTAAGATGCTAATCCTGGCCTGCACAACGCACTTTAGGGACGCCCCTGGTATGTTGAACCCTGCCGTTGATTTATGGTTGCATTTTCTGATAGGAAAAAGACAATTGTTACAGATGTCCGTTCGCTCCATAACACCCCGACTTTTAGATTATTATCGCCATCTAGCAGACTGCCAAAGTACACGATCGGTATCTACTAGTGGTCTCTATAACTCGACCGCTCTGGATTTCCACTTCGAACTGGCAATGAAGTTTCGAGAACGTTGCTGATCTCCATCCGCAGGAACTCCTCGCCACAAGACACTACATCAACTAGCTGCCCTGCTTTTGACACTCAAGCACTTTTCTGGCTTCCGCTGATTGCACATAGGGCATTTGACATATAGAAATTGCTTCCTTTCCATAATTGTAGTGGTAGTATTTTTAGGTAGCGAATGGAGATCCTCCTGAACAATTCCCTTGTGTAATTCAAACCTCACAGGCTTAGGCCACGAGTTGTGATCTAAGTTCCCCCGAGTCATACTTACTATTGCTGCCTATTGTAAATAAACTGGCAGAAGTACCCAATACTATAGTCTACGCTGACGAGGATTAAAAATGCAGTCATGACTTAATGCTGTCAAGGTCCACCATTGAAGCTCCTTGACACTTGCTCGGTCACTCCCCTTCCCCGAGAACCCTTTCCGCCTCATAGCAATGTTTAGAAATCAAGAAGTGATGGGTTGATTTTGTATATTGATTGCTTGACGGTAGTTAGAAACATGGCCTGATTGCAACACTAACCACCAGTATTACTCAATTAATGCTTTTTGTAGAAAGAGGTTTACAAATTCTTTTCCGATTACCCTGATATTTGTAGTCGTTCCTTCTCTATTCTGCCTGAAGGCTCATCCGAAGGAGCGTGTTGATGATTTTTCTCTCTTTTGTCAATTTATACCCCTTCAGCAGCCATTCCGTAGAAGTTGATTACATAAATGTGTAATATGATCCTTTAACTCAACTGAAGAGCGTCGTTCGTTGCCTCTGCGTTGTGTTTTTGAACAGTTTGTCGAGAGGAGTGAGGGTGTTTGCTTTTTACTGCGGTGTGATTCGACGTGGCTGCATGATGGGTATTGCTCCTTTCTTTTGACTTGTATCCCTGGGGCTTCATTTGGGGGGGGGCGGGGTGTATATTCCTTTTAACTCTAAATGTTGGGTTGTGACCGTTCAAGGTTTTGGCCTGGAATGAGTGCGGATGTGGCTCCTTCCCTGTTACTATCCTTGTTTTGCTAGAAGTCATTTGTCTCCATAGGTACCGTTTTCTCTTTACCTATGGTATGCTTGTGCATTTTGTTAGGCATCTACTACCTCTTTTTTTTTCAGAAACGCATTCTTAATGCCTTGGCTAAAAAGAGTGGACTATGAGTGTACACCTTCTTGAGTCACCCTCCCATGGTATGTTTGCAAATTTGCTATAGTGGTTTGCTTTAACAGTTTGATGTTTTTTTTTTTGGCATGGGAGCGTGGGGTCGGGTGGGTTTGGAATAAGTAGATCTTATGCTTACTTACGGCCAACCCAACCTGGGTCATTGCAAGCAGTGAGGAAGAGGGGTCTTTTAAGTAGATTAGGTTAATTAAAAGTGTAAGACTGGAAAGATGTACGTTTTACGCTGTCCCCGTAATTTTTCATTCACTAACATCAACAATGTTGTGGTCTAGGGACTTCTAGATTCGTTTTCGAGGATCTCGATGTAGTACTCTTCGCCGTTCTTTATTGGCTTTTGAAGGAAGACTCTCCGCGATAACATAATAGTAGGCATTACTCTCGCACGATGACTACCGGATTATTTTGCTCTTGCCTACCCTTTGGATTGAGTCTAAGGATAACAGTCGCCTTCTCATTTGCAAAATTACATCGCATTCATGACACAACAATGTTGCATATATTAGATCATCCTGTTATGAATTGATATCTGCTTGTAGCTAGACTGATAATTGCGTTCCTACCTTCAGAGATGGCCATCAAACAGCGGACGCTGGTACCTCGACAGCTCGTTGCAAAGTTTATCCTATGATATATAGGGAACAAAGAGCAATTGGTATCCCCTTCTCCCGAGGTGTCACAAATTCTTTCTATTCGTGGGCCTATGATACTCGTATTGTATATTTAGCAGAGCTACGTGCTTGTGCGTAACACAATGCCTGTTTCGAGTGACCATGGAGGAGACGAGATTAGTGGGTTGGGCTTATACCAGCCTACACACTGTAAGCAGAACCCGACACATTCCATGCAAAATTATCTACACTAATTGTTAATTTTTGTATTTTACCTTTGTTCTCCATCCGAAACTTTGGAATATTGTGTCTGTAAAATTTTGTGGGGCTAAGCCCCCAGGCTCCGATAGCACAACACTGTTGCATTCAAGGACAACATAGGGAACCATATCCTTCATATTTCAAACTAGGAGACTATATTGATGTCAAATGAGGATTTCGAATTGTGAATATGTGGGTGGCATTTGAATCGATAGGGCTTTGAAGTGTTGAACAAGCAACACTGAGTGAGGCTGGAGTATTCCCTCCACTAGAATTTCGAATGGTTTTCACAGAACACTCCGGAGCCATGACCATATTATCTTTTCACTGTTGAAGTGGGGCTAATATTGCATAGCACCTTGCTTCGTGCTAGATCTGCTGCCCACCATATTCATTTTTTAAAAAATCCCTTCTTCTCAACACTACACAACACCATCCAAGCACAACCTTCGATGTGAACTACACAACAACACCTGGTTCGTGCACATAGGTACGTAGACTTTCATGGTTTCTTTTCTTGTCTTCATAATTGTATTCTTTTTTTCTGTGTAGATGTTACACCACCTTTCCTACAACAAGGCGCAGCTTGGAGAGCGCTCTCTCGTCCCTCCCCCTCCACACAGTTTGCTTGCTAACCTCTATATTTCACCAGGCGATTGGAGGTGATATCAAGGTACGCGCAGATCAGGCTCTTCCAGTTAGGGGGCAGGGTTAGGATTAAACCATCCGTCTAAAGCACAATTCTTGCTCGTCACAGCTAACATCTCCAGTGTAGGCGGAAAAATTCCCCGCAAGGTTCTTCAGAAAGGTCCGTATCACTATGGTTGTTCATAATTTTTCCTCAGAATTTTCTGGCTCAGAAAGCCACTCACAGGTACTATCTCCCATTTTTTTGCAGCAGATTTTGCGCAATAATTATGCTACCAGTACCAGAACCGATTTCTAACGAACAATCAAACCGCCAAATTTCTGTAAGTTCAAACTATCGCACTGGTTAGACATTGGATCATGGTTTTGACCTCTATATTCACTACAGATCCCTTCCCACCACCAGCACCATCGCGACCAATGTCCTTTACGATTAGTCCCCATAGTTTACATAAAGCATTTATATTAGAATAACAGCTTTCTTCTCTATAAGCTGGTTGTTCAATGTCGAAGTTACTGCAGAATCATTCCCCCCTGGTGGGCCAACATGAGGTGGATCCAGCTATTTTCGTTCTGCTTTAGCTCGAGTTGCATGCGCTGTTCAATACTGGACAGGACAAGAATTTCTCCCAACTTTTCTCGAGTCCCCTGCACTCTGAATTCGTTCTGGGGCATGATAAGCTCACAATTCTATGATTCAATAGGTTGTTGGAGAAGAGTATTGATATCTAAAGTACCCCCTTCCTCTTTGTAGATGTTAACCGTCCAGGAAGTAGTTACTTTCTTCACCTCACGACAGTTTCCTTTCGTATGACCTTATAGTTCCTCCACGTCTTTATACTCCCTTTGAATCGTATACTAATCTCCTATCTTTACAGTAGTATTAGACGACGAGATATAATTTATATCTCGATCTCCTATTTTTCCTCTTCCCCGAAAATATACTAACGACCTCAAAATTCAAGTCAAGGGATATTGCTGGGTATGTTACATCGTTATGTGCTCTACTTTTGATGAATTTACGCTGTACCGTCTTTTTATCCGTGCTAGGGAGTACTAGAAGCATCAAGGATGCAACCATACCGAACAACAATCTCTTTATTTCACTATCGTTTCAGAGAATATCTTGTCATTAGATTTTCAATCTTTATCATTGTTTGAGCTTTGAATTTTATGCATCAGCTCGTTTGGCCCTTTAAATTTTATAGCTTGTTTGTGTGGTACATGCAGTTCTTGAAGCTTCAACCGATATTGAGTGTGTCGCTGCTTGCTGCATCTTTGTGCTCATGAAACATTTTGCACGTACTTCTCTTTCTCATGCCTGGCTCGGTTAGCATTGATGAAGATCGACTGTTTACTTCTACCCTGCACCAGCACGCTTTAATTGCTATCCTTCTACACTGCTTACTCCTTCCATTGTCCACACAATGTAGAACAAACCTCTTATTTCTTGCATCTCGCTTACGTTACGAAGGCTTCCACAAAGCTTACAGCTCTAACTGTAGTTCTTAGTCCCAGCCCTTTGCTGCATGTCATGTTGCTATGCTGCCATGTTGCCATTACATACAGTGGCCAGTACAAAGCCAAGAATGAGCCTAAGCCATGAAGATTCCAGACACTGTCCTGCCAAAGAGAGGAATCCAAACCACTCTTCCTAAGGCCCTTCATCCCTTTGATTAACTATGAGCTATTTGGACTATAACAAGCTGTTATTGTATGGCCAAAGGCCTAGTCGTTGCTTAGCCGTATCTCTTTTATTTTTCGACTCTGGATGTCTTTTTACCTCCGTTCTTTTTCAATTTCATCCAACATACTGACCAGCTTCTAAGTTTATCTTTGACAGTGTTCAGCGCTACAAACAACTTCATTTGTTGCCAGACCAAGATAATCTATTGAGTAAGTACCTGAAATATCTTTTCGTCCGAACTCCCCCCTAAATGGCCATAATATTCTTCATCCGAAGTTTAGCCTATCAACGCTAGAGGCATTGAATGTGGGAGAGTTAAGTTGTTCAAGTAGAAAGCTACGGGCTATACTGCGAGTATCAAGATGTCCTGCCTCCCAATCTATCTGCAAACTTTTTTTCTTCAAAACAGATTCCCCACATTCGCTCAACTTTCACACTTAAATTCTCAACTTCAAAATCAGCATCTACACCTTCAACACCTTCAAGCAATCTATTTTTTTTCAATTTCCGTCTTACACAAATTCATCTCAACCACCTACTTTTGGCACTACGTTGACTGCTTCTTGTTCCGCGTCTCTAACCGAAGCAATCTGACGGAGTGTAGTTCAGATATTCTCCAATATTCAGTGCGCGTGCCAGCTCTTGCAAAGGCTCGGCCTGTTCTCATCTACGAAGAATCAACCCGTATCACAGCATCTAGAAAGTTATGTCGCATCGGCATCAAACCAATCGTTCAGATCCTCATCCCACAGTATCCGGCTTAGTGAAAGCCGCGTTTCAGACAGGAAGGGAACGTGGTGCATCTGCAACACCCGCCCCATCGGTGATATCACCAGCACCGAATAGAGGGCTTCAGTTCCCGAGGCATCTACAAAATATGAATAGCGGCCCCCCGAGCCATAGCAGCTTCAGCGGTACATTGATGAATACACAAAGCCATAGTAGCTTTGGCGGTGGCGCTCCTACAAATACTAGCCCTCAGAGTAATCAGTCAAGGCCTTCGCAAAGTGATAGCGGACATAACCGAGACTCTAGCACCAGCACCCACCATTCTACGCAAAGCCACGAGCAAATCGCAAGCCCATCCTCTCTTCGCTCCCACTCAGGCAGTCAGTCCCAAGTAGTTGTGGACTACGCAGTAAGTTCCAGCTCCTGATTAAATATACAAGGTTCTAGCTAACACATTGAAGGAAATGTCCGTTAGCCAACTTTCCGCTTATCTTCAGGACCGGCTTACCCAGCTCCAGACAAGAATCAAGCGGACTCCAGGAATTGCCTCAAACGTTCAAGACAGCTTGATCGAAGAGCTCCGCAGCATCAGCCAGGAATACAACGAGAAGCAGCGGCAATTGCAACGCCAAATTGATCATATCCAAACCGAAAAGGCTCGACTCTTGAAGCAGCTCAATGAAGTTGAACAGAAGTTGAGAACTACAACTGATGAGCGGGATTCACTCCAAGCACGGATCGACGCTTTGGTGCGAGAAGCAGAAAAATCCGACAAGGAATGGCAAACCGCTATGGAGACTGTTCAGGCCACCAATACGTCGTTGCTAGAGAAGCTCGCACTTCAAGAGGAACAACTCAAGGGAAAGAGAGCCTTGTGGCTGGAATCTAATCCTGGCTCCAGCGCTCGCCGTGATGCGATGAAGGCAGCTATTCGTGATCCATTTCATTCACCATCCACCAATTACAGTACGAGTAACACAGGGAGTCAGATGGGTGGGGGATACTCTCCACTGCAGAGCCCTCTAAAAAGCTCGTTCGGTGGTCCTCCCCCCCAAATAGGTCTTCAAGCACCACCAAATGGTCCAGCGATTCCAAGAGGCCCTCGCCGCCGCCCTGCTGCTTTGAACCTACCAATAGGGAAGGCCCCTCCAGGAGTTCCAGCTCCGTCATTTGATACCTGGGGACAATATTCTTCTAACCGACCACCCATTACTACTGAGCCAGGTGATGATATCAGAACACCAATAGCAGTCTCGGCTTCCACGGCCCTGGTTATTCGCGATCAAAAAGACCGTGAATCGCCTGAAGACTACGAGGAAGGTTTTGCTAAGATGTACACACTCTGTGAGGGTTGGGTCAAGACTTACAGCAGCACACCTAATCTCGCCAATGATCAGAAAATTGCCCGATCAAACGATACCCTGTGGTCATTCATGATGAATTGTACCTATCCCGGGCATCGCCAAGACTCGCACACTCACGTTTGCGCTCTCTTGAATGACCCCACTTGCCGTAAGTGGTTCGTGATGAGGATGTGTGTAACCTACTGTGTCATGGACATCATCAATCTCGAGAATTTTTACGATTTTAGTCCCTTGGTTCGCACAACACTTGAGGATGTTAGGCGCAAGCTCTTGCAGCGTGGTAAGTATATTATCTTCTAACATTTCGTCTACGCTAATCAACCAGCAGGATTGAATAATGAAGCTCGCCAGGAACTTATTGACACCCAAGCCAGAGCTTGCCAGAGTGTTCTCTCCAGCACTAGTTATCAAGCTTACCGTGCAAATCAGTTGAACAACCACACTAAGCGTCTCCGTGATATCCTTGGTCCACTCTTGAATGATAACGTCTCACTTCAAGCTGCTGGGCGAGACCTTGGCTCAATTGTTGTCTGTGCTTGGGAGCTCAACTGCAAGATGCATTGTTCGCACTTGACTTTCCAGGTCTACTTCCCAGAGACTGCATCCAAGTTCACCGCGGCTACAATGGTTGCTAAGGACCGTCCAAGCACGGATCCAATGCAATTGCAGATCCGCCAGACTCGCCTCAAGCTCGTCATTACACCTGTCATTACAATGCGCGATGACCGCGGCACGACCATCAAGGCCAAAAATTTGCATCATTCCACGGTTCTTACAATGTTGTGAAAGTCGACTTCGAATTGGTATAGGGAGCCTCGATCATCTCTGGTATCTTCTTACTTGCGTCATGGACAACTTCAGCTTTGGTTAAAGATGTCCCCTATCACCCATCGTCACCTACGCTTCCTTCGAGATAGATCATGGTATTGTCAACTTTTAGTCCAACATTAGTACTTCGCCGCACACTTTCTGCTTGGCGTTTTACTGCCCAAAGTCTATTAACACCTTTCGATTTTTTCATTTCAGGTATCTCACTCAAAGTACTCCCCCAAGAGGCTTGTGCCGCAGCAGGTAGAGAATGTCTGGCGCACCCATCCTATTCCAGCCTTCAGAAGGTTCCTCTGTTGCGACACCCTGATCCTGTTGGCACTACTTACCTTCCCTCGAGTATCATTGCGAGTTTCTTTTCTTTCAACAAAAATTATTCATATATTTCGACCCTAGAAACCTACTCTCAGCCCCGCATAGCTTCGGCTTTGTTTCGTTGAGGTTGGAGCCATTTGCAGGCA
Organism: Tricladium varicosporioides; assembly: GCA_021365295.1. Classification (NCBI taxonomy): domain Eukaryota; kingdom Fungi; phylum Ascomycota; class Leotiomycetes; order Helotiales; family Tricladiaceae; genus Tricladium; species Tricladium varicosporioides. Next base: position 510,697 of record JAJTIW010000009.1, on the reverse strand, counting down.
TGCTCTTTCTCGACCTCGCAGCTGTGATCTTCGACTCTTGTTGCTGGCAGTGAGGCCATTTTTCAGCAAGTTCTTCTCGATGACACAATCGCCGTCAAAATTTGTCGCTAGCAAAGTGGAAAAGATGGTAGATCGATGGTTATTCTGCTGGTGATAGCTGCTGGGTGCCTTTTGCCTTTCACAGTTCGGCTTCTCTGAGATTTAACAAGTGCAAGCGGGAATTTTATAGTCTCCAACAAGTTTGAGGATGGGTGGCGTGATTGGGCGGCCTAGGCTCGGAATGTATGGCTTTCTACTTAGCTCTTAAAAGTGGTTTCTTCTGCGATAGACAACATAGTAGCAATATAACATTTATCGAAATTCTTGGCTTGTACTCATGAACGCGACCGAGTCACATTTTTTTTTTACTTGAATAGCTCCGAAAGGCTTCTTTACCTCATGCGCTTTCCTGTCTTCTGCAACTCAATGCCATATCTTACCCCTTGATGAATCGGTTTGCGGCGTTCTAATACCCCCCCCCCCAAAAGCCCCCCGTTTCTCCACAGTACCTTCACTCATTCTAGATCCCTGAGTAGTCGCTATAATTACCAATATTGGGAACTTTTAAGTGACTTTCTTGACAGGAGGGTCGATGCTGGGGATATCATTGGGGTCTATGATGTAGTAGATTGTATTATTGACGAGTCAAGGGGGCTGAGTTGGTGAGAGTAGTTGTGGCAAGGTAATGGAAGGAGGGAATTATTTAGTTGCCTGGACGAGGGTTTTCAAAATTCGCCCTATGGTTATCACTTTTTTGCCGATTGAGATGAAATATTCAGCCCGCGTGAGAAGACGAGTCTTCATCGTCAATGAGCTTTTGAAATGGTTGAAAGATGACTCTAGTTGGTGAGTACCTTTTTAGATATCATTAGGACCTAAAGTAATTCAAAGGGGAAGACCGGCATATATTGATCTCTTCATTCGAGGCAGTTTTTCTCCTGTGATTTTCATGTTTGAAAGTGAAGACAAGGTTCTTGTATTGATAAGAAAGATGATCAGAGATAACTATTCAATTAGTGCTACCCTTCAAATTATAAACTCCTCAAGAAACCTACTCCGTGGGCTTTGCGAGAGGACTATTCGAGGGCAGTTAAGAGCTAATGGAAGCTTTCGGTTTGAGCAAGCGTTAGCAGGGTGAAAAAAGTTGCTAGTCACTGACTCGTCCCTTACGAAACTTCCTACAGTCGATTTGTGGTTTTCTGCTGAGTCTATGGGAATGGTTGGTCCCACTAGGACAGGCAACATCACCCTATAAGGAGAATGTATGCCTTCGTGGTACTATTGCCGAACTAGGACACATATGGCGATCGTGTGGTGGACAGCTAACTGTCGAGGCCTGCGGTATGAGGAAAGTGAATTCATGTGAGAAGCAAATTTTGAATCTTGTGAGATCGAGGACAAATCTTTGATCCAGCCAATGTTGTAAACGAGTAAAACAGCAGGAACCCGGGATTACCGGCTTTTCTTGCTGCGCCCCTCGTTGGTTATTATAGGAGACGTCACCATTGACGCATTTTTCACCGTAGGGGACAAAATAAGTGCATCAGGGATTAAAGTGGGAGAATTCAGGGCGCCAAATTCGTCAAGTTGAAAAGTTCTGGAGGTTAAATGAGATTATGATTGTGTTAAGCTAAGCGAAATAGAGTTATCTGCTATGGGTATCATGAAATCCATCTTCGCAATGTAATTTATGTAGAATGTAGAATCTTCGTCTTAGAAAATCTGATTGTCCAGTCCAGATCCTTCATCTGGGAAACAGAAACGTATGGTGTCACAAGGATCAGCTGAACCATCTGCCTTGTGCCTCTTTCGAACTATTTTTTTGAAAAGAAAAAGGAAAACCTGAACCACCCCATCAACGTCTTCTAACCTCTCCACTTGCCCGTCTACGATCAAGTCTTTTAACAACAGCGCCCAAAACCGCTTTAAGAATGCCATCACCTGTCAAGCCAACGCCACCTTCGCTGGTGCTGAGGCCGCCAGTCCAGGTAACCGTGTCAACGATGTCTCTGACTCCGCCTTCAACCAGGTTGCAAAGTTCGTCATCAAGTTCCTCGAGAGCTCTCTTGGCACCTGGCTCGTTACCTACTTGGAAGAACTGAACACCAACTTGAAATGGTGGCGCATCAAGCTTGTCAAGCTTCTTGGCAGCGGAGAGTAATACTGACTCAACATCGTCAGATGGAACGCCATCAGTAAGAACGATCAGATTGAGAGGCTTGAGATCCTTGCCCTCAGCTGTGAATCTTTCTAGCTTAGCAAGATATGGCTTCAAGATGTTGTGGACTCTGGTTCCGGTTGGCGTTCCACCATAGGGTGATACACGTTGGAAGATTTCGGTAATGGTCTCAGCTCTTTTGATCCCTCTGTAGCCACCTGGGGCAACGCCATTTGATGGGGCACCTGGGTTCGTAGACTTATGATTCATGAAGTAAACGTCAATTCCGTCACTGTCGTGTTGAGTGACGATGGGGGCGATGGTGACAAGTGCTTGCGCAACCTCTCGCCACGATCGGCCAGCCATAGATCCAGAGTCATCTATTAACAGGGTTGTGTCAAAGGTGCTGAGAAAGGAGTAAGGGTCTTCGCCAACTCTGGTGTCAGTTGCTGGTCCTGCTGGTACAGCTAGTTGTGGCATAGGCATTTGTATACTTGATGGCGAATATGTATCAAGTTCTGCCAGTTGGTCATTGAGGTTTGGACTAGTTGGCTCCACTGGGGATGGGGTATATGCTGGCGGTGGCTCATTGGATGGGGTGGTGAAGGCGTTCATACCTGGCCTGTCCGGACGGCGAGTCGCTGGGGATGGATTTGGGTAAGGACTTAGACCTGGACCAAGATTTATGCTTCTGTTTGGAGTTGGGCTTGGGGTTCGAGTCGGTGTTCTTCCCATATTTTGAGAAGTTGAGAGGTTTTGTGATCTAATTTCGGTTTCTGCTGATCTTGATCTGTTGGAGTGTGATGAGGAGTTGCTGTTCTTGCGGCCAAGTTTCCGAAGCGAGCCAAATATTGAGCGACGCTCAGGGGCTGGGTGAACTGTCCATGGATTTGACATGATGGGTGATGTGGCGTGGGGCATAGGTGTCGAAATTTATTGAAGAGGTATGAGAAGTTTTTGAAGTCTGGTGAATGGGTCTGTTATATGCGTTGGTATTGTGTATTGTTTCCGGAACAACGATAATTGTATGACTCTTTGTCAGGTTTGTTCAAGTATGTTGTTCTAGAGAAAGAAGACAACAAGAAAGCATACGTGGGTCTTATATGCCCCAGTGAATCCCTTACGTATTCAAACAATCAATAAGCATCTGTCAAACGATCGAGAAATGGTGCCACTAACTCTGCCTATGCGCAGTCTTATCGACCTAATTTACCTAGAAAACAGTCCTGAAGGGTGAACGCCACTAGCGCATGCTAGAGCCCTAGTCAGGGGGAGTTGGTAAGTGTAAATATCGAGAGGATTGTGATTTTATGTTATAAAGCGTCTTCGTGTTTCGTCAAGGTTGATGTTGCAATAAGGTCGGGCTATGGAAGGCGAAAAGGGCATAATTGGCTGATAAGCGATTTAGTTCGCAGCAGCACTGCCGCCACTGCTAAGCCTCCATTTGTGAACTCAGCCTTGACTGGATCTTCAACAACACCATATGATACTCAAAATTTGCCTCGCCAGTTGCCTTGAATTTGGCGATATTCTGAAGGAAGATTTGATCCACTAAGTCGTGTTTACTGAATCGTTTTACCCCTCAAACAGATCCACCAATGCCCCAAATTCAATATTACAATGCAATCCTCCTGTCCCCCACCCGAGCCATCGAATGTCCTTTCTACGGGAATCCACCCACAGGGTTAGATGAAAGCTCTAGGACCTTGGCGCATTTGCTAATGTATATTGCGGCTTGAGAGATGCAGGAACAGACTGCCGAAGATCCGTTGCCCTGAAGCCATTATATTTCGAATAGTAGCTCGACGGTTTTTGAGGCTATTTAGGCCGTATATTGTTCGCAGACCGGCCTGCAGCCTTGCAAATAGGTGAATGTCTACTTGCTAGCGGAAGAGGCTCTGATGGTGTTGAGCCGCCTCTCTGCTACTGTGAAGACTCAGACCCGCTTGCGGAGTAAGATGCCTTGGGATTGTCTCGGTGAGTAGGCGGTTGGGAGTATTGTAAGTTATGAAAGACTTATAGCGTACCGCTTAAAGCTCGATTATGTTTGGCGGTAATGGCTGCAAGTAAGCACTTTGTTCAGCCTCCGTAGAGGGTAGAGGCGCCCTTAATATCAGTAAGCGCTACCACAATCACCCTAATCATGTAGCTGAAGGTTGGAGTGCCTCCGCGAGACATCATCAGCACAGCAGATGACTACTCCAGCGGCTAAATAGGCCCTCTGTATACGTTATGTCCACGATTTTCGGTATGTAGCTTTGAGGGGGGATGCTGGTAGGCATGATTGTGTTAGGTCTCTGAATTATCTTAACCCGCCCTCTGTGACTGCGTTGGCCTACTTTTTGGCTTGCCGCGAAACAGTCCCAGTTATATTGTCACTCTTTAGTGTCTTTTCAGTGATTCATCATATCATCTAGGACATTTTCAAGTAGATCCAAAGAACAGGTCAACTTCTCTATTTTCTTCAAAAAGTTGGGCAACATATGTACAGTTCTCCCTTGAATGCTTTCCTTTTCCAACCTTAATGTGAATTTTCCATCCAAACTATATACAGGAGAAGGTAAGATTATCAGAAATGCTAGACTTGGCATTTAAGATACGACACAGCTGTATGCCGAGGTAGTGAAAACAGCATTAGAACCTATTTCTTATTAGCACAAATTTCCACCTTTCAAGGACAGAACGAATCAAACATACCAGTAAAAGGCTCAGTTCCCGCACCAATCGACACAAGATATTGGCTGGATGGGAAACCCTGGTTGGTCTCCAAGTATTTGAAGAAATTCATCAAATCTCCTGAAAAGCTGGTAGCCTGACTAGATGCGACGAAACTATAGACAGTTGTCGCCCCGTTAGGACCAGAATACAACTTCCAACTCACACCATTAATCGTCGTTGTTGCAACCGGACTTCCAGTGCTTGAAATCGGCCCAGCACCACCAATAGCAGCAAGCCAAATCATAATCTCATATGCATTACTCCCTCCACTCGTTGCGGATGTAAAAATATCATATGCTACGTCTGCCACAATCGAACTTCCCGTATACGACCACTTCCATGTCGTTGCCATGCTGCTAATAGCTGAGATCTTTTTTGAAGTAGTTTTCACGACAGCATTGGCGTAGGATTTAACGGAAGAGGAACCGCCAGCCCACGTCCAGGATGTAGACCAAGCGAGGGTTGTACCAGAGAGGGAGTTCACAGTTGTACATTGTGAGCCGGATGTTGCTGCGGATTCGCCCCAGAGGTCCTGGTAGACCGTGTAGGTGCCAGTTGCGACGGAGTCCCACTGGCCACAGATGGTGGTGGCTCGTTTGTTGAGGGTGCCTGTTGGTGTTGCAAACACACTAGGGGTGAGGGCAAGGGGAAGGATGGTTGACAACTTCATGGTTCTGTTGGCACACCTGAACGGGTTTCGAAAGAGTGTAGAGAATGAACGACAAGTGGAAATAAACACTTGGAGAAGAGAAGACCAGTAAGTCTAAGAAGCATAGAAGATCTCAAGTACTTATACCTACCCTGACCTGTATCTGCCTCCTCTCCTGCCTACAACATGTCACCAGGTCTCCTGGTCTTCAAAGCCCAAATCGAGATGAACGGAAGATCAACGGACGGGCAAACCCGATTTTTGACTTCCACCAAACAAGCCATTTCCACTACTTCCGTCCACAGAAAGCTTAACTTCACCTAATACAGCGCCTCTTCCGCTCGTCTCCTCAGTTCTCACCGTTTCGGTTCTGGTTTAATGCTAGCTGGTTAATCTATGCTGAACATTTTCGGCCACTCACGTATAGCGGTTTCTCGAATAAACAATTTGTGGGGTTAGAGGGGGGTGGAAGTGAAGTAATTGGTGGAATGGTGATGCTCGAAACGGAAAATAGGGGCATGCACCCCACAGTTGACCCTGGATTTTCGGATCTCGTGGAACAGGGACATAGGATGAAGTGCCGGCCCGAACAAGTCGAGGAAGATCTTGAACAGTAACAGGTGACAAGATGTTCCTCGAATCGTGTTCTGATATGAGGCACGAGGTAAAAAGGGAAAACTGTTTTCTATTTTAAAGAAGAGGGGAAGTGTGCTTCTTGCAGATTCGTGATATTCAGAGTAATTGAATCTGATATCCTCAGAAATGTAAAAGAGATAGAGTTTTTATAAATCCTGCTCGCATTCTGATAGCCAGAAACTTGGTCAGCCTCGTAAAGATCGAACAGAGAGCACAGACTGTGACGAAATTTCTTGAAACAAAACAGCGGACGGATGCATTGACAGCGCAGATTAGACTCGAGAACTTATCCCAAGACAAAGCTTGAACCCCACCATCACGAAAGAAGCACTTTACTAGTGCAAAGTTTTCACATGGTTTTTCCGGTTCGCCCAGTTTGTTAGCTTTCGTATTATTTCGAGATAGAACAGGAACATACTATCAATCGAATAGAGCTTAGGGATTAGAGAGCTCGAGAGACAGATTCTATCATTCATTCTACAACTGAGCAGGGAATATCCTACTTCTCTCCCAGAACAGTTGACACCCCGAGCGTTCCCTATATGTTTCCTATGTACATTATCAATACTCATCCATTAGCACCTTCTTCAACCCTCCAATCTCTCTCTCCCACCCCTCAACTTTCATATGACTAGCAGCCAGCTTCCTCAACAGATACTGCACCCTCGGTCCCACCTCTCTTGGCTGCTTCGGTAAACTTCCCAAACTATTCAATTCTGCCTCATACTTCTCAATACTCTTCGTCTCAATCTTGGTTAACTCTGTCAAGATCGCCAGATCTAACCTACTCTTCAACACCTTATCCTCAGTCAGCAGCTTAAAAGCAGCCTGGTAGACCGGTTTGCCCGCTTTGATGCTTTGCGGGCGGCCTTTGTAAGTTTTGATTGAGATGAGCTCAGCGGCGGAGAGAGCCTCAAGGACGGATTCGCCGTTGGAGGCGGACGAAGAGAGGGAGGATGCGAAGGTGTTGCTAAGGAGGACTTCGTTGTATCGGAGACTGTCGGCTTCTGCAAGGGATTTGACGAGGTACCAGGCTTGTTCCGGGGACCACTTTGGCTCGGATTTGTCAACAGTAAGGAGGTACATCTTCATTATTTCGGATGCAGATTGCTCGATGATTTCTGCGACGGCTCGTTTAGGCGATTGCCCTGTCTTTAATCTGCGAGCAAGAAACTCAAGATCTGTTAGGCGTCCACCAAGGGCTTCAATACATTCATCTAGTTCGTCAAGATCTCGGCGTCGCTGACGCTCTGTAAGCTTTGTCTCGCCTACCGAAGCAGCCGTGGGCTCGGAATCTAGGTGTGTGATCACGAATCGTTTAGCTACTTCAGGTGTGATGTCGCCAAGAGCAATTTGTCTGAACACTCGATCTGGCAGTGCTTTACTGAGTGATTTGGAATATGATATATCGTTTGTAAGGAAGATGACGTGCGCAATATTCATGGTTGTTAGACCGGCAGCCCATTCCGAAATTTTGTCGTAGACAATGCTACTTTCTTCGTTCTTATGAAGAAAGTTGTCAATCACAACAACAGGGCGGTATTCAGGATGTGCCTCGAGCCAATCTGCAGCCTTGAATTAGTTTTTTCTTTCACGCAAACCATCGCTCTCTAGAACCTCATAACATGGAGGAGAAAGAGGCATGGGTAGTTTTTAGAAATTGCTTACCATCATCAGACAGACTGCTATCCTTATCATCCTTCTTCCTCATGTCAAGGGCCACCGATTTCAAAGCTGTTGCAGTATTCTGCCAAATCTTACCCAACTGTGAATCCAGCGTTTCGCTAAATCCAGATTTTACACCAATTGTTCCTTGAGCAGCCAGATCAATCAAGCTACTAATACTATTCATCCATGAAAAAACAGGTCGATAGCCAACAGATCGGGCAGCTGCGGATATCGTTGCACTATCTCCTCGAGCTTCTTGAATAGGCTTGCAGTCGATGAGCAAGGTGTTCTTCCGGCCTTTCAAGGCTTGGTCCATGATAAGTTCTTTCTTCCCGGACCCTCGGGGTCCTTGGACGACGACGAATGTATCAGCTGTTTCCATCAACCATGTCTGTAGTTGGTCGATAACATTCCTGCGATCAGCCCAGATGGTTCCGAGGATGAGCTCTTCTGAGTTCCTGTTTCGGAATGAGAAGATGTCTGTAGCTTGGCTCTTGAACCACTTATACACCCTATTTTCTCTCAAGTTCCAGTTCTGATCAATATGCGCCTTGATGAAGAACGTCCGGATAGGATCGAAGACAGCGACAGTGATTGTAGCCACGAGTGCCGCAATAGCTGGGATAACAACTCGAGGATGATTTACGATCCAGTCACGAATCCAATGAGCTTTAATCTTCTGCTCGAATGAAAGTCGAAGTTGTGTTCCCATTGGCCCACCACCCGCGTCCTCCAAAACTTTGAGGCCATGCATACAGTTCTTTGCCATGATCGCTTGACCCATGTGGGTAAAATCCAGAAATGCATATTTTGGTAGTATCTTGGAATCTGAAGGCTGAGTAGTGATTTCCGCGAGCTTGCCATATTTCCGGAACAAACTGTACAATGATTCTTGAGATAGCTCCGCAACTTCTTTCCCAGGACTTGTGGGCACGAATTCGACCTTTAATCGACGGCTTGGAAAACGATATAGGTCCTCGAGCCACGGTTTTCCAACCACTAGGTTTGTTCGTATTCGTCGGAACGGATTGAACCACGGTTTTATTGGGTTTTCTTTCAGGTACGCGGCAACAAGACCTAAAACTATGAGCTCAAATCCCGAGTATTATGGATTAAGTTGTACCTTCTACTTCGATGGGCGTGAGACCAGCTGGATATTGGAATTTGACGAAAGCCCCCCTGAAAGAATTAGCAACCATTCCTCCACTTCCCAATACTAACACTTACCCATCCTTTAATCTGGGCAGAATTTCTGTAACCTTAATTGGAATTGAACTCGGTATAGCCCTCCTGACTAGATTTATAGGCTCATAAGCGCTCAACGACTGATTATTATATCGCCATAACAAATCCGAAAGACTCCGTTCGCCGCGCAAAGGGAATCGTAGGAGCCAATGAAGCTTTAGGGGAAATATGTCTACATGGAATATATCAGCTATTGGTGCTTGCCGAAATGGTAGAGTCTCTGACTATCGAAGAATAATATGCCCTCATTTGAACCCGAAGCAATATGTCCAGTCTCATCTTCCCCAATTTGCGTACTCTCTCTCCTTATCCCTCGCCATTTCCCATGTGGCTTGCCTAATCCAGCTCGGGGAAGTGGTCTAGCATTGAAGAAACCTCGAGACTGCAATTTGCCTGCTCTCAAGCTTGGCAGACTGGTGGGATTGAAGAAGGAGCGTCTCGAGGTCCACATCATAAGGATATGATTTCTGGGAAAAACAGCTGAGAAGCTCATAAAAGGCGGGTCATGTTGAATAGTAACTAGAATAATGGAATTAGATACGCATCTATAGTATGTGCATTGAGAACTTGCCCGTATATACAAAGGTCTTGGGGACTTGATTGGATGAGGTCATCCTCAGCCTCTCGAAGAAGGCTGTAAGTTCAATCACGTGATATATATTATACCTCCGCAATGAAGCTTTTGAACGATTTCCAGCGTCACTAACCACCCAAGTAACGTCCAAACTCTACAACAAGATGGGTTGGCTATGGTCTGATACCGCACCAGCGGTACCACCTCAAAATCCTCCACAGGCCGAGAGTCCATGCGACATCCCCAAACCGCCAGCTCCCTTCCCATCGGCATCACAACCTTTCGAATCAATACCCAAGGTCCTCAGTAGAGACGAGCAAGCAGAAAAAGAACTCAATTCCTTCCTCGCCGAATTAAGTGCCTCAGATAATGAACCCAAGAAGAAAAAGTACACCAGGATGTCAAAGTCCGCCCCTCTCCCTACATCACCCACGCAAAACTCTCTCGCAGCATCCCAAAACATTCCGCTTTCCGAACAGCTCCTTCCCACCTCCATGTCCTGCCGAATTGCATTTGACGAAGCGTTCTACTGCAATTCATTCGGAGGGAAATTCAATGATTTATATAGGTATGGAGGATTGAGGAGCTGTAGCGATACATGGGAGAAGTTTTGGTTCTGTATGAGGACGAGGGGATATGGGGATAAGGAGAAGGGGGAGGCAATCAGGGAGTATTATCGCAAGGTTGAGGGGAGGAAGTATCCGAGAGGGGTGAAGGGGAGAAGTAGTGAGGATGTGTGGAGAAGTAGGGAGAGGAAGGTGGAATGGGGGGAGGCTTTTAGCGTGGAGGTTAGGGAATTTGAGGGCAGTGATGAGGAGTGGAACAGACAAGAGAGGGAGAGGAGGAGGAATAAAGCGAGTAGGAAAGATCCGCTTTGAGAGGGGTGAGGTTGTGCAATAAAAATCTCTTGTAAAATTACGAAACCACATTACGCATGGAGTTCCAGGAAATGGGTGGAGATAAACAGGTCTTCCCGGATTTTTAAAATTTACAATACTTTGCATTGTGTCGCTATATGCATCCTTAGACTAAGACTACAATTCTAAGAAGCAAAATCACTGCAGGTAAAGTTGGTATCTCGTGTCTCCCAGCTGCCAAATCTGGTATGTGCCAAAAGACCCAGCCAGCCTATTAACGCCCATTTCCAGTTCTTTATCGTGACATCGTAAATCAAATGCCAAACCAATTGCAAAAAGCGACCCCACGACCTATCTCACAGCACTAACACCAGATATCGTATCAACTCCCCTCAATACTATTACATCCCCATGCCGTTCTGCATCCCACTCATGTTTTGTTGCATTCCTGCCTGGGCCATCATCTGAGCTTGTGCTTGAATCCGCTGTTGTTGATTTGCCCTGAATCTTTGTGTAACCATTTGTTGCGCTTCGTTTTGACATTGAATTCTGAAGGCATGATCTATTTCTGGCGGTATTCCGCCAGGATGTTGTGCTTGAAGATTTGGCATGCGATCTCGATAGAAAGCAGCTGCTTGGGTCCGAACCATCTGTTGGTATTGTTGCTGCATGTTTTGTGGCTGTTGCTGGCGAACTTGGGCCTGAGCCTGCGCCTGAGCTGCAGCTTGTTGTTGCTGTTGGACCTGGGCCTGCCTCATCTGCATTTGTTGCTGAAGCTGTAATTGCTGCATGTTCATTTGTTGCATATTAGAATTGTTAACGAAGTTCGGATTCATCCCAGGTTGCATGCCTCGCTGTGCCATGTTGGCCATATGATTTGCGTATCCCTGAGCCAATTGTGAACCAGGAACCGGAATGCCTTGTTGCTGTTGTTGACGTTGAATCAGTTGGGCCTGCAACATCGCTTGCTGCTGTGCATTGATTGGCTGCCCATTCGACATCACACCAAGACCTTGAGCAGCTGCATTTTGTTGGCTTTGTCGCATAAGCTGTTGGACTTGTTGCTGCTGTCTCAATTGTTGTGCCTGAGCGGGAGTCATCATTTGGCCGTTCTGCATCATTATCGGGGTTCCATGAGCTTGAGCCATCGGCCCTTGAATAGGGCTGGCTTGACTCATTCTTGGGGTCTGGTTCATTTGACGGTTAAGAGGTGTATTTTGTGGGATTGGAGTTGAATTTGGCATGCGAGGTGTACCAGCATGGCTTTGCTGACTTCTTTGCGTGGCCATTGGGTGGGATCCAGGAGCACCCATTTGCGGTTGATTCTGATGTACAACAGAACCTGGCCTTGGGGGACTGCCACCCATACTAGAGGTAGACGTCTGCATCGGCACATTACCCATATTGTTGACCATTGGCGATGAGTGACTTTGTGGAGTGCCATTTCGCACAATAGGTGAGGATGCTGCGGCTTGCGAGACCTGTTGGTGGAAGCGATTCGCGTTCGCTAAATTACCCCCGACCATAGCTGAGTTTGCTTGCGGATGCCCGTGCTGATTCTGGAGCTGAGGGGGTATACCACTCTGCTGAGCTGCTGCTTGCTGAGCCGCGAGTTGTTGTCGCCGTGTTATTTCTTGCTGCCTTGCGGCAGCTTGAGAAGCCAGTTGACGTTGCTTGTCCGCCTCAGCCTTGTCGTTCTTTAGCCTCATAGCCTCTCGTTCTCGATCTTGAGCCGCCTTTCTTTCTGCCTCTTGCTGTCTGATCTGCTCATTTCTCTTATTTTCTTCATGTTGTGCCTTAATATTCTCGAGGGTTTTGAATCTCTCAAATCTTGGCTCAAAGGATGCACCACCTGCTTGACCATCTCCATCTGCCGGGTTACCGCCACCCTGTGCGTTTACCGCATTTGAGCTTAATCTTTCATCCAAGATGAGCATGTATCGTTCCTGCTCAGCTGCAAGGGCCTCATCGGCCGCCATCTCCGCCACAGTTCTCTTGCGAGTCTTCGGTGAAGGGGGTTTCTCTGAGTGCATGGGATGAGCTAGAGACCGTAGTAAAGCAGCAGACTCAGCGGCATTGCTAACAGGATCGAGAACAAGACCAGCAGTGGTTGTCAGCGTAATCTGAGCTTCGGCAGCATGAATATTTGTGGCATCGAGCTCAACCTTAGTTTTCTTAACACGCTTTGCTGGAGGAGCCATTATCGCAGAAGGAGTTGGAGGAATCCCCGTGGTGGGGGTAGGTGGTACCGTTGCCGATAGAGGTCCACCATCAACTCGAGAATCTCTTCGGTCTTCATTATTGGCGCCTACTTGGGATATCTCGTGCGCAAGACCCATATGTTCACTCAGTGGAGTAGGGTGCAGAACAATCGTAGATATTTTAACCTTTTGAGCAGATTTGGCGGATTGGACGGCTCCAGGAAGTGATGGTGCTGGCATATTTTCCTGGTCCTTCTGCTCAGCGGTCTTGGGCTTTCCAGGCGGATCATTTTCCACATCCTTGCCCTGAGTGGGATATGGTACGTATGGTGACGGTGTAAGGAATGTATTATAATTATGAACCGAAAAGGGGGTTGTTTTAGGACCTCCTGTTTTTTTGGCAACTTCCTGAGATGGCGTAGCAGCTTTATGATTGTGGATTTGGACAATCATGCAGCCTTCATAATATGGAACTTCCATAAATTCTACCAGCTCATGAGGTATTGTCCGTTTCTTTAGATGCTCGATTAGGCATTTCATAGGAGATTTATAAGAGAAACTGCCCTCTTGCTGATCAAACCGGAAATGGGTAGCATGTAGATGTACGATTAGTGAGGGTTTGCTGTTCCGGTACTTTTTAAGGATGTATTCGTCAGTTTTTACTAAGACTTCTGTGAGCAAAGTTTCGCATGGGCACGCGTGATATATATCATACTGTAGGGGGTAGGTTCAACTGTCTGCGGAACAGCAGATTCGCCCACGATACTGGCAGAACGAAGTCCAACACTGCTATTCCTTTGTCCTCTGCCTAGCAATTGACTTGGTGTTTCCCTTCTTACCCTACTTGCGGATCGTATTCCGGAGCTGGTTGATGTCGCGCTATTCCCTACAGCCGAGCTTGAAGGTTTTCCGCTATTGGGAAGTCTTCCGGCAGACATGGACGGGGAGGGGGATGATGTGGAAGAGTGTATGCCATTTGTCTGTATTCCAGGTGGGATAGGGCGCTTGGCCTTGGAAGAGAGCGACTGCACCGTCGTCGCCGAGGGCGCCATTTCCTCTCCCACCAGCAGCGCACGACACAGCACGGATAAGGATCACGAAAGGTGCTGGCCGCCTCCTTCACTATCGATGACTCGAGCTTCCTGTCTCCATCTAATGCGATCCCGTAGTTTTCGCGCGCGCTGTGGTTCGTGGAGGCGCGTCGGCGCACAGTATTTGATGGGTTGAGTATGGGATCGATGCGCTGATCGTTATGCGACGTTTGCGATGATGAAATAATGCGATATTGGATGCGCCGTGATGAAAGTGGTTGAATTGACGATAGATTTCTAGGTTGCAATCGTGTGGGGAGAGGCCGGCTGATTGGCTACTGTAGCGCCCCCAAATGATATACACACTCTGGGGTGCAGATATGATGTTAATCCAAAGACCTTTGCTTACAACCACCTTAAAACATTTCAAAACTATTATAATCCCAGAAACGCTACCTTATATTCTATAGCATTCGCATTTACGAACCCTAAGCTCCAATTCGATAGCTCTATCATGGTTGAAATTCTAAACAAACTGCATTCTACCAACTGACTATGGATAACTCGCCGAAGTCTTTGGCCTGCTAGTATATGTATGTACAGGAAGACTAATAATTACTATTTTTGCCGCAATTAATGAAAGTTTGGTTGAGTTACCTGTCATTCGGCCAGTATCTGGAGCATTTATTGACTATTTGTATGTGGTGGCTGAAATTCCCACCTACTGTGGCTGAAAGTAGGCACACTTTCACTCAAAAGGCCACCTTAAATTTACTGGGGAGGCTTTAGGTTTTCTTGTTGGCGTGACAAGTTGATGTGCAAAGCTCAGGAAGGTTCCGTTGTCTTAGACCGGAGAATAAGTCTTTCGATCGATCGCAGCACATCATAATCTTTCCGTGAATTCCCCTTGATCAGGAAACTCAGAATTCACTTTTCTTTTCTTTTAGGATAACATTTCTTGTTATTCTAAAAATTGTTGCTCCTCAACCTCTTCTTAAGAGCATATCGTAAGCTCAGGTTCGGGATAGGCTGTGGACTATCTACTGATGATCACCAGCATAATGCGTCCCAGCACGCAAAAGATTACGTAGCGAGGGTACACATAATATTGTACAGCTTTGCTAGGTATTAATTGTTTCGTATGTACATTTCCCGACGTTCATTTCCCCATATCTCCCTTCTGTTGCCTACACGATTTTCAAGCAAAATTCTTATATAACGAACCCAAGGGCTTATCATCGTCCAAAAATATACAAAGTAGGTTCTTGCCTCGAGCAATGTCAATTTCTCTCCGAAGCTCTCACACTAACCCTGCTTGCACCACCCAGTCTCTCACTCCACCCTTCTGCCCCGCCACCTCTCCCCACACTTTCACTCCTAACCTGATACGTCGTCTCGACCAACACATCCCCCTTCGCTAACCCTTTCGAAACCACATCATCATCCTTCCCCTGTAATATATAAACCTGACTATCCCTATCACTCCCCGCACTACTCTTTATCTTCCCAAAGCTCTCCTCACTCTTACTCGCACTTTTCCCATCAGACGCACTCCCAGCCTCTACATCCCAGGCATCACCCTTGTGGCTAGTGCTTGATACGAGACGTGATGATTTTTGGTAGGGACCGAGATTTTCGAGGTTGTGGGAGTGGCCGTGGGACAAGGAGGAAGATTTAAAGGAGGAGGTAGACCAGAAGGAGGGGTTGAAGAGGGGTTTAAGAATGGGTAGGTTGATGGTTATTATGCCGACGATAGTTTCCCGGACTCCCCTAGGACACGTCAGTAAGAATGTATGGGGAGCAGCAGTAGATTGCTGATGAAGTGATGTACCATCGATTGATGTTCAGAGCAGACGGGTTTGACCCAAGGGTCAATACAACTCTAATAATTGCTGCAGCGATGACGAAAGTGCCCGAACATAAAAGGAGTCCGATGATCAATTTCCTATGTTGGCCATTAGGAATGCGTTTCATCTCGGAGGTGGTCATTTTTACTTTTTTAATGGCACCTTTAATCCCCATAACAATGGGACAGGAATGACCAAGATCTAGAGGGCTATGAGCTTCAAGACACTTCGGTAGTTTTGTTATATGGTTTACTCACAGCAGCATCAGTACTTGGAAATGTGTAAGCAGATAATCTATGTGGCGGCAAAGTTTTAAAGGAAGGGGGAGGTCTTACAGAACATTCAAAACAACTGTAACAAGAAAGTTCTGAAGCTTCAGGGTGCATTTCCCTAAACATGGAGTCAGTGGATTCTACTTTGCCATCATAGTGTAACATACGGCCAGGATCCGGCACAACCCTATCTTTGATTAGCTATTGTATATGATTGCCGAGAATATCAACCTTACTGCCAGTTTTTTTGTGTTGGGAAACAACCGAATGTAAGCTAGAAGATGTTAAAAAATTGTACAGAATGGCAACAGGCGAACTTGCCGTCAAGACAACTGCAATATACGACAAAATACATCCAACACTAAGCCACTTCACGTAACGATGTTGCCAGAGACCGATCCTATTCCAGGTAGTAAGTAAATGGGTGATGTGACAAGGAGAGATAGTGGTACGTTAGCCGATCAAAAAAGAATAGCATTGTGCCTTTCATGGCCCATATTAAAGCCGTATACGAATACCATGCCGCAAGTTGCTCTTTTGATCCGAACTCGAATTGCGCAATTTCTTCAGGTGTGAGGGCTGAAAACAACGTCAGTATTTTATGAATTTTGGATTACTCAAAATGGCATTCGTTTCCTTAAATATACCATAAAACCTAAGGGATGGTTCAGGAAGGTGGTACAGTAGTGTAGAAACTCTTGGGTCATGGTGAAAACTGTGTAGCGAGCGGAGATTGCTTACTTCGAGTTAATTGTAATGCAGCTGCCTCAACATTGGTTCCAGCATAATCTGCAACATTGTTAGGGGCTTAATCTAGCAGTTATGGACTCATGGTAACCTACAGATGATATGAACAGTGGCGGCATCCATGGTAAACAATGCCAAAACCAAGATGCTCATGTAGTCATCGCCTTGGAAACCTTTGAAACCCACGGTCTTGATTCTCGTAGCAAAACGAAGCAGCAGTACGACTGCTCCAATCCCATAAAGAGCCCATGCCTCTTGGAGGAACTATGTTCATGTTTAGAGACATCTCATCGTAGAAAGTCTAACGAACCTCAGGATCCCTCTCACCCATCGCCACAAAGAATGTACCCCAATTGATCACAATTCACAAGCGGTTGCCAAATGTATGGACTAACGAACTTGCAGACTCCAACAAGAAGCGAAAGTCAGAAAAAGAAACGACGAAAACCAGAATATTAATGCAGTGAAGCAATAAATGATCGGATAAGAATTCCGCACGGTAGGTACGCCATACACTATGTTTTAGTACTCAGGGTCTTCAAGCCTCCGTGCCTAACAAGATCGAATAGTTTCAGCTAGTAACGTCCACTTGGAATCTTGGACGAGTTAGTGTAGTCGAAAGACTTCCATTCGAGAATAACGTCAAACCTACTGGTCACCAGAAGACAAAACAAGATAGGTTTGAGTTGAAGCTCGAGGCTCGAGACCTAAGGACATTTAGGAAAGCCAATAACACTGGTATGCATCATGGAATATGCCGTTGGAAACTCTGAGACGGGACCAAACTCTAGATGGGCAACCATAGGGCGATGTTGTTAGGGCATCATGGGTGCTCCTTGGTGGTGCCTGTGCTATGACTGCTCCACAATTTTTCCAGGATGCCGTAGATCGATGGTGATGATCGATGCCCGGGATAATGGGTGAGTTCCGGGACCTTGAGAAAACCATCCATACTCAGCGGCTTGAGAAAACTTCTTGAGTCATGCTGTGAGCTTGTGAGGAGAGAAAAGCGGAGGGATAAGCCAACAGCCACCGGGATTTCTCAGGGCCATCTGCAACTAATGCAATGCAGGATGGCTTTCGGATTAGGATGCCATATGAAAACCACGTTTTTTGCAAGGAACTTGCGTGAACTCGTCCAAGCAAAAGAAATCGATCCCCCACCGTTCGTAGAATAATATAAGATATATTCTATGTTTGACTCTGTAAGAAGCATGAAGAATGGAAAGTTCATATCTGGAGAATAGGATCACCCCTTGAGACAGTTCGGATGAGAAGCATAACACCAATACCATCCACAAATTCTTTTCCACAACGAGGTAGAAAATGGGACAATACAAAGAGGAAAGGTGCAGGAGGCGTTTGCTTGGAATATTGTAATTTTTCGAGCATGGTCATGGAAGTACCATAAACGTCTTCCATATTCTCAGCCTCTTCATGAATCTAGGTTGGTCTGGAAGCCTTAGAATCCCCTCAAGAATGGGGTACAAGTTGAAAATGAGACGATACACTCTCGAGAAGTGGATGGAGCATTGTCTGTGTAAGATTGTAAGTAAATTCAGACGGGTGGCTTATGATTCGTGGGGAGGTAGAAGGATTTTCGAAGCCTAGGAACATGGTTGACTTGTTGCTAGTTCCTAGCTGTAAATTGGGTTGGTTGACAACAATCCGTCCAAGCTGATCTAGGCACGGCACGAGCAATTTTGACCAAAATGAGTGAAGAGGCGACTTCGCGAGTCAGGCAAAGGAACTGGCTGGCGTGGCCGCTAGATGAAAAGGCTGAACAAGCCACTTCCGATGACACAAGGACTCTCGTTGGATGGCATCGGCCATCAGGTTGAAATCTTACATCGCCGACACCAATGTCGCTCCATTTCATGGAAGTTTTGCGCCATGGCACCTAGTGTTTGTGATCGACGCGCAATTACTGGGTTGCTGCGGAATTTATGGACTGTAGTTTGTATCCTTGATGCTTGTAATTTAATCGCAGATCTTTACTGATAGCCTAGGAAATGGATCCAACACAGAAGATGCCATCAGGCTAGGTTGTTTATGAGGATCTGGGGGCAGAAGGAATGAGCGGCTATGAAGCTGTGTTGTGGTCGTGGTTTGGTCGCGACGTTCACATAAAGATTCACCAAGCAGATTAGCGAGAGTTTTGGTATTTTGATATACCCACCTGCTTGCCAAGATGGCATATCCGTGGACTTCATTGTGAAGGCTGCAAATTCATAAACTTTAGATTGCTCCCCTTACGCCATAAATTTCCCCGCGATGGGCATTGTCTGATTACTTTCTTCACTACATATAAGGTGTGTCCTCGATGACATGACTCGAACGCTGGGAAGCAAGCATGGTATCCGTAAGTTTAGAATGTACGAGTCAGCGCAACAAAGACATTTCTTGATCAGGAACTCATTCTTTTACTTCTCGAGCAATTTGATAGCGGCCACCATATGATTACTTCGAATTCTAATGAAATAGCAAATCACTCACAAAGGATATCAGGACTGTATACTTGCTTAAGGGTTCCGAGAATAACGCAAAAACCCCTACCTCTTTTCAATCGTCGAGTCTTGCACTGCCGTTCCTATCGTTATTGTGCTGACAATACGCGATCAATTGAGAATTCAATGTCCTCAGATCAATGTTCTTGTCATATGTGTCACTAGTCTTGTAACGAACTAAACAACACGGTAATATTCCTAGAACCAGCATCAGTTCGCCAATTATATTTTCCCTTAGATTTTCGACAACACATTCGGCTTACCAACACCTATCTAGAGCAATAGGTACCAGAAAACGGGCTGGGAGACCATTCTGGGCCTTTCAACATTACTTTCAGTGAGACTTATTTCACCAGAAATTTGAATGACGGCTTCGGATGACTACAACTAGGCTCCGATGAGCTGTGCCGGTATCTGGCTCTAGTTTTATTGGGAATAATCATGGCTGTATGGTTTTAGTGCGTAAAATTCCCTTCAAGGCATTCTTACCCTATAATGGTGAACGTCACAATTTCCCGTATGCTAGCTCGAATGTCCACATGGTCCAATGATTTACAGCAAAACCTTACAGCATTTTAACTTCACTATCCTCTGGCAATAGTGCTGTTCATTCCTTCAATTTAGACATTGACCTCGGCTCTCGTCAGCTTACGGCAAAAACAGCAATGCTACTCCTTCTTAGTTCCCTGGATAAATCACAGTCTTATCTTATCCCTTCTAATCTTAACCCTTAGATGAGGTGCGTCCTATATGGTCAGGTTTGCAGATATACTTAGCCAACGGCCGAACTGCCCTAGGAACTTTCACTAGCACTGTAGTCACCAATCCCAGAGTCCATAAAACATATTTAGAAAATCATAATGAGAGATTTTCTCCACACAAGATTTACCTGGAATGAAAGGTATAGTTAGGCAATCATCAACATGAGCAACCGCTCCACAGAACCTAAAAGATCGTCTGAACTTAATCAGATTCTTTTATTACCTCACCTTATCCTATATATATGACGTGTAACTTCCGTCCTTCGAAATTGTCGACTACAGCGATTATTCCTCTAGCATTTATGGGCACCTCGGGTGATATCCCGTGCTTGCTATTTTGACAGGAAGCGTCTTATGAAGTGCTCAACCACTGGGTAAGAACTTAAGTAGCACAAATATAATATTTCAGTGTTTACCTACCGTAAAGCAAATACAATACCACAAGAAGTTTGTGACATAAAACCAGGGGTGTATCAGAGTACCTGCAGTCTGAACATGTGTATTGTTCAAGAGAAGCAAGTAAATTCCGCTGGGTGAGCATTAGAAGACTTCTAGGCACAACTTGCAACAGCTTGTAAACCATCACGATCACGTGTAATTTTATACACGTGATTAGAGCCTCTTATTGCTCAGGAGCCCCGCAGTTTGCCTCCCAACGATAAGGGCGCATGGGCTGTGACTCAATTAGGCATCAAGAAGCCCAAGGTGGATCAGGGCAATTGAGAAAGCCTGAACAGGTTTTCTCTTGAAAATCCCTGGAATCCCATACTAAAATGTCTATCGCAATAATTGTATACTTCTAATGTGTCGTATGAGAATTCTAGTGTCAGAAGGTGGTGGAATGTTCATTGTGCTTTGTCGACTTCGAAGTTGGTGGGGCAATCAGCGGATTTTAGTAACTAGGGCGACGACGTCAAACGTCATAGGCGGTGAGGGGCGATAGAACAGCAGAACCCCAACATCAACAACTCTGCGAAACAGAAAGAACATAAGAATTACTAGAGCAATTCGCACCAAATTGACCGTAAGAATTTGCAAAGTGAATCTTCAAGAATTTGCATGAAGAGTGAGGTTGTTTCAGGCAGTGACAGGCTGTTTCCAGAGCCTTCTACAGAATCTTCTAGCAGCTTCCATGCTCGCTTAAACTTTTTTTGTGCGGAAAACCGTAGATGCTCATAGAACTTCGAGGGGTATTAAAAGTCCTTCACGCTCGCCCTCTTTCCTCTCAAGACATTCTCAATTCCACCTCCCACCACAACCCCAAGACTTCGAATCTACTGCGAAGCAACTCATACACTCATCCCATACACACTCTACTTTTACTTTATACATTAATTCATTATGGCACCAGCCATTGGTAAGTACTCGGCCCATCGAGCTGCCGACGAAGCTCCTGCTGACAGCCTCGCGATAGGAATCGATTTGGGTACCACCTACTCTTGTGTGGGTATCTACAGAGATGACAGAATCGAAATTATTGCCAACGATCAAGGCAACAGAACCACTCCGTCGTTCGTGGCTTTCACGGACACTGAGCGTCTGATTGGTGATGCCGCGAAGAATCAAGTTGCCATGAACCCAACAAACACAGTCTTCGATGCGAAGCGTTTGATCGGACGCAAGTTCGCAGATGCTGAGGTCCAGGCAGATATGAAGCACTTCCCTTTCACTGTCATCGACCGTGCTGGCAAGCCAGTCGTCGAGGTCGAGTTCAAGGCCGAGAAGAAACAATTCACACCAGAGGAAATCTCTTCCATGATCTTGGTCAAGATGAGAGAGACTGCTGAAGCCTACCTCGGAGGAACCGTCAACAATGCCGTCGTCACAGTCCCAGCTTACTTCACCGACTCGCAACGTCAAGCCACAAAGGACGCAGGTCTGATTGCTGGTCTTAACGTTCTCCGAATCATCAACGAGCCTACTGCCGCCGCCATTGCCTATGGTCTCGACAAGAAGGTTGAGGGTGAGCGAAACGTTCTCATCTTCGATCTTGGAGGAGGAACTTTCGATGTCTCACTTTTGACCATTGAGGAGGGTATTTTCGAGGTCAAGTCCACCGCTGGTGACACTCACTTGGGTGGTGAGGATTTCGACAACAGACTCGTTAACCACTTCGTCAACGAATTCAAGCGAAAGCACAAGAAGGATCTCTCCACCAATGCCCGTGCTCTTCGTCGTCTCCGAACTGCTTGCGAGCGAGCAAAGAGAACTCTTTCTTCTTCTGCACAAACATCCATTGAGATCGATTCTCTGTTTGAGGGTATCGATTTCTATACTTCTATTACCCGTGCTCGTTTTGAGGAGCTTTGCCAAGATCTTTTCCGTTCAACTACCACCCCAGTCGACCGTGTCCTCGCTGATGCCAAGATCGACAAGTCGAAGGTACACGAAATTGTCCTCGTCGGTGGTTCTACCCGTATTCCAAGAATCCAGAAGCTCATCACCGACTACTTCAACGGAAAGGAGCCCAACAAGTCAATCAACCCCGATGAAGCTGTTGCCTACGGTGCTGCCGTCCAGGCCGCCATTCTCTCTGGTGACACCTCATCCAAGGGCACTAGCGAGATCCTTCTTCTCGATGTCGCCCCATTATCCATCGGTATCGAGACTGCTGGTGGCCAGATGACTAAGCTCATTCCAAGAAATACCACTATCCCAACCAAGAAGTCTGAGGTCTTCTCGACTTTCTCCGACAACCAACCTGGTGTGCTTATTCAAGTCTTCGAGGGTGAGCGTCAACGCACCAAGGATAACAACCTATTGGGCAAGTTTGAACTCACTGGCATCCCACCTGCGCCACGCGGTGTGCCACAAATCGAGGTTACCTTCGATGTTGACGCCAACGGTATTATCAACGTCTCCGCGCTTGAGAAGGGCACCGGAAAATCCAACAAGATCGTTATCACCAACGACAAGGGCCGTCTTTCAAAGGAAGATATTGAGCGCATGTTGGCTGAGGCAGAGAAGTACAAGGAGGAGGATGAGCTTGAGGCTGCTCGTATTTCCGCCAAGAACGGTCTTGAGTCGTACGCATACTCGCTCAAGAACACCCTCTCAGACTCCAAGGTCGATGAGAAGCTCGAGGCTGCCGACAAGGAGAAGCTCAAGGCTGAGATTGACAAGACCGTTGCCTGGTTGGATGAATCTCAAGCAGCCACCAAGGAGGAGTATGAGGAGCACCAGAAGGAGCTTGAGGCCGTTGCAAATCCTATCATGATGAAATTCTATGGCAGTGGTGATGGCGCTGGTGGCATGCCAGGAGGAATGCCAGGTGGACCTGGCGGATTCCCAGGGGCTGGTGGAGCCGGTGCGACGCACGATGATGGACCAACCGTTGAGGAGGTCGACTAAAATGTTATCCACGAATCTCCTTTTAGTTGGTTTCCTGCATTTTCTGGCATCAAATGATTGGTGTCACCGGGGCTGTTCATGTTTTATTGTGGCTAGACTTCTTGCGGTTTGCGTGCGTTTCTTTGAGTTACCATACAACACTGGAAAAGCCGGTGTTCCTCGCACAGCATGAGGGTACAACAGATACTGCGCCTTTTGATAGGATCGCGCATAAAAATAAAGTCGTAAAATAATATCCATCTGCCTTCATTTGAAAATATGTGAACTTTGTGAAATCAACCGTAGAAAATAATATAATATAATTTTCCTGCCCTTATCATGCCAATGAAAGTAACATCAATGCTCACGAAGTCTAAACTTTCCAACAAACCTAACCCTGCACTTGTCTCAAACAGAACAAAATTTTGTTCTTGCGCCGTCTGCTAAAGGCCTCGACCTCTCCAAGCTCCAAGACAACCCTCCACACACAAAAATTAAACCAACCTCACAACCCCAACACTCACAATGTCGAACGCGACATCTCCTCACCCCATCACCTCGACGTCTTTCGCGGCCCGCGCCCAAAATGCGACGCACCCTCTCTCCGCCTACCTCCTCCGCCTTATGGTCCTGAAATCCTCCAACCTCTGTCTCTCCGCCGATGTTTCAACCACCAACCAACTCCTCCACCTAGCCAACGCCATCGGGCCCTCTATTGTCGTCCTAAAAACCCACTACGATCTTATCTCGAACTGGGATTACAATTCGCAAACGGGAACTGGCGCTCGACTTGCAAAGATCGCCAGAAGACATGGATTCCTGATCTTTGAGGATCGCAAGCTGGGGGATATAGGGCATACAGTGCAGATGCAGTGGACGGGGGGGACGGCGAGGATTGTAGAGTGGGCGCATATTGTTAATGTGAATATGGTCCCTGGGAAGGCGGCAGTTGATGCGCTGGCGGAGGCGAGTGTGAAGTGGAGAGAGAGGAAGAGGTATGAGGTCAAGACTGATATTTCTGTTGGGACACCCAGGGCAGAGTCAATTGAGAGTGATGGAGAAGGCGACGAGTCTGGAGGTGTTACGCCTATGCCGGAGCGCGAACATGAAGGGGGACTGGATGTTAGTAGGGAGCGGGGGGATGCGGGGAGAAAGGCGAGTATTGTGTCTATTACGACTGTAAGCCAGCATTTTGAGCCGGTCAATTCGCCGCGGTCTTACGACGACTACGAAGACGAATCATTTGAGGGGATTGAGGAGCCACCGTTGGAGAGAGGACTGCTTATCCTGGCGCAGATGTCTAGTAAGGGCAACTTCATGAATCGGGAATATACAACTGCATGCGTTGAAGCTGCAAGGGAACATCCGGGTTTCGTTATGGGGTTTATTGCGCAGAAGTCTCTAAACAGTGAGCCAAACGATCAATTTATCAACATGACACCAGGCTGCCAATTGCCCCCCGAGTCTGAGGACGAAGATGCAGAGATAGCAGGAGATGGAAAGGGACAGCAATACAATACACCGCAGAAAATTGTGGGGTTGATGGGTAACGATATTGTGATTGTTGGGAGAGGCATAATCAATGCAGGAGACCCAGTCAAGGAGGCAGAGAGATATAGGAGGAAGGCTTGGGAGGCATACACGGAGAGAATTGGGGAGTAGAGCCCTTGATAACAAGAGAAGGAACAAAGGGAGATATAGCTGTCTGGCGAGATGCGGTGTTTGGGTCTGTGTTGTGGAGGAGTTCGCGTGAAAAATGGGATATGGGGACATTGATAATGGTATGGCGAAAGGCGTAGATACCCTGATGGGGACGAGCATTTTCGTAGGCATTGGGAACGGTCGTTGAGAGGTTTTATACATTTCTAGCTACTAAATTTGAGCGTGTTAGCTAGATACGTGCCCAAAGTCTTTCCACCTTATGCATAGATTTTTGTTTTTACTAAGTGGTGATATGCCCAGCCCAGGATAACCTTTATTCTGAATATGTTTATTCTGCAAGCCTAACGTTACCAAATGGTGGTTTGTGCCAAACAACCTTAATTTCCAAAGCGTTTGTGAGTGTCTCGGGAATTGTTGACCATGGCTCATGTCTCTCTAAAGACGTGGAAAAAATGGAATGACATTTCATAATAACAACGTATTGTCCGAGAGCAGGAAGGGCCCATAAGGCACACAAAAAAAAAGCGTGTCGTTTAGGATGCAGGAGGTAGGCGACAGTGGTTTGGTAAATAGATTCAGCAATAAACAAAACAAACGAGTGTCGTAAAATGCTCGCCGTATACAGAGCTTTTAATGTCCCAAAAAAAAAATGTAAAGGAGTGATCGATTGCTTGTTATTCTACAAGTTGGCTTTTCCTTTTTATGGTGGCCGTCGCATATCAAAGAATCATATGAGGCTCAAAAACACGTGAGGAAAAAGGGGAGCACCAGCTGCCCCCTCACAGTATCTAGCTCTCTTTTATGTTCCGAGGTTTCATCTTGTCTCTTATATGTTCCGAGGTTTCATCTTGTCTCTTATATGTCTCCCATGCTATTCAAGAGTACTCAAGGATTTATTCTTGTGGTAATATGCCATGGTCTTGTCTCGCTAGGAGCCTGAGAAAAAAGAAAAAGGTGGTGCAATGTTGCTAGTAGGCTACAGCGGGTAACGTTCTATAAGTTTCATAAGTTTGGTGTCCCTGTTTTATTAATCTTTTAGTGAAGTTAAGCCGTTGCCAGTTTTAGGTTCTATCTATATTGGCTGTCGGGGAGGAGCTAGTAATCGGATGGAATCGTGTCATTATATTACTACAGACAACATTTTAAAACCCTAAGGTCCTGGAGTGACTATAGAATTGTGCTACGGTGTCTCTCTTACAACGAGTTCAAATCACCGACGGCCAAATGAAGTCTTGCTACTGCATTACAGTGGACGATATTTTAAGATTGCTCCTACTCTCGTACAAGGTCCTCACTTTTTGGCGGCAAGTTTGAGAGTGGTGAAACTCTCTAATGGCATGCTTTCCCGTAAAAGAAAATGCTGCGCCAATATTATAGCGAACAATAATTTTAATTCTTGAGGAGTCTAAGATAACATATAATATCTATGATCCAGAACATTATGACGTCAAACAAAATCCTCTCCTTACTTTGTGATAAACAACAATTTCCAAAACCTTCGTGGTTGAAAAAAACGTTGTATGCAAATTCAACTTGCATTATTTTCAGCGAAATTTTACTATTACTAGGTAGTACGGTGGTCAATGTTTCGGGAGAGGCTCAGATCGAAACATGCGGTATAGGGACGATCGACTCACCACTATTTATGTCCTGAGGAGTACTGCTGTTACGGTACGGTGATCAATGCCCTTGAAGAATTCGTGTTTGTACTATACAGTCATGGTAGCATTGCATCTAGCGGGATGCTATTATCACAGTTTGGTGAGCAACACTCGCTGATGAGTATTGGGGTGAGCAGGGCTAACCTGTTACTTTGACGTTTACCTTGAAAGTACATCCTGACATAATATCATTTATTAATAATACAGTATTAATACTTATCATTTCATTTCTCCTTGAATTTGAACCGTTGATCTTGACCTAACACCAGCTCCTAGTTTATTTCCTTAGCTATCTAAATATTGTTAGACGGCCACTCATCTACAGATATTATTACTACATAATTTACATTTCACCATTTCAGTGTCTTTTAATCGCCATCGGGAAATAATACCCACTGAGAATAGGTCGTCTATTTTTCCCGTATTTAACCACTTGCATTTTTTGTGTTCGATCAATATATGTTGTCTTAACGTCAGGTACATCAAGTTACCCCTAAACAAGCGTTTGTTTCACAAGGTTACATTTATCATCCCGCTCTGGTTTCACAGCAGGTGTTGACGTTGACAATCTTGCAACGTCAGTCTTTCGAGTCGTAGTTTCACAGAGCGCTCAACAACTATAGACTAACTTACGCGAGTCCAAGAAATTGATCAACCAGAAGAGGAGAGAGTTGCTCAAGTTTTAATATCCATTGATGGGCTGCTACCCGTAGTTGCGAAGATAAATACGTAGAGTTAAGATCAACGAAGCTTATTAGACAATAGTGTCGATGCAGTTGATTCTCCTTTTTCCGCTTCAAAAATTGATGGAATCCTCACTCAGCTTGGACCCATTCTAAAGACACATTTCGGGTAGTATTACAAGTTTGTATATCCTTCAATTAGGGAACGATCATTTTTGTATTCGTGGTTGCATCTAGTAAGAAGGCAATTTGCATGCTATGAAGCTAGCATTTGGAGGTCTCTTCTGGAACCATATCACCTTTGCCCTTCATGCGGGAAGGAGTAGCTTTCGAATTGCTATCAGATGAAATATGGGGCATACTCGACTTTCCAGAGATATCTCGCATCTCCCGCCTTGCTTCTTTTCTAGCCACCTTTCCACAGCCTTTCCAGCCACCAAGAGGTAGTACTCTCTCTCACATTAAACCCTCAGACGAAAATACCGAGATTTAAGATGGCCTAAGCATATGTCATCGAGAGGGAAAAACTCAAAGTCATCAATGAAATGGTAAGTAGTATCTTCATCAAAATCAACGATGTCGATTTGCTCATAGGTCAAACATTGAAGGTCAAGATAAATGAGGACACGACTGAAACAGCAAACCAGAGAGTCGATTATGATTAGTATAGCAAGCTAGAGGAAGATAGCGATGAGGTTTAGACTCTATCGAAAAATCCCAACCTAATGGATCATATATCCAGTTGAAGTGTAGTGGCTCTAGGAGCGAAATTATAACGGAAGATGAAGCCTTCTCGAAAATGAAGCAAGGTGGATGCTTTGTTGCCAATGGAGAGCACTATTGGCGTGGGATTGCCATGGTAATTATTGGAGCCACAATTTCAACCTTTGAAACCCAAAATGGTTATTTGCCAATACTGGTTTATTCCAGCAAGCGAATGCTGAACCCCGTACCACAAGGTCCTCGACATAGAAGAAGTATTACATAAAACTGTACATCCCGTACCTGGGTTTGTATTCCATAAAGGAAGGGAGTATATCTTAAAGAGAAGATCAATAAGGAAGGTATACAGTAGTACAAGCAAATGGAGCAGAGTGAGATCGAAAAAGTATATGCAGAGGAAGGGGTGGACGCTGAGTTATGCGGGTACCGCATCTAGATCAAGGGAACGAAGAAGAGAGTGGAAGAAGAATGAATCCTAGGGGGGGGTTATCGCGAAATTATCCTTATTTCGGCGCTAGCAAAGGGCTGAGGGGGGAAACTCGTCATAATCAGAGAGGGGGTTCACGGTAGCACCAAGATTTCTGATTCTGACTACGTCAATCTACGGTCTCAATCCATTAGGTCTCATGAAACTTGGATATAATAAGAGTACTAGGCGGAGAGGTGGTGGACACAAAGTCAATATTGCTGCTTTGAAATATTTACTTTAATTTATGTCATTTTCTTGGCACATAGTATAAAACTTTTATGGCACCATCATAGTTTATTTTTCTTCTTTCCTCTTTCTTCCTTTATTTTTTTTTTAAAAAAAAACGACAACAAAAAACCAAATAACTGGCATAGATTCTGTACTTCAATGGCTCTTATTTTTCTTCTTGAATACTTCAAAACTTTCAAAACCCTCAAAATGTCCAGTCCTCATAGTGTAGAGGCTCGTATAAGCTTGATTGAGAAACATCGTTTATGGAAGAGAAGACATGGGGACTAAGCCCATCATTGAAGATAGTCATTCCTGTTCGGCCGTGCTTCAAGAATTCAGGGCACAATAACAGCACTCCTCCCCCTCTCAGCACCACCCTTCCCCCACTCCTCTGCCTTGTCAAAAGCCTCCAATGCATCCTCCAACTTGAAAGCCGTCACATTGCCTCTCCTCAACTGCAAAAGTCCTCCCTCAACCATCCTAATCATCTCTTGCACATTCTCTCTCGTATACATCCACCTTCCACAAATCTTCAAACAGTACCTCATCACCTTCCGATGTGGAAGCGCGATTTCGTCTCTTATGCCACCCATCAATGATACTCGACCACTATGACGAAGAGCAAGAATTCCGGACTTCAAATAGGTTGCCGGGCCGGAGGATGGAGGAGAGATGTCGAAAAATGCGTGGGGTTCTCCAAATCTTGTGCTTTTTAAGATCTCGGCGTCTGCTTCGACATTACCTGAAATCTTTACAATCTCAACCCTCCCTTTTCCTTTCTCCTTCACACTCTGCAGAACAGACTCATTCCTCCCAAACGCAACGACATTACAACCAAGGGCCAAACACATGTCAACCGCTGCTCTCCCAAAATTCCCTGTAGCCGGAGAAACAATGACAGTTTCTCCAACTTTCAGCTCGAGATCAGAGATACCGCCATAGCTAACCATCAATCTAAACATACCCGTCAACTCCTCAACCGTATACCCCATCCCTTTCACCAATTTCTCTTCATTGATTGGATAACAACTCTCCAATGGCACCCTGGCAAACTCAGCATACGTTCCATCCCTCCACTCCCCCGTCATAAGCTTGAAGCTCTCTTCTGTCCCACCACTCAGTCCCATGAGGATTTGAATACTAGGATCATCTCGTGCTCGAACGAAAGAATCGTAGACTACTAACTGTCCGGGTTTGAGAATGGTAGCATCAGCACCGACGGCCACAATGCGTGCAATGCTATTGGAACCTGGGACAAATGGGGTAGGGAAGCGATAATCGAGTGACCCGTTGTGCACAGATTTGGTGTAGTTTAGGACCGAGGTCGCAAGGGGCGCGATTATGGCTGAGCCGGGGGTGAGGGTAGGTATGGGGACGGTGACGACGGTAGGCGGTGTCGAGGTGCAAGTTAGAAGAAGAGCACGGTGGGTTGGCGGATAGTCAGATGGAAGTGAGGGCTGGGTAATTGGGGCCGACATGTTTGCGGGTATTAGGGGGTTTGTTTGTAGTATTATAGCTGATTTGTATTATTAAAGTGATGAGTCTTTCCTTGGCTGCCCTTTTCCCCCGTGGGCATGAAGTTCAATATATACATTTTAGCACTTGAAATCACTTCGCTCTTTTATAGCCTTCATGTCAGTACACATACACTAAATCACTGAGACTATAGTCGGTCATCGGTGCAACAACAACAGTTTTCGATTCAGCGGAACAATTATTTTTAAAGAAGTTCCGCGTTTCTGGAGTTTATCACCTTATTTTCGCTTAATTCCGAATATTACTTGTTCCGGACTCAGTTACGGATGCTCGCGAAAGGAAGCGAGTGATTCTCGTGATACGGCAGCCGGCCTTAAGAACACCGGTGTAGTATGAGATGGTTGTGATCCCTTTCGGTAGAGCCGTTGAAATATTGTTGATAAACTAATAGCAGCTGTTTCTGATTCGTAGATTTGTCCCAAACTACCGAGGTCGAATGAATCTTTTCAAGAATAAGGGCAGTTCACACAAGAAGTCGGCCCTATTAGCAGAAAGGGATGCAATTTCTCTTACTATGACGGTCCAATACCTCCACTAACCCGATAAAGACTATTTAGAGTTATTTGAAATCCGCTATAAACTCTCGGTTCCAGTAGGCGACCATTCAAACACTTCTTTCAACTCAATATGGCTTACAGTACTACCTGGATGCTAAATTATCTCGGAAGAATATTGTTCATCTTCAAAATTACAAGGGGTACCCGCAAATTATGTTTTGGCTTCATTCAAGGAGTCGAAGATGCTCATCAGTGATAGGTTTATAGATACATTATTGAAAGTTGGAGCGGGCTCAAACAGACATGAACAGGGAGGCACCACCTGGGAATACATTAGATGCTGCAATTAAAATATTGTCTGTCAGGAAGACCTTTGCCAATGGGTTTAAGCTTGGAAAACTTCTGGAAGGGGAGACGGTGTTGTTTCACCAATCTAAACGGTCTAGAGGGTGGGGGCAGAGAGGTAATAAGTTTTGTAACATGCGATAAGTAGACGAGGTCTGTTAATTGTTGTCTTTGAAAAAAATGTTATTACACCCCTGAGAAGTAAAGGCCTCAACTTTACGAAAGACTAGAAAAAAGAGGAAACTGATAACCCACAAGTAGTGCGGCGTGGAAGTCTTCTATCTCACTAGTCATCCCTTGTTGTTTGAAGGATACCAGTCTAACATGCAGAAGATTTAGACCGTCAAAGCTGGCTCATAGAATCTTGAATCATTTAACTGTAGAATATATTTCTCATGCGCTTTATGAAAGCATCATATCTATATCATGAAGTCATGAAAACCCAGGACAAAGTGGATGCCCTGAGAGCCCGCCATCATTAAACAGTGTTATTCCATCTACCGCTTCGATTTGACCAGTCGTAAATATTGAGCCGTTTCTACGTCGAATGCATCTGACATTTCAGATCCGTCTATGGTCCTTTTAGAAGTACCTGGTTGTATGTGCAAGTCGTGGTGCCGCCGACGGTTTGTTGTGTACCTCCTGATACGGAGTATGAGAAAGTTGGAGTGACAGCGTATCCAGTTGAACACCATCCATTGGTAGTTGAAGCCGAGACCGCAATATTTGTGAATGATACCTGTCCGAAGTCCCAGGTTCCGGCTTTGGCAGTTTCGATGGCAAGGACGGCCTGCAATTGTTAGTAATTTGTGCAATGTGAAACATTCGATCGGGTATACTCTTGTTAAGTCTCCTGCGTTGGCTATTTAATAAATTAGTTAGCGGCTAAGCTGATAAAAGATAAAGATGAAGTCCGATTGACTTACGAAAAGCATTGGATGAAGAACCACTCGTCGATGAAGCCCCAGCTGCGACACCGGCTGGACCTCGAACTATACTCCAAGCATCTGTCCAGAAGCCGTCACTGCCCAAAGAGAACACACTGGTAATTGCGTCGCCGGGATATACTAGCCTAATATTAGTAATGTTTCCCAATGTTTAGCACTTTCTTATTCACCATTGACAGCCGTCGCTTTATAATCCGGACTTGAAGCAAGTTAGTAGGTGGTTATGAATACTGTCCCTAAAGCTAGACTCACTTGCAGCAATATTCGACCCAGAACTTCCATGACCCAACGCCCTTTGAGTCGCTGACAACACTTTGATAAACGAAACTTCCGCCGCTGTTCTCGAGACCTGGCCATACCGCATGATACCCGGACCCTGGCGAGACTGATGGTACTACCATGGTAGTAGAGAACTTGAGGACTGTGAGGTTTTTGACCTAAACAAGGCTTAGATTGTACATACTTTGGTAATTGGAACCCCTGGTAGAAACCAGAAGGCATCGGCACTGTTTTGAGCAAGTGCAATGCCTTGTAACATGAAGATACAGCTTAAGCTGAGGAGGAAGTCGAGGAGCTTCATTTCGGGTTGGTTTGCTTGGAGTCTTCTGTGAAGATGATAATGTTGACTTAGTTGCAGTTGTTTGGGAGCTGTGGAAAGCTTATCACCAACGAGATGGGAAGTGGATGACGGGATTGTTGGGTGCTAATGCCATAGAGTGAATACACCAACAGTGAGTATACCAAGCCTCAATCCAACCACGGGAAGAGCAACTGAGAAGGTGATTCTACAATTGAGTCCATCACGAGGTCGAAAGTGCAATTGCTTCAGCCATGGAATGTCACCGATTCGCTGAAAGAGCAGGAGGACAAATGTATGTACTTAACTTTCCTACTTGGCTTGACCCCTGACAGCTCCGGATGATCTGAAGCCGTTTCCTCCGTTCGGTAATCTGCTTCGAGACTTTAGGTGCCAACACCAAAGCCCATGAGTGGACAGCCATCGGAGTCTTGTACCGGTAGTAAGCTAACGATTTCAGCCCTGTCCCAGGGAGTCGAAGCCACATCAATCAAAAGCAAGTACCAAAGAAGATTCCATCTAATTGATCGAACTTTTGAAGGGTGTTCATTTGAATTTGCTGCATTTCTCTTGCGATTTTGTGCTAGGATAAACAACCGATTGGCTGGTTGAGGTTTAAAGGTGTCTGAGCATCAATATAACCGGCGACCACACCCACTTAATCGTCCAAGAACGAAAGAGCGGATGAGACCAAGTCTTCTCAAAAACGTGGTGATAACCGAGTGATGAGAAAATCCAGGGGCTTGTTTAATAATAGCAAATGAAGCGTTTCACGTGACATCGTGCCTTTCTTGCATGTCTTTAAACTGCTGCCTGGAGAAGAGTTTTGAAATTTAATCTTGGAGGTCTGCAGTTCTAACCCAAAATGTGTTGATCAGCAATGTACAAGATATCGATTTATGGTCTAAGAGACTCCATCGAAAAAGGAAAAAAAGGAGAAAAGTTTGATGGTGTTTTCGAGTTTGTCGCTTGAGAAATGCATTATTTGAGGAGTCTTATGGTTTGAATCAACTTACAATCTATCTATCATATATCTCGTACTGTTAAATTACAGTCTCCAGTCTCGTGGAACCATCCCGTCCCATGAACCTGGAAAGTTACTGCCTAGATGATGTGCTCTAGTGGTGAAGGTTTGTAGCGCGGTGATATCCCCACTTGCATGTGCATCGGATATTGTTTCTTCGGGCTGCTAAAGTCATTTGTATTCCCTTCGGTCCAAGACCCGAGCCGTCGTATAACTTCGAAAGAAGTCATGAGCGGCTCCTCAATTGTCGACTCCTCGAATGATAATTTCAGTGCCAGAAATCCACCAGACACTTAAAGGTAACTTGGCTAGACCACATCAAGTGATTGCAAACAGGATAAATGCACAAAGAGGCTCAATCAAAAAGCAAGTACCGAGAGATCCTAGCATTGCCGGAACTGCCACCTCTCATTAACTGTAATGCACGACTGCACTCGGGAATCTGAGGAATTGAGGAAATATTAATCTCATGAGTAATGGTATAAACCCAAAAGGCCACATGTCAACTTTGACAGATTATTTGGTAACAGCGATAGGATTCGAGACTTGTTTCCATGATGTTTGGTATTGGAGACGTTCCGTTTTACATCTCGGAATCAGGTGTTGATAATCACGTGATACAATATCAAGAATGGTCTAACTACATTTAACCAAGCTCTCGCTTCGGTACCCCAATCCCACACAAGAAATTTCGAGGAAATATCGCAAACAACTTTTCACGACCACGAACTTTTCTTCTATCCCGCCATCCTCGACAACTATACCCCCCAAACACCCAACAATACCGCAAACATGGCCGGTGGTGTTTCAGTTCGCGACGTTGATGTGAGTATTTGCACACTAGCACCATGAGAATCGAGGGAGAGAAGTAGGGTCATCTGCAATCTGCGAAAGCACCAACTTCTCGAAAACATAATTTCGAAATACACTCTAGCCTACCATACCTCCCTTGATCTCTCGAACATACATATTGAGCAGGCGCGAGGGGGTCGGAGAGACCTCTGCTGACGGAATGATGCTGATTCGACGGGTGATTTTCAGGCGCAAAAGTTCATCGAGGCATATGCCGCTTTCTTGAAGAGACAGGGCAAGCTTCCCATTCCAGGTATGTACTTGAGATTCAATTCCTCTTCTCTCATCGCCAAAGCATATCTGCAATAACCTATAATTCGGACATCGGCTAATTTCTCACAGGTTGGGTGGACACTGTCAAGACCGGTCCAGCAAAGGAGCTTCCACCTCAATCCATCGACTGGTTCTATGTCCGAGCCGCCTCGATCGCGCGCCACGTCTACCTCCGCAAAACTGTCGGTGTTGGTCGTCTACGAAAGGTTCATGGCTCTACCCGCAACCGTGGTTCCCGCCCATCCCACCACGTCGATGCCTCTGGCAGTGTCGACCGTAAGGTTATGCAAGCCCTCGAGAAGATTGGTGTTTTGGAACAAGATGAGGACAAAGGAGGTCGCCGCATAACACAGTCTGGACAGCGTGATTTGGATCGTAAGTTTTGCTGAGGTTGTTGACACTTTGAGATGGCTCTGATAATATTAGGTATCGCACAAACCACCATCGAGGCTGATGAGGAAGATGAGGATGACGAATAGATGTACTCTGCATTGTGCTATGGTTCGGGACGGGACTGGGAGTTGCCGCATCTGGCTTCTAGGCGTTCTCGCATTCAATAAAAAATTCTAAAAGCCATTTTGCACTCTCAAACTTTGTTTAATTGAAATGTGACCATAACTTGTTCAGTGAAAACGATACTCATGTTGAGACTTAGTACTGGAGGCGAATGAAGCCCTTCATAATTTTTAATCCATCAATTCTAGCGCCCAATCTCGTATTTCATCGACACGTCAAAACTAATTCTGTATCACAAAATATTCAATTAACTATCTCATTTCACCTCCAAAACATCACGACACCTCCAGCAGTTAGCTATGCTAAGCTGCCATAAAACGCCAACCATGCATATGCTACCAAAATTCCCTCCCAAGCCCTACCCGGGCTTTTCAATTCTTCCCACACCTCCCCCCATCCCTATAATTTAATGTACGCAAAGTAATATACAAATGAACAAGTGCTTGTGTGCTATGTTGTGTTATGGTAGCCCTCCGAGTATCTTCTTGGTTAGAGGTGTTTTGCTCTTCTTCCTGCCTTCATCTCCTTCCTCACTATGTATGGAACTCCCGTTTGTATGGTTGTCTGGGTTCTTCTTTAGTCGATTGAAGGTCTTTGATATAAAACCTCCGCTGCTCCCGTCATTCCCATCGTGGTTGTCTTTCATGCTCTTGGCTCTGTTGGAATCAGTGTCTCCGTAGTCATGCCCGCTATCATGGCGTGCCTGAGTCATGGTAAGAGACGTTGGTAGCGTTGGAGGGCGGCCGTTAGAGAATGTACTGCTGGACCCACTCGGTGTACGGACCAGACCATTGCTCGAGGCAAAAGATCGCCGAGGGCTCTTTGAACGCTCGGACCGCTTGGTATCTGTTGGACTTGTTGCAAAGCTACTACTATCACTATTGTCATAGGAATTATCTGACGGCGTGGGTGCCAGGACCATGCTGCTCGTGGCAAGCTCTCTCAGCCGACTCTGTTGAGCCGTATTTGGGCGATGCTTGCTGAACTTGTTGCCGATGATTGCGCCAGTATGCGATATCAGAGCCCGAATTACATCTTTCTTCAAAGCTAAAGCCAAATCCAGATTTGACCATGTTTTGTTGCGGTATTCGATCATAGGCAGCCGGAAGACAAAATCGTGCACATCTTCGATGTTGCGCTCCCCTTTGCCCTTGTAGCTAAGGCATAGTACAACACTAGGTATTTTGACGTATGCTAAAGTCATGTAATTTGATGCTCGTGACATCATCTTTGTCAGATCGTCCGATGGCTGCTCCTTATTTTTGCTACCATTTCGATGAATTCCAAATCTCTTATGTTTACTAGAGTCATTCGTTGCTATTGAATTCCCATCAGCATTTGATTGTACCGTTGAAGTTCTATTCAGAGTTGGGCGTGATGTTAAACTCGACTGCAGGCTCTCGCGAGATGCCTTTTTGCTAAGAGTCTTTGAAGTCGATGTTCGTGTGCTCGAGGAGAGCATGTTGCCATGAAATAGTCGGAAGTGATGGCCCTCGCCATTAGTTGAATGCAAACTGGTCGCCTTGCTTTTTTGTGGGATGGCAGTGGCGGGGCGAGCTTCTGAAGTCATCGTGGGATGAAGCCGGAGCTCAAGGGAGCCAGCTCGGGTACTTGAAGCAGACCCTTGTCTCTCTGCTTCTCTGGCTGTTATGCTGGCCGAATAGCTAGACACAGACTCATCTTCGTCCTCTTCCTCTTCATCTTCTACGGGTTGCATGTTTCTCACCATGAAAGGCGATTTATTTTTCGACTTGTCCTCGTTGGACCCGGGGAACATGTATTCGAACAGTCGCTTACCAACTTCTCGTTCTAGTTGGATCTTCATAGGAAATAGATTGACCTCGAAATGATCCATAATTGGAATTCCTGCGATCGCTTCAAGCATATACCAGTAAACTCTTAGCATTTGTTGGTTGCCGCCTTCACTAAAAGTACCACGTTCAGCATCCGAATAAGGCGCAAACATCTCAGGGTAAATGGCATCAGGAAGAAGATTGAGCCCAACGATTTTTCCAATTTGCATCAGGTTGATGTGTGAACCATCGGAGTTGTCAGTACGATCGTACTCTGCTCTCTGAAGCTGGAACTCCATGAGCGGCTCGTTGTTGTCCCGAATGAGGTGCCACACAATTTGATCGGATGAAATGTTCCATCTCAGCAAGCCACTAGTCTGAGACCCATCGTACTTTCTCTGTGATGTAGTGATGGCTTTCATCATAAAGAACAGCTCATCCTCACATCTTGCCAAGTCCTTGTCAAGCATGAGTCGATCTTCCCAACCCTTTTTGTCGAGGTACTTCGAATGAATTTGAAATTGTGTTTTAATTTCATCAAGTTGCCTAATACGCTCTTGCAGGCGTACAACCATCTCAGGGGCACCCCGTAGGTCGCTGAAATCTGAGGCCAGCATGATCTTCTCTAGGCGTTCATTGCGGGTCTTCTCCAGAGGTTCACTATACATTAGCAGGTCTAGGACAATGATATACATTGCGTAGTACTGTGCGGAGTTGCATAACGCGCGAATCTGTGGGAACTCCACCCAGAGGTGATCCATTCGGCTTTCAACATTGTTCGGGCCAGCAGCATGGTTGCCTTCGCTGTTGATCTCATCGTTATATTTAAGACGGAGAGTGTTGTACTTGTCGTATCTTAAGCTAGCAGATGTCTTCTGCACAACCCTCTTGAAACCAAATGGATCTCCCTGAAAATCAAACATAACCTCCATTGGAACCCACGGTGGCCATGCAGATCCGGCAGGTGTTCCGTAATGGCTTCCAGAATACATTGATAATAACTGTGAAGAGAACCACTTCTGGTGTGTGACAAAAAATTGAGTGCTGTCCATTTCCACCGAGAAGCGTCGCTGAACAAGACCACTAACATCGTCATAAATACGATCCTTGTCCATAACCTCCACAACCTTGAGCTCCATGCCCTTAGCGGTTACTAAAACAACTGCCTTAGGGTTCTTCTCGCTTTGAAGTTGGATTTGTGGTGCAATAAGTCTCAGATGATAACTATTCTGTGGTGTGAACTCTCGCGAAATGTTCGAGTCAATATTTTCTGAAGATACTCGGGTGGGAGGTTCTGGTGCATGATCATCAGCGTTGACAAAAGTTTTGCCGTCCTTGAGCAGTTGATTGATGCGATCTTCCACTTCCTGCTTGTGAGCCTCAGCTTCCGGCGGAGTGGTTGGTGAGTCGTCTGGAGAAGAGGAGCTTGTCGGAGCATTGGGAGTCGGCCTAGGTGCTTTCGCTTTGTTTTGCTCGTCCACAATATCGAGAATGAACTTCACAGCTCGCCGAGAAAGGTAATATACAAATCCTCGTCGTTGGCTAACCTGGTGAATATAACGAAGGATAATATTTCTTAGCAAGTTGTTCCACTTAAGCTGCACATTGTGAATGACGAATCGATTATTGAAGTCGCTGACAAAATCGGCAGATGGGTTTGTATCCAGACCCTCGGCTTGAGGGTTGTAACCCTTTAGTGAAGGATCTTCCCTGTCACTGTCAACATTGCCATCATCAGGAACAGCTTGCTTGTTGTCGGGATGAAGACGCATATCCATTCGACTTTTCATAGACTCGAGGAAAAGCTTTTTATCACGGAGAACACCCCCGTGCTTTCGTAATTGTTCATAGTCCGCTCTAAGCATATCGTTTCCTTCTTCCCGGATACATCTGAGCTCAGCATCCCCTAGATTCTTGCCATGTGAATCCATCTGATCAGCAAGTTGATGCAAGCGCTTTTCAATCAATTGACATTGCACACGGCGAGGGTCGTCATCTTTACTCATGATACAGAAATGTGTCGGCTCTTGTCCGAACGGACTAGTTCTGTCAGGATCTCCAGATATAGTATCGCCGTGATCTGTTTGTCGGAAATAAGTGAACCGCGGTGCGTATGCCAATGGCATTATTTTAGTCTCGGGGTTTGCTTCTGATGGGAGGATCCAATCCAACTCAACAAAGTCGTCCATATCGATCCAACTAAGGTCGTGGTCTGGAATCTCGAAATGGGAAAGGTCTGTAGTCCCGCCTTCTTGCTGGGAAATTAGGAATGGCACAGATGCCTTCTGGAGATCTTCAGGAGTTGTGCCGGCTATACTGGCTGATATTGCTCGAATATCTGCTGACAATAAATCCAATTGAGCTTGATGCATCTTCATAGCTGTTGTTTTCCCCGCCGTCTTTCGGCCTCGGTCCTGAGTATGAAATTCTTCTCGGCGCTGGTGAACATCAAGCATGAAACTGTCCAATCTCATCTTTAAACCTGTGGCCGATACGATATCTTCAGAATAATCCTCTGCATCCTTATGCTTGTACATATGACTTAGGAAGAGGGGGGCCAGAAGAAGGTTATATTTAATTGTTGCAAGATGTCGTCCGAATTTTTTGCTGGACTTCTCAATACCCGGCCACAGACTGCCTTGCCGAATTGGCAAAGCCATTGTGCCCCCAAACATAGACCACCAGGCGAAGAAGTGTGTAAAGAAACGTGGTGTGAGATGAACCGTATTGTAGCTTTTGGAGGGCTCTGTGTTCGATACAGACCACTCACGGTTGACAGGAGCTTTCACAGCAATTGACATATGTATGTGATTGCTACGGAAACCTCTGAAGGCGTCGTACTCAAGATCTAGCGGTGCCTTTGCAAATTGAGGTTCTTTTAGGATAACGTTGTAGTGAGGCTCAAAGTCGAAGGATCTTTTGCCATCCGTGCCGATGTTACGCTCAAACATCAACCCGGCCAGCCATTGCACGTTGCCCGACAGCTTCATCACTACCTTCTTGAAGGATGCCCCGCGTTTAAAGCTATCTGAACTCATGACACTTTCGTCATCTCTGTCAGATCTTTGCTTTTCAGTTGCTCGAGCTTGATGACTGTAATCGGGAATGGCAAGAATATACTCGCCACTGTCCACAGTCATAAACTTTCTAGGATCTTCCTCACGACAAATGTTCCATTTCACGTCACTTCTCCAACACATTAGGAAACCCGCACCATTCCCAGTGACGGCATAAGGATCCCGAGTTCCCTTCAGCATAAGATGTACATCACCATCGCCCTTCCATGCCACGGTCACCCGAGAGTGGAAACTGAGACGAATCTTGTCCCAAAATCCTGTACGATCGGAAGGGTCAACTTGAGGTTTGGTAAAGGTTTCAATTACCATCATCATGTCCTGAATTGCCGGTTGGTACGAGGAGCCCCACGTTATCCGAGTAGGATACCCGGTGTTGATGTCAATGTGGATATCAGAGTAAGACTTGACTGGGGAGATCGTACGGCGTACATCAATCGCGAATCCCCCTTCATTTGATGTCCCTGGATGGCGATTCTTTGGAGGAATTATATCCACCTTGACATGCCGTGTTGATTCGGGTCCTCGAAACTCCTCTGCGATGACAAAGTCGGTATTTAGTGACCACGCAGGTGTCCGTAGTGACTGTCCAGGTTTAATGGCTGGTACGTGCAAGAGCGGTAATGGATAGTCTCGCAAAGTGACGCGAGCTTCCCCCATGTTAAGTTGAACATGCATTGGTATTAAGAGTGAGTATTTCATATCATGTGGCATACCTTTGCCAACGCGATGCAGGAATTCTGGCAACTGGTTGATTGGGAAAGATGGTTTGTCGATTATGATATGAAGATCACTGATCAACGTGCCCATTAGGGCTGGGCGCTGTGGCACTTCGAGGATATTTTCAGTCTCCTCCATGTCATCTGGCAACTCGTCAGGACCCCAAAAGACGCCACGGAGGTCCTTCATCCCCTCTTTCGCCAATGCATAAACCTTATCTATTCGTCTCTTCCAGCTCTGTGCATTGTGCCTCTTTAATCGTTCGTCGGCTTCTGCAATTGAGATCTTAGCACTCCCAGTCATTCCACACGTGCCTTCAGGATCGTATCGCATATGGCGACCACGATTTCGCCCAGAGTTTGCTGGGTCACTATTATCAGGCCCTGCACTTTTGCTTCGTTGCTGACCAGCATCGGGATGGTTACTGCGTCCTCGTGGATGGGCTGACCTATTCCTAAACCGGGTTGAATCCTTGCGCATTTCCTCCTCCTGTATCTTTTTGGCCTTCACTTCGAATGCCGCATCACGCGCAATACGCTGAGATTGTTCAATAAGCCCAGTTCGATAGATTGTCCCAAGCTTCCACTCAAAAGCACCATCCTCCACCTCGAAAAGCAGCGCTTTACTTCGCACAGATACTTTCGGCACATTTTTGGGGCCTTCTGGGTGCTTGTCGAGGATATACTCATTGGTGCCTGTTGCGAATCGATGGTGAAGTTGCTGCACCGATTTGAGAGTGTTTACAAAATTGTCGAACACCTTATGAAGTACAAGTTGGTGAGGGACTGCCAATCTGATAGCTTCCGTGCTCACATCAATCACCTTTTCGTCGTGCATCTCTCCGGTGCTCCGCTTGCGCCGGCTCTCACGTAGGTCAACCCTCAGAGTCTTGATGCTAACCATCCGGGCCCATACATGACGCATTCTTGGGGCTTCAGCATATAATCTTGCTAATTTTGCATGCACGAAAGGCGGGGACCACCGATGTCGACCAGCCTCCATCCCGAATACTTGCAACATCAGAGGTGGGTCAGAGGGCATGCTTGCTTTTATCTGGACCAGATTTGACCGAAAATCTATTGTAACAAGCTCTTTTACTGGGAAAGGATAGCCGGATGGGTCGTATATATGATGATCTTCAGGCGATCGAATTGGTGAAAGATAGTCGGAGTCTCCATATGTCCTTGAAGCAGCACGGGCTTGCTCGGCTTCTTCATTATCGGCTTTCGTTCGAAGAAATGCTCTGCGAAGCACGGTTGTTGCAACACCACAGGCGTAATGTCGATAGAGCGAATACTGCACAAGCAGAGTCCTGACGTGCGAATTTATGTGGAATATCGGGCCCTGGCTATCACAATTTGTGGATAGGGCAACCTCAAATCGGGGAATAGCAACAAATGGCTCCATTTCCCACTTCTCCGTGGATTCAACTACGAATGATTCTAATCCCTTAACATGGATTGCCAATCTGCGCCCATCTGTTGGGTGTTGTTGCTTCTTTTTTGGAGACTTCGGCATTTTCAGATACAATTCCGCGTCTGGTGTCAAGGAGCGACTTCCCGCTCGTCGGCGTGAGGATCTCCTTTCTATTGCGTCTACTTTCTGTGCTCTATATTCGGCAGTCCATGACTCCAGCTGCAGTGCCACTCCCCGAGTGTCGTCTGAGATTTCCTCATCTACCCCCGCAACTTCAGCGCTGAAATCGGAACCTTGGAGTTGGAAGTGGAGAAGCCAAGCAGGCATGTTTCTTATGAAATTTGGGGTGTGAGATATCTTTGGCCGGATCTTCTTTTCTGGCTCGACATTAACTCGCAGCTGACGGACGATCTGTCGAACGCCATCGGTAATTTCGGGACGGATCATGTGAATCGAAAATGCTTGTAGATTTCCTGTTGCAACGACATACACTTCGGGGTTCGCACTGATATGTACTTTCAACTCTAAGGATTCCGTTTGAAGGAGATCAAAGTGTGCGCCGGAAGAAGTTTGGTAATAGAGCTCGTGAGAATTTAATCGTAAAGTAGAGGCAAGCCCATAGTGAAGTTCCCCCACCGCTGAATGAGATGACTCAATATCTAACGAGATAGACGAAATTGAAGATATAATAAGGTCAAAATCATCGGCTTCTGCTGTTTTCTCCACGGGGGGTAGCGCGATTCGAATGACGGGTTCATGGAATGAAAATTTGATATTAGCTTTCGGTAAAAGCCTAGATATGATGACATGTCTTTGTGGTGCCATCCCCTTCCTTCGTTTTGGCTTGGGCTGTAACATGGCAAGAACGAGTGGGAGATGCTTCGGGTCTAGGTCAACTGATGGAGATGTAATAACGACATTGGCAAATAGTATGTTGGCGTTTCGCTCATCAGCGCTGTTGTCCTTGGAGAATTGGACAGTTTTAGAAGGTAATGTTGTTCGAACAGTAGTTGTCGCCATTGGAATATAGACAAGCCGTTCAGACTTTCCTTGTCCGTCATCAACACCTACAGCAATGGACAGAGCGGCTACGAGGGCTTGATGAGCAATGTCTTTTGAAGAGAAGTACATCCTATGTGCAGGGGACTTTGGGTCCAGTCGATGTAAGTCCACGCCCACTTCCTTCATTGAAGCGTTGAGGTATACTGGGGAACCTCGAGGTTGAACAGAGCTAATCTTTTTGGTAAATCCAACGTAGCTGACAGCGAATTGGACCTCTTTAATGCCTCGTAATATGGAACTCACAAACTCTTTGGAGTCTGAGACCGTTTGAAACAAGTGCTGCTCTCGACTACCTGGCCGATCTAGCTCTTCGATCAAATCATTCATAGATATTTCCTTCACATTTCCTCTACCTTTGGTATAGCGATTTCGGCATCGTTTATACTTGTCCATGCAATCGGTGATATCGTCGTACGGAACATGAACCCGGCCAAGTTTAAGGGCAATAGCGGCATCTCGAAGACCGTCAAGCTCCTTGTATAGCAATCCATGGATATTTAGTGTAGCGTGATCAAGCACTTCTAGCGAGTCTCGCCCTTCAGGTGTGAAAAGCACGCTTCGAAGTGTCAACATCCACTCTGCTGGCCTTTGCTCCTTTCTCGCGGTCTTTACATGCGAAAACATTCTCCCCCGGTCAACCATTTTTCGTCTTGTATCTACCGCCATTGTGAAATTTCCCACTTGAACCTGGCCAACATCTACCACCGTAACCGTGGAATTTGTGGCCACCACATCTACCATTCGAATGTAATTGATATTTCGGTGCAGCCGCTTAATTCGATCCTTTATGCCCATAAGCCGTTCCCAACTTTTGCTTCTCTTTCCCCCAATACTCGATTTTGGGGAAGCGGGGTTTCGATTTTTGGAACCGACCATACTATTTGGGCCATCTTCACCATCTTTCTCGTTTCCCTTGCCATTCAGATCTGTGTCGCGGGCCTTATCTCCCTCAGTCGCTTTTAGATCCACCGTGACAGCTAGCTCTGTCAAA
Organism: Tricladium varicosporioides; assembly: GCA_021365295.1. Lineage (NCBI taxonomy): Eukaryota > Fungi > Ascomycota > Leotiomycetes > Helotiales > Tricladiaceae > Tricladium > Tricladium varicosporioides. Next base: position 466,405 of record JAJTIW010000009.1, on the reverse strand, counting down.
ACAATGCTAAGCCACGTTGGTTGTGCGAATGTTGGTCGGTGGAGGTTGAGGCCCAGGCCTCGAATTTCTATCTTCACGCCATCCTTTGGGGTATACGCAAGACGCCGCAGAGAGAAATAGCCAATGCGCTGTATTGAGATTCCAGTAAGGATGCGAAGGACTGCGAATAAAATAAATGATGATAGATACAGGAGAACAATAACTCCAAATATGAAAGTCGGGTTCAAAAGCGCCATTCCTCCCGTCAATCACTGCGCGCCATTCGAGGTCATAAACGGGTGAATACTACCAAGGAATAGGAAGAAGGGGAGTTTGGGGCACTCGTTGACCCCTCAAGAACAGCTGCTATGTGTCGCAGCAATCGTGCCATTCGCGACAGCCGTATAGGTATGAAGGGAGAGGTATTTCGAAATTGATATGGTGCTAGCAAGCTATTCCGATGCTGCCGAGTAAGGTGCACATAACAGATTATCAGCCGGCCTCATGATTTGCAGACACGCATCAACGGGCTGTAGCTAGAGCTTTAGAAATCGAAGAGGGACACCGGCTTCGTGGATGACGTTGGGAACAGGAACGTCGAGTCGAGACCAGGATAACGTCGAAATGCTTCTTTCTGCGCCAAGCGCCACTGGAACGGACACTGAGAATGACTGGAATGGAGAGGGTGAATGTGGGACGAGGGCAAAGGAGGCGCCACTCGAACTGAAGCTGTCCGGCAGTGAAGTACTTCGTAATCTCCCCGGGGCTGGATTGCTGGTGCTCCCTTCTTTGTTGGGAACGAATTTCTGGGAGCAACCTTATCTCCGTCACACTTGATGTTCCCGGCCACCGTAATGCCTGTAACCTTGAACTTCATCCTTGTTCTTGGCCTAACCAGATCACAACATTTAGTACGAGTACGAATTTTGTACACTAATCAATCTACATTCCAAAGAATTAAAAAAGAAAAAAATTTAATACGTTGGTAGAAATACTCGTTGGTGTACCAGTATACTTAAAAGTTTATCCAAGATAAAGATCAATATCTAATCTCTCCTTCAGAAATGCTCAAAGAGGGGCAGAAACCAAGTCTTGAAGTATATCTTCACCCCACGGGTGATTTCTTCTCATTTTGCTTCTTCAACAGATCATTTCGTGCGAAATATTCAGCTCCATAGTTAGTCAAAACTATTAGCTCTATTTGTGGGAATCCTTGATGCTTTCCAAGCTCCTTGCTCCTGCTTTAAGATGCAACTTCGTCATCAACACCTGAACGGCCCAAATGACCTCGAGAGTACTTTCGTATTTTTCATGTTTCACCTCGGCTAAGAATAAGCACACAAACATATTCGTGGCATCAAGGCTCGTTAACAATAAGCCAGCGGTTACAAGCGGCTATCGAGATACTGCCTTGTCATCCGCCAGCATGAGATATTTTGCCATCCAATAACCCTATTTTCGTTTATTGTCCAATCGTCTTCGCCTAGGAGGTTTTGTGACCTTTCTTTGTGTGCAACCTCAAAGCTAGGGTTTGATATTCTAGTATGATATTGTGATCGTTGCTATTGGTGGTTTTCCGTTGGGGACCTCGAATGCTATATAATTAAATACCTCTAAAGTGGAAGTCCTCCTAATAATGTCATTAGACCTCTAGCTTACGGCATCAACAAAAGTTTCAATAGTTGAGTTACCGTGAATGGTCTAATCCTTTTATTGGTATCTAAAAGATAGTTCTTGGTAGTCCGGGTTCGCCCAACAGTACACCAGATTATTATTAGATATCATCATATAGACAAAAGCTCTTCCCCTTTCCAAACAGGGAGGTCTTTTCTGTTGTCACGCCTTGCCTTTACCACTGGTTGAAATCTCCAGAGGATGCACCAAAAGCAATGAAGAAATAAGCACATCATACTGAATGTTAGTATTGCTCTGCCTTATGGGAGAAGGAAGCGGAAATGGTCTCGAGAAAAGGCTTATCAGAGGTAAATTTTCGAAGGATATCTCGGAGATCGATGGGATTTGAATGAGCAGCTTTACGAGCTTCTGATGAAGCATGACAAGAAAGAAAGAGCTTATCGAAACAATCCCACAATATTCAACTCCAACTTGGTCGCACCTCGCAGAGCTTCTGGTGCTTTGATACAACCAAGGACCGGAGGTAAAATCCCCCCCAAAAATCGTTCAAGTCTCATTAATCTCTTCCAAAGGTTTCAGGTTTCTCGCATCTACTTAGGAGCACGCCGCTGGGGAGGAAATACATAATGGTAACGTTGTTACTATAGCTACCATACGATGAAAATAACTTTAGCGTTCTATGTATTACTTTGAATTTACTCGATCATACTCTTCCAACAGCTGTGGCGCAACGATGGATAAGAATTGAGAAGTGCCATTATGTAATTTCAGGAGAAGGACCACGGCGTAAAGTAGAAAGCGCAAACCTTTCGAAATCTTACTCGCGAAATGATATTCATGTTGACAAAGGCGAAGGCGGTCATTGATGATACTGAAGGTGTTCTCGAGGCACCAACACTTTATAAGGTGTATAGAGGGATTTCGAGAGATCCGCTCACGCGGGATCTAGCTATTTGCTACAGGCGTCACGAAGACTTTGATAGGTTTTTTGGAGTCCGAAAATGATGAAATTGAAGGTGTTGATATTTCAGAGAGTAAATACAGGGGGACCATGTAGTGTAGGCGCATGTGACACAGAAAGAGCGTGACATTATGAAAGTATCGAAGTATCTGGATGTGACGTGCAGATGTTGGATTGGAATAGACGTAATGAAGCATTACAATTCATCTCGTTGCGGGTGACTGTACAACCTCATTTCTTTAATTTATTAATATGCTCCTTGTCAACTCCACTCACCTCAAAGGGGTCCTTTGTAGAGACCTCTGTAGCAGCTCCTCACGAAGACCAAAATTCTCTTTTACGACTTCTTTCCGCGTTGCAACATAGCCCTTTCTTTTTTACCCACTGTTGTCCTTCTACTACTACATTCGGAGACACACGATTTGTCTCTTCCTTCTCGGGAAATTTGCGATTTCCCACTTTGATATTTAAATTTGTAGCCATCATCTTTCACCTTACCTCAAATGGCAGAGGCTTTTCCTTAATTCCTTCTTTGAAGGTTAGAAGGCAGGGAAGAAGCCCATATACCAGCGTTGAAGTTTCTAATACTAACCCGAGTCTCAACTACACAAGCTCGTCTTCTTACTCTCCTAGTCATGATCCCTTTTACACCTTGAGATCACTTTGCCCTTACTCCTCTTATCGTCCTCTGTCTGGGCCCATGGCATAGTTACTTCGTACGCCAAGTTACTGCCATAGATTGATCCGTTGTTGTTCACGGTCGCTTGAATTCCATTGATCATAATTCCAGGTCCGATATATGTTCCAGACGTGTTTGCCTAAGCAGCCTCATCGAGAGAGACAGTCAAGAATGAGGCGCTTACACATATTAATTAAATAGAAAAATCTTCCTAACCGTTGTGCCAAAACATCAAATATAAGTGAAAATAAACCTATGGCAGTCACATACGACCACAGACTGAGGAGAATTGGGCATCCCGTCCGCTCTGCCATACACAAGCCTCAGATCGGTGGATTAGTAGTTGGGTGGGTGACCACCAGCGAATACCCACTGTTGTATGTTAATTTTTTTGGGCTGGTCTCTGGCATATTTAGATGGAGGGTGACTATTGGGGGCGAAAACGTGGCCTAAGCTGCACTTGCCCACCACCCATTCACTTAGTATCGATGTAACACTCTACATTATCAGGTGAGATAGAAAGGACCAGGAAATCCTCTCGCTTTGTGCATTTTTTAGTGTGCTCGGAACCAAGACTCTCCAACTCAGAATCTCCCGCTTCTCCTTCTGATCAACAGTTATTAGTGCACCCTTTCCGCGTAAGTTTTCTATACCTACCTCCACTTTGTTTGACCCCCTATCAGTGCGTGGCACTTGCAAATCTTCATACTCCTCTGCCTTGTTCCCATTACCTGCTGTATCTTCAGTATCTTCGATATTCTCGCCTTCTTTAACTTCATCACATTCAGTATCCTCATCCGGTTGGGTTAGATGCTTTTACTGTTTCCTGAGTTTGATATTGTTTATAATTGATATCTCTTGTGGATAACCCCCTAGCCCACTAATGTCATCTCCCTGTTATCTGCCACGCTATTAAGAGCAGGCATATCTACTCCTATCTCATCAAGTGACGTAGACATACTATCTTCCTCCATCTTAGTCTTAACCTCAACCCGAATAAATTGGATTTAAGTGATTTAACATCAGGGCATAAAGGGGCAATGCCAAAGCCTGGCAAAAGAGGTTCAACAGTGGGTCTGACTAGGGAGGGGGAAAGGTCTGAATTCAAGAACTCAAATAATTGAACTTTAGAATACTAGCTTAAATGTAAGGTGACTGGCAGGCGAAACTAGAATATAAAAGTGACAATCAAAGTTAAGAAATAGAGCTGGGATACTAAATTTGGGAGCTTAGGTTTCGAGTTAGGTTGAGGGTTGGGGTTAAGGGTTGAAAGCGAGAGTCGAGGGGAGCTAAATGCCAGTCAGAGTTGAGACATGAACTATACTGAGCGAGTTTTGTAAGATGTGTGGTAGGGGTTATATAAATAATTTCCAAAAATATCTAAGGGTGGGATAGACTGAGGAGCCAATCACTACGTTGTGAATACCCATGAGGATACGGATAATACTCGTAAGTGAATGAGACACTATGACTGTTCAGGAGTGGTTGCACTCTTGGAATTCAGGGTAGTTAGTTCTCTTTTCTTCACACTCTTCCCACAAGATCTTATCTCAGGAAGGTTTCACAATCTATTCCAGAAAAAAATGAATACAAAAGAGCCTTCTCTGCCATGAGGGGCAGCTAAGAAACCGAATTTAATGTTTTTACTCTGTAAAATGATTTGGGATTTACTTTTCTTCTGTGAGGATTTCCGCTCGGCATTCATGAGGCAGCTTGTGGTCACTACACCACAAGAATCAGCCCGTCTCCTTTTGTCATAGGAAAGTGCGTATTTGAGTTTATATGTAGAAGTTGATATTTAAGTAGTGTATGAGTGGTAAATCAAAGGTGCCGAAGGTTTGTCGAGAACAGGGCGGGTGTATTGTTGCATAGATGGTTTAAAATGTTTTGATTTCCTCCGATCCAACTTTAAATACTGCAAATAAGACTCGAGGCTGCGATCCTCCCCTTATTTGTAATAGAACTATCCTATTTCGTCCCAATTGCAACATTTCCCACAGATTTCTATCTACATCCACCCCTCGACCTTCTCACAGGTATGACCTCTCCCCATCTCCTCCACCAAAATACTAATCGTCTCCCATCTATCCTCATCAACTTGCTTTCATCCTCCATCGTCCCTAGTTGCAATAAAACTCCACAGACAATCAGCCCACCTTTCCAAATCCTTCATTGGATGATAAATATTGATAGTAGTCATTTCCACATTTCCTTCATCACATCCCCTACTCAGCATAAACCCCTTCAACGTTTCCTGCATCAGCCACTACCCTCCAAATCAAGTCTGTAGTTATGCATCATCACCTCTTGTCGCTAGATCTGCTTTCTCAAGTGGTAAATTGTGCGGCATGAAACCCCATGTGCACACTATCGCTCTCTCTCTAGGCTTCAAGGTTCGGAACAGATGCGTCGCAGCCTTTTCTGGGTCTGTCAAACTTGCAGCAGCGAAGTTCGTAAATGAGAAATTGAAGAAATCATCATCGAAATCCAAATCCAAATCCTGCGCTCCGGCTACTTTGGTAATAACTGGCCATTTGTTTGCATCTACTCTCCTTCGGCAGTCTTCAATCATGTAGGCATTCCTATCTGTTGTAAAGATTTTGATATTGGAAGAAGATTCGAATTTTCATAATTATTTTTTGTGTGCTACAAAGTTTTAGCAAGGCACACTCCGAAATTTTGCCTGTAAATAAGACCTGAAGGCTTCTATGAGATATTTTATAAGAGAGCAAACTTACTTGATTTAAAAGCTCCTTTGTAGGTTGGTTTAGAGAAAATATTAAACCTGTAAAGCTTTTGTATTGAGAGGGGCGTATGGTCACACGATGCGAGTTCAAAGGCATTTTGAATGTAAATGTGGCGGCTGTCTTCATTAGGCTTTAGCCTGCTTTATCTCTGAATATCACTAAAATATTCCCCTTCACTATTCCTCAAAGCTGATGTCCCAGCACTGAGTTTCAACATTACCTTGATCCCCCAGCCTGCTGTCTAGCCTAGTCCGTTTATTCCCTGCTTTTTTTTTTTTTACAAATACAAATCTACACGACCTTACAAGTATAATGTACACATACCCATATGCCCAAGTTTCGTGACAGGGAGATCATTTCGGTTTCGTCTCTTCGTTTCCCTTTATACTCACCCCCGCCATCTCCCGTTCCTGAGCTCGCAGATCCTCTATGCTTTCATCTACAAGAGCTATCTGAGCATTAACATTAAGAAGTTTCTCTCGGAGCATGGTTTCATATTCTGCATCTGTCAGAACCTTTACTGGGCTCCACTTTGAATTCATCCAAAGGAAGTTCCCTTTGGCATCTTCAGTGTTTGGGGTCAACTCTTGAGCGTCGATCCTGTTGTACACATATTGGCCAGTAGCGCCAAAGAGACCAAACATCAGTATTGAAGGGAGCATCCATCTTCGCCCTGTATGGTACGGATTAGAAGCAGGCCTTTATAGTTTCTGGGGTACAGCTTACGATTAAACAAACTAGCAATAGGACCACAAGCCGCTCCAGCTATCGAACTGGCTATAATCCTTTCCTTTGGTGTTGATATTCGTTGCTTGTGTCTCTCATTTGCCCCAATCGATAAACTACGTAGAGCTAAAAAGAAGTTAGGATGGCCCATTCCAAATGAAAATGAATGAGGATAGGATACCATTGAAACTAAATCCCATCGCGCTGTATTGTATCCCGCTAGCAATCGCAAAAGCCAGGGGGCTCGGCGAGACGACTATACCTACGAACGCTCCGCCTAGAATAGCAGCGCTTCCTGTTAAAATACTGGTATTAGTAGTCTATATTTCAACCAAGATCACGTGAAACACAAAAAGTGAACGGATGATTATATGTAGGGGCTTGTGACGTACCAGCAATGCCACCTACTTGTACTGAAGAGTTTAGAATATTGCTACACTCATGTAGGCTAGGTATCATAACTGAAAGGGCAAGGTTGGCTGGTAGATCCTGCTTTCCTTCTCCATTCACCCTTCCCGTTCCTGGAGGAGAACCACTTGAGCTGTCCATTTCGGCCTTCAGTTTTTGAGTTGTGCGAGTACTGGGCTGCATTCCATACACAATATAAAGGGGCAGAATTGAATAGACGGAGAAGAAAAGTATACAACAATATTTATCCTAGGCCGCTCAAAGAAATGATGTGAGTTGTGAGTGTTATTTGTCCAGCTTAACCCCGATTACCACTAAAAGGGACTAGTGTGGTGGTGGAAAAAATGGACATGGGGCCTCTAAACCGGTGCGAGGAAACTAGGCAAAAAAGTAAATCAGCGCGCACTCAAAAGTTGCTCCTCTCCACCTACGATCATCGACGACCACCACCACACAACAATCTGATCAAGTTCCCTGGACTTGATTAACAATACCGCGAGGCTAACTTCGCGACATCTGAAGGATCTAACTCCTTCAGCAACACCCTAGGGACAACGCGCAAGGCCCGGAGTCCTGCGCAGCGTCCTTAAAAAACCGCAATCATGGGTATGTTTGAGCCGCAAACATTTTCGATCTGGAACCACATGTCCAGATTAAGTTCGCAGTGGTGCGAATCAATTGGGATTTATGCTAACTGTGTGCCACATAGCTCCCAAAAAGAAAGAGCAGCAGAAGATGTCCCTCGGGGCCTTCTTGACTGACGAGAGTAAGAACACACAGCAATTGGCGCCCTTCACAGAACAAGCACTGACAACTGACAGAAATGGGCTCATGGGCCGATGAAATGGAGGACATGCCGGTTTGTAAGTCTATATCTGCTTCTTTCACAAGCATAATTACTAATATATACTGTAGCTGGTATGTTCTTGGCAGCCCTACGGCATTCTCTCTAACCCCACGATGCGATACTTACTCTTCTAGATTCGCGAGCTAGCTATGGTGGCGGCGAACGCCGTACCTACAACTCAACCACTGGGGCCTATGGTGGTGCTGGATCTGGAGGTGTGTTGTCAATGAAATCTGCGCCACTTCGCAACCACATAACTAATCATGACTTGTAGGATACTCTGTCCGTGAAGAACTTCCCCTACCTGACAAGCCACCTTATACCACCCATTTGGGCAATCTCTCCTTCGATGCCACCGTTGGCGACGTCACCGACTTCTTTACCGGGTGCGAAGTCATAAATGTGCGAATTATCGAAGACAAGCTTGAGATGAAACCCAAGGGTTTTGGGTATGCAGAATTCGCTAGCCTGGAGGGACTGAAGTCTGCCTTGACGCTCAATGGATCCCAATTCCAAGGACGTAACATCAGAATTAGTGTTGCAGATCCACGTATGCCCCCTCCCCCCTTTCTCAACACCAATAGTTAATTTTATGTAGCAAAGGACAGAGATCGTCCAGAACGATCATTCGACGATTGGAGTAGAAAAGGACCATTGCCGGATTTACCAGCTCGTGGAGGCAGAGATTCGGGCCGTGGAGGGTTTGGATCTGATTACGGCGGAGGAGAGCGCAAGGAGCGATTCCCGGAGGGTGATGGAAAGGTCCGTGATTTCGGAAATTGGGAGCGCAAGGGACCACTCTCTCCAATGCTTCAACCGGAGCGCACAAGAGAAGGTGGACGTCCACGAACGAACGATGGCCCACGAGGCGAGGGTTTCCGAGACCGCAGATCATCTCCAGCTGCATGGGGCGAGGGACGTCCTCAAGGCTCCCAGGATGGATCAAGACCACCAAGACGAGAATTCCAGGAACGCCCTGCTGTCGAGCGCACCCCGACTGCTGCCGAGCAGGACAACCAATGGCGCGCAAAGATGCGTCCAGATGCACCACCTGCCAAAGAATCTCCCGTTCCATCCCGTGATGGCAGTGAGGCACCATCTTCTCCAGCTACTGCTGCCGCACCAGGTGGCCGACCCAGACTGAACTTGGCTAAGCGAACAGTTTCTGAGGCCCATGATCTATCATCACCTGCTTCTGTATCAGGTGAGGCTAAAGCAAGCCCATTTGGTGCTGCTCGCCCTATTGATACTGCTGCTAAGGAGCGCGAAATTGAAGAAAAGAGACTGGCTGCCATTCAAGCGAAGAAGGAGGTCGAGGAAAAAGCAAAGGCTGAAGCAAAGGAGGCTGCCAATGCTAAGGCTGAGGCTGATGAGGCCACGAAGAAAGAAGACTCGCAAAAAGGAGAGGGCGAGGAAACCATTGAGACTGAGAATGCCAACGGTACGATCGTTGAAGACAAAGTTGTGAAGTCAAAGGAAATTGTTCGAGACATGAAGCCTAGACCAGAGACCGGTACTTGGAGGCGTCCATCCGGAGGTCCTCCGGCTCCCCGTGATGATATTCCCCGCGGTCCACGAGGCGGCCGAGGTAGAGGACGGGGTGATGGTCGTGGCCCAAGAGACTTTGGTGACAGACCAGCAAGACAAAATACAAATGGAGGATCTGTACCTGGAAGCCCTGCGCTGCCAGCTGCTAATGACTCGGAGGCCGCAGCTATGGAGGAGGATGGATGGAGCACTGTTTCGAAGCCAAAAAAGAACAATCGTGGTGGTAACCAAGCCTCACGTGCTATCGCGTCATGATTGTTATTAGTTATGCGAAATACGACTTCGAAGAGTTAGCGATGGACTTTCACGAAGTAATGCCTCATACGCATTGGATCCCAGAATAAAATACAGCGAGATCATCGACAGTACTCGCATTTTCCCATCTCCTCTTCTCAACGACTCTCTTTTGGCGTTGGATCTTCCAATAATGTTTCTAGATCTCAATGCTCATATCATGGTACATTACTGGCCACGATAATGCGCATACCAACTGCTGAATGTCTGCACCTAGATTGCATATATGCGGCCTTGCACAAATCTTTCCTTCAGCTCTTCGTCTGGCATGTCGGTCCGTTAACTGTCTGGCATGATATAGCATGAATGTTATTCATAACCTGGATGACTTATCTTCGGTGGGTTCTCTATCAAAAGTACTTGATCGATCATGGGATGGACTGCAACTTTGGCTCAGGCGACTTCCTTTCATTTCTTCTCCACAGCGGCTGGCTTGGTCACTAGGGCATAGAAAGTGGGTGAAAGGCTTGCGCGTGAATGCTTTGTTTGTACTTTTAAAATGTTCGTGTCATAGCAATGAGACTTTGACAAAATCCAAGCCGCTTTATGCTGTGATATCTTCGGGATCCTTTCTTCTTAGCCCCATAACAATATTGCGGAACTTGGGTATGGCATGGTGTTGGTGTGAGTATATGGAATCATCAATCCCTGCGAACCTCACTTATTTGGCCTTTTATATCATCTTATCACGCTTTTCTCATTTTTGTACTATTGACCTTCAAGTCTCAGCCTTCGATCCCGAAATTTCCTTAGGAAGACATTAGATCACCGCTCTCCTGACTTATTTTCTTCTTTCCCTTTAGCGCTCAGTACCACACTCCTTACTAAGCCAGTAAGCGGGTAAAAGCTCCCCGAAAATTCCATATCATGCCTACTTATTAGCTGAAGTCCCAAAGTCCTTTCAACAGTTTTCCTCTCAATTCTTCATTATGATCACCCTTCCTGCTTATGGGTTACAAATGAAAGTAGACTTACCAATAATTTACAGCGATACAAATACCCTCTTCATCACCTATCTGCCCAACCTTATGGTACCACAGTGCAGGCAAATAAAGCATATCCCCCTTGCCAACCTCCACCTTCATCTGCATCCTTTTCGCCTCCTCCTCGTATGGTCCTACGTGCCTTTCTGCCCTATCTTTCTCCAAATCTGGATCCCACAGAGCAACAGGCACTCTCTCCCCCTCCTCCACAATCATCACTAATTTTCCATTCGTAGAGCGAGAATAGGAGGCGGGGGTAAGGAGTGTTTCACGGATGAAGGGGAAGGCGATAGGTGGGAGAAGGGTAAAAGTCTTCGTACCAGTTATGGTGACGTAGATATTTTCGTAGGGATCCTTGTGCAGGGAGGTAGTGGTGTGAGAGTTTCCGAGCCAGAAATTTATCGCTTCGGGGGTTTGGTTGAGTGCTATGCGCGCCCAAGGAATATCCTTTTGGACCTCTTTGAAGAGTACAGAGTACTCATTTCGTAGGTTGTCATTTTCTGCTTTTTGTCAGTATTTGGAGTGTTGGTACATGAGTGTGGAAGAAAAGTGGTACGCGTTTGGGCATATCTGATCTCCCCATCTATTATTTCAGTCTTCTCTTGATTAGAAACAAATTCTATAAAATCTGAAAATAACTGCTCCTCTTCATATGGTTTGACAAAGACCATTTCTCCCTTCTCATTCTTGGTAGGCGAGTCTGCATTTCTATATACACTTCAGCACCATCCATCGAATTTTTGGTGTAAAGACGTCCGTACCCTTTCGGTGTAACTGCAACATTAACGCTCATCCCCTCCATCACGCTCTTGAGCCTCGCCACATTCCACCTCTTACACGCTTCCCAACCACTAGCTCCTCCCCGTACAACGAATGGCCTGTTTTGCGCTACATATCGCATAAATTCTAAAGGTGAAGGCTCTTCATCAAGTTCGTCTATCAAAGGACTATTGAGTTCGTTGTAGGTTGTTAAGAGAGTAGTGATTGGGTCTTGAGTTACTGGGGTGGACGACATGGTGGGTATGTTGTAGATGGTGGTAAGCTGATGGCTTGATTGAGGTAGTATGTGAATACGAGGTAACGTTATGATCAATGATTTTATGCTCGTCTGGCTGTGCATGGATTTATTCCGATATTGAGTTCTTTTCATCCCATTGCATCACCAACTTGCCCCTTACCTAATCTATCTTTATTTTAGCCATTACGAAAGTCAATTGAATTATCCAAAATTATTACAATTTCCATTGGATATAAATGCTGTTCGAGTTGCACAATGAACTGTCAAAATATACCCTGGTTATGCAAATCGGCCAATAATGCAATGCAAGTGCAATGCAAAAGGTCACCGTATCTAAGCGAGCCAAGGCACTTTATTTTCACCTCGAACTTGGGACTTTGCTTTTCTCATCCCATGTTTAATTGCACACGGCAGCAACTTTGCAATCTACGCATACGCATTGGAGAAACCAACGAAGCTCTACCCTTGAATACGATCTCCCCACCATGACACCATCCCTCGATAAGTTAGTAGCCAGCGATTTTTGGCTTCGACAAATTTTGTGAATTGTGGACTTGTTCAGGATCATCCCGAGCTGAATAGGAGCTTGGCCCTTATTGGCAAGGAGAGACCAGATCTCTAACCAAGATTTGGTGCAACCCACAACCCGGAACCCGAGATGTGCCCAGGGATTACTTATGGGATCTACCTTCAACCATGTGAACATCAAGCCGCCACACCCGGCCTACTCCTCTCGAAAATACCTCGAGAGTTCACCCATCTCCAAGATGATGGTACCGGTGGCTGCAGCTTGAAGAGGCGGATTTCATGTCTTTAAAGGCGACAGCGGGAGAAGGAGGCGGACACGCCACAACGGTTGATGTTATCAATTTGGCGATTGGCAGCATTCGATGCTCTAATTGCTGACTTCTTGACTCGGTTTGGTGGCCCCCCCTTCCTGTGGCCCGTCCCCTGTCTCTACTTACGATGCGAGGCGTCTTGCCCTGACCACAAAACTTCCGTCCATTCCAATCAACCCACGATGCGGCTGAGACCTGCTGCCCATTCAGAAAAATCAATAACAGGTAATCTTGTGTATTCCTTTGGCTGTCTCTCTTCTCTCTGTTCTATTTTATCTCTTTTGCTTGCCTTACACTGCCAGTGCAGTCATACACTCGTTTGTCAACATTCACTTGTCGACTTTATTAATATCTAATTATGAAGTTACATACTTCTTTCATATTGTGTGCGGCTGTTTTTTCAGGGGTGGGGAGAGCAGCTATACCAACATGGCCGGCCCCTATTGATGAGTTAGAGGATGTTATGTATCTCAACACCGGATATAGAAGTCGAGGATTATCATCACATATAACACCATGCTCGTACTCAGAGTTTGGTGCGGGACGGCAGACAGCTGCGGAATGGCTTCGAATAGGGTTTCACGATATGGCTACGACTGATATATTCTTTGCACCACATGGAGGTCTTGACGGGTCGATCGCATTTGAGTTGCTGAATGGAGAAAACGTCGGTGCCGGGTTCGAAACCTCTCTCAAAATCTACTCGAATTTCTTAAACTCTCGATTGTCCATCGCAGACATGATAGCCCTGGGTGTATATTCATCAGTTCGAGGATGCGGGGGTCCTGCAATCCCTATGCGCGGAGGAAGAGTCGACGCGACAAAAGCTGGAAAAATGGGAGTCCCGCAACCACAGAACAGCCGAGGCGCATTCATCAACCAGTTCTCAAGGATGGGTTTCAATGTAACAGATATGATACAAATGGTTGCTTGTGGGCATACGATGGGAGGTGTTCATGCAGCCGAATTTCCAAATATTGTCACTCCAGGAACTGCGCCGAACGATTTCCAACTATTTGATACAACGCCGGAGTTTGATAACAATATTGTGGTTCAGTATGTCAACGGACCAATATCTGACCCTCTCACCGTTGGTCCATCGATTGCTAATACCAGAAATTCCGATTTTCAAGTCTTCGCAGCGGAAACGCCAAACACCAATTCGACTGTTAAAGCCATGCAAGCCCCAGCAACCTTCAATAGCGTTTGCTCCTCTATTCTGCAAAGAATGATCGAAACCATAGATCCGGGTACAACTACCCTTTCTGATGTTATTCAACCATATGAGGTAAAACCAAGTGGATTGCAACTCACATTATTAGCTGGAGGCACTCAAATCAAATTCTCGGGAGATATTCGAGTCAGAACATCAATTCGAAGTGCTTCGCAGATAGCTAGCGTGCAATTGATCTATAAGGATAGAACCGGGGGAAGCACTTGTGGAAGTTGCAGCATTACAACAACAGTGGCTGGCACTGCCAATGGGTTTGATGATAGCTTCTCGGTATGTCTAGATACAGTAAAGTGAGGCGGCAAGACACTAACACGAGAATAGTTCTACTCTTTCGACGCGAACCTCCCATCAGCTTCCTCCATATCCTCATTCACGGTCCTCATTACTCTTACGAGTGGAGGAACTGAAACCTACAACAACAATGGTGGGGGATTTCCAATTCAGGACTTGGTCATTGCCCAAACACCTCAAAGTTGCGTGAGCAATGGTAACCTTACAGTATTTGCTGCCGTAAGTGAGCTCCCTGCTAATTTCAACCTTTCTTTGCTTACCGTTTTGCAGGTCCGTAGCACAGTCACGACTCCAGTGAGCATGAACGTTACTCAAAAAGTAGCAAGAGCATCAGGAACACCAGTCCCTGCTTTAGTTTCTCAATCTATACCCCTGGTAAAGGGCTCGACAGTCGGGCCATACGATGTCTACAGCGCCAGTTACATCATTTCATCTACCGTTGGAACCAAGTATGGCGTTGTGAGTGGCACTTTCTCCGATGATTTCAAGGATGTCTCTGCTCTAGGAAGTGTATGCGCTCCTTTGAGCTCCTCTGCCCCAAGCTCCACTTCTACGTCTACGACCGCTTCTCAAACGTCAACCTCTATTTCTAGCTCAGCAACACCCTCTCCAACGCTCTCTCACAAGTCAACGATTGGGGCATATACATATCTCGGATGCTATACTGAGGGAAATGGAGCAAGAGCGCTTACTGGAAAATCAACTTATGACTACCCAGCTATGACTCTAGAGAAGTGTGCCGCAGCTTGTACAGGATTTACTTATTGGGGTGTTGAGTATGGTGGAGAGTGTAGGTTTTTTCCCCCTTCATAGTCACTGATGAGGACCTCAATCAAAGGATCCTGACCAAGAACAGCACTGACACCTACGTCTAGGCTATTGCGGAAGCGCATTAGATTCTACATCCACCCTCGCCTCTTTAAGTGATTGTAGCTTTGTATGCCCCGGAAATCAATATGAATACTGCGGCGCTGGAAACAGGCTCGAGATGTATCAGCTCTCTAGCCAAGTTTCAACCAGCAGCAGCGTCTCGTCAACAAAAGGCTCGACCTCCAGCTCAAGTTTTTCAAGCACAGTATCAAGTAGCTCAAGTAGCTCAAGTAGTTCACGTAGTTCAAGTAGTTCAAGTAGCTCAAGCACCGTTTCATCAACCTCCAAGCTCTCGTCAACTTCCTCCACATCCTCAAGCGTCACAACTTCAAGTATCACCTCGGTCACTGCCACACCAACCCTCCACATTGTCCCCTCCGCCCTCGGTTACACCTACTACGGTTGCTACACTGAAGGTTCCGGGACCCGCGCCCTCAACTCTGCCTTCTCTGCCTCCGATGCTATGACGGTTGAGCAGTGTATCACTAGTTGCTCCAGCGGCGGCTATAGATACGCCGGTGCGGAATATGGAAGGGAATGTTGGTGTGGTGATTCATTTGGCACTGGCAGTAGCCTTGTATTGGATGGGGATTGCTCGATGACTTGTGCGGGTGATAAATATGAGTATTGTGGAGCTGGAAATCGGTTGGGTGTTTATGTTAGGGGTAGTGGTAGCTCTTCTGTGAGTACCAGCCAAAAAATGACGTCGTCCTCATCCTCGACATCAACACCACAATCCTCAACTACAAGTTCTAGCAACTTGTCTTCAAGCTCAATTTCATCCACCCTCACAACAAGCACATCAACTTCAACATCCTCAACGCCGACACCAACAGCCCCGGCCCCTAAACCCTATATAGGACCTTTCACCTACCTCGGTTGTCGAACGGAAGGAACTAGTTCCCGGGCGCTGACTGGTGCTGCGAGTTATGATTATAAGAGTATGACGCTTGAGATGTGTGCTAGTTCATGTAGTGGGTGGAAGTACTTTGGTGTTGAGTATGGTGGGGAGTGTTATTGTGGGAATGGGTTTAGTTCTGGTAAGTTCCTTTGATTTGACGATAGGGATGCAGGAGGACTAACATAAGAAATAGGAGCTGTACCACCACCTGAGGGAGAGCAAGGATGTAGTTTTACGTGCCCGGGGGATAAGTGGGAGTTGTGTGGGGCGGGGAATAGGTTGACTAGCTATGTTAACTTGAGTATGCCGTGAGAGGAGAATCTAGAATTTATTTCATCTATGATTATTGGACTGTAGTGAGTTCGGTATCACGCAATATTCAATTTGAAGTTCACAAACACCAACATTACTCGAGAACTAGACTTGAAGATAAAATAGTGGTATCGTGTTCCTATTTTCAGTCGACACCTTTTCACACTACTACGTCACTTCCTTTTTTTTGCCGCCCGCTTCTCCCCCCTAACATCCTTCTTCAACCTTGCATCAACAATCTTATACTTTCCTTTAACACCCCTTGGTCTCCCCGCAATCCCCCGATTCCCACCCCTAGCGACCACAACTTTGACCTGCTGTTTCGGCCTCTTCTTTGCAGCCTTGCTCATCAACTTCATAATACTGCTCGCTTTCTCCTTTTCCGTCATGCCCTCTTCATCTTGCAAAAGAGCACTCTTCTTCCTCAGTTTCTCTAGGCGTTGAGCGGCGTGGAATTTCTTTCTGTCCTTTGCTTCTCGGACTTTCTTAATGGGGCGCGCGTTCAAGGCACGGAGTTTTTCCTTGATGGCTGCGGCACCAGCGGCGGAGATGGGGCGATGCGGCTTGTCGTGGCGGCCTTCATCGTCAAGAAACCATTCTGGGAGGCCGTCGCGGTCCTTGAAGGCGTATTTATTGAAGCCTTCATCGATTAGATCTTGTGTCGTTTTTTGACCGGAGGCGATTTGTTGGGCAAGAGTCATGGCTTCTGCTGTTATGATATCGATGTCTACCTCAAGTCAGTATCCACTTGAGCAAAAGGTGATACCTCATACCTAATTTTCCGTCATGGGTTCGAGGCTCTTCCTCCCATTGTGCCTCCTGGTCATTTTTGACAACTTCGAAACCATCTTCGTCCTCACTGCCCGATTCTACTTCAGCATTTATAGAAATGTCGGAGCCTTCCTCCTCGCTAGCATCCTGTTGTCGTATCGAGTCCAAAGCATCAAGATCCGCAGCAATTTCTTCTTCTTCTTCAAGCTCATCTTCAGATAATGGCTCCTCTTCAGGTATTCCTCCAATGTCTTTAAATATATCTTGGTCGAAGAATTGTGCTGCTCTTCTTGATAGTCCTCCGGCCTTCTTCTCTTCGCGCTGCAAATCCGTTAATAGAGACTTTGACACAGGCTCTTCTTCAGACGAATCGTCACTATCCTCATCTAATTCCTCATCCTCATCACTCTTATTTTCCTCAGCAGAAAATCCCTCCCAGTCGCCATCTTCGTGCTCCTTTCTTGCTTTCTTAGCTCGAAATTTAGCATCCGAGCTGGACTTTCGTTCTTGGTACTGTTCATACATAGAATCGAGTTCTCTATCAAGTTTATCTTGCTCATCATCACTTTCTTCCTCGGTATCCGAAGATCCGAATCCGCTATCATGATCTTTCCGGTCCGACTCCTTGAGAATAGCCATCTTTCCTTTCGCAATCTTATCAATGGCTCCCGACTTATCGACTGCTTTTAGCCCAAACATAGAGTTGTCTCCACTGGGTCCTGCCTGCTCCATACCAATTTCCATCGGTACTGTCATATTCAGCTGCATTCGTGTTATTTCCTTTGCCTTTTGCTCATTGGCCTTTCTCCGGTCTCGTTTCCGGCGCGACTTCTCCTTCTCGCTCAAAGCTTGCAGCTCTTCTTGAATTTTCAGCTCCTCATCCATTGACTCAACTTCTGCTACTTCTTCTTCAGTAGGTTTGGTCGTCTTCTTTGTGGCAAAACCAAACTTCCCCCGGGCCTTCAATCGCCATCTTAGTAGATTTCTAAATTCTTTTCTTCCCAGTACCCTCAAATCGGCACAGCAGTCTCGAATTTCCTGTGTCGTCTCAGGAAGCTTGTCTAGAGCAGCCAGTGCTATGTCTCCGTTTGGTGGTTGCTCAAAACTAAGTTTGTTCAAGCTCCCCAAAATTGCAATAGGATCCGTCGTCTGGATAAATTCACTAGCTGGGACCTCTTTGAACTGGGTGTAGTTTCCTTCTTCATAACCATCTCTCTTCCTCTTCTTTATTTCAGGATTGAAGACTTTCGCTTCATTATTTGGCGTAGGGTCCGAAAGCTCTGCGAAAACCGATCGGGGATCCAAGAACTTGGGATCAATTCTTTTCGGCGCCTTGAAACCCTGGCAGACTACGAAGATTTCGGCAGAGACATTTCTGGAAGACGGAGGTTTTGTAGCTTCGACTTTCGTAAATAGCTGATTGAAAACCCAAAGAAGGCTGTTGTAATCCTTCGACCTAAAAACTTTTGTCACAAAAGTTCCACCTTCCGCTAGAAATTCTGTGGCCAACTTCATCGCCTGAAGTGCTAATTCTGCTTGATTGAACGAATCTTGGACCCAGGCAGTGCCAACGTTTGGCGCACCATCATGCAATACAGTATCCGCTTTCCAGGATTTAAAATGTGACCGAATCGTCGCTCGGCATTTGTCTGTTGTTATATCGCTTTGAAAGGTAATAACTCGTGGGATTGGTTTTATAGGAGAAAGATCAACACCGACGATAAGACTGCTCACTGGCATAGCTTCCGCAGCGACTTGACACCATGACTAAATCCGATTAGGACGCAACTTTAGAGAGAAGATGCATGCGACTTACTCCTGGCGCTGCGCAAAGATCCAGCAGGACCTTACTCTTCTCGAGAAACCCGTACTTCTTATTCAGCTGTATCAGTTTGAAAGCAGCTCTGGCTCTGTACCCCTTCTCCTTTGCCAATTTGTACCACTTATCCAAGCGACCTTTGCCATGCTTCTTTTGAATACCCATGATGGCAAATGGGTGGAAAGTTGTCGAGGTTTTCGCGTTCTTCGATTTCACGATGCATCCCACCAGACGATAAATTTCTTTCCAGGTAGATTGGAATTTCTAGTGCCAAGCCTCTAAGATAGCGATAAGCACTGACCTTTCCGGCCACCGCAAAACGCGTTGAAATTCACTTAAGCGACGCGACGGATGGAAACCACTTTAGAGCTCGTGTCCCAGTACTTTTAACTTGATCGAACCTCTTTACCTTTGAAGATATTTGTAAATTACAACACCTCTAGGTCGAACCTCCAACGTTTCTTCGGATTTCTGACTTTAGCTGCAATGACTCCCACATACCCCGACAACATTACATTTCCTCATTCTCCTACAAGAGTCACACGTTCAACTCAGATCTCGACGGGATCACCCCCACCACCACCTCGCCGACGAAATGGCGAAAAGCCTCGAGCTGACCCTTCAATAACACCTCGGAAATTCAGGAAATTCTTCACTCCACGATCAGTCGGACACAACCACAACAGCGCCGCAAGACAGGCTCTCTTTGATATTACCAACCCAGCCAATAATCGAGATGTCATCCAGTCGAGTCCCATACGACCTGCTAGAAGCATTGGGGGTCAAGAGAATAGTCCTACAGCTTTCACGAGAAGTCTCAAGCGACGGAAAATAATACACATCGAAGATGGGGCAACAGAGCACAAGTACTCGAACAGGAGGTCTCAAGAAATCACTGCGGAGAGTGATGAAAGCGAAGATGGACTCGACATTTTTCAGTCTTCTCCTGTCAAACGGCTGCTTTCGAGCAGACGTTTGGTGGAAGAACATGAAGACGAGGAGATGCTAGACCTCCCTCTTTCACCACAAAGACCTGTCAGTAGAATAAGTGCAGTTGCAGATCGGGGATTGGCAGGAAGATTATACCAAATGAACTTTGGATGCGCAAGTCGTGGTGCCCGTCATTACTATGAATACCCTGTCAATGGTAAGGTACTTCTGCATACATGTCGGAATACTCTGCTAATAACAACTTTCAGATTATCAAGATGAAACCCATGCTTTCTATAGCGGAAAAGCCGACATTCATACCAGCCACAGTCTTGAATCTGGCAATCTTTGCGTACCGTTCAGTTCAACAAGTTGCAATAGTAAGTGGTAGCTCTCATACAAATTATGAATTTCAGGCTAACATTGTCAGCAAACACTTCAATTGCTGTCGGAGATGAAGAAGGTCGGGTGCGAATGCTAGAGACGCAAAAGGGTGGTGAGAAACAGCTCGAAAGCTCTTGGCTCAACTTTCGTGTGCATACCAACGCTATAATTGACATGTCCTTCGTCGACGATGATTCTCTTTTGGCAACAGCTTCTGGGGATGCTACAGCAAGAGTGGTGGACATGAGAACTCAAATTACAACTGCAGTTCTAGGAAACCACTATGCTTCCTTGAAACAAGTCCGATGGCAGCCAGGTAGTCACAGCATACTTGCTACTTCTAGCAGAGATGGTTGCATACAGATTTGGGATTTGAGAACCACTGGTTATGATGGTCCTGCTACATGTATCCAGGCACCTATCGAACCTCGCCACCGAACCACCATCAGAACAGCAGCACGGAAGACATTATTCGGTCGCCCTGTCAACAGTCTCATAGATTGCCACAAGAACAGACCAGGACACAGTTCTGCCCCCACTTCCACTCAGTCCTTCGACGTGCCAAGCCAGGGAGAAACTGTCGGCAGGGCTGGAGATGTCTCTGTCACTGCCATCGAATTTCTTCCTGGAGGGCAGGATCATATTCTCCTCTCAGCATGCGAAGGTGATGCATCAGTTAAGGTATGGGATATTCGACACGTACATGGTCGTCGCAAGAATCCCACTCCTATTTCGCAAACGCAGCATCCTTCAGCCCATGTTGGATGGCGCCATTTCGGTGTCACTTCCTTAAGTTTAAACGCAAGTGGTAGTCGACTATATACGCTTTGCAAAGATAACACAGTATACGCCTACTCAACGGCTCATCTGATCCTAGGACGCGCACCGGAACTATCCATCGACCAAGAAGGAAAAAAGCCACCTTTCAGAGCCACACAACAAGGTCTTGGACCACTCTACGGCTACAGACACCCAAAGTTACACGTAAACTCGTTCTACGTCAAATCCTCAATCCGCAAAGCCGCCAACGGCAAAAGCGAAATGCTCGCAGTCGGGAGCAGTAACGGCAATGCAATCCTCTTCCCGACAGATGAGCGATACCTTCCCAAAGCACAACAACCCGAGGAAGAAGATTGGTCAGGGCTCCCACAAAACCGTTCTGGTCTGAGAAGAGTCGGCAGCGGTGTCCAAACCATGAGCCAGAGAGTCATAGAATCCTGTCCTATCTCCCAAAGCGGGACAGTACTTTCCAACGGCCATTCCCGAGAAGTAGGCTGTCTACACTGGAATACTGATGGCGAACTCGTAACCGTAGGAGATGACTGCCTCGTTCGTGTTTGGCGTGAAGGTGACGAAGCTCGAGGATTGAGGAAGGGACCTATTGAAGCAGGAAAAGCAGGCCACAACGGTTGGGCAGAGGTTAGTAAGAGTTACGATGAGAATGAGGATGATGAAGAATAAATAAATATTAGCGCTTTTCAGATCTCTCAGAGCTGTGCCTGGCACAATTGATGACGATGAAGATTATTCTCGTTAAAAGCTGCTTTTTTTAATAAAAAAAAAGCATGCCTGGCGCATATGGTTAGGATTGTGAGCGGATTGGGTCTTTTGAACTTTGTTGTATACCATAAAGCATAGCCAGGTGTATAGTTGTAGGCATTGTCATTCAGGGAATAAAATTCTTGTTCTCCGCATTCATTTTTAGCAAGATCTGCGTCAATGTCGCAAGAGGCATAATGCCAAATTTCAACTTCATCTTTAGCTTAGAGTTAGGGTGTTCATATTCTACATGAAGACAGACTTATTACGAAGAATGGTAGAACCGTGGTTAAATGTATGTTACTAATAATACTCCCAAAGCATCAAGGTTTTGCCTTGGCCAGTACAGAGCTTGGTTTTGCTCTCCACCTGCCAAATCCATGAAAATCAGTACGTTCTCAAATGGGGCTATTAGAACAACGTTCATGAAAGATTTGTACTCATGCAAAGTAGAATTTCAACACCGGAGATCAATTACTAAATCAACTACAAGAATTATACTTCCAAAAAAACCAGACCATTATTCCGTCCAAAACCTCGATCGCTATGCAGCAAATTACTTGTCACTTTGTTCAATTCATCCTATTGATATCCATATTCTGCCAAAAACTTGCCTCCAAAATTCCTGAAGAGTGCCAAAATTGTTCTGCCAAGGAGTGACGAAGTGTTTGATTTGTTTGTTCGCATTATTGCGTTACTTGGTGATTGAGGTGTCGAAAGTAGGCGAATCAGGTGTAACCTCAATGATAGCCGGTCCAGCAAGGATATTAACATCCGTCAGGTTTCCTGAATTATCAGCAGTAAGAAAAGCATAGCTTTGTCCCTGCAACATAGGCGGAACAATTGCCATGACCATTCCATCCTTCAGACTCTGCGGCTTGACAGCAACGATATCGAGACCAGAAACGAAGGTGACATAGAATGAACCTATTGGCGTTGTCTTGGGAAGGAGATCGATGAGTGCACCTGGAGCGGAGGGGGAGCCAGAAACGAGAGCGAGGGAGGGGTATGCCATTACAGGGAGAGCCATGTTGGTTGTTGGGCAGTGGGTTATGAAGACGCTGGCGATGCTGTAGACAGCGTTGAGGCCGAGGGGGGTGCCGAAGACATTTGCCATTGGGATCTCGCCTACTGCTCCACGGGTGGCTGATTGCTAAATTAGAAGTCAGTTGACATTCTAGTAGGAAGGGTAGGAGGGGTTGAAAGAGCTCACATGAAGAGCCTCAGTGACCAAGATGCTGCCAGCTGCGGTCAAATATGCCTTTGAGGTGATGAACCCTGCAGCGCCCAAGTATGCACTGACACCGAGTCCTTCAACGACACTTGCTAGTTTGACAAAGTCTTGTGGAGTGGTCATTGGAAATGTATATTCGCAGGTAGCAACTGGAATCGCTCCGGCTGCCTTAAGACCTAATTAAATCAATAAAGGAATATTCTCTCAAAATTCTCAATGCTCACCGGCTTCCAGATAAACAACATGCCCTTCCTCATCGTGTGCGATGTACTTCAACTGATCATAGAATTTGTCGGAGAAACCAGCGTCGAGGAAGGCTTGTTGAGGCCACATGCTGAGAGCTTTCTTATAGAATGCATTTTCGAGATGCTCAAGCTACATACTGTCAGAGGTCACTCGATATGTTATGGTAGAAAGCTACTGACTGTCAAAGCATACTGCAGAATGACAGGGTCGACGTTGGATGCTGCAACTGGGGATGGAGACATGCCATATGCTGTTTGTCTTTTCGATGGAGGCAAAGCATATCCGCCAATGATGATACCGGACAATGCCAGAGCAGAGGTAGCAGAGAAATGCATGGCGTGGGAGATTGTATTTCGAAATGACCAAAATGACCAAAAGGGCAATTATCTGGTTGGTTACAAAGGAGCGTGAGTTGATTGTGAGATGTTTTGATTTGAGGATGAAACAGAAATGGTGGGCAGCAAGGACAAGTTTATATGGGATGAAAATTTGAGTATTATCTATCGTTCTTACCCAAAGCAAATTAAATCTTACATGACAGCTTCAATTTAAAATTCCGGACAGAGTATCTTCCGTTGTCAACGCCCTAATGCTCCTTCTTTACTCACCTTTACTATGGCCCGGAAAGTAACGGGTCTAAGACATTGAAGACAACAGGAAGGAAGTCAGCCCGTCAAGGCAGCTGCCAATTATGGTCATTACTAACACTTACAAACGGCAAGAATCCCTCGAGCTCAAGGACTCGGGTCTTGAAGCATCCGACTTGGTGGGCCTGTTTTGATCACCACTTATTGGCCGAAAATAGCAGTGGCAATTTTAAAGGGAAGGGAAAATTAAATACAGACTTACACTTGCTTTACAGTTAGGATTGGGACGAAAAAGCATTCTAGCTGCTCTTGATCTAAGTCCAAACCCACACTTCATTATACTCAAAAAATCAATATCTTCCGCAAATAGTGAAGTTGTAATATATAACAGTTTGAATCTTGTACATCTTGCAATCCTTAGAAGGGCTTTTGATATCTAGCTGAGTCCTGAAAATACTTGTGCCCCAAGGGGAGGAAAACGGATCGATTCCTTAGAAAGAGTGAGCAAACAAAAGGATCCTAGAATCCGACAATATCCAAATACCCCAATGTGGCTGACATCAGTACCTGGCGAGTAAGCCATGATGAGGGTAACAGGAAGAGTAAAGTTTAAGGAGTATCCATTCGGCAGGGAAATTTTCCGGCTCCTAAAGCATCCACAAGGAGCTCAGCTGCACACCCTTCTTCGTCGATATGATTATGGAATCTACAGCAAGCCTCACTTGGTGCAATTGGATGTTTATGAGATGGAAGCGGTTAGCTGAAGACGGCTAGTTGCTATCCGAATATAAGCTTAACTAATAGTGTGTGTTAAGCGAGCGCCCCGTCGTCAGTAATTTGATAGCTTATTTCAAAGCCACCTCTCAATCTACCTCGTTGCATGGCAACGTTTGCACACTGCATTCCATAGATCTCTGGATGAGCTACATCGAGGTCTTTATTTTGCACTACACATCCTGGGAGCTTTCTGACATCAGCCACTAGTCCTAAAAAAGATCTAGGCTTCGCAATTCTATGTTTGAAAACAGCCCCCTAAAGAACAAAGCAAAATCATGTGGAGGAAATGATGAGTCTTATACGAAGTCTAGGCATTCAAGTCTAGTTCTCGATCAATGGATATTTGGGTAGCTACAAATCTTCAAGGCCTTTGATCTTGTTCCACCGTGAAAATCTTGGATAATGGATATAGGGCTCCCCTCTGGACTCTCCCATACCCTTTTCATTTTAATCTTCCTCCGCACGATATTCCATCAGGTTAATTCGATCGAGTTCGAAACCTTTATCGGTATCTGCTAATTTTACCAACACTGCATCCTTAATTTCTGTAATTATTCTTGGCAGAAAGAAACCCTTATTTCATCCTGTGAAGTCCCCCATCGACCATACACAGACGTATATTAGGTGCAGTCGCCATTGCCATCAAGAGTTGGTGTTATACAGGTATTGAAAGAATTTCCCTAGACCCTTCCCTTCTAGAGCCACCGCTGTGCTAACATGCTAATAAAATCGATCTGCAGTTGAGGTATCTGAAGTCGTTCGGCCAACCTCCATACACCAGTAGTGGTGCTGATAGTCTGGCTGGCTGTTCTTAATAAGTTGATATATACCCACCAGGCAAATGACCCGGACATATTGGCATCAACATCAGACAGTATGCTGGGGATAATTTTGGGCCTAATGAAATCCTGGCTACTTTAGAGTTCACATTGCGGTCACAAGATATCTCTTAACCAATTGGATTATCGACATGGCCAAAGTCTTCTTATGTATTTGATGCCATGTAAATTCTCAGGCCATGTACGAACCATGGACAATTTATCGGTGTCTCCTCTTTCACTCGGGGTAAGCTCGCTATATGTTTAATTAGCACGGTGTATATTCTGCTGAGCCTATTAGCAGATATATTTGATATCACTCAAGTTGAGGAAGCTGCATCCACAACTTGATTTCACCCTAGCGTAATAGACAGCAAAGGAGGTAGAGATCAAATGCAAGTAAGTCAGTAGATATTCAGTAATCCGTTGGAAGATCGGACAAAAGGAAATAAGAGTTTCTCACAATAACAGAGGCATTGAACGAAGGTTTGAGTACCTTTCTCGCCAAACAGTGAGGCATCAGTCAATCCCACACTCAACAAGCATGTTCTTTTCATTGAACTACAAATTCTTTGTCCGAGTGATGAAGATGACTCTGCATCTAGTCGACTATGGCGGGTTCTCACGACTTGAATAAAACATCCTAATAAAACATGCCTCTTGCGTCGACTTCCGAGCTATTCAAGAATGTAACTAATATTATTAAAACTCACCACCCCACAAGCTAACCTTTTCTTATAATTTAAAGAGACTGCCTCGTCTTGATGTTTTGTCAATCTGGTAATTTTGGTAGTATAAATTTGATGTGTTCAGGAACAAGGCGTAAGTGACTTGAAACCGGAGTGCTCCACAGTAACATTGTTTACCGTCTTCCACCGAGCAGTTACGGATTGCAAAATTGACGGTCAAGGGATACGGAGGTAATGTGGAAATGCTTAGCAATGGAGAATTAAAAGTGGCTGATGCCTAGAAACTGGTGGACCCTAGAAGGCTTTAGCGTGCTAGCATCCTAAAACAATATCTAAACTCATAGAACTTCTTCCATCCTTTGCCAAGAAAACTCACATCTTGTACGACCGCAAAGGATCGATCACAATTTATAAAGAATAGCGTCTTTATCCTAGAGACTCAAATTATCGTATTCGAACAACCTAAATTCCTACCACACTCAATCATCCCAAAAACCCCTGACCGGATGTCATCTTCCGCGATGCTACCACCTGGACAAAGCGCACTTGAGCAGCTTTCTAACGAGCTCTTCGACAATATATTCGGCCACATTGCCAAGCCGCAAGACTTAGACAAGATATCTCGGACGTCAAAGACAATTTATCACAGGGCTATTACTCGCCTCTATACATCATTCTCATACCTAGGTCTCAAGCATGATCAGAAATCATTGAGGATTTTCATTCAAACAATCAATTGGCGGCCAGACCTTGCAGCTCACGTCAGGACACTTGATGTTAGGGAATGGGGAGACTGTCCAAAGCTGGAGGATTATGTTGGGATGGCGGGTGGATGGTCGGGACACGAGAATGAAAGTGTCGATGGAAGCCGGGAAGGGCCCGAGAGGTGGGAGGACGAGGAAGATGATGAAGATTATGAGGTCTCAAACTCATCAAACCCCGAATCTGACGACAGTTTAGAGGAGGAAATAGAGGATAATGATGTGCCTATGTCTGAGACTGGAAATGACCCTGAGGATACTAACGAACTATTCAACATATCTGGTGATGGGGATTGGCACAAATTCGTCCAGAGCAGATTTTATGACATCCTTCGAAAAGATGCGGAAGAGCATGGTTTAGGTGAGTACATCTACGGAACTTTCCTTGTTTGCATTTTTACTACCTGGGCGGTTGGTAACATCTTGAATCCGGTATTACCTTAGAGTCGGATCCCACCAGTGAATATTGCGTCAAAATAAAATCAACATTTACTTTATCTTTTTCTATCTATATCACGGTTTATCTCTTATTTCTATTGTTTTCGTTCCCTTCCTACTGTCCTAGACTATGTTCTCTAGACCGACAAAAAGTCCGGCTGGTTTTTCATTCACCAGCCTACCATTATCATCTGTCCTCCCGAATGCTAACTAGTTTCAAGACCGTGACGTACTTGTAAATTACCACAAAGCGATGAATGAGCAAGATGAACGCATTCTAATTGCTTTGCTGTTATGCAGCCTTCCTAACCTACAGACACTCTATATGGTCGTTCCGGAGCTACGTTGGGATGACCCACTACAGAAAATTCTGTTTGAAGAATTCGCGAAAAAAGAATCGAAGATCCTTCAGAAACTCGAAACTCTCTACTATTGTAGCTCTTTACGTAAGCCGTCTATTAAAATTCATGATATGTCTTTGGCTAATACATGAGGAGGTATTGGGCCGAAAGGTCATAGAGAGTACTACTTTGAGCTGGAAGAGACATGGCCATTTATCAAACTTCCCAGCTTGAAGGCCCTCTATACCCTAACAGCACATACCTACGACGATCTTATGAATTTTAAAGAGGTAGATTTTCCTGCTGTGAACGGCAATTCCAACATTACTACACTAGTGTTCGATGAAGCAGACTTGGCTATAGGTGACGCTTTGAAGGCCCTAAGCATACCCAAGGCTCTCGAAACCTTTAAGTGGCAACAACAGATATCTTGCTACAGCATTGGTACATGTTATGGGCCCTTTTACAAATATCTTGGGCAAGCCCTTCTGCAGCACAAGAACACTCTTGGACAACTGGAACTTGATATACGCCATAGGTATTGCCGGGGATCAGGTCATGCAGCGAATCCTTATGGAACGGAGGAGCAAAGAAGACAACTCTATACAAATCCCGATGAAGCTAAACGAGACTCGAACAAAATTATACTGATAGGATCGTTGAAAGACTTCATAGTGCTTAGGGAGTTAACTATACACGCAGAGGCGCTTTGCGGCCATAAGGACTGGTGCCCAGCGAGTATCCGCATGATTGATGCATTGCCTTCTAGTCTGGAAAGCCTAAAGATATTGGCTCAAATCACCCAATTAGATGGACAAGGCACCAGTTATGAAAACAAATACCTAGAGGAGCATTTGTTAGAGCTATTACATGGATACAAGAATGGACTACCTAATCTTCAGGAGGTCAAAATCAACATTCTCGTCTGGAGAATACCTTCGAGGGCATCTGTACATGCACCTCCTGAACCAAAATTTTGTTCTGAACAAAAATTATCCACAGAAGCACGAAGTGTAGGCTTGAAATTTCAGGTATATTTTGATGTGGAACATGTTAAAACAAACATACCGTTCTTTGGAGAGCAGGTGGTGAATCGAAATCCAGGAAGAGACTATTAAAATTCTTGTATGGCATATGAGGCTTAAAATTCAATAAATGGATACTCCGGAGAGAACAAAGCTTAGCCTTTCAACTAAGATCTTATTGAAACGTATGCAATATCCTGAAGTAAAAGTATGCTTCTAGGAAAAGGGCATACCTTGTGCCTGAACCGCTTTCTCCAGGTACTCCAACCCGTTCTCGTCATAACCATCTGACTTCAACCCTATTGCACGAAACATTTTGCGTGTTTGAGTTCGTACATGATCAATTTTTTTTGGAGTAATTCGACTTTTTGTTAGCTTATAATGAGAGGGAACTAGTGGCTGTCATTAATTGGGAATGTCGGAAAGCCCCACAGCAACAGAGGATTCCAACCCTGGAAAGCAGGACCTCAGAAGAAGGTTCTCTCAGCTCTACGTTGGAAGAACCATTGAACTTCTGGGATTCGATATCTAAAATTACAGGGAGCTTTCAATAACTCACAACGGCACAAATATTTAACCATTTTCCTGGGAGATTTTCTCATAGAGGAATATTCTTATAATCCTTCAAAGGAGCAGCTTCTCCTGAGATCTCGTCAAGCGACCCAGCCACGACCAAAGTCCACATCCAAATCCCCCTTACACTACAACAAAACCAAGGATTTGAATGGATTCCGAAGCTCCGTAACATCCTTAACTCGAAAATTGTCCGAAAATGACGTTGGGCATTTCGGCAGGTTACTCACAATGGCTAGTATAGTGCTGACGGTGCATGCATATTTGTCTCAGGTTCCTAGAATGGAATATGTTACCCGCACTGACGCTATTACTAGAAATACCGGGATACTTACTGTACACTTATCCAACGGGAGAGGGATAGATTCATGAATATGCAATCATGAAATGATTATGACTTGCTCGCAAGGCAACTTTTCGACATTCTCCTGATTTATGTCCGACGGATTTTGTGTATATCATGCGTTTTTATCTCTTGGTATACAGAGAAAAGCATTAGTGGCTGGTCCAAAAGACAATCTGCGAGGCTTTGTAATCCTATTTCTTTGCCGGATCTATGCACTCATGAAGGGTAGATATAAAGCTACGTTTGCTGCTGTGTGAAAGATTATGAAGTATTCCACTAAAGACATTCAATCAAAGCAGTGATCAAGATGGCCTCGACTACACTTTCAAACATGCCTGCGCTCGGCGTAGGTCTTATCTACATTTCCACTCCCCAATGCTAACTAACACACCACATAGGCGCCATACTACACTCCCATCCAGGCCATCCCTTCAGGAACGGCCATCGATCCCTCCCATGCATCTCATCCTTCCACTACCACACCATCGCCCCTCCCTAAACTCTTTACACCCCTAACCCTCCGCTCTTTAACTCTCCAAAACCGCATAATCGTGTCACCAATGTGTCAATACTCCGCCCACAACGGCCACCATACCCCCTGGCACACAACCCACTACGGTTCCATGCTCTCTCGCGGGCCTGGCCTAACAATAATCGAAGCAACAGCCGTATGTCCAGAAGGCCGAATTTCACCTCAGGATAGCGGGCTATGGATGGATAGTCAGATTGAGCCTTTGAGAAAGACGGTGGAGTTTGCGCATAGCCAGGGACAGAAGATTGCGATCCAGTTGGGACATGCAGGGAGGAAGGCTAGCACAGTTGCGCCTTGGATGTAAGTAAAAAACCTGTCTCATGCAAGTCTCTCAACTAGAGATATGGGAGTTGACGATGATATCTGCTTTCCGTTTTATTTAACAACCCCGATTTTACCCTTGAATTGCGAGACAGTCGCTAATCCATGAAAGCGATCGCAAAGCAGCAGCAACTAAAGACGCAGACGGCTGGCCAGATGAAGTAGTGAGCGTGAGCAATGTGCCATTCGATGAGAATACCTGCATCCCAAAAACTATGACTTTGGAGGATATTGAGAAATTCAAGGAGAATTTCGGCGCGGCGGTCAAGCGAGCAGTTATTGCAGGATTCGATGTTTGTCCCCCTTCTTTCCTAAGCGAAAGGAGACTGACCTCAAGACAAGGCGATCGAAATCCACGCTGCGCATGGCTATCTCCTCCGTGAGTACACCTAAACCTTAATCCCTCCTCAAATATACTCTTCTTTTGCCCTCCCCCTCTCCCCCCCCCAGTTCATTTTAAATTTCTCCTTGTCCCCTGAAGCTTTCCTACAGAGGTACCCTCTCTAACACATCCACACAGATTCCTTCCTCTCCCCAGCAACAAACACTCTTCCAGCCCCCTATGGCGGCACTCCTGCCAATCGGCACCGTATAGTCCTCGAACTGATCACGCTAACCCGCTCCATCATCCCCTCGACCATGCCCCTTCTCATCCGAATCCCCGGTACTGATTGGGCTCCTTCACATTACCCCACAGAATCGTTTAAGGTGGAAGACGCAGTAGCTCTCGCAAAAGCTTTGGTGGATAATGGAGGTGTGGATTTGATAGATGTTAGTAGTGCGGGGTTGATCAGCGAGCAGAAAATTACCTCTGGGCCGGGATATCAAGCTCCGTTCGCAAAGGCCGTCAAGGCAGCGGTGGCGGGGAGTGATATTGTTGTCACCTCGGTCGGCATGATTAGCAGTGGAACTCTCGCAGAGAAGTTAATATTAGATGGAAGCTGCGACGCTGTGATGGTCGCGCGAGGATTCCTGAAGAACCCCGGGTTGGTATGGGCGTGGGCAGAGGAACTAGGGGTAGAGGTGAGGGTTGCGGAGCAGTTTGGGTGGGGATATGGACAGAGGGGTGAGGGGGGAGTTGCGAAGAGGGAGATGAGTGCACGGGGATAGAAGTTTGGGGCAAGTAGAAGGACGTTTTCACTTTATAGATGTAGGTGTTATGGGTATGTTTTGAAAGGAAATGCAAACATTTGATATAATGCAGAGATACTGATTATCTATACAAGCAGGCCCAGCGGCCTCCTCCCGCCAACCGACCAACCAATGGTCATACCGACCGTGCCCACCCCACCTTTCCCCTGCCCCTTCCACCCTATTCCCACTTCCTCATGCATAGCAGAGATACATAGATACAAGAACTGACTCTCCGATTTCGCGAACAAGCAAATCCAACGCGAAAAACAAAAAACAAGTATATATCGAACAAGGTATCTGAGGATGATGAGAGGAGTACAAGAGGTATTAAATAGTTAAGTAGGTAGTATGCTTAAACGCGCGCAATAAACACAAACGAAAATTCCTGACAGCTGATAGAAGGACAGGGCAGAAACAACACAAAGGGTGGGCCAGCCAAAGATATCTTATGTGTGACGCGAGAGATTAAGCGCTTTAAAGCACTGAAGTATGATGGATGGTATATGAGGAAAGAGAGATGCCAGAGGCCCGATTTTGCCCAGCCAAGCCAAGCCCAACCAGACCAGCCCCGTATTGTTGCCCGTGACCTTGAGGAAATGCCCAATTGCCCTTTAAAACGCTGTATGCAAGACAAAGGAAAGTATAACGGTCCGCGAGGAAGGAGATGAGTGGATATCAAAAGTCTATATAAGGAAACTGACAAAAGAAATCATGGAAATCATTAAAAGCAAATTGAGTTATGTCAGTCTTAATAGACACTGTCATCGATCTCATCTACACCCTGAGAGATCATGGAGGGTGTGGAGACATCGGAAGCAACAAGATCGTCTTCATAGCCGACCAAGGCTTGAGCGTGAAGTCGGAAGGATTCGCCGACAAGCCGGGTTATGCTACGGAGTGTTAGAGTGAAAACTTATTCAATGGAATGGAAATGACTTACCCCCAAACGACAACCTCATCAAGAATACCTCCCCAGATTTTAGCCACAGTGGAGCTGAGTTTGTTGACTTCGATGGAATCATCATCAAACAGACTTTGAACTTTGTTGTACATGATCGTCTCTTCCTCAGTAGCCAGTTCCTCATCGTTTTCTACACGGTAGAGCCACAAACTGAGTATGACCATGAGGTCCAAGGCACAGAGAGGATGTTCAACACTCCATTGAGTAGCAGAAGTGCGAGCCACCCAGCGGAAGCCCTGAAGAGCAGCAGTCTCAAGGCAGTTGTAGCATTCTTGGATGACCTTGATCATCTCGCTAGATCGCTTAACCCTCTCACGAGCGTTTGTCATGGCAGCAGCCACTTCGTAAGAGTCATGGTATCTGAGGGCTTCTTGTATCGACTTGAGATCGACCTCCAGACGAGCACGAGCATTGCGGAACATAGCCATAGCATTGAAGATCAGAGGGTGACCTTTGTGAGGTGCACTTAGGGGTACAGGAACTGCTTCAGGCTCACACAGATCAAGTGATTTCTCCCAAGTCTCCAAAGCAAGGCGAAGTTTGTACTCGGTGACCACATCTTGAAGTGCTTCTGGACTTCTCTTGTGGTACCATACCTCGAGGAATAAGGCATTGATCATGACACGAGTTGCAAAGGCGCTGTAGCGAAGTGACTCGCCTTGGAATAGGTTGTCGTGTGCTTCCATGAATGAAGCGGCCTGAGAGGCGTGTAGAGTTTCGGGCCAAGAGCCTTCGTCAACAACACTCAAGTTCCAGAGAGTTTCGGTAGAAGGCAACGCAAGGTCTTCGAACTCATTGAAGCTGATCGCCGGTGTGTGATTGTACGTCAATGTGAGGAGACCGAAGAAGATGTACACAGCGTAGTATGTGCGTCGGCATCCCTCATCCTCCACCCACTCTGATCGGCTAGGCGAAGCACCTTCCCGAGCTTCGGTACGGAGTTTGAGCTCGTAACGATTTCCAGCAACCATGTTCGCAAGCAGGCTCTTGATGGAGCAAGCCCACTCAAGACCCTTTGGATCACCACTCCAGCTGGCAAAGATCATATTAAGCAATGAACTCTGCATTGTCCATAGAGGGCATTTACGGGAGCTGAAGTTCTCCTTATTTTGCAAAAATTGGTTGACAAGAACCTTGGACCCAATATGCAGTACGTAAGCTTGATCAACATCAAATGCATACAAAGCCCCGATTGACAGGACGGCCAGGAGAAGCGGCGGTGAGACTTGGGTGGGCTTGAATGATGCCGGATGCAAGAATGGAAGATGGTGATGGAACAAGCTGAAGTACGTTGACAAGTACCTGTTCAGAGAAGCGAGGCCGGGAAGACGGAAGCTCTCGGGAATTGCACGCTCGCCATCGTTGTTCCGAATATTGTCTAGAATGATATTGCGTTCATCATCATTCATGACCTGAGGCGCTCGGAGCGACAAGTCCCCGCTGCGGGGCTGAATTGGCGATGATTGACTTGGAGTTGCAGTTCCCGAAGCTGGCAGCGAATTGATCATGGATTGCAAAGCAGGAACCAGGCCATTGTAGGTCGAAGCTGACTTGTGGATGGGAGGGAGCTGGTTTGGATGGGGCTGCATCGTGCTCACACTGGTGAAAGACGTCTGTGATTCCTGAGAGCCTGAAGCATTCGAAGTGATAGAGTGAGACTTTGGCTCTGTCACGGACTGTGGCATGAAGGAATCCCACTGTACCTGGGGTAGCGATATGGCACCCGAAGGGTAAGTGACGGATGGTTCCATGAGCGAAGAACCAGTGTGAGGGAAAGCCATTCCAGGTCTATTCTCATATGGTCCTACGCCTGCATTCCGCATTGCCGCAGTTGCTTTGTGATGGAGGTCAGTCATCAACATGGCAGCAGTCTCGAGATCGACCATGCCATCGCTGCTCGCCTCGATTTGCTCGAGAGCGGACGTATCGATGGCGATGGCTGACTTGGATGGCCCTGACATGGCGCTGGTCTTTGGACCTGCTCGTCGTTTGACATCACTGTGTAAGGGGATACCTCCATCTTTGGCATGCACAGTTCGGTCATGTCGGAGCAATAAATCGCGTCGCACGAAGGTACTTCTACACTTCATGCACTTGAAAGGGCGCTCCTTTGTGTCTGCCAGGTTGTGTTAGCACGCCTGATGGGATATGGGATGAAAATAATTTTGGGGGGTCGCGATGCGAAACGAAAATTTGGCCACGCGACCGAGGAGCAAAAGAGGGGAAAGTCGCAACAAACACCACACTTACGTGATCTCTCGTGTCTACTCCTATGTTCGCTCCTGCTGAAAGCCCTATTACAGAACTGACATTTGTACTTCTTCTCGGGAGCGAGGGACGATTTTCGAATTGTTGACGATGATGCCGCAGCGGGCATAGTCATGCTTGCGACAGGCATTTCGGCGTCGGGAATCGATGAACGGCCTTAGTGCTTGTCTTTTCACAGAGCGATGGTTGAAATCGTCTGGCTCGCGAGCGTGGGCGTAAGGTTTAAAGTGTGCTGTGATTGTGTTGCGATGTAGTGTTCATTTGTTGCTCTATTCTGGTCATAAGGATGTGTGTCTGGTATTGAGGTGGCTCGAGCCAATGTCGCGACGAACAGAATCTCGCGGATGATGATGATCGCGCGCAGATACGTTTGTGTGTGAAGTATTAGATGGGCGGAATGTGCGTCGCCGTCGAGGAGGTTGATGTTGATTAGAGGTCGTTGATGACCGTTTGTGATGGATGAGGGGTGAGAGGGAGAAAAGGGAGAGAGGGGAAAGGGAACTCAATGAAGGGAGCGCCAGGAGAGTGGGCGAAGCCAAGTGAAGTGGGATGGGTCACGACGAGTGCTCTGATTGGCCTCAACAATAGCAGGCCGACTTTCAGGCCACTATGAACGAGACGAGGAGCCGAAAAGTGCCACGAAATTCACAAAAGAAGATGGCGGGGGCTTTGGTCCCAGCAAAAGCAGCGACGAGCCAGTCGTACCCAGCAAAGGAACCATGCATCGATTATTATGAGGCCGTCAGGACCGGCGCGGGACGCGATAGTGGGTCCCCGAGACGACATGACCAGCATTATTTGGGGCAGCCAGCAGCACCACACCTGGGAGGACGTGGGTGTGGCTTCTTGGATGAGTTGGACGCTCCGTGTTGCTGAGCTGAAGCCTATGAACAGGAGTGACGGTGTGTTGACCGCTGAGTGCCAGCGTATAACATCCGGCATTGCCGTGCTGGCTCTAGGCTCCGGGGGTTGACAACTCTCGTTGGCGATAGGGGCTCAGTGACTCCAGCCTCAGAGCCCGTCCTGAACATGCCCATGCACTCGCGCAGTGTCACTCGCTGGACTCCGTGATCATCGTGAGCACCTTCTGTAATTACATGAGGTACGGGGACCGACGAGTGTCCCCTCAATTGTTCTGCACTGTTATTTCTCAATACCATGGAGAATTTCCTCCGAACACTCATCGGATGAAGGGTGTATAAGGATATATTTACTTCTGACATGCAGAAAGCTGTGCGGGTGCGTACGTGAAGTGAAAATGAAGTCTCTCATCAGACTGAAAACAGTGGCTCTCAGGGGATACCTTTCATCCAGAACGTCCAGCCGGTAGAGAGACAAAGCGGCAGCGTCAGCGCTGGGTGGTTATCAGCCTTCATTGCCCCACGACATCCCACCACGTACATCCCACCAAAAAAAATGGTGGATCGGAGTACCTGGATGCCTCGGATTGTAAACAAGTACAGCATCAACAATAAGAATAGCACTGCAGGTCTCTGCAAGGGCCCTACGCAGAGTCCATCTTCTGGATTTTTTTGTCCTGTAAATTGGCTATAGCGACTTGCAAAAACAAAATACACCAAAAGAAGCAAACCTTTTGAGCACACTTGAGCACAGTTGAGTCTGGATGATGGGCTTTGCTTCCCTTTGCCCCCAAAAGCAATGGGCGGGCTTCCGCTATAGCTTATGGACTTTGCTTTGACTTGCCCCTCCTTTGCTTAGGAAGTAGTGCTGGCCGCCTTACATCGAGTTTGCCTCGCTATCATCGTAGTCATTTGTGTCATGTGAAGAGCGGGGTTGGTGCCAACGCACACCACTTTCTGTCCCCCTCTTCTGACTGTTCATGATGGTTCCGGTTTTCCTCGTGTTGATTCTAACATGAAGTTGAAGATCAATTCTTGCGGTGTCAAGCACTCACTATCTCACCGCTCAGATCGGTGTGCATTAAGATGTTGTAGATGCGTTTATGCAGTTCGTTGATATCCACCATAGGGCCGCTGCTTTTGATTAGGAAACATAGGCGCCTTATTCTGTGCATTTCCTATATTTGTCGCGAATCGATTGGTTGTGATGCCTGAGACGCGTGACACGTACTTTTGCAAAGAAGCTCTTGCATCACAAAGCCCCTATATCACGAGTCGTGGGAACCTACAAAATAATCTATAAGGCAGAGAGTAAAACTTTGCTGCTTTGTCCACCCCTTTTCGCTCTCCAAGATGACAAAAAAGTCAAAGTTCGAGCGGATTCAGGGAAGTAGACGACTCATCACAAAAGTTCCTCGATCCTCGCCGCTAGACGGCACGAATGCCAGGAACGAGACCCACTGCCCTCCACCGTCGCATGGAGAGCTTCTTTAGCTTTGGAACTAGGAAAGCTTCCCCGGAACCCATTTTAATCCTGGCTTTAACCTTGCCAATGTTCCGGTTTGGGTGAAATCCTCATGGCTTCCGCGAGGGAGAATTTTTGTGCAAGGGAGGATCACGGCGGGGCACGGCGTTGAAATGCTAAGCAAACTTGTGAATTAGAATAATTGTTCATAACTCAAATGGAAATAGCTGAACTCCCAAATGTCCGTCCTGAGATGGACGCAGGTCCAGATGTACAAGGAAGAATGTGAAATTCCTCCTCTCAGACTCGCCAAATACCGCAGGTTGTCCGGCACATCTCACCGTTTGATGTTCTCTGCCCCTCATCGAAGCCTGCAACATGCTTCGAAAGGTTCCATCGGGATCCTCATCTCCATCCGTAGTCTTCCCCATTCAGCTCACAGGGCCGAAATCATCTCATCCCACTTCCTCTGCCCTACCCATCCACCCCGCTGATAGGGTGAATCTAGCATTTGAACACTTGACTCGCATACTTCCCAGATGAGACAAGAGGACTTTTATAAAACCTCGTAGTTTTGACTGAAAAATAAACGGGGAAGAAGAAAACCTGGGTTCCGGGGTTGGGATTCCCGAGGCTTCCAGAGTCGGATCACTTGCTATCCAATGAAGCCCCCGAGATCAGAGACATTATTGAGCATGCCCCCTGGTTATATCCAACAAACGGCGTGCTGGGAGCTTCCGGCTTCCGCGCGGATGCTATCCGCGAGCTTTGAAAGCGTGGATTGAGGGGCGATTTTGATCTGCGACGAGGAAATTGGTGAAATCGTCAGCTGTTTTTGGTGGAGCTGGAGGGGCAAGTGCTGGTGAAATTAGAGAGTAATGCGTTTGATAGGCTCCGGCAGTTGGCCAATTTGGTTGGTCGGGTTCATGGGAGTTTGGGGATTGTGTGGAAGTTAGGGGCGGGCCTTGCCTGCTCTTCGCTACCAAGGAATTGGTGCATGGCGTCCAATCTCGAGAAATCAGAATTGATACTATTATTGGTTTTCTATGATATGAATGTAGCGAATATCATAGAGCAATTACTTCAAAGAGAGATGAGAGCGTCTGTGATTGATGCGAAAGTTCAGCTTGACACGTAGGGGATGCGGAGATGCTCCGGTGAGTCTTGACTGTTGGGGTCACTGTTCTATGAGACGGAAGAAAGAAGAAACTTTGGAGAGGTAAGAGGCACGAAGAAAAGAATTTGACTACGCTAGGGCTAACTTAGGGTTTGCATTTTGTTTGTAAGGAAAGAGCAATCTGATTCCGAGGAAGTCATGATTACCTGTTTAGGAAAGAATGACCTAGATCAGCTCAACAATAAAGACAAGACAGTGCAATAATCCAAAGATCTTTCCTACTGCGGAGACACCTACATTTGTGATAGAGCACCTGTCCTTCTGATGGTTGAAATGAACAATTTAAATCTACCATCTTCACGGACCAAAGTATTTGAAAGTGCCCTGTACACAAAAGTTGGAGGCACGGCAGGTGTGATACGAAGCTGTACACATAATTGGAGTGTTATGCTATCTCAGCATGATATATACACCAAAGGTGTTTATCCCACCTCTGTGCACAACGTTTTTCCACCTCCCCGTCACAATTCTATGAACGGCTTCGGATCCTTATCTTCGCCGCACCTTAAAAAGGCAGGTTTGAACACCCCTCGTCCACCCGCTTTCCCTCTCCCTGCCGCTCTTCACTTCGGATAAATCCCGAAGTCCTCAATCTTCGGCTTCCGATCCGCTTCCGGATGCTCTACGATCGCGACCAGGAATTATAAACATTACGTTACTCAAACGCGATACAAGACCATCATTATCGCAGCGAACCTACTTTAAAATCCCTGGTGTTCTGCTCGCACTCACAAACTAGTGAGATAGACAAAGCATGTTTCCGCGAAGAAAGACTTCCCCCGCGCGGGAGGGTGTGTGCTTAAGATGAAAATTGCTCTTATTTAAGGCTTTTGAGAATCCGGAACGTGGATGGGAACGAAACGTGGGCGACCCTGGCGAGGTATGGCACGACAGACAGTGGTAGCATTTCGCGGTGGGATGGGCTGAGAATCTCAGATGGTGTGTTCCAGAATTCCGAGACAAAGTCTAAGTTTGTTTTGTGGTCGAGATGGTGGGCTGGATAAGGGGTGGGGTTGAAGGAGGGGTCAGATTTTGCGAACTCCTTTTAGGACCTTATCAGGAGGAGCGATTTGGGCCCTCGTGGCAGCGCCACATCAAGGCGTTCACTTAGGTTGAAAAGTTTGGATAGAGTTCAAGAAAAGATGTAGCTCTGCGTGAGGCTATTGGGAGACTCGTAGAGTGTGTGGCAGAAATAGAAATCTGACAGCAAAGTCGGTCCGAGCATGCAAGCAAAATAATTGATCATCCTCCCGACGGGTCATCCCGGATTCCTGGTCAGCATGTTGAAATCTGAGATCCTGCTTATGAGGACTGAGAAGTCGACTTGGTAGGTTTCCAGAAATAATGTATCTCCCAACCTTTAATGTAGGTAACAAACAGATCTAGGAAAAGGAGGTTTGTATTATCACGTGATTGGTTCCCAACCCGATACTTCAAGTGTTGGAGATGTTCAATGCTAGCCCTATCCGACAACACATCAAGCAGCTTAGAAACCGTGAAGATCCTCATGCAACTGCTCAAATGCTGGTCTGTGATGCCCTGGTTCCCACATTCCAACAACGTGAGAATAGCGCATTGATTCAGGATAAGCAATATCCAGAATGCGGAGAGTCTCTACCCGTAGGTATGAAAACAGTATGACGAGTGCTTGACGAGTACCCCCTTCCATTTTGAGATTTATACATGGCATACTGGTGATATACATGGAAACAGCCACACATCTGACAGGGCCCAACGAATGAGCTGGAGGGTGAGAAGTAGTTCATGTAGGTAATTAGGCGGAGTGAGGTACTCCAGATGCTGGCAGCCATGCCACGCATGGAGGATGATGCTTACCACAATCGCAGATCTGGAATTGAGGGGGACGAGGGGCTCCTCACAGGCTGCCCTCCTCCACATCCTCTGGTCATTTCACCCTCACTCGCTCGCTGAGGATGCCGGCCGCAGCTCAGCGGCCTTTCCCACCACAATCGCACATCTATTAGCAGGAACAAATTCCCCGACGTCTGCATGGCAGACGCAGATGCAAATGCAGAGAAGCACACTTGTGGCTGAGATGGAAAACGTCGTTACATTGGCGAGAGGTGCTGATATTGTAATGTCAAATGGGCTTGGATCCCTCGAAACATGTTTAAAAGCTTGCCCATTTCTAACATCAAGGGACCTGCGGCTCAGGACTTGACCCCTCATATTTGCTGTGACAACAGACTGTGCCGAGTTGATTGCGAGGGATTTTTTCTCCAACGCTGGGAGACTTCCAGGTCGCCACGAGGAGAAATCCGTCGCCTTGGAACAGTACAAAGGATTTGACTCTGGCGCTGCAAGACATCAGTGATCCTCGCGAAGGATTGGTCATGATCTAGGATGAGGAATCAGACGATGAGGGGATGGCGAATAGAGAGAGAATCAGGTAGAGTGCGAGTACAGTGCAAACTGCACACTGTACTGCACTGTACGGACGGCGGGCAGTGCGTGCTCTTGGGCCTTCGGCTTCGCTGGAATCGCTGTGGTTGGAGCCCAGCGTCCTCGTGGCACAGGATGTCTCTGAGTTCATATATAATTCTTTGTAAAGCATGACCATCGGCTCGCACTTGCAGACCGCACACTGCAGAGAATATGTGAGGATATGTAGAGAAAAGGAGACAGAGTCAGCAGCTGCCCAGCGCGCTGCCAATAATCAATAAAACTCGCGGAGCAGAATGTTGGGGGTGCGGTCGAGTAATAAGAGTGGACACTGGCAGAGAGCCAGTGCTAGTGGGAAGGGCCTCCTCACAGGCCGGGAGTCTGAGCGTTCGCAATCGGCGCGCCCTGGTGCCCTCTTTTCGCCCTTTCTACGACTCACTATTCTGACCTTTCACGCATCACGCTTCACGCTTCACGCTCGACGCTCGACGCTTCAGAGCCGTGCAACACCACTCTAGAGTGACAATATACAATATCGCCCGGCGCTCCCCCCAGGTGCTTGACTGCTCGTACCTGTACGGCGCTGGCACGTTACTCGCCAACAGCTACAGGCACTTACACGAACGCCCCGCCAGCTGCTGATCCGCCTGGACCATCAGCAGAACTCTTTTCCACGCCGCACCGCTCCCTCTTGTCTGTGTGGTTGAAACGCGATATCTCCACGACCCCTCCACGAAAACCTCTGAGTCTCTTGACGCTTCTCAAGGTCCTCAATACTCTCCCACTTCTTCTCTGCCAGACGGTCTCGTCGCTCCCAGCTCTAGCCCACCTGTCAGATCGCTTTATGAGGACGCCGGCCCTTCCCAAAGTGCTGTGACAGCCAGAACGCAGCGAATAGAAGGGTGTGCTTGGAATTAACCGCTCGAAAGCAACCACTCAGGTCACAATCCCAAGGAATTTCTGATTATAGGAAGACGTCTCCCAGGTCTGCTCTTTATCCTGCCCCTCCATACGACTCTACGATACACACACTGCACCGCATCGCACGCGACGACTCAACCACTGGAATCGAGATCACGACCCGCCAAAAAAGAAACGTGGAGAACCATGAATTGATGCATCTCACGGACATCGACAAACCTCACGATGCTTATGACAATCCGCACAAACGGCGTATTTACTGATCAGAAGAATACCCAATCATTCAGCAACTACACGACGAAGAACAGCCAAATCGCCGAATCTGTTGTACAATACTCCGAGAAGAGTCCGCGACAGTCTCCCTCCCCTTCACGAACGCAATCATATTTCAAACCATCCTCGAACGAGAGTTTCGCAGCTCAAAGGACCAAGGCTGCGGCCAGGCGCAGATCACCGCCTCTGATGAATGGGTTAGCACCGCAGCCGGCGATGCTTTTCGTCCGCGCACTTTACGATTACGAGGCTGATGATCGGACGAGCTTGAGCTTCCACGAAGGAGATGTTATACATGTCATCACACAGCTGGAAAGTGGATGGTGGGACGGCGTGATCAATGGAGTGCGAGGCTGGTTTCCTAGCAATTATTGCCAGGTGATTGCCAATCCGGACGATGCCGTGAATGACCAGAATGGGTCAACAGGGCACAGCGACGGAGATGATAACGCAGATGACGACGAGGAATCCGAAGAATACGAAGATCAATATGAGGAGGAAGAAGCTGATTCTGAAGGTGATAATTTTACCCAGTTGCCCATGGAAGGTGCTGCCAATGGCGATCGGACAAGAGCAGATTTCTGGATACCACAAGCCACCCCAGACGGAAGATTATTCTATTTTAATACAGAAACTGGCGAGAGCAGTATGGAGCTTCCTTTAGAATCTCCTTCATCGGCTACAGAAAATGGCCCCCGAAATCGGATGAATGTCAACATACCAGAGAAAACCAGACCACCACCAGAAATGATGGCCAGAGGATACATGCAGGACGAAGAAGATGAATCTGAAGGTAATTCCGCTTCGGAGATGGAAGGGGAGTCTTTGATGCTTGCTTCACAAAGTTCTTTGGTAGAGCGCTCCATACAACGTCCCATTTCCCATACTGACTTTCAAATAGCCTCCTAAGAAGCGACGCTCTTTTGTGTCTGATGGTATCTCCCCAGCAACTTCTATGGATTCAATCAATGGTGCTTCCCCACAGAATCGAACCCGGAGTGACCCATTCTCAAACCCTAATTTATCCATGGTAAACTCCACGATGCCAATCATGGGCCCTTCCACAACTTCTTTTACCAGCCCCTCACTTGGCCCACCACATGCCGCCACCCTACCTCGGTCATTCTTTGACGATGGTACGGCCGCACCATTGACTTGGAACAGACTAGTTGCCAATATGAAGAGAGCGATTGACCGATACCGAGAAGCCATCATCAACGGTGAGCGATCGGAATATGTGCGCCGAGCTGAGGATATCTCGGACCATCTCCGGTTGCTACTCGCGGCAGGATCAGGAACAACAGACAACCACTCCGGGCAACCTTCTATCATATCCACCAATAAGGCGTTGTATCCACATTTCCGGGATATGATGTCAAAGTTCTCAAAATTAGTTATATCATCTCACATTGCCGCAGCAGATTGGCCAAACGCAGAGTCTTACCAAAAGTGCTTACAAGAAGCGGACGGTGTACTACAAGGAGTATTCAGTTATGTTGAGGTTGCGAGACAACAACGAGGAGAAGATATCCCTCGTCTACTCCCTGGATTTGTTATTGGAAGCACTACTGGAGGTAATTGGCAAAACAACGGGCTTGGCTCCCGAGATCCGTTGACCTCAAATTTTCTTGATGAGGAAGAGGCACTTAGTGAACCCTCTGCAACTTTGGACGCGAGTTTGATGGAACGACTAGATGATCTGAAGCGGATGCTTATCTCCAGTATCAGAAAACTGGAAGAGCACCTTGTTGTTACGGAAAAAATTGTCTCTCCTTATAGGCACGAGCTCATTGGAAATAATGTATGCTCAGCCGCCAAAAAGGTTTTAGAAATGTTCAAGCCTTGGGTTTCAACCGTCGAGTCGATAAATCTATCGTCTCTGGGTAATGCTTTTCAGAACCCTCAATTGGTTGATTTCTCGGCACTAAAACAAAGCCTATATGATAACATATCAGACTTAATACTAGGGTGTCAATCTGTGGCAGGGCCTCTGGGGGATGAATGGGCGGAAGTACGGGGAGAATCACTGGAAGGACGACT
This sequence comes from Tricladium varicosporioides, assembly GCA_021365295.1. Lineage (NCBI taxonomy): Eukaryota > Fungi > Ascomycota > Leotiomycetes > Helotiales > Tricladiaceae > Tricladium > Tricladium varicosporioides. The sequence continues at coordinate 422,500 of JAJTIW010000009.1, read as the reverse complement.
CAGCTATGTTCGTTATTGCGCGAAGCAGCTGGAGACGAACTCATCCCAAATCGGTTTCTCCCTTCAGCTCTTGGGCGAGCAGGTACAAATGGCTGTACAACAAGATAATCGCGGACTTCCACGACGCGAGGACAGCCGCCAACAAGAGCCAAGAAGAACCGAGAGTGTCGCATACGAGCGTCAACACCAGAGAACAGATTCTCGAATAAATCCAATTCTCAGACCAGGGCTAGCTGGGATCGGTCAACCGCAAGGCTTCCCAGATGGAGACCCCACCGCGAACTTCCGGAAGGGAGAGACCTCGAAGGTTAGGAAATTCTTCGGAGAAGAGCCCACTCGACGAGACGCACCAGAGGAGTCGCCTGATTGTCTGAAACTCGACCACGAAGACGACATCTCCTATGATAACAAGGTATCTCCGCCTCAACTCAAGGGCGGAACCTTACTAGCATTAGTGGAGCAATTGACACGACACGACAAATTAGACTCGAGCTTCAACAACACCTTCCTCCTTACTTATCGCTCTTTTACTTCTGCTCGTGAGCTTTTTGAATTTTTGGTGAAGCGTTTTCAAATTCAACCACCGGAAGGCATGGCACAATCAGATTATGAGACTTGGAGGGATAGAAAGCAAAAGCCAATCAGGTTCCGGGTTGTCAATATTTTGAAGAGTTGGTTCGATAACTTTTGGATGGAGGATCAAAGTGAAGACACTAAAGCCTTAATACGCGATGTCTACACCTTTGCCAGAGACACAGTCAAGACAACAGAGACCCCTGGGTCAGGGCCATTGATGACTGTCCTGGAACAAAGATTGCGCGGACAGGACCCTACAGCGAAACGTCTAGTTCTTACCCTGAGCCAATCGACACCTCAACCTATAATGCCAAAGAACATGAAGAAGCTCAAATTCTTGGATATTGATGTTACCGAATTCGCGCGTCAGTTAACGATTGTGGAATCAAAGCTCTATGGCAAAATTAAGCCCACAGAATGCTTGAATAAAACTTGGCAGAAGAAAGTTGGGGAAAACGATCCTGAACCTGCCCCGAATGTCAAGGCTCTTATCCTTCACTCTAATCAATTGACCAACTGGGTGGCGGAGATGATTCTCACTCAGGTAGATGTTAAGAAACGCGTAGTTGTTATCAAGCACTTTGTGCAGGTGGCTGATGTAAGTTTTATGCCCATTCATTGTAGCTGATTCTAACATCCTGCAGAAATGCCGCCATCTCAATAACTACTCTACACTCACATCTATCATATCTGCTCTAGGTACAGCGCCTATTCATCGACTAAAGAGAACGTGGGACCAAGTTCCTGCAAAGACTCTCACAGTCCTTGAGTCTATGCGTAGACTTATGGGAAGCACAAGAAATTTTGGTGAATACAGAGAGAGCTTGCACTTAGCAAACCCGCCTTGCATCCCTTTCTTTGGTGTGTACCTTACAGATCTTACTTTCATTGAGGATGGGATACCTTCCATCATCAAGAAGTCGGCTTTGATCAACTTCGCAAAACGCGCCAAGACAGCAGAGGTCATTCGCGACATCCAGCAGTATCAAAATGTTCCTTACCCACTCCAGCCAGTAGTTGAACTCCAGGAGTATATTTTGAGTAATATGCAGGCTGCGGGAGACGTGCATGAGATGTACGAGAGGAGCTTGACGGTTGAGCCGCGTGAACGAGAGGATGAGAAGATCGTCAGGTATGTTTTTAAGATGGGTCCACCAACGTCATTTTATGCAATCTCCCCCAATATATGATGAACTCTTAGGAGAAATCAAAGTTATATGCAAGCCATAAGAATCCCATGACCATTCAAAAGAGCCGTGCTTACACAATTGGTGGGATTACAGGGTCTTGGCCGAATCCGGTTTCCTTTGAACGACCAACACCAACAACCCATGCCACACGACGGCACACACGATCTTTACATTCACGCGGGCCGCCAACATCGGCACCTTTAATGGTCATACGATACACATTTTCCGCCACCTTTCATCCAGATTCGGAACATCTACACACGAAGTCTCGACTCTGCTCTAGTCGCCAACGGCCTTTTTTCGTAAATCGTGTCGATACCCAACATTTTCACGTCCAGCGTGTACAACTTCCATATACGAAATTGCTTCATCTTCATCCTTGCTCATACCAACTCACAGTAGACGGCGTTGATTTCCTCCCAACACAAACTTCATCACATCGCAGGTATCGCATCATCTTGCAAAAAATAAACAGGGTACTCTACATTAGGATCGCGACCGGGGTCCGGCGTTCACAATCAAAGTGCGCGTAACATATCATCATTATCACTGAATCTAATTGGCTCCTTCCCAAAAGCATTGTAACCCGGTGCAGTGGAATGGAGCAAAGCGCGCAGCGGAGTAGCGGATAGGGACTGATGAACTATTCGATGGCTTGTCCTAACTGCGGGGGATCCGATTTGATATTCTTCCAGGTTCACGGGGGGATTAAATCAAGGGAATGAATCGGGAAATATGGCGTTCGTAATTGAACAATATGGGATATGGTACGAATGAATGGGTACCTGATAGAGATAGTACAATCCAATGATTTCTGGTCATGACCTCTTTAACTTTCTCACATGCCTTGAATCAATCCTTCCAAGTGCTAGTAATACTAGAAATGTAAAGTCTTACGTGTATCGTGCAGCCTACCGGGACTTCGGTGCTGCTTTCCGGTTGTCTTGTTCTATCACAGCGAAAACTTGAGTAGGCGTTCCGCCTTCAATATAAAAGTTAAAGCCACACGACGGTCCAAGTTGTATCCCAACCACCGGGTTCGGAGCACCGCGAGCGATGGCCCGATGGTGGATCCGGGGTACATATTTCTGTGCCGTTCCTCCTCCCACACAATAGAACCTAATCTGAGAGTACATCTACAGTACATGAGTAGATACACATATGTACATGCATACGTAAGCGATATCGACACGCAGGAGTGCGCATTACCTGGGATATTATTCCCGATGCTTAGAGTGCATACAGGGTGACAGCGGCGGAGGGGGGGAGGAAGAAAGGGGGTTGCGAGGTGCAGTGGTGTTGCAGTGCATTCGCCCGAAGAGTAAGGTGCTATATTTACTTGCTGTACTCTATAGGAGTGCTGTATATGTGCGTTGCTTCTTGGATTGGGTGTGGTGAGGCTTACGGGGTAATTTGCGCTTGGTGTGTTGACTCGGCTGATCAGAGTGCGATCGTGGTGGTGTGGAGAACTGAGGTGGAGGAACGAATGGGGGCGGAATGTGGAGGTGGGGTGGGCTGGGGAGATATCATGAACGTGATGGATTATTCAAAATGGGAAGTGCGTGATCATCATTGTAAGAACGAGTTTGGAACTGGTCGAGCAATTTCGAGGATAGATGGAGGAAGGAAACTAACCTCAGGGAAGCTAGAGATCTTTTCAATAAATGATTTGAGATGCAGGATAGTTCCCTCTGTAAGAGATCAAAAAAACTGCAGCAGGGCCTGATAATATGATTTGAAATCTGTCGAATTTGTAACAAGAATCTCCCAGATCGTGTTTCATTTGATCCCTCTAGTCTATATATTCTGCTTTAACCTTCTGTGCTCATGCTCCCCCAAATCGCCCTAGATCCATCAATCCTTGTCTATGTCCCTCGGCATATAGGTGATCGATCAGCTCCCGCCTCTTCCCAGCCCTAGTACTGTGAGATTCAACTCTCTAGCATTTCTAATCCCGAAGTATCTGTGGAAACTCCCAGGCTTGGACTGATTTCATCCTTTCTCCATGGCCACACTAACCATTTGCTCGACCTGGAACATCAGGCTTCACACATGACAGACTCAGCATTCTTCTTCCAAATTCCAATACAAGCACGTCGCGAAATTTCAACCCAACCTCTTCTCTAGCCCTCCAGCTTTCTTGCCTATACTACATACCTTGAACCGTTTCTGTCTATTTCCTCCGCGTTCGACGCCAGACTGATACTCGTTCCTTGCTCGGATTTCTAACTTCATCTGTTTCTTCTCCACTGCAAGCAGAGCGCGTTGTTGAGGGAGGGACAGGCCGACTAAAGAGGTGGAAGTACCAGCTCGGAGGGCGAGTGCTAGTTGTTTATCTTGATTGGTGGGCTGAGGTTCGATAGGTGTTGAGTCAGGATTGGAAGGATCAGAGGTCGAGGAAGATTCGATGGGTTGCTGTGATGACGTTGCAGATGGAGCGCGAGGGATGTGATTCTTACGAAAAACTCTTGTTCGTGAGCGGTGGCCGAGAGTTTTCCCCGAAGGTAGTCTCAGCTCATCGTCATCTGCGATCAAGATCTTCTGCTTTCCATCCTGCTCCTCACCTTCGTCTTCCTCGTCGCTGACTGGTTCTCCAGAGAAGTCATAAAACTGCTCCAACTCATTCTCGTCCCTCTCCAAGTCAACCTTGCAATGTCCCTTACCCCTCATATGTGCTTGGACAGCAAACTTACTGCCCTTTTCGCTTCCACAAAATAAACACTCGTGAAACTGTGAAATTACCGCAAATAAATACCCGAGAAATGATTCAGTGTCAATCAGATATTCAACATCCGGTATGAAGAAGCTATGGGCTTTCGACATATGCGCAAGATTAGACTCCAGACTCGCTGATTGAGCACTGCAAAATAAACATTTCCAGGGATCAAAAGCCACCTCTTCCGATTGCAGATCATCAACATCTTCGGAATCGGACAGCGAAAGCACGTCTATTGATGCAACAAGTGCCGATTTCTGGATGTGATTTCGAGACTTGAGATGTGCGTGCCATGCTTTTGGGTTTGTATATCGTTGTTCACATGCGGTGCAGGATTCCGAAAATGGTGACGATGTGCTTGAGGAGTCTGAGTCGTCTGATTTGTAGTTTGGGACAACTTGACTTTGAAAGACTGAGAGAGAAATTGGTGGGAGGGAAGCAATACGACGTTTGAGGTTATAGACACTTCTCTTGTTTTAGTCGAGATGGACAGTATTTTTTAGGGAGAATATAGCTTACTGCCAGTCGTCTCTCATGTGTACTCGCTTCTCTTCTTTGGTTTTGAAATTGGTGAGACATGTTGTGCAACTGAGTTCTTGCTCTGTTGGTCCGGTATTGCTGGAGGAGGAGGGTACAGCTGATGCACTTCCTGCTGCTGTGTTTGCGCCTACCATTATTGTAGTTGAACGACGAAGTATTTACGATGAAATCAGATATAAATTGCGATGCAAAGAAAGGAAGGCAATTGATGAATTGATTGATTGATTGTTTTGAAAGCAGAAAAGCAGGAGATCAGAGCAATACTTGTACCTCTCACTCTGATCTCTTAAACCACTCGGCTCACTTGAGATAGTTAATTCCGAAAGCATACCACCTTCTCCAAGCATGCGATATGTTGAAGATTCGCCGCGGTTTGAAGCGAAAATGAGTCACTTTCACTCATAACTGCGGTTGCCGCTAGAGTGAGTGGCGCCTGTTGTGCCTTGTGGCCTCATAGCCAATGAGGCAGTTAGGATCTGTGGCGAAGTGGATAGGGGATAGCAGAGCCAATATCTGTGACTCGAATTTATGGCTTCAAAAATATGAGTATAAATGAGTATAGTGAAATGGTCTTTGAGTTGAGTCACAAAATGGCTGCGCAAATGTGAGGGAATTATTGCCGTTAATGATGAGATAATGAGAAATAAAATCACGTGATCACGAAAGGGTGTATCGGGTAGGTCTAGGAAGGAGAAGAAGATCCAATCTATATTGTTGGACAATGGACTCATCATATAAAGTGAAACGCTAAAAGTACCTATCATCACTTTTGTCGCCTTAGAATTTGTAAATGGATAATGAAATTTAAGTGTAAAGTGATCATGCAGGTAGTGATCAAAGCAATATCTCTTGCACTAAGCTAGGCGAATGTTTAAGTCCAAAGTATTCGTTATTTCGCCAGTAGAGTAAGACATGCAGTGAAATATTAATCGAAGTTATGCACCCATGTCATTGGTTTAATAACAAGGCGTAGTAAATTGATAGATGGAAGGAGAGCATGCTATTCTCACTTGGCCAACTGAATTGGCATTTTCCTTGACATTTAGAGAGGAGGATTATCTCGATATCACCTTTCAGTCGCCTCATAGCATCATCCCTTGGAGTCTAGGCGGAGGGGTTATTGAAAGCTGTTGTAGTGCTGATTATGCATAGGGTATTTGAAGGAATACTATGCTCGACAACATGGGGTTTTGAAACGTCAAAGGGGCAGCTGTCAGACGAATTTCATTATGCGTGATGTTGCAAGGAATTTTATGATATTTACGGAAAGTAGAAATTTTGGAAAACTCCCGTTTCAAAGACCTTATACTTCCCCTGCCACTTTGAGATTTTGAAAGAGACTGCAACAACCAAAATACCTGCAACGCTAGTGAAAATATATTTGTTATCTCTAAAACCCGAAGTTATGAATGGGGACAGGTTCAATTTAAGGTACTTGAAGATGCCTAAAACCGTCTTCTGAATCAAGACCCCGGCAGAAATTAGTTGGCTGGCCTGAGGCGAACCAATAATTTGTTGAACATCGTAACAGAGAAGCTTCTGACTTGATGCAGGCAATATTGCGCAGCGCTGATAGTGCAAGTAAGCACATTCATCGTTTAAGTGGCTTGGCGAGGTGCCGGATCAACATACAAACCCCACACCACAGCAAGAGTGGACGTAAAAGAGGAAAGCTAGGGTCAAGAACCGGAAACAAAAAGTAGATAAGGCCTAAGCAGGATCTTTCTTACACCGTTCCTGAAAATAAACAGTCCTTCAGTTCCTTTCTAACCTGAAACCCTTACCAAGAACAAAGAATAGAGCGAGGAATAGCTTTAAAGATGCTTTGGTATGCTCATGAACTGAGAAGACTTTGAGGAAAATAACGATGCTAAATCTATACCAATATTTACCCAGGTTGTTGCTAGGCCAAGCTAGAGAACCCCCAGTCAATATGGATTTCTAGGAGGATTACCTTCTATTTATACCATATATCTGAAGTGCATTCGATGAATTACTTATTTCATCAAATTCTAAGGCGAATTTCTATGAATCTCAAGTGTCTCTAGTGTGACTGAATGCCCTGTGGTAGCCACTTTCCTCAAATCTTCGACTTCGCCAAGTACAAAGTCTGTGGGTTGCAATAAGATTTCAGGCCACTGACACCTTGCTCGACACCCATTCCAGAATTCTTGTGTCCACCGAAGGGGATATGGGACTCCATCGCAAAATGAGCGTTCACCCAAACGGTACCGGCCTCGATTTGCTTAGCAATATTGTTAGCCCGGTCAATATCTTTGGACCACACACTCCCTCCCAGTCCATAAAGTGTGTTGTTGGCTTTATCAATTGCTTCTTGGTCTGTCGAGAAGCTGAGAAGAGGTACAATTGGCCCTAAGAGGGTATAAGTCACGTATCAAAAAATGGAGGTTTATCGATTCTATCCTTACCAAATGGCTCCTCATGTACGATGCGAGAGGTCTCGGCGGGTCTATCGATGATGGTTGGGGTAATGAAGTATCCTTTACCAGTAGGGTTTGTCCCACCAACAGCAACTGTCATACCCTCGGATTCGATTTCAGAGAAGAAGCCTTTAACTCTTTCGTACTGCATTGAGTTTTGTACGGGTCCAAGAAAAACCCCTTCTTCATGTCCTTCGCCAAATTTTAGAGTCTTTGTATGTCGGACTATTGCATCACGGAATTGATCAATAATCTTCTCGTGGACCAAGATACGCTTAACGGCAAGACAAATTTGACCTGAATTCAAGAAAGCAAAGGTTGCAATCTATATCGTTAGTTTTTATGTTGTCGATCATGACAAGGACTGATTTACCTGTGGAGCTACAGCTTCAATATCAACATCATCGCAGATAATTGCAGGATCATTTCCACCCAACTCAAGTGTGATTCGCTTCAAAGTCTTTGCTGCAGAACCCATGACTTTCTTTCCAGTAGCTGTCGAGCCGGTAAAGCTGATCTTAGCAGGAATGGGATGTTCAGTTAGCCAAATGCCCAGATTATCATCGCCGGATAAAGCTTGCACCACAGCAGGTGGAAGGAAGCGTTGGGCCAACTCCACAAGTTTTAGTGCGCCGGCTGGAGTGAATGGAGAAGGCTTGATGAGGATTGGGTTTCCAGTAAGGACAGAGGCGGCTATCTTGCCACAGGCGAGAAGGATAGGATAGTTCCAAGGCACAATACCAACTGCAACACCAAGGGGGACGTATCTGATAACTATCTTTCGATTATCATCCTCGGTTACTTCCTCTGGGAGGTCGAGGTTGGCTGTGGACTGAATCGATTTTACCGCAAGGTCCATCTCAAAGCGAGCCCAATACATCTAGTCCTCATTGTTAGTTATTTATTAGATTTAAAAAATTATTCAGACACCTACAGGCTTACCCTGCTCCTGAACAAGAAGCTTTGAGAAGCCCTCTTTCTCCGCCTCAACAGCATCGGCGAATTCGAGAAGTGCTTTTCGACGCTCAGTGTATGGCACTTTGGACCAGGTCTTGAAGGCGGCTTGGGCGGCTTCCATGGCTCGGTCAACATCCCCCTTTGTCGATACTGGGACAGGTAAATTTTTTTCTTCAGTAGCTGGATTAATGCTGCAACGGGTTTCCTGGGTGGTTTCAAGCTTGCCATTGATGACATTATAATAGGTGTTCCAGTTTAATGGCGTAGTTTTGTTACTTTCTTGGGCACCTTTTGTTGCTCCTCCGAGAGCAGAGTTGTCATTTTGAATCGCTGATGGGCTCATGATTGCGTTTGAAGCCCTGATATTGTTGTATAATTGTTGTCTAATAAAGAAGGATGGTTGATGGTAAGGAGAGATCGAAGAGTCGTTTATTGTGGTGAACCAAGGTGAATATTAAGGAAAAGTAAAATCATTAGCGTTGTGCAAGAGCGTATCATTTCAACCTTCACCGAATTGAGTACATGCATTTGCTTCAAGATTGGTTCTTGCTGATTCGTAATTCACTGAAACGGACCTGCCAAGGCCGAGGTGAGGTGAGTTGTAATATTCTTTTACCGCTCAATTGTTGTTAGCCTATTGATTCGAGGACTGCAAGGTGAAACAATGCACAGCTTACTATCAATAATGCAAATATTGAGCCATTTCAGGGGGCTTTACTTATGTCGCTTGTAGTTGCACAAGACCAACTTCGTACCCCGCACTCCAATAGTCGAGCAGAACCTCAACTCCGTACGTAGCACAGAGGGAAGGCTTCTCTACTTGCGGCCTGAGAGTCGTGACATTTTGTACAAAAGAAAGAGATCAATGTTGAAAGTCCCTATTATGAACGCTAATTCCAAAGCACGCATAATACCAACACTTTTAGGAAAACATAACCCTCAAATACGACTTGAGGTTGAGCTGTCACCCATGATTGCTCAAGGTCTAGCGAATATGCCCCCCCCCCCCCCCCTGCTCTTGTACCAAGCATCTACAGTGAGAATACCGAATGGGGAGAAAAGAACGGGTTTCATGCAAGAAAATCTTGGGAAGATGACAACTCAGGAAAACGTAACTAGGGGTTTTGCGGTTGTAGTATTTGGAATTAAAAATTAGTGTCTTTATCTTCCAAGCCCCGGGTATTATGATTACTTCCCCTCCTAGCTGTCTGTCGAAACCCTGTACTAAGTTAGTCCGATATTCTACCCTTCGAAGCAATTTTAAAGCGCACTGAATCTCTCCTACTTTGCATTCCTATGATGCACTCCCTTCCGAAATAACTAACCCAACCCCGTATTTACTTCACTTCCTCCATAGCCCTTTCCGCGAAAACAGACTCCGAAATGTTTCATAATCCACTCTTTAACTTGCACTATTTCTTTTCATTAAATGTGAGTCTCCTATCCGCTGACCATGCCGACAAGAGTTGAAGTGTGCTGATATCACAAATCTTCTGGAAGGATAGTTCCGAGTAACCCGAATTAGACTCCAAAAGGTAGTACATAGTGTCCATTTGAGTTGATGACCCATTGGTCGCTGTGAGATAGGGGATGTGGTTTAAATATTCTCATGTCCGCGGATTTTAGAGTCGGTGACGCGAAGGAAAGAGTGAGGAGGATCTGGCAGAATGTTGTTCCGTGAGACATTGTGTACGAGTAACGATTTTGTATAAGTTTTCGAACTTCTAAGGGCTGAGCAAAGAAAGCAGAAGTGGAGATGGTTGAAGTTTTGAAGTCATCAAAGTTATTGATAGGCCGCATGATATAGGGTAGCTCGTGAAGGACCTAGGTTTCCACGCCTCACTCATCGCATGCTGGCTGTAGTCATCAGTCCAAATCACTCCCCATGAAGGACGATAGTGGCTGTATTAAATATCTATACGCCTGTTGAAGTCAGGTTCAGATGTGTATTGGCTCAACATTCGTCTAAGACAATAGGATGAACTCACATATTCTACTGGCATGGGGTACTTCACGTAAAAGCTATACTACTGGCTCTTCTGTTTTTTTAAGAGAGCATGGACAATTCCATTTTTGAATAGGTGTAAAGTGTAGCGTGTTCAAATAAGGAGCCTCTAAAATTAAAAGTATTGAACTGCTTAAGAAACAGCGTCGCTTTGTTTAACCAGCAATATTAACCCGGATCGCCTAGAAGAGGCCTCATGAAATGCAAATGAGTACGGTTCGGTCCGTTTGTACTTACATATGCAAGGGCTCTTGACAAAGTACTTCAGCCTTACCATGCAGTTGATTCCCAACGAGAAGGACGGAAAATTATGTTGTGTAATTAACGATTCCTGGTTTGCTGCCGTAAGAGATATGCTACTTGGTACTTTCGAATATAACGCAAGATTCTTCTTCGGAAATTGTTATATTTCACTGTGAACATTCTATAGCACTATAACAGGGAGCCCTATCATTTCTGACTATATTTTAACACTTTTCCCTTCTTCATCCTTGGGAACTGTCCCTATGCTGTATGGGCACCGAGCTTCCCAAACCTGACTGTGAGCCTTGCTCAGCTGATCATAACATTATATCATTTGGAAGTCCCCAGGTGCCATAATCGTGTCTGGCTCTGAAGGCAGCTGTATTCTTAGAGGCGTAACCTGCTGCTCTGGCAGTACCGCATGCACTTGGTCAACACGATAATGGGCATTTCTGGGTGTGTCGTGTGAGCGAATTTCCGTGAGTTGATCGGCTTTAATGAACAGGGCAGGCGGTGCCAAGTATTCCAACTTCCAAGGAATTTTAAGCCGAGCAAGGTCATCTCTGAGACTGGGTAGTAGAGCTCACAAGGGACTGTATTCCGTCGAAACTAAAGAAATAATTTAAAGAAAAGCTTTAATATATATATATATATATATTTACACGGAAAACATCCGGAAGCCAATAGGAGTAAAGTGAAGGATTAACGATAAAAAAGGGGGGGAATCGATCGATGATCCTCCAGATCGCAAGGATCCATCGCTCTGGCCCCGGCCCGCATTGACCCACTAGCACAAGTAACAAACACCATCAAGAAATGAGAGCTCTAAAGACGCCATCTAAAATCCGATCGCGTGGACCGCTGCGATACCCAGGGCCTAAGTATATTTCCGCTTCTTCAACATCTCCTCTCCTTCGAATATGTTGTTGCTTCAACCCGAGCTTTTTCCACGGTATTTTCTGTCAGGATAGAGCTTCGTTATTTTCAAGCATTCAGCAAACGGCTTCATCAGACCACCACCTATTAAATCCTCCCCCAATTATTATTCTCAAGCCACTGTTACACTCATAGTATTTCTTTTTCTGGCCTTTCTTCTATTTGTACTTTCTCTCGCTCCTTATCCTTTCTCATTACCCCACCATGAACTGTCACAAAGATGGGCGAGATTGATGATTCCACGCCCTCTTCAGGGCAAAGTCCCCCCTCTCAACAGACTCTTTCAGTCCAGAGTAAGAGTCCCAGAATACCATGGTGGGAAGGCTCTAACATTCTTCTAGTCAACACCGCTACACGTTTGCTACATACCAAACTTAACAGACAAATCATTAGTCGCCTCCCCCTCGCGCTCCCCCCATATAGCACAAACCCATCGAAATATGTCTCTGGCCTTCTTCACATTGCGCCCATATATATAACATTCGAGGCATTATGGCAGCAAGTTATCGACACTCCAATCCAAGCTTGGGGTGCAGATTCCGAACCTTCTGATTCCCCGGTAGCAACGGAGAACCCTAGAGTCTCCCTAGAAATACAGTCCTTCCTTGCTGAACTTCGTCTTCCAGGTCTGGTACGAGCAGCCCGATTACGAGCAGATATACAAATCCTTAGTACATATCCTGAGGAGAAGGTTGATGAACAATTACGGTGCATAGCAGGACAGGGAAAACTGGCAGATTTCATTGCACATACCAAGAAGTCTGTGGCTGAGAACCCTCATGTGTTGATCGCATATACATGGGTTTTGTACATGGCTCTCTTCTCAGGTGGACGGATCCTACGTGCCTCATTACGGGCAGCTGGAGGATCTGGAAAAGAATTCTGGGATAGAGACCTTTCGCCAATCCGACCATATTCTCGCGACCAAAGCCGGAACGGCAACCAATCTTGGGGTAAGAAACCAGAACCACAACCTTCCACCCGAGAAACGATCTGGACAACCTCCAACCCCCTTGACCGCGACATCCTCGACTTAACCTCCGGTCTCTCATTCTTTGGCTTTTCTGGTGACCATGACGGCGAAGATCTGAAAACAACCTTCAAGTCCCACTTCTCTACCCTAGACACCCTCCTTACTCCGTCCCAGAAATCCAGCACAATCTTGGAAGCCCAAGAAATCTTCACCCACATGCTCGCCATTGTCTCCGACCTCGATGCTATTATGTGTCACGCTTCTCTCTCAGACGAAGACCACATTACCGCTTCTCAACTCCTCGAGCACTCACCGCTAAAGATGACGAGTCGGGATAGTGTTTCCATGGCCTCGGAACGATTTGCTACTACCTCTACCATGCCAACGAAGCAATCTCCATTCTTGGAAGTTTTCAAGACTAATCCGATGTTAAAGATTATACGTATTGATGTTGGTGAGGTGATGGAGACGGTTGTTAAACCTCTTGGTCGGCGGTTTTCGAAAGAGGGTCCATCCAAGGGTGTGAGTTTCGCAAGGGAGATGAGAGTTGGAGAGTCAGGGTTAGCGTTGAAGGGGCTGGCATTGCTTGTGCTGATCCCGGGGATCTGGGTGCTTGTTGCCGTTTTGACGAGATGGGTGTATTCATGACTAGTATTACTGTAGCACTGGATGATGCTGCATTTGGCGAGTAGGAGGCAATCCTGGTATTTTGTTGAAGGTGCACGAGTCTTTCTACACAATAGAATTTGGGAGCATACAAAGGTGGGCCTTGCCTTTTATGTGTGATGGAGTACAAATGGCGCTGGGATAGATTTGGTAGCACGGGGTGTTGCCTTTTGATGAGCTGGGACGACGTGATGCATGATTCACCTAGATAGATATCCCTAGTAAACGAGATTGACGATAATGAACTATCTTACTATACGTATCACCTTTCTTAAATCCGGATGTAAGCTATTCTCATTTCATCACAAAATCACAGAGAACCAAGTAGGACAATCTATGGGTATCATTCCAGCTACTATGCATCCTGTATACATGCATCCGATCTTATGTAAAATCCTTAAAACTCCATAATTAATCCAACTCCTAATTTCAACCACAACCCTCTCTATCTATTTAATATTCAAACACCATTATCCTCCAGATGCCTCACTGGCTTTTGCGGCTCATCATCCCTGCTCTCATGATTCACAAACAAAAAACTAAGTAGGACTACGAAAGCGCCAACCCAATAGAGGGCGGATGAATATTGGTTACTAAGGATCATCTGACCAATAAGGGAGAGGGGAATGGTCATGGACAGGCCGACTGTGACGACGAGGGGTGTGGTGAGGAGCATAGCGTAGGCCCAGCAGTAGTCTGAGACGAAGGAGGATGCTGAGTTGAGCTGGAGTTGATATTAGTTTCCGATTCTGCTTTGGGGAGGAAGGGGAATGGGCCTACCAGAACAATGGTCCAGATTTTCCCTGTGGGTGGAAGTTCAAACTTTTCCACATTCGTCCAGTGTAATATAAAGAAGCATGGCCACATAAAAACACAGTTAAACAGCCCCACCAACCCAAAGAATAACGGCATGTTAACGCGGTCTTCATTCCCTATCCTCTTCTTCATGACGATAGCATAAAGACCGTACATAACCGCACTTCCAAACGCCATAGCATCACCTATAGCTATCTCAGCTTGAGATTTATGTGGGAAATTCCCTCGATTCTCGTCGTTGTCTTTCCCGGAAAGATCGACGGAGGAAATGAGTATGATGCCCGCAAGGGAGGCGAGGACTCCAATAAGTTTGCGGATTGTGAAACTTTCTACTCGCATGATTGCTCCAAACAACAGGGTGAAGATACTGCTTGTTGATGTTAAGATTGTGGAGCTTGCAACACTAGTGTATTCTAAGCATGCTGCAACGAGGTAGTTGGCTCCGAACCAGAGGAGGCAGAATTCTAAGCTCAACCAGGCGGTTTCAGGGACTGTGAGCTGTCCTTGTCGAGGTGGCACTTCATCATCCGGGAGGGAGAGAGCTGGTCCTTCGTTGTTGTCGACTAGCAGACGGTCATGTGAGGCTGCTAACGGGTCTTCTGCTTCCTCTTCTCCTTCATTATCTGATTTCGTCGACACATTCCTATAACCATCCATAGTTCCCTGCCAATATTCGACAGCTGATTCACGGACGTGGGCGAAGCCATGTTTGTGTACTATTCGAAGAAAGATAGGTATTAGTGATATGGCGAAGAAGGATGTGTTTATATATGTGACGAAATATGGCTTCGAATATGTGTTGTCTGCAAAGATGTACTATCTCAAGTTAGCTTTGACCCTCAAATACAGCTTCTATGCTTCAGCTTACACTAGCCAAGAAATTTGAAGCTGTCCAGAGAAGGACTGTAATAAGCAGTAATATTATTCCCAAGGTTCTGCGAGCTATGTTCTCTAATCCGACGCTTCCTCGAAATCCTCCTCCTCCCTTTAGCGAGTTTGTGTTTGAACCGGAATGCGACATTTCTCGTTGTAGTGATGGTCTTTCCTGAACCATTGTAAATTCTTCCGCAAGTACCGGCGGGGCTGGTGGTTCCTGTGCACTCATCGTGTTTCCGAAACGACCTCTATTGATATGGTGTTGAGTCGGTCAAGGCAATCCTGTCATGGAGGTTGCAGACATAGAAATGCTTGAAGCATAGGAAATTGGAGTGTCGTGATCGTGTATGCTTTACAGAGGCATTCAGGATAATTGTTGGTTGAGAGAGAACATGTGTCAAGTGCAGCAGTGGGGTAAGTACAGCTCTTGCAGATGTTTTGAGATAAGAAGTTCTGATGTGTGACAGCGAGTACCTGTGAAGTATGTCATTATAATTCTTACAACTGGTAGAAACATGTGGTGTCGGAGCTAAAACGTTAAGCCATTCCGATCACGTCGACTCCTGAATGGGGCGCCTTTGTCCCAGATAGGCAGTTCCTGCCGACTATCTTGTAGCACGGGCCAGTTTGATCTCTGGTACTGGATCGATATGGAGAGCTCTGTATGGACTTTAAGGTACCTCGGGTACTTTCACTATTGGGGTGCCAAATCATTCACATAGGGGAGGGTGAAGTCAGAAGAACATTATGTCTCCTGACACATCTATACAAAAAACAACAAAACCACTTCAATTAAAAGGACTTCGAAAAGAAGACGCCGGGGCGCCATCAATGATCCTTATGTACAGACTGCCCTCTGACCCTGCAAATTCAAGTAGGTAAACCACGACGAGTGATGAAATGACCTAGTACGACAATCCTGTAAATCACAAGAGCAATGCTAATTATTTCTAACAAGCGCAACCGTCTCTGTCGTTCTCAATGTGGATGTTTATCGGGTCTGAGAAGTCGCCACTGAACTCTTCGGATTCCTCCTGGGCGAGTGCGTTTCTTGCGATAACTATTGTATGCGTCAGTATGAACGTAGGGGTTAGTTTTGTGATGGTTCGCATACCCTCGAAAGCTTGCTCAACGTTGATAGCCTCCTTCGCGCTAGTTTCAAAGTATGGAATTCCTCCTTTTGACTGACAGAATGTCATTGCGCGTTTTGAGGATATCTGAATTGCGGATTAGTAATCTGCTCTTTAAAAGATATGTTCATGACATACCACTCTCTTGTTCTCCTCCACATCAATCTTGTTTCCTAGCACGACCTATACCAAACTTAGCGACCGACGAAACCATAAATGCAATTCAGACTCACAAATGGGAAGTTATCCGGATCTCTTGGTGAAGCCTGGATTAAGAACTCGTCCCTCCAGCTGTCGAGTGTATCGAAACTCTTCGAGTTGTTAACATCGTAGACAAGAACGCAGCAATCCGCTCCTCTATAGAATGCCACCCCTAAACTCTGGAATCTTTCTTGTCCAGCGGTATCCCATAGCTATATCCCGTCAGAATTTTGCCTATGCACTCCACCAAACTGATCATTAACACACACCTGCATCGTCACTAATCGATCATCCACCAACACCTCTTTCGTTAAGAAATCTGCCCCAATTGTCGCCTTATAACTCGCGCTGAACTTCTTATTGACCTATTTCCTTATTAGCCCCGTCATGGTTCCTATTCTGTTATCCTTGCGCGGCCGGAGGGAGAAGCGCTGGTTGACGTACATATTGATTCATCAAACTTGTCTTGCCTACACCGCTATCACCCAAGATTATGACCTGCGGAGCGCAATTAGAAATGACATCTACATATAAAAATCCTTCTCAAGGGCGACAAACCTTCAGTAAAACCTTCTTTCTCGAAGCCATGGCTCGATCAGGCGTGGGGGAGCTTAGGTGCCTTCCGATGCGATAACGATGTTGATTCTACCTTCTCTTTCCTTTTTGATCTTGTGAACGATTCGCCGTAAAGAGCGATGCAAAGAATATCTTCCGTTGGTCTATCGTCAAGTGTTGTTGAGAGAATGGAGTGGAGAGTTCGTAATCTTGTTGGTGGTTGTCTTGTCTGAAGCTAAGGTTGTTTCTGCATAGCAATCGGGAGCTCCCAGGTTCATGACATCGCTAGCGCCCTCAGAGCTCTTCCGCCTATCAAATACCGCAGCCTTGGCCAAACAGTATTATTCACTTACACCGCAGCCTGGCATTCATACTGATTCTGATCCAGACCATAACTGCCTTGGTACCCAGCCTCGTGACTTGCATGCTTAGAAATGTAGTCACCACATGCACGCAATAGCAAGTACACGATGGCTTCGTCCACATGGCGCAACGAGTACATGCAGGCGTTAAAGGAGCGGGATACAAAAGAGAAGGGTGGTTATGAGCGGATAGATGATGATCTTATTGAAGCCTGTTTGTCCCCCTCTCCAATACATAGATATTCAATGACCCTCCTCACACATTCCAGTCACCCAGCTCCTCGCCCACACCGCAGCGTTGCAAGCCCAAGTAGACTCCGTCCATTCCTCCACACCGGAATCCAAACCCCGCGACCCCGCCATCAACACCCAAAGCACTACCCTCTCCTCCCCCGAAAGCGATTTCCAAACCAAGAAAGACCTCGCTGAAGCTCTTCGATCCAACACAAAATTACAAACCCGCCTGCAAGCGGCAGAAGCAGAGTTAGCTTCTCTAAAGATGAAAACGACTGGCGATGCGAGGAGCATACGGGATATTACTAGAGAGCGAGATGCAGTTAGTCGAAGGCTGAAAGATAAAGAGGATGAGTTGAGACAGAAGACAAAGATGTTTAATGTGAGTTTGTGTATGAAGAAAGGGGCGAGATGCCCGGGGAAAAGAATGCTGATGAGGAATAGGATGCTCAAGATGAGATGATATCTCTGAATCTACAGCTCAATATGTCGGAGCAAAACGCTAAGAGAGTGAAGGCAGAAAACAAGGAACTCATCGAAAGATGGCTGATCCATAAAGGTCAAGAAGCAGAGGCTATGAACCATAGTCTGGAAAGACAATCTCCGGGAAGATAAAGTAATGCTGACACATATCATCTTTGGTAGGCGGGTAGGGTGGTCTGTAAGTCATCTATTTCTACAGTCTACGCTGGTCATGTCTCATGACTTCATTTCGTACAGAAGATATCCAACGATCCAATGCCTTTTTATCCAATTCCAGGTCGAATCCAACTTCGTTATATCATGAACCTCGCTTGTTTAATTTATCGATAAACTTCCGCAATTGTCTCGAATCTTTCGTGGCTATAAAATAGCTCCCGCCTGCATCTGTCCAGCTTACATCCTGTGCATAATACTCCCATCGTGTCACTTCTAGGACATTGGCTGGGTTACCAATGTTTCGAGGGGTAATCTGATGCCCACTAGGAACGAATGATCGAAGAGACACAATCTTGCACCCTTCTTTCGCATCCAAGAATAGATCCGTGAGCCTTTGATTGAGCTCCGATGTGAATGCCTGGTTGTTTACAAGAATAACGTCCGCTGTCTGTATAATTTTCTTGATGCTGTCATTCTCTAGAAAATCACCACGTCGCAAGCGTACCTTTCCTGGCTGAACCCCCCAAAGTCGACATCGAGCCTTAAATTCCTTCTCTTGCTTTTCAGCAAGATCGCAAGCATTCTCCATCATCTCACATCCCCAGCTCTCTGAACCAAACTGGAGGGCGGCTTGCAGAACTACATTTCCGACACCTGACCCTAAGTCTACGAAGACTTGATCCGATCGAAGGTCAACTTCTTTGAGCATCCTCGATACTAATGGTGGTAGTAGCTCTCCGTATACATTGTCGGTTCCATTCTCGTATTTCCTTAGGTTATCGACATTTGGCGAGACTGCGCGGTCATATACTTGTTGAAGCATCAACCGCACCTGGTCAAATGGAAGCTGATGCATATCATCAAGCTTTCTTGCCAATACCCCGTTCTTGGTATATTTTTGCACGATGGAATTGTATTCTTCGACCGCCCCTTTGAAATCGATTATCCGGTCCCTTGTCATCTCTCTCCTCATCAGGTTTCTCGTCCTTACAATATCTCGATCATATTTGATATCGTCTGGGAGGTAAACACGCTTGACGATCTCAAATATTTGTACAATTTCTTCTGCTGCGTTGATCTTGTCTCTCCCTGTTCGTAGATCGAATCTATAAACATTAGCTATGCGCTGTCGGCCTAGTTTATGAAGTGATGCATGTAATTACCTTTCCCTCTGAGAAGCACTAGGATATTTTACCTTGACGATAACATCTTCGACACTTGCATCAGGAGGTATCTTGTAATTGTTCGAAAACCCTTGAACATCCACAGCATGTACCATATCGAATGTTTTGCCAAATTCTTCAGAGAAAGCCTTTCGTGATCGAAGCTGTCTCTTCAGATCTACTACCGGCTCCTCTGTCCTCTGTCTCTTTCTGTCATCCGGACTTCCTTCCTCATCACTCTCCTCACTCTCATCTTCATCCCACTTGACTTGGTGGTCCTGCCTGTTAGGCGACTTTTGTCTCCCTGTCGCCGTGCGCTTGACTTTTAGATGTGACGACGAGCCGATATCACGGTCGACAGATGGTGTGGTCGCAGGACTCGATCTTGGATTCGAAGCGGAAGGTGATGATCGCGCAGAAGAATCCAGATAGCGCGGTGATTCCTGGCGTTTAGAAGAAGCAAGTTTGGAGGGGAGAGGGGTAGGTTTCGGTGGAGCCTTCGCATGGACGACGCGGATGGCAGGCTTTGCGCGAGGCTTTATGCCGCCAGCAGGTTTTTTGCCGAAGAGACTATTCATAATGTATGATATAATGCCATGAATGAGCGTGCGAAGTTTGTGCAATAGGAGCAAATGAATGTGGTGGCGCTTGGAATTGAATGTTGTGTTGAAAGGAGATCGGGTGTCTTTCAACTTTCGGTTTCCTTCAGCCTCATGCGAGGCAACGACACTAAAGCCACTTTTTGGCATTCTGCGCAACCAATAGGAGTATTTCAAGCAGAACCTTAAAATATTTCAAAAAGCACGATAAATCTGCCTTACATAGGTTAAACATTCAGGTAGGTTTATAAGCCTCTTTCCTAGAGACACCATAAGAGGAGAATTATGATATGAATTTTGCAATTTTGCAGTCTCATGTGCCTTATCTGGGTATCTAACTGCTCGGCTGATCTAGTTCACAACGCCTATCTCTTATCCTGCTCCCTAAGTTTCCTGTACGCCGATCTATTCATAAGACATTCTTCATAATTTCGACCTCACGGCCTCAAGCCGATACTTGACATCTTTGAGCACCTTAGTTGAAGGCTTCCAGTCATCAAATTGCTTCAATAGATCTGTCGTTTCTGAACTGAGTTCTGTCTTCACAAAGTCCTCTTCCAACAACCCTCTCATTATCCAGGGAAGAACGTATGGGTTTACATTGTTCGGTATTTCGTACTTCTTTAGGTCTAGAGGGATATCGCTCATGGTGGTAGTTTCCAAGGCGAATTCAACCGCGAGACTATGTTATGTTAGGAGGAACTTGCAGACTTAAAGTGCTAAGACTTACTCATAGACCTTCCCATCGTCATATAATCGTGAATGCCCTTCACCAGTATAGAGACTACCTGCTAAAGGTGCAGATAGTTCTCGGATGAGACCATGATCAGAAACTCCTAAGTTGCGCAACTTGAGCGCAAACCCTACTAGATGAGACAGGAAGTCCGGTGCATGAATCCGGCCATCAACGAATACCGCCCTGTATATGTACGGATGACTTGCGGTAGAAAATGTTGAAGACTCCATAGATACTAGCTGATCATCAATTGACCCACAATAGGTGACTTTTACTCCGTATTGCATTGCAATGCGTAATGAGTCTTCATATCTTTTTGATACTACACTCTCAGGATCGGCAAATTCGAAAAGCTCACCTGCTGATCCACTGAATAGTCGCGACTTGTAATCGGGAAAGGGCCCGAGTGATACTCCAGCCATTGCACAGACACCTATTTTCCCAGATGCAACAACACCGAACTCAATAAGTTTGGCCACAAGCATAAGAGCTACAGGGACGCCTTGAGAATGACAAGCGACTAGTATAAAATCTGCTTTTCGGACGTGGTCAATCCAGTTGAGCAGAAGTTTCCATAAATTATCGACTCGATCAGCAATCTTGCCTTCACCTTCAAGAGCAACTTTCTCGATTTCACAGTCGACACAGCCATGGGAGTCTGTCCATCGCCGAATGGCTGCAGCAGCATGATTCGCAAATCGAATCGATGTCCCTGTGGGTTGGCCAATAACTGTGCGGAGTAATGGGGCAGGGAATAATCCATGTATACCAATAGCCAGAGCTGTTCTAATCTTTGGTGGATCCTTGGCCAGAAATACATGCTTTGTTGGTTGTTGGTGACCTCGAAGGAGTAAGCGAGCTATTTGTTGTAAGATGGATGGATTCTCGACGAGTCTGTATGTTTGTTTGACCGATGGCATAAGAAGATTTGGAGGGGAAGGAGCTTTAGAGGTTGAGCTCTGAACAGGTGCACCGCTTGTTGCTTCCGGCTGAGTTGATTGTCGAGTGACTTCATCTATCTCCATAGACTGAGGCCGGTCTCGTTTGCTCGATTTGCCCTTTTTGGTTGGCTTTTTCGCGGCCGCTTTTGCAAGCTCTGGGCTGTTCTGTGGTATCTCTCCGGTAGCTGCTACTTCGCCAATCTCAGCGGAAGTCTCTAGCTCTGTGGAGCCCTTTTTGGGAGCTTCAGTAGACCAAAACGCCCAACTACTAGAGGTAGTAGGTCGTTGAGCAGGTTTTTGTGGTACAGGCTCTGATGTGTCTTCCATCACGGTATCCTCGCCATCTTTTGCGGTCGCTATTGGGATCTGTTCTGCAGAGGTCTCTGCCACTGTTGAAGGTGCGGCTGTCGACCATAATCCGAACCATGATGACGAGGTAGTAGGTACAGATTTGATCTCTTCCAAAACAGGGACTACTGCTTCTTGCGGCTTTGTGTCCTCGGATGGCGGTTCTTCCTTGAGCATAGAGGGCTCAGGAGATCTTGTGGGTTCTGTATCCAGTGTCCGAGGTTGTAGTTCTTCCTGATTCTGTGCAGCCGGTCTGGTACTAAGCCAACCTCCAAGCCATCCCGAAGATGTGGCAGGTCTCTGTGTCGGAACTTCCTGAACTGCTGGTTTTATATCAGGTTCAGCAGCTGTTTGTTGTGTCGATATTTCTTCAGGAGCTTGGGAAGGCTCCGGAGTAACCTCTTCATCAGGCGACTGAGCCTTTATTTTTGCTTTTGGACTGGGATCTTTATTTATAGAGGATTCCTCATCTATTGTCCCACCCATGGTTATATTTATAGTCTCCTTGCTTTTCCCTAGATACATAGATGGAGGTCGCGATGGGGTAGAGGTGGAAGGAGAGGGCCTTTTCGATTCGAATCGGCTTAAATCTGGTGTCGTATGACCGTTTGCTGACTTGTCTGCCAGAATCGTCTCCCTGGCAATCTGTGTAGATGCTGCAGACTTTCGTGGCCAGGTTCCATACCAACTGCCTTTAGTTTTGAGCTAGTTGTGTCTGTTAACAGAAGCAATAGCACACCCAAATATTTGACTAACCTTATTGCTGTTGGTATCAGTCCTCTTTAGCGGGGTGAGATCCCCAGCAGCATCATCGATCTCATTCCCTTTGACTTCTGACGGAGATGATATGGCGGGCGGCTGATGAACATCGCCTGCCTGAGCACTATTTGCATTACTTGTATTTGTAGAAGCTTCCGCTTTGGAAGCTGGAGGGTTCAATCTTGATCGTTTCCGTGACGGTCCCATTTAAGTAATAAGTTTTAGCCTTCCACGAGTGAAAAGAATCCTCCGTTGGCTGCTTTGATGGATTCCGTGAATGTTGTTGACGTCGATTTGGGTTGCCACCAGCCCCTCCGCTTGGCAGCCTAATCGCTAGCTTCCGCTCCGCTCAGACCCGCTCCGCCCCCTTCCGCTCTAATCGATAACCAAACTTTTTTTCTGAAGAAAAGTTCACGGATAACATCTCAAGGAATAACTTTCGCAACGAAGGCTCTGACCTTTGATCTTGCAGGCTTCCTAGGGGAGCATCTTTCGAAAATGGCACCCGTCGATAAAAAGCGCAAGAACGCCCCCACCAATGATTCATTTGCGCGATCTCGAAATCTATCAATCAAAGAGAATCGACCTGCAAAGCGACAGAAGCCAGACGAAGGGGAAAAGAAAATTACCGCACCGACGAAGATATCCAACGTACGGGAGGAAGAGGCTGCATTTCCAAGAGGGGGTGCAAGTGTTTTGACGCCATTGGAGCACAAACAAATTCAAATAGAAGCAACTCGAGATGTTCTTTTCGAGCAGCAAAGCACAAAGTCTGGTGGAGCAGAACTAGATGCTGAAGAAAACGCGGGACTACCTACAAAGAAAAAGTCCAAATCAAAGAGCAAGCAGAAGAAAGGCACCGAACATGTTGAACCGGAGGAGGAGACTGTGAAGATTGAGGGGTTGAGTTATAAAGTATTTTGAACTTTTCCGTTGAGTTTCAATCAGCTTACATAGCCCAGCGAATTGTTCCTGGATCAATCATCCTAGGCCAAGTCTCGAAGATAAATGACCATGATATTTCCCTTGCCTTACCGAATAATTTAACTGGATATATACCAATCACCTCTATTTCGAACAAATTTACCAAGAAGGTTGAGGAAATTGCCGCCGCAGAAGAACCCGATAACGATGATGATAAAGACCCACCAGAGGACATCGAACTTGAGGATTTATTTTCGATCGGCCAATACCTCCGAGCATATGTTGTGTCTACTAGTGACGAACCAACCATATCGACAGGAAGCAAACCAAAGAGACGAGTAGAGCTGTCAATAAAACCACAACAGGCGAATAATGCTATTTCCCTACAGAACATTGTACCGCATAGCATGCTAATGGCATCTGTTGCGAGCGTTGAAGATCATGGTCTCATAATGGACCTTGGGCTTAATGACCCTGACGTGAGAGGTTTTATGTCCTCGAAGGAAATAGGTTATGAGGTTGAGCTAGCAAAAGTTCAGGAAGGAGCCGTGTTTTTGTGCATGGTGACAGGTCTCAGCTCTAATGGGAAAATCGTCAAATTGTCTGCCGATACTCAAAAAATCGCAAATACCAAAAAACTAAGCCATCTCACAGAAGCCCCAACAGTAGATGCTTTTCTACCTGGGACAGCTGTAGAAATTCTTGTAACAGATATCACATCTAGGGGCCTGGCCGGAAAGGTCATGGGTATGGTTGATGTGACAGCTGATATCATACACTCAGGTGCTAGTACGAAAGACTTGGAGAAAAAATACAAACTAGGATCCAAAATTCGAGGCCGGATAATTTGTAATTTTCCAGCATCCGATCCCCCAAAGTTAGGTGTCTCGCTTCTAGACCATGTTTTGGGACTTTCTACACTGCAAGCTTTCAAGGATGGCGAAAAGAGGGAACCGCTTGACATACTCTCTTTATCAACCATTTTGGAAGAGGTTACTATACGAAAGGTCGAGTCTGGACACGGTCTGTTCGTGGATCTTGGAATCAAAGGTGTCTCTGGTTTTGTGCACATATCTAGAATCAAGGATGGGAAGATTGAGACACTCTCTGAAACATCAGGCCCATACAAGATCGGTTCGGTTCATCGGGGAAGGGTTATTGGCTACAATGCCTTAGATGGACTATTTCTCCTGTCGTTGGAGCCTAGCGTCTTGGAGCAGCCATTCTTACAGATCGAGGACCTCAAAGTTGGCGAGGTTGTGAAGGGCAAAGTCGAAAAAATTGTTATCAATGCGGCAGGAGTCGGCGGTATCCTTGTTAATCTTGCAGAAGGAATCTCAGGACTTGTCCCGGAAGCACACATGGCAGATGTACAACTTCTGCATCCCGAGAAAAAATTCAAAGAGGGAATGTTAGTGACGGCGCGAGTATTGTCAACAGATCCCAGTAAGCGACAAATTCGCCTGACACTAAAGAAAACATTGGTAAACTCGGAAGCGGATCTTTTTCTGGACTATAAGAATATCAAGATTGGCATGCAAAGTCCTGGTACTATTGTCAATATTCTTTTATCCGGCGCTGTTGTACAATTTTATGGCACAGTCCGGGGGTTCTTACCAGTGGCCGAGATGAGTGAATCATATATTCAGGACCCAAGCCAACACTTCCGACTAGGTCAGGTGGTGAATGTTCATGTACTCAAAGTTGATTCTGATGCTAAGAAATTGGTTGTTTCATGTAAGGACCCATCAGTATTCGGGCTTGAGAAGCAAGCAGCCATGAAGAAGCTCCAGGTTGGCGAAATTGTTTCTGCCCTTGTCACAGAAAAGACTAGCGATGACGTATCTGTAGAGATTGAAGGGTTTGGCTTACGTGCTCTGATTCCATCTGGGCATTTTTCCGATGGTTCTGCCTCGAAAGCTATCTCAGCACTGAAAAAGATTCGAGTTGGACAAACTTTGAAAGACTTAGTTGTTCTCGAGAAGCTCGAACCTAAGCAACTGGTCCTTCTGACAAACAAACCGAGTCTCCTCAAAGCCTCAAAGGACCGCACATTTTTGAGGAGCTTTGAAGATGTGAAAATAGGCAAGAGCGTGCATGGTTATGTGCAAAATATTACTTTGTCAGCCGTCTTCGTTCGATTTGGGAATGGACTCACGGGTCTGCTTCCAAAGAGCAAACTATCCCCTGATATTGCAGAACTTCCTGAGTTTGGTATGCAGAAATTTCAGTCCTTAGAGGCAAAGATCATCTCAAAAGATGAAGAGCAAGGCCGGTTTGTTTTGTCCATAAATGGTGCTCCTGAAAAGCAGATGTTGCAGTCGATTATGGGAGGATCCACAGCCAATGACCAGGTGCTCATCAATCCTGTGGACTCTACACTGGCAACTATTGGCGACCTTAGTCTAGGAAAATTGACCAAAGCGAAGGTCGTCTCAGTGAAGGATACGCAGATCAATGTTCAGCTAGCAGACAATGTCCAAGGTCGTATAGATGCCTCCCAAGTGTTCGACACCTGGGAGCAGATCAAGGATAGAAAACAACCTCTAAAAGCTTTCTCGCCCAAGCAGATCATTGATGTTCGTGTACTGGGAATTCACGATGCTCGAAACCATCGCTTCCTTCCTATAACACACAGAGCAGGTAAAACACTAGTTTTCGAGTTGTCGGCGAAGCCAAGTGATCACATCGAAGAGACACGAGAACCTTTGACCCTTGATAAGGTCAAAGTTGGTACAAAGTGGATTGCTTATATCAACAATGTTGCTGAAACGTGTTTGTGGGTGAACTTGTCACCAAATGTTAGAGGACGCATAGATTCTCTTAATGTATCCGATGATGTATCACTCCTGAAGGATATTGAAAAGAGTTTCCCCGTTGGATCTGCTATTCGTGTAAGAGTAACAAATGTGGATGTAGCCAACAACAAACTGGACTTATCCGCTCGTTCCGAGAAAGCATCAAACTCCCTCACCCTTGAAAATTTGAGTGAGGGAATGGTGGTTCCGGGCAAGGTTGTCAAAGTCAACGAACGACAAATCTTGGTCCGTCTCAGCGAAAGTCTTGTAGGCCCTGTAAATTTGATCGATCTTGCAGACGACTTTTCCCAGGCAGATCCACAAAAATACTCTCAAAATGACATCGTCAGGGTATGCGTTACCCAAATCGATAAGCCGAACAAAAAATTCCAACTATCAACACGACATTCTAGAGTGCTGAACTCGTCTCTTGACGTCGAGGACACTGAAATATCCTCAATCTCGCAGATCAAGGTAAACGACATTGTTCGTGGGTTCATCAAGAATGTGACAGACAAGGGTCTTTTTGTTGATTTGGGTGGGAATCTCACAGCATACATCAGGGTATCTGATTTATCTGACTCCTATATTAAAGACTGGCAAGCACAGTTCGAGGTGGATCAGCTCATCAAGGGAAAAATTATTGCCGTCGACCCGCTTTTAAACCACATTCAAATGAGCTTGAAATCTTCCATCATTGATAAAGATTTTATTCCCCTTATCACATTCAATGATCTTAAAGTTGGCCAAGTACTCACTGGCAAGATTCGAAAGGTTGAAGACTTTGGGGTTTTCATTGTCATAGACAACTCGATGAATGTTAGTGGCCTCTGCCACCAGAGCGAAATGGCAGAAAAGCGAGTTCATAATGTTAAGAAACTTTATGACGAAGGGGATGCCGTCAAAATGATTGTCTTAAAGCTTGACTCAGAGAAGAAACGTATTAGCTTTGGCATGAAAGCTTCGTACTTTGACGATGGTGCTGAAGAATCCAATGAAGATAGCGACACTGATGATGAGATGCAAGGTGTTACGATTGGGAAAGATTCGGATGAGGAAACTCAATCGGAGGATGAAGACGACGGAGGGATAGACCTTGATGAGGTAGAAAGCATTGATGAAGTTGCTGATGCGGACTCAGATCAGTCGGATGCAGAAGTGGAAGATGCTAGTGGCAGTGCTCATATTCCTGCTCTAGATGCTGGTGGCTTTGACTGGACCGCTAAGACGCTGGAGAAACGTGGTGATATTTCAGACGCAGATTCTAACAATGGGGACGCAGATGAGAAACCAAAAAAGAAGAAGAGAAAGGCAGAAATCAAGATTGATCGCACCGGGGATCTCGACGCTAATGGCCCGCAGTCTGTTAGTGACTTCGAGAGACTACTTCTCGGACAGCCAGATTCTTCGGAGCTTTGGATCCAATATATGGCGTTCCAGATGCAACTGAGTGAGCTCAGCAAAGCCAGGGAAGTAGCAGAACGCGCGATCAAGACTATTAATATTCGCGACGAAACCGAGAAGATGAATGTTTGGATCGCCCTGCTCAACTTGGAAATTGCGTATGGTAGTGATGAGACGGTTGAAGAGGTTTTCAAGCGTGCTTGTCAATATAATGATCCACAAGAGATCCACGAAAGATTGTCAAGTATTTATATTCATGCTGGAAAACACGACGTAAGTAAAAACCCCGAATTAAACACGAATCTGTACTAACACCCCCCAGAAAGCAGATGAGCTCTTCCAAGTCCTCGTTAAGAAATTCTCCCAATCACCCGCAGTCTGGAACAATTATGCCCACTTCCTAATGAATACGCTTTCTTCTCCTGACCGAGCTCGTGCTCTCCTCCCCCGCGCCATTCAGTCTCTCCCACCCCACACGCACCTCAACCTCACCCTCAAATTCGCTAACCTCGAGTTCCATTCTGCATCCGGCTCCCCTGAGCGCGGCCGAACTATGTTTGAAGGCCTTCTCTCTACATTCCCTAAACGCCTCGATATCTGGAACCAGCTGTTGGATTTGGAAATTCAGCAAGCCGATGAGGATATTATCCGTGGTGTGTTTGAGAGGGTGGTTAAAATTAAGGGCATTAAACCAAAGGGCGCGAAGAGTTGGTTTAAGCGGTGGGCAGAATGGGAGGAGAAATATGGTGATAAAAAGAGTCAGGAGAAGGTTAGGGCGAAGGCGGAGGAGTGGGTCAAAAGTGCCCAGGAGAAGGATAGGGAGTGAGTGATGATGGGCGAAAAGAATTTGTTGAGTTGTATAGCATGGCGTTTAGGGCAGAGAAAAGTATCAGTGTTGACTGTCGGCCATATATTACTCCTTATTGACTCTAAGAGTAAACACTATAAATTCAACTGTTGTTCATACTAGAATTACATGTCCCTAAGTATGCTTAAATCTGAAACACTCGACTTGACGATTTTATGAAATTCTAACAAACCTCGCTCACTAGCACTTTGTGGATCTCATTGCTGAAATTTAGAACTTCGAAGCCAGGTAGAGATTTCGATCCGAGACGAGACAAATTCTTTTTACAATGTAATGATTATCTCCCAATGAGTTTATACCTCCCTAGTGTTGTAAGGCTGTAGCACAAACCCCCCTTCTTACCTAGAACTTTAAGAAAAACGAACCTAAACACTCTCAAGTCTACTCCAATGGCCACTAATACACTTTGAGGATTAGCCTAGCGAACTTGATGCTGTGGTAGAAGCTTTGTGAATCTTAAGTGGTTCAGATAACAAACTACATTATTTTCAGACACCAAGAGAAAGACTAAATTACGTAAATTCAATTCAAGTCAAGTAGAAGTGCAAATTGGTTATGTAGAGTTGTGCGTGGTGTTAGTTATACGCCTGGTGGAAAGAAATCCTAGTAGTGATTTCTCTGACTAGGTAAAATTGAGTGAAAAGAGGTGTGTATAGACTTTTACTAAGCTGAAACGCAGAGAGAAAGGAGGGAAAATAACAAAGGGCGTATATCTCTAAGAAAGTTAGTTGATAAGACAGGTAAGAAAACAGATCATGTCTGGAACTTAAATAGAGCCGTGAAGCTTGTAAATTTCTATAATTCTTTTAATATATCGTAAAATATTATCATAAAACTCCATCCGCCTCTCTCTTCGAAATCTTGTCATGGCCTGGCCCTTTATCATTCATACTCGGCCGTCCAATCCACCTCCCGCTATCATTTCCTTCCACCCCATCTGCCATATTTGTATCATCAATCAACCTCTCTCCCTCGCTAGTCATCTGGTTCCTCTGGTCATGATCCTCAAATCTATCAACCGTTTTACTCTTATCTAACTGTCTTCTCTCGTCAAAACTACTCCTTCCTCCAAAAACACGTTTCAATTCTGCGCAAGCTTCGGCATAGCATTGATCAGCGGACGCAGGGAAGCGAATGGGATTAGGCTTTTTGTCGAATGCGTGGACACTTTCTTTTATGAGGCCGCCATGGACTTTCTTGCCAATTTCGGGAGAGGAGAGGCGCTCACCAAATGCGACGCCTTCGGCATTTAACATATCGTATTCACATGTATATAAGATGATGTCTTCGGGGTATGCTGCTCGTAAAAAGGTATCCGATGCTGCTGCAGGTGATAAATAGGGATCTGTAAAATCTATAGTCTCTAATGGATGCATGTAGGACTTGTCGAATAGGTCTGTAAGCATTGGAGGGAGATTCTTTTCTGGTAACGGATTCGTTGCTCGTTTTTCATCTCGTGTTTGTCGGAAGTCTGTTGGTGGGTAGAAAGAGACAATTGCCCGTAGTCTCAGATCTGGAACTTCTTGCTGAATCTCTAATGCGGTTGGTTCGAGGTCCGTGAGCTTGAAAATGGAATTGGTTGAGGATTTGGTAGTCGTAAGAGTCGGTCGTGGGAGTTCGAGTGTTGATCCTCCACTTGGTCGTTGTAAATCATGGCCAGAGCCACCTTTTCTATTTGAAGCCGAAGAGTGAGGCCTTGATCTCGTTTTCTTTATATTGGCAGATTCCGACAATGTTCGTTTTCCCACATCGTTTTGTAGGTCGTAAAGCATAAGTGGAACTGTAAAAGCAAAATTTCCTCCTGCTGAGAACCCTGATAGAGCCATTCGACTGGGATCAAGGCGCAATTCTTCCGCATGTGAGGCCAAGTATACAACTGCATCTGTCCCGTCCTCTACCCCAACACTGAATGGATATTCTGGTGCAAGTCTATACTCCACCGAGACCAGAACAGCCTCGACCTGTTTCACCACAGTCGAGGCCCATCTCGCATCATCTGTTCCTGTCCCTAATGTAAACCCCCCTCCATGGAAATTGACCACTACTGGATATTTATATCCTTCCGGCGCCTCATGGTATGAATCGGGGACGTAGAACACCAGCTTGAATGTGCCGCCTCTCGGTGACAATCGAGAGGGAATGATAATCTTAAAACTCGGACGGGGAGGTCTAGGTTCTGCGAAGTGGTGGAGCTTCATGCCCACGGCCATCAAGGCCCGCCATATTGAAGCCTTCACCATGAGCAACCAGCGAGCATTAACAAAGCTCATGTCCAAGCAATTGGAACATGGGAATGGCTGATTGATAAAGCTCCCAAGTAAAGATCTGACAACCTACAGGAAAGGAAATAGTGGGTCGCCCCGATACTAAGTAGCAGTACAGAATGTCTTTAATGATAAACCATAGGTTCGTCGGTGCTTCTAGTTGCGTGGAAGACGTGGATATTGTGGCTCAGTAATCCTCGTACAGCCTGCCGCCTCTAGGCATGTCAATTTGTGCCAATTGGAATGACTTTGAATGATATTCTTCCTGTGTTTGGAAGGGTGATTTTGGCTTCGATTTTGGACCGTGAAAGGGATGGACATTATGTCTGGAGCGAGATCGAACGAACGTTGGTGGTCTGTCGGCATAGAGTCTCAGCGCAAGAAAGGATGAAATTCGTATAACTGCCAAGCCTACGTCATATCATGGACTTCAGGCACGTGGGAGTATCTTGGCGGCCTTAATATACAGTCACCAAATTTGAGCCTCAGCGCAAATACGCCACTGCTGACTCAGGAACAAAACAAGCATTCCTTGGCATTCAGCGGAGAGTTTTATCCGGCAACTTCGGCTCCTGCAGGGAACATTTTTGCAAACCACAGAACATACCTATGACGTTGGTGTCTTATGCCAACACAGCATTCATAATACGACTCCAATGTTTATCTAATTTCTCGATATAAGTCCCGTCCACTATGTCTAGACCATTGCAATTAATGTACAACCTAGGGTCATGTCAGGGCACGAGAAGACACATGGAATGGACCACTTTTTCGAGACTACTTCCACCTTACTGGCCATGTTTTCACACCATGCGGTTGTGCTCTAGCTAGACTTTGGTTGATACGCTGAGAATTAAGTTCTATTGCTTCTGACATCATAGGCACAACCGTTGGTCACGCCTTCAGACAGGGGAGATACTGGCATCGAGATCTTCCTCTTATCTAAAGCCGGTAGGTGATGTATCTCGTCTTTTTCTGTATTTGCTGTCAACACCATCATTTCTCTTCATTATCCCTTGCCTTGTGATCTTTTTTGCTCTCCCTCGTCCCCCTGGGGATTTCCTCGCCTCCCTATCCGTGGGAACCGATTACGCGAGGGTTGTTTGTCCGATGCTGCCGCCCTCTGCATTGTAATCAAGCTTTCGGCAGGAAAGATCCAGTCATTGCAGCCATATCTGTGCACTTGATTTGACCTGCAGGAATAAGCCGGGACCTGGCAAGGACTATTAATCAGCTAGTTGCGTTACATAAAGCTTCATCTAGAGATATCATTCCTGTCTGCCGGTCTTTGTACAACATTTTCTTGCTACCGTCAGGATGTCATTCCTCAAGAAGCCTTTTCGCAGGATTAAGGAAATTGGCAATAACACCCCATCCAACACTTCTTCCGACACCGAAGGGAGCAAATCTGAGGGTGTTAGTGCCAATACTTCAGTGACCTCGAATGGTGTGAGAGATGGAAGTACCAGTGAAGGCAAGACAGGGCTTGCCCTCAATGGAAATTCTACCAGCAAACGCCAGAGCGCCGAGATTATTGCTGCTGATAGACAGCGAAGGAGTATTGATAAGGCTAGGACGAAAGCAGAAAACAAAAAGAGGCAGTCAATGGCAAGGATAGAAGACGAGAAGTTCTTGGAGGAGGGTCCACCAGATCTGACCAAATTATACCGACCATACAGTATGAATATGAGCAAACGGTGGAACCATGAACACCGAGTTTTATTCAAAGAAATGGATTTTCAGAGTAAGTCTAGCGCAAAAGGGAACTGGGTAGTTTCTAATATGCTGTAGAATCCGAAGGCAGCACTATATCATTCCGCGCAAGAATTCATACTTTGCGTCGAATGAGTGCGAAATTGGTCTTCATTGTCTTCCGTCAACAGACAATTACTATTCAGGGAGTTTTACAGAGTTTTAAGCCTCGTGAGGAAGTTGCAGGTAAATAGAATCTTGTCTTTTATTAGTTTTTATCTAACGATTCCAGCTGGAGAAAGCAATGTCGGCACAATTTCAGACCAGATGGTCCGTAGCGTTGAGCATTACCCCAGCGAAACCATTGTCGTGGTACACGCAAAATTACGCAAGGCGCAAAAGCGAGTTAAGAACGCAACTGTCCATGACCACGAATTGGAAGTATATGAGGTCCATAAAGTTGGAGACTTAACAGAGAATGTTCCATTCACCGTTTATGACGCTGAAAATATCAATCGAGACAGAGAGGACGTGGATGAGGAGGAGGTCGAAGATGCTTCGTTGATGTCCGATGAGACACCTCCAGATGGGTCCCCTCGCCAATCACAGGATGTTTCTAGAGTCTCGATCGAGAAACTGGTAAATAGTGATAGGCTGGCGAGTAGAAGTATGTATGATTGAATATACAATCGGAAAGAATCTAACAGGAACCTAGGTAGTATGGATGTTGCCCGAGGGCATCGGTCGCTACCAATGCGAGTCCGACTCAACAACAGAATTGTGGATCTCCGAACAGCTCCCGCCCAGTCCATTTTCCGTATCCAGTCTGGCATTTGTAATTTGTTTCGTTCTTATCTCGATACCCAAGGTTTCATTGAAATTCATACCCCGAAATTGCAAGGAGGTGCTACAGAATCTGGTGCTACTGTATTCGAAGTAAATTACTTTGGTCGCCCTGCTTTCCTTGCCCAGTCACCCCAGTTGGCGAAGCAAATGTGTATTGCAGCAGATTTTGAGAGAGTCTACGAAATAGGTGCTGTTTTTCGTGCTGAGGACAGTAATACTCCAAGACACATGACCGAGTATACTGGTCTTGATCTGGAAATGGCATTAGAGGAGCACTACTATGAGGCTCTGAACATTATTGACGGCATGTTCAAGCATCTGTGGGAGGGAATCTATGCTCGATACTCGAAAGAGATTGAGACAATTTCACATTACTATCCACATGAGAAGGTCAAGTGGCTAGACGTCACACCGCGACTCTCTTTCTCCGAAGGTGTCCGAATGCTTATTGAGAGTGGATGGGTTGAGGAAGATGGCAAACCCCCGTCTGAGCTGGAAGATCTTTCTACTCGAGCTGAAATCCGACTTGGTGCCCTAGTTAAGGAAAAGTACGATACTGATTACTACATTCTTGATAAGTTCCCATCTTCGGTTCGACCATTCTACGCCATGCCTGATCCAACAGACGACCGATTCACCAATTCTTTCGATATTTTCATGCGAGGGCAGGAAATTTTGACCGGAGGTCAACGTATCCACGATGCCAAATTCCTTGAACAACGAATGAAAAAGAAGGGTATTAAACCAGACAGCATGACGGAATATCTTGAAGGTTTCCGGTGGGGCGCACCACCACACGCAGGATGTGGTATTGGGTTAGAGCGTCTGACATACCTCTTCCTCAACTTGGGGAACATTCGCTTGGCTACCCTCTTCCCTCGTGATCCCAAGTCTCTACCCGCTAAGCCACCTGTCCTCGCTCTCCGCCACGAAGAAGCAAGCACTACCAACCCGCCATGGGAACGGGAAGATCTAGAATATGAGACTGGCGAACGGCCCTCTCTGGATGATAAACTTGCACTTCAACCTATTGAGAAACTGATTGCCAACTACGGAGATGCAGCTAACACTTCATGGCTTGACAAGAGATACCAGGTCTTTCGCCACCCTTCAACAGGTGCAGCCCAAGGCTATATCATCCATAACGGTTTCGCCATCGCAGTCGGCGATCCTCTCTGCGCCAAGTCTCAATACCCTCAAGTTATTTCCGCATACTTGCAACACCTGAAAGAACGGGACAAGAGCCTCAAACCCCTCTGGATGATCGCAGGAAAGGAAGTGGAAGAGTACCTCGGCGAGAAATTCCTCTGGCGGACCCTTGCTTGTATCGCCGAGGAACGTGCAAACCCCAAAGACAACCCAGCCCTCAAGGATAACGACCTCGGGCGTAAGGTCCGCCACGCCGAAAAAGAAGGAATTAAAAATATGGAAATTCCACCAAATAGCTCTATCCCTGAAGATTTGAAAGCCAAGATCGACAAAAGAATCCAAGACTGGCAGAAAGGCAGAAAAGGAACCCAAGTTCACTTGACACAGATCCGACCCTGGGTTGATCAAGCTCATCGAAGATATTATTATGCAATTGGCGCAAACGATACTATTCACGCCATTGTTGTGCTCCATCAGCTCTCTCCTAAGAACGGCTACCAAGTTAAATTCTCCCTCGAATTCCCATCGGCGCCCTCAGGCACTATCGAGTCTTTGATCCTTTATGCTCTTCGCCAGATTTCAGCCTCTGATCCTGATACGAAGCAAGTTACGTTTGGCACTGGTGCTATGCCTTCTTTGGAAGGAGGAAGGAACCTTGGCAAGCACAAAGTTAAGGCGTTAAAGAAGGCATATGAGGCCATCAATAGGCAATTCAAGCTCACAAACAAGAGCGATTTCAGAGAGAAGATGGGATGCTGGAACGAGGCGGTTTATGTGTGTTACCCGCGTGGGGGCTTGGGTGCTGGTGGTATTAGGGCTATTATGGGGTTCTTAGAGGAAGATGGTTGATTAATTGAAGATGGGGATTGGATGCATCATCATTGGAGTTTGGCGGGGCTGGAAATCTAAGCTGGAGTTCGTTGTGTGATAAGCGAGACTTGTGATGCGCAAACTTCCCTCCGCTTCATTTTACACACCGCAATTGTTCACATACATAATACAAGAAAAGAGTAGAGGAGGTAATCTCAACAGTAGTATATCTGTATCCTTACAGCCTCTCGCTTTAATGTCTGTTTCCTATCCACCATAAATCTTTCGGAATTATCTAATACTCCCGTAACCCCATAACACCACCCTCCTCCTATTATTTATGATATAAACCCCTCCCTCTCCGGTACAGAAATTATGAGGCACACCGGTTGCCATGCATGATTGATAATTTTGGGGGTTAAGGGGTACACGTCTCGCCTAGAATGTCCTGGCTCAGTTGAAATTAATTTAGTTTGCTTAAGGCTTGTGAGGGTGTGATTTCACGAAATATCATTAGGTTGTTTTTATGTAGACATGGGAATATTAGACAACATTCTGCCCCTTTACCCTTGTTCATAAGTCCTCGTGTCTTTATCATCGGTTTAACGACATAGATATAATCTCCGCCTCCTTTCTATCCGCTTCCGCCATTACATCCTGAATTTTACTCATCACTTCCTCGGAGGGCTCCCGATACGGCTTTCTTGGCTTGAGCAACGGAACAGCATTGCTGATACCCGCTCGGGGTGCAGTGAAGATAGCTGCGGCGTATTTGGTGTTTGCAATACCGGCCTTTGTAGGCGATTCCGCAAGCGCTGCGATTCTCTGCAACTCCTGGGCTTCATGGTATTTGCCTTGCGACCACAGGTTGAAGATTCGTGTGACAGTCTGAGGAACCACATTGGCGAACGCAGCAATGCACCCTGCGCTCCCAGCGGCCAACCCGCCGATCAAGAAGTCTGACTGGCCTCCAAAAATGGCGAAGCGGTTAGGAGAAAAGGTCGCTGACAGACGTGTGATTTTTGCCACGGATCCACAGGCCAGCTTGACTCCAACGATTTTGGGATTTTGCACCACGATCTCCGTGATGATTTCGGAGTCGAGATCGAGCCCATTGCAAACAGCTGGGAAGTTATAGATGATTAGTGGCAGGGGTGATACGGTTGCTATTTGCCCATAGAAACGCTTTACGACTTCCGGTGTCGTTTGTTTTCCAAAGTAAGCACAGGGAAGAACTAAGGCGAAGTTTGCCCCGGCTTCGTGAGCGTCTTTGATGTATTCCAAAACCTGGGCTGTTGAGTGCCCACTAACTCCTGCAATGATTGGGAAGTCCGACGCTACGGATGCTCGTGCGAGTTCAAGGAGGGCTTTACGCTCCTCACGGGTAAGGAGGAAGGTTTCGGCATTTGTGCCCAGGATCACTAACCCCTTCAGACCCGTCTTGGAAAGATACGAGTAGTATTTCCCTTGCTCAAAAGGACACAGGCTGTCTGTATCTGGGTGGAAGAAGGTGATTGCCGGCACGTAACAACCGGCTCCTGGGACGGGATAGGTATGTTCGTTTCCTGCTGTTCGGGACTTGACAGGGAGTTCAGTAGGAGCTTGCATCTTGACCAATTTCTGCAATGATGATATCAATATAAGTATTTCTCCTACTAACAAGGTTACAACTGTGCCTTATAGGTGTTGGTTGCTTGTTCTCGGGATCGATCCCGAGGGCTAAATGGTACCCTAGTAGGGTTTGCAACGGCCCGGAACACATATCGGGATCACAGAACAACTTGGGTAAGCTTTTTTGAGGTTATCGCAAGGCTGGGTGGAAGTTCTATTATATGCACATTGATTCCGTACATAGTCGATCTATGTCACAAATATACTAGAGACCGACATCTCAACTATCGATCCCGCATGTATCTCGTGAAAGCTTTGCCTATCACTGCAGCGTAATCTGGTGCGGCATGAAAGTTATTGAACACGATCTTCATAAATTTATTTTATGCACACTCTGGGCCTTGGGGATCTAAAGCTCATGAGAACAATATTTCTAGCTCTAATATCAATCGTTACTTAAAGAGTATGAATACCAAATGATATAATTTAGCTTCATTTGAAATATCCAAGTATCTGATTCTAGGCGACGCTTCGGACCTATGCGAATGGCTACTAAAGCCAATATAAGCGATTGAGCAAAGCATTGTGCACTTCTTTAAAACCTGCCAATGATCCGGCGCCGAAGCTCCTTTTTGAGCTCTACGGCACCTACCTTCATTCTGTCGGCAGCGCCTCGATTCTCAGTGAGTCTGCGGGTCAGATATTGCATGCATTCCTGAATAGTTCCCCATGTTAGACACTTATACACCTTAGGACTGAAAGTGCTCTCAGCTGCGAGCAGGTGGGTTGTCTCTCTTTTCGCATCGTCTGCCATCTGCAAAAGCTCGCATCCAATATCATCAGCCATCCCTTGAAGTTGTCCGAATTCCGGTACGACTTTCAATTTCGAGGCAGCTGCTAGTTCAGACGCCATACGAGCTGCTTGCCGGATACTGTTTGAATTGTGACCAGCGAGTAGCAAGTCAATTTCTGGTGACCGATTATTGGCAATGGCAGGGAACCTTCCACGGAGGAGGTCATTGACAATACTATTATAAGACGCATCTGTGTCTGCTTTGGTGTCATGGATTCTGTCGCGCATATCATTGCTGATATAAGCCCCTCGAACGAGCTTGATGCCCAGTCGCCATCCTTCTTTTTGTGACAGCTCTAGTTGATGCTGCACCTTGTCTCTTGACGATTTCAGGTAGGCCTGAATAGTGTTGTAAATCAGTGCTTGTTGCCCGATCTTGTTGAAGTGACGCATAAGGTTGAAAGTCCACTTGTCTATCGTTGTTTGCAAGATTTGCTGCTCCGCATCGATCCATATGCGGCAACCCCGTGCAACAGCACGTTCACAAATTGTTTCCATGGCTTCAACGAACTTTGGCGGAGCATTCTCACCGCGTATCAAAGCTTCTGTAATATGTAGTCCTGCTCCTGTATATCTTGGTGGGTTAGTTTCTTTAGTTATAATACAAATGATAGCTATCAAACGTACTTGATACCTAACCAATCCCCTTTCCCAATCATATCCAAAGTCTTGAGATTCCCGTCCCTCCATTGATCAATTTGCTCATCCATCGCCTTCAATTCGGTACTATCATAACCCAATAATTCGCCGTTAGCGTAAACCTGAACCTCTTTGCCGTAACAAAGGACGACCCCGGAGAACCCAAGTCGCTTGATTTCCGATGATGTTTTGTGAATTTCAGCTTCATTTCTGCCTGCACAGAACTGGTCGTAGACGACGGGACGAATAACTGCGCGAAGCAACAGGTTTCGATCTGGATTTAACCATATTGATTTCGAGTTCGCAATCTTCTGGAATATGGCAAACCCGGGTCTAAACAATAATGAAGAGGTAAAAAAGGAACTCATGAATAAACTTCGGAGGATGCTTGAAGTTGATAGTCGAGCTAGTGGGGATTTTGAAAAGGTAATTGCTTGCTCAGAGTCATCGCTAAATCTGCTTTTTGTTCCATTGGCAGTGGCAATTTTGCCAGCATTTGTGGTGGAACGGAATCTGTATTGACCGCATTTTGAATCTAAAGATTTTATGGCCCTTAATCGAGTTCTGGTAGAGATGGTTGTGACGGAGAAAGCCATGGTGGTTAAGCACCCAATACCTTGAGCATGGTTCATTTAGAGCATCGAAACTACTTATAACATCGAATGGACACGCCTGCGATGCTACCTACCGAGAGAGTAGAGCACCGGATTTATTGGACTATTCAGTATTGTGGACATGGGTAATGAGGGGTTGATGCTGTCAAGGATGCTCTCTATGGCATGCCTGCATGCCAATGGACCTTGGGCACCTTTGATGCATTAACTTACGCATCGGGACAACGAAAGCCGCCCTAAGCATCTTCCTGAGCCATTTGCATTTCTGGTCGAAGATATGGGCCACTCTTCACAGTCTTAAAGCTTAGCTGAATGCCGGGTTGGGGTACAACGGCTCGGATTGGTAACCTCGGGATTGGTACCGATATATATGATGATTGATATCATCTCTTCACGTCAAAAGCCCGTAATCCAAATCTAGTTATGATATCGCTGTTAATATAAACCTAGAATGCCTGTAATGATTTGCATTGGAATGAAAACTACGAGCGGATGATTCCGGTGGAAGTTACCCCGGATCTCCTTCCGTAGTGAGATAGGGAAGTTGGGGGCTACACCCCACCTTTATGACTTATTCAATGGTGTTCTGGTGAGGAGTCTTCCTACAAAAATGTGATAAGGTATTCTGAGAAATTTACCTTATCGCTTTGCTGCCACAGGGAGAAGTGTTGTCCATTGGATGTTGTATATTGTCAAATTTACATCAAACTTGCACAATTGGTTGAAAATAAACCGGTCAGGTTTTATGCGGAGATGGTTCTAAAAACCTTTTGGGTTCTCGTACTTTTTTATTTTCTCACTTTAAGATTTTTATCATTATTTATCAGAAGAAATGAACAGGTCGCGTAGTAATTATGCAGATGTCAATATTCTAGACGAGAATCTCATATAGGGGTTCGGAGGCTACCTGCCTAGGATTTGAAAGGCTACCATTAGACTGCGAAATGGGTAGTGGGTAATTCCCTCTACTATATACTCGCCCGCGGGTGACCCACAATATGGGTTGCCTACACGTGGGCAACCCATGGGCAGGGTTGTGGGGCGACCCAAGTGGGCAACCCGTGGGTACCCACTGGTATAAATATTGTATAATTGTTTTATAAATATATGATTAATAATATTAAGTCCTTTGGAAGTTAATAGAATATTTAATAATTTAAATAATAGAGTTTTATAAAATAGAAGATAATAGACTTATAACTGAGAGAAAGATTAAAAAATATTAAAAGGTAATTAATTTAAGTATAACGTACTTCACAAGCGAGTGGGCCACCCAAGCGAATGGGCCAATTTTCCTTGGCATTATATAAAATCATTAAATATCTCAACAATTAATTAATTAAACTATTCTAACTCTTCTGTATTTGAATCATTAGAGGTATCTATAACATTTGGGCAGGTTCGTACGTTATGACCAGGTTGTCCGCAACATCTACAGCATCGTTTTGACGGCTCGCTTTGCTTCGTACGACCTCTATCCTCTCGCAAATCAGCTTGCAATTGTATATTAGCCTCTCTTTGAGCCTCTGAGTCTTGGATATCTTTAACTCTAACTACTCCTCCTTCTTGAATACGTCGTTTTTTCGTACGACGACGTCGGCTAAGTAAATCATTTGCTATACGAAGTATAGTAATCTCTTCTCGTAATAACATTAATTCGTATATATAATTTATTGTACCTTTTATAGCTTGATCAATGCCCTGCAAAATTGTAGTTGACGAACTATTCTAATATTGTATAATCTAGTCCTTAAGGTATATTGATTAAGATTATAACTTAAGTATATTACTTGGAGTTTTTAGTTCTTAGATTATAGATAAAGTTAGTAATAAAGTTGGCGTACAAAGTCGAACGTCAAGTTGTGAGATTATATAATTAGAATTATATAAAACAAGTCCTATAGCTTGAAATCCTGCTCGAGTATTTAATATAGTCATTGTCATACAAAATACTATATAGAAGGCAGGAAAAAAATCCTCCTTTAAGATATAAGTAATATATATATATCAACTTCTCAATCTTAGCTCTATATAACTATTTTAATAGACTAAAATACTTAATATCAAGTAACTGAAGCTTGTGAGATAAATATAATAATATACAAAGAGTAATAATATTTTGTTCTTTGTAATATTTCTCAAACTTGTATAATTAATAGCTTTTGTGTTTATTAATAATCAAAAGACAATATTTATCCTTTGTATAACTTCTTGTATATTAATTAAAATGTTTAATCTAATCTACCTTTTGTTTATTTATTGTTTAGCTATTTGATATAACTATAACTATCTAATCTGCCAATATAGATATATTTTTGTATTAAGAAGAGAGGTAAGTTTTCCCTGTAATAATAATAAATAATAATAATATATATCTATATAATTTAATATTTTGGATTATTATAATTTATTCTCTATTGCCTTGCTATATTATATAAGACCTGCTATATTACTTAGTTACTATAACAATTATTTCCGAGAATATCTAGCCTATTAAAAATCCTGTTTTGTCAAAGTTATAAATATCCTCCTTATAGATTCTATACTTGTTGATTATATTTTGTATAAGCCGAAACTATATATTATACACGTCAGGATCTTCGTATTTGACTCGTTGGTAATCGATTTTATATATAAAATATATAGAGAGTTATAGTTGTCGTCGTACGAAGTTTGAAGTCCAGTTCTTTCTAACGCGTCCGCTATCGCGTGTTATAAGTAATTAATTTGCTATATCTTTAATAGTACTACGCCGAGGAGGAAATACTCGCGAATCTAAGTCAAGAATATATCGTATAATAGTTTCCTCTTCTAGTTTTGTAAGCTTTTGAGCTTTGTTGACGATATTAAGTTATGTAGATGTACCTTGGATTCGGCGACATAGGGTTATATGAGGTACTTTATAAATTCGTGTAGTTTTATGAATATTAGCTTTAGGGTTTTGTCGTACGAATTGAACAGCTAAAAGTATATCAGATTTATTCCACGAACGAGTCATTTGTAGTTGTTTAATAATTAATATATTTAGTTGAAAAAAGTAATATCAAGGAAAATTGGCCCATTCGCTTGGGTGGCCTACTCGCTTGTGAAGTATATTATATAAAAGTAGTAAATATTAATATTATTAATGTTTATATATTTTCTATATTCAAATATAACTACAAGATAATAATATATAATCTTATAACTCTCTTCGACTTAACTCTTTCTCTATTGTTTCTTCTAGTATATAATTGTTTTATTTTCCCCCTCTCTTTGTCGTTTATTACTAATATATCTTGTTTTATATAATAATAGCTCTAGTTTAGATTAATAGTCTTTTATATAAAATAAGTTTATATAATAAGTATAAGACCTTTCTAAATCAATAGTAAAAGGTCTAGAGACAGACCTCTATAATATAGAAGAGATATTAACTTGATAATATTAAGCTCTGAGAAGTCTAGAAGTACTTTAGTAAATCGATAAGGAGGACTAAATTAGAGGTCGATTAGGAGAAGGATTAGAAGATAATAATAAATATAATAATAATAAAGACAATAAGTCAGGGCTATTAAATATATAATTATTTTGAGATTTATATTATTAATTCTAGTATTAGTATTATAATTTGTTATAGTTTAGTATAGTCTAGACTTTGCTTATATTATTATATATCTAATAAACTTTATTATTTATTTTAGTTATTCTCTTAATCTATTTTATTGTCTTCTTCTTTCTTTGAATTTTTTGCTTTATTTATATACTTTTGTCAAGTAGAAGTTAGACTTCTTTATTACTAATATAGTAATTTACAAAGTTACTTTATATATAGTCTTTGTCTATTTCTAGATTATACTCAAGATCTTTTATTTCTTGCTTTATATTAGTTTTCTCAAGATTAGAAATATTTAAAAGAAGGTAAAGTTATTTATAAAGGGTAATTAGACGATTTTCTGACTTTATTAAATAGAAACAAATAATAAATATAATAATAATTATAAGAAAAAGTCGACCTTGATAATAGTAATAGATATTATAACAAAAGTTAAAGACTTGTTTGACTTTAACTTTAATAATTAAGATATATAAGATATCTTGAGCTATTTGTACTAGATATAAAAAGTCTCTTTTATGAGTCTTCTAGAATAGATATACTTTAATATTTTGTTATATTATTAAAAAAATTATTTAATAAAGTAGATTAAAAGAAGGATTAGAAGTTACTTATATTTAGCTAAGTAATATCTTAATTTATCTAGACTATAATTATTACCTTTATTTTTATTATTCGCAAAATACTAAGGGCTTTAGAAGTTACTTAATAATTATATACTTATATAAGATATCTTTTGCCGATTTTGTACTTATGTTTAAAGGAGGCGATCTTCTATATCTTGAGGTTCGATTATATAGTCTTTTCGAAAGATATTCTCGATCTACTTAATAAATTCTTCTTTCTAGATATTATATACAAGTATTATATCAAAGTTAAGCTAGAGCTAATCTAGCTCAAAGACTTTAAGTTTAATCTTAGACAAGAGAATAAAACCAAAGATATAATATATATCAAGGTTACTAAATAACTTTTTATAATACTTGTCAAGTTTAAGCTCTATCTTATTAATAACTACAAGAAGCTTAGATATCTAGAGTTTACTTGCTTTTTTAGCCTCAAGACAATAATATAACTTATATAACTACTCGAATAATTAATTATATATATTAATAACAAAAGAAATTATAATATCTTTTGTCTTAGATATTAAT
This sequence comes from Tricladium varicosporioides, assembly GCA_021365295.1. Taxonomy (NCBI): domain Eukaryota; kingdom Fungi; phylum Ascomycota; class Leotiomycetes; order Helotiales; family Tricladiaceae; genus Tricladium; species Tricladium varicosporioides. The sequence continues at coordinate 378,677 of JAJTIW010000009.1, read as the reverse complement.
CTAGTAAAAAAGACAAATAATTTTATAATATTAATAAGATACTTAAGTTATTTTTATTCTACTTCGTTTAAGCTAAAGTATTTTATAATTATATTAGTAGAAGTAAAGATATCAATAACAGAATATATCTAGTAGTAATAAACAAGTATATAATATATAAAGTCTTAACAAGTTTTAATATCAAAAATTATCCAAAGAAACTATATAATACTAGTATAGTAAGAATTATTAATAAATAACTTTTAAGCTTCTTTCTAGAGAGTAAGCCTCTAGCTACTTGAATTAACAAATATACAAAGTTTTTAAACTTATAGAAGAATTAGTAATTAGAAGAAAGATTAAAAGAGACAAAAAATATATATATAATATATCTTTACAAGTATATATAGAATTCTGTACTCTCTTTTTAGTTCTATAAGCTCAAGTAACTCTTGATCTTTCTTTTAATTTTTTTCGAATTACTTATTTGTTAGTTATAGTTATATATAGCCTAAAAGATTAAAAAGAGCAAGTTAAAAGATATATATAAGACAAGGCAAATAAAGAATCCCTTTGAGAAATTGTTTTTATTTAAATACTTATTCAAGTTAATTATTAATATCCTTTATTATTATACTATTATTCGAAGTATTATTAGTAATAATTGAAATAATTCGTTCTTAGATTTTATACTTATCGAAAATAGTATTTAGAACTACTACAAGAGTATATTTATTATAAACTAACCAAAAGTTCTTAAAGCTAATTAACTCCTCTTGGTAGTTCTAGTCCTTGTTAATATAGTAGATTATAATAGCTATAAAACAAAGACGAGTTATACTAGTCTAATAGTCAAGAGAAATAGTGATTTTTGTGTTAAGAGATAAGTCCTTTATAAAGCTAGACTTGACTTTAGTAAATATAGTAATTCGGATATAATTACTAAGAAAAGTAAATAATAGTAGTATATATAAAGGGTTCTATATTCGATAGAGTACTTTCTATTTATAATTGTCGATACTTTGAAAGGATAGTTATATAGAAATAATAGTTCTTGTAACTTAGTTATAAAATAATAATTTCGAAAGAGTAAATATATTTTACTTAAATATTAGTACTAGCTTTCTAATTCTCTTTCTAATTAGTAATTTATATTTATTAAGTACTAGGAAGAGTTATTTATATAAGTTTATTATTTAGTTAAGACTTGGAGTTCCTGTAAATAGTCTTTCGAAGCTCGATATCTTGTTAAACTTGAAGTATTATTCTTGTTAAGAAAAGGATATATAAGTAATTTATAATATCTTTTATAAACTAAATAAGGCCGACTATTAATATAATATATAGTTTAGTAAAAATTATTTCAAATAATAAATTGTTATAACTTTAAGTTCTATTTAATCTTCTTAGTAATATTAATATTCTAATATTTATTAGACATTATTATCTAAAATATTTAGTTTATTATAACAGTGTCAAGTCACATAAAGTAGCGGAGGCGTTACCTTATAAGGGCAGTTAAGAAATTAGAGCGCGAACTCTAATTTAGTTAGCTTTTTGGCTAAGTTAGCAAGACTACTACTTTCTTATTCTATACTACGGCAAGAAGTCCGTGCGAGGCACTAACGTCACATTAAATTAGAGTTCACAAATGTCAAAGAATTCTGAGATTTATATGTCATATAAGTTTGGCTACTTCTGATATATAACGACAAGCGAGGATCTAGATAATTAAACCTTACTTAGTGTATTACAGGTTATATACAGTTATATACAGTATAATACAGTATAATTCTGATAGTTAAGGCCTCCCTATACTACAGATAGTAAAAGGGTTATATTAGCTTATAAGGCTATATATATAGCTCGCCTGTCTTAGTCACATAGGGACACGTGATCTAAAGAAGGGGGAATATATAACAGTGTCAAGTTATATAAAGTAGCGAAGGCGTTACCTTATAAGGGTAGTTAAGAAATTAGAGCGCGAACTCTAATTTAGTTGGCTTTTTGGCTAAGTTAGCAAGACTACTGCTTTCTTATTCTATACTACGGCGGAAAGTCCGTGCGAGGTACTAACGTTATATTTATACTTTGCTATTATAGCAAGAATTCTATATTATAATATAAATATTATATATAAATAATATTAGAGCTTTAGATTTGGATTTTATAAAAGTTTAATATATTAAAAATATTATTAATAAAAGATAACTAAATATCTTGAGAATCTATTAAAGATAGATTATTAACTTAATTAAATTCTATAAATTATATTTAAAAAAGAAATAAGTTAATATAATATTATTTTAAATAATAGAGAAAATATTAATATATAAGAATTACTTACTTATATTATAATATATTAAGTATTAATTATAATATTATTCGAAAAAGATAAATAGATATATAAATAGAGAAGTTAGAATATAAAGTTTTTCTTTAAGAAATCAAAATAAATAAATAAAAATAATAATATATAAAATTTATAAATTAATAAATAATTTTATATAATTATATAAGATTATTTAATATTCTTAGAAGTAAATTTCTTAACTTCAAGTTTAATTATAATAATAAAGATAATATTTTAATATAGTTTGATAATAGTAATAGTTCTAGAGTATTACTTCTCTCGAAATTAGAAAAAGAATTAGAAGACTTGTTTTATAATTGTTTTTATTTAATCTAAGATATTAAGATTTATAAATATTAGATTAAATTATATAAGTAATTAATTTCAATATTACTTTTTTATATTAATCTTTTAATATTATATAATTCTAGATCTAATCTAGTAAATAAGGTCTAGTCTAGTATAAAAGGCCCTGTCTTATAAATTATAAATATAAAAGAGAAAATTAAAATTAGAAAAAGAAAATATATCTTGTAATTACAATTTTTATACTTGACAAGAAAGTAAATAGAGCTCAAGCTTAACTAAATCAAACGAAATCTACTTTTATATTTCTAGTAAAAAACGAACTAAATAAACTAAATATAACAATCCTTATAGTCCTGATAGTTGTCTGGGCTATTATACTTTAGAAGTAAAATATAGGGTTTATATTAAAAGAGTATATATAAATAAGCAAGTCAATATTATATTCCCAAGTCTTATCAAAGATACTTTATTAAAGTACTTGTTGAAGTTACTAAAGTAAGTTAAGCACAAAGCTCCTATCTAAGGAAATATATATACTTATATAGAACCTTCCTGTCTTAGAGCGAGAAGAGCCCCCGAGAGGTCCCTTAGCTCCCAGGAGCTTAGGAGTCTAGAAAGTACTCCTTTGCTTCTGTTATATAACTATTATTATATAATTCCCTGTATTGACTCTCTAAGTTCTCTATATTACTAAATAGCCGAGCCTTAGGCCTAGATTATATATAATAATAAAATTATAATATTATTTCTTATATAGTTTAGCTTAGTCTTTATATATAAATAACTATATCAAAATATCTTATATATAATAAAGCCTTCTTCTTCTTTTAATATACCCCTAGATTATTCCAAGAAGCTCAAAGAATATTATATACTTACTAATTTTATAGAAATCTTTGGGAATATTATACCTTTTTATACTTATTACGAAAAATACAAACTCGAATATCAAATAGTCAATAAATTCTCCTGTTATAATAAATATACCTGCCGAGGCCAATCTTGCGATATTTATAGTCCGACAATTATAATATAGAAGTCATTGACTAATAAGGGCCTTCGACTTTAGTATAAAAAGAAAGAGACTTCGCGAATCCTTCAAGAGACTATTAGCAAGTTACTATAGTTAAAGCGACAAAAGGAAGCTTTCCGTGAGAAGTCTACACAAATAATTCGTCGCGGCCTTAGCTCGCTCAAGGAGCTTGAAGCTATTGAAAAGAAGGAGAGGGAAGAGGAAGAGAGGAGAGTAGAGGATCCAACGCCAGTTCTAGAGTTGAATACTAATGATTCGTTCTTCGGGGTCGGCCACGAGCCGGCCGTCCTCGACCCTTCGTTCGACCCTGGTCCGGAATTCTAGGCAAGTCTAAGTATTAGCGGTAGAACGCTACAACCTTCTCAGGGCAGCTGAGATTCGACTTTGGTTGCCAAGAGTTTTCTGAGTATAAGTAGTTAACCTACTTGATCAAATATATAATCTTTCTGTGCTTATACTAACAATCCAAGATTTCTTCGACGTCCTATTTCTGACTAAAATTGACAGGTTAGATCTCAGTCTTCGGAGCTTTCAGGGCTCCAGGAGATACTTTCTCAAGAAGCGAGATATAAAATACTAGATATATATTCATTGTTTTTAGTAGTATTAATTCATAATTTGCTTTTTCTTTGACTTTTGCAATTCTAAATAGTCTTAACTTCTTGTAATCTAGTTTATTACTTAATTATTTTGTTTATATATTTTTTCTAAGCAAATAAACTTTATTCCCTCTTTAAATATAAATCTTATATTATATTTCTTATTATAATATTTTACTAATCTCTCAAGACAAATTATAGTTCGAAATATATTTCTTTATATAATATCTTTAGTTATTTGATCTAAATCTTAGTTACTTTATTTAGATTCTCTATAATTATAAATATTTTATATATTACTAAGTCAAACCTATAATTAATATAATTCGAAGATATTTTTATAGTTTTCGTTTATAAGTTATTATAAAAGAATTATACTATTAGTAATAGTTCTACTTAATTATTCTATTAATAGTTTATATAATATCAAAAGTAACTTTCTATTATCTAATTTAGTTATTCTATCTATTTATTTATTTGTAAATAAAATATAATAAATATTTTCTTTTTTATTTCTAATAGTTTTATAAGTATAGTCTAGAATCTTGATATAAATAGCTTGTCTCTGTCAGAGATAATCTTATCTAATATCTTATAGTTCGCGACTATTGTTCTTAGAAAGATATAAGCTAGTTCAGTAGTATTGCTAGCTTTCTTATATAGTAGTATATATATATACTTTGTTAATTTATTAATAATAACTAGAATTAAGTTATACTTTATTTATATTATTAGTTCTTTTAACAATAATAGTTTTACTACAAAATTTTATATAATAGATTTTTATAGTTAATATAATATATCAGGGCTCTATATTTGTCTATAAGGGATATATCTCGTAGCTTTGTTCCTTATATAGATATTATATATTAAGATTATATCCTTTACTACTTTCTATATCCCAGGAAAATAGTATATTCTCTTCAGGTAATCGAGCATATATCTTTCTCCTTGATATTTATATACTAGCAGGCTATATTATATCTTAACAAATTTAGTATATATTTCTTTTGAAATATAGATTTTATTTTTGTAGAGTAATAGTCCGTCTATATTCCTTGCGATTCTTTCTAGAAATTCTTTTCAGAAGTTTATTTTATACAAGTATTTATAAGGTACTCCTGCTATTGAGCCTTCTTTAGTATACTTTCTGTTAATCGCCTACGTATAGTCGTCGTTTCTTTGTATTATCTTTATTAATAAAGTATATAAATCTATTTTTATTTGTATAATAGCTATTACTTTAACCTTGTTAAAAACGATCTCACTATCTTTTTCCTTAAATATAGTAAATAGTTTTGTTTATAGATCCTTTTCATAACTAGATTTTTTGCTTAATATATTAGCTCTTATATTTTCTAAACCTTTTATATATTTAATTTATAGATCTAGTTATACTAGAGTTTCCGCCTAATATACTTGTTAATAATTTAACTCTTTTGTTATTATAAAATATATCAAGTTCTTATAATCTATTAATATTATAATAGAGTATTTCACTCCTTGTAAATATATTCTCTATTCTTGCGTTATATCTACTATTACTAATAGTTTTTTATTATAAATTTTATAATTTAATTTCGCAAGTAAGAGTTTTCTCGAATAATAAGCAATCAAATATTACTTCCTATCCTTACCCTTCTAGCTAAATATTACTATAATAATACTGTCTAAAGTATTAGTTTCTATTGTTTTTTCTACTTCAGGGTCTAGAATAATTATTACTAGTTCCCTTGTAAATAACTCCTTAAGCTTTCAGAATATTTCCTCTATCTTGAGTATCTAAATATATAATATATCTTTTTTCGTTAATTCTATAAGAGGCTTACTAATCTCAGAGTAGTTTCTAACAAATTTTCTATAATAGTTTATAAATTCTAGAAACAACTAAAGTTCCTTTATAGTCATAAATTGTTTTCAATCGAGAATAGCTTAAACTTTTTATAAATCTATAATAATCCTATTAGTCAAAATAATATAATCAAGAAATTTAGTTTTCTTAATATTAAATTTATATTTCTCTAGTTTAAGAAGTAATAACTTCTCCTCGAGTATCTATAATACTTTCTTTATATATTTTTTATATTCTTCCTCGTTTTCTGAATATACCAAAATATTATCGAGATAATATATACAAAACTTGTCTAAGTAAGAATATAATATATTGTTTATTATTATTTGATATATAGCTAAGGCATTAATTAGTTCAAATAATATAACTAAGTATTTATAGTATTTATAATATATTCTAAATACTATCTTTTATTTCTCGCCTTCCTTGATTTTCACGAGATTATATACTTCTCGCAGATCAAGTTTAGTAAGAACTTTGAATTTTCTAAAATAATCTTACAAATCGTCAATCCTTAAGAGAGAGTATTAGTTCTTGATTATTATAATATTTAACTTTCTATAGTCAATATAGAACTATTTTGCTATTATACTACCTTTACTATCCTTTTTCGCTACAAATAGTACTAGCACTTTAGCTAATAATTTTAATAGTCTAATAAATCCTTTCGCGAAGTTTTTATTTAGATATTCCCTTAATATCTTAAGGTCGTCTTTACTTATTTGTTTAAGTAGTTCGAAGGGAGGCTCCGTTTTTTCCTTTAGTAGTATCTCGTAATCTTACTTCTAATATTTTGACAATATTATTATATTATCTAATTTCTTAAATAGTTATTCGAACTCTTTATATTCCTCAAATATCTCTAAACTAATAATATCCTTACTATTAACTTATAATAGACTTTGAGCTACTTGTCCTGGCTACTTGTAAAAAGTAATATTAGCTTCCTTACTATTATATAATTATTTCTTCTTATAGAAATATTTATTTAATATAACTTATTCTATTATCCAATTAATTTATAGATTATATAATTTTATCCAAAATATATCTAGTACTATCTTATATCGTTCTATTACAATAATATCGAACTAAATCTTCTTGATATAGTCGTTAATCTTTATCTTGACAGAGATTGTTTTCTAATTAACAATATTATTATTTTCTAAGTAAGGGATTCTATTAATAACTACTAACTAAAAAGGTCGCTCCTTTTCCCTAACTAATATATTTATTTTTTTTATAGCCTTAGGGGATATAAAATTGCCTATAGCTCTAGAATCTAATATTATTCTAAGCCTCTGACTATATATTAATACCTCGATTATAATCTGTTAAGTACCTTCTATAGTAAATAATTCTATATATCTAGTATTTATTAATATATTAACTTAGTCGTTTTTCTTGTCTTCGGTACTAATAAGTCTATAAAGCTATCTAGTCTTAAAACCTTGGCCTTGGTCTTTAGATTAGATAAAGTTATAGTTAGCTTTATTTTCTATATAATATTAGACTCTTTCCTTATTAAGTCTAGAAGTTATTAATAACTCTTATATCTATCCTATCTCTAAAAAGTTATAGTTCTAGCTAATTTTATTCTCGAGTATATAAAGTATAGTTATATAAATATCTATATTATTAACTTTCTTCTATTTAATCCGTTTAGAATTTCTATATATTACTTCTTATATTTCGAGATAGTTTGGTTTATTAAGTATAGAGTATTCTTCTTTTTTATATATAATATTATCTTTTATCTACTCTTAGTTCTATATATCTTGTTCTTCAATATTATCTTGTTATATAACTATTTATTACTCTCTTATCTAAGGCCTTTAATCTTTTTTTATACTATACTTTGTTCTTTTGTATATATAGTCACTTTAGCTATACTTAGAGGTAATATTACTCTTAGATTATAACTATATAATAGAGTTTCTATCTCTCTTTTTAATTATATAGTTCTCTCTGACTTTTATATTACTGAAGTTTTTTCTATAGTCGACTTATAGTCGGCTATTGTCGAGAAGGTAGACCTATATTATATATCCTTTTTGTTTTGTTATAACTTACTAGCGTTCTCTAACCTTAAGTCAATTAGCTAAGTCGTTTGCCTTTTCCTTGCTTACTTCTTGGAAGTCTTCTTTATTAGTTATATTATCGATTGATTTGATGTCGTCTTTTTGTTAGAACAACCCTTCTAGTTTATTTTAATAATCTTAGTCCGAGGCTTTGTCCTTATCTAGTTCGATAACTACTCTATTTACTCTATTAATTTCTCTAATTAGTAATATTGTTTTATTAGTGGTATTAGCTTTCTTATACCTTCTCTTTGTCTTGTTTTTCTTGCCCTTGTTATATAAGCTTACTATATAATCTAGTAGTCTATATATATAACAAGTTTCTTTTTCTTTTTGTTGGTGTAATTGTTCTGGGGTAGGCTTCTTATAAGTAATATCTAGTTTTATATAATTAATCTATTCAACTTCTCTCCTTTCTTTATCCTTGCCCTTGCCGGATCCTTGGCCCAAGTTATTATAATATCCTTGTCGTTCTAGCTTTCTTTTATAGAGGCAAGAGTTGATATTAATTACTTTCTCGATTATTAAAACAAGTTTAGTTAATTGTTCTCTTTTTACAATATTGTCTTTGACTTCCTTCTTTAGCCCTCTATAGAATTATACTATTAGAGACTTATTGTCCCAATTAATTCTTTTAGCTAATAGTTGAAATTTCCTAATATATATTATAATACTCTTATTCTAGTGTAGGTCCTAAATTACTCTTTTTATATATCTCTTTTTATTAATATTCTCAAATATTTTTTTTAGTTCTTTTATATATTTGTCGTAACTATCGAAGATTTCCTTTGTTGACTCTTTTTATTTCTTGGGCAGGTAGTCTAAATAGTTCTATAGTTTCAGGGTAATCTAGTTATATATGACTTTAGTCAAATATAAATATATTCAGAGGACCTTTTAGTCTTTTTGTCCGAAGGACAGTAGGTTTATACAAATATAGATTTTATACTAACTAATATACTATTATAGTTTATTATATATTTTGTCAAACAGATTAAAGTTAAGAACTCTAAGTAACTTAATCTATTATAGTATTATTGTAACTTGTAATAGAACTATTATAGTTAAAAGAGTCTATTTCTTAAAAGAAGTATTACTTGAGGATATTAATATAGTTAATATTTTAATAAAGATTAACTTGTTAAGTATATATTAATAAGATACTTAAAGTATAACAATTCTTATAGTTCTGATAGTTGTCTAGGCTATTATACTTTAGGAGTAAAATATAGGATTTGTATTAAAAGAGTATATATAAGTAAGTAAGTCAATATTATATTCCCAAGTCTTATTAAAGATACTTTATTAAAGTACTTATTGAAGTTACTAAAGTAAGTTAAGTACAAAGCTCCTATTTAAGAAAATATATATATTTATATAGAACTTTCCTGTCCTAAAACGAGAGAAGCCCCCGAGGGGTCCCTTAGCTCCCAGGAGCCCAGGAGCTTAGAAAGCGCTCCTTCGCTCCTGTTATATAACTGTTATTATATAATTTCCTGTGCTAACTTCCTAAGTTCTCTATATTACTAAGTAGCCAAGCCTCAGGCCTAGGTTATATATAATAATGAAATTGTAATACTAAATTCCAAGTTTGTTTGAAACCTTTTAAATCTTCTAAAGTAAATTCTAAGTAAGGTAAAGAAGAATCTCGAAATTTATATTTGTTTGATAAATAGCTTTTCTAGAAATATACGAGACTAGAGAGATTAAGAAAACTTTTATTATTCTTGTAATATTTTTATATATACAAGTTTCGAAAGACTGTCTTCTTATATTTATTAAAGAAGTTAATTAGAGATTTACTTTAAAAGTTATATTACGATTTTATTATTACGTACGACCTAGGCCTGAGGCTCGGCTGTCTCGTAGTATAGAGAACCTAGAGTAGTCGGTACAAGAGGTCACGTGGGTCATTATATGATCAGGATGGAGCTTGTAGGAGCTTAAGCTCTAAGGCCTTTGAAGCCTGGGAGCTTGGGGCTCTAGCAGGACCCGGGAGCAGGAAGGTTCTATATAAGTTATAGTATTTCTTTAGATAGGAGCTTCGTGCTTAACTCACTTTAGTAACTTCAACAAGTACTTTAATAAAGTATCTTTGATAAGACTTAGAAACAATAGTAACTTGCCTCGCTCGTATATAACTTATAATATAACCCTACGTTCTACTCCTAAAGCAAAATAGTCCGGACACTCGTCAGGACTGCGAGGATCGTTACAAGTTAGCAAAAAAAAAAAAAATCTCAAATAAACTAAAGAAGAAAAACAAGATTAGAAATAAGATTAGGAGGCTTACTTGCGGTAGATAAGGTCTTAGATATTAAATTTATTCTTACTAATTTCTTGTTCAAAAGCTCAAAGTTTTAAATTATTTATTATATCCTTTAGCTTAAATAATATATTCAGAGTATAAACTTTTCGGAAAAAGATATTAATATAATAATATTATTTATTTTGCCAAAGTCGGAATTTTCTTTCTTAGTATTTTTATAAAAAAAAATTAATTTAATATTAAGTAATAAATTAAATAATATATTAACTTAACTTGAGTTTCAAGATTAGTATAATATTTAGTATATAAGTATTCTTTTTAAGATATATTAAGAGATTAAAATATATTAATATTATAACTCTCTTCTTTTTCTTTGACCCTTAATATTATATTATACTTTCAATTATTATTACTAATATTATATATAAAATTATCTTTTTAGATAGAGTTTTTATTATTTTATTATATATATTTGCTGTCTATTATATTAAAGCCAAGATAACAAATAACTTCTAATATTAAAATATTATCTTTAGTATTATTAAAATTAGATTATAAGAATAATTAAAAGGTAAATAAAAAGATTTAAATTATATAATTAATTTAATCTTTTATTTCTTTTTTACTAATATTATAAGCTCGAAATATTTTATATTTACTTTTTTAAAATAAAGAAATTATTTTCGAATCTTATTCTAAATACTTTATTTTGTAATTATATTTACTTCTTTTATATACTTAACTAAAGCTAAGATTAGATCTATTATTAACTTTTCTTGATATATTTGAGCTTTTTTTGTATATAAGTTTTTAGATAAAGTTATAGAAGTTTTATATTTATAAGAAATACTTGATAAAGTCTATAATAGATTAGAAGATTAATTAGAAGAAATTAATAAATATAAACTTACTTCAAATATTATATTTTGATCAAGATTTAATTTTTCTTCTAAGTTATTCTTAATTTTAACTTTTATATTAGTGTTACGATTTCATTTATTATATGTGGCCCAGGCCTGAGGCTTGGTATAGAAGTATATAGAGAACCTAGTATAGTCGACACAAGAAATTATATATATAGTCACATAACAAGGATTAGAGAGGGTCGGGGTAGTTTACCAAGATCCGGATCTAGGAGGACTAGAGTAATTTATCTAGGTCTAGGAGTAGGAGGGTTCTATATAAGCCTAGTTAGTTTCCTTAGATAGGAGCTTTATACTTAACTCAAATAAGTATTCTAAATATAAGTTTATTTTTTATACTTTGTGACAGGATTACTTTCAAGTAATTAAACTTTAGTGACTAATAGTACTTTAATATTAATATTAACCTAATGACCTTGTACTTATGTAAGTACTGACAAGAAAGTAGAATTGTTATACTTTGAGTACTTTGTCTTAAAGTTAATTATTATATTTACTCTAGTAGGACTATCTCGACGACCTAACCTAGTTACTAGTCTAGTATTTAATAGTATAAGAAGAGCCTTAGTTCTAGCTTAGGCTATTATATTAACTGTAGCTTAGCTTTTACTATCTTTACTATTAGTAGTATTTTATAATCTAATATTTAATAATAATAATAACGAAAATAAATCTATATTAGATATCGAGACTTCTTTTACTACTCAAGTCAAAGTAGAAAGTATTGAGTTACTTAAAGTTACTTTGCTAGACAAGTTCAAAAGTAATAGAATAGAACTAGAAACTTTCTTTCTTTAACTAAAAATATATTTTAGATTTAACAAAGACAAGTTCTTTAATTATAATTAAAAGAGTATATAAATAATATTTTACTTAAGAGGAGATATTACTAAATAAATTAAACTTTATTTAAAAGATTACTTTATATATAATAAAATAAATAATAACCTTTATATTATTTAGATTATCTTTAAAAGTTTTAGAGGATTTAAGTCTAAGATTAGAAAGGTCTATAAGAATATAAATAAAAAGAAAATAGTTATATAAAAGTTATATATTTTAAGACAAATAGAGTCTATTATCAAGTATATTATAAAATTTTAGTATTATATTATAATAGTTAACTAAGATCAAAAAGCCTTGATTAACTAGTTTATAAAAGAACTAAAGGGATTTATTAAGAATAATATATCTTACAAGAATATAAAATTAACTAATATAATAAAAGTTATAACTCTAGTTATTAAAATAAATAATTGTTTATATAAATAATACAAGAATAAAAAAACAAATAATTAATATAACTATAAGTCCAAGAAAAATAAAGATCAAAAGAATAATTACAAGGACAAATAAATAAATATTACTCAAAAGTTATTATTCAAGAAAAAGAAAAAGGATATATTTAAGAAAGAAAGATAGAGATATTTTTACTAGAATCTCTACTTTAATTATAAGAAACCTAGATATATTATCAAGAATTACAAAAGCAAGAAAACTAGAAAGTAGCTAAGTATTATAAACACAAAAGAACTAGTAATATATAATTGCCGAGAACTTATCAAGAAAAAACTTGAAAAGTTAAAAATATATAGACAATTAGATATTGTTAGAGTCTAAACAAAATATTAATCTATTATAATAGAAATATTAGAAACTATTAAATTGTCCGAAGATAAGAAAGTAAAGGAAATAAATAAGGTTAAGAACAACGACTTACTAAAGTTTGGCGAGATATAGTTATTTAAAGGAACTACTAAATATAAAAACTTTTGATTAGTAAAGGATTATTATAATATCTTCTTTAGTCAAGAAATAATAGAAGAGAAGTTAGTAAAGAATCATAAGTATTAAATTACTTATATAGACTTTCTAAGGGTTATATTCTATGACTGTTAATATAAAGAAAGGATCTCCAAATAATAAGTTTTATTGTCTGAGATACTAGAAGTATTAAAGGAGGAATAAAAAGAAAAAACGAGATCTAAATTAAACAAGGAATAAGAGGTTCAAGTCGAGGAAATAATTAGGCGAGTTTGGGAGAAACAAAGGAATAAGATATTACTTTTAAATATAGATATAACTTGAGAGGTTATTGAAGAAACTCTAAATATACAATTATAACAAATTAATAACAAATTCAGGATTAGCTAAAAAAGAACCCAATTTCCTGATCTAAATATTAAAATAATATATAAACTTGTCTACAAGAATATAAGGAGAGTAAAACTTCTTCTCGAGAAAGGATTTAAGGAAAAAACTAAATTTTTAATTAAATAGACTATTGTTTATAGTAAAAACTTATAAAACTAGGAAGAAAGTACTAAGCCCGTAAAGGAATAGATTTAAGAAATTTATATAGAGTCAAGATTAAAAAGAATCTAACAAAATATCGAATTAGATAATTATTACAAGAGTAAAGTCAGGAATATATCTCGATTCGATATTGAATATCTTTATTTATTAGTAAAGGATAACTAGTAATATAGACTCTATCTTTGGGAAAATACTCTAATCAAAGAAGACTTTGTTAAATTATATATTATATTTAATAAAGAACAAATATTATTAGAAATAATAATATAAGGAAAACTATTAAGGATAATAATAGATAATAGAGTAACAAGAAACTTTATCTCACTTAATATTATAAGAAGTCTAAATATTCCAATTAAAACTATTAGCTTATATAAGCTAAAGATTATTAATAAAATAAATATATAATATTAGAAGAGTATAATAACTTATATAATAATCTTTACGAAAGTTAAGATTAACTATAATTATAAGACTAAGATATAGTTCGATATAATACTAACAAAAGTATATTAGATTATTTTGAGAATTTTATAATTAAAAGAATATAATCCTTAGATCGACTAATAAAAAAGAATATTAACCTTTAGTAAAAAGGATTAATTAGATAATAGTATAAAGGTTAGTATTATTTTATACTTAAGTCCAAATATGACTCTAGACAAGACTAGTCCTTTATAGACTAAGAAGGCCAAGAATAGTACTTTGTTTATATAATACAAAAGATTTACAAGATTATTTAAGGATTTATAAGATTTGAGGGTACTTCCTGAATATTAGTCTTGGGATTATAAGATTAACTTAAAAGAAGACTTTATACTAATAATAAAAAAGTTACAAAGTTATAATCTAGTAATTTTGAGGATACTTGAAGAATATAGGGAGAAAGTATATAAGAAAGAATAAATATAACCTTCTAAATCCCCTTATATATCGAATATACTACTAGTATATAAACCGAATAATCCGAATAATAGATTTTGTATAAACTATTAATAATTAAATATTAATATTATTAGAGATATATATCTATTATCTAAAACTTAGTATCTATAAAATAGACTAACTAAGGCAAAGATATTCACGAAGATTAATTAATAAAATATATTTAATCTAATATAAATCAAGAAAGAATATAAGTAAAAAATAGTATTTCTACTATTGTTAGAACTATAAGAATATATAATAATATTATTTAGTCTAACTAATATATTAGTTATATATCAAAAATAGAATAATAATATTCTAAAGAAATTCTTGGAAATATTGATTATATATTATCTAGATAATATTTTAGTCTTTTCAGAAAACGAGAAGTAATATAAGTATAATATTACTCGAGTATTAGAAGTACTCGCGAAAATAGATTCGAGACTAAAGTTATCTAAGTATAAGTTCGGAGTCAAGAAAGTGAAATTTCTAGAATTCGTACTTCGACTAAGCAAAATAAGTATAGACTTAGAGAAGATCCGTGAAATAAAGAATTAGAAGATATTCTAGAACGTCAAAGATATCTAATTATTTTTGGAATTCGCGAACTTTTCCCGATAATTTATTGAGAATTACTCAAAGATTATTATATCTCTTTCGAATCTAACAAAGAAGGTTATACTTTTTATATAAGAAAAGAAATAAGATAAAGTATTCAGGATATTTAAGGAATATTATATCAAAACTTTAATATTAATTAAATTCAGGAATAATTAAGATAATATAATCAAGGTTAATAATATAATAAAAATAGATACTTCTAATATAATAGTTAAAGTAATATATTTATAAACAAAAGAAGATAGTAAGTTATATTTTGTAGTCTACTTCTCAAAGAAAATATTATTAGTCGAATAGAATTATAATATTTATTAAAAAGAGTTTCTTGCGATTATTGAAATATTTTGTTATTAGAGGAACTATCTTCAGGGAATATTAAAACTTATAAAGATATAAATAGATTATAAGAATCTACTAAGATTTATAACGACTAAAGAACTAAATCGAAAGATAGCTAGATAAGCTCAAGAACTTGTTTATTATAATATTATAATCAAATATATCAAAGATATTAATAACCCTCAAGTTAATACTCTTAGTCGAAAGCTAGAATATAAAAAGGACAAGGAGTACAAATACTCTACTATTCTCAAGAAATTAAATAATAAAGATTTGATTCCTGCGATTCAGGAGATTTCCGCAATTATTTAATTCTAAGTAACTTTAGATATCAAACTAAAAAACTAAAATACTCTAGAATTAGTTTATAAATATTAACTAGATAAAGAAGGAATATACTAATATAAGAAAATAAACAAGTTATATCTAGCTTATAATAGGACTAGAATATTTGTAAAAGAATAATATTCTCTTTTAACTTATAATTATTAGAGTATATATCGAATATATTAATAAATAACAAGGGACTAATAGAGTCCTAAGCTTAGAAAGATTATCAAGAATATAGTTAGTAACTATAATATTTATATAAGGAGTAAACCTTTATATTATATATTTTATAAACAAATAAATATAATAGAAATATTATTTAAGCCTTGAGAATCTATTTTATAAGATTTTATAAGACTACTATTATAGTCAGAAGATCCTATAATAAATAGAGAGAATAATATAATCTTAGTAATTATAAATAGATTAATAAAGTATATATTATTATTATCTTTTCGAATAACTTTATTAGTAATTAATTTGATATATATCTTTCTAAAAGAAATAGTTACTTATTATAAACTATTAAAGGAAATCCTCTCTAATAGAAATAAATTATTTATATTAAAATTCTAGTTAATATTAATATTATTACTCGAAGCTAAGTAGAAAATATTAATAATATTTTATTCTTAGACAAATAATAAAAATAAGAGAATAAATCAAGTAATTAAGACTTATTTATAGAGTTATATTAATTATAAGCAAAATAACTAAATAAGATTACTATTATTAGCTTAGTTTACTTATAATAGCTTTATAACAGAAATAATATTTATTAGTTTATTTTATATTAATTATAGTTATAAACTAATAACTTATAAAGATTTAGGGATCTCTAAATCAGAAAATAGATTAGCTTGAATTTATATAAATAAGCTAAAGAAATTATATAGAAAACTTGTTAATAAATTAAAATTTATAATAAAAAGAAATATCTTTTATTATAATCAAAAATATAATCAAAAGCTAATATTCAAAAAGAGAAATAGAGTTTATTTACTTAGAAAAAATATTATAACAAAATAATTAAATAATAAACTAAACTATAAAAAACTTAGACTATTTGTAATTAAAGAAATTAAAAGACGACTTAATTACAAACTATTATTATCCAAGACTATAAAAATATTTTCAATATTTTATATATTATTACTAGAACTTATATTTTCTAAGATACTAAAGGCCCCAAAAACTAAAGTAAAGTCAATTAACCTAGACAAGGAATATAATATAAAACAACTTAAAAGATTTATAGTATATAAAAGAATACTATTAGATTTTAGAAGTAATTACTTGTATAGGCTATAAGAAGAGTAGTTATTAAAAGTAGTATTATAAAGAAGTAGATGCCCTCTCTAAGTATATGCAAGCAATCCTTTTATAAAGAAAAGCTCGCGGTTTCTCATTATATACTCTTCGCTTACTATAGTCATATAGCGCAGCTATCTAATCGCTGCTTCAGGACTACTATAATAACATCAAAGCAATCCTAGATTTTAGACTTAGTAACAAATAATTACAATATTTAGTCTAATAAAAGAATTACTCATTAGCAAAAGACTCTTGAGAACCAAAGTATCTCCTCACGAACTGCCAAGAGCTGCAGGAGGAGTATTACCGCCAAAATCTAGGCCCTGCCAAAATAGATCATCTGGCGGGTAGACCTGGAAAGGGTCGAAGGAGGGGTCAAGACTAGCCAGGGCCAGGGCAACCTCGGAAGAAGCCTCTATAGCACTCAACTCTTTTGCTACGGCTTCCTTCGCCTCTTTTCGCTCCTTTTCCTCCTTTTCTTTTCTTTCTCTATCTTCAGCTTCATTTAGCTCTTGAAGATTCCGGAAACTACGCGATAATATATTATTACAACAACGAACAATAAATTTCTATTATTTATATAATCGAAGGATTTTCGCTATCGCTTCTTTTTCTTCTTCTTTTAGATGTTCTTCTTGTTTCACGAGCGCCTCCTAACTATCTAGAAACTCGAGCTTACTATTATAACTAGAACACTTAGCACAGATATACTTAGAATAACGACTCGTGAAAGTCGTTATAATATATTTATAATTATTCGAAATACAAAAAATATATTATATAACTACTTTATTACTAAAGTTCTTAGTATAATCAAACAAAGCTTTGTGTTTAATATATTTCCTTTTATATATTAATATATTAAAGAAAGAAGGTTATTAGCCTTTACGAGATATTCTAATATAGTCATTTAAGCTAGAGGATTATACTAGACTATATAAAAGATAATATTATAATTTCATTTATTATATATAATCTAGGCCTAAGGCTCGATATAAAAGTATATAAAGAACCTAGTATAGTCGACACAAGAAATTATATATATAGTTATATAACAAGGACTAGAAAGGGTCGGAGTAGTCTACTGAGATCCGGATCTAGAAGGACTAAAGTGATCTATCTAGGTCTAGGAGCAGGAGGGTTCTATATAAGCCTAGTTAGTTTTCTTAGATAGGAGCTTTATACTTAACTCAAATAAGTATTCTAAATATAAGTTTATTCTTTATACTTTGTAACGGGATCACTTTCAAGTAATCAAACCCTAGTAACCGATAGTACTTTAATATTAATATTAATCTAACGACCTTGTACTCACGTGAGTACTAACAAGAAAGTAGAATCGTTACAATTAGTCTAATTAGAAATTCCGCTAATATAATCTCGAGTATTAATTATTTTAATATTATTATTAGAGTATTTGACTATATTTGCTAATAGTAGTCTAAGTGTTTTTCTTTAATATTAATAGAGTTAATTCAAGTTCTAATTTAAAAAGTAAATATATTAAAATATATTTAAGCAAAAATAATATTTTATTTATCTAAGAGTATAATTATATTAATATTCTTTTTAACTTACTTATAAAATTATTTTTATAACTTATTTATAAGATTATTTTTTTAATTTATATTGAGACGGCGGTAAGGTATCACAGGCAGTCAAGCGTGCAAGAACCAAATCCTATTCGAAGATCTAAAGCTAAAGAGAGAAGAAGGACTTATAAGGAGTAAGTAAGCTTATATATATCTAGTAGTCCTGTACTAGGCCACTTAAGGCTCTAGTAGCTTTCGCTGGCCCGGCCCGGGAAATTAGATATATATATAACTTTCTAGGGTCACGAGACGTATAGCTTGTAGTGTCTCTGTTGGCCTAAGTTAGCCTTATTGACCTAAGTTAGTAAGGCCTAGGTTAGTAGGCCACATCGTCTCATTACCCCCCCCTCTAAAAGAAGCTCGCCCTTGAGCTTGCTGTCATTAGTATACTACCGTTCGACGCTCCTTCTAGCTCATTGTAGCAATCAATCTTCTGCTCCTACGCTTTAATCTAGTCTACTAAGCGCTCTGGCAGTCCTGGGAGCTCTAAGTAAGCTAGATAAAAGTCTCTGAGCTTATAGAGGCTATATAGGAAGTTCTTAGCAGGATATTATTCAGGGTCCTTGTCTTGGCCGAGCTACTTTACCTTATACCTTAAGCGCCTATATACTAGCTTGACTACTATAATACTTTCTACTTCCTATTCCTTATTACTATCAATTACTAGCAGTATCAATAGTAAGTTCTCCTAGCCTAAGAGTAGATCGCTTGGGTCCTTCTATAAGTAGCGAGCGTAAAACACTAGATATATATATATACTATCTAATAGTACGAGCCTATAAGAGTAACCTTCTTGCGCTAGAATTTCAAATAGGCCATCTCAGAGCTTTGCAAGCTTTCAGCTATATCTGTCGAGCACTAGGTACTTGGTTGAGAGAAATACTTTGTCTCCTACGCCGAAGTCCGGTTCCCGGCGTCCTTGGTTCACAA
Source organism: Tricladium varicosporioides (assembly GCA_021365295.1). Taxonomy (NCBI): domain Eukaryota; kingdom Fungi; phylum Ascomycota; class Leotiomycetes; order Helotiales; family Tricladiaceae; genus Tricladium; species Tricladium varicosporioides. The sequence continues at coordinate 358,907 of JAJTIW010000009.1, read as the reverse complement.
GCTTTGCCTTAGCCTCTTGTGTACTTGTTATAATCCTCTTAGCTATATTCTAACTGTTCTATAACTTGTTCGCGAACTCTGTAGCCTCAGCTAAAAAGAGCTTCTCTCTAGCTATTATTACAGGCTTAGAAGCTTACTAATCGAACGAGCACCTAGGCGAGTAGTCTCGTGAGAGTAGAAAAGGAAATATACTAATAGAGCTATACAACAGAGTAAGCTATACGTTATCGAGAGCAGGGAATATTTGGGACTAGTTATTCTAGTAGTAGTTAATAAATAGTCTTAGGCGCTAGTCAATATACTAGTTCAAGTTCTTGGTCTGTCCGTTAGTCTAGGGGCTATAAACAGTAAAGAGCTTGACCTTAACGTCTAAGATTATATATAAGGCGTTTCAGAAGCTCGACACGAACTATACTCCTCTATCTAAGACAATAGAGTCAGGGAGGTTGTAGTACTAGTATACATAGATATAGTAGAGCTCTACTAACTACTTGATAGTAATCGTCTTCTTGCAGGGTATTGAGACTACTGCCTTGCTTAGACGATCGATAAATATATAGACAGTGTTAAAGCCTTCTTTGTCCTCTGGGAAGCTCTTGAAGTCGATATAGATATACTACTATAGGTACTCGGGTACTAGAAGTAAGTAATATAATCCAGGGGTCTTGTTATATATATAATATACCTGTCGGCAGAGAGCACAGTTTTGTATATAGTACTTACAATCCTCTACTAGGCCGTATTAGTAGTAGCAAGGGGATAATAATATTACTGTCTTAGCTACTCTAGAGTAAGTACTTGATACTTGACTATATACTTCTTGAATGAGCTTCGTACAAAGGAGTTCCTTATCTAGTATTACAAGTCTGCCTCAATATAGTAGAAGCTCGTCCTCAAGAGTATAGTTACTCTGGGGTTAACTATTGGCTTGAAGGCATATAACATTAAGCGCTATACTTTCTTTGTTCTATCGCAGAATTATATCTATAAGAGACACTAGTTCTAAGAATATTATATTTATTTCCTTAGTGACTTCTAAAGAGAGCTACTCCTTCGTGAGTAGGGGCTTATAGTAAAGCTACTCCTTTATAGCCGTCTATAAGTCAAGCTTCTATTCCCTTCTAGAGAGCGTATTAGCTAGCTCGTTTTGTCTTTCCGGGTAGTATATAATATAAAAGTAGAACTAGGAGAGAGCTTCGCTCTAGTAGGCCTAGTGTACTATAAGATTCTTCGAGGTTATAATATATTCCAATATTTTATAATCAATATAAATCTCAAGCTAGTATAAGGCTTTTTATAACTCGGCGTACTAGTAACTAAGTGACTATATAACTATAAGTATTTCTTTGTTATAAATCTCGTAGTTAAGCTCTATAAGTATTATAGTCTTCGAAAAGAACGTTATAGAATACTATAGTTAATCGTTGCCCTATTGCGAGAGTATACTAGCTAGTACTCCGTCGGAGGCGTTAGTCTCTAGATATATCTAGCGAAAGTAATTATAGTACACAAGTATAGGGGCCTATATAAGGCAAAGCTTAAGCTTTTCGAATATAATATTATAGTCCTTGCTAAAGTCGAATTTTATATCTAAGTAAGTAAGCTTAATAAGGGGCTTTGCGATTTGCCTATACTCTAGAATAAAGTGTCTATAGAAGTTATAAAAGCCTAGAAAGGATTAGACTCCTTTTATAGAGTATAGTAATTTCTACTCTTTGATAATTGTAACCTTCTTTGGGTCTACTGCTATACTACTTGTAGATACTATAAATTCTAGGTACTTAGTTATAGTAATACTAAACTCACACTTCTAGATATCGGCTTAAAGTCCAGCTACTCGTAATCGTTTGAGTATTTTGTATATATATATCTCGTACTCTAAGAAGTCTTCCGAGTATATAAGAATATTATCTAAGTAGGCTATATAAAATATATCGAGGTAGTCAAAGAGGATATTATTTATATATCGCTAGTAGATAGCCGGGCCATTTGTTAAGCCAAAGGGGAGTACCTTATACTTGTACAATCTATAGTGCGTCCAGAAGGTAGTGAGTTCCTCGGAATTAGAGTATATATAAATATAGTAGAATATTTGACGGATATCAAGCTTGGTATAAACGCGAGTATAATTTAAGCGAGCAAGCGTCTTATCGATTAAGGGGAGTGAGTACTAGTCCTTTTATATAATTATATTAAGCTTTCGGAAGTCGATATAGAATTGCAACTTGCTATTAGATTTCTTAACAAAGAGTACTAAAGAGCTCCAGAGTACCTAGCTACTTTCGATAAACTCTTTGTCAAGATTCTCAAGCAGATATTCTTTTACTGTGAGTAGTTCAGCCGTCGTTTGCGAATATAGGGGTCTATAGCTTAGCGTAGCTTCTCCTTCCAGTTAGATCTAGTAATCGATTAGTCGGTGAGGAGGGAGCTCATCTAAGGCGGCCTTGGAGAATATATCTTCGTAGTCTTAGTAGGCCTAGAGGAGCTTCTGTTGTACCTCTTCTAAGTTCGCAGGGTCGTCGTTTGGCGTACTACGGCTCTCCAATTCTCTATCGATCTTGTAAAGACTGACTAAGAAGAGCTCTGTTTCTTTCTAGTACAAGTTTATATAAAAGGCTACTATATTAATTTTATAGATATCTATCGAAAAGTAAGTATCTGGCAGGGGGGCAAGTAATACTAAAGGGTCAGTTTTAGGTCTACAAGTAGAAAGGAGCTAACTAAGTATCTGTCTAGCTACTTTCCTTTGTATAAGAGCGGAGCTAGTAGTACAGGGGGGCTCGCCCTTAGGTGAGAGGGGAGCGACAAGAGAGGTAGTAGGTTTGAAGGATTTTGCCGGCCTAGCCAAGGAAATTATATATATATAAAAGTAGCGACTAGCTACTCGCTAAAAATCTTCTTTCTAAAATGCTCTATTATACTTATATACCTTCTTTTGGTATTCTGCGGACTAAGTAATAGATTCCTAGTTATAGAGCTCAGAGAGGGATCGTTTAAGCTCTTGGGCAAAGTAAGGGCATAGAAAAACTACTAAAGGCTAAATTAGACGTCATCGGCGTATATCTAACTTGACGTCGTAATATAAGAACTATAAGGAGCCTAGAATTAAATTATAGTTCCCTAGATTAAGTATTAGAAATAGGAGCTTAATAAGTCGGCGTCTGTCAATTACAAGAGTATATTCCAAGAAGTACTTTACTTCTTTACTTTTCTTGCTATTATATTCTTTTATTATAATAGGGCTTAATAGAAGTATTAGGCAACTTCTAAGAAACTTGGAAATAGCTATCGTGTAATATATATTAATAAAACCAAGTCCTTGTACTCTAATGTCAGAGAGGGTATAAATATTAGTAATAATATTTTTATTTAAACTTAGATTACAGGAAATAGTAAATACTATATCTCTTATTAACTTCTATATATCGATCTCGTAGATCGAGTATATTATACCTAGAGTGGAGTCTTCCTCTAGGCTTCCTTGTTTCCCGACTAGTAGTCGGAGTACTCTTCCTTGCTCTTGTCAGACTCCGGAGCCTCGTATATTATATTCTAAGCGATCTCCTGAACTATACGTTTCCTGCGTAAGTACGGGTATTCCTTTGCAAAGTAGTCGCTCTCGTTATAGTTATAGTATTTTAGAGAAGCTCTAAGTTAGGGCTCCGCGCTCAGGGGAGCGCTAAAGCGCTAGCTCTAGATCTATACTACGGGTTATAATCTATACTATTGTGTCGGGGTAGGGTCTCGTTCTAGGGAAAAGGGGGTGTAGCTCTATTGCGCTAGAGCTGTTCCTTGGTCCGGGGCTAAGATTGGATTATAGAGGGATCCGCGCGTCGGGCGTTTCTAGAGTCGGCGCTAATAGCTAACAAGCTCCTTATCAAGGGCGTCGAGTACTATAATTGTATCTTGAAGAGTTTTCTAGATTCGTCGGACGGGCAACAATCTATCTTGGAACTTTAGGTTCGACCTTCTAAAGATATTGTCAAGCTAGGTATTCTAGTTTATTCGTGCTCGATTTGCTATATCAAGAAAATATATCTTGAAGTCTCGAAAGCGTTTTTGTGAATATTAGCGTAATAGAGAGTATATATCTCGTATATCGGCTTGTTCGTCAATTACCTCAAAGTAACTCGCCAAGTATTCTATTATATCTTTTATTGTCTTGAAAGCTAGAGGATAGTCCGAGAGATATAGGATATTTAGATTCTATTAGACCTTTCTTATAGTAATCGAGAAGATATAAACTATTCTAAGGGCCTTTGTAGAATATTAATCTCCGTTCTAGAATATTTTACTATATAGTTCCTTGCTTTATATCAAGAAGGAGGGGGCCACTTTATTAGAAAGTAATTCTAGGTCCTTGACTTTTGTTAATTTTCTAGAGTAGCTCTAATAACTATCTTTATAAGCTCCTAGAGTTTCTAGGAGAGTTAAAGTTATTGTTATATAATACTTATAGCTAGGTCAGAAGCCTATAACTCTAGATACTAAACTTTTCTTTACTATAAGTTAGAGCTATAGTAGTAAGAATACATTATATCCTTGGAGACTAATAACTAAATTAGAGTGTTATAAATATATAAAAGATATATAAGAGCTCTTTCGACTATTTACTCTAGAATTTAATAAAGTTATAGTTAGGCGATTGATCTAAGCTTATATCTATATTAGTTATCTATATAGGTTATTGTTCTTCTAAGCTATATTTGCTTCTAGCACGTTAGCTATATATAAAGCTAGGATTATATTGGCGGGCAAGGTTATTTAGGGGGGCAAATTACTATTCGACTGTCCGGATACTTGCGTCTCCTGATAAGAGCTCTTAGCTCGAGGGAGTCTCTTTGATACTATACTATTATATATATTAAAGGTAGAAATAAAGATTAAGATCTTCTGAGTATAGTGACTCTGAGTTAAAGAACTCTAGGCGACGTACTTATTGTACTTTTTAATTTCTATAAGAGCGTCTTTTGAGTAAGTATCCTGCTCGTTGGATATTCTCGAGGCCTTCTTAGACATAAAGGTGAGCTTTAGATAATAAGACGGCGGTAAGGTATTACAGGCAGTCAAGCGTGCAAGAACCAAATCCTATTCGAAGATCTAAAGCTAAAGAGAGAAGAAGGACTTATAAGGAGTAAGTAAGCTTATATATATCTAGTAGTCCTGTACTAGGCCACTTAAGGCTCTAGTAGCTTTCGCTAGCCCGGCCCGGGAAATTAGATATATATATAACTTTCTAGAATTACGAGACATATGGCTTGTAGTATCTCTGTTGGCCTAGATTAGCCTTATTGACCTAAGTCAGTAAGACCTAGATTAGTAGGCCACATTGTCTCATATATTATTAAATATTTTTTGTATTATATTAAATATTATTAATACTAAAAAAAAGTTTTTATTTTAATAATAAGGTCTTAAATATAAAATAATATCTTTTATTATTACTTAATTTTTATTTACTTTTAATCTTTACAAATATTAAAATTATTATAATATAAAATTTATTTATAATTAATAAATATATACTTTTTAATCTTTTAATTATTTTTCTAGTCTAATATATTTATAAAAGTTATATTTCCAAAAGCAAAGAATAAAGCAAAAGTTATCTAGAAAATACTAAGAAAAGTAGGACCTTTAAAGATTATTCTAAAGGCTAAGCTTATTACAAAATCAAAAAGTTCTAATATAATTTATAATAAACAATTAAACTAAAAAGAGTATAAGAAAGAAATTTATTATTTACAAAAAGTTATTTATACAAAAATTATTAATAATATTTATAAACAAATTAAAAGAGGTCTAAAAAAATTTTAATTTAAAAGTAAAAATAAGTTTTTACTCTTTTTTTTATATTTATAAATACTAATAATATATAATTATTATACTTCGAGAAATTTACTAATATTAACAAATATAAAAATTACTTCTATTAGTAGCTTCTTTTATTTGATTTGTTAGAGAAATTACTTTTAGTATTATTAGTTATAATATTAGTTTAAGGTTTAAAAGGATAATAATAAATATATTACAAAAAGTAATTAAAACTTTTTTTATTTGCGAGTTTGAGTATAAGTCTGTATATATATATCTTCTAATTAGATTTCTAACCTTTAATAGATATTAATTTCCTTGTAATTTATAATAAGCAAGTTATAATTTAGTAAAAGGATATATAACTATTTAATAGACTTTATAATATAATTAGAGCTTTATATAATATATATTAAGTTTAGAATTAGTTTAAAATAAAAAGTATAAGAGGTTTTTTGGGGGTAAAGAAAGAGTAAAGTTTAGAAGATATTTTACAAGAAGAAAATACAAAATAATACTAAAAGGCTCTTAATTAAAATACTTTGCTTTTACTACTTCTAGTAATTATATATAAATAAACAATGATTTCTTTTAATTTAACAAGTATTTCATAAATATAAATAACAATTTTCTCTTCTTTAAAAAAATATACTATACTTTTCTTATTTATTAGTTTACTTGTTAAGTTTTAACTCTTATGAAAGTCAGGCGTAAAATTTATATCTTCATTTTCAGGTGGGTTCTTGGCAACCTATAGGGCAACCCACTTACCCTCCCCCTATTACCCTACCCACTGGTGGGTTGCCCGTGGGTTGCCCGTGGGTGGGTTGTCCTCCCTTTACTCCTACCCGCGGGTACCCATTTCGCAGTCTAGCTACTATCCAAAATTTACTACTTACATAGGGAAAGAGGCTTGCAGGGTTGTAAATAGAATACTGGAATGGCCGAGTGCTAAGAGTGATAGTAGAAAGCTTCGGGCGTAGGCACTCATTAGTTTCATAACTGATTGACATGCTTTATTTAGTCTGCCGTACTAGGGGAACCGTTCATTAACCAATCCATTCCATCAAAATCAAGAGAATTTGCCACCATAAGAAGCTGATCAGCTGTGAAAAAATGATTCCACGTGTTTTCCTCCATAATTTCATTGACAGATGGTGTTTGTCGAATGTTTGGATCTGAATCTGTGCAGACAATAGCATTAGTTGGGATGTTACTGTGAATTCTATGCATTGGGCCTAGTATGTCGGTGCCGGCTCCAACATCAGTTTGTTGACCTGCAAACTTAAATGGGATTTGGCCGAGAACACTTTCTAGCTGCTGTAGTTCTGATTTCCGTGCTGCTGCTATGAGATTACCCCGGAGTGCCATTTCATCGAGCAGAGCGTACGCCATGTCTCGATAAGGGATGTGGCTTTCCAGTAAAGACGTATCAATCGCTGGTGCAAGAAATAAAACGATGCTGGCGGCGAACGCCGCTTCTAGGTCGAATGGAAGGAAGCTTTCTAGTAGTAGTCAGCCCAATCGTTCCGTAGGAGTTGACTCAAGAGTTGGCTCTATATCGCACCTAGCAAACTTTGAGCGTTGAGTCCGGAAAGTATGTTCAGGATTTTTTGAGACGATTCGATGCACATCTGAAGCAAGATTCTCGCACTGCCCAAGGTAGAGGCGGGTGTAGGAATGATACCAAGTGCATCTAATCTCATTTTCAAAAAGCTAAAAAGTAGTGGTCTAGTTGCAAGAACGACACACTGTGAGCAAAATTCAGCTTTATACATAACCAATTTTAAATAAACAGGGCAATAGCCACAACAGCATAACATACCTGGTGATGAAGTAGATATAAGTAAGCAGATAATCGCGAGATACCAGCCATGGATTCACCACTGGGCAATTCAAAAGATCTCATCAATTGATCTGTAACACTGGCAATACTTTTCAACGCAGCTTTGGTGCTGCTCATAAATCGTCTGTTAAGACGCCCATCTACACCGTAGACAGCTTAAATGGCAACCTTGTCAGTTAGGCAAGACTTGAGTGAAGTCAGAAATTAGACGTACTGTTTAGAATTTGTGCAATCACTCGTGAGAGTTTCACGTGAATTTCTAAGGCCAATGTTTTCTGCGGAGATCCAGAAAATGTTGGCAAAGATGCGCTGATATCCTCGTCTCTGATAGCCAGTGGAACCCCCATTAGCGAGGACATCTGGCGATCTAGCACGTATACCGTCCACCAGACTTTCCGGCATCTCTCGACGTATTTATCTTCTAAGCCTTGAGCCCGCATATTTGTATTCATGCCTTGTTCTAGCGCAATGCGCAAAGCCTGACCAATCTTCAAAGGCAATTAGTACTGAAGAATCCCAGTAGAATCACTCACCATATTGTAAGCCGAAGAACGGAAATCTAAGCACTGTAAATAAAGTGCTGCGGAGCACAGAATTTCGATGGATTGAAGCGGCTGCGTGTAAAGAAATATAATATCGGGGAGGAGTTTCATGGCCTGCACGAAGAGCTCTGCCCCAGGTGGTGTGCGACTCGAAGTGCTCCGAACTACAAATGCTTTCCCAAAGGCAAGGATGAGTAAGTAGTGGATGTACCAAAGATCCTTCGGTCTTTGGGCGTTTTGAGAAGCGTCGTGAAATTCAGAGAAATGTTGCATGAAGGACTCTTCTTCTAATAAATGGAACATTTGACCACAGTGGAATTTAACAGCATTGATAAGATACATGGCGTAGTCGGAGGAAGGAAGAACGGTGGTATCAGGATCGGCTAAACCTCTTAACCCGTTCCAACCTAAATCATACATTGTTCCATCGAAGAACATGCTCTTCGACTGTAAGGGAATACCAACAACGCGTTCATAAGCCATGCTCAGAACACGTCGATTGAACGACCAGTTGGAGGAAACACCAAGGTACCCTACAAAAATCGTTCGCTTAACAGCATTGAGATGGATTAGGATGTCGATACTTACATGGCCTGCCGCTACCATCAGCAACATAGTTTGGTGTATGGCTGGAGAAGGGATTGGTAAAACGGTCAGTAGGTGTTGCAGGTTCGGATTGTACATCTCGCCCAGCCTCTCGGGGGGCCTCTCTGATGGCAGAATCATGCCTAGGTTCACAGGTATTTACAGTCTGATCTTCTTCTCTTCGTGAGTCTATCTCACTGACTTAAAGACGATTAGATGATATCCTAAAGAATGGAGGACGCTTACTGGAAGTAGTTGAGGGTCCATTATGATCAAGGGCAGTACTGGAATATTGAATTTCTTCACTACTGTAGTCTCGCTGGTCAGAAGCTCCGGCTCTCTTCTCTAGGTCCGTGATGAAGCTGTTCAATGGTCAGTAAAAGGCCGGGGTCGCTTCCGATGTCAATACAACCCTCGGGGAACAAGAATCTTTTGTGCTCTATCATCGAAGCTGCAGGGCGAGTTTCGTTTAGTGCACTGCTCACACGGTATGATACCCGAGCAGCGAATCTTCTGTTGGCGGCAGCGAGTACAACTAACTCAAAGAATGATTTAGCCATGACCGGTACGGACTCCGAGATAGAAAGCCTTACGCGTTCGGTGCCCGTTTTCTCACTCCACCATGTTTTCGACGAGTACCTTCACTTCGCAACATCCTTCTCTCAGATGACAACGGGATCATAAATTTGCATGCATATACACCTAAGAATAATGCATGGCTCACTAGGAAGTATATCGGCACAAAAGTGGAGGTGGTGGTTTGGCATAGTGCGGGGCACGACAGGCTTAATCGCGCGGTGAACTCCGCAGGTCCACTGTGAAGAGCCACATCTGCAAGCTACTGCCAATACCTTGTATTGATGCAACAACAAAACTAAGCCTCTACAATTTCAGTGCAGAAATATTGGTAACGCAATACACATACAAGTAGTACTGTCGATACGTATCTGATCGTTAGTATTTCGTTGGCATTATACGGAACTAGTAGAGTGTATTAGCTCTTCCAACCCCAAACCTTATACCTGATAGCTGTCGAAAGGTACAGAAGAGAAGACTAGGACCCTTTACAATACCAAGTAAACTCACGTGATACTATGTTTAGAGAAACAAGGCTCGGTTCTCGGGATCACTGCCGTAGCGCGTTTACACAGTAACTGCTCATCCCCCTGATCTGATAGGAGGGATTTTGGGAATTAAAGTTTTATCTTGTATCTCTTACTTAATTATCTTGAGGTCTCTGGGTCCGAGATTAAATCAGAATATGCCACAGCCGGCGAGTGTGCCTTCTCTCATACTGAGTCTTATTGTGTCCAGCTTGTAGATTTAGCCATACTTAGGAATAGAATACATCTAACAAACATATAGCTATTTCAGCAGCAGTGAACGGTCTACGTAGCTAATTGAAATTCCTACTAGGTCCCTGGCCCACAAGGAAGACGGTAGGTGGGTTTGTATTACGGCAAACCCCAGATTCAAGGCTTCGTATCATAGCTTATCGCTAAGGGACTCTTGAAACTACAGGGAAGGGTAATGACCCAGCCAGGTATGCTGTTGGTTCAAATCTATATCAAGTAGTAGATATCCTCGATTGTCATTTTTACTCTTGCTCTTGACACTACTATGCTAGCTTTGAGTCAACTTTGACTATTAAAACATACCCTGCCCCAACTCTTCAGCACTATTAAAACAACAGCCATGGAGAAGAGCAACACTTTTGTCAAGGGTGAAGCATCGGAGAAAGGTGACACTCCAACAGCTCTTGAGCCGACTTCGAGCATCAGCCAGGCACAGATTATTGAGTTACGAGAGCGAAGAAATGGTGAATTTCATCGATCCTTCACACCTCGCCAAATTCATGTATGTCTAACTGGTCAAAATTTCCCAGTACTACTACTTACATATGTATTTAACTTTATCGATATAATTTTGTAGATATCTGCTGATACATTGAACCGTAGATCATTTCTCTAGGCTCTAATATCGGCAGTGGAGTTTTCATTGGCACTGGGAAAGCACTAGCAAGCGGAGGTCCTGGAAATATGGTCATTGCATACTTTCTCGTATGTACTTGCGTGTGGGCGGTTCTTCAGACTTTGTCCGAAATGACCATCGCTTTTCCGACTTCTGGGAACTACATAGATTATGTAGATCGCTGGGTTAGTCCCGCCGTGGCCTTTGGTGCGGGTTTTGCTGAATGGCTTGGTGAGCTCATCCCTCGTCAATGATCGTTAGATTCCTAACCACAAGCAGGCTGGACCGCAATTGTGGCATCTGAAGCCTCATTCTTTAATATACTTCTGCAATACTGGACCGGAGGGAAATTCCCGTTAGCAGCTGCTCGTATGTTTTAGTCTTTCCATGTTCCAATCTACCTAGGGTGCTAACTTCGAACGTGCTTACAGTAACAATCTTCCTCGCTGCATGTCTTTTTATTTTTCTCCTACCAAATACCGTCTTCGCCTGGTTTGAATATCTCACGTCGATGGTCAAAATATTTCTTTTTCTACTCATTATCGTCTTGTCTTTGGCTATTGTATGTGGGGCTGGACCAGTTGGATATGTTCACGATGGGTCATATTGGAGAGACCTTCCTCCATTTAAAAATGGGTTCTCAGTAAGCCACCACGAAGTTGTGTGTTAAACTGTATCTGATGTTCGATAGGGGTTCGCAAATTGTATGCTGCTTGCGACATGGGCAGTGGGAGATCAAGTCTTCATTGGTATCATGGGTGGCGAGGCACAAAGCCCGCGTTTTTCTATGGCCCACGCTACAAAGCTTGTTCCATTTCGAGTGAACGTCGTGTATATGCTTAGTGTGATGTTTATCACATTATTAGTTCCGTCGGATGATAAACGACTTCTAGGAGGTAGCGACATTACTGCCTCCCCATTCGTGATTGCTGTCAACGATGCAAAAATCCGCGGGATTCCACATATTCTCAACGCTGGAATGATGATCGGCATTCTTGGAATTGCCGTTGAATCCGTTTATATTTCGTCGAGAATTATGCGAACAATGGCCCATCAAAAGCTGATTCCGGAGTTTATTGCACGAGTTGACAGTGCTGGTCGACCGCGCTGGGCTTTAGCCATAACTTCCGTTGTTGCAACGTTTCTTACATACATTAATTTGAGTGGTCAGTGCTTCTAATTCAGTGGAAAGTCTCCTAACTAATATATGAGAAGCCGGCGGTGTGACAGCTTTGAACTGGCTTGTCAACATCACAAGCTCCTGCTACTTCTTTAATTGGTTCATCATCGCCTTCACCTCCTGGAGGTTCCACCAAGCACTCAAAGCACAAAATGATAGCCTATTCTCAGAAACATATGCATGGCGATCAACTAAGTGGCCACTTGCTCCTGTGTGGCTTACTGCCGTCAGTACACTAATTTTTGCTGGTTGCTGGCAAGCCAGTATAATACCAATAGGCTCCGTTCGACCCTCTGCTGCAAACTTCTTCCAGTATATGCTTGGCATCTTAATTATCGTTTTCTTCTCATTGATCTACAAGTTCACAATGCGAACCACTTGGCGAGACCCAAAAACGGTTGACTTAGTTACAGGAAGGCGCACACTTAGCATGGATGAGATCAGGCAACTTGACGAATACTATCAGAAGCCCAAATGGCGACGATTCTTGACGTACGTTCAACTATGTTAGAATAATTGTCCTAGCTATGGATATTTTGTAGGCTAAAACGTGAGGGTGGGAGATGCTGATTGTAGGCGCGGTGTACTGTATTATTTGGGGACCTGTCCGAATGGGTTTAGTGGATTGACAATGGTTAGGTATTATACTATAGCTCTATCATAGATGACTTGAACTATCTTATTCTGGATATTGCTTATTGATATCAAATATACGTGGATTTCTTAATAATTTATTTGCTTTTGATAAGCTGAGGAGCTTAGGCAAGACCAAAGAATGAACTCCTCTGGTGCCTGGCTTGATACGCCAGGTCTATATTCTCTTTTGATTCGTTCTGGGCTTCGTATTTTTATCATAATCTATTTAAGCAAGACAATGCCATCTGTTCTTGAAGTTCGTTTATGTTTATATACTGAGTTGAAAGAGTAAAACTGATAGACGGATGGATAGTTGCAGGGCGACTGGGGTTTACAAACAACATTGGGGCTCACGAGGCGATGAGGCCTAGGGAATGGCGTTTTGCAAATTAAATAGAAATCAAACTCGGAAATTACGGTCGCTCAGTTGCCCAAAGAAATTGTGCTTCTCTACATTATCACTTAATTCTAAATCCGAATCCGAACATTTGGAACTAGCAGATACCAAGGGATTATATTAATCAGGCTAAGTTTCATTGAATACAAACTTCACAAACGTGCCTTGATCATTCGTTCCTGTTCAATAACGACTTCCCGGATTTCTCGTGTTGTCCCAATTCTCCAACTCACCTCATCCCCCCAATCCCTGCCTATCTTTCCCCCACTGCCCTTCCATCGCCACCGTGGCAAAATCTGTGCTCCATCCTCTAAGAGCTTCAAAACCCACTGCCCAACGATCGGCATCATTTTAAAGCCATGCCCTGAATCACCTGATAGTACAATCAGTGAATCTCCGGTACCAGGCACAAAATCAACACAATACTCCGAATCAGCTGTATCGGCAAACCAGCACATTTTCTGGTCTATAAAGGGGCGATCCGCTAACCATGGCAGTGTTTCTTTCAGCAACCTCCTAAGTTTTTTCTCATCTGATGCAGGAATATAATCCTGCGGCGCTGGTAGAGTGTCCAAGGGTGGGAGGGATAGACCCGTCTTTTTATCCGTATTGATGAAACCGGCGCCAAGAGGACATATTTTCAGTAGCTTCGTAGTAGGGTCGGGTTCGAAAAAGAAGCCTAGATCTCGTACATTGAGGACTGGAATACCGCGAAGGTAGTCACATTCTGACTCCGTGAGTTGAATGTGGGCTACCGACCAGGATTTCGCGACGATGAAAGAGCCAATTTGGGGGATCAGAGTTCCAGTATAGGCACCTACAGAAACGATTGTGCGACGTGCGTGGTGAATTTGACCGCATGCTGTTTTGAAGCCAGTGCAGCGACGAGAGGAGGGGTCTTGGGTGCTATTATAGAGAAGTTCGACGACTTTACCTTCTTGGGGTCCTAGGATAAATTTGACTCCTCGGCCAGAAAGATGCAAATAGATCGCTTTCATTGCGTTAGAGGAGTGAACATAGCCAGCCAATCGATTATAGTAGCCCCTGAAGCCGGTCATCGGGCCAGTGAATTGCCAGTATTGGTTCTTGAAGTCGTTGTAGGTGTTCAGTGGTGTTATACCAGGTGCGAATATGGGGTGATCCTTCACTGAAAGAAGGGCTTTTTGGAGATGGTCGACAGCCTTTTGAGGTGCCGCATTTGACGTTGCAAGAACATAGCCTGATTGATGGAAATATGATCCCCAGAGAGAGCTTTTCCAGAGGTTTATGGCTTCCTAGATGGGGAATAAATTATCACTGGTCCCTTGGTTGTGGCTCACTCTTTGCTATTAGAAAGGGTGGGTAACTTACCAGAGCGAGTTCAGTGTAGAACTCGTCTTCATACTCTGCACGGACAATCTTGTTCAAGTCATATCCTGCAGAATAGCTTGAGGGTATTTCTGATGCTTGGTCAAAGACTGTCACATCTGTATGTCCCTTATTAATCAGGTGGAGGGCAGTGGACAACCCCCAGGCTCCAGCTCCCAAGATAACAATGCTTTGTGTTTTATCCACAGTCATGTTTACTCCGGGGATGTAGAGACTTATGTGAAAATCTCCGTTGTGAAGATTGCGGGTTCTATATTAACATGGAACTTGACTATCCAGATACGCTGTGTGACATTCTTGTTTTCAGTCTTTCCAGACTACGGTAAGAAAATTACGGAACTTATATGGTTGACATATTGGCGACGAGCTAGGAAGTGTAGACCGATGGAATGGTCGCATCTAATTGCCATCTTCGGGGTCAAATCGTGGGCATGCGAACGTGGTTAGACTTGGCTTTCCGTTCATGGATTATCGATATTTCTCAAAAGTAACCTGATAAGAAAAAGGAGCAAATCCGAAATCCGAGTCCTGGATTGACCCACACCGGAAGCACTGGGGGTTGAATGCTTTCCGATCCGAAATATCAACCGGGTACGCTTCCGATCGGCTATGCAATTACAGTTGATTTGTGAATGACTAGATTTTCAGCAGATTAATACTAAAATTTTTAATTAACAAATTAAAATATAAACTTAATAGCATATTTCAATTCTGGTCGATTTGCTACGGTAATTTTAATTATTTAACTGTAACTTAGCTTGCACGGCAGGATGGCTACCCCGAATTCTAAAGAATCAACCACAAGTCCAGTTCTTGGGATTATTGGCTGTGGTTTGTACATACACATCACCAAAAGAGAGGAAACCATGTACTTACCATCCGGTAGGAAGCCTCGGCACTGCAGTTCTCAATGGACTACTGAGCCCACTATCTCCGAACGACAAGGGTCACAATATTTTCCCCCAGCACTTCATAGCAACTGTGAGATCGGAATCTTCAGCTTCTAAATTACGCGGTTCACTTTCTACAAGAACAAACACCCGAATCTTCCAAGGAGACAACGTCAGGGTTGCCGCCGAATCCAATATAATCATTCTGAGTTGTCCTCCAGACACTATCCCTACAGTTCTGGCTGAAGCAGGAATGCATAATGCACTCCGGGGAAAAGTGCTTATCAGCTTGGCAGCTGGTGTGACTCGCTCAACGATTGAAAGAATTATCGATAATGGTCCCCCAGACGAAGGCAATGCTGCTGACAAGTGCTGGGTTATGCGAGCAATGCCGAATATAGCGGCTACGGTAGGGAAGTCGATAACAGGTATCGAGGTTGGCGACCCACCGCCTCCAGAAGGTACCATAAAGCTGGTCGACTCGATCTTTGAGCAGATTGGTAGTATTATTCATCTTCCGGCTTCTCAGATGGATGCATGTACTGCCTTGTGTGGATCTACCCCAGCTTTCATCGCACTGTTCTGTGATTCACTGATTGATGGAGCAGTGGCATCGGGGGTGCCTCGTGGGATGGCACAGTTCATGACTATACAGACACTTCTAGGGACTGCCACTTTACTGCAGAATGGCCAGCGACCGTCAACCCTACGAGAGGATGTTTGTGCACAGCCTGGATGCACCATAGAAGGAATTATGACATTAGAACAGGGTGGAATTCGAGGAATAGTCTCAAAGGCAATGCGAGATACAATTATGACCGCGAGCCATTTAGCTTAGAGCTTGTCTAATTTAAAGTTGTTAAACCTGCCTACATTAGCATGAGAAGGGCTCTATAAGAGTAACCTTCAATAGACATTTAATATATCGTGATATGGAAAAGAAAGGTATCCATAATTAGAGTTTAATGAAACGTAAACCAATAGTATGTGATATAACGGAATAAGAGTTGCGACTTTATGTGCGGACAGCGAGCGTGGACGATTGGCCTGAAGATACAGACTCTAGATATTTATTTATCAGCGGTCACGGTGTGACATGCTAGTCTTATATTATCTACTAGCCAAGTTTGTGGGAAAGTGGTATACATTGGAGACTGCAGATTGACCCATCTCGGATCTGATCCCGATTATGCCACTCCCTCATAAGTATTTTCAAACTTTCGAATTCCAGCACAAAACGAGCCTGAACTTCGGGGACCCCGACTGCTGCTGTTGAATCAGGGAGAATATATAAGGCCGCGTTGCTTGCCAACTGCACGGGTGAGTATGCTTGGGAAATATATGATTGATTGAGAAACTATCTGTGTGTGTTTTGCTATTTATATTATGGAATAGTGGTTGTGGGCGCTAAGCTTGCGCTTGGAGTCATGACTTATTCAACATGACGCTTGGAGTCATCACTTATTCGACAGCTGCACTTGATCTATGAAAGATCCACCTAAATGACTCATACTTCGAGCCTCCAGCCAGCATACATTAAGTTTGTTGATTTTTAGTTGAATGATGAAGGTTCGACCTTTCATTTATATTTGACATGGTCTGAAGATTCCCACAGTAGTGAACATTGAACATCTCTTGGGTCTCTGTCCCTAGTGTATCTCGATACTGAAAATCCAAGTGGACTAGGTTATAATGTCACAATCAGCAAAGCCCATGATCACATCGAGGCGGCAGATGAGTATAAGAGGAGATACTGCAAGAGATGCTATAGCAGGAGCTGCTGGAGGCATAGTATCCGTTCTTTTAGGTGAGATTGATAGTGTGACTACGGGGAACTCTAAAATATTTATCCCTCTATACAGGACAGCCATTCGGTAAGAAATAATTGCTCTTAATTATAACGGGCAGGAAGGCTGATAAACTGCCCTTGAGACTTGATCAAAGTGCGACTTCAGACTCAGAATTCTAGTAATGTGTTCAAGGTAGTATCAGATATATTAAAGTACGAAGGGGCGCTCGCATTTTACAAGGTCAGTGCTTGGTCACTAGATCGAGATCGGAACTCTAAACATATTCCTAGGGCGCATTGCTACCATTTCTGGGATCAGGAGCTTCTGTAAGTCTATCACATTTCCTACCATTTCACTAGACTGAAAGACTGATTTGTGTTAGGTTAGCATTCAATTCTCCGTGTTTCACAAAACACTCCAGGCACTCGGGTCTCTAAACCCTCGACTTTCTGATCTGTCCCAGCAAAGGCCATCCAAAGCACAATTTTATTTGGCCGGAGGGGCGGCCGGAATTGCAAACAGCATAGTATCGGGCCCTGTTGAACACATAAGAATCCGACTTCAGATACAGCCGAATGGCACGGCAAGGCTCTACACTGGACCATGGGATTGTATCAAGCAAATAGTCAGCAAAGCTGGCTTGGTTGGACTTTATAGAGGTCAACCTGTATCTATGGTGCGGGAATTTCAAGCTTTTGGGCTCTATTTTGCCACGTTCGAAGCCTGTTCAAGGATGATTGCAGAGGCAAGACAGGAAAAAAGGGAGCAATTATCCACCTGGATAATTGCTCCTTGTGGTGCTTTTGCTGGTGTGGCATTCTGGGTAGGAAGCTATCCAATTGATGTTATCAAAACGAAGTTGCAGAGTGATGGGGTCGGCTCTGAAAAGCGGCATCGGAATGCCTGGGCTGCTACTGTCGAAACATGGGAGAGTGCGGGACTTAGGGGATTCTTCCGTGGGCTCGGACCCACTTTTATAAGAACTATATTGTCATCTGCTGGGACATTTGTCATGTAAGTGAACATACTTCCACTGGAGTGAAATGCTGACTATAACGATAGGGTTGAAAAGGTAAGAAACTTTTTGGCTTGAATGGTTGAATAGAATAGGAATGATAGACTGTCGGAATGCATTTGATATGTTCTTAGTAAATACTGTAATCAAGACGCTAGCCTCTCCTCACAGAAGCCATCCTAGAAAGCCAGTATAATGGTAAGGACTCTTAGAAATATATACTTTGATTTGTGAATAATTTCAGAGCTACGTAGAAATCTGAGCTCCTTGACGACATCGACCAATAACTGAGTTATTCAGATGGCTTCTTGCAGCCTCGAAGTTTCGCGCATGTAAATTACAGGTTGCTTGGATAAAGCACAGTATCTAACTTGTTGAACTCCTCTTTCAATGTTCGAGGAGTGGTGAA
Organism: Tricladium varicosporioides; assembly: GCA_021365295.1. NCBI lineage: Eukaryota > Fungi > Ascomycota > Leotiomycetes > Helotiales > Tricladiaceae > Tricladium > Tricladium varicosporioides. The sequence continues at coordinate 340,464 of JAJTIW010000009.1, read as the reverse complement.
CCGTCTCAAAGAATCAGCGCTGCCAGCCTTATCATTTGTTCCACTACCTCGAGCACCACCGAATGATTGCTGGCCAATCACGGCTCCCGTCGTCTTGCAATTTGTATAGAAATTTCCGGCAGCGTAACGTAAACGATTTTCGGCTGCCCTAATGGCCTTGGCATCATTGGCAAAAATGGCACCAGTGAGAGCAAAGCCGCCACCTTGTTTGTCAATTTCCCCAAGAATTTTGTCAAATTCGGCATCGGGATAGATATACACAGCCAATATTGGCCCGAAGAGCTCCTTGTTGAAAAGGGGATGGTCTAAAGTCTTTGAAACATAGACCGTTGGCTCTACGAAGAGCCCCTTGCTCTGTTCATATGACCCTCCTGCTACCGTTTCTAATCGAGAATCCTCGCTAGCCTCGTCAATTGCTTTAGTGATCCTATCAAAGGCACTCTGGTTGATTACAGGGCCTACAAAGTTGGTAAAGTCCTCGGGAGGCCCCATCCTGAGTTGAGCCAGTTCCTGTTTCATTTCATCTAGAAATTGTGAAGCACGGCTTTGCGGGAGATAGATACGGGAGCAAGCAGAGCACTTTTGTCCTGAGTACTCAAAGGCTGCGCGTATTGTATGTTTGACAGCATTGGTGATGTCAGCTGAAGAGTGTACTAGATGGAAGTTCTTTCCCGATGTCTCTGCTACCATACGCGGGAAGTCGCGGTACTTCTTTGTGATAACGCCTTCTGCTGCCTTGCCAACAAGACTTCTGAATACATCAGACGACCCAGTGAAATTCAGTGCAGAGAATTCAGGGTGGTTGAAGACCACTCTAGTAATCATTTCGGCATCTCCATTGACGACTTGGATAACATTGGGAGGAAGACCGGCTTCGAGGAGAATCTTGTAGACTAAATGACTGGCATATACTGAAGAAGGCGAAGGCTTCCATAACACGACATTCCCCATGAGCGCGGGCCCGGATACCAAGTTGCCACCAATAGCGGTAAAATTAAATGGAGACACAGCGTACACAAATCCTTCCAGAGGCCGCCAGTCAGTGCGCCCGAAATCTGAATTTAGCTTCACTTTGTATTGAAAAGATGGAGCCATACTAACCCAGCATGCCCGGGAGCATGTATTGTAGGCTGCTTTTCATAGATATCTTGGGCGAATGAAACGTTGAATCGGAAAAAATCAGCCAGCTCAGCAGCCGCATCAATTTCTGCTTGCCAGGCGTTCTTTCCTTGACCGAGCATAGTTGCTGCCATTAATTCGAACCGATACTTCCCAGACACAAGTTCAGCAGCTCGCAAGAAGATGGCAGCTCGATCAACGAACGGCATACCCCGCCATTCTGGCTTAGCCTGTAGTGCAGACTCGATTGCAGCAGACACCTCTTGTTCTGTCGCTGGCTCATAGACAGCAAACACGGTGGAAGTTTCAGATGGCATAATCTGTGACAGCTGCACCTGATTCTCTTGAACTTTCACATCAATACCATTGTGTACCTTTGGTACGAGTATGGGCAGCCTCGATTTCAACTGGGAAAGTGCGTGCACCAATTTCTGGCGCTCTGGTGACGACTCTGCATAATGAAGCTGTATGACTGTCAATTGAGGCTGCGGTCAGGTTAAAAGTAGACTTACACTCTGCTCATTATAGGGGGCAGGAAGCTTGTAGGCACCAGCAGTCGCTATTTGCCTACTTGATACCAGTCTCTGCCTTGTACCCCGTGTAGTTGTATTTGTATATTCACGGCCGAGAATGTTCGCCCTGAGGAGTAATATCCGCTTCATTTTGTAAATATAATTCACAGTGAAACAGGAAGTCAAGATTGAGACTCTAATGTGAATGGAATTCGAAAGAAAGCTACTTATGATGCGAAATAGTAGCTTAGGTATTTAAACGAGCCCCAAGCTGTATTACGATATTGAAAAATTAATCCAAGGCTGCTGGCGCATTTGTGCATATCTTACTATTTTTACTTGCATTCAAATCCATGTAACACCTTGATGAGCTGCAAGATTTCCAGCAAAGTTGCTTTACAGCAATCCGAGTTGCGCCGGCAACAAAGCCGGTATCGTAGAAAGAACCTGTCGGCCTGGGTTGGGTAGCTCTTAGTGCTAAAGTGGCAATCAATCGGGACCGGTTCCGTAGCACACGGCCAAGGATGGGATTGGATTATTAGCGTTTTTGAATTCTTAGCTTTATTGATCATAAGCCCTTATAATCTTAGTTTTACGGAATAATATAATAAAATCTATAATTTACCATGACCTCGAAGCCCATAGTAGCTTACAAGCACTAACAGCTAGTATAGAACAACTCTGACCACGAGCTTTATATATATAATTTAGTATACAAAACTTCGTGTTTAAGGAACTATACAACATGGGGTTTCTAAAGGGTCATAATGTAGAGCAAGTTGACCTGTAGGGACATGAGGGATGAGATAAGAAGTGACACCAATAATCCTTTGTTATCGCCACAGGGGTGCGAATCACATTTGAATTACTAGGCGCTTATCATGTATAACGAATTGGTTAGCTCTAATTAACCTGGTCGTGTACTCCGTCAGAAAACCTAAATTGAGGGCCGCACTTGCTTAATTTAGACATAGCTTGTGTTACACAACCGGGCAGATAAATAGCCGCTTTGTTTTGACGAAACACGTCTCACAAAACCTGGGCAGGAATACTCAATCATATCAACACGATTTCCAACACCACGTTACTTTAGCCTTTAGGTTGCTTCGCATCAAAACCCGTGTTTTATTTCAGGCCGTCCAACTGCTAGAATAGCGCGCGGCAAACCTGTGCCAAATGGGACCCGCCAACCACCAAGATGTTAATTACTCGGGTAGGGGCATATAATCATAGGTGCGACTGATTCCGATTAATATCTAAATTTGCAATTGTACTGCACGGAATATCTATAAATAGATCTTAATAGACACTGGTCCCTGATAAATACTATGAATATGTGGCATGTTCTCCAACCAAAAAATCAATCCATTCTAACCGTTAGAGCGCCAATACTGTCCCAATATCTACCAGAGCTTTATTATTGAACTGTCTTTAGCTAAAACGTTTCTGTTAGCATTACTCAGCCATCTCTCCCGATACTCAAAACCAGCGGTAATTCAGACTATACTTACTATATTTCTCCGTTTGTGTACATCACAATGGTCTCAATCACTCACCAAAGGATGAAGATCCCCGGGGATTTTTGCCAATACGATTCAGAAGATGAAGCATTGAACACTGGTGTGGCGTTAAATGAGTCCAGTGGAAAACAGCATATCACCCCAATTGGAGAATCCAACTACTCGCTGCCGTCTGCTGAAGGTCCCGTGCTGGAAGGCCAAGAGAATGATAGAGTTTGGTAACTACGTCAAGCGCCTAGTCCAACGCATCGAGAATAACTTTTCTAGGGTTACTAATGAGACCTCAGTGCTCGGAAACTATTCTTGCTCATTCAAATTTTGCCAAGAGCGAAGATCTTCACACTTGGTAGTTTGTTCAGCATGTAGAGAGCATTTCTGTTTGAAACAATGGGCGGAAGAACGAAGGCATGACCCAGAGAACCCCAATTCGGCCTCCCATCGACAAATACCCGTTCATATCTACGAATTTGTAGACAAGACCTTAAACGCGAACGTGAAGACTCATGAGCAAGACCTTCTCCACGAAGCGGATGCACGGTCACTCTGGTTTGGTATGACAACTGAAGGAGGAACCAGTCCCCAATTTATCAACAGCGATGTCTACCAAGACTTGATCTCGTCAAGTTTTCATGATCGCCACCAACAATTTCCTTCCTTAGCTTCTTTCGTAGGCCCAACAGGAGCTGGGAAATCTACCTTGATCGTAAGTACATCGAAAACTTGTTGAAATATTTCAATTGGGGAGAATTTTTTTTTTCTCCTTGGTTACAGCGCGTTAATCACTTGTTGCAGAAATCCCTGAGTAAGATTGGGAGTCTCGAATCTGGGCAGGAGAGTGGGGAAAGGCCGTTCCCAACACCAGTCCCTGGTACAATTGAAAATCTCGGAGCTCCTGCGAGCGCAGACGTCCACCTATATGCCGATCCCGCCACACTAGACAGTAGTGCTCCTCTATTGTTCATCGATTGTGAGGGTCTTGATGGAGGTAACCATGCCCCTGAAGCAGCAAAACTACGCCAGATACTTTCAAAGCATGGCAAGAAACTTTTCCAGTGAGTTAAATAAGGCTCGGATCCCTTTGCTAAAGTTATTAAGCTAAATTTCCCCAAGGTACATGCGGGATTTTACCCCTGCGGGACCGCAACCTGTGCATCCAGGGCCCGAATTGACTGGAGCGGGCATGTCTTCTCTCCAACGAAAGCAGCTAAGCCCTACACCAACTAGAAAATTCTGCGTGGAAGATCTCTATCCTCGCATGCTATACTCCTTCAGTGATGTAGTATGCTTCGTCACTCAGCAGGCGAACACTGCTGAGGTGACCCTCGAGAAGCTCATCAAATGGGCAGACAAGGTTTCTACTAAAACTCTTAACCAATTGGCACTGCCTTGTGCTATAATTGTCGTCAATGGTATAAGAAATAACCCTGAAGATTGGCTCGACGAAAAGGTTGCTACTGAACTCATGCTGCGCAACGTTAAGAATATGCAGATCGTGGATCCCGAGATGCGCAGGATTGCTGATGCCTGGTCAAGTCCAAATCGGAAACTAGGATCTTTAGAAGACATTGTTAAGCTTTATTTTGATGGAATCCGCGTGGTCTACATTCCATCCAAGGACAACTGTGCGCCAGATATTTTGTACAGACAACTTCAAAAACTTCGAAATCGCATTTTGGAGGAGACTTCTAGGATCCAGGACAAGAAAAACAAATCTTGGAGTAGACTGAGCGCTGTTGAACTTCAAATATACTTTAACAGCGCATTCCACCACTTCTCACACTTCGCCAGCCAACCATTCGACTTCTACACTGTGTCCAAGTCAATAAGACCTCCTCCGGAGGCGTTTGACCAACACATATCGCATTTGATGGGCAGAATGGAAAATTATGATCTTAAAAATAACAGGATCGGAAGCCTTGATGATCGGATCGCGTTGATAGTCGCGTCATGCATATCTCTTGCAATGCTTGAAAGCCCCTTTAGTAAGTCTGACCGTGCTTCTATACCACCATCGCAACTTCACTTCCATCAAACTCACAGTTAATTAGAACTAAACCCTGATAAGGTCTTCGATGGCGATTTCAGGGCTCAGTGTGCTCAAGCATACAAGCTGCACTATGAAAATGCTCACTGCGCTTTCCAGCTTGACGGCAAACGATGTGTCAACAGGGTCAACAGTCATATCAAAGGTCACCAGGATATAAACGGTGAGTATCTAGGTCCAGGTGAATACCAGTCACCACAGGACGATTATAAACTGTCTTCATTTTTGACCCTGGTTCGCCACCGTTTCCGAACTCAAGTAGAGAAAATTTCAAATTACAATCACGACCCGGTTGAATTTAGCTCTGCCACAATCCGAGAGCATAGACATACTCTAGCAATGGAAGGTCAAATGTGGCTATCGACATATTCAAACAAAACCTGCTTCTATTGTCTCATGCGCCATCCCGACTACACCTTTCCGTGTCAACATGCAATTTGCGAACGGTGTGTTCAAATATTCGGGTCTGAGGTGGAAGGTGAAAAGGACTTTTTCAGTTTCGAGAGTTGCCACCTTTGCCTAAAATCTACTATGCAGGGTGGCCGTTCATGGAGGATCCGACTCAAGCCGGCTGGCACCGGCGTGAGAATACTTTGTTTAGATGGAGGAGGGATTCGAGGAATTATCTCCGTCAAAATTCTTGAAATTCTCGAGAGACAGATCGGATTGAAGATTCCAATTCACCAATTTTTTGATCTGATTGTGGGGACTAGTACAGGTACGTTTGCCCCTGGTATACTTTTCAAAGATGCTAATTACAATCGTAGGAGGTATTATAACTCTGGGGCTAGGCCATAATTTGTGGACCGCAAGCAAATGTTGTGAAAAGTTTAGAAATCTTGCGAAGAACTCATTTCGATATACCCCGATCTCACGAATTCCTCTTCTCGGCTGGTTCTTTTCTGATGGCATCTATCGTGATGAAGTGATAAAAAGGCAATTGGAGGCTGCCTTTTCTGCTGACACCCTATTTGGAAATCGCACTTCTTGCGCATCTAGAGATGATACGAATGACCAAAAAAGGGCATTGAAAGTCGCCGTTACTGCAACGAGCTGCCTGACCCAAGAAGCTGTGATTATGGCGAACTACAATCGGAAAGAAGTCAAGAATGGTAGAGACTGAAACGCTCTTAACCGTATGATACTACGATCTTTCTAACTATCTTTAGGGAATAAACTGTGCCGCGAGGATCAACCGAGTTTAGAGTTGCAAGTTTGGGAAGCGTACGTTTCAATCAGATCCTCAGATATTTCAGAATTGGCTGACAGCTGCTTTACCTTAGTGGTCGTTGTACGTCTGCAGCACCAGGGATTTTCAGCCCATATAGTACCAGGAATGGCCAATACCAGGATGGGGGACTAAAGAACAACAATCCAGTGGAGGTGGCTATCAGCGAGGCCCAGCTAATTTGGCAGTCTGATTACTCTTTGGACTTATTGGTTACTGTAGGAACTGGATTCTCCAAAACCCCCCCACCACCACAGCCTGGAATATATAACGTCCTCCCTGCTTTTATCCTGCGTAGTATTAATTTTTTTATGAACTCTCTGGACAGCGAGAAGTCGTGGCTGCGCTACCAATCTGGTTTAGCAGATAATGAGAAGGCGCGCTATCACCGATTGAATATGGAGATGGAACTGCTTCCCCAACTGGATCATACATCCAAGATCGATCTTCTGGAATCAAAGACAGCAGATTACTTTAAGCAGGGGACTGACGCTTATTCTGTACTCAACAATACTGCGTATTCCCTCGTCGCTTCTCTATTCTATTTCGAGATGTCCAAACTGTCTAAAATATCAGAGAAGAGTCATTCCGTTGATGGACTCATTCTGTGCCGTCTGGAGCATAAATATCAAGTCAACCTCTTAGGAGAGATCTTCATACGCAAATATGTATTTCGCGTTAACGGAAAAGACATTGAAATTCCTCACGATAGTGTGGCTACTGTTCGCGAGGGAGGCCTTTTCAAGATGCATATCTCCTTTACTGTCGCAGATGTCGGGGATAAAACAACTATCCTTCTCAATGTTCCACGCCCCCGGCCAGAACTTGCAGCTTCCATAGACCGAACCTATCATATTAGTGGCAGTCCGTGGCCGTTGAATGTGCTCTGTTCGCGCCAAAAGCCAAATGGTCAGGCCTGTTACACCCCTTTCTAAGTCAAGGCAGTTCCAAGTTAAGACTGAGGACGAAGCTAGTAGGACAGGTTTAGCGTTAATGTTGATGCTCAAGTTTTCAGTGTGAATCTGTTAAATCAGGGAAATGGAGCTATTTGCTTGTTAATTGCACTTGTGAGTTGAATTGAGAATTGATTGATTGCTCTAATTATACGAAATATTTTTGGGGGAGAAATGTCAGCTTGAGGCTCGGTTATGGCGCTATATAAGGGTCTAGCATAGGAATAGCATGTGACAAGCTGTATCTTCTATCCTGATGGCGGCGTTATCAACATCTCACCTGTCGAATAAATGATGATTCCAAGTGTTGGAATTAACGACTCCAGCCAATCGGATGACTAAGGGTCATCAACGCAACGCGATTTGGGAGGGCCTGAAGCAGGGTAAATCAAGTCTATTGAGAACAGCGTACAGTCTCTTGCTGTCTTTTCTTGTCTTGTTATTGTACAGAATAAACTACGAAAGTCTTCAGACCACGGAGTGCCGCACGCTGTTGTAGGACCAGCAACTTGACCGACGTGGAGGATGGTAACTGGAATGCCAGAAATGGCACTTGCTTGCGATAGGATCCACCCTGGGACGTGTTTGGACTGACCGTAGACCAAGGATGAAGCGACATTGTAGGACTCGGCTCCCTCGAAGGGCAGCTCGGTAGCCTTGTGAAGTAAACTGAGGCCATTCCTGAACTGATAAAATTGATGAGATGAACACAATTCGTGGTCTCAACGAACTTTGTGCGGAAAAATCTACTAAGGCGCGGATACTGCGGAGATGCTCAACTTTGTAGGAGTCGAGTGTCCAACTAAAGTCAACCTTCCAGGCGTTGTGGATGACAATGCGTGCGCTCTGCAACAACTCGGTGTAGTGATTAGTAGAGAGGCCCAGCTGTGGCTCTCCAAGCGCGATGCGCATGAAGGATAGGCGCTGGCAATCTGTATCACATCGTAGGCCTTGGGCTACGGAGGATGCCCGCAACCGCTCATGCCCCCCTTTACCACGGTTGAAGCAGTATAAATTTTTGATATGTAGATCGTCCAGCAGCTCCCTCACCATTGTGAGGCGCCAGCGAGCCGCATGGGCCGGTGAGAATAACATTAGTTCCTTCGCAATAAAGCTCTGCTGTCGAATAAGTGGATCTGGCATTGTTGGTAAGTTTTCTGTAAACTCTTCAACGACAAGCTCTATGCTTCTCACATTGCAAATAATGGCATGCTCTAGGATGCCACGATTGAATATTATGTCGACGGTTGCCGATGCGAGCTTGTCAATCGTAGGATTTCGATATAGCGTTTGCAACGATAACTTCCCACTTGATAAACCAACCCCGAGCGTTCTACTAAGCCTAGCTTCTCCGAGAGACTCAAGGCCCCGAAGGAAAATGTTATCGTTATCCGATACAGGCATATCTGGGAGATGTTTCTCAACATGCTTGCGGACATGCTGCTTTACACTAGGAAAAATGTAGAAGTCGATGCCCTGCGTGCAGACATCGGCGTATGTTCTCTCAATCTCATCCGTGTACAGTTTGACGGTCAACTTCCGAATAACACTTCACTTGGGTGCACGTATAAACGGCTTATCTGGAGTTACGATCAGCATTCTTGAGCGTCTTAGTTGGGCGTAAGCCGGTGCAACGGTGTTTGCCTCTTTGATAGAAGGCCAGATGCGGTCGAGGGAGGTCGCAGGATTTCCTTAGTACATGCCTAATTTGGGCTCCTCAATCAATAGCGGTTCTGACTTTCCCTGACCTGCGATAAAGGCTCCATTTGATAAAGGATCTCCCTGTGTGATCGTTTCCACCTCCAAGGGATGGATATTGTGCCTACTAGAAAGCACAACCACGTCATCGGCATGAGAATGGAAGCGTCACAGTCCGGTCTTCGTAGGGTGAAGAATGAATAAGTCGCCCGTCCTCCATGACTCGATGTTGGGAAAATTATGTCATATCGAACGGCGGGCGGCAAACTTCGGATTCTGGTGCAAAACCATCTCGAGGAGGCCATCATCTACAGGCTGCATGTCGGCTTCCTCGAAGGGGTTGAGCTCTAGGTAAGACCATTCACCAATCTATAGAACGAGAACCTAGACTTGCCCTATCTTCAGCAAACCATACATCTAGCAGACGTCTGTGACGTCGCTGAGTGCGTTGCCGATTTGTGGAGAGAGGGGTTCACTACCATAAAGAACAAAATCGAGATTTTTAGCTTGCCCAGTAGCAGTAGGTTCAGCGGACCACTGCTCATTGATGAGTGGCGGAACATAGAATGAGCGCACATGTTGGTGCTTCAAAATCTTTGACAATAAGTAGTCACTTAGTAGCAGCATCGCCGGACCAAAGACAACAGTGGCGCTAGTAGCGAAGATAGGGAGGTCAATATATGCATGAACTCCTACCAACTATAAGAGACGCCAGACAACTGAGACTCCCAATACATGCAGCGTACAACAAAGTCTCTACATACGTAATATTGTGAAAAGCACAAGAAAAATTTTCCCCTCCGCCAAAGTCGAATCGTGCTGCGTTCTGAGGTCGACGGCTTCTAGGGGTTGGCATGTTTCGATCATTGTCAGTAACGGCAAACGTCCCATGTGTCATAGTCACAAGTTTGGGGTCACCTAAGGAAAGTCAGAAAGGTCGCTTATGTGACTACAGAGGATGAGGTCGAACCTGTCGAGCCTGAAGAGTGCAGGATGGGGTGGGGCTCGTCTCGGGCCCCCTCGAAGCTTTTGTCAAATATATAATATTGGGTATCGTCACTCGTTTGAAGTATATCATTCAGTGATTTACGACCTGTATCACCGAGTGAGGCAACTTCTCCTTTAATATTATAGCTGTTGGAGCTAGCTCCTCTGCGTAAAAATGGGTATTGCAACCTGATCCTACGAGCATTCCTTGATTTTGAGCGACCTGATTCCTCAGTGAAATGAATAGCATCTTCCAAGATACTAGCAAATTTCGTCATCTCGCATAGTGTACTGAAATTTGTGGCAAATACTTTATACTTGCATTTAACAACTGCCAGGAACATCGCAGTGCAGCGAAATTCTGTGGGCCCAACATAGGTTATGGTGTTGAGGCTGCCCCACCCATCGTGCTTTCAAGCCACCAAGCGAGAGGGTTGATGATGGTTGCCAGCTTGCCCATGGTAACATCTTCAAAGCCATTCGCTAAATTGGCCGGAGATTTCGGTACAGAGGCATAGACTCGGCTGGGCTGAGTTCGGGGATAGCGATCAACGATTTGAGAAAGCAGTCTTTTTCCAAACTCCATTGATGGTGTTCAAAGCTTGTTCAAACTGGTCAACCAAAATTTGACGTGGGAATGGAAGCAAAATCTTAGGTACTAGAGTACGCCTTCAAGTTGACAATTGTCTGGTTTGTGGGGAGAGGACTACTTGGTTTTTATTTTACAAACAGAAAATGGAATGCCTCAGGGGGGGGGGGGGGGGGCAAACCCCGTTTTAATCGATGGCTTTCCAAGTGACGATTTGCGACTTGATTCAGACTTGTTGAGACTTCAAATCCAGTACAAACCAAAGTTTGTTCAGGATAATAGCATTATTATATTATGGAGACAGCCGCTAGAGCATATCATCCGCTACTTTCGGGCGGTATCGCTATCATTGCGGTGAACTCTGTATTCATATTGCTTGCAGCCGTAGCGGTGATTGGGCGCTTTTACACCAGGCATCTTACAAGAAAATCTTATGCTATCGACGTCTTCCTCGCTCTCGCTGGTCTGGTAAGCCCGTCTATTTTGATTGTCAATCTTCCTTCCCCTCTTTCAATTTCGAGTTATTGATCATTATAATTTACTAGATCTTTACTATCGCAACTGTTGGTATTTGTTATTCGCGTATGTGACCACAGAGCATAAAGAATATTACGACATCGTGCGCTCAATCATCGAAACGCCCGAAAAATTTTTGAGCGCCCTGTCAATCTCGAGATCTTCGCGCGTCGTCTCCAATCACTCGAGTTCCTACGTCAAAGTAAAGAACTCTCGCCTTTCCTTAAGGAAAATGGCAAGCGTAACCATCCGGACTCCTTCAACATTCAAAGCCTTGCGGGTGCAAAGAAATATGTGCTAGATACCGCACCCACAAGTTATCATACCTGTGGTACCGCCGCAATGTTATCGAGGGAGAAAGGGGTTTATTGAAGTGAGGCCTTGAGGCCTCAGGCAAGTGCTTGCTCCAGCACCTGTGTTTCAAGCACATCTCACTAGCTGTCCTCAATATGTGGCCTGAAGACTTTCGTAGTTTTATTCTAGATAGTACAAGACAGTAGATGACAGCCAGAGACTGTACGCTGTTCACAATAGACTTGATTTACCCTGATTCAGGCCCTCCCAAACCGCGTTGCGTTGATGACACTTAGTCATCCGATTGGCTGGAGTCGTTGATTCCAACATCAGGCCCTAAATTTTCCAAACACCACCGCAACACTCCAACAGAACACACTCATTTTTTATATTAGAATTCAGGCTTATTATCCTCTGGTCTAACTGTTGATCCAAATATAATTGTCTTGTTACGCTACTCCAGACGTCCTCTCTCAAATAGCCTTTTCCTATGTATCAAATCCTGTTACTGTTCCTGCCCTCTTGGTGTGGTGTGATTAATACCCTCCCACAATGTAATCACTTGCTAAGCCCTACGTGCTTGTGGTTAATGCTTTATCCAGGTGCTAATGTTGAAATGTTACGCGCCCTGATGCCTCTTTAGCGCCCTCAGAGATACAAGCGAATCTCTCGACAAACCAGGAACGGCCAGTAGCCGCCAATAAAACGCTCGCTGCGGTGTAGCCCTCAGGCACACGAGCTTGTAGATGCCTAGCAGAACTACAGACATCTTGTGAGGGCCATCCAAATTCTTTTCTCCTGTTCTTCTCGCCCTAGAGCTTACCTAGGCTAGCATTTATTCCCATCTGTTTGGTATTTGGTCTTGAGCATTCTTACACACTCCGGTATGCCTCATATTTAGAGTATTGTTCTTCAGCATTTCGTCTGCCTCTCCTTGTCATTTTGTTCTGTAGCTATACCGAAGGCTTTGCTTATCTGACCAGCAAAACGCTGAGGAACTCTATTTCTTGTCAAAAGAAAGGTTAAGCAAGCAGAGGTATTTAGAGCCCGTGTACTATTTTATTTGCTTCAAGGGCAAGCGATTCCCTAATTAAGATTAAGGAGACTGCACCTGTCATTAAACGTGATACTGAATATTCTCTCCAGATAGCATAGACGATGGAGAGGAATACCCACGAAATCTCGTTGTCGTATCAGGCGCTAAATGCCTCTGAGCACCAAATTCGACTTGCTCATATACATCCTGGAACCACCGATGAAATGCTTGTGTGCACCCTCGAGACGGTCAGCCTCAAGGATAAACCTTTGTATGAAGCGCTGTCATATGAATGGGGCAACCCAGACAGCAACACCCCTAAAATTAAAATTAACGAAAGTCTTGTTTCCGTGCGAGATAATCTGTGGTGGGCATTGTATCATCTACGCCAGACAAATAATGTGCGAGCTATATGGATCGATGCGTTATGTATCAATCAAGACGACATCCTTGAAAGAAATCACCAGGTTGCGCACATGAAAGATATTTACTCTCAAGCTGTCAGAGTCGTTGTGTGGATTGGAAAAGCGCAGATTCCAGAGAGAGGACTTGCCCCTAACCAATCTGAAACAGCAATTGCGTTCTTACATGAGTTGAGCATTGGATCAGTTAAGGACTATCCTTATTCACGACGTCGCGATGTGGGGCGTATTATATTTACTTTACACAAGATAAAGTGGGATGCTCTAGGAATGCTTTGCCGTCGAAGTTATTGGTCTCGGCTATGGATTATTCAGGAATTAGTGCTCGCATCTGACTTGCTGGTGCAGTGTGGTAGTTCAACCTTCCCATGGCATGTTTTCTCGAAAGTTTGGTCTCAATTACGACACCCAACTTACCGAGTACGCAACCAGTATATGCATACAATCGTTACCTCCATTCCATTCATAGTTGATACGAGACGAAATGAGCGCGCCAAGTCCCTTGAGACTGAAGGTCCGGATGACAGCCTTCCGTTGGTAGACTTACTAATTCAATTTCAAAACGCCTCCTGCTCTGATATTAAAGATAGGATATTCGGGTTGGAGAGCCTATCGCTAGCCTGTTGCAGGAGAGCGGTGCCAGTCGACTATTCTATAGGCTTGGTATCATTGTGCGCAAAAGTCCTTGTGCACCATTTGACCAAACATGGCAACGTGAATGGGAAAGAAACGTTAGCTATAACACGAAAAGTTCTACGAGCCCTGGAGTTGGAAATACATTCGTGGGCTGAATGTGATAGTCTACGTACTGGTATCATGCGTCTGAATTCTGTCCCGAAGCTTGCGAAGGTGCCTATTGAAACTATTGCTTGCGGCGAGATTGTTTGCCTGAGATCGGTAGCAGAACGGTATGTTTCTGCTTCAGGGCAAGAGGGGTTATGGAATGGCGATTCTAAGGATTCAACCGGAAGGAGCTTTTCAGGATCCTCATTGTTATCTCTGGACTCATGCAAATCGTTCACACAGATAGATTGGAAAACCTGTTACCTTAATCCAAATTCCGACCACAGTTGCAATCGCATCGCAAGTTCGAACAAATGTTCAGGAAAATTCAAGGCTGCGCTAATTCCTGCTTCTTTTCTAATGAAGAATTACGACAAGTGTACAATCACCAATAAGCGACAGAGACAAAGTGATTCAAAAGTTATACCCTTTCAAAAAGCTCTAAAGCCTAGGAAAGGAAGAAAAAGATCTCGTAGAGCGGGTAATGAACTATTGGGAGCTAAGGCTATGGAAAAAATTACAGAAGAAGACTTTTGGAAATATCTATGGTCCCAGCAAACATCTCTGTGGTTCCCACCTTACCCTGAGCACGAGCGGCAAAATGAGCTGAAAAGCCGTGTATTGAGATGGAGGGAATTGGACGTTATGCTCTTTCTTACTTCGACTGGCATGACAGGATCTGTTACACGAAATGTCAATTTGGGGGACCAAGTACATAAAATCAGTGGTGGCGATAGACAGCTTGCAATTTTGTCAGCAGATTCCAGCTTGGCACATGTCACAGGAAAAGGTTTAGAGCTACAACCAGACACCCATCTCCCCTCCTTCCCATACCGAGAGCCTGAATTGTTTATAGCAGCAGGGGAAAGAAAGTTAGAGATTGATGTGGCAACTCTGCTATATCTTTCTGGATACTTCTAAGTCTACGAGGGCTTTTCGGGCAGTAAGGGAAGCCAAAATCGGTTGATTGAGAAGAGTGCTTCTATGCCTGAGCAATGACAATTGTTCAAGCTCCTGTCATTCTGTACATGCAGATGCGTGATGATGTTTATAATTTGTTAATGTAAATGGTGATATTTTAATGTTTTCATCCCAATAGTTCTAGCCCTGGTTTTCCCCCTCAACATTACCGATTACTGTAAATTCGGGTTCCAGCTCATCTAGGGTAGAAAAAGGCTCGGCCGGGATAGAGAGTCACGCTAGGGGCGCCCAACATTTCTCTACCCTGGATGGGCTTTTTGACTATTCTGGATATAGTTAGGATTTCTTTTAGTATTGTAAATTCACCAATAATACAGGGCATATCATGTAGCGTACGTAACGTACCTCTTTTGTATTTGTTGGTTGAATCTTGTTCATTAAGTTGTAGAGGTTCCTTCTCTGGCTCCCGCCACGCTAACCTAATTGGGACCAGCTACATCATATAACTATCACTAAATATTATTTATACCTACAAGTATATACTTAATATATACTAAAGATACCCTGCACGCGTCGTACACTTATACTAATTGAGATATTTTCATGTAATATTAAACTTTAAGTTATAATGTGTCACGCGAAGTGTGACACATATACCAACAGAATGAACTTCTGCTAGGGCATTCAAGTGAGCATACTAGATTGATAAATAGGACGCTTGATTCTAGAAGAACTAAAAGAGCATAGCTATTTATATGTACAGGATCGCGAAGTGATTAGTTAGTACTTAATAACTGCAGGAGAGCTCCTTCAGGGGCACCATTTTCCGTGACATGATAATACTTAACTTAATTCGGTAACATATACATACTTAATATATATTTAATAAGTTAATTTTCTAAAAACAATTTCCTTTAATAATAATAATAGTAAAAGTAAATATCTATTGACGACACCAGAAAGTGAAGAAGTGAAACGAGCGATTTACACTACATTGATTCAACTACCTGATAGAATTGATATATGTTTTATCATTATGTGGTTCCTTCACCGCCTCCCCTTCACGTTCACCATTACCGCCCTCCCCCCATCTCCTAATTCTTCCTCCCCATCTCGCCACCTAACCTCCATCCTCCAAATTCTCCGAATAAAACAACAAATCACCTAAAAATCCCTAGGACTAATCAACGGCCCTTGTGGGCCCTTCGCCTGCAGTCCCGGTGCATTCATTTGACCCTTTCTTAAGCTCCCTCCACCACTCGGAAACAAACTAAAACTGCCCTTCCTGGACCCCATTCCATTAACCCCGTTCCCCGCCTCCGGCATGGGTGGGAGCGGACTCAACGGCACCGGCCCGACATCGCTTCCAGCAGGTCTCCAACCATTCTTTTCCGGATCACTCGCAATACCATTCAAGGTAAGGTTTGAGGGTGTAGAAGTAGTTCCGAATTCAAACCCAAATTTCTCGTTATTGTTACGGCGATCATTTGAGGAATTGGAATTGTTGCGAGCTACTCCACCCATATCCTCTGAACGTAGAGCGCCTTGTCCAGATGCCCAGAAATCACTCGTCCCATTTCCACCCAGGCCACTAGCCGCCGTTCGCTGGCTCATCGAGCGTGCGATTCCTGGTGGGAGGGGAGAGGAGAGGGGTTGGAGGAGGGGAGAGCTAGGTGGAGAGTCGGCTTTGCGGCCTCCACGACGACGAGCGCGGAAGAAGCGCCTGATAGAAAAGAAAATTATTACTGCTAGGAGGACTACACCAACTATTTTCATGGATTGTTAGTAACAAAACCTGGAGGATGGATAGAGGACTAACCTGAAGTGCCAATAACAACCGCCGCGATTCCTCCACCAGTTTGAAGCGGACCTTTCGTAGCAGTAAGTTCCGACGCACCGCCCGTTTCTCCCGTCTGACCTGGTAGTCTCCCACTTGACGTCCCAGAGCCATTGATGACACCCGCGTTTGGGCCCGCGGCTTCGGACTGCTGGAGTGCTGCAATAGGAGTGGTGGTGCTGGGTCTAAGCGTTGTGGCCTTAAGGGCGGAGACGGGGATAAGGGTTTGAGAACCAGCAACTGTTTGCGAACCAGTGAGTAGAGGGTTTGACGTTGAACTTGCATTGGCACCAGTTACTAAGGCCGAGCCAGATTTTGAACCAGTTGCAGTAGCTTGGACGCTTGATGCGGATGCAGCCGCTTTAGACGCAGCGGCGGAGGCTGAGGAATCGGTTTCGGAGGCATTGCTTGCTCCGGATGTTGTTGAGGCTGAGGCTTGGGCTGATCCAGCTTTCGAGGCGCTTGTTGCAGCTTCGCCTGCTGCACTGCTTGCCGATGCAATTACCGAGTCGGCACTTGAGGTCACTGTAGCAAGGGTGGTATCTACGCTCGAGGCAGAGTTGACTGTCTCGCTGGCTGCCGCTGATGATAGTACTGAAGCTACAGACTCAACGCTTGAAGTTTGTAGAGTCACATCTCCGGTTGTCGTAGCACTGATTTCGGCGCTGGTGATGTCGGCGACAGATGAAACAGCAGCACTTGATAGAACGTCAACACTGGAAGTCTCGATGCTGGAAATGGCGGTCGTAGTTGCGACTGCTGTTAATTCCTCCGCGCTTGAGATGGCCGAAGTCGTCAGAGCTGCTTCTGTCAAGCTTTCCGAGGTTGAGATTGAAGTCGCGGCGCTTAAGATCTCTGAGGATGATGAAATCACAGCCTCAGTAGCGGATGCCAGGGACGACGTCTCGGTTGGAATTTCGATCGAAGATGAGGAAGCTGCCGCCGGTAGTGGGGTGATGACGACTTCGGCGCTTGAAGCTAAAGTCGGAGTTTCCGTGGGTACCTCGACCTGAGTAGCACTCGAGATCTCTGGCGTAACTGTGGCAGCTGCCACGCTGGAGATAGACTCTGAAGTCGGAGCCACAGTTGGTACACTTACTGCCACAACAGAAGTTGAGGCTGAAGCTGGGATGGTAGTTGGAGCAGCCACGATTTCTGATGTTGTAGCTGGAATTGGGGGTTCTTCTGTTGTTGTGGGAATTGTTGATGAGATTGGTAGTTCTTGGCTGGTAACTGGGGTGGGTTCTGCCTTTTGAGCCTCTGTAGTGGGGACTGAAACCGGTGCTTGACTAGAAATTGGAGCCTGGCTAGAGACGGGAGACTGGACGGGGACGGGAACCTGACTTGAGACTGGAGCTTCGGAAACAGCTGGCTGTGGTTCAGCTGCTGCAGAAGGCTTCACTTCAGCCGTTGGTTTTGCTGCTGGTTCCTCTGCTGTGGTTGGAGCTGCTGGCTTTACTGAAGTGGCCAGAGTCGTTGGCTATTTATGTTAGTTAATATCATTTATATCTCTAGTGTACACACCTTTGCAGCCGGAGCTGGCAAGGTTACTGATGGGGCTTTCTCAGGTGCTTTCGAATTCGCTGCTGCTGGTAAAGCTGCCTCTCCGGCGTTCGATGATGAATTTTGCCTTTGTTGCCTCCTTGTCGGCGCCCACGTAAGTACTTGTGCACTTTCTACCTTCTTTTCCGCCAGTACCAAAGCCTGATGCCGCCTATAAAGAGCCCCAAATCTCATCCTTAAGAATATACAACGAACGAAATTAAAAAAGAGAGAACCTGCTCGACGAAAAGAAACGAATGAAGGTCCAGCCCGACTTGGATCGTAGTTGTGTGGAAGAAAGGAATGAACTTCGCTGCAAAAACAATAAGGGAAGAAAAGCTTGGGTGGGCTGGGGAAGAGGATATTCTCTACTGAAACCGTCGGATCCTGGCATGACAACGCTTCCGCACCCGTCAAGTGTGGTTCGCAGGTCTACCAATTGAGGGACCTGCTCCGCCCACGCAGGGCAGACCCGGTGAATAGCCTTCATCTGACTTTGCTGAAGCTTAAAACTCATGAAACTGAGGATCGAGTTTCGGGGGGAGGCAGAGAAAGGGCTGAACTGGGACTCAGTGATGGGTATGGTTCGCTAGAAAATCTGACACGCTTCAGGGGGTAGCCGATGTCTGGGAGTCTGTGCGGACAATGCACCAAATTCGGTTGTTATGACGTCTAGTACCATGAGAATCCGACGAAGGGGCTACATCTGGAGATGTTCTCGATGGTCTGAGGGGCAATCGGACGGGGGAGTTACCGTGTTGTGGGATACTATTGTGCATGCTTGGCGGAGTGAGGTTGTATTTGTTGTTATTCGGTAGGGCGTTTCTCCGTTCCGTTTGCGAGCACGTGAGTGTAGATACTGAAGGAGTGTGTAGGGATGCTGAGAAGGAGAATAGGAAAATAATTGATTTATTAAACTGCCATCTTTTCTTTTTCTCGGATGAGTTTGTGTCAACCAAAATCTTCAGGCTTCATCGTGGTAAAGTATGTTACAGCCATATCACGTGCAGATGATCCTGGTTTGTTTCTTGGCAGTCGCTAAGAAACATCTTGAGACATCGACTCGAAACAACACCTCCTCTTCTCCAAATTTACTCTCGTGAACCACTTTGGTTTGTATCTCTCATTTTGTTGCATTTCGCACAATTGCGCCAACGTCGCGCCATCACGACAAACATGACTTGGCACCAGTATCAACTACCTGAGTGGGGAAGACCAGCAATTCCAAGGCCCATCCTGACAATTGCGGACGGGTCCTTATATTTGAACAGACCCTCTTGAGGCTCAGAACTTGCTTTTGGATGCATTACTTCGCACGAGTGGCATTAAGACCAATACCAATTGTCCTAGCTAATACAGCACCAGATTGCGATGATATTGGCGTGATATCAAGAGGGCGGAAGGTTTTAGAATCGCCAGCTAAGCACGATCAACTCCTGATGGCGCATGGTTTCTGATATAAGGTATTCGCTAGTACAGGATCTCGTCTTGCCATTTTCGACCAGAATCTCACCCAATTCCTTCATCTCATAATTCCTGGTGCCGACTCACGATGCATAAATTTGCCCAAAATAGGGATAATGATTTGCGCATCCGTGCTGGTGTTGCCACATCGCAAACCGCGGCTGTTTTCGGGTGGAGCCACATCAGACGAAAGCATAGACGGTGTATTAACATGTACCGGCGTCAGAAATAGCACCGTAGATGATTCGTGCTCTCAAAACATGTTTGTTGGTCTGCTCCTGGAAAACATATGTTGTGATTCAGAGAGTCCCAACTTGGGATGGGCTTGTAATCTCACTCTAGCTTCACAGGGCGGTTTCTAATGTTTGCTAGTCTAGAAAGATTCTGAGCAATGGCACTAGATGAGTTTTAGGAATAATCTAGTTAGTCTATCGTGAGTTACGGGGCTAGCAATTTATGAACATCGGAACCCTACATTACGCTTATTTTTCCTTTCATTACTTGAAACCTTTCCTGCCTTTATTTAACTTCCTACACTTTCAAACCCTTGAAAATTATTCTTCGCCCTCAAAAGAAATATACTTTTTTTTAAAGATATCGCACTGTCTTCAAAGCTACCTCGAGCAGACCATTCGTTGATACTCAATACCTTCACCCCTACTTCTTCAATGTCTCTTCACGTCTATCATCAACAGAAGGCGCGTTCGATAGTGCGACACCTACTATAAGAACCGAACCTTTATACGAAGCCAAGGTAGGTTCTTTGCGCCTTCCATTTCAGTGATCGCCCCATCAATCTCAAAAACTAGTTTCATTTTCAATTTTCAGGTACCGACTCCCATGGCGTAGACAGATGAATATGTGGCGGTTCAAGTATCAGCTGATCGCACCACCTTTTACACCAGTATCACCACAATATTTATGCCTGCCACGCATTCTGCTGATGCTTGAGCTTCAGGGAGAGGGAGTTACCCAACACTTCCACAAGCGAACTTGCGGGAGCAAGGTACAGCGATGATGAGGAAGGAAAAGTCAAAAATGAGAAAATTTGACAGAAAGGTTGAACATGCAGGAAGCCCCCAGAATGCAACCAGACCAACGGTTTTCAGAGCAGCCATGGTTCGAAGGCACACTTGAAGTCAAGTCCCTAAAATGGGAAGAATATACTAATCAAATCTTCACAGGAGCAAGGGACTATACGTGATCACGTCCGAGTATTTTGTGGTGGGAAAGTTGGGCACACGGTAGCTGATGAAGGGCAAGAACCCAACGTAAATGCAACGGAGGCACTTGTCCTAGTGAAGGATCATGATTCCCAGCCATTTGAAGTAAGGTATTCTTCTAATTCCTATCCTCATTTACGCTCCAACAGCAGAATGAGAGGGCATAGCTCGTGGAAAGATAGAAAAATAAAATAGAGGATTTAGTCTGAGTGTGGAAAGGCTATACAGAAATCCCCTTCATTTTACAAGCATGCAAACAGCCATGCAATAAATAGTAATAAGTAGATAAACAACTTTTCCCTAAATCAGCCAAATGCTAAAACCAAAAATTTTAGAACTTGCGGTAGCAAGAAATCCGATAGACGCTGATTGCACTGTGGACCTTAACACCTTGAACCCCCAACCTGGACTCCGACGATTATCCATAGCGGTTAGACAGTGTACTTTTCGCCCCATTGGGCCCCATGGGCCCCTGCCACCCTTGATCCTGCTTGAAATAGAGGGTAATTTTATAGAAACTCACGAAATTCGCAACTAACCTCATTCGCACTATCGATATGAGAAATCTGCATAAATTGAAGCGAGTTTTGATAAAAGTGCACGTCCTCATGGGGCTCCATTGGGGGAAAAGTGCGCAGTCTAATAGCGGTTAATGCAGTTTGTTTAAACTATATGGGCTATGGCACCAAACTCTAAGTCGGTGGATGAAGCATGATTATTGAGATCGCGTCTATCCCTACATACCGAAAAATCAGGTGTGCCGAAAAAACTTTAGAGTTTGGGGGTCTTAAATCTCTACTATATAAATATTTAAAGCCATAATCTGTTTGCTGTTGTTCTTTAGCTACTTCTCTATAAGGGCTTGACTTGTAGTCAGAAAAATACTACAGTTTGGCTATCCTATTAGTCGTCCTATTGAGAGCGTCAAAAGCTGCTGTAGCTATTACCCCTTGCTCTACTATGACTATTAACCTGTTCCCGGAACTCAGGGCCTTAGTATAGAGCTTTTATAGTCGGATAAGAGGGTTCTTGTGCAATTGAAGCTTGTGCCAGTACTGAATACATTGGAATAACTGATTAATTGATAATAAGGAGTGGTGTTGAGAAATGGTAATCTCTCCAGCTGTTCTACGCTAAACTACAATAGGTAAGGCGTCATATCCTGAACTGACATTTATTCATTTTAAATATAACTCTGAAGTTTGAAGACACAGAGCACAAGGAAACCTGCTTGCCGGATTTATCCGGACAAAAGTAGGAGGTACACGATAAGCGAAGGATGTATTTACGTAATATCATAATTTACAGTTACGCTAACTTAATCGTATTATATTGCATATTATTCGAAACTCACGCGAACTGCAGCGTTCTTCTAAAAGGGTTCATGAGCTGCCACGTACGTGTCTGCTTCTGCACGGAGCTGCCACTCAATGCAGCCAAGTTTACCCACATTCAGCACCGAGTACAGTAAACCAACCTCCAAGCTTCGTGCCTCCTCAACATCAAAGCCGGCTACAGAAGCCATCAACAGCACTTCATGAATGAATGAGAGCTCTCAAGTCCGGTTTTCTATATGAATCGAAGAGAAGGAGGAAGATGTTGAAGCTGTAAAAACCTTCATGTACGCCTTCTGTAATTCACGCTCACTCGTAGGGGCAGTTTCTGTGCGCGGATAATACTATAGTTCCATTCGTGATATTGCCGGCGCATAATGTGATCAAAAAAGCTTTTACCGAGGGCAACCACTTCAACATAAGAATTCACATATATCAGGCTCCAATCAATTCCTCGAGACAGAATTCGTATCCAGCGCCCGGTCTTTTTCGGAACATCTCCACCCTTGTCTTTGGCCATCTTCTGCCGTGAAGTTGATTTGTGCTTTCTCGGCTCATTCATATTTGCAATTGGTCAAAGGCCGCTGCTGCCACAGCTGAGTCGACCCTAACTTCGGCCTAGATTTGGCGAGGTCATTCATGCCGTAAACTACATCTGTGAGCCTTCTGAGTTCTGAATCATTCTATGTGAAAGAACTCCGTTCGATATACTCCTCTGTTATAGAGTTCCCCGCTCGGATCAATACACGGATCCGGATCGAGCGGTTCATGATAGAGGGGATCATGCCAGTGAAGGCTTTCCATCTTCTCGCCTTTCATTGCACCATTCAAATAGCATGGACCAATGAGCTCATATTTGTTACTTTGCCTCAGCTTGTCAGCTGGAAACATGCTTCGAGGAAAGCTTCACGGCCCCAAGACGAAGGGAAGGTTACCACCATAGAGGACTACAACTTCATCTCCCCTGCGAACTCCTGCAGGACAAAGTCCTAGCTCTCCGTTGTGACTGAAAAAGAACACTCGGTCGCTTAGACTGTGCTTCCGGAGCATGTTGTTGGTAGCTGACTCGGGGAATGAGCCTCGCCTACGTATTGATCGACGCAGCTGTTGCTGAAAGTCCAACGAGCAATCAAGTATGGCAAGACCCGGATCACTTTCAGCCCATATATCAGCAAACCTATCAGCGTGCTTTGTATAGCCGTGGAGTAATACTCTGGAGAAATCCTGTACCGTGAAGGGCGTAGTTTTGCCAAACTCCAAGCATTGCGTGATTGGCAATCGCTTGGAGAAGTTGGTTGAGTAGGCGTGATTCAAGCAATTCCAGAGGATTGGGATATCAATCTCTTCCAGCTTCGGATACCGTCTGCCCTCTCGACTCTCAAGGTTCGGGTGAATGAACTCGTCCACAAACTTTGCGTCGATTATTGTAGCGATTGTTGCAACTCTGAAGCCGCCTAAGCACAGGGCAATCGGGCTCACGGTAGGTATCACAAGAAGTTGTCCTCCCTCACTGGCTCGGCTGTCTTCATATACCCAAGGCATAAGTTTGCTGCCATCGATCTTCTGATCGTAGTCCGGTACCCAGCTGGGGAGGATTCCGTTGCGAGTAGAAATTCCAACGTTCGACGCCAGGAGAACATCCAATGAGCTGGTCGTGTCTATGATCCAGCGTGTAAATCGCGAATAAGTCTCAGTAATAGACCATGTATAGTCAGGTTTAAATGTTACCCCGGAAAGGTCTGTTGCAAGGGGATACATTGCGAAAACCATGTCTCGTGGATCTGTTGCGGAGAAATCACCCATGTTCATGATGATTCTGCTAATAGACAATTGCTGGGATCGTGTCTTAACTGCTACATCTCGCCAGATAGGAGGAGGTAAGCCGCCGGATGGGAGCTTGCCCCACTTACTGCTCGTTATTACAAGCTCCAGAACAATGATTAATAGGGACTGAAAGACGATGCAGTCTACTTTATCTGTGCCAACATGGATACAAACCTCAGTGTTGTTAGCAACTTCTTGTAAGACCCACACTCGGCGAAACCAAGGATTTGAAGAAATAATGGAAAATCGTTTTATCAGGTTCTGCGGAGGTTGGAATAAACGGTCTGGCGAAATCTCCCGAAGAAGGGTTGCGATTTCGAACTCTATCCACTGCCATACATCAGAACGGGGATCGGTGATGCGTTCCCAGTATTTGTAGAAAGGCAGGTAGAGCCCAAAGGGATCCTTAGCAAGATGTTGTAGATAGGGAGCGTGAAGCCAGTCCAGGAAGGACTTTGCGGGTTCCGAGAACTGTTCGTGTATCTCGACATCACGTTTCCGCTTGAGTTCAGCCCTGCCCAATACCTGATCGGAAATTGGTTCTGTTCTTGATCCATTTCCCGACAAAAACTTAACAAAAGCAGAAGATTGAACAGCCTCTGCTGGAAACTGTCGCAAGGCTTCGCCACGCGCTACCCTCTGAGGAAAATCCTGGGTAAGAAACTTTCCAAGCTTTTTGTCACTATATTTC
This sequence comes from Tricladium varicosporioides, assembly GCA_021365295.1. Lineage (NCBI taxonomy): Eukaryota > Fungi > Ascomycota > Leotiomycetes > Helotiales > Tricladiaceae > Tricladium > Tricladium varicosporioides. Next base: position 315,927 of record JAJTIW010000009.1, on the reverse strand, counting down.
CAACCAGCATCCTCTAGTGCCAGCTTGAAAAGAACCAGTGCGTAGTTGTCATCCGCAAATAGGGCAGCTGCAATCTCCTCGTCGTCACCTAGCCAGACAGAGACTGAATTCGCAATGGTATATATAGACTTCATGATCCCGACTTGACCGGATCGCTCCTCGACATCTCCTTGGTTGATACACAGCATATCCGCCCATAGGAAGTCGATGCCCTCCCAAGATCGGCGAAAAGATTTGAGCGCAGCGTATAAGTTTGAGGTTATTTCAAAATTCGCATGAGCTGTCTTTGACGCGTTGATATCTGTCGAGGATGTCTCGTTGATGAGAAATTCCGCCTCTCTGTTGAACTTATGGCTGTGCCATGAACGGAAATTAGAGTCGACATTTTTATTTTCTCTGAATACTACTCTTACGGTTTTCGTATCCTCAAGATTTCCCCAGCAGTAAGAGAGTGCCCTATATTCAGGACAATCTGCCAAGGTCGTCCGCACCAAGGCAACGACAAGAGGGCCATCATCAGAATCAGCTGGAAGAATGTGGAGCAGTCGGATCTCTTTGCGTGTGGAGTCCAGTGGGCTGTAATGCGTGTAATTGTTTGGGATTGTTCGAATGGGGCTCAGGTCCGTCATCGTTTGAGTTGTCGCCACAAAGGAACAGCAGCATCTGCAACTACCTTATGGCAAAGTGAAGGCAGCCGCGAGTACCACAGCTCAATGTATGGGAGCTGGGAGGTACATACTCGAGCATCGTTATAGTGCTATGAAATGTTGAAGCTCAGCTGGACATCGGAAGCTGCGGAAATTTGGGCAATCATGCTGCCCAAGTGTGATATAATACTAGGGCTCATCAGATTTTGAGATATCAAAGGCCAAAAAGAATGTATCTCTCTTTCGTATTCTGTTTCATTTGTCCTCCCACAGTTGCGTCGTTTTTAATACTCCCCAGATGAAGGGAGGCTGAAAGCAGATCCCAGTCACATGACCCATCCCACCATCGACGACGGTTAAATTTGAACAGGCCGCTGAAAGCGCTTGCCAGCATCTCTATCACCAATTAACATCTCTATCACAATGCAAGGTGCGTAAAGAAACACTATTATACTATAAAATGAGATCCTTTGTAAATCAGATGTAAGGGCGACGATATAAATGCGATTTGTCTGGTAGAAGGGGTTTCGGGTACCTGGGAGTAATTATAGAACATAACTTATAAAGATTTATGAAAGATATTAAGTTGTACATAGATCTTAAGATACTTTAAGTTAAAGTACCTATTATTTTGTTGGCATACCGGTTTTTCCGGTACAGAGATAGATGTTACTAATACCGCTAAGCCAGGGAGGTTAAGCTTGAGGAATTTGTGGTTAGAGAATTATTTATATAATAATATAAAGGTGGAGGAGGAGGAAATAAAGGGCTTCTACGGGCTTTAGAAGGCTACAATAGGTGATATGAAGGATATCATCCACTACGCCTTTCTGTCTATTCTATTCCAGCCCCAACTTTTGCTTTCTCATAAACAGCATCCAGATCCTCATTCCAAATCCACTTCATTCTACTCTCCATTTTCTCTTTTATGACAGGTAAACAGTCTTCAAAGCTGAGTCCTTTCAACTCCTCCGATTGCATCTGATAAAGCAATCCTGCTTCCCTTGACGTCTTCTGCACTTTCTGCGCCCTCGGTAATCTAATTTCCTGATACAGTTGCAACCAAGGTCTAATATCCCCACCAACCTTTTCTCCCTTCCCTCTCTTTTCTAGAAAATCCCGAACAACACACCCCAGAATGTACCCATCCTCAACCGCCTGCCCAGCTCCAGCTCCCTGATACGGCTGCATAGCATGGCTAGCGTCACCTACTAAAACCACCTTCCCATCTTCAAACACCCATTCAGGCAATGGATCTCGATCATTAATCAACCATACACTTGGATTACCCTTTTCTCCTACCAAATTTATAATCTTTTGTACTGTAGGATCAAAGTCCTTGAAATCTTCTCTAAAATCCGCAATGCTCCCCTCCGCAGTCCAACTTTCCCTCAATGTCCCTAGGTCTTTTTCAGGTTTTGTAACAAATGCAACAACGTTTAGAAACTTGTTACTAGATATAGGAAACACTAAGAAATGTCTGTCAGGAGCCATCCACTGCGCGGCCAAGCTCTCAAATGGCCAACCCTCAATCACATCTTTCACCTCAACTAATCCCCTATGAGCAATCCTCCCACTATAGCTTGGCCGATCAGTGGTATACTGTGCGCGAACAGCAGAATGTATCCCATCACATCCAATAACCAAATCTGCGCTCGTAGTCGTCCCATCGCTAAACTCAATAACTGATTTTCCACCGTCGTCACCTTTTACTTCTCGAATACGGGTGAATTTCTTTCCTCCAATTAAATCCACATGGTCCAATTTCTTAACTGCTCCAACTAAAACTTCGAGGAATTCACCACGATGCATGCCCTTATGCCCCGCGCCTTTAGCATACCCCGGATCTAAAATAGTCACAACCTCGCCGCCTGTATCACCCCGCCGGAAGGTTATCCAGAAACCATTATTATCTCCAGCTATTCCATCAACCCGTTCTTTCAGGGTCTCCCCTCCAACTTTAAAGAGAAGCTTGGTTGCATTTACGCCTAGCCCAATTCCGAAGCCGGACCCGAGATCGCCAGATGTGGGGGTTGGAGCGCGTTCATAGATGGTTATGTGGAAGGAGGGAGAGGGGTCTGAGCAAATGGAGGAGGTGGAAAGGTGGTGGTGAAGGGAGAGGGCTGTGAAGAGACCTGAGATTCCCCCACCAAGGATAGTGATTTTGAATGGTTCTGAGGCCATGGCTAGTAGGAAAGGCGTGAAAGGGATGAGGGTCTTCAGAAATACAGAAATTAAATTAAGGGGAAAATGAGGTTAGGAACGGAATATGAAAATGTAGATGTGAGGTGACGAATGTGGGGTGAGGTGGGGTTAAGGGGAGCAAGCTCGATGGGGAAGGAGGGGTAAGCTGCATTGAGCAGCAGGGGTGGGGTACTTTATCCTGAGCTTTAAGGATGGTCATTGTACGAGCAGACGTATTATATGCTTTTGTAAATTATGTGTTATGTAAAGAATATGCACTTTGTAGATAACTGGAGCTCAGCAACTTTTCAACTTTGATTTAGAGGAGGATAAAGATGGTACAGAGGTGAGAGTAACGATTTCAATCAAAATATAGACAATGTTCGAACGTTGGAACCATATAAAATACTGCATTCAGCCACTAAATATGATAAGATTAGTTTCGGCCTCAATGTTTTGAGATGAGTTTCTCACTAATTATAAAAGTAGAAGTTTCTGAGTAAATTGCTCAGCTAACTTTCAGGCACAGCTTCCCCTAGTTTTATAAGATACTCGTATTAACCAATGACTAAATAGCGTCGCTATCCACCTTCGTTTCAGCCCAGTACCTATAGTGAAAACTGACATGCGTTACCTGACGCATAAAACGTGATAGGAACTCCTTAGGATTTGGCCCTTCCCCCTCTTCCTCTCACATCTAATTTCCCTTTGTGTATATGAAAATGATATACCAATATTCACATTCATACCTAGAATTATTTGCTAGATGTGTATATTTCATCTCTCTACACCAAGAGTTTCTTGACTTTCGTTGATCCATTCTCGCGTCCTGTGTGCCTAGCCACAGTTCTGGCTGGGCTTGTTGGAACACTTGATCCCCCCCCCCCCCCTGGGTTTCCCTCACCTCCAGGAATTAATCTTGATGCAGTAATTTGTAATTTGTGCCACCTTAGCTATGTACATTGATCTAGCTACACAGGCGTAACGATAAACTAAAGTGGCTTAGTCTTGTCTAGTACTATTCTGTAACATCATAACATCTCAACATCTGTGGGAATGGCCTTAGTAGAATTTAAAACTTCCATTTACTTTAGCTTTTGCAAATTGTACCTAACTTATTTCTAGTGTTTCTTATTTCTCTTCTGCTTATAAGATTCAAAGGACCAAAGTTCTGTAAGCGTTGTATTGATGTTACGAATTTCACGTGCTTATGTGTTATTAATAGAACGATATTCTTTCATAGGCTTATATATTTCCCTATTTCTAGGTTCGTTTGGTATATACAGTATTGTGCATGCCTCAGTTCCGCGAACCAAGCTCCTTGTTGAAGTCATATGGTGAGCAGTGCTTCCCAGGACATTCCTCTGCCCAAGCTCCTATCCCACGAAGGTCTTCAACCCGAAAGATGGGCAATCTTGCAAATCCTTCTGGCTGATATTCTACATCAGTCGCTTGTGTCGAGTATGTCCGAGCTGAGTCAGAGTTTGACTGAGAATGGGAGTGAGAACAGGAGCCTCGGGATGTAGAGCTAACCCTTGATTTTTGTTAGCGTTAAGTCTAGTATCTATATTTAGAGGTTTCAAACTTCTGAGATTGAGGTTTTTGGGGTTTGGTGCTTGAAAAACCAGCCATTTTAAGTGCTTTTGCCCACTATTTACAAACAGGTCGAGTGTGGAGGTGATTGTTTAAATTAAAATAAAAGTGTCTGAAGATATTACTTTGGATCGAATTGTGTTTAAGAGGGTCCTTGTTGAATATCGTGTCTGGAAGGCCATGGGCATAATATATATTTCTCATCCGTGGTGGGGAACCCTCAAGCAAAATCTCGTTGAAAAATTAGGATTTAGGAATCCCGAAAATTCAGACATTATAGTATATTAAGATTTATTCTGTGCTATCAGATTTTCGGGCTCAGTATAGCTAACACCAATTATGGAAAGCCTCCAGTGATACCTTGGGAATAGGAACCGGAGTTAGGAATTGTAACAAGGTAACTTCTCAAGCTCTGTTTCAGAATAGTGCAAGGGACGAACCACTCCATTAGGGCTGTGGAGGAGGCATTGCGGTGGTTCAAGAATTTGACATTCTTTCAGCCCCCGTTCAACCCCTCTGAATTAACTAAGTAGTCGTTGACGACTCCTAAAACTGAAAATTATACTTGCCGGGGTGAAGTGGCGCTACTGTTTCTGCCGATTGGGTGTCTGGGATTGACTTCGCGTAGCAACCTGACAACATCACTACAACATCCCTGTTATTAGGAATCCGTGGCTCAGTGCTACATCACTCGTGTCCTTATCTTTATAATATTTTACGGAACACTCAATTATATACTATTCACATATTTCACTTTATAGGCCAAGAATTCGCTATTGAATGTGAATCTGTTCGACATCTTGCAGAAGCGACGGAGACTTGATGTGAAAGTTGGCTTGTAGATATAGCTACCATGATGATTTGATGTTTTGGTTGACGGAAGCATCATATTTCGCTGTAAATACCTTGTATGGCAAATTTTTCCTGTTTCTTTTATTTTCTTTCATTTTTTCACTTTAGATGCTCTTTAAAATTTATAGACCAGCTTGCGAGTCAAGCTACCACACATTTTGGGGTATATGGGAAACTTTGAGGTTTCAAGGAGCATATGGAGTTTTTAAAGTGTATAGTATTACATTAATTGATGCCGATACTCTCAAGACTATTACACTATTTTGAAGTGTTCGCTGGGGCTGGATCCTTGGCAAGCCGCCTCATACAAAAAGAGTTTTGTCCAAGACATGACATGAACCTCATCTTCGCACTTCCACCCTCTTCTCTCCAATATAATCAACAAAAAGCTCAGCACTGCTACGCTTGAGCCACTCTGAGAACTATTTTCATGATCTCCAGTGCCACTAAAGCGAAAAAGCATTCCTTCTTGCAACGTTGGCTCCTTCAGCTCTCCAGGACGCATCTCTCTCAATCCCTAATCACTGAAAGATACAGAAAAATTATTTGTATCTGGCACGAAATACAATAGAACACGGTCTTATTTTTGTTTTAAAAACTCAATTTTTATAATGCCTGAATTTATTTATCATTTCCCTCTTACTATATAAAGCCTATAAAACCTGATACTATATAGGATTATATATAGTTAAGTTAGGGTTTAGATATGCTAATAATGCCTAGATTTCTACCGCTTCGGACATGTGTGAACACTCTTTACTGCTAAGTAATTACCATGGCAAAGTTGCTTGCGCGCACTGACTGCCTCGCGCAAATTCTTTGTGAGCGAAAGAATCCAGCGCAAGAACTTGTCCATTCCCCTCTTGTGTCTGAATTTGGACATCTCTGCATCAGTAAGCATTCCGGGAGGGTGATAATCAACATTGATATTGGAGCTAACACAGACAATCCTATCTCATCCAGAGGGCCAAAGACGACATGTGATGGTTCTAAATATGGGTAATACCAATATTCTAGAGATATTAGCTGCACAAGTCAAGAATGTGTCTATCACTCTCCTCGATGTTGTCGAATATCTAATTGAGCAGCTCCAAGAAAAGGCTTAGGAAGCATGTACTAGCTCTTTCGCTAGGCTCTCCGCTTCTCCATCTTCCTGCACTGTATGCTTCGACTTAGCAATTGCGTTGTCGCTCGATCTTCAGGAGTGATTAGTTCTTGCAAACGAATGTGGAATGCTTCTCAACCCACATAGTATCTTGAGGTCGTATTCTTAGAGTTAACAGCCTCACGAGCTGCGCTCTGAAATGCCTGTGCTATGGTTCCGCCGCCTGTGGTGCCACCAAAGTAAAAGATATTTCCTACCTTCTAGCTACTCTTGATCTGTATTGGGCAAATCCTTTCATTGCCAGTTGGAAAAATCAAAATCTCAATATCTTCTGATGAACTGGTGGTGAAATCAATGTTACTGGTTGGAAAGTGGCTTGCATGTTGTTGACCGGGCACCCAATTGACTCGCTTCGAATTTCAGGGGGGTCAACCCCTTGGCTTGAAATCTACCTGGTCTCATCGGGCAGCATGAAAGAAGGCCTGCAGGTTTATTTCAGGCAACGTCTACTAGTATGTGATGCAGGCTCTCAACTTTGTCTTACGATACCAGGAATCCTACCAGAATGCGCTGACCGGTGACGAATTCGAGGAGCCTGTCGCTTGGTTGGGCTCTATTATCACGACTACAGGTGGTAGCTGGGCAGGTCGTACTATGTGAAACTACTTCGACTTCGACTTCCTACCCACCTCTAATCACGGGCTTTACACCGCCGCCAGAATGCAGTTCTCTCACTATTATTATTTTTTTCTTTCTTTTTTTCCATTTGAAACCTAGGCATGCTAGGTGTTGATAGGTAGGAGGCGACCTACTTTGTTTGATTTACCTGAAAGCTATATTGTACACAAAACATATTAGATGACACCGGCTTCTAATCTAGTACAACCAAAACTTTGTCCCACATTACAAAATTGCAACTTTTCAAAGTTGAGGATCAACAGCATTCTGTTTGCTGGAGGAAGGAAGTTTGCTCTGTGGCTTAGCTATCGACTATCGACAATAGTTCATTCGAATTGACTATTCGTTTGATCTTTCAAGCGAAAAATTGTGACTTTTTCGCGATGTGCAACAAAACTCTTGCTCTGTGCTAATAGCGCTTTTTTCGTCTGACGTCCTCGAGTATTACTGAGTATGTCAACTTGTTCGCTAGTATCACCCCCAAAAATGTTGAGATTACTGGTTAAGGAGCTGGGTTGATAAATTTCTTCTATTTCATCTATAAATCTGGGTATAAAGCATGCTTGATTTCAACAGCCATCATCTCGATGTATTGCTTAGCTTGTGGTAGTGCTAGGAAGGAGAAGGTCAGTGCGGTTCATGAAAAATCAACCAAATCGCGAAATGATGAATAGAGTAGATCATACCTTCATCCATATGATAGAATGGGTGAGGAACACCTTTGAATCTTTTTACTGTGACCTCATTTCCTGCTTCTATCAATTTCCTCGCATATGCTTCTCCTTCGTCTCTGAGAGGATCACAGCCTGCCGTGTATATCACGGTCTTACTTAAGCCCTCGAAACTTGGAGCTTGCATTAGATCACCGAACCAGCCGACTACTTCCATCTGTTTTGCCTTTTCTGCCTCATCTTTGCTCAAACTGCTCCATTTTAGGGTATCGAACCACTTTAATCTTGCCCAATTCAGTGTCGGCGCAAATTCTAGTTCAGTCATGCTCGGATAGGGGCTTTCAGTGGCAGTAGAATATCTGCTTAGATCATCGATTGTAGGGGTGCCCGCAGCGATTAACTTGAGATCAATTCCAGCATCACGAGCTAAGTGTCCCACTACCAAGGAGATATTACCGCCGGCTGAAGGTCCGCCTACTGCAATTCGAGAGGGATCAATGTTGAACTTTTTCGCGCCTTCAGGAGAGGATATATATTGGAGAGCTGCAAAGGAATCGAGGATGCCTGTTGGGAAGGGATGTTCAGGGACGAGGCGGTAGTCGACATCGATGACTGCGACGTTTGCTATCGCTACAATATGCTCGCAGATATGGGCTTCGGTATCCAGATCACCAAGACCCCAGCCTAACTTCTATCAGTTTCGTTCCAAAATCCGAGCGAGTTCCAACTTACCACCCCCATGATAATCTATGTATACAGGCCATGGTCCAGGTGTTGCTGGCTCGTATACCCGCACAGCAATTTCTGCCCCTCCATGACCTGGCACCGTAGAATCATATGTCTTCGCAGCCTTGGGAGCCGGAGCTGTTCCGTATGAATAGAGAACGGAATACTTTGATCTCAAAAATTGTAAATCGATTGGTTTGTTCGGTATATGGGCAACATGCTTGTTGTAAACGTCGACAAAGGCCGGATCGAGGGAAGAGAGCACGGAGGGGTGGATCGGATTCAATGCTTCGTGTTGCTGCGCCATTTTCAACCCTTTGGTTGACGTCCAAGGAATCAAGTAAAAATGAAGATATAAAAACACTGCCCAGAGGAAACGAAATGTTCAAATCAAACCTTCCAAACGTTGGGTAAAATGGAACGCTTAGAAACGGACATTCTTACCTAACAGCTGACATGTACGACCTACATCGCATGTCCGTCGGATTGTCAACACAGCTCAATCAACATCAGGATGAAGGTCTGCCAGACTTGCAGACCTGCAGACAGAAGCTTTGTCGTGGGGAAAGCCTTTGCACTGATGGTGTTCCACTGCGTCCTGTGGACATCAATCCGACGGCTGCAGGTGGGTATTTTTGCGGCAAGAACGCCATTGTTCCAGCGCAATATCCTTGCAGCGCCACCGTCGGACCCGAAAGATCTCAACTCCAGTTACTCCACACTTCTACCACAACCACCACGACATATCAATTTTGGGAGATACACATCTTCCCGTCTTAGTTTCACTTCCTATAAGGCGTCAAATATATGGACTCATTCTATTTACGTAACCTGTAGTTCGATATGCTGTGGGCAAAAGCAATTATGCTTGAAAGTCCTTCCGACGGGTTGCTTTTAGGAGCCCAAGTTGAGCAATAGAACATCTCATTTGTGTCTATCTGAAGTCCTTGATAGACCTTCATTGCAATCTCTATCTTCACTCCTTCACATTTTATTGGTTGATTTATTGCACCATGCCTTCAGTCACAGCACCCGCGACCATCCTCGTTACTGGTGCCAATGGCTTCATTGCAGCACATTGCGTGGCAGACCTCCTTAAGAATGGTTTTGCAGTTGTTGCTACAGCTCGCACCGAAGCTAAAGTCCTCACTACTTTCTTTATGCACAAACATCATCCAAAACTATCTGTGGAATTGGTACCAGACATTACTGCGCCTGGTTGCTTTGATGAAGCTATCAAAAATTGCGACGCGGTCCTGCATCTGGCGGCTCCGTTCGGATATTCTTACTCAAACTTCGAAAAAGAACTCCTCATTCCTTCGATACAAGGTACATTAGCGATATGCGAGTCGGCACAGAAGACTCCAAGTGTTAAGAGGGTTGTTCTTACAAGCAGTTTTGCAAGTGTTTATGATGCTAGCAAAGGGCTTCAACCTGAAAAGACGTACACAGAGGAAGATTGGGCACCACTTACATATGAGGACGGAAAGAATGCTGCCATTACGCCCATTGCATACCGTGCGAGCAAGGTACTTGCGGAGAAGACTGCATGGGACTTCGTGAAGAAGAATGACGTGAAGTGGGATTTGGTGACACTGTGCCCTGGAATGGTCTTTGGGCGTTTGATTGAAGGGACGATTAACAACCTTAAGAGTTTGAATACGAGCAATGGTATTGTTTGGAGCTTGTTCGGAGCAAAAGATATCCCAGATACCAAAGCACCTAGTAAGCTGTCTATCGATAACCTGCCCGAGGAAGCTGACAAGAAATAGTCTGGACATCTGTCACAGCACTTGCAGCAGCTCACACTAAAGCACTAACAACCCCTGAAGCATCAAATCAGCGATTTTTAATCACGAATGGGGAGTACGATTTTCAAGAAATTGCAGATATTCTCCATGCTTCTTCACTGCTTCCTCAGGAGGTCAAGGAGAGAATACCGATCGGAAGTCCGGGAAAGCGACTCAGTAAGACGCATTATAAAGTTGACAATTCCAAGGCAAGCCGGATACTTGGTATTGAAGGGCCAACGCTAGATGACACTGTCATCGAGTTGGTACAACAACTTCTGTCATACGAGAAAGCACAGGCTCAATAAAATTTATGCTGCTTGAAATAATCCCAGTATTTCTAAAGTCTCTGGGCTCTCCTTGCTAAGATCGCGCTATCTTTCGTCAAACTTGAAAAGTTATGAGCGTCAAGGCATGCTTGCCTACTCATCATGACAGCCCACGATGTTCTTTCTCTCATTTCTTCTTCGAATTTTCTGACAGCCTCAACTTGGGTTATATCCCCTTTTGAAAGTACTAGAAGTAAGTCATGTAGATGCACAGCATCGGTAATTCCATGATTCGCTGCCTCGCCACGGTCTATGGTGCGCCTGGGATTAGTTGGGTGATCAATAACGGAATGCATGACCGAACTTACACATTGTCATCGCATGAGCAGCATCACCCACCAACGTCACCCTCCCATCATAGCTTGGCCAGTTCAAACATGCCCAATCAGCGAGTTTGATCTCGAGTATTTCCGTTCCTTCAGGGATACCCTGAACAGACGTCTTTAACCTCTCTTCAAATACAGTTGCCAAGTTCTTCATTTTCTTCAACTTCTCATCCTGACTTTCCGGCACCTCATCAGCTGAACTATGCACTGGCCATGAAATATTCAGCTGTGCAGAATAGTACTCTTCCTTTCCGGATGAACCATTAACTTCTGGGGTATCAAGTGTCGAAAACCACATAAACGTTCCCGTTTCAGGATGACATCCTTGGAACAGCAGAGGGTCAAGAGTTCGGAGTGGCTTGATGTCTCCTGGAGTCAGTTTCACTGTTGCGCCGAGGAATCGGATCGGTAATTGATTGAGCGATCCTGCATCACCAGGGCAAAGAAGTCTTCGCAGTTTCGAGTTTGCTCCGTCAGCACCGACTAGAAGCTTTCCACACGATACCGTCCCATCCTGGAACCTCACTTCAACTCGTGACCCCGACGAGTCCACCGAAAAGCTATCGAGACTTTTGTTCCATTCAACATTAATTCCATCTAATAGTAATTTCCGGAATTTTTCTCGGTTTATCCTTAGTCGTTTTGATGGAGGGATTTGAAAGACCGGCTCTGCATTTGCGAGATTCAGGAACAAGAATTGTCCAGTATCCATTCTGCCTTGTTCCGGATCAACTTGTATTGACTTCAATCGATCGAACAACTCAGATGGCAGGCATAGCCGTAATGCTTCTAACGCCCAATGTATGGTGATACCCCAGCCATGGCCACGTGCGTCAATATGTTGATCTCGATCAAATATTCTGAATGGTATGCCTTCCTGACCCAACACTTAGCGACATGTAATTTTATACCGACAAAGGGAGCATAATTTACTTTCTTGAGGGATTGTGCTAGAACAAGACCTACAACCCCGGCCCCAATTATCAAAATCGGTTCTTCCACAGACATTCTGGGGTTTTCCCCAAGAGAGATAGGAAAGAAAGCTCACCCTATGTCTTATCAACCTTTCGAGTTACTGAACAACATTTCTCTTCACATGACGTTGATCTTATGAAAGTATCAAACAATCTCTCAAGCATGGTCTAAATTTGGCTCAGGGTAACATTTGATGTGCGCAATTTGGGCCCTCCCGAGGTGCATCTTAATTCACTGAGCTATTATTGGTTGAACCAATACCCCGAATGCCTTCAAGCCCCTGCTGGCATCCAACCCCCTAAAAAAGGGTGGGGTTCCGAGCCGGGGCCCGTCGCAAAGATAACGGCACAGCAGCCCAACGTCGAAGACAAATTAACAACGCCTTCCCGTCGCAAAATTTCGCTGGCTCCGCATGAGAGTTGTCAAACCAAGACATGCAGCATTATGAGTAAACCTATCAGCCTTGGAGCTTGCGATCACTGCACAAGAATCGTATGCGAACCCCACTAACGATAACGTGGTTGAACGCCATGCTAATCCGCTTTTTATGCAGAAGCAGAGATGCGACGGGACGGAACCGTGTTCTCGGTGCGATCGTGAGTGTTGAGCGGGGAACAATATCGGGCTCAGTCGCTGATGGGAGTTATGTAGGTCTGGCTATCAGTTGTAGACGCGCGCGGTTGTCTGAGGCTGGGAATAGCAGCACTACAGTAAGGCCGTCTTTCTCCTATGTCTATCCTCATGTCAGTTGACATCATGAGCAATTTCCTCTACCTCGAGGGCCAACGATACCAATAGATCCTCTTATTCACAAGTGTGAAAAGGGACTTGCCTCGTTATAGCCCTAGAGAGGTGTTCGTAGAAACTCTCCCTGCTCAAACTTATATTAAAACTGCTTGATTACCAAAAAAATAAAAATTTCCTGAGCTAAGTAAACACAGAATGGGGCAAGCGTAGCCAACACTGAGGGCTCGAAACCCCAGAGTGGCAATAGAAAGGCTTTAGTGATAAAAAGGACAAGGACTGGTTGCTTCTCATGCAAAGAAAGGTAGGAGCACACTTTTGTGAGGGGTTTTAACTTTGCTAAAACAGTGTAGAAAGAAGAAATGTGATGAGATCTTACCCAAGTGTAGTGACTGTAAACGATTGAATCTTCCGTGTGTTAGGCCTCGAGCCCAGCCGCAGCAAGCCCCATCGATACCACAGAAGAAGTCGCCAAACTTTGTTCATTCTCCTTCACCGGCTCCAAGTTATTCGACAAATGACGATACCTTCTCTTACCGCGTCGGAAGTCCACAGGATCATCAGACGCCCTCTGAGGAGCTTCTTCCATGGCGACGCAAACAGAGTAATAGCGAACTTGGCAGTATTCAGGAAGGTAAATCTCCATCACAAAATACCGAGGATGATTTCGCCGAATCTGCTTCGATATTATACCAGATATCTCGACCACCCAATCTTAGCTTTGATCCATTATCTATCCCCGCACCCTTTGATATTACGGATATAAAGGATCAGCATTTACTACGGCATTTCATCCGAACCGTATCAAGATCTCTATCAGTGGTTCACCAGGATACATCAAATCCATTCCTCCGTCTGATTGTTCCCCTTGCTGGTTCTTCAAAGGTTGTAATGGAGTCGCTATTGGCTTTGAGTGCAGCTCATTTGCGAGGGGTATATCCAGAAATTCTTCGGAAGGGATTATCACATCAAAATAAAGGTAAGGTAGATCCTGTAGGTATTAACGGCACTCGCTAAACCTCAATAGCACTAAAGTCTCTGAACGAGATAATAAGCTCTCGGACCCTTGAATCTTCAGAAGAAACCCTTGCCACGGTTCTTCTCCTCTGTATGATAGAAATCTGCGACGGTAATTCTACGAAATGGTCTTGGCATATTTCTGCCGCTCAAACTATTATTCGGGCAAAGTTGAAGACCGAGTACGCAACAACAACTTGGAAATTCCTGTTAGCGATGTTCGGTTATGTCGACTCCGTCATCACAATTAGCAAATGCAAAGCCCCTCTCATCACCCTTGGGGAGCTTTCAGGTGAAGGAGGATCACCAAATGATCAGTGCGAGCCAGTTTCGAGTTCGAGCATGGCATTGTATCGATCACACAACGAGGCACTCTTTGGAGTTGCGCAACCACTGTTTGAGATCATTGGAAAGATTTCAACTCTTGCAAACAGACGGAAAGAGCGTGTTGATAAGGAATCGGAATTCCGTTTCCGACAAAGTGCAAAAGAAATTGAGGAGCCCCTTCGTGCTTGGACTCCAGACCCTATTGTATCTGCCACCAGCATACACGCTAGAGATGTTATCAATGCAGCATATGCCATAAAGTGGGCATCAATTCTCAGGCTTCACCAAGTTGTGGAAGGCTACCACCTTTCTCACCCAGAAGTGATAGAGTGTACTTCAGAAATCTTGTCCCACATACAAAAAATACGCTATGGTAGCTCCGTGGAATGTATTCTCATCTTCCCACTTGTAATGGCAGCTGCTGGAAGTCGAGATGATGAGCAGAGGGTGATGGTGAAAGAACGATGGATGGTCATGGAGCGTACGATTGGCTTCGAGAATATTCGTAGAGCTCGCGAAATGGTGGAGGCGGTGTGGAAGGCTGTGGATGATGGACGGGAGAACGGCAATGACAACTGGGGGATGAGCGTAAACTGGGCGCGAATCAGATACTTTGATTTTCCTGGGGTGGTGCTCCTCTAGGAAAGGTTACTGGTCACGAAAACACGATATCATAGTGGTTATTATACGCTACACTTGCGTGGAAGATCTATCTACAACAATTTGTCGAATATGTGCTAGCATGTCGTACCCGCAAACTTCCTCGATCGTCAACTTTCCTGGTCGATCAGTACTACTACTCCAGCCAATCCGTTCGCTCAAATCAGTCCTGGCCCTCGCACTCGCTGCTTGAACCCGACTCGCTCTTTCTTTTCTGACTTCCTCGTATAGCTCAAGACCCTTACCAACATCGTTCTCCCAAATTCCTCGAAATTCTTCACTAAAGATATAGCCAAGCGCACCAGCATCTTCAAGTGCCATGCAGAAACCCTGGCTTTGATCTGGAAGCATAGGGTGTGCTGCATCACCTAGCAGGCCAACTGTGCCCTTGTGCCAATATGGATATGGCTGATGGACATAAAGACGCCACATCTTGATGTCAGTAGCGTGGGTAAAGAGAGCGTGTAGTCGTGGGTCTAGGTCTGGGTATGTGGCAATCAGTTCTTCAGGAGAGGCGGAGATATTCCACCCGTCCTTGGAGAGACCGTTAAAAGATGCTCTTTCGATTTATCAGCTCAATATCCTTCGGAATTAAAGAGGCCAGCTCACGGATAGAAACAATAACAGCTTATAGTCTCGCCAGCATGGCAAGCAGACATAACAATCTTGTTAATGCCGAAGCCACCCCAGAACTCGATACCATTACTAAGCACAAATTCCGAGAGCCCTAGTTCGTGCAACTTGGAGGATTGGATGATACATCTATAACAGCAAGATGTGCTGCTCTCAATTTGGGGGGTGATTCCAATACTTGTTCGGGTCAAAGACTATCTCTGATCAGCGATAATTTTTAAGATACTTCAAGGAAGTTGCTCACTCTGATACCGTCCGCCGCTATTATTAGGTCTGCTGTTGCAGTATTGCCATTTTCGAATTTGATTATGCCTTTCTCAGGTAAGACTTCAAGAGCTTTATGGTTTACGATTATCTCTCCTTGCGGTCCCATCTCATCACTAGACTCAGCTTTCACAGTATCCAGCAAAACATTGTGCATGTCAATTCTGTGAAAATTGAAATACTCCTGTTTTACCACAACTTCATCAGCTCTCAAATATTTTCCACCCGCATTTATCAATACTTACTGTCCCAAATTTCGCCTTATAGTCACCCAGCCCATACTCTCCCTTCACCTCTCCCGAACTCCACTCATGCATCACCAGCTTCTGTAGAACCACAGGCTTCACAGCTGGTATGTCAACTTTCCATTGCTCCAGAAATCGAGAACCGTTTGAAGCCACGGACAATGAAGCTCCTACTTCGTTGGCGAAATCGTAACGCTCGTAGACTGTTACATGGTGTCCTTGCCGTCGGAGGGCGATTGCTGCGCTGAGTCCGCCGAGC
This sequence comes from Tricladium varicosporioides, assembly GCA_021365295.1. NCBI lineage: Eukaryota > Fungi > Ascomycota > Leotiomycetes > Helotiales > Tricladiaceae > Tricladium > Tricladium varicosporioides. The sequence continues at coordinate 299,902 of JAJTIW010000009.1, read as the reverse complement.
CCGGAACCTATTATGGCTACGTTCAAGGACTTTGGGGGAGGGTTTAAAACAGCGCTCGGCATTTTGAAATTGGATAAGGATGGTGGTGTGTGAGAGAATTGCTATCGAGCAACAACAGAGATATGCTACAGCTGGGGGAGTTTAGCCTCCTATTCACTGTCAACTCAAGGATAGCTACAGAAATATTTTGAAGTCTTGACCCAGAAGGGACCTTATTATCCTGCTCTCGACCAACTTTGCGACTCGATCAGGCTATTTGTTTTCCTTGCGACGTTTGCATATCACGTCGCCTATCGATAACATATCGAATGATCTCTAAACACCTTCGTCACCTTTTCGCGACGGTCACCTAAACCCAAGTTTTGGGTCATCAACAAGCTAATGCACCCGTCGCACTCACTTCGGGAGCGGCCCTCTGCCACCAAGGCGGGGTAATTCTGCCTCACTAGTCGCTAAGCCATGAAGACCCTTTGACTAAGCCTTCAACTCCACAACAAATACAACTTAATCTGTATCTCTTATCAGATTAATCAGAACGTGTGCGCATATCTAACCATATACGTATCTCTCTAGCGTTCCATAGCAATGATCGGCTTATCGCAGCCGCATAGTGGTGATCTTAGTTGTATAAATAATAGAGCAACTCGGCTATAGGAGGCACGATGTAGCTAATTTTGACTTCGCGAGAACTTCATCTCGACGACGAGAACTGTTTACGATGTCTGAAAAGTTTGATGATAGCAGTATGGAGATCAAACCGCCGCCAACAATGGGGAACGGAGTCCAGGGTGGAAGCAATAAGTTACCGCCTACTGGTGCTGTGTATGACATCAATGAGAAGGCTCTTGTTCGACGGATTGATTATCGCATTGTTCCTCTCATGTTCTTTTGTTATTTGATGCAATTTCTAGACAAGGTCATGATCAATGTAGGTCACAAAATTAATCTTGAGTGTGCAAGCTCTGACAAAATCTATTAGTACGCGAATGTGATGGGACTAGCAAAAGATACAAAGCTTAAGGGAAACGAGTTCTCGTGGATGGCAACAGCATTTTTTATCGCATTTGCATTGGCCGAAGTCCCACAAGGAATTTTACTTCAGAAAGTCGCTTTGCCGTATGCTCTTGGATTCAATGTCATACTTTGGGGTGTGGTTGTATGTTGTACTGCTGCGTGTTCCTCTTTTGGCTCGCGTAAGAGCTCTCCCCTATCCAAGCTTCTGAACCAAGGCTCACATTCACCCAGTTCTCGCTGTCCGCATCCTACTTGGTGCTCTGGAAGCCGTAATATCCCCTTCACTTGTCTTAATAACCACGACCTGGTACCAACGCCGCGAAGCCTCTCCCCGCTACGGCATATGGTACTGCGGCTTGGGGGGTGGACAGATCCTCGGCGGTATCCTGTCTTTTGCCTTCCAACATGTCACTTCTAAGACGTTTCAGGGCTGGAGAATGATGTTCGTTGTCGTCGGAGCTGTCAACATCATCATAGGTATCCTTGTCGTGATTTTTCTCCCTGCTAAACCGCAAGACGCCAAGTTCTTGACTAAAGAAGAGAAGAGTTTCGTCCTTGCACGACTAGCAACAAATCAAACTGGTTTGCCGAAAAAAGAAGCGAAGAAAGCACAGATTCTGGAAGCGTTTGCAGATGCAAATATTTGGCTCTTGTGTCTAATCACCCTGCTTTGCTCATTGCCGAGTGGTGTTATTACCACATTCTCTGCGACATTGATTCGAAACTTCGGATACACAACCAAGCAATCTGCACTACTAAATATCCCTTCCGGCATCATCAGCATCCTAAGCACAATGTTCGCAACCATCGCTGTAGGCCGAGGATTTCCACGCTGGCTCTCCATCGTTGCCCTTGTCGTCCCTACCATCATCGGCAGCGCCCTGATGTCCTTCCTGAATTCCAAAAATCAAGGTGGTCTCCTGACAGGTATCTACCTTGTCAACTGCGTACGTCTTATCTTCCATTCCCTTATTCCAAACCTCGCCTAACTACATGTATTTAGACAACAGCCATCCTTGTCCTAGTCTACTCCTGGGTCGGCTCCAATGTCGCAGGTTTCACCAAGAAAATCACCGCAAACGGCATGGTTGCCGCCTCTTTCGCCATAGCAAATATCATCGGCCCGCAGACTTTCCAAGCCCATGATGCGCCACAGTATATTCCGGCGAAGATCACAATTCTTGTTGTGGCAGCACTAGCGGGTGTTGCCGCCATACTGCTGAGATTATTGCTGGCATGGAGGAACAAAAGGAGGAGCGGTGAGGTGATTGTAGATGAGCAGCTCCTGTGGGAAGACCCAACGGACCGAAATAATGCAGGGTTTAGATATATTTATTAGGTTATAGTCTTCGGTAGGTTACTATTAGATTTGTCAGTAAGTGTTATTTAGCGAATAAGCACTTGAAGTCAGATGTCCTTCAATAAATCTTTCTATTAGATTAAAGTGGAGAAAAATAATTACAAGAATCAAATTGCATTTGTAAGTATATGTAAATAACAATTGTCCTCAGTAGATGAGCACTGAAAATTTTGTAAGCAGGTTGTAGACAACTTTTGTGGAGAACTTTGCGCGTTTTCTGGTCTTTGCCCGGACAAAATACCAACGGCACACCGACAAACTATCTATCAGAGGTTGTCTTATCGGCTCGATATATGAATGGGTAATAACCGTGCACATGGCGTTCGCTATGCATGGGTAATAGCTTACAGAAAGCCAACCACTTAAGATCAATCGTATAGTTACAGTAAGCCACCGCTTATCTAAGTCATCTCAGCGCACGAATTCGATACTTAACGCAGCCTCACGTCATAAACCTGGAGTAAATTAATTCTCATCCATTTCTATCACTCTGGGCCTTGCCATAATGAATGCCTCAAATCCCTCTCAAATCACGCATATCCCCGCACCATGGGCCTGCAAGGGAACCATCTACACCCTGCCACTCTACACTACCTCCACATCAATCACAAGTCTTACCTCAAACCCAGATTTCCTCTTTGCCCCTCTCGAGAAGAACTCACCGTTTTCAGAAGGCAAACTCGTCGGAGGGCTAGGCATGGTTCAAGTAATCAGATATTCCGAAACACCCGTTGGGCCATACGATGAGATGTTGATGATCCCGGGGAAGTTCGAGTATCCCGACGAGAAAGGAGGGACGAGAGCGAATTTAAGAATTACGAGGATTTACGTCAGCCAGGAGAAGACCTGCTGGAATGGGAGGATGAGTATGTGTTAAGAAGGATTTGTTCAAACTCCTTAGATCACCTGCCCTGACGGAATTTCCCAGATTGGAATATCCCCAAACATCTCGCGCGCTTCCAATTCGTCGATCGCGCAGACGGCACAATGTCGATTTCAGTCTTCCCTTACCAAAAAAATGACTCGGGAGTTGAGTCGGCACCAGGCGCGGTGCCATTTTTTGCAGCAACGTATAAGAATACCCCTTACCTGCCTAGTTTTCCAACCTCAACAGGGGTGGCTAAATATCTAGGTTTGGACTTAAGTATTATGCAACCGTCTCTACCGGAAGGGAAAGGGATATATGGTGAGCTGCCAGGAACAGAGGGGTGGTGTAAGATATTGCCGTTGGAGTATAGCTCAAGGACGAGCCTAGGGTGGTGGGACTTGGGGAAGAAGGAGAATGATGAGAGGACGCCGTTGTTAGAGGGAGAGGGGGATAATAGGGGAAAGGAAGGGAATGATGAGCATTGGTGGCCTGGAATGGGGAGGTGGAGAGTTGGTATGAAGATGGAAGATGCGATGATGGAGTTTGAGGCAGGGCAGCATTGGCCACTGTAAATTCAGAGGAATAATTCGAAGCCTGAGGACTAAGGACTGAGGACTGAAGTTCATCGGTAATAAAATGCTTTGGGATGAAACGAGTGTCTAATCACTACAGCCAGATTCATGCAGCGGTAACATTTCCCCAAAGAAATGGTTGTATTAGCCCTTTTGAAGTCAGAAATTTTACCTAACTAATGCGTGTCTCTGGAGGTTCATGCGGGTTTGCATAGCTTAATTTGTGAAGAGATGCCATAGCTTAAAAAGCGGATGCGTCAGTTTCACTCAGTACTTCCAAGTTCAGTCCTGTTGAATCAGGGAGAATATATATATGTAAAGCCGAGTTGCTTGTCAATTGCACAGGTGAGTATGATTGGAAAATATGTTGATTGGTTAAGAAATTATATGTGTATGTTTTGCTATTTATATTATGGAATTGTGGTTGTGGGCGCTAGATTGGCTAAGGCTGTGCCTAGAGTGCTTCAGACATGTCTTTGAACCCTTCAACGCTAGAAAGTGATTGGCGTCTCCAATCAGAACCATCATGGACCCGCATCCCTACGGAAGAGCCGCTATCACCTGGGCTAAGGGCTGGAGTTAGAGAGGATCTCATGAAATCATGGTACTTTTCTATAATGGACGAGTACCGTAGAAAGCTCAAGGCTTCTTGGTTCGAGGAGAGCTTTTTTCTGTCAATCAAAGGTTCAATTACCCAGCTTGAATCTAGGCTGCTTGCTCAACTATGTAATAAACTTACATCGTTTTATTGGATGCCTTCAGCTAAGTTCGATGGGTCTCCTTTACCTCTGTTACCGTTCGGTTACATCTTCAACGAGTGGTTTAGATATCACGATAATGAGCCAAATATCAAATTCGGGAACTTCTTCGCCCATTTAGTGCGCGTCTATCACCACGGACCTACCACAGTCCAGGGAATTATTAAAGCTCACAAAACCCTGTGCAATGAAGCGGCCTTGCTTTTGGAACGCATCGATCGCGGTGAAGCCAAGGAGTTTCTTCCAAACGGCGGAAGTCCTTGGTGCCAACCTCAAAATTACAACTTGAAACCAACTTATCGTGCGATTATTACTATAATGGATCAATATATTGACACTGGTCAAGAGGGAGACTTTACAATGTTCATAAATCTTGAGGAACATTCGAAGAACCAGACTGTCTTGCTCGTCCGGACTGGGGATGAGTCCCATCTCAGTGCTCCAATCAACTTTAAGGCGCTGAGAGCAAATGGTTTGTGCCTACCTCTAACCAGGACCGATGTCCCAGCTGCCAGTGGTGACGTGGTTAGGGTGTCTCTTGCGAATGCCGTCAAGTTTGTAGCCGATTTGCAGCAAAGGGAAGATACGACGTCTCCGCAGCCCAGAGCCCTCTTGGAAACGGAGCGCAAGGCTCAAGAGTGGGCAGATGAGTTGTTGAAGGAGGCAGACGATAAAGGAATAGACAATGTCTCTACAACTTAGAGTGCAGTCCGCCGTGTCAGAGCTACGAGAATGAGAGAAACTTTTGAAGAAAGGGAACCGTATCCATTTAACAGGTACTGGAGATAAATTGTTTTATGATATACTGAAGCAAGAAAATTGCTTCATTGCTTCGATCCGGAGTGTTCCGCGATAACCTTCTTGCCCGGTTAAAAATCCAACTCACACTCCCACCAAAGACTATGTCACGGTGGTGGCCTTGTCGCTTGGAAGCAGCCTCCTAAACGATGAATTTTTGGTTCGTTATGCCAGTATCGGGAATAGAAGAATATAACTGCATGATTTCGTCGAATGATGCTTTACTAAGTGATGTCACGGAAAATGTGGCGTCTGAGGCACATAGGAGAGGCTCTCCAGCAATTGCTAATTACTGACTAATTAATTCGCGATCCTGTACATATAAATAAATATCCATGCCCCTTTAGCTCTTCTAGAATCAAGCGTTTCATTTATCAATATATTATGCTCGCTTGAATGCCTTAGTAGAAGGCCATCCTGTTGATACAACTATCCCACGTTACGTGACAATTTTGTATATAATCCTTCATTTCATCATATATAGTCTCAATAGGACTAATATCAGGGGAGTTGGTGTCTGAGAGTAGGAAGGGCTCGTGAGGTACACCAAAACGGAGGCGTGTCGCTTAGGATACAAGGAGGTAGTTTGACAAATAGAATTCAGCAAGAAACAAACAAAAGGGTTTCATGAAATGCCCATTGTCTACAGAGCTTTGTAAAATACCAAAAAGCAAAAGAGTAATTAATTGATTATTATTCTATAAGTTCGCTTTCCCTTTAATAGTGGCCCTTATGGACTAAGGAATTATATAAAAGCTCAAGAACACGTGAGGAAAAGGGGAGCACCAGCTACTCCCCCACATTGGCAGAGTATCTTATAGACCTAATCCTAATAGCTTGAAATACGGAGGTTGTAAAAGCAAATACATACCCCTTAGTACTATCTTACTAAATAGAAGCTCTAGATACCACTGTAAAATCTCCTAGACTATAAGGACTATAATTCCAAGTAGCAGCCCTGATTTGTTACTTTCTAATCCTTCCCCTAAAAAGCGCTTATATCTACTATATTTTCTAGCTATAGAACCTCGAAAATCTAGTTAATCTTTCTTTAATATCGCGGTTCGACACAGTCTTTATAATAAACCTCTAACTCCTTAATCATCCCTGTTAATAGGACCTTATTATACCTCCTAGGCTGAACTCAGGTCTCATCACTCTATAGAACCTGATTCTATTATTCTTAAGCCCAAACCAGACACTTCTCCTTATATCGTTAGAAAGAAGAGATTTCCTATATATATTGCTATATAAAGCTATATTAATGCACGAGATAAAGAACAAAAGTATTAAGGATTGGGTCTTCGTACGATATACTCGCGATAGACACAGGGAAGCCTACAGGGTTAACGACTTTTTATGTCGTTAAACCTGGCTATGACATTGTGTTTTCCATCTTCAGAGTGTTCGTCAGAGCTAGTATTGCGGTTCTCTTCTTCAATATTATAGCCGTGCGATTGCAAGGTCGCATGGCCTGCCTCAAATCTTTCTATCACCCCAATGATAGCTAGATGTATACCAACTTGTCGAAAGATTGCTTACCTTACAATCACAGTCTCTGGCTTTCAACCTTTACAGTTTTCAGGGAACGATGATTACACTACTTGCACCAAATTCTTTTCTGGCTAATGGCTAAAGCCTATTGGACACTGCTTTGAGTTGTGAGCGGGATGATAGGAGAGCTTTCTCTGGATACACGCGAGGGTATTCTTCGCATAGTCAGTTCATTAGCGTTTCTGCTAGTTGAGACCGGGAGGAACTGTTCCAGGCCCTTCAAAATCAACTGAATAAAGGCATGAGACTTATGACTTCGAAACATGGATACATAGGATGGGTTCGCCTAAGAGCGGAGCAAGGTGATGTAATTTGCTTCTTAAAACACTGCGAAATCTTTGTTGCCTTGCGGCCAAGATCTGAAGGGGGTTATTATGTCATAGGAGACCTCTATAGTGAATGATTACAAAATGACTGGTCCCTGCTTGGGGGGTCTGAGCCTTGGGTCAGAATTGACTTCCATTGATAGTGTATTTAGTGTCAGCGGATACGGGTTTGCTTGTGGAAGAAGGATTGGCAGAAACCTTGTGAGGGAGCAAAAATCGATACCGGGCGAAATTTGGTAAGCTGTTGCCGGGCAACATAGAAGAGTGGTGTGTAGGTTAACTCAGGGCGTGCTCAGGATGGTCAGGCTCTGCTCAGTCTCTACTCCAGCATGCTCACCCTCGGCTCAGGTTAAAGCAGCAGTTGCTCACGTCCAACAACTATAACGGAAGCAGTGGATATGAGATTAGAGTCTGAGTTTTCTGGTAACCAATACTACAAAGCTTGCTGGTATACCGCATGCATTCGCCGGAGAATTATTCATTGTATTATATCACTAAGCTAATCGCTAAGGAAGACAAGAGAACACTGAAGCATAGGTGAGATGATAGTAGCTCCCGGCGTAGTAAAAATATAGCGTGATTCATGCTCCATCGATGTGAGAACTTTACCATAGAACCGGAGTTGACATAAACTACCTTTTTATATACGTATTGATGAAGCTGACCAAAGGCTACCAGTTCTTGCCCGGGGATTCACTGTGGGGTGTAAGGGTTTAGGATAAGAGTAACCTGTGTCACGCTGTATATTCTATCATGGTGGAGGGGTTATCACCACCCCACCCAAATTCAAGCTCTTTCTTTCCTTCCTTAGCGATTAGTTTATCGAATGATAATACTATTATTTCACTGGCGAAAGGCCTACGTTATATTGAAGAACTCAGTGATACTCGATTGCCTAGGTAAACGTCGGTTTTAGCTGGTCGTGACATGGGGTATGATTTATACGATCGTAACAGTGTTTGAGGTGTTTAAGCTTTAAGCTTCTCAAGTAAAGAAGTAGAGAGTGGCATAAAATGGCAGGTGAGAATAGAATGGCGAATACTCTGAGGTCATGATTATTAAGATTGCTATTGTATATCCTATTAGAAATCCGCCTATTCTTCAAGGAGTTTAATGACACTTGGGGTTGTAACAAGAGTCATCTATGCTACAATCAATTGTTGATTCAACTGCTAGAGGAATATCAGGTGAAATTATATCAACATGGTGCAGGGGATATGATGCTTTACCTATATATTCGAATTCCTCGAAATACTGGACGTGAGTACAGCGCATTGGAAATTTTTATGCAGCGTTGGAAAGCATTTTATGGTGGGTTTTGTCAAGTGATAATATGACGGATGGTGAACGTTATCAGTTTTAAGCAATGGCCTGGAAGACACTACTTCCTTTATTCCATCTGTATAATTTTGGTAAATAGTATATTGAGAGCTCCGGTGATGGACCGAGGCAACTGTAGAATTGATAAGTTATTCCATGGGACGAGCAAAATAACCTGAAACGTGCAACATTCATATTTGTATCAAAAAGCTACTTGCCTTTCGATTAATATTCTTATTCCTCTTTTCTGGGATATTTTTGTGATGCGAAACGGGTCCGTGATTTTCAGTCCATCATAGAATGGCTCTTACTGACACTAGGTAAAAGGTGTCTCAGTGATCCGAATCTAGCCCCTGATTGGACCTGGAACTTCCCGTCCTAATGTCTTTGACGATGAGCTTGTGAATTGAGGCTGAGACCGTCCAATAAACTTTATTAGACTGAACACCCCATAGGGCTGTTATAGCTTGGAGGCTTGAGGTCGGTGACGAGGATCACCCTCAACACGACACTCTGCATAAGAAGCAAAACATGGCAATGTCGAGCTGAAGCTTTTTCCACTCCCTTCCTCTTCCGTGACTGTCCGACATTAGAGTTCTCGGAATCACCCACCCATCAATATGAATATTCCAGCGTCTTTGTTTCCCCAGAGCTGGGGAGTTGGTCTTACCTCCTTGGTTGTCTGCTGGGTGAGATTCGCCTTTCTTCTACGACAAGGGAAACTTAACTAATTTCCTAGTTCTTCGCATCAGCAATTTACAACTTATATTTCAGCCCTCTTTCCAAGTTTCCAGGGCCTTTCTTCGCAAAAATATCGAGGCTGCCATCGTTCTATCACAGCCTAACAGGATATCGACATGTCTGGATTCGAAAATGCCACCAGAAGTATGGTGAGTTAATTTGGTCGATTCTCTTTCCATGATCAGTCATACTGAAGCAGGCTCCAATTTAGGTGAAGTATTTCGTTTCGCACCAAACGGTGTCTTATTCAATTCGGAAAGCGCATTTCGTACGATACACGGACATAAAAGCAATGTTAGAAAGTCGGACTTCTACGTTACTTGGCGGAGGAACTCTAGAGCACTAAACTCCGGGAATACTGTTGATCCAGCACATCATGCCCGTAAACGTCGTGTAGTAAATACCGCCCTGTCAGATCTGAGCGTTCGCTCTGCTGAGCCATTTATCATCAAACATGTTGACCGATTATGCGAGGTCTTGACTCTTGAAAATCAGGATGGAAATTGGTCAGAGCCAAAGAACGCAACACAGTTCGCAGACTGCCTATTTCTCGACTTGATGGGAGATTTGTGTTTTGGAAAGTCGTTTGAGATCAAGGAACCAGCTGAGAATCCGTTGAAGGACATACCTGAGCAGATGTCTGGGTATATGACGTTTCTATATGTGGTGAGTATTTTGGCTACGAAGAAGAAAGTGGACTAACAAAGGATAGCTTGGTCAGTTACCTGGGCTGGGTATCTTTTGTTGGCTCAAGCCTCGAGGCCTCGACGCACTCATGGAATATTGCGCACCGCCAGCTGTCCGAAGAATGTTCAAATTTATTGATGAGAACCTTGCTGAGAGAATAGAATTGGAGAAAAGGATAAGCAAGGTAGAATCAGGTTCCAATGAAGCTCGCAAGGATATATTTCACTACGTGAGCCATGCTAAAGACCCACAGACTGGAACGCCATACTCCAAGGACGAGCTGTTCGCAGAGTGTGGCCTCTATATCGTGGCTGGCTCAGGTACTTCGGCAGTTGTTCTCTCTGCATTCTTCTTCTACGTGACTCGAAACGCGGAAGTGCAGAGGAAGCTTTTGCAGGAGATATGCCGGACCTTCGCATCAGTTGATGAAATCCGGGGTGGCGCAAAACTGTTCTCCTGCAAGTATCTCCGCGCTTGTATCGATGAAATCATACGCATTAGCCCTCCAGGATCTAGCGAGCTGCCTCGTGTGGTCCTTCCAGGAGGTATAGAAGTAGATGGCAACTTCTTTCCGGAAGGTACCAATATCGGAGTCACACCATCATCACTTTCCCTCAAAGAAAGTACTTATGGTGATCCACTACGATTTCGACCTGAGCGCTGGATCGTTGACGAGCAGAACGGCGTTACAGCTGCAGATGTGTCCCGTATCCAGTCTGCTTTTATGCCATTCTCACTTGGGCCCACCAACTGCGCCGGGCAAAAACTGGCCATCACGGAGCTGATGATAATGATTGCAAGGATTATGTACCAGCTCGAAGTGAGAGCTGTACCAGGCGACACATTAGGAGAAGCTGGTCCTGGGATGGGATTTGAGGGAGTTAGAAAGGATTTCTATGAGTTTAGAGATGCATATATGACGCAGAGAGATGGTCCGATGGTCCAATTCAGAAGAAGAGACATGCCTTGAACAAACTAGTAGCATGAACGGCATTTCATGAGATTTCAAAATAAGACACCTGATTCATTCACTTTCATATCCAAGATTGTTTGAGCCATAGACTATGTTGCTTTTCCTCGGTATATTTTGCATGAATTGAAAATCTCTTAAACGTCTGCGTTTTCGAACATCTTCAACCAATTTTGAGTCTACAACAATTAGAAGCTCTTGAGATTTACAACTCACAGTTGTCTAAGCGCCAACAGCTGTGAGAAATGGTTTGCTCTCGTTTCCCTCTAAAACTGTAGCAATGGGCGTGCTTTCCGAGCCAGGAGGAAGTTGACGGACATATGATTGAGAAACGTTGATCCATGATTTTCTCTCGTGTTCGCTTGCAGCAAGTCCGCGCCACACCCAAATCACTTTCCCAAGATCAAGAAGGAACACATCATTCGTGTCGAAATCCGCAAGCTGCACAGATTGTTCTTTGACCAGATCGAAAGATAGCGAGCCTGATGCATCGCTAAGACGGAATAGCCTTAGAGGACGGCTGCTTGCACCTTCAGTGGAAGTGCGGGGAGTCGATAGAGGTCTTGGGGAATGGAACTCAGTTGAAACATTAGATTCGCCTCCCAAAAGCTTCACCACCAACCCAGACCTAGAATCCGTCTGTGAGAGAACCTCCACATCTATATGCTTGGCAAGTGTCATGTCGTGAACAACTTGGGCAGCTTTGGCCTTTTCCATAGGACTGCACTTTTTGCCCTGCCATACCCAGATTTTATTTCCCTTGTCCAGTATAAAAACGTCGTCTTCGTCCAAACTTCTCCATATCGGTTCCACTTCGTACACCACAACGGGCTGAGAACGACCTGTAGAAGGGTGCTTGAAAACCCGGAGCAGCGTGGTGACCTCTGTAGGTTCGGTATCCGTTTCGACGTGCCGAAAGCCAGATCTTACACCACCCGAAAGAATCTTTATTCGTGGGAAGAGTGATAGAAAGTCCTCAGAGAGATCCTGTTGAACCTCTCGATGTTGAATGGCCACACCCTTCAAGAACTCGTCTAATTCTACTGTCTTGTATGCAGCAGTACCTGCCTCATCCTGTGATGTCTTGCTTCCCAACCAGAAGAATATTTCGTGCCCCAATTTCTCCTCGCTGTCTTTCTTCCCGACTTTGTATGAATGTAGCACGATGTAGCTGTCGCCGTCGTAGAATTCGCCAGCCTTCTGATGCGGCCATGGAACGACTTCGAAATCCTCAATACGCCAGATATAGAGACCGGCCTGTTGACCTACTCTGCCATCGTTCCAGGCAGGTTCTGTTTGCGCAGAGTTATATTTGACGCGGTGGTCGATCTCGGTGCCGATCAATTCCACATTGCTGTCTTTAATGTCGTATTCTTTGAGATGGGTTAAACCTTCGTGCGGCGGCATTGTGATCTCGGGGTTGAGAGATGGAATTCCAATTAGCAAAAGCTAGATATGTAGGAGATGATGTATGCCTCATGGTGAATATATATACGTCTTGAAAGTGTTGGTGGAGCTTGAAGCTGAAACGCGGGGTTGTTTTGCTCTTCAAACAGGAATGCGCAACTAAGAGTACAGCTTGCGCAATATCTATACCAACTAGTAAATCCAACCCCTTCCCTCCCCAACACAAAATCTAATACAAAGACACATACAAAACATTTGAAAAGAATTATTTAACGAAAAATTCAAAATATATACAAAGACCTCCCTCGGCTATGAATTTATACACAGCGGTAATTGAGGTGTTTATTTGTCTCCTTACACGATAAGGACACTTAGAATCTTGAGGTATTGTCACTGCTCCCGAGTCGGAGAGATCACTATGCCAACGTCATCGCAACTTTGCAATCAACATATTTAAAAGTGCTTTGGGCCTTATAGTAGTTCTTAATTAATCGAATAGTGCACAAGAAATGTTGAAAAATGTCCGTGATGTAATGCTTGGATAATAGGTTAGGAGAGTAGAATTATGAACAAAACTCGTAGGGCGAGTGTAGTCGTTCTATTTTCGAACTTAAGCCTCTTGACATCCTGTCCATCCATCTGTGCATCACAGATACTTTTTCCAATGAAGGTATCCCATTCATGGAGTGTGCATAGGCATCCCGTAATCTTGGGTAAACATGATTGTGTGGTTGAGCGAGAGCCGTAAAGGAAGGGGATGCTGTGCCAGGTGACTTATAATTGGTCAGTTCGCCAAAGGGGGCCACTCACTTGCCGCGATCTTAACTTTAATCTCCTATAATCCTCAAACAGACGATGGAGGCTGAGTGTTGGTTGGATCTTACCGTAGCATTTAGTCGGCAGAGGCGTCGCTTAATCGAGAAATAGGAGCTCTTGTGTTTTGTTTCATAAGTATTTTTGTTTCGCTTAACAACAAAAAGAGTAGAAAATCGCGGGGAGGAGCCCAAAACATGCGATACCTTCCTCCACGCTGTAGCATAGCTTTTTAGCTCGAATAAACAAGAAATTCCTCCTCTCATCAATATCAATCAGGATGCATGTCGAAGGACAATATACGCGTTGAAGGGAATGTCTTTGTTGGATTCTGGATTCAACCAGGAGAAATTGGTGGAAAAGACGGGGTAAGTGACTAGAAACTCTCAACCATTATTATAGTAATTCAATAATCCTACAACTCAATTGCAGAGGCAGAAACTGCATAAGTACAAAGATCTCACAGCTGTTTTCATCATTTAACCCTCTTCATCCTCACTCTTCACAGTAACTAGCCACCTTCGCTACAACCTTTCTTTTCACTTCAATTCTCTTACATCACCAACTACATTCATTATTTCTCTATAGCGCTTTATCAGGATGAAGCTTTCAATTCTCGCAGCAACCGCACTATGCGCGGCACTCACATCAGCAGCACCAGCTCCAGGTTCACACAACCAAGAGTCCCGCTCTGGCATAAAATCATCTGCATCAGAACGAACAGGCGGGCCTGCTAATACCAGATCTCCATCTATACCTCCTCATTCCAGCACTATTCCGCCAAACGCCCCTCCACCACAGCGGCAAACCCGAACTAGGCCAGCACAGGTTGACCCAACTCAGAATCCATGGAAACCTCAAGCTACGAAAAGCTGGGGAAGGAAGTATAGACACAGACGCGAATCCGAGGATTTGGAGGACATTGATGAGGATGAAGAATATCTTGAAGAACGGGCACTACTTCCAACCATTTCCTTCTCCATTCCTTTTCGCCATGGAGGTGTAAAGCACTCTACGACACTGTCTATTCCTATTCCTACTTCCACGAAGGCACCAAAGCCACCCGCCCGGGAACAAAAGGAAGCTCATTCAACAGAAGGTATAGAAGCACGATCTTGGTCTAAAGCCCCTCTAGCATCATCCACTGCTCCTCCTGCTTCAAAGGTAACCCAACCACCCTCGTCCTCGGCCGATGCCAAGAAAGGGTCAAAGAAACCACCACACACCAATACCGATCCAGAGGCCCACGGAACTTCAGCCCATAGCCCACCGAAGCACACTGGCAAGCCCAAATTGGTGGATCGCGAAGAGGATGAAGACGGAGACGAAGACGAAGATGAAGATGAAGAAGATCTGGAAGCACGCAATGCCGTAGGTCCCGTTGGCGTCATCCCTCCACTTTCCCATTCCTTCAACCGTGGAAAGCCCACCATTGTTCCCACTCTTCTCGTCTTTATCCCGCATCCACAACAAACCGGAAAGGGCAGAATCGCCCAACGTGAGGTCGAGCCAGCCACTTTCTCTGCACATCCAATGCCATCAGTCTATCCAACCATCCCAACCGCACCAATTAGGTATTCACTGTCAATTAAACCCTCTTGCACGGAGTCAAGCAAATTCTCTAAGCAGAGCTACGTTACTAGCATGCAAACAAAGGTCAAGCCAACGCACCATTCTCATGTTTCTAGCTATGCTAGCCATATCGTAACAACCCAAACAAGTGTCCCAGTTAGCCCCTCTACACTTCCAGAGTCAAGCACCGCCTACGAAAAACGCGGGCCAGTTTTCATCTCGCAGTTGATGCACACCCCCACCCGTGTCTACGTACCAGTACAACACACCACTGGCCCTGTCAGAAGTCCCAAAATTGGAGCAAGAGATCTTGCTCAATTTGAAGAGGAAAACTCACTCGTTGAGGAGATTACCGATGAAGAGGACGAGCCTGAATTAGAAAAGCGGGGCGTAGAGACTGTAGACTTTATCGAGGATGATGAAGAGAGCGAGTTTGAGGAGAGGGATCTTGGCGACGAGGAGAACGAAGAAACCGAAGAAGAACCTGAGGAAGAGCCCGAGGAAGAAGAGATTGTTGAAAGAGCTGTTCAGCTTGAGGCTGTTAACGAAGAGGATCTCGAGAAGAGAGAATTTGTTGCTGAAGAGACTGAAGTGACCGAAGAGGAGACGGAAGAGACGGAAGAGGAAGAACTTATCGAGAGGGATATCGAGCCTGAGACTAGTGTCTTCGAAGATGAGGAGTGGCTCGAAGAGGAGAGCGAAGAATAGGAGCTGGACTCTAGTATTTGTCTTTATTTTGTCTCGATGACGCATGGCAACGGGTTGCATTGATAAATTTGCTGCGGCGCAGCTCTTAGGTTTGCACCATGCAGAGTGCATTGCTGTTACTGGTCCTCTTTTCTTTTCATATTGCATTGTCGTCCGAAAAGTTTTGGGATCTATAATAGAATTAGTGCTGCGTTTTCTCGTAGCCCGTTCAGTTGCTTCAGCTTCTTCTGTTATTGTTTTTCTTTCAAGAGCTTTTGTACATTATGATAGGTAGAAATAAATTTTGATAATCATCTTTACTCTTTATTTGTATTGCGAAATATTACTCCTTTTCTTTTCTATAGAGTTGTAGTAAACAATATCATTAAATTACCTATAATATTTGCCGTCATTAATAATAACCTTGTGTTGCTATTACCGAACCCATATATATTATGTTTACCCAAGCCGAAAGAACACCACCAAAGCAAATCCCAAAAACATAAATTTCGTATCAAAGTATCTTGATCTAACTGCCGCCGAAGGCTTGTAGCTAGCAAACTGTGCCACGCATTTGTCATTGACAGATTTCATCCCAGTGAGATGAGCTGCTTTCATGAAGTCCGCCGTTTCCCCGCAATTAACACCTGCATCCAATGTTAGCACTTAAACATCAATCACAAGAAATATTATCTCGTAATGGGGAAATGAATATAGAGGGGATGCTTACCACAGCAGCAGGGAAGTTTCATCTGGGCAGTATTCTCAACCCAGTCGCCGTAGGTGCCTACGTCACACACTGGAATTGTCCAAACACCTATCACAAGTAGTTAGCTATTTATTTCAAAGAAGGCACCGTGAGGGAAACGACACACCTTGAAATTTGACACCCTGCGAGAAGAATTGATCTTCGGGTTTTGATGACAATGAGTTCTGGACCTTTTGGTTAATAGTACTCTCATCATACGCGAATTTCCCCACGATATATGAGTGTAGGGATGATGCAACGATGTCCTGGATTCAATTAGTACGGTGCTAAATTTTATTGTAGATGCTCGTATTGGCTTTGTTGTGGCAGAAACGAGACGTGGAGGCTACCTGTGGCTTAATGTTGTAAAGAGGATCTTGGAGCTTGTCGATGGCCTCTGGGACTTGGTAGTTTGCATTATCATTTATTCTATGGCATATGATTAGTCACAGGCCGATATACCTACAGATTCTAGTATAGTATACCTGTACAGACAACAGACTCGTCCATTTTCTGAGAAGCGAGAGCTGTCCTGGCATGGAGAGGTAGTGGAATTTGCACACATGACAAATGTCTTAGTATTTTTTCTATCATAAAATTACATTAGACTACGAAAAACAGATTCTAGTAGATTTAGAGTGCGATCAAACTTACTTCCACTGCTCATTGATGAGCTTTGCGAGCTGCAAGGTTGAATAAAAGTCTGACATCGCTGATTGCGAGATGCCATTTGCAGTTGTAAATTTCCCACCCGCCATATAGGTCCTGAAAAGTCTAAAATCAGTATCAATATGGAAAAATACTAGATTTTCCTTACAAGATATTCTTGCCAGATGCATCGACACCGCCATTAAATAAGACCTGGGACCAAGCTTCCAAAGCCGTTCGAGAATCTTTGGAGTTGCGTACCAGATATTTACCCAGTTGTTCAAGCGTTGCATCGTAGTAATCACTTGAGTCACTTTTAGTAGAATAGAATGATATTACTAAGGTATTTTAGCACGTACGAGGGCTGCTGAGCCGTATTTACTGTGGACAATACTTGCAACCCTGCGCCGGCGAACTCCTTTGTCGATTCAACCACCACTTGCATTGTCTGGGTCACCAGAGCGCCGGCTGGTATGAATGAAAATGCAGCATTGAAACCGGCCTGTATCCAGGGGACCATCTTTTGGAAGTTTGTTTTTGAATCTTTCCAAGGGAAGAAGTTCGCTGCGATGGCTTGCATTGCTGTATCCAAATTACCTTCTGCTTCGTCGATGCCGGTCTATACGATATATTAGTGACTGTATGACATTGATTACAAAAGAAAAAAAATATTAAAGAAGCCTACATTCATAATGTTGAATAAAGTATTCAATTCCACGACACTAATCCGGACAAAATATACCCAGCGCGGCCCGCCTGCATTTTGGAAGCCTATTAATTATTTAAGTTAGCTGTATTGTATTTTCTTGTCTAAGAACCATCTTACTCTGGCAATCTGGTGGCTGGCAACTAGAGCTTGTGCCAATACCACAGTGCTGACCTCGTGAGGAGTCCCCAAATGAGCTAGAGATCAAGTCTACAAAAGTTCTCGTTGCAGGCTGAGCAGCCCACCACGAAGCCAGCTGCTTGTCAACTTGCGCGTCAGCCCAATTATTCGGGTTCGGATCCCATGATGAGTCTTTGCAAGAGATAATTGTGGGAGTTGGAACTATGGAAAAAGTAACTGTTTGGGTGACAGAATTTTGTGTCTTTATCGTTGTAGTAATCAACCCACCTCCGACTGTGGTCCCCGCCACTGATACTGGTGGAACGGAAACGGTGACCTTTACAGTACTTGGAGATGGTGTAGTTGTTTGTGGCTTGACTGAGGATGTAGGAGAAACCTTCGGAGTCACTGAGGTGCCATTCGTCACTGTTCCATCATCCTCAACCCAGTATCCTTCCATAGCATCACAGCAAGCAGTGTTCTTATTCCCACAGCAATAACTCCCATCTGGGCAAATTGTGATAGCGACATCATCCGTATGACTGTCAATGGTAGGTTCTACATCGTCAATGCGTCAGTGTTAGTTCACAGACTTTCTTTTCAACTTACTTGAGCCTGACGAGCATAAATGTAAACAGCTGAGAGACTTCCACGTTTTATCAGTACATGACTCTCGCCAGATGACTCCAGAATCTTGCTGCAGACATAATCCATCATCCCGACAAGTGTTCACATACTGCGTTCTGTTTGTTGCACAGCACATACTAACACCAGTTGAATGGCAAGGCTGATACGCTGGAGGTGCAACACTTCCATCTGGATGGTAGCATGTAGCAGCACTTGCTATCACAAAAAAATGGACGAGACAAATGAAGTAATTCCTAAACATCATAATCATTAGGCATTATTTGTTGAAAGCGCGAGTTGAGACGAGTGGTGAAGCGCCGGATGATATACTCATCCCTCAATACTTGGCAATACTTTCATATGGTGCCACCATGACTTCAGTGAAAGCCGACTCTGGTACCACTCTGAGACTATAGTCACTAAATTTTCTATAAAAAAGGCTCAGTAGGGATGGCACTCCTGTAGTGATAAAACCTCACCCCCTCCAACTTTCCACATTGAACTATTGCCGCATCTAAGCATCAAGTAGAGTGCTCTAGCAAATACTTCGACGAGACTATAAATAAAGTCTGCCTCCGTAAAATACCGATTTGAAATTCGTATCGTGTGATATCATGATTAATAGTCATAATGCGCAACACTTTGTTTGGGTGGCTACAGCCAAAATCAAGCCTCTTCAGCCCTCGCTATCGAAACAGACACGGCACGTATCAAGACTGAGACATATCGCCATCGCCACCCGGATCCGCCGACAGAACAATCACTTGTCTTTAAGGGCGATTCATAAATGAAAATACCATCATTACTATTTTAATGTGAGTTGAAATCCCTAAGATATACATGATTAAGTCTAGAAATCTATGTGCATGTTCTCCAACCATCAAGGTGAGAAGAAAGTCCTTTGGCGACCGATAAGCTTAGGCAAACGCCATCCCTTGCGCGCTTCCGGTGACACCCGTTGGCTTGAAGTTCTGAATCTCCTTTGCAGCTACAATATTATTAGCAAATATCTTAAGCCCCATCGAAAGGAGAACTCACTGCCAGATCCTCCGCTGATATCAAACACCGTCACAGCAGCCGGTACAGTGACATTGCCGGGACTCAGAGCATAAATAAACTTGCCGGCACTCACAAGATCAATCATTCCCTGGTTACCATTCTGCAAAACCAAAGTATTGATAATATTTCCATTCATTGTGTTTACCTCAACCAAATGGTTGTTCGCAACATCAGTGACGAAAGCAGTGTTGGTGAAGTTTGAGATCGTGGCCCAGCATGTAGCCTTTTGACCTGGGATAGTAGTCATCGCTTTGACGGTTGCGGTATTATTGGAGGATATTGCGAGAGTTGTAGAACCAAAAGAGGCATCAGTTACGAAAATGTTTGAGGAATTGGGAATTAGAGCTGAGCCAAAAAGGACCGCAGTGCCGTTTGGAGATGAGCGAACATCTTGGGTTGAGACTTGACCATTCTTGACAGGGAAAACCGAGAGAAAACCTTTATTGTTGACGGCGGGATTGCCTTTGACTGTGGTATAGAGAGCTGTTGAGTCGGCGTTGAAAAATGTTTGCGATACGGTGTTTAGTGGGCCAACGGGAGGAGTTGTCTGCTTGATGTCGAAAACGCGAAGATTGGTGTCTAATGCTTTGAGGCCTTCAGTTGCGGACATCGAGAAGCATGAAATGCCAGCTTTTGCTCCAGTGTTTGCAACACAAGCTTGGTTGAGCTTCGTCGATATAGTAACACTGATAGGGAACTCGCCGAGGGTATCGGCAGGTTTGCCCACCAGTGTAAGTTTGGTAGGATCGGTAGGATCAATCGTGAACATGGAGACTGAATTCGAGCCTGGGTTGACAGCAACCAAAGTCTAAATATGGTTAGTATTATAGAATAATGATGGGGCCATGTCAAGACACGGTACTCACGTTTCCAGCTACTCTAACTGCACCTTGGGAGAAGAGAGAATCCGGTTCCGCGGCAACCCCCTGCGCATTAACCCCACTCATGCCTGCTCCGCCAGTAGCAGTACACGATCCGTCAGAAAGACTCCCATTAGGATTAACCTTCAGCGCGACTACCGAATTCTGTGCTGTATTCGAGATGAAATATATTGCTTTTGCGCTTGGTTGTATTGGCGACTTCCCCTTCCTAGGAGAGTAGCCATTTTTTTGAGAACCACACGTTGATGGTTCTTGAGAATTTGAATGACGGGCTTCCTTTGCTCTTGGTGCCAGAGCATCCGTACCCGAGAGCGGTGCTGCAAATGTTGAGAGAGCGAGGGAAAGCCCTGCTAGAATAGTATTTGTATGGACCATATTGATAGACTTGTAGTGTGGTGGTGTGTATAAGGAGATAAGCGCAAAGAAATAATTGTGTCTTTGAATTGGGAAAGGGAAGTTTAGCTTCTGTAATTGAGATTGATTGATTGATTGATTGATTGAAGTACCGCTATAGATAAAATATTTTAAAAGACAAGAGCCTACCTCTTTATACCTCACCTGGGGATATCAACTTCGAACAGCATACAAGACATTTAGTCCACCCTTCAGGCAAAGTCTGAACTCCTGGGAGGTTGATTCCACATTCATTTTCTTAGTGACGGTAGTTGGTTAAGCATATCAGCCCTGTGATTCAGATAATTCCAGTCAGGCCCACAGATTAGACCCACAAGGCTGGTGAGCTTAACCTTCACTGGCATTATTTCATCTGATCTGCCGGGATTGGCCAACGTGCCTTATGGAGAGCGTTAGAATTTGAAGCATCAGACGAGTCAAGATCAGCGAAAAGCGTTGATTCCAAAGGCTGTGTTTGATCTTCAAGAACAGACGTCGATGGTTGGTGCGCAGTGCACGCATTGTCTTCTTCGGTGAACCCCTGAACGCAATTCGAAACTAGCATGGCCGTTTCGGATAACTGTAGTGGATGACATCATCGCCTCCTTGCGCGACTTTTGTGATGTGATATACGTCGACTAAGGCTTGTATAGCTGCGTTATTATTCCAGTCTCCTAAATGCTACCTGTGTGATTTTATTTGCAGTTTGCAGGTAAGTATTCTTTTGGTTTGGAACCATATGATCGAGATGCCTGGTAGCATCACAACTAGAGGAATCCTTAAGTAGGGGATAGCGGGGTAATAACGTCGAAAAAGTGGCGGTATTTTCCTCTAGTTCGACGGACTTCTAGCTATTGAGATCAGAGAAAGGGAAATAAGGCACAAGCCTCCGGCAAACAAAAAATCTAACACCTTGTCTTTCGAGCTTTTAAATTTTGCCTGACGATATGAGGGGAAAATGGGGAAAGACTTGGCACATTTCAGATTGCTTATCCCTTCTATACGTGGCTGTCACGTTCATCTGTTTGGTTCACTATAAAATGGAGTAAAAATCTTACTTGGATAGTACCTCACAGATTCCGAATTTCTCATAAATTTTATGTTTCATTAAAATGTGCTTAATATTGCTCAATCTACAAATTACTACCCAGATGCCCCGATTTTTTTATTTATACAACATTCTCCGGCTCATGAACCCATGTTATGCTTGTTGTCTTCTTAATAATCTTGCTCTGGCTCGTGCCACTCTCCATGCTCGTTTTCGCCCCTCCTCTTTTCTGGTGATACCACCTCTCCTCACTCGCTTTCGTCCCCATACTTCCGATTCCGCTATCAGTCCCGTAACTTCCACTCCCGCTTCCGCTCTTCGCAAACTTATTGCTCAATCGGTTTAAACCCAAACTATTTGCTAGCGAATTGCTTCCGGACTCTACCTGTCCTACACGACGAATGGGCTCGTTACGGAGCATACCCGAGTCGAGAGATTCAAGGAATGGGCGGAGATATGGAACGCAGGGTGCGACGTATGAGAGACAGAGGACAATTTCGGAGAGGAGGGTTGCCTTCCAGGAGTGGAAGATAAAATCGGTTGCTGCGAAAGCTTGGCCTAAGAAGACGACTTGAACGATGAGGGCCGCCACAACACTTGATTTTGTTAGTATTATGAACGTAGAATGAATGGAGATGTGGCTTGCATACACGATACGGAAACCGAAACAACATCCCAATGCGACCTTTTGCATCCGGGAAACGCGGAGGCGCCACATGATAATGAGGGGAATAAGGATGAGTAACAAGTTGAGGAAAATCTCCAGGATTAAGAAAATAGTCCAGAATACAGTCTGCGGGTATAAACGTTAGAAAACTTCCTAAATTTCCCTGATGTTGACACTTACTCGGTTGATACATTTGTCCCCAAGAATCAACCACACCTTCGGCAAATTACACTGAAAAGCAATCACAACCAAGGCTATCACACTCCACAGAGTCGTAAAGATTCCATACCACAAGCACATGCGCATGTATCTTGAGTCTGGGGTAAGGTGTCTTAAGAATGCGATAGCCGATAATTTTGAGAGACATAAGCTAGCGATGAAACAGAGCTCTGCAGCAAAGAGAGCTTTTTGGGCTATGTCAAGTCGATCCGGCGAAGTGTAATCCTCGGGCGACCCAAGGCCATTTGATGCCTCGAAAGAGGTCCCGATGCCATTGCCAATGACGAAAATCTACAACATCGTCAGCAGGTGTCTAGCCAAAACGTAATAAGGAGAAAATACCAGCGAAATTCCAATCAGTATATCATCCAGGTTCATCCTATGAGATACCGCCCATTTTGTACTCAGTCTCGCAATCAACGCCAACCCAGAAATCACCAGCAAAAGATAGGTGACGATGTTGACCGCAGGGCCAAGATGTAGATTGTCGACCAGAGGCCGCGTAGTGGAATTTGCATCCATGGCGTATTGGTATCAAAGCTCAAGCAACCAGGTGACACTAAATAGTACTTTCGCACTAATACTAACGCACGGGTGCGAGGCGTTCCGCTTCTTTTACATGTTTAATCGTGTAGAAGGAAGCCGCAGACGGGGCGCTCATTTTGTTTGGAAAGCGGATAACCGCAAGTGAGATCATATGTCAGTTGCGTAGTGTGGTGGACAAAACTGCAAGGTTGGCCGAAATAAGCACTCTCTCGTACAAGGCGATAGTGAGTCAGCCATGATAGAGATCAAAGTGCTCCCGGAAAGTACAAAGACAGGGTCCAGGAACAGAGTACCGTATGATTGAAAATTGGACTGTTGGTTTAGGTTAGATTGATTTGCAGAATATCCCGTTCGCTTGAAAGCTTGACATTCTATTTCCTATTCATTGTTGGGGAATATCATGTATTTAGGGCTCGATTGATGTATAAAGTTACATTGTGGCTTTAAATATCTGCTGCGGCTGCAGTCATCTCTTACACACCACTCTGATATTGCACGAAATGGTTGTGATAGGAGGAGCCGAGCGAGGTGTTTCCGGGGGCTGCTGAACCCTAGCGAATAAAATCAGTAATTCATACCAAATGACGATAGAGGCGAATACATACTTGGTTTGCTATGATTCTCATGACGTGATTACAACAACCGAAAATTCTTGATTACAACCACTGAGAGACAACCACTGAGAGACAACCAAAACTCAGTATATCAACCAGAAACATAAATAGAAATTGAGCGAGTTGTTTCATACGCTACACTCTTTGGTACTAGGATTCGAGGTACGTGAACTCCAGCGAGCCGATCATGGGAGGCCTCAATTTTATACGGCACAGTTGCACCTTCAGCATGTGCCGTGTGGAGCGGAAGGCTTAACGATCACTATCCGGCACTCTCCCGTGACGCCATTCGGACATATTATCCGCTGAAAGCTGAGCTGACTGTGCCCCCTCACTGTTTTCTGGGGTTCACAGAGCTGTTGGTGTTTCTATTTAGCCGGAGACATGAACTCTATACTGTGCGACACCAACAAAGTGGAATAGTTTTGAAATTCATTAAAGGGAGAGTGAAGCCCCTTTTGTAAATGAAAAAGCTATGGAGAATTCCACGAAGAATATCAGATGTGTGAACTGCTTCCAAAAGAGGGACTAATTGCAACAGAGGAGAGGCGAGCGGCGCAGACTGATGAGGATTGTTACACTCATTTCGCATTGGGCACCGGTTGCTACTTCGATAGTCAACAAAAGAAGTGAATCCTCAATCACATGGCTAACGGCAACAGATAATGGTCGAGTGTCGAAACATAATTGTGCTAGTAATTGTTTTGATGGCGAGCCAGACTGAACGGCCTCCTCACGGCAAGCGAGGGCTGCAAGGCAGAATCGACCCCTCTGCATTATATGAACGGCCTCCAATAATTGCGTGCTTTGTCTCTGTTCACCCACACCGAAACCACTACGATTCGAGATCAGTCAGAGATTTTCTGATGGGCCAGTCTTCCATAGAGATTGTCGTTCCACAAACGATTAACCACAATCACTTTCCAGGATTCTCTCGCACCTTGTTTTTGAGGTTGCATATTCTTTATTTAGAGCAGCCCAATACCATGATATTAAGTGTATATACAAGGCTGACTGCGTCGGCATACCCTACCTTCGCTCAGGATTCGCTTCTTCTCTTGTTAGTTGACGCATGTCTGCGACAGTGCAGCGCGCTTACGTGCAGCAACTTCACACGACTCCAAGGTGCCGAGATCATGCATATCGGAAACTCGACAACTCGGCAAGCCTAAAGGTGTGCATCTTCAAGCCGAGCGCCACTCAAGTTCTCATATATCGCTATCATCGCTCAATCTTGGCAAGAATTTTTAAAGTTATTCGAAAATCTTTCTTTTTTCTATCTCAGTTTCTGGTTTATTGGAGAACGAGAATGGCGACCCAAGATAATGATGTACAGCTGCAAGCTTATCCCCGGCCGGCTCTGACCCCCTCTTCTGGAAAGAACTCGGGAAGTGATTCGGATTTGAATTATGGGTATCCTGTGAAGACAGCGATATCCGCAAACAAGGACCTTAGCCATGACCAAGATGCTCAATATCTTGCCCGGATGGGCAAGCAGCAAGTGCTCAAGGTATGTTGAAAGGGCTTGGTGGTGAAAATGATTCACTAATTGTATGCAGAGAAATTTTGGGTTATTGAGTATGATTGGGCTGGCATGTACGATTATGTCCACTTGGGAGGGAATCTTAGTGTAGGTAATCTATGCATCATGAAGAAAGGTCGTACTAATAGCCTCATAGAATCTTTGCTATCGGATTAAATAAGTATGCCAGCCTTCACCGCGTCTAAGGTCTTTGAGAAAAAGTCTAACGTTTTGCAGTGGTGGTCAAGCAGGCCTCATATATGGTTTCCTTTTGAATTGGGCTGGAACCATGTCGACTTTCATAGTCATGGGAGAGTTAGCCTCAATGATACCAACTGCCGGCGGTCAGTATCATTGGGTTCATATCCTCGCTCCTAAAAGTTACAGAAATATCTTGAGCTATGTCACAGGTAAGCTCCTTTACTCATACTACTAGCTTGATTCTAACTTCAACAGGATGGTTGACCTGCATCGGATGGATGGCAAGTGTTGCTGCAGCAGGAATGTTTTGCAGCACCTTGATCCAAGCCTTAATCGTACAAAACAAAGCCGACTTCGTGCCAGCCGGCTATCAAGTTACTCTAATATTCTGGGGCACGATCATGTTTTCGGTCTTCGTCAACACTTGCGTCAACGCGGCTCTTCCCAAGATTGAAGGCATGGTTCTCTTCATACACATAATTGGTTTCTTCGCGATCTTGATCCCATTAGTATATTTGGGACCGAAAGGAAATACGAAGGAAATTTTTACAACCTTTATAAATGCTGGAAACTGGCCAACGCAGGGACTTTCTTTCATGATCGGGCTTGCTGGAAACGCAGTGGCTTTCGTTGGCGCAGACGGCGCTGTTCATGTACGTTTGTGACTAATGATGAGGTTCTACGTTGCTAATTCAATCTAGATGTCTGAGGAAATCAAAAGCCCTCGCGTTAATGTGCCAAGGGCTATGATCTTTAGCATTTTCATCAATGGTCTCATGGCTTTTGGGATACTAATAGCCGTTCTCTACACCGCTGGTGACTTGACGGCTGCGTCAGAGAGTGCTGTCGGGTTGGTCGGCTACCCATTCATCTACATTTTTACGACAGCTACGAATTCGGTAACAGGAGCTAGTATCATGGCCGCGCTCATTCCTGTCACCACATTTTTCAGTACGACTGGAGCAGTGGCCGCGGCATCGAGACAATTGTGGGCGTTCGCCAGAGATCGAGGAGTGCCTTTCTGGAGAACAATTGGAAAGGTATGCAGACCTATGTCCGCTGAGTGAGGAGCCCCAAACTAATATCAGCTTTTAGATCAATCCCACCACTAAGGTTCCCTTGGCAGCTATCGCAGTTGTTTCAATCACCCCATGTCTTCTGTCTCTCATCAACATTGGCAGCTCCGCAGCTCTCAACGCGATTCTATCTCTTGTACTCGCTGGACTTTTCTCATCGTACGAGATCGCTGCGGCGCTCCTCCTCTATCATCGTTGCAAAGGCAATGTTGCGTCTCCGAATGATGACCCTTCGGATATTTCCAACCCACTAGAGAAGCTCACATGGGGGCCTTGGAGAATCAAGGGTATGTTCGGAGTGGCCAACAACATTTTCGCCTGTATTTATTTGGTCGTCATCACTTTCTTCAGCTTTTTCCCCACCGCTTCTGTGGTGACGCCTGCGACCATGAACTGGAGCTCATTGTTATTTGGGAGTGTTGTGATTTTCAGTTTGCTGTACTACCAGTTCTCTGCAAGGCATTACTTTGTTGGACCAGTTGTGGAGATATGATTTTATGTAGCCTAGAGGGTTCTTTCGATGACCTGATCAATGAATAAGATAAAAAAAAAAGATCTTGGGTAATCAGGCTTGTCACTTGACCTAAAAGTGTTTATGTTTGTAAAACATAAATAGGAGATACGAGAGTGCCGAACGTTCGAAGTGTGCGATTTTTAGAAAATGTTTTGAGATCTAACGTCCATCCCTGAGTGCCGAAAAACTAGTGCCGAAAAAACTTTATAGTTTGGGGGCCTCAAATCTCCACCACATAAACATATAAAGTTATAATCAGTTTGCTGCTATTCTTTAACTATTTCTCTACAAGTGCTCGACTTACAATTAGAAAAATATTATAATTTGGCTATGCTGTCGATTGTTCTATTGAGAGCATCAAAGGCTATTATAGCCATTGCCCCCTACTCTATTATGACTATCGACCTGTCCCCGGAATTCGGGAACGTGGAATAGAGCTTCTATTGACTTTAAATATATCTCCAAGATTTGAAAATACAAAAGTACAAAGAAACCTGCCGTCGGATTTATCCGGACAAAAGTAAAAGGAATATAATGCTGTATTTTAATAAGTAAGGAATGGCTTTACCGCCCTCACCTGGTATATGTATTCACAGCCACGCTAGTTATATGCTTTCATATTTAGCTGAAAGCTAAATAAGAAGGTGCTTCGAAGAGAGAGAGGAGTGGGTTTTGGCATTTCTTTGTTCCGCACGGCCTAATTTTTAATCCGTTTTCAGTATTTTTCAGTATCGAAGATATAATAAAAGCCGCGAATAACGCAATATAACAGAGTCGTTTAACCAAGCTAGAGCAGATTAATAAACTAGAGCTTCAGCAAGATAAACAGAATTATAGAGAAAGAGAGGCCCGGGACGAACAGCGTCGTAGGGAGAGACAGGTCCGAGATAAGCTAGGAAAGTAAGCTCTCTTGCGCTATAAGGCGGTTCAGGCAGAGGAGGCGCGAGACGCGGAGTACCAGAGACTAACAAAACTGAGAGAAGCAGAGCAGAGCAGAAGCGGGCACGAGAAGATGAGCAACGCCGGGGTAATCGAGAGAGGCGAGATGAAGCTGGCGGACGAGCAATTCAACGGCATAAGGCTGCCTTCTAAGCTCAGAAGGCACAGCAGTAGCCTTGGTGGATTGCTGCTGTCTGTGTGCCGCAAGTAAAACTTTATCGATTTCATCCACCTTTACACTTACTAGCTACTTATTCAAACCTTTCTCGATTGAGATTCCACTACTCTAATCAATTTCGAAGGCTTCGTATGAGCCGCAGGCTGGCACCCATTTTAATTTACCAAGTTCACTCCCGGTATCACTATGCCTTCGAAATTTTAGTGATAACTAAAATAAGAAGGTTTTTCGAAGAGAAGAGAGCGGGTTGGCTTCGGCTATAAGTTATTCCATGCGGATTAATTTCTTTTCCATTCCGATTTGTTTAAGCAAGGTTTATTTGGTCATGTGCCTTCGAAATTTAGCTGAAAGCTAAATAAGAAGATTATGCCTTCGAAATTTTAGTGATTTAGTGATAACTAAAATAAGAAGGTTTTTCGAAGAGAAGAGAGCACGTGGGCTTCGGCTATAAATTATTCCGTTCGGATTAATTTTTAATCCGCTCCGGATTTTCTAGAAGCATCACAGGAAGGTCACGTGTATTGCTTCCTTTTTTACACTGTCGTCTAAGCCTCTCGCATTATCCAGGTGAGATCCCTCCCTGTGTAGCGGAAACCCCTATGGGCCGGAAAAAATGATAGGCACTTTGAATTTAAGTATCTTAAAATCTGTGTACACCTCAATATCTCCTAAAATTTTTTATAAGTTATGTTCCGTGGCCACTCCCGGATACCCTGAACCCTCCCACTAGAATATATCGTTCATATCGTTGCCCTCACGCCTAATTCACAAAGAATGTCCTTTTATAGCGTAATATACTTTCCCTGCGATAGCTCCACCACCAAGCTCTTACTATCTCTAATATATATAAAGGGGTCGTATCTAAGCTCTAAGACCTTACCACGATGCGAGAAATCGTCCTTAGCCTTATGGCTGCTGTGGCGTACAAATTCATGTAAGTGGCAACGCGGATCAGTACTTCGCGTCGAAGCGACTAACGATATTTAGGATAGAGCGAAAAGACACCCACGTCCCATAATATTTACGTTGTAATTAAATTAATAAGGCCGTAGGCATGAATGCCAACAGCGGTTGGAGGTTTGGGCCCTAGATCCAAGGAACTAACTTACAACACTTGATTGAGGCTACAGTGACGGACGCCTAAATGATGGAGGCCTAATTTCAGGCTCCATATGTTCATTCCTATTCGATATGAGGTTGCCGACGTTGCGCTGATATTACAAAATGCTCATTACTGGAGTATCTCTGCCTTTCACTTTCGTGCGTTAGGAAGAGGAGCGATTTTTTAACAACATTTCTCTTAATCTTATTAGATGGACGAATTCAAAGGACAACAGTTCTATCGTCCTCTGACGGGAACGGAGATCCGTCTCATGAGTATTAGGCATCCAACAATCGAGCGGATTGGTGAAGACTACCATCACGCAGTTCATATTTCCGCAGACTGCAATACTAAAACAGAGAACATCGAATCTATGTTTAACCGGATCGAGTGTCAACTTGAGTACGTTTTTTTAGAAGATTGTCCAGAATTTGCAGCCTTATCGTATGTTTGGGGTGACCCAAACGACAAAGTCAGAATAATATTGAACGGAAAAGAATTTCTAGTAACAAGAAACCTTTACAAGTCTCTGGAGTTCCTTACGGGCGTCCATAATGACGGCGAAAAAATGCTTTACTGGATCGATGCCATATGCATCAA
This sequence comes from Tricladium varicosporioides, assembly GCA_021365295.1. Classification (NCBI taxonomy): domain Eukaryota; kingdom Fungi; phylum Ascomycota; class Leotiomycetes; order Helotiales; family Tricladiaceae; genus Tricladium; species Tricladium varicosporioides. Next base: position 270,047 of record JAJTIW010000009.1, on the reverse strand, counting down.
TCAGACCAATGTACAAGAACGATCAGGACAGGTTTTACGAATGAGGGATATTTACGGATCAGCAAAATTAGTTTTTGCATTTCTTGGAGATTCTAGTTCAGAACTGGTTCCTTCCATCAATATGATATCAACCTTGGGTGACCAGATGATCGCAAATCTCGAGAAAAGACATGATCTATTGGACGATTATTCCTTGCTGTACGAACCAGGAGAAGATTATCCTGCTCTATATGAAGTGGTCACAGGAATTCTCATGACACCATGGTTTAGCCGGGCCTGGGTTGTTCAAGAGGCAATAACACCTCTAATCAGTCCTTTCCTGGTCCTTGGACATCAGATGCTACAACTCGAAGATTTGGCGATCGTTGAGATTGCACTTAATCAACCCCAGGTCCACAGTAAGCTGCCTTTAGGTCCAGCATCAATCATTCAAAAAAGATTAGCGACAAATTTGATGAAGCTAAGAGACGTTTATCGTCCTGACCCAAAGGATGTCCCTAGCAACATTCAAACTATGAGCATATACTTCGCTACCTTGGAACTCAGTCATATCTTGAAAACCGTTGCGGCGCAAAAACAAGCTACTGATCCGCGAGATAAAATCTTCAGCTTCATTGGGCTAGTTCCTCAACTGGAGTACTCTGGATCCCTGCGGCCGGACTACACTTCATCCTGCTCTAAAGTCTATCACCAATACACGCGATTTATACTTGAGACCACGGGAGATCTTGATATCTTGCTTACAAAAGGATATCAAGTTCCCGGGGTACCATCATGGGTGCCGGACTTTGAGAATTCTCTAGAGGATGAAATGGTTTCCGACAAAAAAAAGGGAACATCTGTCGAAATATCAGTTGATGAAACTCGCCTAAAATTCCAGGGCACGACTCTGGGATTCTTGGATGATGTGTGGCAATCCAGCTTTTCCAGCGTTAAGGCGAAGAGTTCTAAGAAGCTAGTACAGTTCCATGAAACCATTATACAAAAAGCCTCATATCTCAGAGGCGACTCGAATTTTGACCAGGTATTAGATGAGTGGCTAAAGCGGAACTACGAGAGCGACCAATTACAGCAGGTAAAATCCTGTTATCATCGTATTTTGAGGGGGTTCATAGACTCCTTGGACCCAACGCTTACTGTGGATGAAGAAGTTTTCAGACTCTTTGGCCCAATCTTGTTGCAGACTTATGTTGTACTCAAAGAAGGGGCAATCGGCTACACAATTGGTGGTGAGCTTCCAAAGGCTGGAGATATGGCGTGCATAGCGCGAGGATTAAAAATTGGCTTTGTTTTGCGTAAGAATGGAGGTTACTGGGAGTATATCTGTGCGTGCGATCTTTTGCACCGCCCACTGCCAGAACACCAATGGTTGCTGAAGGATGCGCCGCAGGAGTTTACTATTCTCTAGCAATGCTATATCCATGCTTAAGTAGAGATCTATTGTCGATCTAGCCGTTGGTATAGGGGGTGCTTCTGAAAGCCCTGAGCCCAGTTCTTAACCGGAGGCTTGGTCGCTTTATTCGAACGCTGATGGGTGATACTGAAGGCGAGGGCAGGTAGGTACTTGATTCGCACAGGGTTCTCGAAGTTAGCTACTACTTTCAAATACTTTTCGAGGGTTTTCTATCCCGAGGGAGTGAGATATAGTTGGCCTTCGGCCTTCGCTTCTATAGAGGGCCGCCTATGATCGTGATAATAAAGGGTAGTCAGAGGGACCACCTGTGTATGATCGGGCATCGTATGTTCGAGGCTCTCCCGGCAGGGAGGTGTCTACAAGGGCTTTACTGGCGCGGTCAATCATAAAGCATTACCTCTATACCTTATATGGAGATGAGACGGGGATTGGAACGTTGAGTGGTAGCTTCGTGCAGAAGCAGATACATGGCTGCTTATAGAAACTTCTAGAATAATGCCACATCTCAAGTGAGCTTCGTATTGTACTATATAATATATAATATATAACATAATACAAAAAATTTAGAGCAAATGTAAATATGACATTATGTAAGTACCTTCTCCGCTTTACCAGCTTATTAAGATACTTAACGTATTATGTAAGAGTTGGGGCCATTACTCTCCGTACACCCCACCATTTTACACCAAAACATATACTTTTAATTTCCTTATAAATTAACAACGAAATTGAATAAAAATCCTAGAATAAGTAATAATAATCGGATTTACTTTATTTTTCATTTTTACGATTTAGAATTTAATATAAATTTGTAATAAAAAAGTTATTAGCGCCTTTTTTGAGAAAGATACAAAATTCCTAAAATTTAAGGCTCGGTATGTTTAAGCGTATAGAAAACGGCCAATTTGAAATAAAAAATTATATCCTTTAAGCATAAATATTATAGAGTAATCTTCTTTCTTTTTATTTACTTTCGTTAGATTTTAATATGCCGTTGTTTTAATGTTTGTTTTTAAAAACGCTCACTTTTGGTGTAAAATGGTGGGGTGTACGGAGAGTAATGGCCCCAACTCTTACCTCTTCCTACTTTGTCCAGATAAATCCTGTATAACGGTTTTCTTCCACTTTACGCCTTTAAACTTTGAAGCTGCATTCTTTCTTGATAGGAGCTTCGTGCTACGGTCCCGAAATTTGGAGATAGGCTAATAGTTATAATAGAGTAGGGGGGTACAGCCGAAAGGGTTTTCAACGCCATCAACGGGATAATTGATAACATAACCACAACCATAGTATTCTCTTACTGCAAACCGAACCCTTATAGAGAAATAGCTAAAGAATAATAGCAAACTAATTGTAACTTTATGTATTTATGTGGTAAAAATTTGGGGCCCCCAAACCATGAAGTCGTTCCGGCACGCAGGTTTTCCGCCACGCAGGGATTGTTGGAATTAACGACTCCAGCCAATCGGATGACTAAGGGTCATCAACGCAACGCGATTTGGGAGATCCTGAATCAGGGTAAATCAAGTATATTGGCAACAGCGTTCAGTATCCTGCTGTCTTCTCTTGTCTTGTTATTGTACAGAATTAAACTACGGAAAGTCTTCAGGCCACATATAAATGACAACTAGTGAGACGTGCCTGAAACGCACGTGCTGAAGCAAGCACTTGCCTGAGGCCTCCAGGCCTCACATCAACAGGGATAGACGTACTACGCCCAAAACACAGTTGATTTCATCCATCTTACACTTGCCAACTACTTATTCTAATGTTTCTCGATTGAAATTCCACTACTCTAATCAATTTCGAAGGCTTCGTGTGAGCCGCAGGCTAGCACCCATTTATTTTACGTAACCACGATTCTCAGATCTTGGCACGTGTGTGGCACAAGCGCAGGTTTCTTGAATATTCTATCAGCAAGCGGCAGCACGCTGAGCGCCGTCTCTTGTCTCCTAAGAGATATCCCTGCGAAACGAAAATCCTTGTCAATCGAATGCCGCTCACTGTAATTCCGACTGAAACAATTAAGATATCAACGCAGAACGATCTTCCTGTACTCTCTATATAATCATATAATTTGCTGCTTCTAATCTCTCATGCACATATATCTGCTTTATAATAACTTGTAATAGGGCTGATTGGTTGCGCTTTGAATACATTTGACATTTGGCTAGTTTTCTAACTCAGATTCAGAATCGTCAGATTCATCCTCCATCCCCTCACTCACGCCACAAGAATTGGATTCATCCCCGTTGGAATGATCAACTGGACTCACTGATACCATTTATATACTCCAAGAAAAGTTCGGATTGCTATAAGAGTCGACGGGCATACTGAAGCCAGGGGCCAAAAACAAATTGAATCCCTTCCAAAGTGCCACCTTGCCTTCCAAGAGGTAAGCGACGTGGTCTATGACTCCTTGTGTATCTAGAGTTCCCGCATCAAAAGCTTCCATAACATCTAAAAAGAGATTACAGATTTCTGGCTGGTCGTAAAATTCGGCTTGAAGGAGGTCTAGGTAGTTGCGTGCGTCGCTGACTATAGGCGGCATTCTAACACTGTCGCCGCTCTCTGACTGCTCGACAGCATATTCGATATGAACATTGTTTGGAATAACTGCCGGAGCTTCTCTGAACCAATTGTTAACGATTGAATCATGTAAAGGTAGAAGAATCCCTACAGTTGATCAGGAGAATTCCATGTGTCTTTCAAATGCATGGGCTCTATAGTCCATCTCACGTTCCTGAATGAGTGCATGTTATCCTCTATGTTGGATGTTTTGAGACGTTTCCGTGCATCATGGTCAATGTCGGATTTCCGCTTCCCTGGTCTTACTTCGTTGCTCTGCTGGCTGATACTGTCTAAGAGATCTTGAAGGCTCCTTCGCTTCTTACTCGACTTATCGAAGAAAACATTACATTCACAACTGCATAGAATTTCAATTTAGTTCTCTGTCTTATTTCACTTAAGCATAGAACAAACTTACCAGATCCGGCCACCTCCTAGGGCGAGGGTTATTCGATTGGATTTGCATCGTGGCATAGGGCATTCCTGGTCGGAAAGCTCTGTTCTGCCAACAAGGATAGCCATGGTAATGCTGGTTCCTGGCAATAGTCTTACTTGGGGAGAAATGACTTCTCTGCTGTCCCTGGCGTGAAACAGTTCGTAATTCCCCAGGGTGACATCCAATGAGCCAGGACCTTCTAGAAATCTATGCTTAATAATGGCATCGAGTAAGTCGTAGTCGTATTCCGAAGGGACAGGAAATTTGAATCCTAGGGCATCCTCTACAATCAACGGTGCTTGAAAGTGAGTCCATCTTATATCTCCTGGACCGATGGCGCTTTTGATCTCAAGGACAACTGTGTATATTTGCTGAGTAGAAACACTGATTCAAATGAGAGTCAGGCAGTTGTGTAAAAATAGAGACCATAGTGCAATATAGAACCTACCACACTTTCGATACTATCCCAGCAAGTGACTTCAAAGATACCATGACGTCGCCGCTGATCATTTGAAAAAGCTTCCCCAACATAGAGTTGGCTACCGTCACAGCCTGAGCCTGAGATTGAGCGCTGCTATTGATTCGCTCGATAAGCTTCCGAGTATCTTCAAGTCTATCCCGCACTTGCAACCGATCCCTCTCGCTCTTCTCGGACGCAATATCCATTCTCTCTAAACCATGCTCAGCTAGCAGAATATTGATCGTTGCAACATGAACATTCAAATAGGTCTGAAGCTTCCTTATCTCGTCCTTTTGCGTGTATGCCCATTTCAACTTGTCTGCGGCGCTCCTGATCAACCCCGCCTTGCTCCATACACCAAGTGCATTGTCATATTTCTTGATCTTGTCAAGGAATTGTTCAAGAGGTCTTCTGCAGCTCAGAGCTGCGTATTTGATTGAGTCGATGCTCGTAGAGCATGCGTCGCTCGACTGAAGCTTGTCTAGGTAAGAGAGGGCATGTTGGAGCCCCTCGAGCTCACGAAGAATCTCTTGGTATTCGGATTTCGAGCCACCTGCTTCTTGAAGACTGCTGACGATATCCGCGATTAGTGACCCCACCGCAATGAAGTCGCCGACTGAGAATCCAAAAGACATTGCTATCATATAAGGCTGGGAAACGAGGCTGCGGGGTCACAATCGAGAATCGTATGCTACACGCCAGGACCAAATATACATGATATATGGATCCCCCACAGAGTTCATTTAATCCCTGTGAGGTCAGGCACGCAGAAGGGAATCTCAAATGAAGTTATAACTTGCATCGCGGAGCATTAGTAGAGATAGAGGACATCGAAGTTCTACACAGCACAGCCTCACTGTATAACCTACCGCCGGTTTAAGAAATGGTGACGCCGCCTTTACTTGTATTCACTGGCAAACCGCTTAAGCCGCTCAACCAAAAACTTGTCCAAATCGTTGGAATTAACGACTCCAGCCAATCGGATGACTAGCGTGTCATCAACGTAACGAGGTCTTGAAGTCTTGAATCAGGGTAAATCAAGTATATTGTCAACAGCGTATTGTCTCCTGCTGCCTTGCTACTGTTGTACTGTGTAGAAAAAACTACGAAAATCTCTTCAGGCCACATGTGGGGGGCAACTAGCGAGACGTGCTTGAGGTATATTGTTGGATCAGAGGGTTCTTCTACAATTGATGCAATTGATGCAATTGGGCCTTGTGCCAGTACTGAATATATTGGAATAACTGATTAATTGATAATAATGAGTGGTGTTGAGAGACGGTAATCTCTCGAGCTATTCTAGGCTAAACTATAATAGGTAAGGCGTCGTATCCTGAACTGACAGCCTGAAACTTTATCGATATCATCCACCTCACACTTACTAACCGCTTATTCTAACGTTTTTGAATTAAATTCTAATACTGTAATGAATTTCGAAGGCTTCTTGTGAGCCGCCACGTATTCGAAGAGAGAGAGGAGTGGGTTCGGCCTTTTAGTTGTTCTGTTCGGATTTCTAGAAGCATCACTGGAAGGTCACGTGTATTGCTTTCTTTTTAACGCTGTCGTCTAAGCCCTCGCATTTTCTAGGTACTACGCCTGAAACATAGTCGATTTCATCCACCTTACACTCGCCAACTACTTATTCTAATGTTTCTCGATTGAAACTCCAGTACTCTAATTAATTTCGAAGGCTTCGTATGAGCCGCAGGCTGGCACCCATTTAATTATACAGGAAGAGTGTCTTGATTACGTGGTTAGAATGAAGCTTCTGGAATGTTCTAGCCTAAATGATCTAGTTATGCTTTGAAATCATTTAGTAGAAGTAATTTGGCGCCAGCATTAGTATATAAACATTCCCCAGGCCCCTCTCTATCAAAGTTATAATAACACATATAGTATAAAGTAAGTAACTTATCACAATAGCTTTCGACGTATAGAAGATTGTTCTATTCTAACCGCCCTACGTAACGCCAAGTGGAAAATACTCTATTGAATCAATTCTGAACCAATGTATGGGACTCATTTAGGCAGTGGGCTTTCATCGCAAAACATTCCTTACAAATATCGAAATTTCCATGACCACAAACACCGCAATAATAAAAAGCGTCCCTCTCTGAGATACCTAAAACACAGACGTCACACCACCTTGAGGAATTATCGCTTGGCACTAAAGTCATGGCCGTAGGCAAGTCGCCCTCTTGAACAATTATACCTTTTTCTTTACACTTTTGAAGGAGGAGGTCAGCAATTTCGGAATATCCGGTCCTTCTTGCCCACCATAAAGGAGTCCGACCGAAACGGTCCTTAACATTAAAAGCATAACTTTTAGTTAGGAGAAGCGCGACAACATCTTTGTGTCCCATCCTTGTTGCGACTGATAATGGTGTTGAATCGTAATAGTCCCTTGAATCAACGTCAACTCGGTTCGTAGCAACCAGGAGCTCAACAGTGGCTTTATTTCCATTCTTAGCCGCATATAAAAACGGCGTCCGACTGACGCTATCCTCTGCTTCGACATCGGCTCCCTTGTTGAGGAGTAGCTGGGCGACCTCGAAGTGGCCGCTATATGAGGCCCAGTGCAGCGGCGTCCATCCGTCAGAAGCAGCGGCCTTGACGTCGGCTCCCTTGTCGAGGAGTAGCTGGGCGACCTCAAGGTGGCCGTTCAATGAGGCCCGGTGTAGTGGTGCCCCTCCGTTAGAAGCAGCGGCCTTGACATCAGCGCCCTTGTCGAGGAGCAGCTGGGCGACCTCGAGGTGGCCGTCCTGTGAGGCCCAGTGTAGCGGCGTCCATCCGTTCGAATCAGCGGCCTTGACGTCGGCTCCCTTGTCGAGGAGTAGCTGTGCGACCTCGAGGTGGCCATCCTGTGAAGCCCAGTGTAGCGGCGTCCATCCGTTCGAATCAGGGGCCTTGACGTCGGCTCCCTTGTCAAGGAGTAGCTGGGCGACCTCGAGGTGGCCGTTCAATGAGGCCCGGTGTAGTGGTGTCCATCCGTTAGAAGCAGAGGCCTTGACATCAGCGCCCTTGTCGAGGAGTAGCTGGGCGACCTCGAGGTGGCCGTTCTGTGAGGTCTGGTGTAGTGGCGTCCATCCGTCAGAATCAGCGGCCTTGACGTCGGCTCCCTTGTTGAGGAGTAGCTGGGCGACCTCGAGGTGGCCGTTCTGTAAGACCCAGTGTAGCGGCGTCCATCCGTCAGAAGCAGCGGCCTTGACATCAGCGCCCTTGCCGAGGAGCAGCTGGGCGACCTCGAGGTGGCCGTTCAATGAGGCCCAGTGTAGCGGCGTCCATCCGTCAGAATCAGCGGCCTTGACGTCGGCTCCCTTGTCGAGGAGTAGCTGGGCGACCTCGAGGTGGCTGTTCAATGAGGCCCGGTGTAGTGGTGTCCCTCCGTTAGAAGCAGAGGCCTTGACATCAGCGCCCTTGTCGAGGAGTAGCTGGGCGACCTCGAGGTGGCCGTTCTGTGAGGTCCGGTGTAGTGGCGTCCATCCGTCAGAATCAGCGGCCTTGACGTCGGCTCCCTTGTCGAGGAGTAGCTGGGCGACCTCGAGGTGGCCGTTCTGTGAGGCCCAGTGTAGCGGCGTCCATCCGTCAGAAGCAGCGGCCTTGACATCGGCTCCCTTGTCGAGGAGCAGCTGGGCGACCTCGAGGTGACCGTCCCGTGAGGCCCAGTGGAGCGGCGTCCATTCGTTCGAATCAGGGGCCTTGACGTCGGCTCCCTTGTCGAGGAGTAGCTGTGCGACCTCGAGGTGGCCATCCTGTGAAGCCCAGTGTAGCGGCGTCCATCCGTCAGAATCAGGGGCCTTGACATCGGCTCCCTTGTCGAGGAGTAGCTGGGCGACCTCGAGGTGGCCGTTCAATGAGGCCCGGTGTAGTGGTGCCCCTCCGTTAGAAGCAGCGGCCTTGACATCAGCGCCCTTATTGAGGAGCAGCTGGGCGACCTCAAGGTGGCCGTTTTGTGAGGCCCAGTGCAGCGGCGTCCGGCTATAGCTGTCTTTCGGATCAGGGCTATAACAACTAAGGAGGAATTGTACCGCATCGTCGACTCCGAAGTATGCCGCTAAGTGCAGCCCAGTCATTTGCTTTGGAATTTCTTGGCTGTATTTTTTATGTCCCGACCATCGCTTAACAGCTATAAGTACTTGACTAGATGCTTCGACTTGCCCTTGTTTCTGAAGAAATTCTATAACACCTTGGCACGAAGTCGAAGCCGCCCGAGCATGATAACCCCAATTGTGTGCTGCGTAGTTATATAGCTTGTTTAATTGAAGCCGTTGTTTAAACTCCTCGTCACTTGGGCAAATTCCATTCTCGAACTCGTCAAATGAGAGGTACGTAACGCAGATTGTCGTAATATTAGTATGCGTATCGGGGAACCATTGCCTTTGCGTTCGCTCGAAGTATTCCTGTGTTGTGTAATGGACTAATCGAATAATCCCACTTTCCTCATCTATTGTAACTAATCCAGCGCATACAGAGATTATATCTTCGATCTCGGGAAGGTTCTCTTCGTCGAGCTCAGATTCGCCAACTTCAACTCCAAGCGCGTACTGTAGTTCTGTCGTAGTAAGCGGTCTCTTCGCACAGGTGATCCATGATAGAACTTGCTTAGCAAGTTCTTTCTGGTCTTTGACCTGGCCATTAATCCGTTCCATAGCATCCTTATATGCGTGGTCATATGCTCTAGATCCTGTAGCTAAATTCTTTAAAGCAGCTCGGACAGCCTTTGGCGATCTCTTCCCGGTTAAAGATTCAAGATGAAGCTGTGCAAGTAGAAACCTAGTAGAGTTAGTATTCTTTAGTAAGTGCTCGAAATAAATCACATACATCCCATTTACAGTATTAATAATAGCCGTCTTAATTTCCTCTTGTAGTTCAAGACTCCGAGCTACAAACCCTGGAAGCCGGAATAGATGACTATCTAGGTATCTTCGCACATCTTCTTCGCTAGCACGGATCTCTAGCTTTGAATTCCCTGTAAACTCCTTTTCGATACTTGATAATGGCCGTGAAGTAGCAAAGAGACCTGCCTTGCACTTTTCCTGGAGGTTAAAGAGACTTGATAGAAATTTTTGTCGACAGCCATCAGAAACCTGACATTCATCTAGCGCATCAACGATAATAAAGATCCTCGAATATGCTGCTGCCACAGTTTGAAGGATTCCTAAGATATCGTCAAGTGAAGGTCGTGTCCGTTTGTCTTTGTGGCAGTCATAGAGCGTTTTCACACTGTCTGGTATAGAAGGCTGCTCTTGAACAAATTGCTTTAACAGACTAGCAAATAGATCCTTAAGATTTTGCTCATGCTGTCGTCGGTAGTTGCAGTATAAATACGCGATGCCAATGTTACCGTCGTTTTCAAACCGCCTAAATAGCTCTTCTACCACAATTGACGTAAGAATTGTCTTTCCCGCTCCAGGAATGCCGGAACAAAACAAAGTACACTTGTCGGTCTCTACCCATGCCCTGAACTCTGCTGAGTCAAGTAGCCACTGGCCAGTCCTTGCCTGTCGCCGACTTATGAAATCGCTCTGTTGTAGAGCATAGTCGATCGGGGTAATCCAGTCAAGGATATTCTGACGACCTTGATCTTCTTGATTTTGTACCAACGTAACCACGTTTTCCCGAATGAGTCGGCTCGTGAACATGCTAAGTAATCCAATGTTCGTGCTAATGCGGCTACGAAGTTGCTTAATGTCTTCCGGCTCCCATTTAAGTCTCTTCCACACTCTTTTCACCTTTTCACTAACACTCCCGTGGCCAGACTTGAGTTCGCTATACCGGTCTAGTGTGTTTTCTAGCTCTTTTAAAACATTCCCGCAGCTATGTGCGATCTGCTTCAGGTCTGCCTCTTGCTCGTTACGGAATTCGTGATCGGAGAGGACGACTTCTACATCGAGGAGGATAATCGAGAGGCTCCTGACCCTATTCGATCAACGAAGTCAGCAGTCCTCAAAATGGTGTTCAGGGTGGCATACTCATCAGAAATAGCCTCGAATTGGCTGGGCGCAGCGACAAAGTCCTTGCGAATCTTGTTGGCAAGCTCAATTACCGTAATAAAGTCGCCTACACTAAAACCGAAGCTCATCGTGATATCAAGCAGAACTCTGTTATTAGCACACTAGAAGGTAGATTGTGAGAAACTCGGATGAGAGAAAGTAGGATAAGAAAAGTAGAGAATGAAAGATTGCGGATTTCAAGAAACGTTTGTCTACACTCAGCCTCGCGAGGCTGGATTGCGCTCGCTAGGCGGACTCAGGCTTGTTGCACTGGCTATTCGGGCCTCATGAAGCCGAGCTGAGGGCTTAGAAGGGTTACTGCCACTCTGCGAACTACCTTGGAAGGGCTCATTGTTACAATTAATTAGGGGGGGGGGGGGGAGATTATTTGACCAACGAGAGACGATGAACCGGACGGTCGAGTTGATACGTTGACTAGTGGAATGTGGACGAATAGCTAATGACTTGCCCTATGGGAATATGACTAAGGAGCGATACGAGCAATTCTGGAGGACCATGATTTGGTACGATGGATTTAGCCCGCAGAGCGCACCTTCCCAATAGTCGGCGATGTTCTTCAGATTGTTCAAAAGTATGTGCACCCTCCTACTCGAGAAGCACGATGACCAATGAAGGGGCGTTCACGGGGAGGCGGCTCGGCTGCACAGTTGGCAACCGCTTAGCTTGCGTGCCAAACAAAGCACAAGCGGGAGACAAAATTTGTGTCTTTACGGGGGCAAAACTCCCTATGTTGTTCGAGCTTGTGAGAACGAGCGATACAAGTATGTTGGAATATGTTATCTACATGGAATGATGCATGGCGAAGCTTTGGGTCTGACCTTAGAAGAGAAGGATTTCAAACTAGTTTAATATACGATTTGTTGTAGTTATGATACTATAGAACGTCATTGCTCTGTTCTTTAGTTCGAATGGGTTTCTTAAGGCAGGCTCGCGCAGGCCTCGCAACTAGTGGCTGCACATTAGAGTTATTCTTCGTCCTATTCTCGGCGCAATAGAATAGAGGCAGGAATACATCGCCTTCTAACATTTAACAGCGAGTAGGAACCTCGTTATATTGCATTGGTAATGCGAGAACCCATCGGATTATCGAATTCTCTATAACAACCTATAAAGCGTTATCACGTAGGCAGAGCAAAGCCACATCTTGACAAATACTTATATTAAGTGGAATTACGTTGTATTTACTTGAGTACTATGGCAGGTACGGGGTCGTTTAACTCTAACCAAAAATTGTTAACCGCTTCGCCTCGAAGCACTGATCCTGTGGCGACCTTACCTGAATTTGCACGCTCCAGCAGCCACAAGGCTGATGAGACTTCCTGTATAGTGATAAGGCCTTAGAGCTCAGATAAGACTCCTTTATAAGTATTAGGGATGGCATGACTCTGTGGTAGAGCTGTGGTGGAGGAGCTCTGGAAGTGGGTGAAATTGCTCAGCTACTTGATCGTAAGTGGTGGCGACGAGTTTGGATCGTTCAAGAAGTGGTACTGGCTAGGAAGGCTGTTATTATGTGTGATCCAGATGAGGTACCCTGGGAAGCCATCAAGAAGAGAATGCATGACGGTGCTTTCGGCCTTCTCGGAAAGGATGCAAATCAAAGGGCGAAGCACACAGAAGAAGGCAGTGTGGTTAAAAAATATGCCTTTCCTGACACGGAATACACTACCCTTATGGAGTTGCAGGAAAAGTGGCGTTCTAACACCTGGGATCGAACCTTATACAATTTGCTATACACATTCAGACGATTTGAGGCTACAGTCCCAAGGGATCGTATCTACGCATTCCTTGGACTGGCGGGCGATATTAAAAGCCTCAATATTATACCAGATTATAGCTCTCCAACATCCAAAATATTTATCGATGTTGCAAGAACACTGATTATTGCACATAAGCACTTGCTTCTCTTCAACTTGAAGAGAGAGCCCGTCATGCAGCGCCACAATACTCAGCAACAATCGCAAATCTATAGTCTTCTCGACCAAACCCGATTCTTAGATCCAGATGGTCTCGTCGCAAAAGGGGAAGACCAATCTCCTCGAAAAGGTTGGGTGAGGCTTCCAAATGGCTGGGAGCGGCGTCAAGATGGTTCTCGGTTTCGCTTTTATAATCATCACATCAAAGAATATCAAGATACCAGTCCACTAGCAGATCAACCCCCAGCATCAGCTCAACATATAGATCACTGGCATAAGCTGCCAGTAGGGTGGTCAAAAACTTGGGATAACGTGGGCAATACGCAGTTCGACTTCAACTCCGGCTCCTTGAAGTCTGGTCAATCCAAGGATACCGATCTAGAGAACCTCCCATCTTGGGTTCCTGACTGGTCACAATGGAGCTCAAAAGACAGCGAACCCTTCCCATCTCTGGTCGACGAGGAGCCACGATACTGGGCTTCTGGGAAAGCGAGACAAGTCCATTTCGCCCCAGGCTACGACTCTGATTCCCGGACTTTGAAATTAACAGGCGTCCTATTTGACGAGATTGCAAGTCTCGCTCGTCCTTGGTGCCCCGAGCTGCATCTCCTGCCTATCGACCGTCTCGATAATAAAACACTCCAAGAGTGGGAGGCACTTGCAACAATCCCTGTGCCCAACTGCCCATATGAAAAGTCAGGAGGTCGATACAACGCCTATTGGCGAGCACATATCGCAGACGATGCCGGTGTTCGAAGCGCAACCGACGAAGACAAGAAGTACTTCGAGGTCTGGGCTAACCGGGGGGCGTGGGATTCGAGAGTCCCGGACAATTTCAGCGCCACGGATAAAAGTAGTGTGCAAAAGAACTTCGAGACACCTACGGAACAGCAGATCATGGGCAAGATGTGGTATTTCATGATAGAAAATGGCTACGAAAAACCGTTGTTGAACCCAGTGACTAATATAAAGCACATGCTTGAATCACAAACGAAGTATAAAGAGCTCAGAAAGCGGATTTATAGAGCTTCTATCGGCAGAGTTATGTTCGTGACCTCGAAAGGTTTTATAGGCTTGGGGCCATGGAATATGCAGGGTGGAGACGTAGTAAGTGTGTTATTCGGGGGGTGTACACCCTTTATTTTGCGGAAGACGGTTGGTCCAGAGCGGTATAATTTGGTTGGAGAAGCATACGTGTATGGGATCATGGGTGGTGAGTTGTTCAGTGGGGAAATGGGGCATCCTAGGTTGAGGGCTTTTGATATTGTGTAACAAACCTCTGAGGGGTTCTCCGCGGCTCATACCTAGACATTGGCGGCGGCGGGTCGTTCACCTGAACCGTGCAAGGACTAAAGCCACTATCGATTGCTGACACATCCCAAGAAGCGAAAGCTACTCTGTCCTTGGGGTAATAGTAACAAATCACTACAAAGATCTCTAACTCAAATAGGTAGTAATCCCCGGATTTCAAAGCTCAGTGAACCAATTAACCTTCCCACAAAAGCGCCGTCTAGAAATCTTGGCTGCAACTATTTCCCTAAGTACCTGCCAACTTTTTTTAATTAAAGTAGAAGATTCATCGCAGTCTCTCATCTCTAAGAAGAAAGGTAGGGCTTTTGTTACTACTTTGGCGTGGCAGAGATTGATTATGGGGATGATGTGTATAAGGAGTGAAGAATTATGCAAAGTAGTGGGGTAGTAGAGGGTATAAATGCACACCATAGAATTCTGGGAAATGAATTGTGAGAAGAGATCTCAAGGACAATCTTGGGAAATAAAATGTCATACTTGGGGGGAAAAGCCAGCAAATATTTTGGAAGTGTTTTTGTATTGACATCTCTAGTTGCAGTTCGACCATTCATCCACCACATCACCTCCTGTCTCCCTATCTCAATTTACGTCTCGAAGTGAACATCGACCCCCTTCAACCCAGCCTTTCTCAGAACATTGACCCTATCACATCCTTATCACACCTTTACTTCTTCTAACCACCATCACCAAGTTCCACTTATCCAACCAACATCTCAACCTCATAAACGCGTAACACATCATTCAAACATTTAAAGCAGCCGTGACTCCGTTAATTGTGAACCCAAAATTCGCATTTTGAAAGCAAAAAGCCACCTTGGAGGTACATCAAAGTAACATAAAAGAACGCACCTACTTGCTATAGAAAGCAACGCAGATGTAATCGCACGCACGCATGCCAAGTAATGCAAGCCACCCTCGCCAAATGCTACCATGAGCAGACAATTCGTAGGATGAGAGTTAAGAGATGCTGCCGTGTGTATGTTGGCTTGTAAGTTTGAGGAGAGAGCCAAAGCCAAAGCCTTGGAGAGCGTCGTCCTCGCTATAAACCCAAGCGCGTCAAGCCAATTACTGACCGTGAGCGCCTGCTTGATCAACAACAGTGCCGCCCATGCCACCAGCACCGAAGCCGCCAAGCCCAGTCCACATATCCCGTCCTCTAGCATCAACTGGTGGATAGCGAGCCTTCAACTCGAGATCATCAAGGGCCATGTGAGAACGGATGTACTTCTCTCGGCCATCATCGTTTGGATTGTAGTCCCAGCTAGTAAAGTGGCCTTGCTTGAGTGCAGACCAGACGAGACGACGTTGTCGTTGAGAGATGAGAACATCAGAAGTGATCTTCTCCATATTCCATTTGGCCTTTGCTTCTTGTTGGAAGGCGGCCAGGACCTCTTGGATTTCAGCCGTAGATTGCTGCTGTTTAGGTGTCAGGCTAGCAAGGTTGAGGAGTTCCTTTGGGTCACTGTCGAGATTGTAGAGCTGATCATCATCTGCAGGGCACGTGATGTACTTCCAAGGACCACGACGAATCATCATCATTGGCGCGACGGTTCCTTCACCGCAATACTCGGCAAAGACAGTGTCTGAGCCACCTGGCCGATTCTCCAAATGCGGCAATAGAGAACTGCCATCCATCGGAAGGCCCGGCCAGAGCTTTGTGCCCACGAGGTCGACCAGTGTGGGGAGAATGTCTAAGGTTGAGACATTGGCTGAGACATGGCGTGGCTCGAACTGAGCTGGGTGGTGGACAAGGAGGGGGACACGGACTGAAGATTCGAAGTAAGACATCTTGTACCACAGGCCACGCTCGCCCAGCATATCTCCATGATCGCCGCTGAAAACGATGATTGTGTCCTGATCAAGTCGGCAGTCCTTGAGAACTTGGAGCAATTGGCCAATGCAGTCATCAACATAAGAGACCGCACCATAGTACGCACGTCTAGCACGCTTGATTTGATCAGGAGTAAAGTCCTTGTCCCACAAATCGCAGACCTTCAGCAGTCGCTTGCTGTGACCGTCTTGCTCTTCTTGTGGGATAGAGACGTCAGGAAGGTCAATGTCGACATCTTCATACAAGTCCCAATACTTCTTCTCAATTGTGTAAGGATCATGAGGATGAGTTAAGGAGACCGTCATGCAAAATGGGCGACTGTGAGGTCCTTTCCGAACGTGGTCGTATAAGAATTGCTTAGACCTAAGCCAGTTAGTACGTTGTGTTTAAGCCGAGACAGATCGGCACTTACTTGTACATGACCTCCTCATCGTAATCCAGCTGATTGCTGCGCACACAAGGCCCGGCTTGCAGGATTGAACTGGCGTTGTGGTACCACTCCAGACGACGGTCGGGATCCTCCCAGTTGACATTCCAACCATAATCGCCAGGGTAGATATCGCTAGTAAGTCTGATCTCGTAACCGTGCAATTGCTCTCCGATGAAGTGCATCTTACCTGCCAATGCAGTCTCATATCCAACTGCTCGCAGGTAGTGTGCGTATGTAGGGACGCTTGGGTCAATCGAGCATGCATTGTCGTAGGATCCGATCTTTGTAGGTAACTGTCCGGACACCATTGACATTCGAGAAGGAGCACAAAGAGGAGAAGGACAGTAAGCTTGATCGAAGATAACAGACCCCGCTGCTAACGCATCAAGGTGTGGTGTCTTGATTTGTGATTTGGGATTGTGTATCTTGAGCAAAGGAGCTGCGAGTTGATCTGCCATGATGTAGAGGATGTTTGGCTGCTTTGCAGAAGCTGACGCTGGCGGTGCTGTCTTGGAGGACCCATTGGTACCATTTGGATACTCTGCTCGAGGAGAGAGAGGGAAGGTGTTGAGGTCTGGAGCCATTGCAGCTACTTCGAAGGTAATATTGTGTTTCTTATAATGTCTGGGCCCTGGCGGGCTGAAGGGTCACCGTGAGTGAACCGCGGAGCTTCGATATATTTTCAATCTATGGAGCGGGGTTTGCCTGTATCTGCTGAAGAAGAAGAAGAAGAAGAAAAGGTAAAACGTTCCTCGAGAGATAACTTATTCTTAAATTTGTGAGGCTGAAATGACGGTGAAACCCAGAAAGCAACAGAGGCTTCTCTTGTGGATTCTGGGAGAGAAAAAGAAAAGAGAGAGGCGGTCTGGGGCAAAGGAGAGGGGGAAATACTGGCGATAGGGCGTTGTTCATTCTGTGCGTGCGCCGGAATTTGACAGCGATATGTTGTGATCGTTTCCGAAATTTCGCAATCAGCTTCGTCCGGTTCTGCCTCCCCGGTCATAGCAGACGACACTTTACCGCTTTAGTCTGAGACCCTGTGCGTTGCTTATCAGGAGAGCCAGGCACCAATTTCTGGTGCAGAAATTTCGATGTCTCTCAAACTGCTTCTGTGCGTGAAAAATCCTTCAAATTGCCACTCAGTGCGAGTTATGGCATCACCAGGGTTGAGTTCAAAATTTGTGGTGCTGACGGTTGCCCTTGTTGCGATCTGTAACCTGTGAATAGCTTCACCTTTGCCTTTTTCGGGTAAAATTTCCATCCCGCCAGGCATCTTTGCGTCGCCACTTCGAGATCCTTCCGAGTCACGCAGAATATTGACAAACCACGACGCGACTTAGACATGTGATACGTTCTTCTACCAATTACACAGCAGAAGTTGTCACCCTAAGTGGTGGTGTGCAGCGTTTCTCCAGCTGGTGACTCTCCTCATTTTGTGCTCTGCAGGACCTGTTATCATGATCCTCACTCTCTCATAATCAGATTGATTTCACAGCCTTGCATATTCCAGCATCTTGTCAGCCTCCTCGTGCGATCACGACATCCAACGAAAGACTAGCATTTGCCGTCAACAGCCTTGCGAGGTAAGCATCATCAAGATGGTTCCCCTGGAATCTCGTCATTGTACCCCTCCTAGCTGCAGAAATGCCCCGATCCGCAGGTCCCGGGCCTGTTAGGGCGTCGATGGCTTGAAAACGCAATTTTCCCCTGTCTGGATTGGTTGAGGGATCAAAACACAGGGCCCTGAACCAACGTGGGGGAGGGGCAGCAACACGTGAAAGAGGAATGTTCGTAAAAACATATAAAGCTTGGTTTATAAGAGGAGGATTAAGTTAGAAGGTGTTTTTTAAAGCTCAGAAGACGTTGGGTGTAAATTCCTTCCCATGCAATGCGGGAAGGATATTTTCGCCTGAAATGCATAAGACCTCCGCTCCAATTGCGGGATCAGCCTAGACGGTTGAACCCAATCAAAGAATCGTTCTGCAAGTCCGGAATAATTTCAGATAAGGGAGATAGACAAGCTGTCGTCTTGCAACCAAGTGGTTAGGAGCCTAGATTGCTCGGGAGGAGTGTGGTATTCCCGGCGCATCCGTGAGAGTATTCGATCTTCTATCAAGGTAACGTTTCTCAAACCATCCGTGTTTGGAATTGTGTATTTGTTCTGTTCCTTGATTTGGTGCAAGGCTTGAGGAGCTCCGTAGCGGGAAGAGAAGGACGAAATGGAAGGAGTCCTTGCAAGACAATGAAGGCAAGAGGTAAGAGGCAAGAGGCAAGAGGTAATGCGCTGTAAGCAATGATAAGGCTAAACTACAGAGTGTCTTCCCTGAGTGCAGAAAGGAGCCCGCAGGAGGAGGTCTAGGTTGATTTGAGAGGATAGGTGCTTCCTCTTCTACATCTTGCCTTCCCAATCCAAGCACTGTTACCTTAGCCATGCGAGTCGTGTACGAATTACTGGCTGAAGAGTCTGCAAATGAAAGAGGAAGTCGAATTTGAGTTGCGTTACATGTGTGCGACAGACTTTGCATAGGATAAAGTTTTCTCCAACCACGTTGATGTTCATAGAGATTATCTATACGGGTGTAATGGTTTCCCTTGGACGTTTGTCAATATGTGGTAACAAGGTTTCACAAGTACGATCGTACAGTCGCACAGCGATCCAAACCACCTTACGAATCGATTTACCTTACATAACTAGCTACTTAAATGCTCCGTATATCGGATTGTGGCAGGTGTTTGCCAAATTGGAAGGTGGGAGTGACGTTTGTCATGGTAGTAATGGAAGGAATGAACATTCTAAATAGGGCTGCTTCCACATCGTACAGAATAGCCAGTGCGATTCTATTCAATTCCTGTATTTGATCTCAATAATTTTATTACGACAGTCAGATATTTCATTCTTATTAGTATGTTATCACCCACCATCTACCATGTATGTCTTCATCGTTATATCCAAGGATGTGACTGAAAGATCTACTCTCATATTTCTGCGCCATGATTTTCATCGTAGGTGCCATTTTAACTTTGACGCCTCATTCTCAAAAATGTTTTTTGTCTTTCGGATGATCATAGAGCTAGTATGAAAGCTAGTAGTGAAGATCAACTTGAAACCTACGAAACGTGCGATCCAGAAAGCATGGCTTTATCAGCTGAAATGGAATAGTGGCAAGGACCTTCCGAGAGTCACATCAAGATCAATACTATTTACTACCTTTATCTCACTTCTCTCATCACAGATTTCGTTAATACTTTTACAACAGGTCACGTGTACATAATATTACTCACAATGCAGACCTTGGAATATACTACCTTCCTGATTTACTGCTCACAATGCGATACTCCTTAAAATGAAGGCTTCTTACTTCACTGCACCCGCAAGAATACCACGTCTAAGTCTTACTCTCCTGGTCTCGTGATCATTCTGGATTACGCACGTGAATATTCGGATGCCTACTATGTTCATTCGGGACGTTCCGTTCAAAGAGAGGATAGAGCCCTTGCGATATTGCAAGTACCGGTAACAAGTCAATTTCCACCTATTATCTTCAACATTGCCCCAGGAACACTGCAAGATGAAGGGTATTGAGTGCCGAGATTCATGTCTCCAAGGTTTATAGCTCTCGGCTAATGGCACAATTGGTGCTTGGCACCACTTCTTCCAACCTCGTCCGATCACGGATATCACACACAATGGACCTTACTTGGTAAACAGCTGCAGAAATGGCATACTTGCTACTTCTTTTGTTCACCGCAACCACAAAGACTTGGCTATATACTCTTGAAACCTGCGCACGTCGCCCCTCATATGCCACTTTTGCTCTCGGCGCACATCAGTTAATCAAGGACCCTTGACGGTACCTAGGTGGGAGATCATCCAATTGTTTGCAGGAGGCCCTTCAACTTCCATATCATCTCGCTATGCAGGGACTGCGCCCCAGTCAATTAATTCCATATCGGAATATAAACATTCTTCTTCAGCAGCCTCTCTTAGAATCCGGATGGAGGCTTCCATCGCCGGCTTCTAAAGCAATTCATCTCAGAAGTTTCTTGTGTGAAGGACTTCCTACCTTCTACCATTTGGTTGCATCACTACGGACTTCGACTTGTCCAATCTCGAGAGGTAGATACTGCTATTAGTTTAAGTACAACGATGAAGTTAAAAAGTTATTCAAGGGCAAGCGGAGTCCAATGGCAGTGCTATACCAACAATTCCAGGCTAAAGAGTATCCTTACATGATATATTTGTCATCTCCTCACAGCCTCCGAGATCATTATTCCCCGCGTTGCTCGCTACGAATTCCGTACCTAAAATGTGAACATGTTTATAGGAATCGGTTGTCATTTCAACTCGAACCCAGGGGAGGCAGTGGAGCTGAGTTCAGGACTTACTTTGTCACCTTCCGTACTCAGACTTCACCGGTGACCATAATTCGCCTTGCATTAAGCCAAGGCACAAAACACGTAGATCATGGTATTGTTCCTTGCTTCGAATGGTCTAAGTGGGCATCGTGAGGTTTCTAAGCCTCAGTGTTTTCTTTGTCATATCCAAATATCAATATTTTGAGGACTTTAAGTATCAGTCGCATATTTCCAATCCATTTCTTCAGCATTTCATTCAATCTTCTCACTTTGGGTGCTAGTCAATTGTCACCGCACACAAATGGTTGTCTACTCCATGATGAGGTCCCTCTTTCTGCTCGCCTCGCTTCTCTCAGCGAGTGCCGCAGATAATGTCTTGCCTCCTCCTGGGTCACCTGCTGCTGACGTTGCCATTAATATTGTTCCTGGTCGGTTTATTGTTCAGTTCTCACAGACTGGTACATCGAAGTACAGAAAGCGAGATGGTAGTACGGTTAGTCCTCAACCCAAGCTTTACTGTCTGTACCTGAATGATTGACCTTGTAGGACACTACTGGATTTTTCAAAACGCTTGAAGCTGTTGGACAAAAGGCTACACCCATGATGACATACGGAAACACTCTTTTCCATGGTGTTTCGTTTCAAGTGAGCTCCAACAAAACATCAACAGCTACCATTCAAGCCTTGCCCGAAGTTGAAAAGATCTGGCCCGTTGAGATATACAATCTTCCCTCGATCTCCGAGGCCAAGGTCCAGGCTCGGGAAGTATTGGCAACTTCAGCTGCATGGAATCCGCATAACACCACAAACGTCAACAAAGTGCATGAGCTAGGACACTTAGGTCGCGGCGTTATCGTAGCCACAGTAGATAGTGGGGTAAATTATTCCATCCCAGCTCTCGGTGGGGGATTTGGACCTGGTTTCAAAGTCGAAGCTGGCTATGACCTTGTGGGGAATAATTACGTCTCTGGCGGTCTCCCCAATCCTGACGGTGATCCCATGGACTGTCTAGGTCACGGGACACATGTAGCTGGTATCATTGCCAGTAGCGATCCTGACTTACCTGGAGTTGCCCCAAAGGCTACCCTCAGATCATACAAAGTCTTTGGATGTGGCGATGGGGCCGCCTCAGATATTGTCATTGCAGCAGTCCTTCGAGCTTATGAGGAAGGGGCCGATATCATTAATCTTTCTCTTGGCTCTTCTCAAGGATTTCCCGATAATCCAACAGCCTTGGTTAACTCAAAAGTGCAAGCGGCTGGTGTCTTTGTAGCGGTTGCCAATGGGAATAGTGGCGAGCGTGGTATATTTCACCTCTGCGTACAGCTTCTCGTTCAAACTAATCATCGTTCTCAGGACCCTTCTTTACTAGCAACGCAGGCAATGGTTTCGATGTCACTGCGGTTGGAAGTGTCGAACAGCCAGCTGCCTCGAATATCACGGGGTATCTCAACTCGTTCACTTCTTGGGGACCTACTTTAGATGGCAGAATGAAGCCAGATATTTCTGCACCAGGTAAGTTTTCCGTGATTTCAAAATCAACTTGAATTTCACCTGATGGTATACTGCCAGGCGGACATATCAACTCGACTTATAAAAATGGCCAATGGGCTGTGCTTTCGGGCACAAGCATGGCTTCCCCATACGTAAGTTATCTTCTAAATGTCAGTCCTTGAAGAAGAGTGAAATTTTGACAGTGATCTAGATTGCTGGGGTTGCTGCATTGTTTTTTGAATCACGTGGGGGTCGTGCCGCCCTTGGAGCTGGCGGATCTCTCCTTGCCCGTAACGTGATCCAAGCAAGTGGTAATCCAGTTATAATGGAAGGCTCTACTCAGTTGGCGTAGGTTTGATATCCACACGATATATCAGTCACTAATTTGTACTAGCCATGTTGCACGCCAAGGATCTGGTATGGTTGATGCATTGAAGGTGGTCTCATACAAAACGACCGTTTCTCCGAGTGCTCTCTACCTCAACGAGACCGCCTACTTTAAGCCTCAACATATAGTCACAATAACCAATTCTGGTGATTCTGAGGTCACATATACTCTCACTCATGTACCAGGATCATTATTTGGTGCCAAGGAAAACACCTTGAAGGGTGATACTTGGGTTTCATTAACTCCAACTATCTACTCTGGTGCAGATTACACACCGGACGTGGTGATATCACAGAACTCAGTTTCAGTGGCTGCTGGGGCCACTGCAATATTTTCTGTCACGTTCACAGAACCGACCAAGCCAGACCCAGTCTTACTTAATGTTTATGGTGGAGCAATTATCATCAACGGCACAAATTCCGAGTCTATCAGACTCTCATATATAGGTACATATCCGGATACCCTTGATGGTATAGGTGATATACTAACAAAAACAGGCATCAAAGGCGACCTTTACTCGCAGAATGTCTGGGAAATGAATCGCGGAACTCCTCTTTTCCTTGATGGCTTTGGCAATGGTCAGGTAACGGACGGCCTCAACTACACTATGGCAGTAGGACAAGACTCTACAGTTTCAGTTCCGACTCCCTTCTGTAATTTTCTCTGGTCCACTGAGGAGATAAGTTTTGATGTTAATACTCACCCCCGTATCAATTGTCTTCTACACACTGATCACCCATGTTAGTTCGTTTACCGCGACTGGACACCTTCAGACTGGGTTCATCCCCCCATCGCAGGTCAAAACAACTGGCTTGGCGGTATTCGCGTCCGTCCTAATGCCCTGACCGGTAATGTGATAAATTTTCCAATCATCCAGCTCCCTCGTTCAACCGGGATTTTATACTCCTACCCGCAAGCTCTCCTTGCGAACGGAACAGTGATTCCAGAGGGTCAATTCAGAATCCTTGGTCGAGCGCTTCGAACACATGGAAATCCCCAAAACTTGACAGACTGGCAGTACAAAGCGTCGAATTGGTTCAATATTATTCACGCGCCTGCCTGGAACACAACGACCAGTATTGCGCCCACGCCTACTTCCACAAGTACGTCAAGTATTATCATCCCTACTTGTGGTGTCACTGCCCCGCTGGTTATCTCAGCCCAGTCGACAAATCAGACAAGCTCTCATCCAGTATATCGTTACTCCGACTTCCTAGCTCAAGATCTCGTAGGTGATAAAGCAGCCACGTTGGGGAACTTCTACCTTACATCTGAAGGCTACCTCCAATCCCAACTAAATGGCTACTACCTTTCCACACATTCCAACGCCGACAGTCTCATCTATATTTACCCTTCATCACGTATCTCAGGCGCGTATTCGTACATCAAATGCACCAAATCTTCATCCAACACTCTCAACTGCGAAGGAGCGGGGAAGAACACAATCTACGTTTGTGCTGGTGACACTGGCTTATTCAGATTTTCCGCGGCTGTTGGAGCGGGGTGCTATGCTGTGACCTTGAGCGTGAGTGAGAAGCCAGATCCTACATGTGCTTATAGCACTAGGACAGCCATACAGACTGTAAGCGCGAGCGCTACGATCACGGGGTCGGCAGTGATCACGAGTGCGCCTTTGACCACAGCTGCCGAGACGCTGAGTGCCTTCCGTTGAGAGAGATGATCAGAACATTGCTGTGAGGCAGTTAGGGAGGAATGAAGTTGGTGAAATGGCGGTACCTAAATGAGAATATCTAACTCATTGGCATTGGGTTCGTGATGGTGATTATCCAGGGCTTCTACTATATACCGGAATTGCATTCTCTTCCATAGTGGACAGGTCTTCGATTTGTTCTATCTACAATTCCTGGGGGTCCTTCACATCCCCCAAGCACTTCTGTTCAAATTTCATATGCACATCAGTTTACAATTCTCCTACACCATTCTCTTCCAGTAACAAGCAGTCGAGTGGTTTCACCGTGACACCTTTTCCAAGACTATAGCTCGATTTTTGCTCTTAATGCTCAAGCTTAAGCAGAAATCGGACCATATTGAGCTGTGTATCCACCGGGAAGAACCGGCAGCCCTAAATTTCGAAGAGTTATTGTCAGCACATATGTTCAAAACCCAATCTATCATTTCCCCAATGGAAACCACTTACAACTATCAATGTCCTCCTCAATAACCGGCTTCTGCGTACACTTATTCATCATTTCAATACTCTGCTTCGGTGCCTTTGCCTCTGTACAATTCGGCGTGTTAAAATTACATGGACTGTCCAAAATCCTCTGCAGCGCATCCCCCTTCCACCCAAACACATAATCCGCATGATTCGCATACCCCGTCGCATCACCAAAACTCCACACAAACGGCTGACTTCCATCTTTCGGCCACTCCAAGTCAGCAAAAGGCTTCGTATCCCACACTACTTCAAACATGACCTGAGCGGTGCGCACTGGATGGGTTGAGGGACATGGGCCGGAGGATTCAAAAGTTCCAGTTTCGGGGTACGCCATGTGAGCCATGTGATCAGGGGAGTCGAGGTTCTTGCCGTCCCAGCACGTAGGGAAGCGAAGACTGGTCATGATGCCCTCGGGGCACTTGCGCTTGGGGAAATCAATGCGCTCGGGGGAGCGCGTGACGAAGGTGTCGAGACAGGTGTAGGTGAGCTGTCTGAAGCGGGCGGCGTCGGCTAACGTGCGAGCGAAGAGGTCACCGATGAACATGCGGAATCCCTATTCCCATTAACCTAAGCTCCTTAAGATCCCCCTCCTCTACTGCTCTAGTTGCCCCATTAACTTATGGGAAAGACAGGGCTTACGGGTTTAAATGCTGTAACTTTGGATTTCTGCTCTTGGTCGTAAATAGCATCTTGCATATAATACACGGTCAATCCACCCGTCGCGTTACGGAACTGGTTATTCCCTAGCTGGGGAACCCGTTTGTAACTCCCGTTCTGGGCTTTGAAATACAAGATTGCAGTCCAGTAATTTGAGAAGTCCTCGGCGAATTGGCAGGAGGTGCAGGTTGATTCAGCGGGCATGTCTTTGCTAGGGGACATGGTGGCGTTGAAGGAGTTCTGGGGGGTTGTTAGACGGAGGGGGTAAGCATTTGGGTTGTAGGCTAGAAATCAAGACTCACTCCTCCGACGATTTGGTGCACATGTGGTGATGGCATCAAGCCAGGAGTGACGAGGGGATCCAGTCGCTGGGTGACAAGTTGGGAACAGTGGAACCGAACGACGGCGCTGCTTGGGAGAGCAAGCGCTAACGCGATGAGTGTTGTCCAGTGCATCTTGTTTGTTGATGTTAGGTGCGGTGTTAGGGAATAAGAGAGTTTGATATCAAAGAAGTCCAACAATTGTAGAGGACAATCAGGGAGGAAGAACAGCTTGGCCGTGGGTCAGGTATTCCTGCCGAACTTGCTAATATCTTCAACACGAACCCTCAGTCAATTAAATGGTGGGCCGGATGCCGATCCGTTGATGATTGTCAATGGATGGATGGCTGAACATCATATAGTTCTACGAAGAGGTGCCTCACTTTTAAAAATAACTGGTGTGACAGTAATACTCAACATCCTATCAACGCGGGGTCTTTAACCTATCAAACTCGCATATACTTATGTTCAGACGAGCTGCCGAAAGCTTAGAGGCTGTCATGGATATGTTAGTGGTGCTATTGGGCAATTCTCCTCGTTAAATATTGGGTCGCTTACGCCAGGGGTAGCTCAGGCGAGAACAGCGGGCAGGCTATTGTCTTCATTTAATCTGGTTAAGCCATTTAATATCTCAATCGCAACGCTTGCATATGTCACAATCTAAAATTGTTGATCTTCGATAGTAAGATGTACATCACGGAGGAGTCCCACCAAATGTGGGGCGTGGTAGAGGAGGAGGTAGTAAGGCGACACGGGTTGCGGGACCACCAAATAATTTTACCATCATTCCGTTACAAACACCGAGCTGTTGTAGAGTTGTACATATTGGTTTTTGCTAGCTAAATCTTTCAATTTCAAGGGGAAATACCAATCTCATCAATATGCGTATCACCACTACCATCCTCCATCTCCTCATATCTATCTCCAGCATTCACGCACAAGCGGTCGTAGATGGATGCCCCAAAGGAGACTACGCTTGTTTGGACGTAATAAACTCTTCGCAATGCATCGAGCAGATCGTCATTGAAAAGCTACATAATGCCACGAAGGAAGCCCTCGTCAAATGCGTGGAGTTTGAGGGCATGTCTTCCAATTTGACAGGTGCTGCTAAGGTACGTTTGTCTTGAATGTCGGGGACTAGGAATGAGGATAGAAATTGAGAGAGGTCACAATGTGCTAACCAAGAACTGAAACAGTATTGTCGATGTCCGGGTTGCCATAACGCGCCAATAACTAAGCTGATCGCTCAATTTTTCTCGCCGCCATGCGGGCAGTAAAGCCAGAGCAGTATTCTAGTAGTGGGGAAAGGGATCAAGCCTAAGATCGAGGCCTTACCACAGAAATTGGGGATCTTGTTTGAGTATGTTCAGGTTCAAGTCTGGGAAGTTCTGGTTGTATGAAAACCCAATGGTACAGAAGAATTTACCAGTGCAACTTTCCTACTTTGGTGCGGATAATGCCACAATTCTTGACACTTGAAAATTTCAGAGCTATTCCAACATCCGTGGAGATATTTACAACTAGAACAGCAGTGTGCGTGTCGTTTCAACTATATGAAGAAATGGATCACCCTCCAAGAATAAGATAATACTCTAAATATTTATGATTACAACTTTTATCAAACCGCCATGTAGTTTACACTGCAATGAATTAAGCCCTTCTATAGATGCATAAACGTTGAATACACAATCCTGATCAAAATCAGCGGTGAACTTGACGCTAGCTCTAGTGATGAGGCTTAAAACTCACCTCCAAGCTGAATAGCCTCCTATCTCTTCTGACTAGGTTCAAATTTTATCGATTGGCCATCTACTCTACTTATCTCAAAATATGGCTTGCGCCATTGTACCATATTTTAGTGCCCCTCTTATGATGGGAACCACCATTACACATGGCAGAGCAATGAGATACAGCAATGCCCGGCGGCCAGCTCCATCAGGAATGCATATGCCCAGCATATTTCGTAGCGGTGAATCATGGTGAAGGAAAAGGTTATTTACGAGTTGTTGAAA
This sequence comes from Tricladium varicosporioides, assembly GCA_021365295.1. NCBI lineage: Eukaryota > Fungi > Ascomycota > Leotiomycetes > Helotiales > Tricladiaceae > Tricladium > Tricladium varicosporioides. Next base: position 242,264 of record JAJTIW010000009.1, on the reverse strand, counting down.
GATCCTCAGAGTTTGATGCATAACAAGAGGAAAGAATGCATTCAATTGTACACATGGTTGTCTAATTTGGCCCGCATTCTAAAACCTATTCATACCTTACTAGATTTCCAATCAACAAGTGGAATTCAACTTTCAGGTGAGGCTCAACAATTCGTAACCGAATAGCCTTCTAAGACCTGCTTTCCCTGACGCTATTCCTAATACTTTTAAAATCCCTAGGAAATGTTTAAAAGACATCATAGGCAAATTACGTTCAAACTCCAAAATTTAGTTGGCCATGGAGAATTTCCTTCTTCCATCTTCAAATGTTACTATGTCGTGTTCAACGAAGGCCATCGACCACATGATTTTTTTCAGAAAGAAGAAAAGATCTAAGGAATGGAAGGGTGAAATTGCCTATAGCTATTAACCTCTGGCATATCCCCCTCTTTTTCAAGGCAAGGAGGTGTGTGATTATGTGAAAGTAATGTTCTCCTTCGAAGTTTGACGAATAAATAGCATCCACAATGCCAAGGCAGAGAGTCGTGGTTGCCGAAAGTTAGCGAGTGCCCCTAAAGGTACGGTGCCCAAAAGCTTGACGCCAGCTTCCACTGCTGCTTTGGCTGCTTTGACTTGACCTAGGATACCTGTGCTACCAACAGCAGACATAGCTACATCCCAGTCTTTGAGAGCTTCGACAAGACTGAGATGCGAGAGGCCATTTGGAACACGTTTGACGGTGATTTGGGGTAGGTGCGTTGATTTAGAGCCTTGACGGGCGATAAAGGTCACGTTGTAGCTGCGATCTTTGGTGAGGGCATTGATTATTTGGTAGCCAATGCGTTCGCAGCCTACACCCCAAAGAATGATGTTCTTGAATGGAGACATGGTCTTTTAGAATATGTACTTGAAGTTTTTGATATATTGTGAAGAAGATGCCCTACTTAAATCCTAGGAGAGTGAGATACAATTGTTCTTTTATATTAGACATGTATATGCATATGGGTACTATGGTGTGAGTGAAGGCTAGCTACAAAGTGCTCTCAGAAGCTACACAGGATCTTACAATGGACAAAAGAAACCAATGGTAGGTTACAAGATCTACCGAGTTAGCATGGTGTACTAGGGCCTTGTTGATTTGTGAAACACTTTAGCAAGACGTCCTAGCCTTCATTTCGTAATTCACATAAAACGCGTATCTTGCATAGCTTATTTTTTTTGGTAATCCACAAGGCTATAATACCCCGCTTGTAGAGATGACAAACATGCTATGAATTCAAGTCCTTTTAAAATATGCCGCCTATCCCCCATTGTGGCAAAGGAAATGTAGTAGAAGGCAATATATGGCATTTGTAAGCTGGTGTATGATGAAATCTCGCCATCGAAATAGAGTTATCCCCTAATTCGGGCAATGCACTCCTGCCGATCTTAATCTGTTGCCTGCCAGTTTCTTCGGAATTAAGGCGCGAGGGTTAGAAATTACTTTTAAAAGCTGTGCCTCATTGTGAACTATTTCTTAGAATCCTTGCCACTCTTTCGGGCGAGGTAATCGGTCGCGAGTATTAAAGTACCAGAAATCTCAAATGACTAGGTTGAACACCAGGACTTGACTTTGTCGTATAGGTTTGCAAATGCTTGTACTTCTTGTGCCTTCGATCTTGCCTGTTCGCGAATCTGCTCAACTAATCGTCTGTCAGAATCACCCACTAATTCGATTTGTTTTGCGCCATATTGAAGCAGCAATTCCACTATCTCGTAATGTTCGTAGGTGGAAGCCAACCATAACGGTTGCATGTGAGGTTTTGAGAATGTGATTGACATTTGGAGTCGTTGTTCATAGTTTGAAATAGAATTTGGGCAAACTCCGGCTTCCAGAAGCTTTCGAACCCCAAACACGTACCCTTTTACACAAGCTTGTCGAAGGAGTCTGATGCCGATATCTGATGAGATTGTCCCAGAAATATTTAAAAGTGAAGAGACAGCTATATCATTCTGGAGCATTATCGCCCTCTCAATAGGATTATTTCCGTAAACCCATGGCTTTGAACCCCAATCCATGATATCACTGACACTGATCAGCTGATCGAACAAGATTTCGAAAGTCTCTGTGTTTCGAGAAATTACTGCAGCAATTAACACTTTCTTAGCCCAGGACTCTTCCAGAGGACCATTGCCAGAGCGCAACAACAATCTCACGACATCAGGATGGCCATATCGTGCTGCAACCCTGATGGGCTGTTCTATCTCGGGGAGTTCTGTATGCCTATGCAGACAGGTATGTAAGTCGAATCCATCGCTGATCATTTTTTCCAGATAGCCCAGATGCCCATATCGGCTTGCAAGAGAAAAGACCTGAATATTCCAGTGGTGTTCTGAAATCGTAATACTGTGGGCTTTCATTGCGTCCACAAGATGAAATTGGTGATTGGCAAACGCAGTTGCTATTCCATTCCAGAAGGACGAGACGACAGGGCGAACATCATCGCCAAAATGGCATACAGGCTGTCGCAACCTGAATCCGTCAAGCAATTTAGCAATCAAAATATATCCCCTTGCACAAGCCGCATCAAAGGCATCCGAGCCCTGTGTCCTTCCAGAATATCTAACGTCGGCACCTTTGCCTAATAAATGGCCGCACATAGATTCTTGTTTGTTCTTAACGGCAGCTGTCAAGGGAGCACCAAAATATCTGCTCTCATGTTTCAAGTCGGCTCCTGCCTTCAACAATTGCTCCATTGCTGCATGGTTGCCAAAAGCAGATGCTATAACAAGCGCACCATGAAGCGCCTCATTCTTATTGATAACAGACTCGGTCTCTGCCAAGAGCTCGAGAGCAGTTGAAGATCTCAGTACTTCAGTTGCTGACTCGATCAGTACACTCCTACATTTCCGTTCCCATGCTTCAATATCAAGAATTGTAGGACTTTCAATAGCAAGGCGATACGCCGTTTGTGACAGGCGCATGGCGGATGTCAGAGTGCTTTGACGAGAACCATCTCCAATTCTGATATGTAGCCATTTTCCAAGAAACGGGGGCAAGTTCAATAAAAATGCCGATTTTTCGCGGTTAGCCGGACCGTCAGTGAGGTCCCGGAGAAGTATGTCATTGAAGAGGTCTTCAAAAGTTAGTTCTAAGCACTGCAATGAAGGCGGGGGAATAATTTACGATTCACAAGCCTTAGCTGAAGGGCGTGCACTTGACCAAAATCCGTGATCAAGTGCTGGACTATTCTCTCTACTAGCTCTAGGGGAAGATCAAGAAGTAGCATTTTGGTCTTCATCATCCTCAATCGTGAGATAAATCAGAAGTCAAAGTTCAGTCTGGAAGTATTGATGTCGTGTGGAGGCTATAGTAGTGTCAAGCGTTGACACCTCAGCTTGAAGGAGCGGGGGACGCTGACTCAGCAACCCCTCCCTAGGATGCATTTGTGCAATGACGAAAGGGTGACTACTAGCTTTGCAAAATTTTTGAAAGATGATAACGCTCTTGGTAGACTTCTCTATTTTATTCTATATTTGTGTGGGATTTTCTCCCTTAAAGAAAGAAAATAATGTTGAGAGTCGAGTACTCTTCGAACAATTGAGTGAAAAAGTATCTCAGAGTATAATCAGTAACCCAAAAATATTAGTTACCAAGATGCTTTATGGGGACTAGCGGATATAAAGTTTGTCAGAAAGTAGGATTGAGTTAGGGAATACTAACGTAGAGTAAAGGTGACGATAAAACAAATATCATTGAAAGTACTGTATTACTGGGTTTCAAGTACTTGCTGCCATTGTTCTGAATCAATATTTTGTGACTATTGGTCATTTGAGACAGAAGGCGTAAGGAAAAAGAGTTAAATGAGTTCACGTAAAGCCCGCAGCCAATTTTGCCATGAATTAGGAACTACGAAAGTTGTCCTAGAGCTAAAGGGTAGAGTTTGGTAGAGAGAAACGAGGTATAAATACTTTTATGCTTCTTACCTACGTATACTTAGGCCTTACATCTATCAATAAACTCCAGGAATATTACAGTCTTAGACTCGGCTGTTTTGTACGGCGAGACACAGCGGTGAAAAGTAAACAGAACACAATATAAAATAGCAAGCTCCTTTGAGACAACTGCCGAAGAAATTTTCCTCACCTGTCATTCTAGGCTATAGACCCAACAATCTTGGGTGAGAGATATGGTTCTCTCAATTGAGAAGGTGCTTCGTACCCTTTGACCCCAGTTCTATGTTGAGTACGAGCTGGCGAGTGGTATAAGGTATATGCCAAAGTTTTAGATGCAATTCAGATTATTACAGGGAATTGAGACTTGACAGCAGGAGTTTATCCTCTAAATTGGTCATTTGAGTTATGTAGGCAAGGAATTTGGGACCAGGTAGAGTGCGCTCTCCTAAAGATTGGAGAAACGAACAGAGACTGGGCACACACCTAGGATCTAGCTTTGGTGGCTCAAGATTTCAGAACAACAGTATTTAGTGTGAAACGCAAGCTTGTTCAAACAAGAAGACTATTGAAAAGAGAATACATGGACGGAGGACGTAATGATAGGTAGGGTGTTCCTACATTAATTCTAGCAACCTGCTAGATATATCATCAAAAAGATTCTCATATCAAAGCAGATGCAATTCATAATCCCATTTCCACCAAAACGCCGCATTATACCAGTCCTATATCGTCATCCTAACTCCCAAGCCCATACATATCATAAACTCCCTTCCCTGGAAATACTCTACTACCTCACCAAGCAGCGGCATCCCTATCAAACCTAACCAGCTCCTTCCCAGCATCTTCCACATCCTTCTTCGCCTTCATCCGCATATAAAAAATGGGACAATCCTTACTACTACAAATAACTTCACAATGCATACTCCCCTGACACCTCTGACACTGCGTCCAAAGCCGGCTAAACCTAACTTCCAAATCAGACACTTTATTCAACGTCTTCTGGTATAGCTCGCCTAATCGAGGGGCACAATTCGAGCAGACAGCCCCACCAGATTCATCTTTGCCGACTAAGGGTTTTTTGCACCCCATGCAGGTGAATGTTTTTTTTGCGAATTTCATCAGACCGCCAATGGAGGGTGCGGCAACGGAGATGGAGCGGGTATGATCACCTGCTAGGAGGGAGTTGGCTTTTGTTTCACCGAGGATGGGCTCGAAGATTCTGCCAAGAGGTTTGGCGAGTTGGTTATCGAGGTAGTATTTTGTGTCTACAGGGATGTTGTTTTCGAGGACGAAGATAGGATCTTCTGAACGTTCAAAGTTCTTGGCTCCTGCTGTACCTTTGATGATAACATAGGCGACTCGATCACCGAGGTTCGGAGCAGATCCTGCGTCACGCTTCCTCATTCGCTCAGCGAGCTCGACGTGGGCTTGTTTGGCAGTGTAACCTTGTTTGTTTTTGGAGTGGTCATCTTTGTCTGCGTAGCCGGATTTTGTCAGGGCTTTGGTAATGACTAGTTTGGACATATCAATCTTGTTCTGGAGTAGATCCGAGATGGTATCTTTGACATAGCTAGACAATGTGTTAAGAATAGGCCAGTGTAATCAAAGGGGTATACATACTCTTGAGCACCTTGAACATCCTGATCAATTAGGATCATTCTCAGAACAGTCTCAATAACGTTTTGAACCAGTCTGCAGTTGTCTCTTCGAACGGTTTCGATACCTTTGGTGTCCATCTTGTCGTACTTGTCGGGATTTGTCCAGTATAGCCCAGCGTAACGCTTCTTGTTAATCAAAAGATATGGGAAGTAGACTTTTTCGAACTCTAGTTTGATGGGTTTGATAAATTTGGATGAAACGTATTGCGCGGCTTCTTCGCCCAATTTCATTGCTTCTGCTAGATCTTTGACGCCAAACTTCACCATGACAGAATCAGTATCTCCATAGATGACTTGGGCATCATGAGTGTATCCGTTTGCGATGGTATACTTCGCCTCAACCTCGGCTTTTGTTTTTTCAATCATTTGACGACCATAACTAGTTGTACTACTGGCGATGGGCAAACAAGGGAGCTTTCCAACGGTAGCACCAGTCAAACCGTAGACACTGTTTGCGCTGACTTTCAAAGCCAACTGCCTACCGTTCAGCACGGCCTTTTTGAATGGATCAGTCTCAACAGCTAGTTCTCGCTTAGCTTGTTTTCTAGCAGTGAGGAGTTCCTCGAGAATTTGAGATAGTAGCCCCTTCCTTCGCTTTGTCGTACAGAACATATCCCCATTAGGTGTGACAATATAATCCTCGTCTTTTTCAAGTTTCAATGTCTTAACAGCCTCTGGTGTGAGAAGGGTGGTGTAACAGAGATTGTGTGCTTGAATGATACTTGGGTAAAGCGAAGCGAAATCCAAAGTGGCGATCGGTACATCATAGTAGCCTCTTGTTGGCTCAATGACCGTGGCGCCTTCGTATTGGTCTTCTGATGGGTCTGTCTTGAAGTTTGGAATTACAAGCTTCTGATCTCGTGCTTTTCGGAATAACTGGCTGACGAACTTAACCTGTTGGCCTCGAGCAAGAAGGAAATTGAAAGGTACACCTGTGACTCTAGCCATTTCTGTGTAATTTTCGAGACATGACAGCTTGTCCATCAGTCTTTGCGGCAAGTATGCGTCCTTCAAACAGTACACAGCTAAACGTCTACGCGTCTCCGGAGTACCGTTGAACAGCTCTGTGATCATTGTGTGGTGTACATCTTCTTTCTGCTCACCGAGGAATTGCGCACATACAGAGTTGAGTGTGTAACTTCGGAGCTGGTGATCTCTCTGCACTAATTGCAGTAGATCCAATTGTAACCGACCATTGGTATTTGTTGCCTTCGTATCACGATTTCCCATTTGCTTGCTGGAAAAGTTTGATTCTCTCGCCTCCGACCTTTTGTTGTGTAACCGTGTCCATTTATTGAAGTCCTTGAGTCTCAGGTGCGCAGCTCTTTCGAGAAGATAGGGGAAATCGAAGTTGCAAATATTGTAACCAATTATGATGTCAGGATCCACCTCTTCTAAGAAATCTCTCCATTTAGACAGCATATCTTCCTCTCTATCAAATTCGAGAACTTGAGTATTGATGATAGTGCTCGTTGAATCGAGACAGAAGACATTTCGTACGAACGGCTTTTTCTCTCCGTATCTTGTGACGACATTTGCAATTTGGATGACTTGGTCTATCTGTGGTTCTGGGAAAACGCCTTTGCGACCAGCGCATTCGATATCAAAGGACAAAATTCGCAGGGGTGCCATCTTTGCCCACTCTCCTTCTGGTTTGTGGGATATTAGATGTCGATAGGATACTTGCGCTTCGATCTGGCAATTCGACTGACGTTCATGTGGGTGTATCATCTTGTAGGCCCTAGGCGGTACTTCTACCCAAGACATACCAGATATCTGCGCTATGTTAGAAATACATCGGACTTTACCAAATAGAAGCTAAACTTACATCGCAATCAATCATAAATCGGAGCACATATTGGATACTGTCGTATGTCTCGATAGAGGCTTTGTCACCACGCATCCGTGGCTTCCACATACCCTTCCAGTTTGCGCCACACCTCTCAATAGTTCCCCGAACATTGTTGATGTGCTTTGGATCGGTTGTTGTAATTTTTAGATATGCGAATTGTTGATTGCCTTTAAAGCCATACAAGCTTTCTCTCATCACAACCTGGACTGAATGTATTGCCGGAGTATGCTGTGCGACCTGGCCCTCGAGATAAATCCTAAATGGCTCACAGTCTTGTGGTGAGAATCCTATAGGTGCTTCGAGATAGAGATAGTGCAGGAAGTCAGTGACATGGAGCATGACGGAATGGCCAGTCTGCAGAGAATCGAGTTAGCACTCAACAGAGAACCGCATAAAGAGGCAATAGTACCTCAGTAACACCAAACAGCTTCACAGTTGTCTTCCCTCCATTGAGTGTGCCTTCTTCAGCTTCAATTTGTTGGAAACAAAGGTTATCCGCCTCAGGGTCGAAATCGGCGAGACTTGGTCTTGACCACTGCTGGTCCTTCTCCGAATTGTTCTTCCTCAAGCCAGTGATATCCTGTGTCATCTTTTCCAGCACCTCAGACTCGAAGTGACTCGGCTGACTGGAGCCTGGCTTTCCCTTCGGCCCATTTTGCGAGCTCTTGAATCGTGTTGCTGGAGAGGACAATGGTTCAAGTTTCCGCTTTTTGGCTGATGCAGGTGACGAAGGAATATTGTTTCGAGCATTTGTTGCATCACCAAGGATTCGTTTCTGTGGGACTCTCGAGGGCGCCATGGTGAAGAATTTACAGCGTGGACTGCGAGATTTTTGTGAGGATGTATTGAGAAGCAAACAATCGCGAGATTATGCTTGTAGATTTCTGGCGTTCCCTGGTCGCGTCATACGCGTAAAGCGCGATTCAATTTACAGGGGCTGGCGGTTCTGCATATGGAGCTTAGCTAACCTGGAATAATTGCTGCTTATTCATCCAAAGCCTTTCTTTTTAGACCCAACTTTTGTTTCATGGCATTCGAACCTTTGTCACTCGACATGAGATGCCAGTAAGCTAGTATATGCTAGCTATCCCTCTAGTATAGAGTAGAATCCATTGTTAATGTGGTATATTTTGGCCCCACAAATTTTTATTACCTGCAGTACTCTTCATCGCCAGCAAGGAGATACCTCCGTGTTCTTGATGTGGTGTGAGAGCGTCCGATCAACTGATGTCCTATGCGGCATCTGCTCCTTACCATTTGGCTTCACTTGTATTTTCCTGGTTAGAAACGATGGTCGGCCCTGTGATTTGTTTAGATAGACTTCTCGGCAAGGCTTAGTAAAAGCTTGACTCTGCAATGCTAGCTACTCGTGCTCTACCTCGAACTATTTGATTACAATAGAAAATAGCACCCACATGCACATTTCACCGAATACTCCGTAAACATATAAATGCTCTAGCCTCTTCAATGGTGTCAGTTCCAGCCCCTTTCAATTCATCAATGTCATCTTCAATTTCGAATAGTTTTCCTCGTTTCATCTTTCATTGTTAGGTCTTCGCATTCCCACCACGCTCCTACGATACTCCCTCTCCGAAGCATCTGCACTTCACCCATAGACCATGTATGCAGGCAGCTGTAACTAATTTATCATCGATGAGAAGTTACCTTCTGCCATATACTTTTATTCCCAGAGAAGAAAAGCTTGCCCTGGATTCTCTCCTTGCCTGCTCCTTTCATTTCTGTCATTTAGTGTGGATGCTCCCCTACACCACTCGGGCTGCAATTACGTTTGCATAGTTTTATTCTAGCTGTCGGAGCGATACTTTAGCGGGTAGTTGTACTATGATAGTAGATAATTTAGAAACTCGTTTAGCATATTGAAAGCGAGTGTTGATTTACCTTTACGTCAATCACAACTATCCACTTGCTATCTAGGGCCTTCTAGCTGCATAAAAAGACTTTGTGAACTTTTCTAATTCATAGGATGCAACAAACATACTTGTATGCTTCTTTTATAAGATTTATAACTGATAGCTAGCAGTTGAGCATTCTTCATTGGTATATATGACCATGGTCATATTCTTGACCATATGATACAAATTCAGCTATTTCTATGGTATTTCATCCCGACAACCTTTCCTTTACGGCTACGACGATCACTAGCATTTACTTATGGTGTTGTTACGACCATAGATCTTTTTCAGAGGTGTAGGTAAAGAAATAAACTTACGAGATAGGCTCATCATCATAAGGTTAGTGTGTGGGGTATGAATGCCTCTCGTAGATCTTAGTTGCTCTTTTTGAAGATCTTGAAAATTCTAACTAATTGTTTTGACGATCAACAGTTTGATAAATCTCACCGTGATGAGCGATTGAGTCAGATTAACAAGCAATTTACGACCACAGGAGATTGCAGCCACATTGTTTTGGCGCAGCAGTCCGAAGACATGATTAGCGTTGGTGAAAATTCTCCATGTACAATTGAACAAGGCGGTCGTTTGGGAGCAAATCAATACTTGGCAAAGAACAGCTAGCAGACTTGCGGCTCGAACTGAAACAAAACAAATAATGTAGAGTTTACTCTTAAACAAAAAATTTGACCGGTCACATCTGTGATTCGTGAGGCGTCATTAATCTGCCAAGGCATACGTAAGGTTCCTTGACAGGTCGCTGCCGTTGCGGCAATGCAACGCGAATCGGGTCCACCCAGCTGGCAGGTACTCATGAAGCACCCGAGTTTTGGGTTGACTATCACGTTATCGCGCATCAACAGCTGAGTGAGAATGCTAGGGGGTGATAACTTTAAAAGTAGGTTAGAATAGAATCACTCACCGATAAAGCTCTTGAAGCTCTATCTTCTCGCATTTTGTCGGGTTTCAACATACTGCCTGATTTCCGATGTGTTGCAGAAAGCCAGAGCTCTGTTGAAGTGCTTTAGCGAGAACCTGAAACTTGAATCTAAAAACAGACGTCAACCTCAAGGCGACACCAACGAGTGGCAGTGCACCACTTCACTGCCAAAGAACCTGCCAGGCCGCATCATCACCATCACAGCCCAGCAGCGGATCACGAACCCAAGCATTTGAGCCCTGTCTCTCATTTTCCCAGCCCTATGGTACATAACACCCACGCATCTACCATTCGTTCGACCTATATCCTCTTCCCGGATCCTTCCCTTCGATCTTGAATCCTCCTGCACCCGATTACGACCTCCTCTCAACATCAAACCATTGTTGCCAAGATTTGAAGGATTCACTTGACAATACCATCGCGATGGCAGCGAACGACTACTATACTCCCTCCTCACGACCCGAACAGTCGCATACTCCGCAACCATACCAAAGCTACCATACCTCCTCCCCAACACCAACGCCCTCACTACCAGCATATGCAACACAACCTCCATCTCGAACTGGAACGCAATCAACACGGCATCACGACAATGACCCTGTATCACCATTCGAAGCCCCTTTCGATGATCATGTATACCCGATGAACCCAACAGGGAGACCGGCTCAGCGGATGGACAGTCAAAGCACCATAGGAGGAGATTCTAGATATTATGGACAAGGAGGTGGTGGCCGGCAAGATTCTCAGCCCTCATTTCGAGATGATATTCCCTTGCAAGATCATCCAGGAGTGCCACGGAAAGATACAGGCACAGATCATGTCTACGATGCCGCAGAAGCTCCACCACATTTAGGGGTCAACACAGCGTATAACAGCCAGTATAATGCCGAAGGGAGATCGAATAGTAGAAGAAGTAGGGGCAGTGGATTTGGCAAGAAAAAAAGGCAGATAGCCTGGGTCACTTACGCTTTCACGATTGCGCAGGTTGCCGTTTTCATAGCAGAGATTGTCAAGAATGGTATGTTTGCATTCCACCTTACATTTAATGTTGCTAACTTTTGCAGGCATACTGACAGGTTCACCCATCGAAATTCATCCACAATTCAACCCCATGATTGGGCCCTCGCCATATGTCCTTATTAATATGGGAGCTAGATTCGTTCCTTGTATGCACAATGTACAAGCTGTGCAGGGTAGCGCAGGAATCACCTGGCCGTGCCCAAATTCAACCACCGCCACAGGGAATTGTACATTGGGTGATCTTTGTGGTTTTAACTTTCCGCAAAAATGGGAGCCTCTTTTCAATATGACTGCAGGAGGCGGCATGTCACAAAATCCTCAGCCAGATCAATGGTGGAGATTCATCATTCCCATGTTCCTACATGCTGGAATTGTTCATATTGGATTTAATATGTTATTACAGATGACTATTGGAAAGGAGATGGAGCTTATCATTGGTCCAATTCGGTATTTCCTGGTATACATTGCAAGTGGAATTTTCGGGTTTGTTCTTGGAGGCAATTTTGCTGCGGAAGGAATAGCATCTACGGGGGCTTCCGGTGCCCTGTTTGGCGTTATAGCGCTGAACCTTCTGGATCTTATCTACAAGTGGGACGAACGCGTCTCACCCTGGAAGGACTTCATCTTTATCATGCTCGATATCGTCATTTCTTTCGTCCTTGGTCTCCTTCCTGGTCTTGACAACTTCTCCCACATCGGAGGATTCTTCATGGGATTAGTCCTTGGGATATGTATTTTGAGATCACCCAACTCGCTACAGAAGCGGATTGGCCAAGACCCGCCATACACTCCTGTTAATCAACACAAAGGTGAGGAGGACAATGAGAACAACGCAGGTCTGGCAAAGTTTGCAAAAGCCCTAGTTGGCTTCTTCAAAGGTCGAAAGCTAGCTTGGTGGGCCTGGTGGTTGGTACGAGTCGCCGCACTTGTATTCGTCCTTATTGTCTTTATCTTATTGCTGAACAACTTCTACACTTACCGGAAGAAGTGCGGCTGGTGCAAGTACCTAAGTTGCATTGTAAGTTTCCCATTAAACCTTATTGCTGCACGGACTAACACTTTCTAGAACGTCAATGGCTGGTGTAGCATTGGCCAGTTGTAAGGCCAACAAATTGCTTGCCGTTTATGAAAGTACATACAAGAATTGGGATACCCTGGCGCAGCTTCAAGCCGCCTTGTTGATATCGGAAATTTCATTGGGTCAATCGAGCGGACCAAGGAGGGAAATTGCATAGCGATGGGAGTCAAAATGCATCAAAGTGTGCTATATAAAGGTCTCTAAGACCTGTCATATTTACGATATATAATGTAATAACATTGCATGAGGATTTGAATATCTCTTGTTTACATTTGAACTCTTTCACAAGAGTGTTGGATATGTGGCCGAAGCCGGCAAGTCATGCTTTTCCTCACTTCAATCGCTCATTACTATCGCTTTTCGTTCCATTATCATTCTATCACGTTGGCAAATATCACTACCACTAAAAAAAATCATTAAATCTCCTTTAGTTCACCATCACAGACTCGCCAGCTCATTGGTCGCCTCGCCCAGCCATCCCCGCGCTACCGAGAAAAGGCTCCCAGCCTCGCGCTAAAGCCAACCAGCCAAAATATTTTTCTTGGAAAGCTCTAGAGCTACTGCCGAACCTCCAGAACATTCAACACCACAACCCCTTCCCCTCACATGGTCACTCAATTTTCTCGGGGTCTTGCCAATCGACATCTGCGAACATGGGCTCAGGGAAACCAAAGGCAAAAACCCACAATCGCGACGCCAAAACATCCTCGAAACGAAAAACCCGAGATAAAGTCGCTGGATTAACAAATGCAAATTTCACCCCTCTTCCCGCCAAATTACAGAAACCAAGGGTGGCAAGCGAAAATAAATCAAGCGTACTTCATAGTTCAGATCATGTCGCTAGCGTTCAGCCCTCAATCGTCAATGTCTCCATCCCCTTTGTCAAAACAGCTAACGAGGCGCTCAAACACGCGAAATGGCCTGCGCTATTAAAGAAACATATGGGTGTGCTCGAGAGTCATATCAAAACCTTGGATCGCATGTTACAGAATATTACGCAGTTTATGGAGAGCATGCCAGAGGATGAGAGACGTAGATGGGAGAGGGGCGAAACGGGGAAGTTTGTGGTTGTTGCGGGGAGTTTGGATAGGGTGCGGGATGCGTATGTATGCGCCAAAATGGTTGCAGAAGGTGTGGTGGGGAGTAATCATTTGAGGGATAAGAAGGGGCTGGGTGTGAAGGGGTACAAGTTTGAAAAATTAGTGCCGGGGATCTTGGAGAAGGCGAGAGCTGCTGGTATACAAGGAGAGGGACTGGAACAGATATCTATTGGACGGTCCCTACGAGCTATGGGTGAAGCTAGTGAATATGAAGCTGAGGATGAGGACACGGAGATGGAAGATGTTTCGGACATGGATGTCGAGTCCAAATCAGAATCGAGTACAACTAGTGCTAGCCAAAGCGAGAGTAAAAAAGCTTCAGTATCAAGCGACGAAAGTGCTATTCCTACACACACAAAAACAACTAGTGTCCCGGGCGTTGAGCCAAATTCGTATTTCATTAACTCGAATCCTACCTCAGCCACTGCATCTACTTCAGCATCGATACCAGGCAAGAAACGGACAGTTAATGGCGAGCATGTAAAGCCAGTTAAAAAAGCGAAGAAGGAAAGGGCAGGAGACTTTGCACCAAAAGACGAGGCGACGGTTAAATTAACGAGAGTTTCAAAAGACAAGAAACGATCGAGTGACAACGAGAACGAAGAGAAACCTTCCAAAATAACTAAGGAAAAGAGCATGACAGAGGCTACCACAACCCTCGAACCTCCAGCAGTTCCAGCGCCTACCCCAACAAACTTCAACATACACCCTTCGCGAAAACGAGCCATAGACTTCTTCGAGAAGCAAGAAGAAGAGAAAGCTAGAAGAATGAAGGCTGTCTGGCCAGCATCAACTTCATCCGCACCAATACCACCTCCTCAACCAGAGAATAGCAACTCAAACTTATCAAAACCAGATAAAAAGAAGCGAACAGTATCGAAAGAAGAAGAGGTCTCACCGCCTCCGAAGAAGCTCAAAAATTCTCCAGAGCCAGAAACAAAACCAAAAGGGGAAGATTTCGACTTTGTAGCCTACCAGAAAAAGCTCAGTGGTGAAATTAAGAGTAAGGAAGCGGCCAAGGCAGTGAGGAAGGAAGCTAAGAAGGATAGGAAAAGACGGAGGAGCTCGGATGGTGTGAAAAGAGAGGAGAAAAAATTCAAGAAATAATGGAGTAATACGGTGAATTGGTAAATAATGTCTTGGATTTCGATGAGATACCATGAGTTTTTGGATTATGATATGATACCACGGCTATCCTTTTGTCTTAATACGGCCAGAAGGTGTCTATGTGAGTAAGCGCAGAGGCATTGTATAGAGTAGCGGCGTTGACAGCTTAAAAAATATCAGAATTCCTTGATGAATAAAATAAGGATATTCTCGATTCCGAAAACTTTCGTGGTTGCTCCATTCTCAAACTGTGACTTCATCTAAACCTACTTAAAATTCCCTTTGCATCACCCCCAATTTCCGTCTCCCATCCCATCTCTTCTTTCCAACACTCCAATCAACCCTCACATTCAAACACCTTAACTCTATTGCTATCAAACTCTCTAATCGGTGCACAGCACCTCGCCACGCCCGCCGCATTAAACAATGGTGTCTACCGTACGCTACCATAGGCGGCGCTGCATTTTCCGGCAGCCACGCTATACGCTGAGGGACCAGCCCCATACCTATTCCAAGTCCATAAGTATCAACACAGCCCTAATCCAAGCCCTAACTGGAGTTCCGAGAACAGAGTAAGAGCCAGCAGAACAAATTACGACATAGCAGTGGTGGTAGGAGTGCAGGATGTTTCGGTGGATGTACAAGTGCTCTCCGTTGCCGTGCACTCCGTATCCGTCATCGTAGCTACACAAGCTGTCTCTGTCGCTGTACAGGCTGTTTCCGTGCATGCTGTTCGTGTAGATGTACATGCTGTGACTGTGCAAGATGTAGCTGTGCACTCGCTTACTGTTGGCCGGGGACGTTGATGTAGGAGGTTGCGGTGATGGTTGCGGTTGGGGGGCTGTGAGGGTATTAGCCTAGTTAGTGAAACAGAGGTAGAGAATTGAAGGGATAGTACGCGATCTTCTACCACCACCTTGGAGGGGAGGTTGCATTGGCCTGGTTTGGGGGTGGACCAAAAAAACCAAGGGGGCGGGGCGCCGAGGAATACTTGGATGAGGGAGGTCCAGCAGAGAGCTTGGACGAGCGGGAAGAGGATATTAAGAAGGATAAAGAATATTTGGAATTTCATTTGTTGATAGGAGGAATGAGACTGAAAAAAAAGTGTTATTTTTGTAGTTGTAAATGATAGTCTGGGGGGCCTCGAGTAGTGATATGGCGAGGCGAGAGTCCAAGTGCAATGAATTCGTCAGAGGGGAATCTAGTTAGTTTTTGAAAGAGGGGGTAACTTTGTGAAACATTGTTGTGGTTAAGGAAAACATCGTGCTCGATCCCCTGTGTTCATGTAAGACTACCGATCATGATATTTGAAATTGGCGCGAAATCCTTACGCCTTGATCCTCTGTCACAGGCGTAGGACTATCCTCTATATCGGGCGGAAACTTTCACATCAATTGGTAAAGTCAAAAGAGCTTCATTTACGTGGTAATTCGATGTTGAAAACTGCCCCTTTTCAATTCGCTTAAGCTTGGCCAGCAACATCTCGCCATTCCGGCAGTTGGAAACGCTTGAGAGCGAGCCACCGTGGTACCATTCGAGATTACAGTTATTTCCAAGAATTCCAATACATCACCATCTCTTTCTTTAATTATTGCCGTTGTCCTCTTGAAGTGTTGCTGGGCCCTCGTTCTATCTGGGTGAGCCGAGGCTCGCTAAGATATGAAGATCAGCAGGAGTGTTTGTTGTGTGCGGCGTCATTAACACAAATAATAAGGTGTGGCCCCAAAACACTAAAAAGAAAACTAATCTTTGAGTGTCTACCGCAGATCTCAGCTTTGGCGATGCAACAAATCTTCAATCTGCCTTCTATGTTGGCCACGTAGTCTCGCATGTGCCATTCCATTGCGGTTATGTGTCTGTTGTTTCTGTGTGCGTCGGCTTACTAGATTCACCAAATTTAGCAGTGCGTAAGAGGGTATAATTCACCACAAAAAGAGGTCGTTCCTATTCCTTCCTTTCCCTCATCCTTTTCCTCTGTTCCGACGTCAAGCTCTCAAATGATCACATTATCTAAAATGTCTGTACACAAATCTCTCTTCATTTTCTCCTTCCTAGCTTTGCGGCCCATAGGAGCCAGTAAACTCAATTCACTTGACGATGACGATGATGAAGAGCCAACGCAAGTGGCACCAGTGCCAATTACGAATCCCCAAAACCCCAACCCAAATCCAATCCCATCCCTATGCCAGCATCCACACCTAGCTTTCCCACTGTAAAGCGCCTTGACCCAACGGGCAGGCAGAGACGTTTTAGGATGTGTATAGATCTTTGTGCGGCTGAGGCGAATTGTGTGAGCGTGGATTTTGTGGCGAGGATAGAGGACCATAGTTTGAAGACTCGCAATTTGTATTTGAGTGGGGGTGAGGAACTCCAAGTGGGACTTGTGCCTCTAGTAAGTCTTCTTTATTTTTCAGTAAAGGGAGAGAGGAGGGTTCGTTAATTTAGCCCATAGAGAGTGTTGATATGGCGTATACGATTGATCCGTCAGAGCAGGAGCACCCTGATCAGGCAACTCTGGCTTGTGCTTTTGATTGTCCTTTGGAAATGGGATGGCTGTGAGTCTCCCTTTCCAAGATTTTAAGTCTTTCGAAGTAGAGAACTAACTTGATGAGTAGTTCGATAGCCAGTTTGGCGAAAGATTCTATGTAGGCTGCGGAATGAGACATGGTCCTGTCGTAATTTGCGCGCCAATCTTCTCTGTTTCCTCTTAATTATAGCCACTAACAAACTCTAGTCAAGGATACGCAAGAATCCTTAAAAGACTGCATGGATGATTGTGCTGCCTTAACACCCTGTCATAGCATAGATTACCATATCTCAAATTTTTTTAAAAAAAATATGTTATAAGTTCTCGCTAAGTGAGGTAGAGGAAGAACTATTTGAGGGCGCATGTCTAATACTTTACAGATGGCCAACATCACGGTGAGCCGACTACTGTTACTGGGCTTCGGCGCATTCACTTGGCTGTGATGGTGCTTGCTCTCAAGGAGGCTCTTGTAGAAAGTAACTACTGTTTAAACAAATAGTCAGCCATGAGATGCATAGTTAAACAGGGTTTTCATTCTTTACAATGGGCATCATTTGACAAGATTGTAAGGTATAGCAATTAGAGACAGATTATTGTATTCTGTAACTTCTAATGTTCTTGTATAATTCCAGCCATTTGACAAGCACAAACCGACCCTTGTTTAAAAATAGCGAACTTGCACCCGGAGGCTAGCTATTTCCTGCTGATAGCCAACACGCAGGAATATGATCTATTTCAGATGGAGGAACTAGCAGAGCAAAATGACTGACAGACATTTCAATTTCGGGGGCTAGTGGTTCGAAGGTAAGGCGCTTGGTGTTAATCTCTGATAGTATTTTCAAGGCAGGTATCTCTAAATCATCGACATTCAGTCTGGTAATGATCTCTATTAGCAGGTATTGAGAAGTTCTTTCGTCTGATAAAAGGGTAATATGGAGTTAATGAACCAAAGGAACTCTATGTAGTCATTTCATCAATTTTGGTCTACGTGTTCCTTGGAACCTTATTAACAAGTGAACGCTGAAAGTAGTAGCGGGGGAGTTTTTTTGGGTTTGAGACTACAGACTTCTTGTTAGATGACTACACAGTACAGCTAAATGTTAAGTCCAGGAGGAACTCGAAAAAGTTTCCCTGGCCCAATTCATTTTTTAAATGTGAACACCGCAGAAGTACGTACTGCTGAAGGCTAGAGTTTAGAAATCCGATGCTTTGCTCCATCTAATATGGGACATTGGTAGACTCTCAGATGGTCCTAGGGTAGTGTTAGTTCATTTCCAAGTTCCGGCTCATCCAGGGTAGAAAAAATCTCGGCCAGGGTGGAGTTGAACTAGTGAACCTTGCATTTTCTCTACCCCTGGCCGAGCTTTTTTCTACCCAGAAGACGATTTCAGTTTGCGGGAAGCAGCTCGTACTTGCAACTAGAGAAGGGCATGATTTGGCTTATTAGGAGAGAGCTACATTATAGTGGTTAAATACAATTTAGACGATGGATAGCCCTGGTTCTGAATAAGGTCCTTTTACTCTCTTAGGAACGTGCAGTGGTTAAATCCCATTTGCCATGCATTCTTTTTAAAGGGGATATTTCTGTTCTTAGAATCTTTCTTTACCATCATCTTCTTTGCTAAATCCAGCATTATCATGTTCCGCAATAGAAGTGGTAGAATCACATAAAAGAGGTAAATATTCGGTATGCTGTTTGATAGTTGAAATGGAATTTCCACACTCAAAGGACAGACGAGATTAGATAATACGGGCTTGTGACAAGATAACAGTATTTAGACAAATATAATCACACTACCCAGAAGTACAGTATCATACACTGGCTAGTCCTCATGGGACATGTCGGCAAGATAGCCTGGATCGGTGCCCAAGCCTGATTCGTAATAATACATCCTCCTGAAATCGTAGTGCCCAAGTTTAAACGATATGGCGCTCATGGAGGCTGGTGAAAGGCAAAGAGTTGTCGTAGAGGTAGTCGGAATAGGTGATGTATCATCGTTTCTCTGCTTGCTCGGCCTCCGGCTTTTTCTCATTATTTTCATCCATAACCTTCTCGTCAGCTTTCTTGACTTCTTCCACCTTATCTTTTCCCCAATTCCAAACTTCCCATATCTGATCAGATATCAAGTCACCATATCCCTTCCCCTGCTCCAAGGCCTCTTTCTCCCTCTTATCTCTCTCCTTCTTCCAATTCGACTTCTCCCCTCCGAACCAAACTTTCTGTAGCAAACTCCGTTCCTCCTCTTGTTGTTCCTTTTCTAAATTTTGTCTCCGCACCTCATCCGCTATTGCACTTTTCCCCTTCAGATCCGCAGTAGTTTCCCATCCCGACCCAAGATTCGTCTTCATCATTGAACTAACCCTCGATCTGTCGTCCGATCTTAATCCCACCGTACCAAGCACATCCCTCCTCTCCTTCTCCTTCAAATCTTCTAGTTCCCGTTGCCGTAAACCCTCCTGCCTCTGTACCTCAACGCGCTCCTGTATCCGCATAACAACGCTTCGTCCTGTATATTCGCGGGTGAGCTCATTGGCGCCTACGCCCCATGCGCCTACCAGGCCGAGAGTGTAAACATCGAGCTTGCGTGGTGGGAGGGCAATGAGGATGGGGCAGGCCACAAGGGCGACGACAGCGACCGCGGTGATTGTGCGCTGTTGGGTAGGTGTGAGACCTTTAGGCTCTGTAGATACGGGTTGATTTGTAGATATCGACATTATGGTTGTATGACGTGAAATACGGATGTATTGCGAAATAATTTAATTAGAAAAGGATGTACGTTGTCGTAACGGCATTTCGTAATAAAACTTTCGCTCTTAATAACCTCTCACTCTCATAAAGGCGAGGAGAAAAATCATGGCTATGGTAGATGTTGAGCCCAAATAACAAATTCTTTTGATGTAGCTTCAATCCGAGGCCTTATTACATTATATGCCGAGGTGCGCCCGACCGGACAAGGGTTTTCCCGTTTAATTATATATATTTCCAAATAAGCACAAAATTGATAAATACACCTCAAGTCAGGTTGCCAGAGTGGTTAATGGGTATGACTCGAACAGTCTTGTGAAAGAACAATTAGTGATCATATGGTTTCGGCCGCGCAGGTTCAAATCCTGCACCTGACGATTTTGTTTTTGGTTGAAAATAAAAAATATAGAGATTGTCGAAATACAATTTCATTTTGGTTATGGTTTTATTTTGGAATGGTGTATATCGGCAAATTTTTTGGCCAAGTTCCTTTCCTTTGTGTAATATTTCTTCAAACAAACGAATGTTCTCCTGTCTTGTTGACTATTTACAAGTATGTAGCAATAGGACCGAGTGCCATACCGATATAGATAGCATCAGTGGCGAGGCCGCTGATTGTTATGAACACCAGAATCCAAATGTCGTAAGCTAGATTAAAGGAATTTTTTGATATTTTCAATATCCGAATATCAATTCCTCCCTGAAGAACTATATTCGGTATGCTGACTCATCAAATGGCCCAAGTTCTGTTTTGCCTATGAACCTCCTTTCCCTATACTTGCATGTATCCTAGTTTTGTCTACTCAATTACGGGGGACTGATGATTTAAGTGTCTGATTTTCAACTTGCAGAATTAAAGATATGTTAGGGATTCCCTCACCTACATCAACTCCTACAGATATACTAGAATGTCCTGGATTCCTTATTCCTAATATGTCCATCGCGCTACATCTCGCGGAATTGCTAACGTGGACAAACTCATTCCCGGCATCAAAACTGTTTCCCATCACACTTTTTCTCCGTATACGTTGTTACTCCCGCAGGTTGTAATAATACCCACCATGAACTTGAAGAGACCCACTAAACTGATACAACGATCGAAGCTATTGGGATATGACATCTCACAACGCATAATAAAATCATGTCTCAATCTCTTATCTTCGCTGACCATTTATGATCAAACCGATGATGAACCTCGGATAAACTGGATGGAAGGTTGTGCTTACCAGTAGAAACCAAGTTGGCCTCTTAATTGCCCTCTTCTGGCAATCTGGTGTTGTCCCTGCTTATTTATATCGCACAATAAATCTCACCACTCAGCAAACCTGGCATAAATAATATTAGGAACATTTCACAGGTCTTGCAGACAGAATGGGCCCTATAAATTTCTACCACCCTCACATTTTTACTTGTGAACTATTGATTATCGTCGTATTCGTTCTCTAAAATTTTGAGGGGAGATCTATTTCTGATGCTTGTCATATCCATTCACTTAGTCATCTATCATGAATGATGCTTCAAATGTAACCAGTGCCGAAAATTTTCTAACAGGGAAGTGGCAAGCGTACACAACTCGACGTTGTGCCTTTCCTGTGGAGTGGATGTCGCCATTTTCGAGGCCACAATTAGGCCGATCGTGAAAATCCTTCAGAAAAACAATACACCCACGAGAAAAAGCCGGGAAAAATTTCAAGTCAAGAGTTCGCGATCTCCCATGATGTTGCACTGTTCTACTCTCTTGCAGTTGAAGCTCCACTCACGAAAAGTAAAACAGCAACAACGGTAGTTGCGCTTTCTATTATCCAAAGGAATTACTCAATTGTTAACCACACTTGGAAGTCCCGAGTGCCATCACCTCTTTGTTTCACTGAGTTCATCGCATATCTTGTGAGCAAGTGTTACGTAACGTTATCAAGAGTCATCTGCGTTCTCGTCCCTCACAACTTGATACCTCCTAACCTGTCTTACTAGCCAAGATGTCCACGGCAGTTCGAAAGACTCTGTATCGGTATATATGTGAGGATCGAAGTTGGAGACAGCTCTCAAAGTCGAACGGCTTATTCAAATCAAAATGAATTTGTTACTACAAGCCATGAGATTTCGCCACTTCTTCGTGCGACAGGTTAAGAATCGCCTGTCCAAACCCACATTCCTCACGATACACCGTGCTTATTTCATATCAATGTGTGTAGTATGCTCGGTCATTTTCTGGTTGGCTACTCGACCAGATCGTAGTATTCGATACATCGATAGTGTGTTCATGGTTGTTTCAGCACTCACTGGTACCGGGTTAAGCACACTGAATCTAAGTAGCTTGAACACTGGCCAACAAATTCTTATGTTCCTGTTGATGTTCTGTGGAAGCCCAACACTTATCAGTGTGTTTGTCGTTTGGATCAGACGTCGAGCATTTGAATCTAAGTACGCTCATGTCGTTCAGGGTAAGAAAGCTCGCCAAAGATCAACTTCTAACCTCCAAAACTCGGCTCATAACAATTGCTCAAATACTCCGGCCTCTCAGCCACATCCTTCTAATCCAGGACCGGCTTGTGAACAAACTCAAAATGAAATATACGGTACTCCTTTAAATTCTTGTCGTTTATTACGCTAACTGGCATGTGTAGTGACTGTTCTCCCTGACCACAATTTGGAAAATGAAAAGCCTGCTGCTACTTTGAACATCTGTGAGAACACCGCTATTCAGAGACAAGGCCCAAACTTACCATCAAAGCACCCTCAGAACACTCATCATCGAAAACTCCGACTGCAGCATCACTGCTAAGTACATTGCGAGTGTTTGGACAAGCAATAGTTGGGCGAAATTCGCAATTCTATGGCCTCACTCGTGGAGAGAGACAACAACTTGGGTGTATCGAGTACAAGGCATTGAGGCTTTTAAGTTATCTTGTCCCAATATACCTAGTAACATTTCAGGTGCTGGGATCAATTGGCTTGTCCTGCTACATTGCACTAAATCATCCAGCAATTGCCCTCGAAAATGGAGTCAATCCATGGTGAGTCTTATGGCTTGATTCCTCTTTTCATTGCTAATCGGCAATTCAGGTGGGCTGGAATATTTGACGGTGTATCAGCGTTCAATAATGCCGGTATGTCCTTGCTTGATGCAAGTCTGGTGAGTGACTACACGTCCAATTACCTACAAATACCAATCTTTTCTCGATAGGCACAATTTCAAACATCCTACTATATGTTGCTCACCATAACATTTTTGGCACTTGTCGGAAATACAGCGTGAGTTCGATGGACCTCGAGAGGATAGACTGACTGAGATGTAAAGCTATCCGATCTGTTTACGCCTGACACTCTGGACGATGGTCAAGCTTCTTCCTAAGTCTGCAAAGTATCGTGAATGGGGCGATATCATCAAATTCATTCTCAAATACCCTCGTCGAGTGTATACGCATCTGTTCCCATCAACACCAACGTGGTACCTCCTTGCTGTCTTGTTTCTGTTCAACGGAATAGACTTCGTCGCTTTCGAGACATTGAACCGCACAAACCCAGCTATCACATCACTTTCACCTATAATTCGCAATCTAGATGGGCTAGTTCAAACAATTATGATCAGGACAACAGGTTTCATTGTCATCCCAATTTCATCTCTCCGAATTGGCCTGCAAGCACTCTATGTTCCTATGATGTTTATCTCCGCTTTTCCTGTCGCGATTACGATGCGAAGCTCAAACGTATATGAGGAACGCTCCTTGGGTATTTACGCTCATCAAATCCGCCAATTAACCGAGGGGAATAATGACAATAGAAGTCTCCTCAGCAATCACTCTCGCACGCGGATTTATTTCTTACGCCAACAAGTTCAGTATCAACTGAGTCACGATTTTTGGTTTGTTCTAGTCAGCGCGATTTTAATCATCTGGATCGAAACCGGTAGCATTGATGGCGACCCTCTCACGTTTTCCGTTTTCAACATTCTGTTTGAAGTTGTGAGTGCATATGCATGCGTAGGGTTGTCAATCGGACTTCCAAATCAAGCATATAGTCTTTGCGGAGCATTTCACACCTCGAGTAAGATTATTCTTTGCGTGTTGATGTTGAGAGGAAGGCATCGAGACCTGCCAGTGGCGATCGATAGGGCAATACAACTACCGGACAGCCTTCTAGCGGATAGCGACAATGATGAGCAAGAGCAGGCACAGGCACAGGCGATTCAGAAAGTGACGCAGGAGATCAGAGCCAATGAGGTTTGAGTAAGTGGGAAAGTGCAAGATATAGGGTTCTTGGGACAAGCACAGCATTCTAGATTGAATTTACCCATTCCTGCGGGCAACATGTAGATACATTTCCCTTTATCCCATGAAGGATTGAATCCAGTCATTCTTCAATTATCCAATCCTGCGTCATTATTCAATACTCATCACAACTAATGTAATTTCGTTAACTTGTTTCGGTTCTTCTCTTCACCAAAACCTTGGCTCCGCTAGGCACAAACTGTGCTTCCGCTTTCCAAATCGTTTCTGGTCTCCTGCCGTTATAAGCTTCTGGAAACTCAACGTCATAATTTGTCAATATATATGCAATCATCATCTTCAACATGAAATCCAACGGAAATCTACCTGGACAAGCTTGTCGGCCATGACCAAACTGCAAGTTCGTTGCTCCAGTCGATACAAAGCTTAGACTTGAGCCATTCTCCCCTTGCAAAGCCACCTTCTCTCTGAGACGTGCGAACCGGAATGGGTCAAATTTCAACGGATCAACAAAGCTATTTGGATCGGTATGAGCGGGATATGCTAGGATTGACACATCTGCATGTTTAGGAAGGAGGATTCCGTCTTCCGTCCATAGGTTGTCGACCATCACCCGTCGCATTAAGCCTCTGTTACCAAATGAGTGAAGTCGTAACGTTTCCCGGATTATGGAATCGAGTTGTACCATTTTTGCGAGGGAGGATTTGGACCACACTCCGCCTGCTGCGCGAAATTGAGCAATTTCTTGGCGGAGGATAGAAATGGTATTGTATTCAGGGTCAGAATCAAGAATATTAAGGAGGATGTTGGACATGGAAATTGAGGTTTGATGGCTTGCACCGAAGTGGGAGACCGCGACACGGATAGACAGTTCGTAGTGGTTAAGTTCTGTGGGGCGGTTTTTGAGGGCGTATTGGAGCATTTTTTGGAGATGATCAATGGGCTGATCTTGAAGTTGGGTTTGGAGAAGTTTCATTCTTTGCTCGAACTGGGGCTTGAATTGTTGTTTAATTCGGAGTAGGTAGTAACGGATCGGCAATGCAGCGAGTGGAGCAAGGAGGGGCCGGAGACGCTTTGGAAGTGATCCCATAAGGCCTGCATTGATGACGAAAAGTTCACCGTAATTAATGATGGCGCTTTGGTATTTCTCATTTCGACCTACGTTATTGATCAATTGTCGTTCGTCGATTATCATAATCGAAGGACTTACAAAGCGGTTTTCCAACAGTCAAATATCCAGACACTTGTGCAACAATAAATCGTACATCATGTAAGACAGAAATCTCCTTCCACTCCTTCGTATCATTGCCAAACCATGAGTCAATCGCATTTTCGACTTCCTCGTTTAGTCCTGAGGCCAAATTATCTAAATTGGTATTTATATCTAGACTGCCGATGTGGGTACCCACGGGTAGGACTAAGGGGAGGCATACCCACCCGCGGGCTACCCACCCGCGGGTACGCCAAGGCTGGGTATTACCCACGGGTACAGTGGGTTACCCGTGGGTTGCCAAGAACCCACCTAAAAATGAGGATATATTATACACGTGACTTGCCAAGAGTATAATAAATTTAAAAAGTAAGAAAAATATTTAAAATATTTAAAATTTACTTCTTTTCTTAAATATTATATATATATATATATATTATATTTTATAAATAATTAACTTTAAAATTAATTTTTAACTTTTAAAGCCTTTAAGCTTTTAAGTCTTCTACTTCAAGCTTTCAACTTTCAAGCCTTCAATCTTTAAGCCTTCAACCTTCGAGCTTTCAAGTCTTTAAGCTTTGACATTTAAGCTTAATATATTCAGATACTTGAACCAATTAAATTATATAAATTAAAATTACAAGATAAGATATACGAAGTATAAAACATACTAAGCTAAGCGACTGGCTAATAGCTTACTTTAAATGCACCACTTTTATTAGGCTTTACTTCGGGTACGGAAGTGCTTCCGGAGGCTCTGTAAGCGACGAGAGCTCTTTGAGCAAAATCAAGTCAAAATCAAGTCAAAATGAAATAAAGATTAAGCTTGTATAACTTGTGAAAGACTTATGAACGTGGGTACCCGCGGGTACCCTACCTGGGTAGCCCCACTACCCTACCCATGGGTTGCCCACGCTAGGGCCGCCCTAGCGTGGGTAACCCGCGGGTGGGCGGCGGGTAATGGGCAAAACCCACTACCCAATCCGCAGTCTATTTATATCTTGCTTCAAAACAGCACTTTGCTATGCATCTCTGATATATTTCGCATCACCAGCACTGTATTCGAACTGGTCCAGTTCCAGTAGAGACTCATGGTTATTCAGTATATTCTGCGTCTGAGATGTGAGCCACTTCAGTGAGGAGTTTGGCAAGATAAACTCGCAGCGTTGACCGAGTCCTGGCATGAGTACCGTTTTGCCAACTTTTCCGTACTAAAGTTCACAATAAAATCAGCGAGTTGCTCAAAAAAATGAAGCATTAAATGAACTAGATTCACTTACCTTATCATATATCTCTTGGAATAATGCTTTAGCATCATTGTAGTATGCTAGCCGTGTTCGGATACTAAAACTAAAATTTCCTTTTGGCTCGCGAATACGAGGGAGATTTGGTGGGATGTAGATGCCGCTAAAGACGCTTAATAGACTGGCTGCTAGGAATGCGATAATCGCGCTTAGGGCGAGACCTTGGAAGGCACTGATTGTATTAAAGTGTGCGATTGCTTCCATGATGTTGGCTAGGATATGTGTAAACTTGATCTTCTAGAGTATTAAACGTATAGCTTTCACGCTTAACAATCGTTACACGTGGAGTTGTTTGATATTATATTGAGGTGAGTAGGTTGATCGGCTAGGAAAGTGGTATGCCGTTAGTTATCTACAACTAACACTCATATATAGTCAACTGGGCGCGGAGTTGTGTATGTTTGATATTAACCTTTCTCCTTCGTGATGACGTTGGTCCCAACCAACTCTTTTAAGGGTAGAACTTTCTTGTTACTGCGGCAGCATGAATGGTAGGCTAGGAATAGTTTGGATTGCAGAGGCTAAATACGAGGACTTTATAGCAGCAAGATGAAGAGTCAAAGTAGAATAATTTTTTTAACGGGCTCAAAGACTTGGAGTCAAGAGATGGGGATGTAAGCCTGGGCCGCATTGATTTTGATTTTACTCAAATAAGTTAGTCTGCCACAGTGTGCCAAGAATTTTAAAAAAGCTAGCTCTGAAATTGTCAGATGTGGCTTACACATGAGATTGGGCGGTCAGGGCTAAGTGAAGGCCATCTCGAGTTTGACCAGGCAGAAATCGCATGAATTGGATATCTTTGGTGAGAGAATGCCGGAGACGACCTATTAGCGGAACAATATTCGACGAACAAAATCTCAGAATGAGAAAAAGCTGTGAAACCAGGGAACCATATTGCAGTAGTACACCGAATGCATCTTGACAAGACCTGCTTAAATACATGCTCTTGATTCCCCCTGGAAAATATATCAAGGGCTTGAGGTTGATGCATATTACACTGGAAGAAATCGGAAACGTCCTAGGAATTTTGCTTTTATTTGAGAATCTTCGCACCCGAGTAGCTGGGAGTGGCTTCTACCAAATCTGCCAGCTTCTTCTGCAAGTTTTCACGATTGAGAAGCAATCAATTTTTTCCAACTCTCCAGGTTCTCGAGCCCAGTAAACCATTTTGCAACATGGGGAAACTTGTCAAAGCTACCGGAAAATCCAACCTTCTTGGTGAAGACTCCGGCTGGTAAATGGAACAGGTCAGCTAAAGTCAGCTGATCACCAGCAAGATATGCCTGTTTCGAGAGAGTGGCTTCATATACGGTTAAAGCCTCTTCGAGGCTTGCAACCGATTTTATGAGTGCTGCCTCGTCGGTGGGGCCTAATTCTGGATCAAAACTTGAAGGAGAAAGTAGTTAGAAAATAGCTACGAAAATATCTGGGTCGGATAGAGAACTTACAACCTATACACCTTTTGGAAAGCAATGGCGCTTGTGTGTGGGATATAATAGCTTTGCTCGACTGAGCATGCCTTAAAATCATTAGTTACTAGATTTTCAACGAGCAATTATTAAATATTCATACCTGTTCAAATAAAGCATAGCTTTTGAAGTCGTCATCTGCGGGCATTAAATTCGTTCCCGACCCATACTTCTTCACGATATATTTGCAGATCGCACGACTCTCGTACAAATAAAATCCATCGTCTTCAAGCAGTGGTACCTTGCCAAACGGATGAAGCTTTTTATATGACGGTTCCATATGTGCCCCGACCGAGAGGTCAACCATGACAATTTCATATGGGACTTTGCAATGCTCGAGAGTTAATAGGACTAGTCGAGAGCAAGTAGTCGTGGGAGTACAGTGCACTTTCACAGCCATGTTTTCGACAGAGATATCGGTGCTGCTTGAGAGGGCGGTGTGGGGCTTTGTTGGCGAGTACTTCTCTTGATATGAGGTTTCAACGTGTAGCAACCCAACGCGGATTGATAGTCTCTTGAGAGATTTGAGTCAGTTCACCGAAGAGAGGATTTTTTTGGCTTTTGTCTAAAAGATGCTGAAGGAAGGAAGATAGTTTTATGCACCGATCCGTAAGCAATGTTACAAAGAGGAGACTGTGCCTGAAGCATATATATTAGCTCCACAGCTATTTTTGCGGTGTGACCACTCGGAACTCTACCTAATATGCAGCTTGATGAAATTAGCTGAAAGCGGTTTGGTAAACGGTTAAACTTGATCCTTATCACGGCTTTTTACGGCATTACATGTAGGGAGATGCCGAGCCGAGGACAACCCGAAGTGAGTTCTCAATAATAGGGGAGGTCTTAATTCTCCAATATTTAGCGATATCATAATATTTCAGCTACACAACTACGCCAAGCCTTCTTTCTGCCCATGGCTCACACTGTGAACATCCAGTACATTTATGAAGAAATGAGACCCACTCAAAATTGATCAGCTGCCGAAAATGGCTGTTGAGCCGCAACCTAACACATCTGCGAACAGTCATCTTTTCGGCAGATTTGTTTGAAAGGTTCATTTCGAATAGGTAAATTTTGATAACCCTTTTCCAGATAAGCAACTTAGTGATACCCAAAACCTGATTACTCTGCACCGCGAAGCTGTGAGGCATCAATGCCAGCCATACGGACGGTAATACTGCGGCTAAGAGCATTATTGCTATCATTGAGATCTCAGCGGAAGTTTTCATACTATTTTAAACTTAATTATTAAGGATTAAGGAAGCTAGAGCGGGAATCTGGAGTTTTCGCAACGAAGTCTGGAGCTTTCATGATGTTTATGATCAATCAATCAGTTCTATCTCAGTAGATAAATTTGACTTGGCATTCGATATTCCATCTTCCACCCAAACGGAAGAACTATTTTAGCGATTCTGTTAAGATTTAGAAAGCTCTCTTACACGACTAGAATCTAGAACAAACGCTCTGAAGTGGCTTTTATGCGGTAGGGATATTGACACGTCCCTCTTCATCATCCGGAGACATAAGATGGGCTTTACCTCAGCACGTAAAGCTAATAGATAGGGTGAAAAAAAGACACGTTATTATAGTTAGTAAAGGCGCATATATATATCTCATGTAAGACAGCGCGCGTATTTTCGCTCCTACTTGTCGCACCGTCCCTCGATCCCAAAATCGTTCAGTCGGAGGATCTTGGCCTTTCAGACGTAGCGTGCAGATCTCGCACAGAAACCCCATCAGAGCCGATCGGATATCCTATATACTAAAAGTTTGGCTTCCTAGTGCCCGAATTGCACCTGAACTTGCTACTCTATTGAAAGGCTTTAAATACAGGAACAGGCAGCCGTTCACCCCTTCATTAAATACTTTCAAATCGACAATCGCGTCCCTTGCACGGCTTCTAGAGAAGAGAACGATATTGCTGACAACGTCACCTCTTAAGCCAACATGGAATGGTCTAAATTGCGCCAATCGAACTCCATTGCAATGAGTCAAAAAATAATCTCAATTAAATATCAATCGCGAACCTTTACTTATATCTTCCACGCTACCCTTTCTATTTTTCCTTGTGGCCAATTTACAAGCCGCCAGCCTTTAACCCATCAGCAACCGTTTGCACAATCTGTCCCTGCAATGTATTCAAACCCAGTCCTTGCGCAACAGATTGCACGATACTGCTTGCTTTTCCGCTATCACCAGCTGCTGCGGCTGTTACGCCATTAGTATTTTATTGCGCAAAGGCACTGTTTTTCGAATTAGCAAAACATTCACATTAGGTCAAGGAATGAGATAGATATGGGGAACTTGAAGGGTATCAGAGAAGAAAACCTAGCATACCTTGTGATAGAGGATTCGATGGCGGTGATGTCAGGTGTTTGACGGGGTTGAAGAGGAATTGTTGCACTGCTGGCGAGAGCAATGGTAGTGAGGGATGTGAAAGCTTTGGCGAAGTGCATTGTGTAATATAAACTTTGAATGCCACAAATTTGGATATTTTCGAACTTTGATGGTTTTCGGTGAAGATGCTCCTCCTTGTTGGAATGGCCTTCATCGTTGACGAAGGGCCTTTATATACTTGAATCACAATGATTGAGGTGACGATCATGCAATCTTGAGTCTGACGCGCGCAGATTTCATCATAGCAAGCGATTGGAAACCCAAGATATTCTTTCATTATGCGCTGATCGCACATCGATAAACCTACCATCCCTACCAGAGTTTATGCTTCCCGGACTTCTAAGCGAGGCGATTGCTGGAAAGGACTCGTCTAAAGCTGGACTATGACAACGTTCTTACATGAAGCTGCTAATAATAACTATACTCAAGCATGGTAGTAAGTGAAAATTATTGCTGGGTTTGCTCGAGTTGACTGGATTGTGGGGATTCCGGTGCATAGTTCTGTTCGTAGGAGGTAAATTTTTCGAACTGCCAACAATGGTCTACTTTTGAACTACCAAAGATCAGATTACTAGCGTAAAGAATGAGTTAGCAGTATCAGAGTTTAATTTTAAATCTGTTATAATGGTTTTTCAAGTTCTTACTTTTGATCCCATTGAACTGTTTAGATATTTCCTAAATTAAGCGAGAAGAATCGAAAAACGACACTCCTCAACTCGGAGCTTAATTTGAACCATCAGATTTGTAGGACACAGGCATCCCCTTTACCTAGCACTCCAAGTGCCTAAGTGCGGATTCTGGTAGTTGGAAATACTGATGCTACTATCAAATGATCAAGTGATATTCAGCAATACCGAGATTTAGCAGGGACGAGTACCCAGATCTGGTGAGTCCTCCAAACTCCACTCGAGGATTCTCACAACTAATTGGCAAATCCTTGCGAGTTGAAAACTTGGGATGACACAGCCCCGATTAAATGCAATCATTGTTTCGGGTTGCGAGATCTTGAAAACATTAGACGAGTTGATGATCATGCTGGCACTTGCCAAGGAGAAAAGGTCTGCCGATGCGAGGTCCACATAAATTCATGGTGATAAACACTTCACATGACGCTGACCTAAGCACTTTAAGGCTTCTTTACTCGAAGTATCTCTTCATATCGTAGCTTTTATTTAGTTGTTATAACGACTTTCTTATGCCTGAGACTAGTCTCGGCTTCTGAGGAGCACAAATAAGCGCTTGTGATTAGAGAAGTAGTATATACTGTAAGTGGGAAGGAGGAATAAATGTGTGCTTAAATTTTGAGATGCGCCTACTTTGCAACACTGTGAAATCTCAACAAACACTAATTCCTGAACTATCTCGCAGGGATATTCGTCCATCCATCTTCACCAACATCCCCGAAGTCCATTACAACATTATTGCCTCCCCGTCGGCTCTGCACATCGTCCCATTTCCTTCCCACCGCCGTCTCCGGCCTCCACCTAAACGCCTTCTTCAACCTCGTATCCAATACACCTTCCATTTCATCAGCAACAAAGCCTCCCACACTCGTAATATGCATGAATCCATGACCGCTGCCTCCCACAGCAAGTACTAGATTCTTCTTCTCTGGATGTCTACAAATAAGGAAATTCCGATCAGGTGTGTCAGCGCACCAGCAGATTCGAGCGAAACTAAATGGTCGATTTGCGAGCTGCGGCATCGTATCTCTTAGGAATGAACGCACTCGATTCTCTGCCTCGAGAGGAATTTGGTGTTTTGCAAACGGCACACTAGCCTTCGTTCCGGAGAGGAAATTAGTATATCCAGGATGTTCATCGCAGATTTTCAGCTCGCCATTTTCCTCATCGGGTTCCATGAAAAACCCATTTTCAATATTAAATAAGACTGGGAGATTCTTGTATAATTTACACTCGGAGTCACTCATTTTTATATGAGCGAGTGTCCAGGATGTCGGTCGCAGTTGGTCTTCCATGTCGAGGAGCTGGGGAGCGTTTGCGCCGGCAGACAAAATGGTAGTATTTGCGTGATACTTCGCGCCAGATGATGTCTCTGCTCCAATTATGGCGCCATTCTCTTCCATTAGTTGAGTAACGTCTCCGTCTGGTCCAGTGATGAACTTCACACCGAGTTTTTTGGCTTCTTGATGTGCGGCAACAAGTGCACCTCGTGCAAATACCCAGCCTGCACCTTTACGCTTGAAACCCCCCTTCCAACCAGGGAATTTACCAGTGAGTACACCTTTTGGCATTGTAGCTTGGAATGCAGCAGGAGAATCCAGCCACTCAAAATCAGTAGACTTTTCATCAATTTGCTCACGTGTAGTCAGCTGCTCCAGACCGTCCAGAGTATGCGCGCAAACAATATAACCAGTATCATGATAAAATGGCATGAATACCGGATCTGTCATCCATCCTTTTGTTGCGAGATCAAGGAGTATCGGAGTAACATCTTCTTGGCCCGATTCTGTTGATTGGAATGAACATATATTTGGTTAGCACTTGTCACTTGTGGGTGAAAATAGCTCCTAACCTTGTTCGACAATTTTGTTGACATCATTCCCTGCTGATATTGGAGAAGGGACCTCATATTTGTCCAGTACAGTTATGTTTTTATAACCACGCCGGGCAAGGTGTAGTGCCGTTGAGCATCCCCATGTCCCAGCCCCAACGACCAAGATTGATGCTTCATGATTGGATGACTCAGTTACCGAGTGCATAATTTTAGTATTAGAGGCAGAAGTAGAAGTTTTTATTTACTATGTTTATATGAGTGCGGTTTGTTGTAGTTGTGTTCGTTTTGGACTGTTATGCTTGGCAAGGAATCATACGACCCCACCTTTGGGAGTAGCGTTCTCCTCCACTAAGTAACCACTAGTACTTCATTTATCAGTTACTTGCACAACATCCCATACCACTCATGCAATAAGTTGAGGTTATCTAGTTAGACTACAAATCAGCCCTGTCGTTGAATAAAGTTCGTCGTTGAAGTCCGCAGCTGCGTTCGGGCTAGTTATCCGTGAACATGTTTGTGGGATAACGCGGACCAACATAGCCAAAACCCTGTTCCTTGAAATGGCCCCTCTTTTTAGTAATGAGGATATCAAGAAGAGATAAGCATGTCTGAGATAATCAATCCCACTTAGGTAGCATATATGCGTGGGTTCGAAAGTGTGTCCATGAGGCGAGTCGAAAACCCTCCTGAATATCACTATCTTTCAAAGACAGAATGACAGACATAATTGAGAGCGTTCCGGGCACAAACTACCTGGTAGATGGTAAAACTTTCTTCCAAGAACCAGAGTTCAAGGACAATAACTAATTGCCATTGGTTCAAGTGAACCGCAAAGTCGAAGTCCAGCATATTGGTGCAACAGGCTCTTCAGACATTGTCCTGATCCTCCAGCCTACTGAATTTGGTGGCGATCCATTGGTAAGTTTATCGGTGTATTACGTTGTTTGCCGCTGACAACTATAGACGTGGTCAAGATGGAAAAAGTACTATCAGTTGTTCATTGTAGCACTCTCCGCATGTGCCTTCTCGTACGGAGAGAACACACTTGGAGCTGCTTGGACAACAGTAAGTGAGGACACAGGAGTCAGCTTGACGAACATGAATGGTGGAAGCGCTTTGAATTACCTCTTACTCGTAAAATCCCATCCCATATCGTTAAAGGCAAGAGACTGATTATTTGCAGGGTTTCGTATATATCTTCTGGATCCCGGCTGCAATGAAGATTGGAAGACGACCAGTTTTTATCGTCACCACAATTCTCTGCCTCTGTGCAGGCGTCTGGCTTGGAAAATTCCAGGGCACCGGTCAGTGGTTTGGTTCCATGATTCTTAACGGCCTCGGAACTAGTGCATATCAAGCCGTGATTCAGCTGAGTGTTTTTGACATGTTCTTCGCTCATGAGCGAGGACGAATGCTAAGTGTGTACCTCTTTGGGCAATAGCTTGGATCAATGCAAGTCTTCCAAGTCATTTTATGGCAGCACAGCTGACCTTATAGTAGCCTTGGCCTTATCACAAGAGGATCAATCGCAGATAATCTTGGCTGGAGATAGAGTCAGTATATCGTTGCAATAATCGACGGTGTTGTCCTACTCCTCCTTATTCTGAGCTTCGAAGAGACTCTTTTCCCGAGATTCTTGTTTTCGAATTTAGGAATTGCCGGAAACAGCAAAACTGAGCCGGAGTTGGGATCTAATAAGAAGTCAGTGTATTCCTCTACTGTGGCAGATGAAAGTAAAACAA
Organism: Tricladium varicosporioides; assembly: GCA_021365295.1. Classification (NCBI taxonomy): domain Eukaryota; kingdom Fungi; phylum Ascomycota; class Leotiomycetes; order Helotiales; family Tricladiaceae; genus Tricladium; species Tricladium varicosporioides. The sequence goes on along the minus strand of JAJTIW010000009.1, from coordinate 207,546 downwards.
ATGACTTTCCAAAACGGACAGCAATTCAGCGCCTGGAACTTTGGTCATACATTGTGGGGGATCATACAACATACTGGCAATATTTTCGTCGTCCTTTCTTCCTGCTTTCATTCCCCGATGTGATCATAGCTGGCTTCATTTTTGCATTCGGCTGTACGGCCGGAATCGTATCTTTTAACACAATATCGGAAATACTGACATCCCCGCCATATAATTGGTCAACCACTTCCACTGGGCTTGTTTTCCTAGCTGCGCTTGTTGGCAATATCTTCGGCTGGGCGACAGGAGCCCTCTCAGATCAAATTGTAATCCGACTTGCTCGCCGCAATGACGGGGTAAAGGAACCTGAAATGAGACTTTGGACACTTGGCTTTTCTATCGTATACGCCTTACTTGGATATTTCCTCTATGGCTGGGGTGCTCAATCAGGCGCCCACTGGATGACCATTGCCTTCGGTGTTGGATGTATGATCGCACATCAAGTCAGTGCATGTTCGATAGCAACTGCATATGCTATGGAATGCTTCCCTGGTATTTCTGGAGAAATAGTTGTGATTCTTGCTATGTGCAGCTCATTGATTAATTTTGCGTTTTCATATTCAGTGCAACCATTCATCAATGCCGTTGGTTATGGATGGACTTTTACATTTTTCGGTCTCGCTGTTTTTGCATCAATGGTGGCGGCTGTACCAATGATAGTGTATGGAAAGAGGTGGAGAGTTCAGTGCGCTCCAAAGTACTATCGGTTCATTAGCGAAGGAAGGGTCGAGTAGGCATTCCTGCAAAACAATTTTGATATCCCTTGTACCTCCTTTTGAGTAGTTTAAATATTCCCTCGATTGATACCTAGGTAGAATAGCTTGATGTGGCTAGAGATGTAAACTCTGGGATTACTCGAATTTCTCCTTGAGAAAACTAGTTGAATATTTTGACATTACTACTCTCTTCTATGACAGTGGGGATTTCCTACAGGCCACTGAGCAAGTTTTTGCATTAAATTCCATAATGTGTCATCCATTAGCAGTGACCAAGGTCCACTAACAAATCGCCAACTACCACGTCAATCCCGGCAGTCATAGAGTCTTCTATTCCGAAACCAAGAAATAGCACATCGTCAATGTATCCATGATACTTCTGCCTATTGGACTTCCAACTCATTGATGTAATGTAAAACATCTCAGTCTGATCCCAACTCCTCGCCTTTTCGTCCTCGGCTCCTTCTTCTAAGAGATCATTCGGTTCCTCTACTTCATTTGGCTCGTCTGCTTCACTTAGCTCATCCGCTTCATTCGAGTCATCCACCTCATTCGGCCCATCCACTTCATTTCGTTTCTTCACTTGATTCAAACCCACCCCCTCAATCGGTTCTTGCAATTGATTTGATTCTTCCACCGCATTCGGTTCCTTCACCTCATGAGGTTTCCAACGACCGTGGATCCAAAATGGCTTCTGAGAAATGCCGTGGATTTTGAAAGGCGCTTTCTGTTCAAACAGCATGACGTATGGGTCGTAAACGCTGTGAAAGTAGTAATAGCGCTTGTATTGGAATATCGTAAGGATGAATGTATTCCTTTCATCAGGTACACAGGACGGGTCTGATCGTTTGCAAAGCGTGACTGACAAAGAGTTTGTTGCTTGATGAATTGATTCTCCATCAGGTTTTTCCACATTAGGATCAACTTGAGGTGCATACTCCTCGATGCATTTCTCATCCCCAGCGATTGCGGCCTGAGGTGCAAGATCTTCTCCAACCGAACCGTCGATTTCCAGTTTTGCAAAGGCGCGGTTAGGTAACATGTCATAGTGGGCATAGATTTGACCGCCTTGGTCCCAGAATACAAACCAGTTCTTCTCTATACTTCCATAAGGAGGGGGTCTTTGCAGTTCTGTTGCACTCTTGAATTTTGTGCCCGGAAAATCAGTATTTCCCCAATCAGCTAGTGATCTGAAATCTTGTATGAACTGCCCGAAGCAGGTAAATTGGGAATTTGAACCATAAATAGTGTATGGGATTCCTGGTCCATAAAACACACGTGCATCGTGTGGTCCACGGCTTAGATTAAGCATTTCCACTTCTCCTTCACACATATCCCAGGATTTTGTTTTAATCGGTAGGCTGGATGAGCCGTCCAGACATCGAAGAGTCCCATTTTGGAAGGCCGCATTGCAAGTTATCTCGAATAGTGTGGTGCCATTTGAATTTTCAGGGTCATGTCGCTGGGCTACGATGACCCAAGTTTCGTCCAAGAATGGATGGGGTATGATATTGGGGTTGATGGCCCTTTGGTTGGTGAAATCAATAAAAAAGTACTTCTTATCAGCGGTCGATGCGGAATACACCACGCGATACCCCTCTATGCTCTCACCCAGGTCAGCCGCCTCAGAATCGCCGCTGAATGTGGGTGTCGAAAGATCATTTTCCAAAGATAGAGTGTGGCCATTTTCCTCCGGTTCTGAAGTGATCGAGTCCCACTCATAAATTATCGTTGCTCCAAATATGAAAATGGCGAGTAACGACACCAGATATCGCGCATTGTGATCCTTTCTGTCTACCAACATTACGAAGACATGAATACTTAGAATATCATAGCAGAGGTTGTGTTCATATGGAGAAGGACATGTTGGAATTGGCGGGAGAATTGGTTCTTTTGACACATGCTGTGTCTCATATTCCCAGTACAAGAAGATAACAAAATACTCTACTCGGAAGGATGGACTGTTTCAAAAGTGAGGTACAGACTTCTGTTTGAATGTGCTGGTGGTGTTCGAGGGGAAACGTGCGGAAATGTGAAACAGAGCTCTGTGGTCGGGCTTCGACTTGCCGCGACTATTTTTACCACCCTCAGTTCCCTCGTGCATCTTGCCCACGCGGGAATCAATTTACTTCGTAAGAAATCTAGCACCTATTCTATAGATAATAGTAATTTGTTTAATGGGGAAAAAATAAGCTCCTTTTCAACTCACAGGCAGTACAAGTTGGCAGAAAGTTAAATGTAGTTGTTGCTCATGTGGCAATTGCCCTCAAACCGGGATTTCACTAACCGGCCATTAAACTCCAACCCTTGCTAACTGTGTTACCACTTCAACTTGTTCTCGCCATTAGTACCCTGAGCATACCATGAAGGGGAAAAAAGAGGTATTTTATCAACACCTAGAGAGACCCACACAGAGAAGGTGACTGACCTCGCGAGAAAAAAGGATACTGAAAGATTAAAAAATCCCACCCTAGAGCGTATATTATATCCCATTGATATTATTTACTTTCAGGCTCCACGGTGGCATCGATTGATCACTTTCTTCTTGATCAGTTTCATCACCACTGCAATGCACTAATTTTGTAGTTCCTCCTCCAGCCCCTCTGGCTCTTTGCAACAGATCCGCAGTATCATTCCGCCCCTAACTAGTGTCAGACAAGGAGGACCCCCTCCAGTCACTACCTTTCCACTAAGATTCACATGTCACGACCAGCTAAAACCTAGGTTTATCTAGGCAATCGAATATCACTACACTCACTAATATAAAGTAGGCTCTTCGTAGTGAAGTATTCGTATTGTTATTCGATAAACTAATCCCTAAGGAAAGGAAAGAAAGAGCTCAAGTTTGGGTGAGATAATAATAACTCTGCCATCAGGGTAGAAAATAAAGCGTGGTACAAGCTGCTCCTATGCTGAACCCTTACATCACACCGTAATTAAACAATCAACCACAGAGACATCTCCCGCAACCGCAGCATGATCCAAGAGCGTCCTGCCTGGTTTCTTCGTTTCTATTCTGTCAACGAGTAAATGGATGACTGCATTAGATTCACTAGCCATAGCTGGCGTATAGAGCACAAAACCTCCATACTAATTGCATGCTTCTATATTTGTTCCGTGATTATCCCGTTTCAACATATATCTGAGGGTGGCGAATGTTATCCTTGTACAACTATACCCGCTGTTATAGTACCTCTCATTACCTGTATAAAGTACACTACACATAATTATTCTAAAAGATTCTTAAAACCGAGTGACAATTATAAACTATAAAAGCACATGTTTCCCTAGAAACTTCTATAAATAGAGGTGAGTAGAAAAAGAGTCATTATATTAAGACTATAATATAATTTTTACTTATATAGAGTAGTTTTATTTCCTGTGATGGGAATGACATAGAATCACCTGATTTTCCAGTCATGTTATATATGCATAGTATATTATTCATTTTTCCTTCCACAAGACGCAAAACGAGAAACTCAACACGCTCACTTATACAAGCACTTAAACCTATTAGCTTACTAGTTTAACTATTGATTTCCACGTAATATGGGATAGCTGTAGCAACAAAAAGAGCTCCTGTTAAGTGAGCGTCGTAGATTAAGTAAAGAGAGGCATGATTCTAGAAGAAATAAACTCTCGTTGCTACTATATGCATAAAAGCCCAAAGTGAGTAGTGAGTACTTAGTAACTACAGGAGCGTCATATTCCGTGGCATGATTTATGCACAACCTATTAATAATACTACTCTTTTGCCCTTCCTTGACAAGCTCTTTTCTATATATCAAATCCTGTTTCTGTTTCTGCTCTCTTTTTATAATGTAATAAAGGCTCCGCCATATTACTACATAAGCATTAGCCCTTGCTTAAATTATAAAAATGAAATTCCCCCAAGCATATGCCCGAAGACAATAGTTCAGATCTGGACGACTATACAAGAAGGTTGATAATTAGGAGGTGGCCAAAGAATCCTAGCGACACCTACTACTCAGTTATCTGATACAAATAGCGTTAGTAATAGCTTGCCATCAGAAGAGAAGGCTACGGATTCAACCGAGTCTGCATGGCCATCGAATATCTAGAGCACTGCTCTTATGGTGGTGTCCCAGAGCCGTATTATAGTATCCCATGATCCAGACATAACCTGCTTGTTGTCGGGGGAGAAAGTCACGGAGTTGACTGAGGTTGTATGTCCCTTGAGTGCTTGGATCACCACATGCCAACATGCCTGTACTTTAGGCGCTCTCTCAATCCAAAGGGGGACACGCTTCTTAAATGGTTCTCGAATAATACTCTTCTCTAGGGTGAATTCAAAGGCTGAAAAATATAATTGAAGGGGCATCTATTTAATTACTAGCCAATTGTATAAGGCGAAGTGCGCTTGGTATCATGGATAAATGCATGTAATACGTGATTTTTGTCCGCCTTACTCCAGATTAGTTTAGATCTTTGGTTATAAGGAAACAAAAATACTGAAATTAGAGCCTCCAATGTCAAAATTGCCCGGATCCCTTCTAAGGTCTTGCCGATCCAGCCGAGAGCCTCAGACTAGTGAAGGAGATGTACCTGAAGAAATTTATGGACGGAGTCGTTGTCACAAAGCCGGGTGCTACTCTTCTGGATATGCCGAGCCCAGTAGAGGCATGCATATTGAACTTCAAGGGGGGGGGGTGATCTCTCAACACTACTACTTTCAACATGTGTCACTAAAGTGCCAGGGGTATGAGTTTCACAGATATCCTCTTAGTGCATCTTGATCATCAGTTGTATACAGAAGGTAGCTAATGTCTGGTGTGCCTGTTTCTCATCTATCCAGAAGTCTGAATTGCTACACCTACCTTGGTCGGGAAGAAAGTCGCAGAATGAAGGGTGGTGCAGTCGAATTAAGCTACGGTAATCTTTTGGAATATTGAGTACTATATGCCAACGCTGAAATCTAAGATTTACCAACTCCTTACGAAGACCAAGAAGTGTAGCAAGAGAAGCAGCAGAAAGTGGTTCGAAATCGATGGCCAGAGACCCAGCCACTAGCTTAAATAACTCTATCAACTTGTGCTTGGTTTGTTGAAATTTCTAAATGGGTGTTGCAAAATGTTAATATATATCTGGTCCAGCTCCCGAGCCGGTGATACAAATAAGATCTTATGCTCATATTCGTATTGACGGTTTGAACCCGCACTAGAAAGGAATATATCTAAAAAAATGGTAGGGTGGCCATTCCTCATCACATTTAAGAAAGAGATATACTGTTGCAGCATATATGGATAATTCTCCAGCTTTCTAAACTAGAAGATTGATAATTTCATCGATCGGCTATTTTGGAGTAATGTCTTTAAAAATATCCCTTAGCTCTTTAATTTTTTTCTTACAGAAGACTTAAATGTCTCGGAATATAAGATGGTTTCGAAGACTGGTGAGGATCTTTCCACCTTTACAGCAGGCAACGTGTATTCAACAATAATTGCAATTGACAATCAGATGAAAGCCCTAATTAGACGCCGCCAAAAGGGTAGTCACTTTTTAAAACTTACCAGGTCGATTTATAGTTTTGGAATTATAAAATTTTTCTTAGCAAGTTTACGAAGCTGTTATTAATGTTACTTTCTTTAACTATTTCTCCCTAAGGAGGCCACTTAGGAATAAGAAAAAAGACTGTGGTTGGCCATGCTTTCGATCGTTTTAATGACGCCACCAATCGCCACTTTAGCTTCTACCCCCTGCTTAATCGCGACTATTAGAGTCTCTTTAAAATTCAGAGCACTTGGGGAAATATCCCATATTCAAAGAATATGGCTCCAAATTTTGAAGACACTTAAAGAGGAAAATAATACAGTCCGGGAGTTTCTCTGGTGTGAGGAGATGGACATAAAACGCCACATGTTTTAGCTTCAGGATTTAGTGTTTATGAATGTGCATGAGCCTGGTTACAATATACTGTATAATGTAACGACTCTACAAGCCGCGAGCATGCAGCTGTGCAGCCCACTCACCATCACCACCTCACCGCTTGTCAACTTTGGAGCAACCGCGCAAGATCTCAAATAGCTTCCAGCATCTAAACAACGATGAGCAACCTCTCTCAGAGTCCAGTCTGCAGTGCGTAGGGCTCCAATGAAATGAGCCCATAAAGCGTCCCTTCGTGTTGTGTCTACCTTCGCCATACAAGTGGCTGGCCGGCCTGCACCACGATGCAGCCTTGTAGGCAGTGCCTACGACGACCACCACATAATCTTCTCACGATCAATCCTTTGACGTCTGCTTCCATTTTGTCAACTTCTAAATCGCAGTCCTTGCGCCGATATGTCATGAGATCCCCCCCGACCGTCAGCCATGGCTCTCATACGGCTCTTGCAGCGCAGGCCCGACGGTGAGATCGTCTTTCGCGAACCTACCAGCAGCGATGTCCCTGCCTACGCAATACTCTCTCACACTTGGGGGAAAGAGGAGGTCAGCTTTCAGGATATGGAAGCCAGCGCGGGCATGAGCAGGGCTGGCTGGAAGAAGATAGAGTTCTGCGCGAAGCAAGCTGCAGCCGATGGACTGGAATATTTCTGGATAGATACTTGTTGCATTGATAAAAGGAACGCCGTAGAGCTTTCAGCGGCCATTAATTCGATGTTCCGATGGTATCAAAAGGCTGCGCGCTGCTACGCCTACCTCAGGGATGTCTCAACTCCCGATGCTAGAGGGCATGGGCAGAGGGTATGGGAAGAGGCGTTTAGGAAAAGTCTGTGGTTCACTCGAGGCTGGACGCTGCAAGAGCTCATTGCGCCGACGCTGGTCGAGTTCTTCAGCTTAGAGGGCGAGCGACTAGGCAACAGATTGACACTTGGGCCTATGATTCACGAGATAACCGGCATTGCAAGCTCTGCTCTCTGTGGTGATACTTTATCTAATTTCAGTGTTAACGAGCGTATGTCCTGGGCGGAGCAACGCAGCACCACTATTGAAGAGGACGAAATCTATTGTCTAATTGGTATTTTCGATGTCTCTATGCTGGCAAACTATGGAGAGGGAAGAGATAGGGCATCTAAGCGGCTTCAAAACAAAATTCATAAGCTCTACAAGGGTATACAGCTGTCATGTGGACGTCGACAGAATCAAAATACTGACTAGTGTAGGTACTGACTTCGAACAATTCGCTGTCGGACTCAACCTTTCGACTATTCCTGAAGCTGTACAGTTTGTTGCAAGACAAACGGAACTCACGGAGATGTACTGGTTGCTTCACGGACATGAAACCCGATCGACAGTCGTGCTTTACGGACTTGGAGGAATTGGAAAGACTCAGTTGGCGCTCGAATACGTCAGACGACACAAGGAGAAATACACGGCAATATTCTGGTTGAACGCGAATGATAAAGATTCTCTTCGGCTCAGCTTTCGAGGCGTCGCTCAGCAAGTTCTGAGGCACTATCCTTCGACTAGTATGCCCCTCAATGTGGATTTGGAAGGAGACCTCGATCAAGTGGTCAATGCAGTCAAAGTCTGGCTCGACCTCCGAAAGAATTCACGTTGGCTAATGATCTATGACAATTACGACAATCCCAGAACTCCCAACAATTCAGACCGCTCGGTAGTGGATGTGCGTCAATACTTGCCAGAAGCTGATCACGGCTCGATCATCATCACGACGCGGTCAGCGAGTGTCACACAAGGTCACCGGCTCCACGTTCAGAAGTTGCTGGATATTGAAGAGGGGCTCAATATCTTGTCAAATATGTCTAGAAGGACGGGCATTGAAAACGGTATGTCATTTGGGGATAAAACGAGTCGAATAGAGCTTACAAGATAGATCCTGATGCAAGAGCGCTCGTTGCGAAGCTAGATGGCCTACCCCTTGCGCTCTCCACAGCTGGGGCATATCTAGAGCACGTCGCCATGAGCTTTGCAGAGTATCTTCGGCTGTATGAGTTATCATGGTTGAAGCTCCAGATGACGAGTCCACGGTTGAGTTCATATGAAGACAGGTCACTATACACGACATGGCAAGTAACCTTTGATCGGATTCGACAGCGGAATCCAGCATCAGCCCGGTTGCTCGAGATGTGGGCATATTTTGATAGGCAAGACGTGTGGTTTGAACTTCTTCGGCATGGACGCTCTGCAAGCGACGAGTGGATACGGAAACTTACAGAGGACAAATTGAACTTTAACGAGGCAGTTCGACTGCTCTGCGAATATGGCCTAGTTCATACGGAAATTTCTCTTCCACGGTCGCCTAGATCTGTAGGGTATGGTATACATAGCTGTGTGCACTCGTGGACGATATATGTGCTGAACGAAGAGTGGGACGAGGGCCTGGCAAGGTTAGCACTGGCTTGTGTAGCATTAGAAGTTCCTAGTACGAATGTGGATAAGTGGTGGCTCTTGCAGCAGCGGCTTCTTCAACACGCTACAAGATATGAGCATTTGATTGTAGACAGCAAGGTTGATATTGATGGAATGGCATGGGCGCTACACAGCCTAGGTAATCTCTACAAGAACCAAGGCAAGCTGGCGAAGGCGGAGGTTATGTACACTCGGGCGCTGCAAGGCTCTGAGGAGGCACTTGGACCGAAGCATACATCGACACTTGATACAGTCAACAACCTAGGCAACCTCTACGCCAGCCAAGGCAAGCTAGCGGAGGCGGAGGCCATGTATACTCGGGCGCTGCAGGGCAAAGAGGAGGCACTTGGACTGAAGCACACATCGACACTTGGTACAGTCAACAACCTAGGCTTGCTCTACGCCAACCAAGGCAAGCTAGCGGAGGCGGAGGTTATGTACACTCGGGCGCTGCAAGGCAAAGAGGAGGCACTTGGACCGAAGCACACATCGACACTTGGTACGGTCAACAATCTAGGCAACCTCTACGCCAGCCAAGGCAAGCTAGCGGAGGCGGAGGTTATATACACTCGGGCGCTGCAAGGCTCTGAGGAGACACTTGGACTGAAGCATACATCGACACTTGATACAGTCAACAACCTAGGCAACCTCTACGCCAGCCAAGGCAAGCTAGCGGAGGCGGAGGCCATGTACACTCGGGCGCTGCAAGGCTCTAAGAAGGCACTTGGATCGAAGCATACATCGACACTTGATATAGTCAACAACCTAGGCTTGCTCTATGCTGGCCAAGGCAAGCTAGCGGAGGCGAAGGCCATGTACACTCGGGCGCTGCAAGGCAAAGAGGAGGTACTTGGACTGAAGCATACATCGACACTTGATACAGTCAATAACCTAGGCAACCTCTACGCCGACCAAGGCAAGCTAGTGGAGGCGGATGCTATGTACACTAGGGCGCTGCAAGGCAAAGAGGAGACACTTGGACCGAAGCACATATCGACACTTGATACAGTCAATAACCTAGGCAACCTCTACGCCAGCCAAGGCAAGCTAGCGGAGGCGGAGGCCATGTATACTCGGGCGCTGCAAGGCAAAGAGGAGGTACTTGGACTGAAGCATACATCGACACTTGATACAGTCAATAACCTAGGCAACCTCTACGCCAGCCAAGGCATGCTAGCGGAGGCGGAGGCCATGTACACTCGGGCGCTGCAAGGCAAAGAGGAGGCACTTGGGCCGAAGCATACATCGACACTTTTAACGGTCAGCAACCTAGGCTTGCTCTACGCCGACCAAGGCAAGCTAGCGGAGGCGGAGGTTATGTACACTCGGGCGCTGCAAGGCTACGAGGATGCTCTTGGTCCTCAACTTGTGCCATCGTTTTTACCAGCTTTGAACGCTATGTTTGCCTTTGGCGATCTCCTCTCACGGACAGGTCGGAAAGACATAGCTAAGAAAATGTATAGTCAGGCATTGTCTGGATACACAACCGTTCAAGGACCTTCCTCGAAATGGTGTAGGCAGCTTGAAGATCGACTTCAAGCATTGCAAGTTGCGTCCATCGAGTCTGAAGCGGGCAGACACTCAGCAAGCTGGAAAGGCAGCTGAATGTTGAATATGCCATAATTTCGAAGACTTCTGTTTGACGACTGCCATTACACCTATTCATGTAAAGAACTAACCAGGTATTCTCGTTTAACATCTGGTCCAGAATCGAGCAGTACCAACTATCATGTGCTTGCCAAGTAACGCATAATCACGAGATCCACTAACTCAATACATTGTAGATGCCGCTATAAGGAGTGCTTATGACGCATATCAGACACCACTCTCCCCCCGCTTAGCCGCAGGCTAGCTCTATAGGGCTAATTGTACTTTAAAGACTAATATGGTGCTCATTAGCTATTGTACTTTAATATGAGACCTCCGAAATTTGAATAACTAGCGGTATAGACGATCTAGCAGGGAAGTGAATATTAGGTATCAGATTATATAATGTGTAAATTGTCGGCGATAGCGACTAAGACCTTCAAGTTTTACTCGCTAAAGTAAGGATCTTGTAGACAAATAGTTAGAGAATCATAAAATGTCGATTATAGAACAATAAACTGATAAGACAGAGAGTGAGGTGTGATTGTGTAAATTCGTCTTGGGATATACCGTGCGTCTCTCGTCCCAGGAAAGCACGTTAGTAACTTAGATTTAATGTTTAGTCTTCGTCGGTTTTTGAGACGAGAGGTTATAACCAGCATTTGACGTTCCTCTACCGTGCTTGCTTCGCAATGCGTATGCCGAATGCCTTGCAATGGCCGATGCCTGCCATCGTCGTGCCTGCCGTTATTATACGCTCTTTGATGTACCATCTTCATTGTACCACCTTGGTTTTATCGTCTTCATTATGCAGTTGTTATATGTTGTGAGTAGTATCCCCTTTGGTCGTCGGGGGCGCTGCTGTTCTCGCCGCCGTTGTCACGTTGCTACCATCTGAGCTGCTATTAACGTCTTGGCTAAGTTATCGCAGTCTGGCGTGCTGATACCGTGCTCCTTTCGGCACTCCTGCAACCTTTACAGACTTTGTTATCGTTAAGGCCATCTTTGAATTCGTCAGCAATCTTGCAAGAGAGCGGATTCCCCTTGGAGGCTAGGGCTAGGGTTAGGAATCGAAGCGATTCGTCGTTTCGGGCAGAGCGTAAAACAGTTTGAGAGAAAACTAGAAGTGAAAAGCCGGAAGTGTTGGCTATTACTTTTTGCTAGTCGGAGGATGTTGGGAAACGGGAATTTCCCGACAAGCTTTGCATCCACACTCCACACGTTTAGCAGCCACAAGTATTACAATATTACTTCGGAGTAATATAACTGAATTTACAGAGATTACTGTAACTACGACGCAGCTGACCAGGGTCCTTGATCGCTTGATTGGAGGAGGTATCAGTCCATGTGGTGACGTTGTATGACATGGCACTCCCCGGCCGCCAGAAGAGTGAAAATAACTTTTTAGCATTATAATAAAACCTGGATATCTATATCTAATTGTTCTATGAGTTCAAAGGGTTAAAAAAGGTTGATGGTGGTGACGCAAGTCGGGGTTCCTATTATAGTGTAAAAGGAGGCTCTCTGTAAATTCAAAGAGGCAGTAACGCGATAATAATTTTCGGAATTAATAGGTCAGCAGTGTTCGGGAGAGGGATATAATATAACTAAAATTAAAATAAACAAAAATATTAATGTGTTTCTAGATTTAAAGTCGCCTGAACTCGAAGTACCTATAGTTTGTCGTTACAGAATGCGTCTCGGGACGTAGGGATAGATAGACGTTAACTGCTTTTAATTGATGTCGCCAGCCTGTAAGGGTTTAGCATAGGAGTAACCTGTGTCACGCTGTATATTCTATCATGGTGGAGGGGTTATCACCACCCCACCCAAATTCAAGCTCTTTCTTTCCATCCTTAGCGATTAGTTTATCGAATGATAATACTATTATTTAACTGGCGAAAGGCCTACGTTATATTGAAGAATTCAGTGATACTCGATTGCCTAGGTAAACGTGGGTTATAGCTGGTCGTGACACAGCCAACTTTTTACCTGAGCCACAACAAGCTTCAGCCACAGTAAAGCCGGGGTAACAGTACAACCTTCGACAAGGGCAACTAGAGCCGAGGATATTTTAGATGATTAGACAATCACATCACATTCGAAATTACTCTCCTGCTCAATTCGTAGAATTTAAAATTACCAATAAAGTATATAAACTAACTATTATTGAATTTGTTTGAGCTTCAAGTTATAAGAATGTTAGTAAAGCAGAGAAATGTGTATTAGAATAAGGTTAGGATAACATTGTAACACTGTTAACGGGACTTTAAATAAGCCTTAGCAAAAGGCTTCTTAAAGAGCTTTTGGGGTTAATAAATAGAAAGAGATAAATACTAGCTTATAACTTTTAGAATAGGAGCTATATGATTTTATGTTAAGATTTTTTGTTGGTTAGGTTGAAGTAGTTGCGTGTGCTAGCAGGTTTGGTGAGTAACCAGCAGCCTTGCCCAGGATACACCAAACACACCATTGCAAATGAAAGGAATAGATCCTTCCAAGTCTATGAAACTAGCCAGGGGAACATGTGATTGACCACGGTACTTACTCTTTGGTCGTACGCGGAAAGGATGTGCATCTTGAATTTATATGCATCGCCCGAGGATCAATTCAGCTTCGAGGTTAACAGAAGATATCCCCAGAAAGAAGGCGATGCGGGATAAAGGGCTTGCGAGTCTTTTTGGAGGTTCGTGGTGCTTTTTCATTACCAAACCTGAAGTAGAAATGCAAAATATTCTCAAAAATATATGGGGCGTAGATAAAGATGGATAACGCTAGAAAATGACAAATCTCAAATTTTTGAAAGGTGTGCCGTGTGTGGTTTTAGATGTGATATAGGGTAATTTTCATACAGGAATATGAGACTTTCGGAAAGATTGGACGAAAGGTTTCAAACTCGGGACGGGAATGGTCTTTCGGAAAGGGGTTGCGCTAAGTCAGATCAGGATTAGTGTTATGATAAAGTACAGGATATGGGTGCTGAAAGCTTGTTTTCAAGCTCAGGACGAACATTGATTTCTTCAGTTAACTCTCTTCTCTTCAAAGTCAATCCTTCTGCATATTTATTTCGTAATATTTCTTGTAATTTAATTTTGCAACTATTCTACGGATGATACCCATGCGCGTTCGAAAGGCATTGGAAACCCCAGCAGTCGGCCGAAACAATTTCCCACACAATCTCCCAAAACGCCGTAGATACACGTATTTCTCAGCTCTTCATTGTTGCTAAGCTTGACCTCCAACTTCTTAGGACATAGTTCTACATATCTATCATGTCTGATACTAGAGATTTCTCGCCGACATCCCCCACTACCGAGCCAATTCGAAATGTACATTACGATGTCGAGGCGGGGTCACCAACTGGACCACCTCTAAGCATTAAGCCAGCACCATCCGTTCGCTCTATTCGCTCACACGCTTCGGGCTCGAAAGTTGATATCTCCCCGTACATAAAGCGACGGCAGACTAGATCGAATACAGTTCACAACTTTGAATCCATCGATAATAGTCCATCGCGACCAAGCTGGCATCCTGGACAAGAGCCTGGCTTAGATCCTTCAAAGCCTAATGGGGGCAGATCATCAACACCGACCTTTCATGAAGATTGCCAAATTACGGTCGTCGATTTTAGCGAAGATGACATGGTGATGACCGATTTTGATAACAAGGAGTTTTTGGATTTTTTGGGCAAACCCCAGGAGAGTTGGGTCTCGTGCCGCTGGATAAACGTCAATGGCTTGAGCTGGGACATTATTTCTGCTCTGGGACAGCACAAAAAGTTACATAGGCTCGCAATTGAGGATATGATTAATACAAACAATCGAACGAAGGCGGATTGGTGAGCGCAGATATGACTAAATCATTGCCTCAATACTGACAGTATTAGGTATACCGACCACACCTTTATCGTTCTTACCTTGCAGAAGCTGGTTCATCTGCACCCCGATGGCGAGGAAGTTGATTCAGACTCTGAAGATGATAAAACTTCTTATCGCTCAAAGAAGCGAAAGGGTAGGGGATTTTGGAAATCGTTGAGCAACCTATTTTCTACGAAGTCAGGGGGTAAATTTAATGAGAAACAACGAAGAGCAAGCATGATTGCAGGTGTTCATGACCCAACGAATGGATTTGTAACCGGACATACGGAGGGTGTTAGCGAGGCCCCAGTACAGAAGTTACGAACTTTACAACGATACCATGGCGGCCCTAACCAAGAACGGATGACTTATATGGAAGCGCATTCTCCATTGACCAGAAAAAAGCTAGCTGTGAGCGCAGAACAGGTATCGATCTTTTTGACAGCTGGTTGGTATCTCTAAAGCAGGAATCCCACCCGTCGGAACTAACCTCACATAGACAACACGGTTATCTCGTTCTTTGAGTCCTCAGCAGATGATATTGAAATTCCTATTCTAAATCGGCTTAGCACGCCTGATACCCTCCTCAGGCGATCTTGTGACGGTTCTATGATCACCCAGGCAATCATTGATGCGATCATTGACTTGGCAATTCCGGTCACAACCGCCTATCAAGATGTTATCGGAGAACTGGAATTAGATGTTTTGACTTCGCCGGATATTAAGCAATCGAAAGAGCTGTATGTAATAACTAGTGAAATTACGACGATGCGTAATGTGGTTAGTCCAATTGTTAACCTCATCGGCGCGCTTCGCGATCACAAAAGTCCTGCCGCAGCCTCTCTCGCGGACCTTCGAATGGATTCAAAGAACAACAAAGCAGCTGGGGTCAAAATAAGCCCCATGGCACAAACATATCTCGGCGATGTTGAAGATCATATCATCTTAATCACTGAATCTCTTGACCTGATGCGGAGGTCATGTGACAATATGATTGATTTAATCTTCAACACAATATCATCATTTCAAAACGAATCGATGAAACAGCTTACAATTGTCACGGTTATCTTCCTCCCATTAACATTTCTGGTGAGTATTAGAGAGCAGAACCCTTTCCTTTTTGTGAATATCTCATGATTTTCTGACAAATTCTCAATCAACTATAAGCTGACTTCCTACTTCTGTAGACCGGATACTTTGGTATGAATATTGAGCGATTTCCGTCTATCAATAACGATGAGAGCTACTTCTGGATCATCGCATGCCCCGTCGCGTTCGTTACAACCGTTTTCATGATGCGTGATATTCTGAGATGGTGGTTCACAAAACTTATACAACGAAGGGGAATTTCACGTAGTAGGAAATCAAGGCTGAACAAACAAGCGATCGCTCAAAGGTCCTCGTAGGACCGCATCAAAATGAATATGCTGGGGCATACTTCTATCTCCAAGGACACTTCCAAGAGAGAAGGCTTGGCTACAGTAGCCCGATATCTAGGCACTGGGTCACGTGGTATGGCAGATGAGCTGCTACGACCAACTAAAGCCCAAATTTTACCTAGGCAATCAAATATCACTAAACTCGCTAGAATATCGTAGGCTCTTGGTGAACTATTCGTAGTTTTTCTCCCGAAATAATCTATACTTTTCAGGTCAAAGCCTAATCACCAACAGTGTCATACCGATTCTCATGCTGTTGCGTAAGGCTCCCTGCATGGCATGCCGATCCGGACTTGGCCGATAGGTGGGAATCCGAGTGACCACGGCATTCAAATTTGTGAGGCTCGAATTATCCTTTCAAGAAATACGAAATGGCGCAGAATAAATATAAATTATTAGCATTATAATTTGGCCTAGGACTAAGATGATTTTGTTTCAATTAGAGACAACTCGTATGCATATGAATCAAGGGCACTTATGACCGGACAGCAGAGGCAAATCTTAAGACAATAAGGGGGTAGAAAGCGACCGAAATATGTTCGCATGTTCAACTGAACGCGCATTCAGATCAGTATAAATGTAGCTAGCTAATAACACCCTCCTGTTTATATTTCCCTTCTCACCACGCTCTTTGCATTGTATGAAATCACATATCAATCCCAAGACTACTAAGTACGTTGTCAGCTCTTGGCACAGGGATCTAAGGACCCGTAGCCTGATGGCCAAGGTCAGCCGCATTGAGCCGATAGGCCGAAAAGAAATGAATGACAGATCAAAACCTGAACATCTTCAACCAAGGCGATTGAAACTGCTCTCGGACTGGTGCTATCCAGAGCGGGCCTTGGGCAGGGCTCATATTAATTACGATGTTTATCCCTATTTTTGGGATCCCTCGTCTTTTCGATCACTTATGATGCTTCTAGAATGATGGTAGAACAGCTACTACGTTGGTTGGTGCTAGAACTACTCTTTTTGGTTGCGGTTGTTTCCGCTGCTACGGATCAAGAAGGTAAGTTATGCTTTCTAGTCATTGTCCTCATATCAACTGATCCTTCGCTGTTGTTGCTAACCTTCTGGCAGTATGCGGTGGAAACTCCCATAATATCGAATCACAAGTAGATGCAGATAACCTCAGCCGATGTACCAATACAACCATATCCTCTGTCACCGTTCGCAGTACAACCCTCACAAGTCTAAGCCTTTCTGGTGTACAACGAATTGGGACCCTGCAGATATCATCCTGTCCTTCACTCATCGAATTTTCCGCTCCAAATTTAGTATGGACTCGAAATATCACTCTTTTGGATCTGCCAGTTCTCAAGAATCTCTCTATCGCGAGTCTCGAAACAGTGCTGCTTGGTTTCAGTTTAAATAATGCACCAAATCTCCAACAGCCCGTCCTAAAAGTAGGGGGGGTAAACAGTAATGGTGATATTGGGACAAACATTTATGGCGATCTGTTAATTTCGTCCTCCGGTATACAGACTTTGGACAATTTGAATTTCGGATTGATCGGAAAGGGTGGCGGAATTACTATCTCAAACAACCCCAACCTCAGACTAATAAATTTCGCAACATTGAACACCAGCAACTCGATTGAGATCTCGAATAACAGTCCTTCGATCGTTGTACGAATGCAAAGCCTGACGAATGCCGACACTTTCGAGTTACGAAGCCTAGCAGAGGTAGATGTTCCAAAACTGTCAACACTAGATGGAAGTTTGACCTTGGCTGGAAATTCATTTGATAATTTCACAGCATCAGCATTGACGGCCATTGCTGGAGACGTTTCGATTGCGAATAATCCTCTGCTCGATAATATCTCCCTACCACTATTGAAAAACATTGGAGGCGGGTTGGAGAATGGCTCTTTTTCTATTTCAAATAATACAAATCTGCGCGTGGTGTCGCTGGAAATGCTCACATACGTAGATGGCAACACAACCATATCAGGAGATTTGCAAAGGCATGTTGATATCTTCATACATTCCGATAAATCTACTAACAATACTATAGTGTCTCTTTCCCAAAGCTAGCAAATATTGAAGGTGGATTTCACATTAATACAACATCTTTGAAGTTTAATTGCGAATTCTTTGATCGCCTCTCACAGTCTTCTGCCGCAAATAGGAACAGCGACTATTCCTGCCAGGCCACATCTCCAGGATCGAGCGAGGACACAGCTATACACTTCAGACCTTCTTGCCATGGGGGCTGGAATTGCTTACCGAAAGCGTCTAGAGCGGTCCTTATAATCGTGTTTGTTGTTTTCGGATCAATCCCTTTCTTGTTCGCATTCAAGAAACTCTGGCAATGGCGGAGGCCTGCGAAGCCGGTTATAAGTGAGCCGATTAGGCTGGATGAAATAAGAGCTGAGAGACTCCAACATGAGGTTGGGGATGGTGTTGAGCCGCTGCCGGAGTATAGGCCTGTGGGCAAGCCAGGCGAGGTACCGCCTGCTTACTCTACAGATGTTGTTGGAAAAATCAAGAGGTTGTTCTTGAAACTGAGGCCTTCCTAAGTGTGATAGTAATTTTAATGAATTCTGGAGGTAATTTAGTGGTTAAAATCAACCACGAGGGATCTAAACATGAAGATACCTTAGAAATTAATTTATAGCAATTTCAACTGCATTTCTTGACAGTATATTGCTGGCCTACGATTACTCTAGATGCCTCAGAATTTACAACGACAGATAGGCTCGTGAAAAAGTCAAATTTAACACATGATCCGCATGAGTGGCGATAAAGATTGACGTCGAGCTATCTACTTTGGGGCTTGGCGGGATGACGATTTGGCGTCAGGGGTGGAACAAAGGAGTCGAGGAGGGGGCACTTGGCAACGTCATGCGGGGTATTTACCAGCGAGCCCCAAAACAGTGAAATATACGAAATATCAATCGGCCAAAACTCAGTGCATTGAATGGCATTCACAGGCGCAGATACACGGAGGTAACGCATTGTATACATAGTTAAGAATAGCTAAGTATGGAATAATAATGAATGAGAAGTCATGGCCATAGACGCAGGAATCTATACGCAAGCAAGGTAGAGAATAGGATTCACAATACTTGGAATTTTTTGACAAGTGCATGAACATCCCATAAAACTAGTCAAGAAACATCCCTTAAGCATTTGTCCTATTAACCAATAAATGCCAAGACTATGTTGATCTAATACGTGCAACCAAGATTGGGAAGCTGAAGCTTGATTTGGATCAGGCAGGGTGGGTACCAGTCGACGTCAGACCTGGGTAAGCCTCTAGTTAAGTGAATAAAATAAGATCATCGCCCTTGCCCATTTCATCCTTCATACCGAAACACGATAGAAGGAAGAGGCATTCATTATCTTGCCATTAGCGAGAACTTGGTTAATTAACTGAACAGAAATACAATCATCCAGAATGGAGACGGTAAGCAACATCGCATCAGGGGTTTCAAAAGCAATCTGGGGAGATCCAGAGAAGACCACCACGGGAGTAACTGGTAATGAGAGCGTGGGAACAGAACCTATCTCCGGGGAGGTTGGTGATATTAAAGCTGGAGAGCCTTATGATATGGGGAATATTGGTAAGTCCTCATTTTTTGAATCCAGTTATCATTATCACAACAAAAAATCTAACCAAAACACCTCCAGTGCCAGCAACCACAAAATCAGGATCGGCAACTGATACCAAAGACCCAAACTCCTGCTCAAGCAACCCTCTACCCATTCGCCCACATGAATTCTCTTCGGGCACTGAAATTCCTTCCACCACATCTACAACTAAACCCGACTCCCCCCTCCCTACCACATCCTTGGCCACAGAAAATACACCCGCCATAGCTCCAATTCACCCCGAAAATGAGACAAGTAAGACGGGCGTAACGAGTGTGCATTCAAACTCTACTACGTCAGCCACCGATAGGGCAAATCCAGGCTCATCAAATGACGCTTCTGGGCCAACCCCATCCGTCGGAGCAGCACCAACTATCGGCTCAACAACCAGCACAAAAGAAAGACTTGAACACAAGGGTATCTCTTCGCTTCACGATACTCTTTCCTCTTCCGAACACCAAGCAATTAAAGAAACGCAAGTGGATGCTAAGTCTACACCCATTGGAACGGCCAAAAAACACGAATCTCTTGCTGAACAGAGTCCTGGTAGCGGTGGTAGTAAAGGGGCAGGTATTCCCGGTGTTCCTGGTTCAGAGGGTTTGCAGAAAGAGAGTCACGGCGAAGGCACGGGGGAGAAGTATATCAGGAGCAGTGGGATGAGGGCCGATGGTGGGGATTTTGATGCCTCTAATCCCGGAGCAGGACGAGAAGCTGACCGTACGTGCAATTTAGCTCACTTCAAAGATTAAAAATACACTGACATGCTGAATAGGCTTATTAGAGGCGAAGGGAATCCATCGTGAAGTCCCGGCCAAGAAGGAAGAAAGCACAACGGGGAGTGCTAACTCTAGCACTCCGGTGAAAGAGACGGCAAGTGCGTCTAGTGGATCGAGTGATAAGGGACATTCGAAGAAACCCAGTTTAGTGGAAAAGATTAAGGCGAAGGTGCATAAACACTAGATTGCGATGGGTGCACGGAGAGTAGGGGCATTGTAGGATACGCGAGGGGAAATGTAGGATAGATTTTGGGAAGGCTTCAGGATTTAGGATTTGGATAATAGTGAGGTTGCCTGAGGGAATATTGAATAAAAAGGGTTACGATTGAGTACATTTTTCATTATCATGTGCTATGCTAAGCTCCCAAGTACAAATACGTCCTTGAGCCTGAACTAACTAATCATCCGAAAACCACCAAAGTTTGGCACGATTCGGTGGGCGTGCCAGTGCTTCCGGACTGGCGTGCAATGACTACTTGGTTGCTATGAGACATTTTCGAGTCCGGGTTCCGATGGAGAAAATAAATCTTCAAAAAGAGGTGATACCTAGAAAGTCAGTGCAAAAGGTTCCAGGGAAGAGGGGATAGAGAGCGGTTTTCTCTTCGCTTCTGAGGAGGCAATTTATGCGGCATAATCAGCACGCGTCTCCTTTTGGAGAAAGTATTCTCTTCCACATCATTTGAAGGGAACCTTCAAAGTGGGGAGTGGAAATAGGTCCTGTTAGATTTTGCGGTGTTTCAACTTCTCGCTTGGATTTTTATGCATGCTTCTTTGTCACTCTTTTATAGTTTATACATCGGATAACGTTGATAGTTAACTGCAGCATGAACTTTTTGTTATAAAATATACCAACCTTTTTTTCTCTCTCCAAGTGGAGGTAAGTCCCCAGTCCAAAACCCTGAAGGCAAAACAGTAGAAATCCGAGAAACCCAGTAAGTCTTCATTAGCTTTCTTTTCATTTATTGATAGCTAAACACATGGGCAAACTATTATTCGAAGAAACAACTTGAAAGTCTTAGAAATTTGGGATGATTTTGAGAAGCTTCACGTGCAGCATACTCTAAGGGGGTGATATCCGATTTATTATAGCAAAGTAACTATTCTAAATTTCTAATGGATAGTCTAAATTCGCCCCCTGATAATAATATATCAACTCTCCCTCAGCCCACTTGCAAGGAATTTAAGGCCGACACTTAACAACTGATCAGTGCCGCTGGGTTGCCTAGAAAGCCCTATAAGAACACAAGATTCAACTTCGATGAGACATGGTGCCAAAGTTACTTTTTCTTTTCGGAACCGAAGGGTTATTGTTCATGTAAAAACGAGGAGTGGGGGTGAAATTGGTATTTATACTCCTCCTGCGTTGGACAGACCTGATATATCATCCATTATGTAACATCAATCACCATCCTGCAACTTATATCATACGTCTAATGAAAAGGAGACACCGTTTTGTCATATTGCCAGCTTAGTGTATCCTCTATCAACACTTCATAATTTCTCCATATGTAAATATTCCCTGACACACCCTTATTACTCACGCTTTCATTAGGATACCCTTTTCTCAACTATAGGTCAAAACTGCTAATTTTCAGTTGTTGGTTCTCTTTGGTGAGGTGCACGACCTTAACCTTAACCTTGGGGTTTAAGTTTTGGGGAAATGACATGGCAGGAAAAGAAAATTATTTAGGCCTCCTTACAGAACTTTCCATACGTTTGCTGACATAATGTCTCACATACCTATTGCTGAGGGAGCAAAGCAAGCCTAGGTTCATTAGATATATAGATGTCGAAATCAAGCTAATCAACTAAGAATTACATAAATTGAATACTGAGGTAATCCTAGCTTGGCAAAGCGCATTTTGAAAAGGGATTGACTTAACACGAAGAAAGGGGGGCCATAGGTTCAATTTAGGACCGAATATGACTACAAAAATTGATTCATATCGCTTTATAAAAGGGAGATTGGTTGTGCTGAAGTATTGTTTTTGCCGTGAGTCACCTGATGAATAGACATTATAACATGTAGAAAGTTATAAAGTTGGCTCGCTGAGGCACGCAAGGTTTTGAATAAGGAATCCTCACATCAGTAGAGAGGGCGTATGATCTAGAAGCAAATGATGCAATGCAATACCTGAATGTAAAAAGATATGCTCGAATGAACCGCCCAAATGCCAAACCCATTGCAAACGCTATGCCACGCCATGCCACCGGGTATGCCGCTAGCAAGCAACCGTGCAAGAGTAGGGGACCTTTGACCACCCATGCTTACTCCTAACCTAACATAAAGAATCCGTGGAACGCCTTAACGCACATTAATTCATGAAGTTGATGGACCCGCAATAGCAGTCTGCACAGCTGTTTCCTTCTTGTCCGCAACCTCAACAGCCTTTCCATTCTCCTCTCCCCCCTCAACCGTATTTCCGTTCCCCTCCTTCGGAGCCTCAGGATTCAAAGACTTCTTCGGATCATACCCCACGCTCTTCACAATTCCTAGTCCTTTTGTCCGTCCCTCGCGGAACAATAACCTATCTCCGGGAGCGAGATACTCCGGTCTTTGGACAAAGCGGAAAGCTACCAATGCTCTGTCTCCTGTTCGAATGTAGGAGCGATCAATATCGATGATAGCGCAGGTTTGGGAAACAGGCCCGACATGGAGCATGGCTTGGTATTTAGTTTTTATTGTGGTGGCGTGGGAGAGGATTAGAACTGTGGAATCTGTGTTAGTCAAGAAATTTTGATTGGGTAATGTTGTAATTACCTTCTGCAACGAACTCGCGATACACCTTCGGAGCATTTTGTTCTAGCTTCGGTAGTACGACCATTCCTTTTCGGACATCTTTCCGTCGTACACGCTTTAACGCAAAGGAAGCAGACTGCCCTGCAGAAGCCGCTGGCACTGATATTCGTTTTCGCTCAATGGAACGGATATTAGTTGTAGTAAATTGACCTAAGGAGTCTGGTCCAATAAGAACAGTGTCTCCGGCGTGTATGACTCCGCTTTTGACGATTCCAGAGACTACAGTTCCGACGAATGGGACAGAGAAAGTATCATTAACGTGAAATTCGAAAGGAGCATCAGCATCGTAGTGCCCATGATGAGGAAGGATGTTGAGGAAAGTCCGCACGAGGTCAAGAGATTCTCCTGTGACATTTGAAACTTGGAATATCGGGCATATTCTCTGACTGACGAATTGTGTCGCCGTGTTGATGCACTCTTCTTTGTTTTTGATGAATATTGGGATTTTCCTGGCTCCTGGACTTTTAAGTATTCGGGTGATTTGCTGGATAGTTTGTTCCAGAATCTGTGGGGGGCAGATATCAATCTTGGTGATTACAACCATGACCGGAACATTTAGAGCGAGTGCAATTCCCAAATGCTCCTTACTCATGCCAATGAGCCCATTGTTCGCCGCTACCATCAATAGACAGTAGTTTGGGGCCGAAGAAAGTAGCCCAAAGACAGTGGTTCGCAGATACCGTTCATGTCCAGCTAAATCAGTGAAGCCGATTACTTTGGCAGAACGCTTTCCAATTTCCTCCCAGGACAACTTTCGTCCCGGAACATCAGATGCCACAACTTTGCCCATGGTGTCAAAGCCCATAATCTCCATACCTACTGAACTAGTCCGTCCACTTTCAATCTCGTGTTTATGTCGAAACAAATTGACTCTAGCCTTTCCTCTCCCGTCATCAAGTCCCCCTTTTACCAAAACACCTAACATGGTACTTTTCCCTGCATCGACATTCCCCACCACAGCAATTCTAGTCTCGATGACATCTTCGACTGTCGCTGGATGCTGCCGTATCAATATCTTTCCATTGCACTCCTTCTCTTTCTCATTTGCAGCGCTCTCGGCTTCAGCTTCACCTCCCACATGCTTCGTCAAGAGGACTTGGCAATCAGATCGAACCTTTTTGGCGGCAAGATTTAACCTCTTCATAGAAATATCCCATTGGTCTTTATCCAACGCCATTGAATCTCCATTATTTTCGAACCCAACCTCAAACACCGTCTCCCCGTGTCCTTCAGCTAACCGTAGCTCTAGGACATTTACAAGTTTTGCCAAAGTATCTTCTGTATTGCTGAGCAGCAGTTCTTTTATCCTAACTGTTGCAGATGTATCTGCAAGGTCTAGAGTATTTAATATATCGAGTTCCGCATGGTCTTCGACTAAGGTGGTTGCGGTGCTTATTGTAGATGCACTAGAGGGGTATCGGAGTGCTTGTTGCTTCTCAACGTAATCTGCGAACTCGCTCAGAGCCTGGCAGAGATGTTAGCAGGTATATCGAAGAAGTTAGCTGACTTTTTGCATACGGATTCGCCTTTGCGACGCTCATGTGGGAGCTGTTTCCCTTTAGTGGTCATATTCTCAATCTCGATACGTGGTCGAATCGAGTGGTGAGGTCAATTGTGGTTACGGTGTATTCGCAAAATCATTGAGAAGGCTAGGAGCGATAGAAGAATTTGTGAAATTCTTGAAGTATGTAGATGATGTTATGGCAATGCAGTTGTGGGGAAATTGGAGCTTTATGATGTTGTTAACGATGACTCCTCGGTCTGGGGAAGCTTTATCGAAGGGCGATAAGAGGAGGGGCATGAATCATACAACTTCTTGAGTCACTATGGGCAGAATCACGCAGACTCGCCGAACAAGTCACTTAGACAGATAAAATATATGCGAGGGCAGTTGCATAGTCGCATAATTTGACTTTGGTGGCTTTTGATATACTCTGTTGGTGGTATCTCGAAACTTGATGGGGAGCTGTTCTGGGCTCTCGATGCATTTGCCCACCTATAAAAGATCCTACTTATGCCATGTTCCCCCAGCATGATGCTATCTTTTCCATGTCTGGCAAATAACCGACCACGATGCAATTTTCGCAAATAGTGTTCCTTTTCCTTTCACGATGGGCCTTGTGGAGATATTAGGACAACGCTGTCACCTGGGAAGAGTTAGCATTTGATAGATCCGGCAGGTGAAGTCGCATCGATGCATGGAGAGGAATCTAAGCACCTCGAACGAAAAGCATTTCCGATTTTTTGTGAATAGTCTATATTGATACGTTAGAGAACAAACTGCTGAGGGTGTCTTGCGCTGGCCATTGTCCAAAGCCTACCTTTACGGTCTCATCTCCATCCTCGTCCTCCTCAACAACATATACCGTCTCTTCCACATCTCCCAGGACTAAGTTGCAATGACTGTCGTAGGCCTGTAGTTCATTAGCTGAAGTGATGCGGCATAAGAGTTGCAAAAGCTCACATGTAACCTGCCCTTTAACTCGCGATCCCCTCTCAGCTTCACAAACACAACTTCGTCAAGGCAGAGGCGTACCAGGTCAAGAGGTTCTGATACCGGCGCTGAAGCGCCATCGTCCACATCAGCCATTGTGTGTGGATTTGCAAGGTATAGGCAAGAAATCCGTGTCGTTGCTACGGTTTGAATAATTTCACTGCTCGCTGAGCGGAACTGCCAAACTGCCAAGGGGTTCCGCTCACAATTGGCCCCGCTCCGCTCTTTTATTCACACATACCAGCCATCCCTGCGACATTTGTTCATTGCTCTTCCCCAGATCCCCACGATTGACCCTCCAGCTTCCGATATATTTCCAAATCTTCTTCCCTCACTCTCGTATCACTATGAGTTGAACGACACACAGAAGCTCATGAGTACACTTCTTTCCACCTTTGGGGCAATTGAGTCTCGAATACCCATATTCTCTTGTCCACACGGTATTTCTGGCCGTTTACACTACTTACGCCTACGAAGATGTTTTCACAACCATGCCCGACGATTTGCGACAGACCTGCACTCTTCCTCTCCTCACAATAACAGCGCTTATGATCACGTCGACCCGAACGTTTCTCTAGTTAGAGATGTATCGACGGCAATACATCAGAGGAAGAGTGGCATTGATGTAGGCAAGATCTCTCAGCAATCTCCACGATGGTGTGCTGAGGATCTCGACTACACAAACGAAATATACAGGGAATATGGAAGAAACAAGTACAGTCATCGACGAAAAGAACGGCGCCATCGAAATATATCACATCTTGATCTTATTAAGCCTCCGGGGTTTGATTGGTCTCTCCGAATGGATGAATTGGAACCAGTTGAGGAAGGAGACTCAGTAACAGGACTTGATCTTCCGCAAGCTCGCAATCTTTTAAACGATGCTCTACGAATTGGTGATCCCCAAGGGGTTCTCGATACTCTGCTGAGGATCTATGGTGCTTGGTATAGCAAAGGAGAAAGCAAGCTATTCAATGAGCTCCTCCACAATCTAAGTCCCAATTCTTTCTCGGAACTCCTTAGATGCCTAGATCCGACGCTCCTTGTTGGGTCGACTATGGAAATCCATAGAGACATCAGCCCCGCATATGCGACGATCCTTGGTCTCCCGAATCCCCAAGGAGGTCCGTACCATGGAGCCTGCACCATCTTCCTCTTCAAGGTCAGGAGTATCCTCTTTCAACGTCATCAAGTATCCCCTCTATGCCAATCGGATCTGAAATACCTTCTTAAGTGTGCTCGAGTAACTGGAAAACAGGAGGTTGCTCATGAAATATGGCAAACCTTGTGTCAGAGTGGTCAGGGAGTTCGCCCAGATGTCGAGTGCTATAACCACCTTCTTGCTGTGAAATGCTGGGCCGTCAAAGCACATACAAGAAACCGAGCAAAGATGCGTGTACGGGAAAATCTTCATAATAAGCAACATGGATGGACGACAAAAAGGATAGCATCAGGTGGAGTCAAAAGCGAGGTGTCGGACATTTTTCGAGAGATGATTCGAGACGGACTTGTGGGCGACGAAGAGACATTTTGTCACATGATGGTTGCATTTGCCCGTGACGGTGATATGGATGGGGTTGCTTCAATTATACAGCGGATATGGGGAGTTGATGTTGATGTTCTCATATCCAATCAGCCCGAGCAACGACCTAAGTCATACAAGAGTGACTCACCATTCTACCCTTCCGATCGATTACTCTATACTATAGCTCATAGTTATGGTATCAACAATGCAATACCTACAGCATTGAAATTAATAGACTACTTTTCACGGCACTATTCAGTTTCCATCAATTTCGGCACATGGGAAGAGCTCCTTCAATGGACCTATGTCCTTACTAGAGAAAAGCAGGTGGTTCATGTGCCAGAAACCGAGCATGAAGATTCTCCTATCGTACCACGACTTCCAGCAGAGGCTGTAAGCCATATTTGGCGAACGATGACTTCAAATCCATACAATGTGGAACCTACGATAGAAATGTACGACAAGCTCATCATGAATCTTATTTTTCGACAACGCTATGGTGAAGCTCAAATACGCATGCAAGAAGGGCACGCACTATACGAAAAGATTGTTGCTGAGATGACAATATATATTGAGCATATCAAATCTGCCCACTTGGCAGGAGACAAGAGCCCTTTCCTTACATCTAGAGGACGTGAATTAGAACTACTTCAGCTTAGTGTAAGGCGGAAACGCCAGTACGTTCGAAAATGGGTACGAAAACTCATTCGACATGGTAGTCGTATGAATGCAGACCTCCGTTGGGTTGGGGAAGGTCTACCTACGATTTTGCGGGAATGGGCATCTTTCCTACCTAATCGAATGAAGACCCAATTACACACTGGACATCTCAAAGTGTGGACTGGAGCCGTGAACGAAAATCGGTATAGGGCATGGAATGCTTCTATCATGTTGCCGAAAGGGCGAGTTGGTAGGGCAGTGTTGAGAGCACGACGATTAGAAACACTCGAAAGCCCAGCTACAAGTTTGCCAGAAGATCATCAGACAGAAATCAATGTAGACAGAGAAAGCGATTCAACTTCAGATGCTGTAATATGGGGCTCGGCAGCTCTGGGAAATCTGAAAAAGTTGCTAGGCTTGGCAGGGGACCCCCGAAAGTAGTGGGAGAGATAAAGAAATACCATCACATGTCAAGTATTTGCGAGTGGGCTCAGAGAAAAAGCAAGAACGATGCTGGAAACGAAATCTCATTGTTCGCAAACACGATTTTACCAAATAGAATGCCTATGTAAAGGGGAAATTCTATCCCTGGTTCTAACGATTCGTTCCAACTCGTACTCGCTGGACATGACTGGGATGCTAAAACAGTTTTGAACCAGGAGTCCGCTATATCAGAGTTCAATATCAACATATCAAACACTACACGCCTCGCAGCGATATGTTTACTTATCAGTTCCTACACATATTTGTACACGTACCTGGGCGACTAGAACACTTGTATTGAGAAATTTAGAACGTCTAGCATCATAAGTGTAGAATATTCTTGTATTTGTATATCTCATATATAGATGAAATCCCAAGATTGATATACTGCAACTTTACTCTTGATATATCTGTCTGGTGCCTAATTTGAGTCACATAGATTTAATACCTAAGCCAAGAGATAGAGTTAAGCACTTAATGATTTCTATCCAGACATGTCTCCGAAAATCATCTCCGAAAATCAGGCAGCTGGGCTCGTAAACTGCAAGGATTCGGAGGTACTACCAAGGTGTATTGCCACTTGTCACCGCCGCACTGACAACCTCGCTCACAAAATCCAACCAGAACTCTACACCTCTTTTCAAAAGATTCTACTCGAAGCTTTGAACCTCCCTCCTCACGAGTAGCCGCCCTACGTCTACCTAGTCTTCCCACAGCAGCAAATCTACACCATGAGGGACAACACCGAAACGGCGCGGATCGTCGAGTCCATGGCGTATCATTGGGCTGCTGCGGATGACATGGTGATCTCTGAGTTTCGTGGTGAACGACAGCAACCCATGACATATGCTACTGAGAGTCAAGAACTAAATTTATACCCAAGTACAAGGAGTGATCTAAGCATCTTACCGCTTGAACTACTCCATGTCATCATACTAGAACTCGACCTCGTCAGTATAGGCACGATCAGGTTACTTAACCACAATTTTAAACACCTAATCGATACATCCGTTGAATATCAAAACCTGACCCTCCACGCATCACCTGTGCTCGAGTACCTCTCTTACATGAAACTCGCCTCCATCGCAAATCTCGGCGTCCTCCACGAAAAACTCACGAGTAATGAATGTAGATACTGCGGCGACTTTGGGAATTTCTTGTTCATTCCCACCCTCTCCCGGTGCTGCTTTAATTGCATCGACCACTCCCCACAACTTGTAGTGATCGATTCCACCATCGCGGCGCGTTTTTTCAGTGTATCAGAGGAAATCATAGCTGAGGTTCCGAAAATCCCAACCATAAGCTCAGGTTGGGATTTTGATCCAACAAAGCGGTATAGGTTAAAGACAGTAGTCAGCTATCAGCAAACTCGCGATCATGTAATCTACCTTTGGAAGCACCATCCCACTAAAGTTCCAGGCTGTCTTGCGAGGGGATCGAATTTTGACGATTATCGCCTCGCTATGCCAGTAGGTTTACCAAGCCAAGATGAATCCCTCCGATTCCTAGTCTGCATTACCTTCCCGTACCTCAACACACGCACCCAGGTCATCGAAAGTGGTCTATGCTGTCGAGGATGCGAACAGAGAGCGTATAAGATTAATTTCTCTTTTCAGCATCCTATGGACTTAGAGGAGGAATCAGCCGAAGAGCTTGAGATTGCACTGAAAAAACAAAATGAGGCATTTACTGTAGATGGATTCTTACGCCACTTCGAAGAGTGTAGGGATGCAAAGGAGCTTTGGAAGGAGTATGGAGAGGCGGGAGAGGATATTTTTAACAGTATTAAATATCGGATACCTATGTTTCCCTGGCGGGAATAGGAAAATACGAGCAATGATGTTCTTTCAAAGCTTAGATAAAGGTCCCAACATTCGAAAGGGATATCCAATCTACGTTTTGCACTCAGTCAGTCCTTTTCCTGAAATACAGCCTGGTGCTACAACATTCCAGAATCAACCCCATAACCCCTTTTCCCCCTCCATCAACATCAATAATTCTCCACTTAATACCTCTTCATCACTTCGCGGTGCTTTTCCTCCCCTCCTTCATCTTCGCATCAAACTCTGCACAACGCTCCCTTTTTCTCACCTCTATCCTTTCCAGATCCTCCAAGGTTTCATTCAAAATATCAACTATCCCTCTAAGCTCTACTCCTAGCCTTTCTTTCTTTTTTTCTTTCTTTTTATCGTCCCAGAGCTTTCATCCAACCTATAAGACTTCTAATTTTTGAACAGTTGCTTTGAGTTATCTTGTAGGTTTATAGTTAGTGTTAGAGTTTTTCAATCTCTGAAAGTAGGGAACTCTAGTTTGAACGTAACTTCCATGAATTAGTGATCATGGGGAGGGAAAGTTAGGCCTATATTAACATGAATCAAAACTTACTAGAAGTGTCTGCGGATAGGACCACGGGTTGATCCTTTTCCAAAGGGGGGTTTCCTGCCTGCTGGTGTAGTTTCTCCGGAATATAGTGATATCGAGCGCATAAATCTGAGGTGGACCGGGGTTGACATTTATGTTGCTCAGAGAGCGGGTAGTTGTGATGTTGGTGTGTTTTGTGCATTGCATTGGGGTTTGATGATCAAAGAAACCTGGAGCTTGCGTTAGATTAGAAGGATTGGGTATCAATATAGGTTTGGAAGGGAAAATGCTGTTGTCAAAGGTGTTAATCCTATTACTTTGGATGAATATGGATGATAAAGGCAAGTTTGGTTCTTGGGTTGTTCATGATAGTCGAAGAGGCATCCGGTCGACAGCAATAATTGGCTCAAGAAAGAGGCTTTTGTGTGAATACAGCCATGTAAAAAGGAAAAAAATGATTGGTGGAGTGAGGAGATCGCTGCTTCCAAGGACATATTTCTTTCTCACTTAGAAGTTGGAGATATAGCAGTCAGAAATGTTTTATGTAATTGCTCAGGAGACTATAGTAAGGGTATCTTTCCATTTATCTACCAGTAATTTTAATACAATTGAAATAAGTTACCGAAGATTTCTCCGAAGGTCTAACTTGATTCTACATAATCTCGAAATATCTAATATTAATTATATGAAATGAAATAGATCGTTGAAAGAATGAATATATAGTACTTCTAGAATCATCTAATCAACAAGTGCTTAACCGAAAGAAAAGGCATTCCTTACAACCTACTCTAATATGCCCTCACTATTATATGTGAACCCTTTTTGATTGAATCACACATAAAGACCCAGCCTCATCCACCCCCTACACCCATTGACTCGGTTATACTTGGGAGAAATACGAGGACATCTGCGACATAACTTTCGATCACGAGCAACACCTCAAATCGAGAAAGTTTAGTAGATTAATAGCACAATGATGCTTCTAAAAACGCGACTATGTCAAGTTCCGAGTCTTTCTACAATAATAGTGAGGACGAGAGTATAACTCTACAACAGTCAGTGAATCTTGGCACTCCTAGGCCAGCTGCAACAGAATTCTAAGAACCGCTCAATCTCAGATATGGATTCTTCTGACATGCTCGATAACAATAGAAAAAGCCAATATCCTCCACTCCAAGTGACACCTCCTTCGCCGCCTAGTAACGAAATTAATTACACCACTCGTGCTCACCAAGTTCCGTTCGACAGCCTGCCACTAAACGAGACAAAGCGGCAGGTTTTATAACGCCAAATGAATTAGTGATTACGATGATAACTTCCGTTAAAAATAAAGGCGTAAATAATTGAGAAGATAGTATTAAAACCGAGAGACCTTTGTGTCGTAATCACAAACTACTCCACGGTCAAAGAAGCGAGCCGTACTCCAGGTCTTAGTGAAGCACGTACGTTAGTCCTCCCCTGAAGGGCTCGAAAAATTTCTTCTAAAAGTTCAGAAGATTATCTAACTAATGATTAGATTTAATATTCGTGCTAATATCATAAAGGCGGACCACCCATCCTATCATCATGCGGATGCATCTCCTTCGCCTTCCGAAACACTCCCTGAGCTTTCATTTTACATTCTAGCAACCATGCCTGCCTCTTCCTTTCCTTCTCCTCACGTATTTCATCCTCTCTTCTGCTTCTCTTTCCCTTCCCAGATCCTGCCGAGCCCGAACTTGCTGACTCTGGGCTCCCCATTCCCATACTTATATCAGTATCCTCCTCCCTCTGCTTCCTCTTTCTCCCATTTTCTTGCCCACTCCTCCCACCCCTATCACTTGTGGAGCCCGACCCTGCTGAAGCCGCTGGACTATTGAAATACTGAATCTGCCCTACAAATGGCCAATCCCTAATATCCATCTCCTTGTCGACATTTTGTGGACAACAAGGACACCCCCTTGACGGATCTACCGCTCGCAGCTCAGGCTCGTCTATTTCAAGTTTCCCAAAAGGGTTGTGATTATCTGGGTCTAGGCATTTCCCTTGTGAGTCGTTTATCCCACCACCTTCAGGTCGAGCTTTGGAATCAAATCCATATTCACACTGTTTAAACCAAGCCTTTCCACGTGGAGCCTGACCAAGGTAATTCCATGTCCGGCATTGGGCACAGTCAAATATTGGAGTCCACCATATACACATTTCCCCCAGAATCAGCGCAGCGATATCGAGGTGAAATTCATTCGCGATAGTGAGTCTGTATGAGCGTTCAATGAACTTCTGACTGGTTGAAGTGATAGCAGTGAGTATGAAGTTTGCGAAATGTCGATATCACATCGTGAAATCCAGAACTTTGATCCATCTGGAGAGGAATAAGCCTGCTCCACCTGACTGCAAGGAAAAATCTTATATACCTTCAAAACTAGATTTGGGTACACAGTGTAAGAGGCAGTTCGAAATAACTGGAGGCTCTCACGTGCTTTCCCTACCTGCCAGTAGCCTGACCGGTGAATATATATTGAAATTTGCGGATAACGACAGATGTTCTCTCCTATTAGCCTTCTCGTAAAAGCTTAAGGCAAGGCAGAAATTTATAGATGTGGCTCTTCACTTGACGATTCATCTCAGAGGATTGTGACACTAAGACAAAGAGCCTCGTGACTCAGCTGTAAAAGAAAGTCCAAGGATGGGGGATGATTGTAGTTCTGATCTGATAAGTTTTTTTTCGGCGTCGGGATGCCGCAAGATATAACATTTTATTGTGCCGTACCGGATCGGCGATCGTTCAATCGGCGATCGTGTGCATCGGCCTCTTATGCGCAAACGAAAATGATTGGAGTAAAACACAGGATGGCTACAGCAACACGAGGGTAAGAGCCGAACGCGGCAGCGAATATAGCTTTTCATTGGATGCTTTCACAAATGCCGGAGAATTCCTCAAATCAGGTGAGAATCTTTGTTTGAGTATTCAGCTGCTCTATTCTTTGACAATGCGTGGAGCCGAGCCCCTTTCGTTCGGTTGTGCACGTGGTTTTTATCTCTTACTGCCATTCGTAGTGGAAATTCTAGCCGGCTATGTGGAAGATCACAAAGTCGGATAATATAGTATTCCTCGGTAGCTATTAATCTTCTTGTAATTCGTCACCCCCACCCCCCCCTTCATTTCTCCCCTTCAGTGTCCTCTTTCGACCTAGAGAAAGCTCACTGTACATGACACGTGACTCGGCTCTCTTACTATTTTCGGTCTAGCCCATTTACATCAACAACATCAAGCAGTCAAGAGATTCGTGACTCTGGAGCTACAGACGAGACAAAGGCTCTAGTAGCTTGTAAAGGATGTTGAAAGAATCAACGAAGAAGGGGAGATTTTTAGATAGTTAACGATATACTCCGGGATATTAGATATACCAATATATGTAAGCTCGCCTATTCCCCGAACCGAAATTCCTATACGGTTCTCTTAAAACCTCTCCATATTCTCAACATATGTCGTATTTCTGCTTAGTTCAAAAATTTAACTTATGTTGTGACCTTCAAGTGGTCATAGGGCATCAATGTCCCAAAAAACACAATCAGAGGATGCCAAATCCTCTGCAATTTTATGTCTAAGACTAAGCGAACCGCTATTAAACGGACTTGGTGGTTGAGGACGCTTTTGATCCGAGGATCATTATTCTCCCGATTTTGAGTTTGAAGGGGTGTCAAATAGCTTAGAATATTTTCGGCTTTGTCTCGTATAATTTAGAGAACACTTTCTATCCTGGGAGGTGTTCCACGCTAACCACAATTGTCTGGGTGTCATATCACGGGACTCCTTGATCCGACAGATTGTAGACCTGTATTTCTTTCCCATCGAAGACAAAATATATTTTATCAAGTTTAAATACCGGGGTTAGTCGTGGATTTCATTTGCACACCACACCAACACCCTCTATGAAGCTTTAACCTGCAACTTGAATTGTTGGATCTGTCAATGGACGAGGCCAATTTTAAGGAATCGATTGGCTATGAGACATATATGAAGAGCAGAAAGACATAAGAAATGTCAAGTAAGAGCCAAAATCTTTTAGGATCTCATGAGCCAAATGCTGGTGCGAAAAATGATACAGTCATTGTCCCCTTTTCGTCGCTTAGATCACGTGCCGAAAGTCTCCGAGTGAAGTCTCCGTTAACCACCTCCATATAATAAATACCCTTTCCGAATTTACTCATCAACCTCGATTTTCTGACACTAATATTTGTTTCTCCTAGACTTCACCCATCGCAATGACAACAAAAAACATCCTCATAACAGGCAGCACAGGCCAACAAGGCTCCTCCTTGATCACTTCCCTCCTCTCTCAACCCCAACACTCCCCAAAGTTGAAAATCTTCGCTCTAACACGCAATTCCTCTTCTCCTTCCGCTTTAGCTCTCGCAGCAAAAGGAGTAACTCTCCTCACCGGTAGCACCACTTCCCCACACTTAATATTCGCCCAACTCCCACCAGAAACGCAAATCCACACAATTTTCCTCGTGACACTCCCAGGAAAGGATGAGCGAGAGCAAGCCATACCCTTAATAACCCTCGCCGCATCTCTCGGAGTCTCACACATAATCTACTCCTCTGTTGATCGTGGGGGCCCCCAAAACTCTGAAAGCGAAGACACTGAAACGGGCATTCCACATTTTGGAGTGAAGATGGAGATTGAAAAACACTTAAAGAAAACGTGTGAAGAGATATTAGGGGAAATGAATTGGACGATCTTACGACCAACAAGTTTTATGGAAAATCTCAACCCCTCCCTCCTCGGTCGTATTGCTACAACCTCTCTCTCGCTCCTCGGTAGCACGCGAATCTCACTGATCTCCATTAAAGATATCGGGCGTGTAGCAGCTATGGCTGTCATATCTCCCGAAAAATTTTTAGGGCGAGCGATTACACTGACAGGTGATGTGATAACATTTGCGCAGATGGAGAAGATATTTTGGGAGGAGACAGGGGAGAAAATGCCAGGTGTCTGGGGATGGGTTGTTAGGGTGTTGGAATGGGTGGTGAGTGATTTTGGTGCAACAATGAGATGGATTGAAAGGGGAGGTTGGGATTATGATTTTGATAGAAGCGTGAAGGAGAAATTTGGGTTAGAGGACATTAGGACGTGGTTGAGGGAGGATAGTAGATTTGAGTCCGTAAGGAACGGCTGAATTTGAACTATGGGTGATGAGAATATATTTGAATAAGAATAAAGGATAAGAAGTGGTAAATATAACGACTAAAGCGATATACACCTATCAAGGAATTCTGAATATGAAGTCACAATCTAAAAGCAAGCTAGTACCTAAACAGCCTCTTCCCCTCGCCCAGCCCCTTCCTCATCAACCTCCTATTCAGCAGTCCATAGTACAATCTCATAGCCACAGCACCAGCGCAAACAAATAACAAGAGTCCAGCATTTGTCCACTATTTTGAAGGAAAAAAAAATCAGCATAATCCCTGTGTTGATATTGCCAATGACATAAAGAATGAAAATGCTCACATGGCCAGTAGGATACCCCTTCGCAGCCTCCTCTGGTTTATAAATCCATACACCAGCAATCTGACCCGGAGCTCCGACAGACACGTTGATAGCAATGGCGAGACCAGCTGCAGCAGTGCTGAAGAGATTAGATGAGAGGAATCCGATTAGAGGTGGGATGCAGGAGAAGCCGCCGGCTGCTGCAATGATGAGGGCGCCGTATCGAGGCTTAAAAATGGTTAATATGGGGTATATAAGTGAAATACTGGGGTGTTTTTAAAGTAGATTTACCAAGTAAGCATGTGTAGGTAACAGTGCTGATGCTAAAAATCCTGCTGCCCCTATCAACGCAAATACTGCACAGTGGAGTGCTCGTCTGGACAGTGTTAGCCCCTTGCTAACATTCAAGTCTGCTAGAGGAACGAGACTTACGCATTGAAATGATCAGCAGACCAGGAAACGAAGAGAGTAACAATATCTAGCAAGGATCAGGCACTTTCTTTAGATCGGGCCTCGGAGAATACTGACATGAGATTGCATACGGCGGAACAGTCATCGCCTGAGCCATTAGGTCGTGGTACCCGAGTCCCAAAGTAATACTTGGTGTGAAGAGAGAAAGGCTCGAGAATGGGACTGCAATGCCGAAATACAACTAGTTCAAAGAGATTAGCAACAATCATTAAACATAGCGATGGCTTACAGCATAATGCGCATATAACCTCCAATCCATCAGAGTCTCCTTAATCTGAATCCAAGTCATATTCTCCCCATCACCTTTCGACCCCTCAGCAGCAAGTCTCCTCTTCGCCAAAGTTTTCTCCTCTGCAGTCAACCAATTTGCCGTCTCTGGATAATCTGGCAGGAAGAACCATATAAGGACAGCTCCAAGACAAGGAGGGATTCCTTCAAGGATAAACAACCATCTCCACCCAGAAAGGCCGTTGTGGCCACTCATATGGCCAATTCCGTAGGCTATGGCACCGCCAAAAGCACCAGATATTGTGGCGGAGGCAAGAAGGATAGCGACGCGGAAGGAGCGTTCATCAACACGGTACCAGAAGGTTTGGTGATAAATGAGTCCTGGGAACATACCTTCTCTAAGGTTAGCATCTGACGGAGATATGATCTACGCTGGACTTGCCTGCTTCAAATATTCCCAGGATCCATCTCACAGCTGCCACTCCACCGAAATTTTTCGTTGCGCCAAATCCAATTGTAGTTGCACCACAAGAGAATGCCAGGAAAGCAACCCATCTGCTCGGTCTGAACCTCTTCAAATAGTAGTTGGAAGGCACTTCAAAGATTGCATACGAGATGAGGAAGACCATCAGTGCGACTCTATTTATAGTTTAGCTACGCTCTATGCCCACCCAAAAGCGTAGTGAACTAACACGTATTGGTAATTGGTCATATGGTTGTCATCGAGAAGTGAGTGATGTGTTGAAGAATTGAGGGTTTTAGCATTTCCTAGATCTCTTTGTTAACCTCCTACCATAACAATAGTTTCTTCAATGGATCTGAGGGATTTGGAATTCGACCAACCAATATTTGCTCGATCAAGGTAGCAAAGCATATAAACAGTGGCAGAAAGGGGTATGATTCTCAAGTCCTGCTTCCATACCAGGGCTTTCACCTTCTTTACGTTGTCATCGATATCTGAAGTTGTATCTGATTCTGCGACAAATATTTGATCCTGGATGATATCCTGAATAATTTTTAGTTATTAAATATCCATTCGAAAGCACCGCGGCATACCTTCTCATATTTTCTATCCTCGACAACAAGTATACTAGGGAACTCGGCCATTTTCTTCGCGACAACTTTAATTGAAGTTTTCAAAGGGATTGGTAAGGTACATTCTAGACTTGAAAATTGGAATATGTAGAAATAGGTGTTGGGTTTTAGACGGTTTCAATCTGAGGAGGGTTGCACAACATCCGCTTGGACAAGACCTCAAATAATCCGTGCAGAAAGCGTGTCCAGACCCTAGAAATCCTGTAATTTAATGGGAAAGCCATAGGTCACTGCAGAGCAAAGATTGTATTTAGCTACATGCACCCCAAATAGAAATTGGAAAAATAGGGTTTGCGGAAACTAGCTACAATGAAACAACCATTGGTCTCGATCAGCCTATTGCCGCTGCTGTGGTAGTAGAAAGTTCAATGTGATGCGTTCTGTCCACTTCACGGTTGCATGTTTCAAGATACTCATGCAAGTCGCCCAATACCGGCAGTTCAGTAGACTGTTACTGCAGGAACATTGTATTTCTTAAGGGGGTACACGTGTACTGCTTGTAAGATTATGAAGTGGTACAACGTTGTAGATACTAAATCTTGAAGAAAAATAATAGGAAATAGCATAATGATACGGTTCACTTGATAGCATACCCGATGGCCGCTTGCATAACAAATATTTCTCAATAGATTCTTCGGGACGTCTGGGAATCGAACCTTCAAAGGAACTGAGAAGCTAGGAAAGATGCCGGAGTTACAAATATTTTTACCAAATGGGTTCATAGTAGATACTGGTACATTGAACAACTCATATATGCATTTCTGGAGCACCGCATATTGGTTCTGTTCGCTGGGAGTTGAAGGAGTTCGGACCGGAGTTGCGGAGTTGAGCACATCCCACACTCGACAATTCGAATTGGCAACAATAATATACTCGAGCAAGGTCAATCAAAGCATTTAACTTCTTGTGGTGACAATAACAGAAATGCAGTCGATGTTGTTCGCGTTTCTTAGCTCGTGACTGACGGGCTCGTACTATTAAGATGTTAAGGAGAATTCCTGTCACTAGGGTGCTCTTCAGAATTGCTGTCCTTCTTAACACCTTCATTCTCATCTTCATTCCAATTATCACTAAATTTTCTCTGCGAGACATTGAATTCGTGACTCTCTTTGAAAACTCGAAGGATAAGTTGAAGAAAGGGCATCATGGAAAGCTTTGGAGCTATCCGTAGCTCAGCCACAAGTTGTGGCTGTGAGTTATCCCGATTCAGCCGGTGGCTTGCACAAGCTTTCATCCCAACTTCCCAACTAAGCCGCAATACGATCTTTAAACGCCATTATTCCTCTTTTCTTGCATTTCCATTTTCACGACCACTCCTTTAGTTGCATCTATGAAATGCATAATAAAGAACTCAAAAAACCATACAATCTCTTCAAGGCCACCCACTCCTTAAACTTGTCAATGTGATTAGCTGGCCCACAGTTTTCCGACCCTCATAACTTCAATCTCATCGAGAGAAAAAAGGATCTTCCAGTCACCAAGAACCTCTTTTAGCATCTTCAATTCATACGCCCACAATGTCAGCAACTGCACAGACAATCAACAATGATTCTCCTCTTAGTATTACCGCCTCGATCGCCGGAATCCTCACCCTAATCACCGCCATCCTCGCTGCAATCTACGCCCGGCTGAGCTACCTCAGGAATGCCGACTCAGAATACTTCCAAGTAAAAGCGAGTTTATCGTGGTATAAAACTGAATCTACTTGGATGAATGACCTAATAAATTCCACCGATTCATATGTCTCGCCTAATTCCTCGGTTCAAGACTTAAATGAACGGGAGGGGGGAAGAGGTAATGGGAGGGTCGATTCAGGGTTCAAGAACGGTAGAGGAAAAGTAGAGCATGAAATGTATGTCTTTGTTATGGATCAGCTGAGAAAACTAGAGGAGAGGTTGTTAGAGGTTGTTACGGAAGCGGAAGTGGGGAGTGTAAGGGATGAGGATGGGAATTTGGTGAAGGGGGCGAAGGAGAAGGAAAAGGGATGGACTGTGGTGCCGAGGGGATTGAAGGGGAGAACAGATATGGCAATGAGTTGGTTGCCGGTTAGGGCAAAGGCTATGGAGCTTGTGAGGCAGAGGGATGCATTGGGCAGTAGAGTACTTTTTGCACAGATGAGTATGATTAGTTCGAGAGTGAGGGAGCAAGAGTCGAGGAGTAGGAAACGGGAGGAGAGGCAGAACGAGAGGTTGGATAGACTGGAAGGCATGGTTGTTAGGCAACATGAAAAGTTGGACAAATTAGAAACCTTGGTGTATAGGATGATGCATCGAGATAGAGTCGGATTTTCGGCGGACTCGGACAGTCCTAAGTACGAGGAGGAATACGTCCAACCTCAGCTCAACCAACAGCAAACTAGTTTTCCTTCTAAACACGATAACCAGGATCCACCACGTACACCATCTATTTTAGACGCCAATTCGACAATCTCGGATGTTGAAAGAAAGCAAGAGTTTGCCAGTCGCCATTATCCCATATCTTCTGTACAGTCTACATGATAGAGTATCCATTGGCTTTCAGAAATATGCCACATATTATTAAACTCCCAGTCGCCCAGAATACATTTAACTCGATGACGGACCAGATCCACAAGCATCCAAGAGGAGGGGCCTGCTTCAAATTCGCATACATGTTCGATGTATTTGTAAGGTGTATAAGATAAATTCCGGCAGATATACTGCTTGTGAAGAAGAACAATTGGTGAAGGAGAGGTTGTATTCGAGCTGGAAGGAAATTCGGAAAGATTAGAGAGGTCGCCGGGTGAGGGTGGAAGGAGTAGAAGAAGAGCAGGATGACTATTTAGAAGTTAGCAAACTGTCACGTATGCAGGTGGGTAGGAAATACTTGGAAAGGCTTGAGCTGCCCTTCGAATGATTGCACCCCATTCTATCTCCTGAGCATATTGATTTGAGACCAGGACGTCGAGTGTGAAATGCAGCATTGTCAAGCTTGTACTCCAAAGCATTGATTCCCCAACCCGACCAACCAATGGGTCTTCATCAACCTTTGTCTCATCTCCTTTTTGCTGGATGTCAAATAACCCACGCTTTTGTGCCATATCAAGCAGCGTAGCTTCTGATGGTCCTGATCGATCCGGTTGCTTGAGCTTGAGCTTCCTTGGCTCCTTCTGGGACTTTTCCTTTCCGTTCCGTGCCATTGTTGACTTTGCTGATTATTTTCGAAGATCTTGAGATCCGTCCCAACTTTTTTGCAAACGCCTATAAACCAAAATGATAAAAAATATGAAAAGCTCAACGTCTCATGACAACAACAACGCATCAATGACGTGTCTGATTCAACAACACCACCGCTCGCCAGAATAAGGTTATTATCCAGTTGCTCCTGCAGGACCTGCAGTGCAGCCCTACGGCGTTCTGATGGAAGGTCCGACCCATCGGCCCCAAAATTAATTCTCATTCGCCCGAAGTTTCACCGGACATCCCCTCGCGACTGCCAGCGTGGCTTCACTTCTCCCCCCTTATCCCACGCGACTCTGTCTCTCTTCCTTACCGACTCTATTCGCAACACCCAGATCCGCAACCACAATGCAATGGTTAGCCTTCGCCGCATTCCCCGTCGTCGCTGTTGTCTGCTGGCTCTACACTGTCAGTGTGACGCGCTCACGATTCCCCAAATTGCGAAACAAACGCATTTGTCTTCTAATCGCGCATCCCGATGACGAGGCTATGTTTTTTGCGCCGACGCTCCTGGCGTTGACGGAACCGAGTCTGGGCAATCATGTCAAGATATTATGTTTGAGTAGTGGTTCGTGCCTTCCTTAAGCTTTTGAGGGAGGGTGGAGGTGGGGGAGGGGTTGTTTGGCTTATAGTTGGAGCGCATTGACTAACTTATTGTTTGTGCATAGGCGATGCAGATGGACTTGGGGAAACGAGGAAGAAAGAGTTGATTAAGAGTGGCATATCTCTCGGGCTGCGCAAGGAGGATGATGTGTTTATTGTGGAGAGCCCGTATGCTTGTTCCCGTTCTCTTGGCCTAGATGAAACTGATGGTTTGGCAGAGAGTTCCAAGATAGTATGACGACAACTTGGGACAAAACAAAAATAGCAGGTCTCCTCTCCTCTGCCTTTGCGCCGAACCTTGCGAATCCTATGAAGAATAAATCACTCGATGCTCCTACGGCAACCATTGACGTTCTTATAACGTTCGATAAGACAGGCATATCTTCACACCCAAATCACATTTCCCTCTTCCACGGCGCACGACATTTCATATCTCAACTCATACACAACCGCCCGGGATGGAATTCTCCAGTAGATATGTATACGTTGACCACCGTGTCAGTGCTGAGGAAATACACTAGCTTTTTTGATGCTCTGTTAAGCATGTGCGTCATGATAATTAGCAAGAAGCAGCTAGGGGACCACCCAAGTCCTCTGATATTCCTGAGTGGCCCACCAGAAGTTCGAACAGCGCAGAAGGCTATGACAGACGCACATAAGAGCCAGATGAAGTGGTTTAGATGGGGTTGGATAGGACTGAGCCGATATATGGTGCTTAATGATTTGAGGCTGGAGAAAATCACTGGGTCATAACGATAAAACCGAACATACAGTTAAGAGTGATATTAGGACATGAAGGTTTGCGCCGGTAATGGGATACTACTTAATTCCATTTGTTTGTATGGATTCCCTGTGGATATTAGGTAAGGTTGGGGTTGGGTTATATCATGGTTTGTATTCAGAATGGCATACATATCCAACTAATTCTCCACATAGCTGTGGTAGAAACGGGATCCACTCTCGATAGAGGTTCAGGGTCAAGATCGGTTTCAGATACCATATACAGTTCTTCAAAGTAGAATGAACAGAATCCTCGTAGTATTATGTCTTGTTTTGTGATATCTTGTCTTTATCGTGCAGAAATACTAGCATTTCTCTATTTCAAAAACTCTTATACTTATATTGGTTATAGAATTGTATGGAAATCCAGCATAGAAAACTTTTGTTAAACGACTTTTGTGTTCACTTCACTTGAGGCTATTCAAATTGAAAGTTTAAGCGACTTCACCTTCTTTGCCTCTCGCTTAGTTCTATGTTTCACATTTGTAATACTGGTCACTTTAGATGTAGGAATAACACATGATATTGAAGGGTAGTCTAGCGCATGACCCATACAATCGGTGATAGATATAGAAGAAGGGGTTCCCATGGACAAATAATGTAACCTCTTTACTCAAACAACTCTTGAGTCGTGCTTCTATCTCATGTCGAGCCTCCGACATTGATATCTCATTCCTCTTACCCAACCTCATATCACCCTAGATTCGAGTACATCAAACTATGAAAATAACATGTCCGAGCCCCCCTCCAGTCTCAAAGCTAGCAAGGGGTTTCAGCATAGGTCAATATGCTCGTACCAACAAAATACCCAAGGATGTGGATGTCAAGATCAAGGTTACAGTTTTCCCTATGAGCTCCATGAAATCGATACTTATCGCGCTCTGTTATGCGACCTTGCAACCTGAAATGATTTCTGGCACACAACTGATGAGCAGATAGAAAACTCACTCAAGTACAGTGCCACAACAGATCTAGAATATCTCAATGACGCCTTACTCAACCATAGAGATCTGATCACCTCCCACTGGTCAAAAAAAAAAAAATTAAGATCAGCAAAAACCCGTCGTGCAGGATAGGGTTCCGGATCTTCCCGCTCGCCATTAGGTCTTCATACGCTACAAATATTCACCCGAAAGCTGTGCTGTGATGACGGCGGATAATCGGGGCCCAGTAAGATACGATTCTAACCAATTCAACCGAGGATGAACACTAGTCTTGTATATTAGATGAGCTTAAGCACACCAGGAACTTATATCTACGTTATCACGATAGAATCCAACTTAACACGAAGCTACCGAAGAACTAGGTTTAACACTTAGCCCCTCAGAATTGATACTATTATTATGTCATCGAGCAGGCTAACTTGATTTGAGGTGAAAATTATTCCATGCCCCTAATTAAGTCGAAATTATTACTTGAAGTTGGGTAAGGATCATGCACGAGGCTCAACTCTCGTACTTAAACGGGAAGATGATGCTCTAAATCGCATAGTCAAACTATTTTAGAGGGATTGACTTGAATGGTGCCTTCAAAATATAGCCAAAGATCCCAACTTGACGGCCACGCCCTGCCGTTCTTGTTCCTAGAGTCACATCTTGCAAATGCCGATGCTACCAAAAAGAAGTGACTAGATAAAAAGTTTTGCCAACAATTGTCAAATTTGCAAGTGTGGGATGAGTTACCCGCAAGCGTTTAGTTGCATAGACTTTCTTATAAGGCTAGATTCAATGCCGACCTCGAAGCCTCCGAGCATCAAATCAGCAGGAAATATACTTGTCTTAGTGTAACATCCTAGATTAACCCTAAGAATATGAAGAAGCAAGGCGCTATTCTTAGTACCAAGGTTTACCAAAAGCACGGAAAAAATTCTACAGCAACGTTCGGAAGATAAGTTGCAAATCTAAATCTAGTCTATAATGCATTAATGCAAATGAGGCAAAGCGATGCCATCTACCTTTCTCCATTCACTTCAACCATCTTCTCTATCATAAACTCGTCACGACCCACCGACTTTCACACGCCTATCATTTCTGGAAAGCCATAACAGCATACCTGAAACTCCCATTTGCAAAGCCTCTACGCATTGCTCTAAAAGCCTGCATGAAAGCCAGTCCGTCTCTCCCCTGGGCAACTGCAAAAGCCCACAACGCCGGATTTTGGATCAACGTCCACGAAATATCCCTACTCTCATTAACAATTATCTCTCTCTCCTACAAACAAACTCACCAAGTCTTAGCAACCTGTTTACTAATATCGAAAGGCTCTGCCAGGACCTTTAGGCCTGCTAACTCGGCGAAATCGACGTACCCCTTCATA
The DNA here is from genome assembly GCA_021365295.1 of Tricladium varicosporioides. NCBI lineage: Eukaryota > Fungi > Ascomycota > Leotiomycetes > Helotiales > Tricladiaceae > Tricladium > Tricladium varicosporioides. The sequence continues at coordinate 162,718 of JAJTIW010000009.1, read as the reverse complement.
GTGCAGAGCGGTGGTAGGAGCATTCCATCCTCAATAGGTGATATATCGTCCTTAAAGGCCTTCTCGCTTAGATCCACATCCTTAAACCAATCTGCAACAACTAACTTTCCCCCTTCCTTTAGTAGCAAATGCGCGTTTTTGAAGAAAAGTTCCTTGTTTGGCAGATGAGACATAGCCTCGGAAATCCAAACAATATCAAAAGTTCCGGCAGTGAAGTGGTCACCCATTTTTTCGGCATCGAGTTCAATGAATTTCACTGAGCCAGAAGATTCACCTAATTTGAATGCTCCATCTTTTTCATCAGGGATGCCGCCTGCTTCAGCGGTCAACCTTTTTGCAATTTCGACTTGACGGCCAGAGATCGTTACGCCGGTTACTTGACAGCTGTATTCTTTAGCTAGGTAGCGAGAAGTGCCACCGATACCACAACCGACATCGAGAACCTGGGGATGATAATCAGTTCGTGGTGTTTCGGTTTTGTGGGGAAAGGGTATGCGTGACAACTAAATGATATGTGGCGCAAGCTGTAACTAACAAAGCTTCATTGAGTGTTTCTGAGTTGGGGGAACTTACGTTGCAACCCTTCTCCAGACCGGATTTCTCGATAAGAAGGGAAATCAGTTTGATCTGAGCCACCTCTTTGGTATCATTTGGGTCAAGGAAATAGCCATGATGGATATGCTCGCCCCTTTTATCTTAATCAGTTAAGCCTACACCCAACCCAAGCAATTGATAGGTCAATTAATGAAGCTCAAGAGCAAAAAGTGAAATAGCTGGGGCTAGGCTAAGGAAAATATCAAAATAGCGGGGTAGCGGGAAGTTAAGGTAGGAATATGCAAGGTACCAGAGGGAGTAGTAGTAGTCGGAAGCCAGCTCATAGTGATGTCTTATTCGGTCTTTCAGAGCCTGGAATGAAACGAACGGCTCTGGCTCAGGGATGGTATATTTTTCAATGTCTTCAGCTGCCGCGGGGTCAATGGCGGGGTTGTTGAGGGCGGAAGTTTCCGTAGCCATTGTAGTTGGACTTTGGAAAGTGAGGATTTCAAATCGAGAATGGTGATTGGAGGAAAAGTATTGACCCAATTGAGGTTATGATAAGATTTTTAGAGTTGAGTCTTTGAAAAGTGATGGTTGTTGCTGTCTGTGTGTTGTTGTAGTCTCAAGTTACTGTATTTAGTTTAGCTTCCTCTGAAAAGCGACTTGTCCCAATACGACTAGTGCGGTTTGATTACCTTGCCACTGGCTCTTCTTAACTTTTCCTCCAAACTTCACGTCTTCGAAATCAGCAAAACAGGATTCTCCACACAGTAACCATAATAGGATCAGAAATGCCTTCGGCTTTCAATTAATTCATTCACAGCCCATGGTAATATGGAATCGGAGGGCGTCACCTGGACAAAAATCAACGGGTCAGATCCCCTTCATTTCGAGTTGGCTTGCAAGGAGGTTAAGCTCTTCTCTTTTCAAGATTCTTGTCTAAATTTATTTCGTGTTTGGTTACATACACTTCTATTTTGCTCTCAAATGTTCTCCTTCGCCTTCCAATTCCCCAGGCCCAGGTCCTGCCAGTTCCATAGGTGGTCGGGGATAGAAATTCGGCATATTGCCATAATTCGGTGTCTCTCGCAATACGATATGGTTTGGCGACATGTACGTGGATTCGAAAGGCTTTAGCTCAATCTGGCTACTACTGTATGCTGTTGATGGAGCATGAGGGCTCGTTCCCACCGACGCTCTTTCTGAATGGAGTTTTTCTAGTCTCACTCTCTTTCTGTGTTCCAAGAATAGGAAAATTGCCAGCACCAAGGCAGTTAATAGTGGTACCACGATTGAAACTCCAAGAACTGCAGGAGTAATTCCATTACTCTTAGCATTCTCAATAGATGCGGCAAACGAGGATGTGCAAGCTGTCGCTACTGATGCGGCTGTTATCGTGAATGATATGCCAGGAGAGTTTCTTGAAGGTGCCAAACTACTCGATAGCTGAGTAAGGAGCGATGCAGTCATTGTTGATGCTGATGAAGATACATCAGCTGCAGTAAGGTTTACACTTTGCTCGTGGACATTGAGAAATTGCCTTTCGTACATCCTGCTAAGGTATCGGCACATGCAAATTTCCGTGGCATTATATGAGGTTCTTCGCAAGATGTTATTATTTGGTAACTATCCAAAACTGTAGGCCTGTCAGTTGAATCCCTCTAATAGAATTGGTACGACCTACGGCCACCACCAGCTGCCAAGGCACAATAACTTGGACAAGCCTTCGATTTCCATGTTTTGTCTGTACATGCTCCACGGTATGCCCACCAATAATCACTTCCACATAGCCCGTTGGCATAACAAATATCTCCTTTGTAATAACACGGACTCGTCTCAGCTTTGGGATCGCATGGTATCATAACGGGGTGAAGGTTGTCTGCACCAACAAGACTGCTGTCAGGATAATAACATGACTGCGACATCGTTGTCAAAGGCACAACTAATCAAAGCGCATCAACTCGAAAACCACAACGAAACCCCCCCCCCCCAAAAAATAGAATAAAATTAACGTGAAGGGTTTAAGTCAGGAAAGAATTAAGACCTAGGAAAATCGAGGGAGACACAGAGAATAAGGTTGTTCCTGAGCCCACCAAGATCACCATCCCAAACTATCGTGGAATCTCGTGTTACAACCATGTACGCCTCGTTCTGTGGTTGACCAAGTTTCTTCCTCACCTGCCAGTGGTTGGCTCGTAGAGCATGAGGATTTGAAGGAATTAAAATAATCTCCTATGTTAAGAAGTGTTGCAGAAATGGTCCACATCCAGAGATACGCGGCTCGTAAAGGAAGGCTTGAAGTAGTCGAAATGTGCTGCAAACCTATCACAGCTCTTCGCCTACACTACCCCTGTCACCAGCACGTAATCCATATACTTAATTTAACTGCCTAGTGCAGTGATTCTTCTTTGGGAAGAATACAAGTATACTATCCAAGAGATAATTAAGGTGAAAGGGGTTGATTATATACTCTTCGAAGTATTTCCTAATAAGAGTGGTGAAGAGTTTGAGTTAATATTGATAACCAATGAATAGAGAGAATTGTTACAAATTAATCCAGATGGCCACAAAGGAGAAGACTTCGGGATTGTAGTCGAGCGAATTTATTCACTTGTTCAGATGGTATGATTGTCTACTCTGGATATAATGGGCGAATAATGATAATTTGTAGGGACCTTTGACCGCATGAGACCCATTTTTTTTTACTAGTAGCGAACGGAGAAAACCTCAATAATATCTTCATTGTCATCATAGTATTGTTGAGGGTTATAGGATCATGTGGAGCAGATCTCTCATTATACTTAAATAGCACCTAAACTTCCAAGTAATAAGGTGATTTCGACCAGCCTTCTGTTCAATTGTACGCAAGCTGCCTCTTTTATATTCTAAAATGCCAAACCGGAGGGAAAAGGCTTTATTTCTATGGTAAACTAAGTTCCAGTCGCATTATTTACTATTTAATCTATTCATACGGTATATCTTCGAGGAATTCAAACATTTCCTCCCGTGATCCAGAAAATTATCATTTTGCTTTGCCACAGTGTGATGCCGTCAGTCATATTCTCCTAATTTTCAAGCTGAATTAATGTCGTTGGAGTTGTTGGTCTTTTGCTATTCACTCAGCTCCTCCCGTTGCCGCAAAAATTCCAACCATGTCCGATTCAGTCTGTAAGCTCCAATTTCCCGCTCCTCTCAGTCAATCAACCAACAATCTAGCTCTAGACTCCCTTTTCTTTCTCCTACCCCCTATGCCTATCGTAAGTAGCACCTACTTGGTTACTTGATTGCAAAATGTCATAGTGCTCTTCCAAATAAAAACTTCTACAATCTCTCTTCCTCTACTAATAGACGATTCCGTCTTCAAAAGAAAACACGACAACTACGGCACTATTGATATAATGAACGCCGAAATCCGAGCTATTATCAATGCTGCTATTAGTCCTATTAATACCATAGTCCCTCACCAGTACGACCGCTTTACTTCTAAATTGCAGTCTCAGCCTAGTATTTCAGCAATCTTTATTGGCTTCTCCGATCTAGAGATCCATTTATTAAACCAACTAGGCCTTATTAAGGATTTTGCTGGAGTTCCTAGTTTTTGTTAAAGACCTTACGTAGTCTGGCAGGTTAGTCCACGGAGGAGTTTTGTCCAGCTCGGTAAGATATGGGCTGGTGTATCATAAGGGGACATGTTTATACAAATAGACTAAATCACGGTTTGGTAATGGCACGAGTGGTGACGGTACGGATAATGTATTTACACGAGGGTTCTGTATTTAGCGAGGAACTAAGCTAAAGAGAGAATGAAAGGAGAGAATTTGTGGAAGGGACTGCTATCTTATATAGTCCCTTAACGCTGGTCGCACGACCATAGGTTCATTGAATCATTACTAGAATCCGTTGAGTTATTTGAACCTCCTCAGCACTCTTTTAAATGAGTCACGGGGCTCTATCACATGATAATCGACACACCTGTCTCCTTTGTTGCTGTGGTGATGCACGAATTGAGGAACAAGAGCTCTGTATTTGTTAGGTCTACGAGTGGAACCCACATAAGGTAGGTGTCGCTGACCAACTAGTGTGTAGGTTCCAAGTGGAATCTAGCGAAGGCTCTCCCTGGACAGTTGCCTACAGCTACCCATGGCATTTAGATACAGAAAATGGCCTGGTTCCTGATCTTGGAGTGCTCAAATCCTGAACTTGGGACGTATTTGGAGCGAAGATATTTAAAACGATTGGGTCGAACAGTATTGATTTTGTTGGAACTTTCGTTAATGCGTAGGTGAAGATCTACAGGGATAGACTGTAATTTCTACTAACCTTTGGTCAGAGACATTACTTTGATCAACCGGGTCTTCCGCCTCAAATTAACAGCCACACCATACGTTGTAACAACACGGACTGGATTAGCAATTGCCAATAGCCTGCTTGCCGTCTCAAGGATTAACTGTCGTTCTGCTACGACGCCTTCGCGGTCACAACCTTGATTATTTGCATCTCACTCCTCTACCCCCTCTACTTCCCCTACAAGAACCAAATCAATGCCAAGCGAGGCTACACCAGCGAGTCTCACAGGCTTCCCACCTTGGCAGAAAGACCCACCAAGAGGATCCCCTGGTCCTGAGAATTCGACATTGTTGGTCTGCTTCTTTCATGTGCTGGTTCTGCCCTCACGCTGCTCGTGGTTCAATTGTCGAAATATAACCAGTTAACATTGCGCTTAACACATATCATTGTCTTGTTGGTGATATGGCCAATCCTAATTATTGCCTTCGTAGCGTGGGGGGGCTTCTAGATTTAACCAGACGCCATTTTGACCTGTATATCTGATAGGAGACCGCACGATATTAGGTGCTTTAGCAAGAACAGCTATGAGAATTGCTTACTAGTGAGTCTAAGTCTCTCTCTTGCTAAAATTTAATGGGTCAATTACTTTCTAGTATCTGGGACAATGACTCTAGCTCTGACCTACAACTCGTCTTCGACCTTTCTGTCCAAAATGCCGGCTATGTCGACAACATCTACAGCATCGTAACCTGCGCTAGGGCGCCCTTCCTCGACCTCATAATCTGCCGCTACGGCCACTATAAAATTCATCGCCCTCATTGCAATCCCCACTCATCTCCTCGATGCCGGCCTCATGATAAAATTCCGCACGCAAGGCACAAACATCGGTCTCATCTGCATGCGTCCAGTCTTGATCGCTCTCGAAGTAGGGCATAACAAACTTGAAGAGCTCGCCGTAATGGCAAATTCCCCGTATCAGAATATTCCTAGTATGTTAGATTTCAAGGCGTTCTTTGCGTATGTAATGCGATTTCTGGCGCATATAGACGAATAAGATTCTGAGGAAATTGTCCAAGTATTTGCCAGAAAAGATTGGAAAGAAGATTAAGGCTATTTTTGAGAGTTTGACGAAGAGCTAAATTATAAAATGGGAAGCGTGGAGAGGATGGCGATTGTGAAGGCATATGAAGATGTCCAATTGGTTATAACGATTTTGGCGATGTGTGTTGTTGCAATGGTGAGCATCTTCATTCTAACATAGATGGACGTAAGTTTGAGGGAGATAAAACAAGTTCCTAGCCAAGCGCTGTAGGTGTTATGAAGTTTCAATTTGGGAAGGGGGCTGAGAAGCAAAATTATCATAAATCATAACTTCGGTATCTTAAGAGAAGCAAAACACGTACATAGATACATGAGTGTGTGACGTAGCGACTGAGTCTAACCCCAGCAAGGTACATCGACAAGAACCCCGAATATCCAGCATGAAATAGTGAGAAATAGAGCCAATTGCCAGAACCAATGCAATTATGCAAAGCCCCCGTCCCTCAACGCAATATATTCATACAATTAATTATCCACATATACCCAAATCAATCACCCATGATATCGTCTTCGTCACCATCGGGCTCTGCAACGGCATCACTATCACCATTTTCTTCGACGCTGATAGGTGCATCATCGAGTTCTCTACGTCGCAGATCTTCAGCTGAACCCTCCTCTGGGTCAATTTCATCAGCGAAAGGATCCTCATCTTCATCCTCATCGACAACGATGGCCGCACTCTTCTGTGCCCTTTTTGCCTCAGCCTCAGTCTGTTGAGCCTTGCTCTTATGACTTTTCTTCTGCTGGGGACCATGCAAGTACGCTAACACCTGTCGGACATTAGGCCCCAACCTGAGGCGATTCCGTACGACTCTTGTTCTGAATTTTCCTTTTTGCGGGCCTGAAACGTCAATGACATTTGCGATGAACCCTAACACAAGCTTTCCTGCAAATTCACAGAGTTGCTTCTCGGCTTTTAAGATGTCGCTTTGCCGCTCACTATCCGTAGCTCCTTCCGTATCTTCTTCCTCGGACTCTGATTCCAAGTCCTCAGGCTCCTCATTTTCTGATGGCTCTGCAAGTTTCTTCTTGGACCTTCTTGCATATTGCTTCTCGAGACCCTCGAAAATGGATGCCATCTCTGCTTGCACCTCTGGCGGTATTTCCTGTACGAGCGATTCAAGATAAAGGTTATCACCATTGGTGACAGCTTTTGCGTTTTTGCTCTCTGAGTTTAAGGCAGGCCGAAGAGTAGCAAAGAGAACATACAGGTCGATGAGGCTGCCAGCACCTAACAACCGTACAGGGTCCAACGTAGATCTGGAGGAAAACGCAGCAATTAGATTCGTAGCGAAAAGCTCCTCCAACTCCCTAAGCTGATCAATATCAAGGTCAGGAGTTTCTTCACTTGACTGTATCATTTGTGTTAAGCCTCGAACTTTCCACATGAAGTAAAACATTGATGATCGCATTGCAGACACCGTAACCTCATCTTCGAGGGCATCACGGGCATCATCTTTAGAATCCTCAAACACACCCCTTGCGATAATTTCAAGCAGGATGTTGATCGCAAGGGGATCGGCATTATTGGACGATGCTTCAAGAGGTTCTACACAATTCGTGATGCTTGATAACTGCTCAATTCTCGCAAGAGTGTGGGAAAGATCAGTCAGCACCTTCATACGCAAACTACCTCGAACAGCCATCTCACCTGCCCTGTTGAGCTTCTGGAGAGCGCTTGTTGTGTTTTCCCATAGTGTTTGTAATTTCGATTCGGTGACTTCCTCGAGTTCCTCGTATCCTCGAGCGTGCAAAAACGCAGCTCCAGCTTCGTTGAGAACGTTTTTGTCGGAGTGGCTGCTGAACTGCGCACTGATTTCATCGAGGAGTTTGGCATACACTGTGGAATCTTGGCGGAGATCTTGGAAAACACCAAGGTTCAGGACATGCTCAAGTCTTAAAACAACAGTGGCGGTCTTCGGGTCTGCACCAAATTTTTTCAAAAGTCTAGGAATCAGGCCAGCAAGGTGTCTTGCTGTCGTCTCCCGTGCTTCCAATGTTTCCATCCTAGAGTTCTTCTTTTTGTGCTTGCTCTCAGAGTCATCGGACTGTGTTAGACTCAATTTCACAACAGCATTGAGAATTTCTAGCAAGATCAATTCCTCATTCTCCTCGGGTTTGAACGTTGCTTTGAGTGCGCGATCGGTTGCATTCCCTCGTTTTGTCGTGGAATGATCAAAGAGGAGATAACCAGCAAGCATTTCCCATTCCCTGAGTTCAGGAACTTTATCGTACAGTGCCTGTGCTGCAAGAGTGAATCGTGATTCTGTACCATTGACGTTCAAAAAGTCGCCCAGGTCGATCTGACTCGGTACGTCATTTTGATCCTCAAGGTCATAACTGAGCATAATCTCTGATAGGCACTTGAACGTAATCCATCCAGGTCGAGGTGTATCATAATTCTCTTCGTCATCAACCGCCAGGAAATCTTCAAGGGCCTCTTCTCCACCTAGTTCCTCTACTTTTGACTCATAAAGATCTTTGACGTTCTCAGCAAAGAATCCAACTAAAGCTTTTCGAACTTTAGGCTCTGAATCGAATATGAGTTTGCCGATAACATCGATATCGTCCGGCTCTAGCATGCCAGCTTCCCGAATCATGTCTAGCAACTCTACCGCTGATGCACGAACTGTTGGCTCAGAGTCTCGCGTTGCCATTTCCACAATTCGGGGTCTGAACCGTTCAATGAAATGATGCATACCACCTATATTAGCTGGGTCTTTCATGATTCTCTCCAGCTGTTTCAGAACATCATGCCGCATTGGGACGCTGGTATCGGAGAGCATCCATCCCATGTAACGTAAATATTGCCCTTCCAGAAATACACTTGGTAGGGCTAAAATCCAGGTCCCAAGGGCAGCCACACACTCATGTCTAATTTTTGGGTCCACGTCTCGATATCTATGAACGTAAACAGTATCGAAATAATCCTTAATTTGATTTTCGATGACATCTTTCCGTTGCTCGTTGTTGGCAACTTTCTTCTGGAACTCTGCAAGTCGTGCCTTATTTGCACCCTTTTTCTTTTTCTCAGATTCCAACTGACGTAGGGTTCGAGCCGCATTTTCAATCTCCTTGTGTGCAATTGAACACATTGCGCCTGCAACACTCAATGCAATAAGGGTAGCCGTATGCCGAAACGGGCGAGAATTAGAGGAGGTCATTGTTGCAAGCCATATATGAATGTTCTCGAGAAGAGCAGGCGATTCGTACATTACCCCGGATTCATGCATCGCTTTCACGAGATGATCGAAAAACCCGGTCAGAGAAGTTCGGAATGCGTGGAGGTTTTTGCCTCTTGATATGAGTGGATATCCAGTTATATTTTGCTAGATACAATCAGATAGGCATCAAAAGTATAATGACAGGACTTACCGATTGATACTCCTCTTGGACATCGCCCACTCTACCTTCTACGTTGTCCATATCTTCGATATCATCCTCCGTAACCTGCAGATCACAACCTGCACATTTCAGTATAAAATTAACCAGCTCAGTCACTGCGCCAGGCTGATTTTCTTGGTATCGATTGAGCCACATCGATGCAACATCTTCCAAGCTTTCTCCGTTGGAAAATACTTCAGCTATCAGTCTGTCAGCATGTATTATTACTGGGGTAAGATGGACGCGTTTACTATAAAGTCCATCGGCACCATCGTCAGCAATTACCACTTTCTTGGCCTTTTTTGGGCGGTTGGGTAGTCTAACGGCAGGTCCCTCTTCATGCGACACAGCTCCATTAGTTTTGGGTTTTTTTGCAGCAGGCTTCTTAGTAGTTTTCGCCCTCCTCCTGTTCCCTTTCACTTCCTCTTCTCCAGCACTTTCTAGAGTGGCGTCGCTGAGCTCTTCCTCCTCCTCTATATCTGACGCGTCGTTCTCAAAGTCATTTCCACCCCTCTTTCTCTTCGAGCTTCCTGCGCTGAGATTTGACGATGGTGCATCCGGCACGAATTTCTCTGGAGCTTTGACAGCGCGTCCTGACTTGCGCCGACCGCCAGTCGCGACCGGGGAACTCGCTACGTCGTTATTGGAAATATCCATGAGCGGCTGTCTTCTCGAATTCATGGATGCATTTGTTGTGGCGTGGGCGATTGTAATCGGCGTGGATGGGGGAAATGGAAATCGCGGCGCGTGTTGGTATGTTGATTGATGCGTGAAAGAGTGTCGCGATGAGGGACAACTTCGGAGATTTCATGCCTGAGGCCTCAGATGCTTTAAAGTCTTAGCAGTTAGAACTTCCGACTTCAATCCTTCAAATTGAATTTCAGCCAATGCACCACTCCCTTCTTTAATCTTCCACGGCGATCCATCAATACCCAGGTTTCAATTTAGCTGATAACTGCTAAACCCAGTCAACACTTCTCATCCGAAGCAATTACGCGTTTCGAGAAATTGTGTTAATCAGCTTTCCATCATGGTATCACCATTTCCACCTTCCTTGTCTGCTCCAGGAAAGGGATGCCTCATTGTAGGCCTTACACCTCAAAGACAATCTGCACTGTCAACTATGACCTTTCAGTACCCATTAAAGCTCATCTCTCCTTCTCCTTCAGTTCATCAGAAGAGCGTTCTTGCCTTTCTTCTGACTTATGGCGGAGGCCTTGTTGGGGGCGACCAGGTTCATCTTACTATCAAAGTTAATCCTAACTCTAAGTTGAGTATTGTCACTCAAGGTCATACGAAGATCTTCAAGTCTCCATCACCAGATGTGGTGACCCGTCAAACACTTCACGTAACCATCAGTGATAATGCTGCTCTGTGTCTCCTCCCTGACCCAGTACAGCCGTTTGCAGAGAGCGTCTATGAGCAGTCTCAAATTTTTATGGTGTCCAAGACTGGGTCACTTTGTCTACTCGATTGGGTTTCCGCTGGCAGAACTGCAAGAGGCGAAGACTGGAATCTATCTGGGTGGAGAGGCCGGAACGAGGTGTGGTCTGTATTAGAAGGCGTGAAACCTAGGTTGTTGCTAAGAGACAACATACTGCTAGATGGGGATGCAATATCAGGGAACAAGGGCGAACTAAAAAGGAAGATGCATAATATGCAAATCTTCGGCACACTAGTACTTCGAGGTCCTCTTGTGGCTTCCATGTCGACATTCTTCTTGGAGGAGTTTTCGAATTTGCCTAGGATCGGAGCCCGAGATTTTAGATCACAGGACGCGAGAGAGAAAGATAGTATAGTTGTACTATCCCACAAAGAAAGATGGAGGAAAGAAAGACTAAGGCAGGAAATCACGGATGGAGTCCTTTGGTCAGCTGCAAAAGTTCGCGGATGTACCGTTATCAAATTTGGAGCTCACACTGTTGAAGGCGGGCGCACGTGGATCGGCAGCATGCTCAAAGAGGAAGGTTCTATTTCAACAGTTTTTGGTGACGAAGCCACCCTTTGTGTTCGCTAAGACTTGAGGCTTGGACTTGCTGCTCCAAACTCTTGCTCTTCAATAAGCGAAGAGCACGGCGGCAGGCAACCACAAGAACAGAGCTAATGACTAACTTGCAGGTTCCTACTTCTCAACCATCAAAAGCCTATGAGTAACATTTCCAAGCCGTCACCTTGTATGTTGCGAAGCCTAGAGCCCTCAGATATGTCTGAAGGACGTTGCAAAGTAGCGTATTTCAAATGGATTGTCAAGCCGCAAATAACAGCGATTATAGGGACAACGTTCCCAGGCGGCACTTTGCGAGTTTCCAGGCTCATCCACTTATTGCCTAAGAGAATAGATGGGTTGGCGATCACTCTCTTCACCACCAATGTTTCGAACCTACACTTCTCGATATGGATGTAGCATGAGAAGTCTGTGTCCGGTAAATCAAGCCCGTTGGTTATATGCAGCAAGGCTGTCAAGTTGAGACTTGTGGTCGGTTGCCATTAGCACCTCTCGATTTCCGGTTGACACCGTTATCAATCTCCCTCATTATCTCTCTCAGCCTGTGTAATTAGCGATCAACTTTTCTCTTCGCAGCAGCATGCTGCTCATCGCAACTGTGGCCCCCTAGCAATTCACCAATTTTCTTAGAGGGAAGCGAACGCTTTCTAAACTGCCTCAAGTTTATTTACTACCTAGCAATTCTCTAGGCAACAATACACGTACTTGGCTTCAACAGCAGGGGTTACCGGTGTAAGACTATATGTGTTTTTCTTTGAGTGTACGAAACTTATCGGGGTAGGAGCTGAAGAGCACAACCGCTACCGAAATTTCAGCATGCTGTTTACGAGAGCCTTTCATCCTCCAGAAACCCATATATTGTGCACGATTTTCATTCACTCATGGAAACAAGCATTTGCGGTTGCCATTGTTAAGTTTGAGATCCACCCCGGTAGTTCGTTCGTTCAAGGAAAGCTGAGGTAGTTGTGAGTTTCGATAGCTTGGATGAATATTACACAGTAATCCTTGCCTCTCATTAGAGCATTAGAAAGGGGGTCAGAAACTGATTGGACAATATACCTGATCGCAACCGTTTCTGGTGGAGAAAAAAACCATCGAAATTTGCTATTCCTGAAGTATATCTCTGTATAGATAGGTCCATCCATTCCAGGACGAAAAACAACAGGATGAATAAATAAGACATAACTCAAACTCCCTAGTTGCTGAAGCTGGTGTTTTTTTCTAATCCAAACGCTACTCAATTTTGCTACCTATTCGTAGAGTTTCTGACACAATAACCTCTAATGAGATCGTTTCAAGAAGCACCCTCTCCTGTTTGGTGATCTAAAACTTTGAATAAGTTTCTTCTCATCAAGTATTACTCACGCAAATTTATGGTTAATGAATAATGCTCATTATTCTATTATAAGCTTTAGTAGGAGAAAACAATCTATAGTACAGATCTAATATAATTGGAATACACTATCCCCCCCTCCCCCCCCCCCGAAGAGCAGAAACAGGCTAGAGTGTATGAGCTTTGGGCAAGCTTATTGAACAGACCATTTAGCCTTGGGCGAGCAACTCGTCCGCGTGTTAAACTAAAAAAAATTTTATAGATAAAGGCTACCAGTCGCTGAAAATTACCTTAAAAAGCCATAACGAGAAAGTGGAAGAGGTTGCTAGGACCCAGCTTGCCAGTTTTAGTGATCAATGAATAGGAAGAACCAACAACACTATGCGGCAATACATACTGAGGGTTGGGAGTAAAAAGCAGGAGACCAATACCTGGCTCTTCTCTCATTATACTCACAATTGACTAGACGTAAATAGAGCTATTGATATTGAGATTCAAACGAAATGAAGTTTATATCCAAAGATGGGCCTTCGAGATTATATCAAGTGATTCCTGCCTTCTTTGCCTTAATAAATCGGCCATTTCTATGGGTTACTCAGTGGACAACCCATCTCCAATAAACAGTAAAATTGCCACCGAGGCTTTCACCAACGCATACCTCCAACATTGCAAAGTCACAATTGACAACTCATGTCTAGCCATGAGTGGTCTGCATGATTAGTCACACCGGGTTGGGGGCCAATGTTGCCTGGGTTTTTGTGGGCCCGTGCTCTTCGGACAGGCAACAGTGTGGCGGTGAATGCAATCAACACTTCTCACTTGCATGTCGACCAGCTCTGTCACATTTCAAGGGAGCCTTCTTCATCGCTGACGTTGAGAATATATTCTCTTCTTCATCTCAAACCTCAAAATCTCTTCCATCTCGTCGTCTTCAAAACAGCGAGGCTGTCTTATCTGACACTCTTGGCGAATGACAACGAGCTGTGTCACCTGAGATAGGAACATCAGAACTTCAATCGTGGACAGGGCTGCGTTTGTTGTGGGGCTCCGCAACCAAGAGTGAAGATATAAACTTGTTGAGTTGGGTATTATCCATCGCGACTTATCAGTATCGGGAGTTCTGCCGCGCTTCCGGTCTCACCTTCACGATAGCAATACAACCTCATCTCCACCATTTCTTAGCACGACAGACACAACGAGAAACGTCCGATTTTCGGTCGCTTTCCACGAGGCTCCATAGTTTTCAGCCTCATCTTATACTTTGATCTCAACAGACTATTCGAGAACCTCAGCTTTCTTGATTTAACAGCAATCTTCCCGCTTTGTTTCAAGACAACAATGTCGGAACAACCGCAAGGTTAACTCACCGCCTCAACTTTAATACCAAAAATCACTGACCCGTTACAGATGTTGCTGTAATAGCAAACGCTATGGATATATCACATTTTGCTCCCCCATCGAGCGGGGGATGGGAAGATATTCCTCGCACGATGGATGACTGGACAATCATGCCAGCAGAAAACACCACAGCAGCACCAGCTCCTCCAGGATCACCACCATCAGGAAGCACATCAAACGCAGCGAATTCTCCAGATGCGGCGACAACCCCGGCCTCATCTATTGAGGAGCCCCCCACTCAAAGCAGTGATGGTCAACAGACAACCGAAGCAATTCCAGGATCGATCGTTGCCGTTCCAGAAGCTGAACCCCAAGCTCCCAGTGACCAGAGCCCTCCTAATCCAGATGCTATTGTTGAGGATGCCAAGGAGGAAAAGAAGGAAGCTGAGGAAGAGTCTGAAGAAGACAGGGATATATACGATGATGGTGCTTGGACTACTAACCAGTGAGTGTCTTCCTATTACACGTCTTTCTCCGGGTTAGGCACATGACACTCGGGTCCATTCTTGCTCTATCTACTGATCCCCTAACCTCAATCATACTATATTTCCTATATCCCTCATGCTTCACGGTCCGTTCTCTACCTAAGTCGGGCATCAGGCTAATTTTCTTAACTAGTGTTCTTGAATTCCTCGACATGGCTTCAGACAAGCATCTAGAACTGTATCGGGGAACCTGTTCTGTTTGCAAAACCTTCCAGGTCAAGGAGAAAGAGAAAATCAAAGTTGCTGAACCCGTCAACGAGACTGAAGATGTCGTTATGGGATTAGAAGTCGTCGAAAATGTAAAAACTGCGGATGTTACGCTTTCTGAGGAATCAGGAACGGTTGCAGTCGCAGAAGATGATCCGATGAATGGTGGCGAAGAGCAGCTACCAACTTCAGTCGCTACTATCGACCAGCTCAATACCTTGAACGCACCGACCGAGCCACTCCCACCTGTGGAAGCTTCTGAAGACACTCCCATGGAAGAAGCAAAGCCCGTCGAGGAACCCGCGCCTGGTCAACCCGAAGAAGTCGTTAAGCCAGTTAAATCCACAAAGACAGCTCCGAAGGAGGTGGAAAGCGAGTTCCCTCCAGGATGGAAGTGGTCGAAGGGCTGCGAGGTCTGTCTCTGTCATTACTATCAACCACGACCTGGCGATGAGGAAGACTTCCAAACCAAGTGCGAGGAGGCACGTGAAATGGAAAAGGCTAGGAAGATCAAGGTTGCCGAAGAGGCTGCCATTGCTGCTAAACTTGCTGAGGAAGCTGCCATCGCTGCGAAGATTGCTGAGGAAGAGGCCGTTGCTAAAGCCGCCGAGATGGCGAAGAAGGCAGTTGAGGAAGCTGAGGCTGCAGCTGAAAAAGCAAAGCAGGATTTGGAGAGAGGTGGAGCTCAAGTTGTAGAAGTCCCTGTTGAGATCGAAGTTATCCCAAACCAGGACGAATCTCAGGCACCTCCGCAACCCCCTGCAGAGCCTCCAGTAGAGCCATCTCCAGAACAAGTTACAGAACAAACAATAGAGCAGCCTCCACAGCCACCCGTGGAAGAGCAAAAGTCCAATGAGGTAGAAATGGAAGGAGTCGAGGCATCAACACCAGCCCCCGAAAATCCACCCACGGCCGAAACAGAGGCATCACCTCTCAAGGAGGAAGAAGCACCCAAGGAGGATGTGATTATGGAAGAGACTCCAGAACCCGAGATTCCTGAACCAGAAATCTCTCCAGAATTAAAAGCCCTCCGTCACTCCCACCGCTCTCTCCTCGTCTCCGATGCTCATTTCACCTGCCAGATCTGCCACTTCCCGTACTTCTCCCACCGCCCACAAAATGGTCCTGAACGGCCAGTGACCACACCCTGTCACCATATCGCCGGTGTTGCATGCCTAGAGGAATGGGTGGAAGGCCGAGATCGTCCTGGCTGTCCGTTCTGTCGACAACCGCTAATTTTCGGGTGCAATCATAAAATTGCGCATCACAATGCGTTCGAGAAGAGCACACCGAAGAAGATTGGTGCGGGGGAGATCATGAAAGAATGCTATGACTGTGGTATGGAGAAGATTAATGGGAAGTGGGAACGAGCGGAAATGCTAGCACGTGATGCGAGACGAAACGCACAGACTGCGCTGCAAAGCGCAGAAGTTAGGGTGCAGGATATGGGTAGTCTAACTCCTGAAGATGAGAAGAAGAGATGGGTTACTTTAAGAGACCTTTACCAGCAGTCTGTGGCAATGAGCGAGGAGGTAAGGGAGAAGGATAGGATACAGCGTGAGGCGGAAACGAAAGCGTTCAAGGAACCATTGAAGGGTACTTGGTGTAAAGTTTATGGCAGTCGGTATCCTGACGAGAGCGAGGATGAGGGCAGTCCAGATGATGACAACGAAAATGAGCGAGATGATCAGTCAGACAGCAGTGACAGTGACAGCGACGATGGGCATGCCGATAACTCTGCACGACGAGGTGGTCGAGGCGGTTTCCGCGGACGTGGTAGAGGTGGCAGAGGTCGTGGTGGAGGATGGTAAGGCGTACCGGTATTGGAAATTTGCGTAAAGATCAGAAATCAGGAGCGACAGCGTTTGGAGTCATTTGGCTTGGTATTTAGGATACCTGGAGCCTATGATAGAGGCTATGCACATTGCTGTGAGGGATTTGGCGATATGGCGATATGATTAGGATGAGATTATGAGAGCGAGATTGCACATCAGATGTACCACATAGCGGGAGTCTGGGCTGTACTAAATTGCGATTTGCTCTTCTTTCTTTGAAGATGTATTTATTTCAGATGCTAGGTTTTCTTATACCAAGCTACTAAGCAACCAAATGATGTGTTCACATCGTTCTTGGCACATGCCCATCGCCAAGTCTTTCCGTTTGAAAACCCTCCGAAAAAACAGTGAGCATAAATCGGAATTGGCAATGCAAGTCACACACTTGGCTACTTGGCCATCTCAAGTGGGCCATCTCAAGTAAAACAAAACATGCAGTAAAAGCACACAGAACATTGCCAAGTAGCCAAGTAAACAATCATCGGCACGTCTTTATGTTTGTCCGTGTCTCGACTTGGCTTAGAAATCGGCTCGGATTTCTCGCCAAGGTACGATAAATGCGAGGAACTCTTGGAGGTATTGGCATAGAATGCCCAGCGCTGTCAGATGAGTGATAAGAGGATGGGCGGAATGAATTGGCGAGGTTGACGAAAGTGAAAAGCGTAGGAAGAAGCGTGATATGAGAAGATCAAACGTGTGCGTATTGCTTTTATAGAAAGGAGAATATTAGAATATTATGAAGATCAAAGACTGTACGGTAATCAATACATATAACGTACGATTTAGATTCTAGTAGCTTCTTAACACCCAAGTGAAGTGGATTTCGAGATCCCCTCGAGGAAGATCACGTGCTATCAGATCCCAGGTCCATGTCTCGGATCGCCTCGGGAAGATCTTCACCATTCCGACATCAGCACTTTGACACAACACCAAACCAAACACCTGCACTCAGCCTCTTTCTCCCCACTGCGCCATTAACTGTTTCCACCCACAACACCATCAGCGCTTTTTCTCCACATCATATAATCTTCCATTATCAATATTTCCTGCTTCATGATCGCCTGATCCACGTCGCATCCCGACCCGCGACTCAGCACGCTAGGGCAGAAACTACCCTAGAATGCGAGAGGTGGGAATTCTGCGACGGAAACACCACAACACCAGTGCTCTTGAATCGCTTTCAGGTCCCCCCTGACGATCCTCAGGTGGCGCAGACAATCGGCACCGGGTTCCTCGCAGTCTCAGATGTGTGCTGCAGGTACTACTAGGTTGTGCAGAGTCGTCCATCCAGAGGTCCGGTTTGTACGTGCTTGAAACATGCGGCTACATTTGCAAGCGCCTGCTGCCCAGCGGCAATGGCGTATTGCCCAGCACACGCAAAGCTTAATCATTGTCTGCAGCCCTATGGTTATTATCCAAACTATGTATATGATACGTTATGTTGGATATGGATTTAGAGTTGTATTTTGGGTTGTTACACTGTTGCTTTGCTGCTCTGTTGTTTTGTTTTCGTAGCATCTTTCCCTTCCGTGCACTGCTCTTTCGTTTGCACCTCAATTCATCGCATTCTCCGTCCACGGTAGCAACAGACTTTGCCCCGCCTCCGAGAACGACTCACGTCTCAATTCTCAAACTATCAACAACCACTCATGATGGAGTTTTGATGTCTCAACGTTCATCTCTTGGCAAAAGGTTGGCTCCTGCTTGGCCCTGCTTGGAAACAGAGCACAGACCAAAAACGTGACACGTTTGGCACTACATCTCGTCAAACTTCATCTTGAAGCGTACGAGACGGCCACTTCAGGCAGGGTCCAATCACCCAATCAATTCGAATACTCGGAGAGAAGATCTGATTTGATGGATCGTCTGCAAGCATCTGAGGAATCCTGGTCTTGACCAGACACTCTCCACATCCCGTTTCAAATCCCAAGACTTTCTTTCGGGTTGACCTGCCTTCGCTTAGAGCCATGACACAGGTTTTTGTTCCCTCTGAACTATAGTCAGACAGCGTCCAATCATCAAGCCCTCACGGCTTCTGACAGTTGACCGCTTTGTTTGAGCCTGTCAAAAACGCCACTTACTCTTGTCCTCCTGACGATTTACCGACCTCCCTTATTGCATCTTCAGCCGACGGCTCACTAAGGAGTGCCTCAACTCTATGCTCACTTTGCATGAGTATTGTTCCCGTGTTGCATCCTTGGAGCTACACGGTCTTCTTGGCAGGTCGCTCCTACCCCTCGAGGCCATTCAGAAAGCCGGCTGCCGGTAGTATGGCAATGAAGTTATAGAAGGCAAAAAGTATTAAAGCTTGTCGAATCCCCTCACTTTTTTAAATCATCAGCGATCAACAGTTCTTCATTTCTATTCAATATCTTATTTCTCTTCTACAACAGTCTACGATTGATTCGTAACAGTTTACAATCTTTATATAACTTCAATTTTTATTCGGTTCTTTTTTGATCAATCAACTACCGCAAACATGCTCTCCAAGTTCATCCTCGCCGCTCTCGTAGCATCTCCTCTCGTTGCCGCCCACGGCAAGATCGCCGTCATGGTATGTGCCTATCACTTCAATCTTCAAACCAGCTCATACTAACTTACTCGCAGACTGGTGATGCTGGTGGAAACACAACTGGTCTTGGAATCCAGGGTGGTGTTGTCCCAGGCCCAGGAAAGAACTCTGTGACTGAAGTCGATACAACTGTGTTCAAGTCCAAGGCTGCTGCCACTGACGGACTCGGAAAGACAAAGGCTGGAGCTAACACCCTCGCTGGCATGGTAAGCCTGTTCTCCACTTCCATGATATATGCTCCGAATCATCACTAACTTCCTCCCCCAGTCCGCCGTTATGGCTCAATCCGGCACCACCCTCCCACAAGTCTCTCCAGGCGGAACCCTCAGCGGAACTGTCCACATCGTCACCACCGACGGTGCCGGTCCTTACACCGCGATCGTCGACCCTACCGGCACCGGTGCTTTCTCTACCGGCACAAAGGCGACCGTCACTCAACAAGTCCCAGGCAAGAACGGCAACATCGCCGCCCCCAAGCAACGCTCCTTCATTCCTCGCACATTGGTCAAGATGGGTCTGATGAAGCGTGCTTCCAACGTCAATGAGGACTATCCCATTGCCATGACTATCCCAGCCGATACTAAGTGCACTGGCACTGTTGGTGGACAATCAAATGTCTGCTTAGTCAAGATCGTTAACCCATCTGGTGCGGGACCTTTCGGTGGTGTTGTCGCAATGCAGATGGCTGGTACTGCGGCTGCTAAGAGAGATGCACCAGTCGGTGCTAAGTTCCGTGCTTAGGTTTCCAATTTTCTTGGAGATCTCTAGCTTAAACTTTACCATGAGCTTGTTGATCGTTAAAACCAAATGAAGGCGTCGAAAAGGGGGTGAAACATGTATATAGCTTTGGAAATTGGATGAACGGGACGCCGGGTGTTGGGGGGGGGAGGGGGTGGATTCATGATGGCAGTAGTACATATACAACTTTTTGGTGTGATGATGTATTATAGGATTTATGAGTCTATGACATTCTTTTTGTTTCTTTGACATTGGTTGCTGATGAAATTCCTTCGACTTATATAAGAGAGATTTAGCATGGCGCCTGAGAGATGAAATCTGTTGGATGACTGAGTTATTAGTGTGTGAGAGTGTCTTTCTATCTTAAGTTTTTGTGATGGGAGTATTCTCGAGTGAGAAATTAAGACTCTATGTTCGTCCCTTCTGCGGGGAGTAGAGCGCTCCCTGTACCCTCGTTCACATCTGGCTTTGTCAAGCTACTCTTCGGATTTCAGTCTTCAAAATCCTGTTTTGGGATTTAGGAAAGCCAGCGATAAATAGAAGATAACTTCAAAGTAGTTGTCTACCATTGAGTACATTTACTGTATCAATTTCGCTCACCGGTAATGAGCCACCACTTTGAAGCGCAGCTCAAGGGCTGTGGCAAACAATTCTCAGGCATTGACTTTCACCAAGAAATTGTGCATGATCACAGCGTGGCTTCGCCTTCCGAAGAGTCACCGACTTAGTAAGTGATAATATTCGGGATTCCTCAGCCCAACATTCAAGGCTGACTTGAAAATAGCCCCAGATAGCTGTCTTTACTTCCTTGACTACTAGGCCAGAAATAGCGTGCGGCGACAACATTATCAAGCCATTATGAACGTGGTTCTCAAGGAAGGAATAGCAGTCATGTGATTATTCTCGGCTCCCTCCCCAGCTTTGTTCAGGAGCTCGGTAGCCCGAAAACCACGGTCCCGGAAACCCCGAAGATGCATCTTAGATGATCATGCTGGCTTGGGTGCAGCTGTACATTTGACGAACGAATTTTCGTCATTGCTCAGCATTTATAAGTATTTGAAGCACCTTTCAATCAGGTGATGGTCAAATGAAGTTAAACGCAGCCCCAAGATCGCATGGATTCAGGGGCTAAAAGCAGTGCCGGCATTTCTCCGTTTCTATCCAACTTCTGTCAACTATTTTTGAAACGACATCGTAGCCATCCTCACCTAGAGCGGGTGAAGTATTAATCGGCAGGTGCTGACTGGTCGATTGTTTATCAATTCCAGACTCGCGAAGACGAATCTTATGGATCTTATAAAGCTTGGCTAACGTTGCCCATAATGCCTGAAACAACTAGACAGGGAAGCCACAAGTGAAAAATGGAGTCAACCACCACTCAGCAATCAGATATGAATTTTGGCATCCCAGGTATTGATCTACTTACCGCACTTCCCCCGCTGAAGATCCACAACGCCGTGGTAGATAAAACCAAACAAATTACAAAGGACGAACTTTTTGAACTCAAAATCTCATATTGATGAAGTTATAGCCTTTTGGTAGGATCAAGGTGCAGTCTGGATGGCGATATTGTCACTCCTCGGGATTTGGTGGATACCAATAGACGATGCTTGGGATGGTAAGGTGGATCTTTATGGAAGTTCAAAAGCATTATGTCTTCCTCGTCATGACCTCTTGGCTCTCCATTGCAAGAATTTCTCTTCATTCTTTCTCAAATACGTTCTTTTTAGACACGATTGTGTCTAGTCAGCCTTGACGGCATTACATTGTATTCTACCTTCCTTTCAAAACACATTCCAGAGTAGTCACTGTGCGAATTCAGTACACCAACCCCACATATACTTCTTAGCAACAACTTTCACAACAGCCAATTAAGAAAACTTCATCATGCGATACTTCCTCGGCTCTCTAGCCCTTGCTGCTGGAGCTTTTGCTCAATCTACATCCTATGTTGATCCCAACACTGGAATCACATTCCAACAGTCCTCAGATGCAACCACCGGCTTTAGCTTCGGTATGGCTCTACCAGAAACCGTTGGATCAGATTTTATTGGTCAAATAGTAGGCAAGATTCTTATCATTAAAAGTAGTTTTTAACAGGTATCACAGGTCATGCCAACAAATGGTACCGGTTATGCTGGTGTATCCCTTACGTCTTCTATGGTGGGAAGTATTCTTGTGGTAGCATGGCCAAACGACAACTCAGTGATTGCTTCATTCCGTGAAACGAGGTAAGAAAGTATGTTCAGCCTCTTTTCGGTAGTACTAATAATGTCTTAGTGGCTACTCATCTCCTGGTGTTTATGCCAACGCTAGCATGTCCATGTCCCCTATTAGCAATGGTACATTCGTCAATTCCACGCACATGTCATACACCTGGTTATGTAGTGGCTGTATTACTGGCGATTCTTTATCCTTCACCGCATCCTCAGATGCTGCGGGTTTTGGATGGGCTATGTCCAGCAGCACGCCAACCAACCCCTCCACTGCCGACGGTGCTACCTTCGCTTACCATAACACTGGATATGGTGATCTTTCCATGACACTCTCTAGTGCCAAGTCCGCCGACTATGCTACTTGGGCAGCAATGGCTATTGCTTCTAATACCACGACTGGTGGGGGCTCTTCTAACTCTACCTGCACTACATCCTCTGCAAACGTTACTGCCACAGTTTCCAACTCTACTTACGACTACATCATTGCCGGAGCTGGACCAGCCGGTATCATCGTCGCTCAACGTATAGCCGAGTCCGGCAAGTCAGTTATTCTTATTGAAGGTGGGGCTGCTTCAACCTATGCTACTGGTGGTCGAAGTGTCGTCTCCTGGAATGATACAGTCACTCAATACGACGTCCCAGCCATGGCTTACTACTTGACCACTGCTTCTGATACTAGCGAATACTGCACTGATACTGCATCAATGGCTGGCTGTATTCTTGGAGGTGGGACAATGGTCAATGCCTTAATGTTTGTCCGGCCTCAAGAAGTTGATTTCGATGATAAATGGCCGACTGGTTGGAAGTGGAGTGATGTTAGTGCTGCTGCCGATCGACTTTATGAGCGCAACCCAGGAACGACTCTTGCGTCTACTGACAAGCAGCGTTATGACCAGGCAGCATGGAATGTTCTCTCCAAATTTCTCTCGGGTATTGGCTATACCGAAGTCGATGCTATCGACTCGCCTAATGCCAAATATCAAGCATACTCCCACCCACCCTGGGACATTCAAGATGGTCTCCGTGCCGGACCGGTCAAGTCCTACCTCCCTCTTGCCAATGCCCTCTCCAACTTCAAGCTTACTCTCAACACTAAAGTTCTTCGTGCCATTCGCACTGGCTCCACTGTTTCTGGGGTTGAAGTTGAGACCTCTACAGGAGCTCGCCAAATTATCAACCTCAACACTAATGGCCGCGTCATCCTTGCTGCTGGTGCCATGTCATCCCCACGAATACTCATGAATAGTGGTATCGGCCCCACTGATCAAATCACCACAGTCAAGAATGGCTGCACGGGTATCACTCTCCCAGACGAAAGCGATTGGATCAACCTCCCTGTTGGCCAAAACCTCAAGGACCACCCCATTTTCACACTCACATTCAATACCACCTCGTCCGTCAACGCAACTTCCATGCTGGCATCAGCATTTACTTCCCCTAACACAACAGATATTGACCTTTTCGCCCACGCATCAGGTCCTCTGGCTCAATCTGGTCAGCGATTGAACTTCTGGACAAGCCTCAACACAACTTCCACCAATGGAACTGAAACAAGATATTTCCAAGGAACCTGCAATTCCCCCGCCGCAGGTCAAGTCAGAATCAAACTCTACCTCACTCATGGCGCCACTTCTTCTGGTGTTCTGGGCATCACTCCCCCAGGCGCAACAGAATTCACAACTGATCCCCTGATGAACACCGCCGCTGACAAATCAGCCGTAATCTCCTTCATCGACTCACTCCTCACCGCCGCTTCTAACTCCTCAATCATGATTCCTTCCTCCAGCACCGCTACCGGCTCTTCCCTCTCTCAATCTTATATCTCAGGTGATCATTTCGTTGGCACAGCTGTGATGGGAACTAGCAACGATGGAAGCAGTGTCGTGGATACTGATACCAGGGTCTGGGGAATGGATAACCTGTTTGTTGTTGATGCTAGTATACATCCTGACTTACCGACTGGAAATACTCAGGCCATTGTTATGGTTGCTGCTGAGCAGGCTGCTGCTAAGATTCTTGCGCTCTCTGGGACAAGCTCGAATAGAACGACTAGTGTGAGTGATGCTACCAGCAGCGGGAGAGTTGCTACTGCTACAGCAAAGGCAACTGGTAAAGCTAGTGCTACTGGGAAGGGCGTTGTGGCTGCGCCGACTCCTTTTACGGGTGGTTCGGGCACGAATTCGACGAAACCTAACTCTGGTTCCGGAAACTCGAGATCTGGATCTGGCTCCAACTCTTTTTCATCTAGTCTGCCTGAGCCCACTTCTAGCTTAGGATCTGGACAGGGTCAGGGACAAGATGGCGAGGGTGATGATGATTGTGAGTAGATAACGGGATGATGTCGGGGATAAAAAGCCTACAGGCCAAGGCAATTACGATTCTTGTATATAGATTTAAGACCGAGTTATGATAACATTTTCACTTTCATGAAACCTCTCTACACTCCTGGCAGATCTCAACTTGATGCGGATCTTGATTAAGGTATTAAACTCAGATAGTTGCTGAAGACATCTGAACTCATGTATGGCAGCTGCCTGTCAGTATGTTCACCTACCTACATCACCTTCCCGGTGCCCTCGCACAGCAGTTGGGGTTTCTCTTCTAGACACGCTTCGCGCAGTGCCAATGAATGCCACTGGGCTATTCCCAAATTGTATATGTGAAAACCACTAGCGAAGTCCGGGGCTTTCTTGGCTTGCAGAACAGCCAAATGGCCCCTTGCAAGTCCGTAACATGGATGAAATCGCGGATTGCGGTGCTATCTAGTATATCCCAATCCACCCCATTAATGCTTACAAAATGAATCTCTCCATTCATTTTCCTTATGATAATACGCATGAGATTGTTCGGAATATCGCGAGTACTATCGCCGAGCATGCGAATGTCGCCACAGCCAGTATGTCTAAAATATCACAGGGCCATGGTGGTCCATGCAAGATCAGTAATGGCAAGTTCATTAAGTATAATTTCACACGGCCATGGCTTTATATGCTGCAAAATGAATAATACCTTTGATATTTGATATTTGAGAGATAATAGCTTCAAATCTAATTGAAGAACAACTTATCACACATTTATAATCTTATAAATGGAATGCTAATCGCGGTAATCAGCTTTATAGAACTCCAGCAGTGATCGAGTAGATTGTGTGGTGGACAAGCTTGTCTCAGTCCAAGTTGCATAGATTACTAGTGATAATGACATTCTAACTTGACAAGATAGGTGGAATCTCTGAACAGATGTGCTTTTCTCAGAGCTTGAACGACAAAATTCTAACCAAGCGAAGAAAGTTACCCGTCCCTGCATCTATGCGATTACCACGCACGGAGTAGTTCGAACTGGTCTTCTCTCTCTGTCCGTAGGAAGGGATGAAACGAAATTAATAACGCTGACATGTTGAGGCGAGGTCATGCAAATAGACGGTTGTGCAACCTAAGGAACTTGACTAACAAAGAAAGTTTTCTGGGGGCTCTTAAAAGTAACTCTAACAACAAGAATTATATTATAAAGGCAAACGGAACACTGACTCAAATATGGGTGGCATTCTCTGTAAAGTCTATATAACATCCATACTTGGCACCAACCAGTTTTCTTCGGCTTGTGGTGGTAAGCTGTTGAACAACTTTCCCTTCCTTCCTATCCCACTTGACTCCGAGGATCAAGATTGGGTCTTCAGATTTTTCCACCATCGGCGACATAGATCCATTTACGAATCCATGGCCTTCACGAAATCTCCCCAACACGATCCAAATTGCACATAGTAATTAGTGTGCAAATTAGTGACGAACAGATACATGCCACGCTTGCGCAACTCTTGCACCAAGGGTTTCACGGCGTCCTCGGGCACCGAGTGTACGATGAAGGCACATCGACTCCGATCATACCGGAGTAGCATAGATAGGCGTTCTTGCAATGCTAGGGCCTGATAATGTTCGAAGCTTTCTTCCACAACAGCTGTAATATCAGGGCCAGGAACTGTGAGCTCGGGGTCAGGGCAAGTCCCAGGATTATGAATACACTACCGTTGTCAGTCAACACCTTTGCCAAGAAGCCGAGCATGAAAAAGTACGAAAACACTCTCGTCCGCCCATCTCTATCTAGCCTAACCTCTACTCACCAGCCGGGTTCCCATGATTCCATTCGTAGCCTTCACACGTTGGGTAACATAATTCAGGTACATTGCCACATCTTCCGAATAAATATTTGGCGCCTCGTCCACAAAAATTCCGTCTACAGAACATCCCGAGATCGAGCTGTCCTTGGACCAACCTGCATATGTGGATATATCTCGATCCACCTCCGACAGATCTCTCTTGCAGTAGTCGATGCGAATATAGCCAATAGTGGACACATTTGGCCGGGCATTTAGCTTTGGAAGCTCTCTTGTATAGCTGGCATCTGGCAATAGTGAGGATCCTGGCCCGTTATGTGGGTTGACAATAACAATAAAGTTGACATCTGGATGCGCCGATATGCTATTTCAACGTGTCAGTAGCATTCTTTCAGAGAGTAGTTCTCCGACGGGGGCTTTATTTACGCTTGGTAGAGAGGCTCCCACGCTCCTGGTAATGGGTAGATGTATAATGGCAAGAGAATTGCTGATTTAGGAGACATGGTGCCAGTTCTTGAGGTACAATTTCTAGCTGAATCGCGGATTTCTAGTAGTCTAACCCCCAACCCTTCTCCAGATTCCAGATTTAAAATGTTCTAGAAAGACAGGGATAATGCAAGGATATCAGTGACGCGAAACAGCATTTGATGTAGTTTTTTTTACGCCTCATTATTCCAACCAATCACATGGCACAACTCAACTCTAACCTCACTTCTTGGCATAAATTTAACTATAGGTCTCTCTACTAAATGCACAACTATTGCATACTCACGGATCTCATGCTGAGTTACTAACCATCTCTGTAGCCTAGTTTGTTGTCCTTGCGTTAGACTGTACACGTTTAAACATGTACAGTCCATAAAACTTGTTTAAGTGCTAAGAGAGACGCTAATTACTTACACCACTCTTCGATCCCCTTAATGTCTTGATTATAACTATCTAGATTGTTATAGTGTCAACACTATTTGACCATTCGTTACCAAATATCTCTTAGTAATTTACATTGTCACTTCTAAAGGCAATATGCTCAGCCTGAAGGCTTGCCTCTGCTACGAAATGTTTCAAGTCGTTCACCCTCATACTCGTCGGTACGCCATTGCTGAAAACTCGAATAACTTTAACGTACCATAATTCCAGGTTGAGAAGAATATATAGTCAACTAGAGTGCTACCTCTGTGGGCATGACCTTTCTTACCCTACTCACGGCACCTTCGAGAATTACCTCTGCTTAACCGCCAGCGAAAGTCTCAGAATACTAATGGTAGAAATATTGTGAACATATTCATCCCTACCCTCACCACCTTGGTATGTGGTGTCTGAGCGATTAAAGTCGATCGGTAAATGATTGGGGAAATGTTAAAGACACTACTTGTCTAAACGAACAGTTCAAGGCTTGAAGGGACTAGAATAATGCGTGGATGGATGATATCACGAAGGAATCCTGGAAAGGATTATAGCTGACTGAAAAGATGAGGAATTCAAAGCCATTATCATGGTAGTTGAACGCAAAGAAGCCAAAAATTGTTACGTCTTGGCCAAGTGCTTGATATTTAGAATCACTGTAAGTTTAACTTCATAATTTTAGGCAATTATCGCTAGTTATCTCGGCACAGATCTCTTTTTTTTTCTGCATTCCTAAAACCGAAACACAACAGCACCTTCCACACCTGGAACCGTTGTATCTCCAGGCCCGAAACAACCATGTTCCTCTCCTCTGCCAAGCCATTCAATCCTCCGTTCGAATAAAGGTGAAAAGGCCGGAGAGGCTATTGGTATGAGTGAGAATAGTAGTTTGATGATGGTTAACAGAAGTAAGAAAGTGTTAAGTGAGTGAAATGGAAGTCGGGAGGGAAGGTAGAGGATTGAGTCGGGGGTGCTACTCGTAATGGTAGTGGTAATGGTGTGTTTGTCATATTCCAAACGTTAATACTGAGATTTGTATTTGTCATAGTCTGTTACATGGCATTCTGTTGTAAATACTAGTCAGTATTGTTGTGGTGCTTGCGCTAGCCACCATGACTGAAAAACATGCGGCTATTGCCTTTCTTAGTACAAATATGTATTGCCTCGTTTCCCATCTGCAATACCCTCTAATCCTACATACCCTGGATACTATTACAGTAGTATCTTTACCTTCACGTTATTGTTTCCCAAAGAAATTAGTAACACCACTATTTCCACCACTCTTTCAACTCGGAAAGATCATCAAAACCATGAAAATATCTCTCCGCTTCCTCTAGTTCTCTGTTAATTGGTTCCAGTTTCATTGAATTCAGAAGTGTCCAATGGCTCTCTTCATTTCTCTCATTGTTCTTAGATACGGGGGTTAGACCTTTCATAAACTTTCCATCTTGCCTAACTTCCACCGGTTTCCAGAGTTTCGAAGAGAACTCTTCGTTTATAACTTGGGTTTCGGGGAAAGCAGTTAGCACTTCTACAGGCTTTCGAACAGGTAGTTGTCGTACTGGGATGTGTTTAGGTGCTTTAATGAGCTTTGTTTGTGGTTGGCATGGTAAGGGGGAGGATTCCTTTGTGAAACTGTTTGGATGTGGAGGATGTGTTGAGTTGGTAAGTTCAGTAAATTTTGTTCCGTCAATTATTGAATCGTACAAAGAATTCATGACACGTCCTGCTTTGGGTTTCTTGAGTATAGGTTTCAATGTGTGGCGTCCGCTTGGCGGCAGTGCCTTGCTCATCTCGTCTGGTGTTGCTAGACATGACAGTCGTGGAAGCGGAGAGTCGCATGAGCCCTTGTATGAAAGTGGACTTAGCTCATCAGATTTCAGAGCCCTGCTCTCGACTCCTGTGTAGAGTTCTCCTGTGTAGAGTTGGTATGGGGCTATGGTTTGGACTGGCAACTTATGGATTCCCGCAGCAGCAGCAGATGGTGTTGTTGTCGACCATTGGATGGTGACTTCACTAGAGGTGTTGATCCTAGAATTTTCTAGTATATCGCTGTCCCCTGGGTACACATACATAAACTCTGAAACGTGCATGAATGGGTTATCTTTGTAATTGATCCCGCTTTGCTCCTGTTTCGCTGGATTGCTGAGGCCGTCAATAATTGCTTGAATGGCAGTATCTTCTCTGGCTTTCGTTTTCTTGTAAAGATCAATACTGATGCCGGTGCTCGTCCTGGCTTCTAGGGATACACAATGTTGCTCACATCGGGATGTGAATATTGCAATTGGGGTCGAAGATCGCTCACGTTGCTACAATGGAAAGTTAGCCTTTGAAGGTTCTCAATTCCCTCCATCAGAAGCCAATACTCACAACTTCCCTGTAGGCTGAACCATTAAGCATCGCTTTCTCTTGCATCTCTGAACCATGGGGACTATACTTTCTAATTGCGTTTTGCAATAAAAGGACTGAGTCGGCGAATGTCGCATCCTGCTTCGGTTTAATACTAGGGAATGGTCGTTGGCCGTTGTGTAGAACACTCCACATGATATATTCAAGGGTATACTGGAAGAAGCCTTCTCCCCACTCTCCAGATACTTGAGTTGTAGTTTTGAGGGCAACGCATAACTCCTTAGTTCTCAGGTAGAGATACATGAACTCATCGTCCGAATTGTCGCGCAAATGGTTACAAGGTTCTACTCGGTCGTAGGAGCCATCGTAGAAAGTTTTGGTGATCTTTTCGAAGACGGATCGATATCTGGATGGAGGATGAATCTTCGCGATCTCTCTGATGGCTGAGCAGTACTCGGAAGTACCCTCCATTTTACCAATGGTGTGCTCCCTGGTTGGATTAGATTCTTGTTCGAATGCGGCGGCTCGTGAGCATGTTATCAAGGCGGAAGTTCGAGGCATACTCGCAAGAACTAGAGAGATTTTCCTGTATCAACTCAATATCATAGACTAACGCGATTACCCAAACAAGGGTGTTCGGTAAGCGAGCGACCAGTTGGCGGAGAAACTACAGCCTCCCAGCAAGCTGCAAAGCTAGCATATAAATTCAATTAGGCCCAAATATAACTGCAAGTACAAGAGCGCTTCCATAACGCAGTGGTTAGGTGTAGTTGTTTTTAGGGATGAATCATTAATGGCCACAATGAGGCCACATGGGTACGAGATAGGAAATGAGGTACCTTAATTCGTCGACATTAGTCGGGCTTGACTATTTTGCCTTTCCGACCAACAAAGTCAATTTCTTTCTTTCTTTTCCTTCCTGTCGATATGGTTGTTCCATCAAAGTGCTTTTCAATACAATCTACCCCTTTCTGAAGGTACGAATAAGCGAGTAGCTCATGTGGTTAGAGGGTTATAAGTTGGCAAGAAGCTGCAAGAAATATTGGGATTAAGGAGGTTAAATGAGATCGTATGAAAGGCATTGCTCACTAAGGATGGCTGTGGTTTCTTTAGGGAAGCACTTCAAACATGCATGCCATTAACTTCAGTGACTTCCAAGATACAATCTCTGATACTCTTCCAAATTTTGCTTTCATTAATTTTCCGCCCAAAATTTGCACATAACAACAATATTAGAAAAATGGCAATACACGCTATTCAAGCCAATCTATAAAGCAGTTCTACCTATGGGCCATCTCGTCCAAAGAATCCTTTCAGTAGATGATAAGCCACTAAGGAGAAACATTCCATGGTAATCAACATGTCTACGATCCCAAATTCCGGATCCCAGATACATATTCCTCAAATATTCCGATTCCCATCTTCCAAAATCTTGATGCACCCCAACATCAAGGACCTAGCATGAACCATGCCCACCCTACTTCACTGTCAGGGTGCTTGGTTGGCCGGGGCGTGTGAAGCGGTGATAAGAATTTGCTCTAGATTCATACAGTGCAAATATTAGCTAGCAGTTTTAGCTAGAAAAAATGTTGGATATCGCCACTACATTTCATGACGTGTATTTGGCCGCTAGCTTTCTTGCAGAAGGTGAAATATGCACTATTATCATTAATATATAAACGGTGCCATATACTGATAGTATCACTGCACAATCCAGAATATAAATTAAATGTAATGAATAGCAAAAGAAAAGCCCAAAATCGCCTTGAGTACAAAAACAACAATAAAATCTTTTCGTTTCCATTCATCTATCTTGAGCAACGCTATTTCTCTCCTAATCTCAACCCATGTTTCCTTTTACTTCCTATAACTGGTTACAAGCATGACAAGATTCCTGAACTCAGC
Organism: Tricladium varicosporioides; assembly: GCA_021365295.1. Lineage (NCBI taxonomy): Eukaryota > Fungi > Ascomycota > Leotiomycetes > Helotiales > Tricladiaceae > Tricladium > Tricladium varicosporioides. Next base: position 131,352 of record JAJTIW010000009.1, on the reverse strand, counting down.
CACTGAATATTAACCAAGAATGCAATGTGAATATACACAACTTGCATCAGATGAATTCTAATAATGCTCCCCTGGGCTACTCCAACATTTATCATACGCGATCTCATCAATCCTTTCTTTCTTGAACCATGTGCTAGTTTTGGATAAATCAAGAAATGTACTGCCAAAGTTGTTCTGTGAGAGATTTCAAGATCGGAAATGGATGCCTCCGTAGAAGGCGATAGTGAGGCGCTCATGAACGGATACGTAGGGAGAATCATCCTCTATTATGGACAATTGACAAGCTAGTCTTCTTAATATTTGTAATTGTTGTGGTCAGGAAAGTGTTACTAAAAATTTGGGTTGTGTACTTTGAAAGGATTTTCACGTGTGTGGCTCATTCTCGTATCAGAGGTGCTATACGTTGAAATAAAAAATTCACCATCCAGAATTTTTGGTTCTGTGAATAAATACTCTGAAGCACGGGTATGAAACCCTCTCTCATTGTGAATTATTTCCAACAGTATTTTAAATGATCTTTCATTTTAGCTTAAGATAGTTGATGAGTGGTCAAGTGCTAAGCCTAGGATGGTGGGATTTTGAATATGAACAGAATGGTTTCTTTCATTGGAAGCTAGGAAACAGGCCATAGAATGAAACTATGAGATTTATTTTTCAAAAGCTGCAGGAGAAAAGAGTTCACGCAGGCCCTTGATACTCATGGGATTTCAGTTGATTTGTGATCGTGCAATCTTTCTCGGTAATGAGGGCCTTCGTTTGTTTTGTTATCAACGGAAAAGGGGTTTGACGAGCGGCCGCTTCTTGCTGACCTTTACGGAAAATAATACAGAATACAAGATTTAGTTGATATTAATATAGAAATATGCTTCGTGTTCCCTCGGGCCGTCGTTTCTTGTGGCGTAAAACCTCTCTTCAGACACAAACCAAGCAAGGATACTTTTGACTCCATCGAGAGATTTCGAACAGATAAAACATAATCCCCTTACTAAATGAACTACTTAAATTCTATAGACATCCTTACAGGGGTTCACATTTAACTAAATGTTAAAGTCAAAATACGGAAAGGAAAGAATATGAGAACAGAGACAAAAATATCTTTAGGTCGATCCCGGGTTCGAACCGGGGACTCAAGAAACATCGTGGACTTATCACATCCAATCAGAATCTTGCGTGCTAACCACTACACTAATCAACCATTATGTTTAATATGTTTGTTGAGACTTGCATTGCTTAATTGAATATATGTCGTGGTGGGGGCCAAACATGAAAATGAGAAGGCTGGGAATGGAGAAAATTCGGCTCGGAACACTGCATTGTTTCGTTTACAACTTTCCTGTCAAGGATTCGGTGAAAGTGGAGAACTTATTTGCTGATTATAATTTATTCTAGAACTGAGTGGTTGCAATTGCAATTTACTATTGGTGAGAGATAAGGCTTCAGCTTCCACAGGCCTGTTGTAGCGAGCATACCTGTCGCAACTACAGTCGACCATTTGCTATCAGATCAAACTTTACCACAGCAAATAACTCCTGCTCGTATACAAAAGAATGCTGGAATTTCAAAATTATATCTGATACCCTTTCATCCTAATCTAACCCTCTTCCAAATCCTTATACACTCCTGAAGATCCATCGCCAACGATCCATTCACGGCAGCCACCGAATCTTTGATAAGCGCAAGCATTAAGCTCGCATACGCAAACATGGGAAGATTCTCCTTCAAAGCAAGATAGTCTGCCTTTCGAATCCCCCCATTATCTACAAAAGCTTTCCAGCTGTCCAGCATTTTGTCCAGCTCCGTTGCAAGTTTAGCATCGTTTACCATTCTCCAAAGCAAAACCTCGACCGCCCTTTTCAAGTCATGCTGTTCTTCAACGTGGCCTCCCTTTTTCAGCCAAGTCAACATATGCTCAGCAACCAAGCCATGGTCCCATTTCGGGCTTTGCAAGGCTTCAATCATTCTCGTTTCGGCCCTTTGAGCATCCCTTCTTCTATTCGCATTCATTGTATCTACAAAGTCTTCATGGCTCTTGATTTGCCTTTCTCGAACACTCTTTGCTCTTTGCTCAGGGGTCATGGAACTCTCTTTCTGCATTTGCCTGGTGTTTTCTCTCATTTTCCGGAACTGGGCTTCCCGGGCTTCTTCTTGATCGTCATATTTTGTTGCCCATTCCGGGGTGCTAGATTCTGGGATGATGTCCAGGAGAACGAGAATTCCACAAGGAATAGTATCCTTCTTCGAGAAAGAGAGTAGTTCAGTTGGGATTTTATAGTTCCAGAGAATTGTTTGAGAGGTGGTTCCAAATGCTGTTATAGCGCTGGCAAACCAAATACCGGTGCTATTAGAAAGGCTTTCATCAACGAGAAGATGGTTAACATTGTAAGCCTCGAAGAGGGAAGGTTCTGTGTCATCTGCGATGGCAGAAATAAGGCCATATATCCCAACTTGGCAACGTATGTCAATGACTGATTCTTCAACGACAGGAGTGTACTTTGAGGTTTTACTCGGTACCGGTTCTTCAGTCTCGCCCTCCTTTTCTTGCACCTCCGATGGTTCCTTCTCAATGCTCTTTCGGAAAGTCACAGGCTCAGTCGATGCCGAGCCTCTTATAAGAACCCAATAAGGAGGTAGTGATGCAGGATCCCTCATACCCCAATTCGAGGACCATCTCACAGCCAAGGAAAGATTTCCATCAGAATCATCTAAGGGAGCTACAGTAAGTACTGGTTCATGTCCGTCCGGCGAGAGGAGCAATCGTGTCCCTGTAGGCACCCAGAGACCACTACCACGAAGCATACGGAATCCAGCGGGGTCTGGAACAGCTCCTAGGTCTAGAAGAAATGATATCAATTCCTCGAATCCGATTTCAGCTTGGGGCTGTCTCAATTGATCAGCATAATCAATCCTCTGAGTTTTTAAACCGATAGTATGACTTTTCCAGTTGAAAATCGTCCATGTTCCACCCGGGATATGACTTGGGTATTTGCACAAATCCCAATACTCTGAACTTTGCTCTTCCCGATGCAGAGGTGCTATGGTGTACCGCGGAAGTTCTACTTCAATAACGTGATTCACGACATCTCCTCTCGTGATTCCAGCAAGGCGCCCATGTCGCAAAGTCCGTCTGACCTTGGCTAGAGTTGCCAGAGTTGCGATAGTGTTGTAAATGATCGGCAACACGCCTAGCACTGCAAGGGGCACACCAATGTAGGTGATGATGTCCGGGGCAGTGACACCCATTTTCGGTGTCAACGTTGAACCCGTCAACAAGCTCAAGGAGAGAAAAGTGAACGATAAATGAGTGTAGATAGCATGATGCAATAAAAATATCGCAAAATCGTCTTGGGCAAATTCAAAGGCAGATTTCAGGGGAGTTCAGCTCAAAAAAGAAACACGGACTCTAGACGGGATGCAGGTACAGCGCCTACTCTCACGCACGGTTGTTCAGCCTCACTCAAATGCTGCCGTCCAAAATAAACCCGGGGAACCAGAGTAACTGACGCGATGCGCCAGTACGAATGTAACCATTCCCCACTGAAGGCACACGCTTGTTTCTGATAAAGAAAAGCGATTCAGGCTGTTAAAAATGTATGGAAGAGAAACAAGAGGAGAAACACAAAAATCATAGCAAAACGACCAATAATCTGACAGGCCTACCGGTGAGACACCATCCCAGCATGATCCACTTGAGGTTCGCTAGAGCCTTTCCCCATCAAAAGGATTCATCACCCTCAACCTCTGCCGACAGAGCCCGACATTCTTTTCTCCTCGACATCTATCGACGAAGAGCCATGATTGAAAGATCATGTATCTCTTTTCTCTCCTTTCCTTCGTCATACCAGCTGTATTCGCTCAGTATCCGCCCTTGTCGAACTTAACCACGATAACCTCGCCCGTTGATGGGAACATCTCCATCTCATACAAATCCCCACCCACCGGCACATGCCAGACTGTCTTTTCAAATCAACAGCAGTACACTGGCTGGGTAAACGTTCCGGGCAACTTCTCATCAAATATATTCTTCTGGTTCATAGCAGGACGAGACCCGACGGATAAGCTTACAATATGGCTCAATGGAGGACCAGGTTCGAGCTCGATGATCGGCCTCTTCACTGAGAATGGCCCCTGTGAAGTAGTTCAAACTGCGCAGGGAAAGTTTGCGACTAAGGCTAGAGACTGGGGCTGGGATCGAGGGTCGAATATGCTCTATATCGATCAGGTATGACATCCATCTCTGTTATGGTTACACAAATTTGGGGAAGATTTTGACAAGCACTTGGCAAGTTGCCAAGGTAGCGGACATCTTAACATGGCATTTCGACTCTGCTTTACTACTTATAGTCCCATTGTTTTAAGGATTGTCTATATTTTGTCCTAACCGCCGTCGTAACCATTTATACCATTCCTACTAATTCCTCAAAGCCAAACCAAGTTGGATTCTCCTACGATACGCCTACCAATGGCTCACTCGACCTCCTTACCTCAAACTTATACACGCCTCCTCAAGTACTACCAAGCTCCCAACCTTCTTTCACCTTCTTAAATGGAACCTTCAGCTCCCTGAAAACAAGTAATACTGCGAATACCACAGAGATAGCCGCCATGGCAATATGGCATATGCTTCAGGGTTTCCTTGGAGCTTTCCCACAGTACAGACCAAATAGCACGGCAGTTGGAGTTCATTTATTCGCTGAAAGTTACGGTGGAAAATATGGACCAGCGTTTGCGTCCTTATGGGCAGAACAAAACAAGCGCCGATCAAATGGCACTTTATCCAAGAACGGAACATTGGATATTAATCTTGCCTCCCTTGGGATAGTCAATGGGTGTGTGGATGACCTTATTCAAGCGCCATACTACCCAGCGTTCGCAATGAACAATACTTTCGGTTACGCTTCTATCAATCCTGTGAGAGCCCAGTTAGCAGCAGCAAGCTTTACTGCACCTGGAGGCTGTCGAGACCTCATAAAGTCCTGTCGTACTGCCGTTGCCAGTCAGGACCCGGATAATGATGGAGATGTTGATGCTGTCAGCACAGCCTGCTCGACTGCCTACAAGAGTTGTACCTCGAATGTCATGCAACCATATTCCGATGCCGGGAGAAGTTACTACGATATATCGCATACTGTCCCAGACTCTTTCCCGTCAAGTTCGTACATCGACTACCTCAACACCGCAAGCTTTCTTGCCGCCATAGGATCTCCAGTCAATTATACAGAGACAAACTACCAGGTAGTCAGCGCATTTACCTCAACTGGAGACTATGAGCGACAGGCTTTAGTGCCGAAACTTGCTGCATTGCTAAGGTCAGGGGTACGTGTTGGATTAATGTATGGTGATCGAGATTATATCTGCAATTGGTTTGGCGGAGAAGCAATATCGTTGGCTGTTGCTGCTCAGACCTCAGCCTCATATGCATCCCTCTTCCCGGCTGCTGGGTATGCTCCTATTATCACCAATTCTTCTTACATTGGTGGTGTCGTCCGTCAATATGGAAATCTCTCGTTCAGCCGTATCTATGACGCAGGCCATGCTGTTCCAGCGTATCAACCCGAAACGGCATTTGAAGTATTCGCAAGGATCATGTCAGGAACTTCCGTCTCCACCGGCGAAATCATTAATCCATCATTGTACAATACGACTGGATCTGCAAACGCGACACATACCACAAGTTTACCACCATCTCCCTCGAATACCTGCTATATTCGCAACATTGGTTCGACCTGTAACGAAAACCAAAAAGCGATGATACTCGCTCAAAAGGGCGCAATTGTCAACGGGATCTTGTACAGTGCCTCTTCAGACATTAGCTCCGCTATGTCGAGCTCCAGTGCAAGCCCAGACTCTACTGGCACAATGACAGTCACCACCACACAAGTTCTCACAGGACTCTTCACCGCCACAGCAACTCCCAGCCCTACGAAGAAGAGCGGTGCAATCCCCTCTTTACCCTCGCTCAATACCACTTTGCTTGGAACACTCATCAGCGTAATCGTCTCGTCGTTCGTTTGAGCACATCCCGCTCTTCACACTCTCTCACCAACGCACATAAAAATGCATGTAATCGTCGAGGTCACAACATCCTCATAATGAAGGCGTAATAGGGGACCTTCTCACGCCACCAAAAAGATATCAGCTTGTACATAGACAAAACTTGGAAAGAACTAGGCACGAAGACACAGAACGGAGAGGGGAAGATATTGTCTTGGTCGGTAGAAGTGGCCTAATGGAATGGATGGTCAAGAAGTTGGTCAGCGGATTAGGTTTGTTTCTGCATTATACCCATGCTGCCTGACTCGGGGCAACAGCGAAGATCAGATGGGGACGAATTGGTGGATTTGAAAACAGCAAGAGTGCTTGCCGAATGTTTAAGTAATTATGTGAACAAAATTAAGGGAATCAGGCATGAGACATAGCCATGAGATTCAGAGGAAAATGTTTACTAGAGTTTTGAGAGACAAGCACAGAAGCACACATAGAAGTGCAAATAATTTCAATTAAACATGACTAGACTCACAATGACTGCAAGGTCATAATCATTACAATACGGTGATAGGGAGACTATTGCAATATTTATTTCAAATTCCATCTAAATATTCATCGTGCATTGTCCAAAGGTTCCTTGGTGGGAACACCAATTTTGAGCACTCAAAATTGGTAAAAGCTCCGCGCCAAGCCCAATTTGCTAGGAGTAAGCTATCGGGAAATATCCACGTAATATTTGTCTAAATATATAGGAAGCTTTCTTGCAGGAATCTAAACGGAAGCGCTCAAATGATTAAATCTGTGCAGCAGCAATGTCAGTAGACACTCACAGATTTCTACTAATGATAGCTGTTTCATCCAAACTTAAAAGAAATTTCAGATCTAAAGCCTTGTCACAGGCATTCTCATCAAGACCAACGTGTGGCTATGTCGACCGTCGTGATAAAATTGATCATCATATTAGGGGAGAGGGGATAAAAATGTGGTAGTGAACGTAGAGAACTAACCAGTCTTAACAAGTTGCACTAGGCTATAGACAAGGCCGAAACACAACTCTGTTTTATGGGGTCATGCACTGTATCTTACACAGGATGAGAGATTGCTGGTCAAGAATCTAGTTTCGTTAGATCCATTCTCATAAAGACTTTTAATAAGATACAGGACATGAAAGCACTTTCAGTCATGACATACTCGTCAATGCCCGAAGGCTTGGACATATGCTTGTCATTTGTAGGTCAGATCATCACAATGCTCGAGATCTGGTTTGGTTTGACAATACGAAATAGAGTTTGTCTTACCGACGACAATGTGCCCAGTAAGACAGCTGCAGAGACGGTGACCAGTACCAACTCCGCCTTCTCGCTCAAACGATAGGAGAGCAGCACCCTAACGGCTCTACAACACTTTAATATATATCACTACCCAGGTCTAAAGGTATACTGTTAGCACATGCCTCGATACTTTAGATACATGAACGTCAAGTTGCTTAAGAAATATCAGTAGGCATGAATGGTTTAATTTTGATTTTGTCAGCATCGGTTTCCCGGATCAGACTCGTCATCTAAAAATGCTCATCATGAAAGTAAAAAGAATGTGAGGAGATATATTTGCTTACCATCCTGAGCAAGCCTAAGGTAAGCTTCACATAGCGTCACCGAATCAAATGCGCAAGATCGCGGATATGGCGTGAGTGGTACATCTAAACACAACATTAACATCATGGTTCGAAGTATGTTCATGTAGAAGAAAGTATTGAAGATTGTAATCAGTGGGCGAGGTTTTCTAGGCCTGCCACAAAATGGCATCTCCTTCATGAATATCGGAGCCCAGTGCCAATTCATCCTTTAACAATGTTGGGGGAAATAGGTAATGGTACTCATAGGAGATTGATGTCATACCTATCCTAATGCTTCCGTTGTTCATGTGAAACGCACCTCCTACTTCAAGGCTGTTAGCCATCACTCTCAAACAATATTGCTCAAAATGGAATGAAAAAATTCGAGGTAGCTCAGATATCAGCCATTTGTGTCGTCAAAGACTCTTGTCTCAGTCGGTAATTTCCAGCATGCAAAGCATACAGTTGTTCATCACAGCAGTAACAAAAGAAAAGGGATGTGGGTGTGGGGAAACGTACTCGAAGGTTGCTCAATGATCGCGGCGAAGTAAAGTTTTCATGATGCGAATGGCATTGGTATCTGCTTCTAGAAGAGATAGTCAGTTTTCTAACTTTCCCTGTATACGATTGAGAGAAAGAAGAGTACAGTTATCGTTCAGACTGACGTGTTACAAAAGTTTCATTCCCCTTAGGGTCAAAGACTCTAGTTTGCGGTTGTATTTGTGTCATCACATAGAGGAGGAGAGAAGGAGAGATAGTAGAGCTTACCTTTGAGCAGTGTATTAGACAATTGAAGGCTGCACGAGGCAGTGATGTTGAGGTTGTTCACATGGTTGGTGTTGACAATGTACTGGGAGAAGAAAAGAGCTTGAGCTTGAAATTTTAGAAGTGCTGTGGGCAAGATCACATGCGCTAAGATGTATTCGGTTAGATTGTGTTTGCACGTGATATCCCCGAGGATATCCGCAACAGGGACCGTGCGGCTGGGATGGAAATCAAGTGAAATCTGGATTGCTCTCCCGGAAGAACGTTTACCTCTTGACATGCCAGCTTGATAAGAATTCCTCCATCAATTCCCGACATCACCCGCACAGGAAATACCGACCTGCATCTGAGGGCGTACAAACACCGTAAAATCCTCGTCCTCCACTTCCTTTTCTCCTTACTCCGCTAGCGCGGGGCAGTCACCGACGGAATTGTATCGCATATCGCACCTCCTTATGCCGAACGCGGGGTGCAATCCAGTGGATCGTGTGCTTTACAAAGGAACGAACAGAACGCCAATAGTTGCCAGTCACTACCAATTTTACAGCCGCGGATCATCGTGTGATGTCGTCCGAGTCCTATTAGAGAAGTCTAATTCCTCTTCATGTCATCTCTCCCTTTCTCATTTGTGACTCCATCCAAAACACAAAGTCCCTTCTCATCTCGTGCCTCTTGTAGCTCCAAAACATAGCTGCCGGATTCGCCCCGCGTCGACCCGAGGTCTAACTTGAGCAACGTCAATTGTTCACTGAATAGCTTTCTTCTCTACAACAACAAAACTAAACTTGAGCTCCTTGATCTCATAGCTAAATCGTCATCATGGCAACAAATGGCAATGGCAATTCGTCAACGGAGAAGATCAACACAGATATTGTGACACTCACTAGATTCCTCACAGAAGAGCAAGCAAAGCACAAGGAAGCTACCGGAGATTTTACGTTCGCATCCCAAGAAGTTGCAGCTTTGATAAGCTAATAGCTAATGTTCTCCCAGTCTTCTGTGCCATGCCCTACAATTCTCCTTTAAATCAATAGCATACTACATTCGAAGAGCCACCCTGATCAACCTTACAGGTCTCGCAGGTTCGAGCAATACCACAGGTGATGATCAGAAGAAACTCGACGTTATCGGAAATGACCTCTTCATCGCAGCTATGCGCTCGTCTGGAAAATGCGCCGTGCTCGTTTCTGAGGAAGAAGAGGAGGCAATTTTCTTTCCAGAACATAAGGGTGCTCGGTATGCTGTAGCATGCGACCCAATTGATGGGTCCTCGAATTTGGACGCTGGGGTGTCGGTTGGAACAATCTTTGGAATTCACAAGCTGGCTGAGGGCTCGGAGGGCACAAAGGAAGATCTCTTGAAGCCAGGAACTGAGTTGATTGCTGCCGGTTTCACCATGTATGGTGCCTCTGCCCAACTCGTTATTACGATGAAGGGAGGAACTGTCAATGGTTTCACGATGGACAATGCTCTTGGAGAGTTCATTCTCACTCACCCGAATATGCGAATCCCCAAGAAGCGTGCAATTTATTCAGTCAACGAGGGTAATTCTCTCTACTGGGAGGACAACACAAAGGAGTACTTCAACTCATTGAAGTTCCCTGAAAACGAGGGTGGGAAACCATATTCTGCCAGATATATTGGATCTATGGTCGCTGATGCATACCGAACATTGCTTTATGGGGGCATTTTCGCATACCCAGCTGACAAGAAAAGCCCCAAGGGCAAGCTCCGTATTTTGTACGAATGTGCTCCTATGGCTATGGTCTTCGAAAATGGTAGGCCATGAAGATCCCCTCTCTTTACAAAAACTATCACTGACTTTCCCAGCCGGTGGCCAAGCTCTGAACAACAAAATGAAGCGAATGATGGAGGTAGTACCTGAGGGCATCCATGACAGATCTGGTATCTTCATGGGCAGCTACGATGAGATGGAGAAGGTCAAGAAATTCCACGCGTAGGCGGGGAATCGTAGATTTGGATGAATTTTGCGCTTCACAAACTGTAAATGCATGGCAGGAGTTTGTGGGCAAATTTATGAGCTAGATTGACTAACATATGGAATGAGAATAAAATTACTAGGCCACCCTTTTGTTTTCCCTCCACTAGTTTTGCTAAACATCTTTGCTTGGGCTTGCAATACTTCCTACCCTCTTCACTTCATCGCTCACCTTGTAGCCTTTTACAACATACATATCGAAGTGTCTCTCTGCCTCAGCCGAGTCAACAATGGGGAGAAATCATGGGCTCGAACAGTTGCATTTATGTTTCTAATGTCCTCACAAATAAAAACAAATTCAAGATTGCTGATCACCTATGCCACAGCATGATCTCTATTCTTGGCAAGAATCTCTTTCTACATTATATCTCTTGAGAGACTTCGGAACAAACCCCTCACGTCAATTTCATATTCCTAACACGTGTCCGTAATTTTCAAATCCCAACCTAGTCCTTCAACCTTGTTGTCATCTGTCTCTATTGCTACCTGGTTTTCCGACGCCTGTAGCAGCTTCGTGTATAATGAATATCATCGAGGTTCAGGGTCTATTCTGTTTATGACTTTGGGCTGGCAAGATTCCCGAAAGGAATTCAGCTTCGTCCCCCCTTACCTCACATACCTACTGTTGATTTCATATCATCAGACGGATCAGTTCCCAGTTATTTTTACGAAGGGGTGGCTTATGTGGGGTGTTGCGACTCACAGCCCGATTCAGAAATACTATTAGACTTCTCGTCTAGTACCCAACTTCATATCATGCTTGCAAAGCGCCATGTCTACTAAATACTCATAGTCCTAGTCTAGGATCAGTTCTTATTTTCAATACGTATTGGGATTCGGGAATTACCGCAACTACCCAAAGAAATTTCCCTTGTCGCCAATGACTTAAACAACCACAGAATACATAGGCACCATGCACTTGGTGAATCTCCTATTCTTTATCAGGTTTGCACTGCACTGACGCAGAAAATTTTCTCCCCTGTCCCTCATGATGTTCATGTTTAGGGATCTTTAGATTTTGTTCCACTATGCAATATCGAGGATTATCTTTGTTCATGTAAAAATATATAAAGCACGATTTGATATCATCCAGCTTCGTCACTTCGTTCGCGGGTTCAACCCGGGCCTCTTTCATGATACACATACACATCTCTTCAAAGTGCTTTGGGAGAATCAGCTATTCGAGCAAAGTCCCCACTTCTATTTTCTCTGCAGGCATTTATGCAGGGCTCGTAAACTATGTGTGCTCGTTCGGCACATAACTTTGTTACTTTTCTAGTATCTCGCAAATTTCGTTTCTAAAAGTGGAACAGTTTACAATTAGTTGAAAGGAAACGTAAGAAAACTGAAGGGTTAAGTGAGCCAACGCCCTATGTTTTTAGCTGTCATGCGCGAGTAGGGAGTTTTGAATTAAACTTATCTTCCAAACCTCGACTTTAGAACTACACCAACTGCTGTTGCTGAAATCATTGGACCCAAAAATTACTTTTTTAATTATGATTGACTTTTTGAATTTTTTTTTTTTTAAAAAAAAGAAAAACCAATTCTCTCCTACAGAGATTTATCCCTACCTTCGATATGTATATATTTGTCTAAAACTTGGGAAAGAAAACAGGTGTCTCCTTCTTCCACCTCTGATAATCATTCCTATCGCCGTACTTCTTATCATATTTTTTCTCACTCAACGGAATCCCGCTAACTTTGAAAAGCAAGAAAGTTACAAATGCGGGACTAACAGCACACACTCCCAATCCGAGAATCTTGCCGTAACTTGTTCCAGCAAGACCCATGCCAACTTGACCAACATTACTTGTGAGAACACCAGCAGCAATTGTGGCAATGCCAGTCCAGAGGGTGCACTCACCCTATAGAATAGTTAGTGAGTAAGTTGCGGAAGGGGCAAGAAAGAAGAAAGCGAGACGAACAAAATAGTTTGGATGACGGCTCTTACTCCACAGGCCATGGGTGAGGAAATCTTCGTCATGTTCCTTGCGCTTCCTGGCTTGAACCCAGGCGTTCTTTTGGCGGTCGGCAGTTATCTCGAAAGTAAGACCTCCCACGTAAAGAAGAATGCCGAGGATGTCTGTCAGCCTCAAGAGAGGGGGACCTGCGAGAACAGAGCGAGGGATGGAGTTTACAGCAAGGACTGGCATGAGACAGAGCGATACCCAGGTTGCTAGAATTTATTATTAGAGGCGAGACTACTGGGAAAGTCGGTATTGAGCTTACCTTGGGCCATGAAAGCAATGAAGAACTTGGGAGGGGATTTTTTGATTTCATCGAATCTATTTAAAATGTCAATAATAAAACTATCTAATGTTTGAAAGTGGAAATAGATCAACATACCTCGAGTCCTTTCCATCTTGGATAACACGTTGGAAAAGATATGTTCCCACTGGTATTTAGTCAGTCGCATAATCTAATCGTGATAAATGGATGATTTTACATCTAGTAGCCCACTATTTCACGCTTGATTAGCATAAACTTAGGAATAATTAGGGACAGAATAAAGACTCACAATAGATACAGCAGTACTGATAACCACCTGTCTCCAGTTCAAGCCATTTAGCCCACCCTTGCCAGTAAAGGCATCAATGAGGCTCGGCCAAGCAGGTTTTAGAGATCCGGCAAGAGAAGCAGCTGCACGAGCTCTTATTGCAGGAAGATAAAGTGCGAGAGCAGTAATTGAGAGGTAAGTCAGCGAACCTGAAAGGTCATAGAATCGTTCTGACTGTGCAAGAATCGAGGGAATAGCTACGGCTCCTTGGATCACAAATGCTGCACCAACTGAGGGAATAAGTGTTTTGAGAAATGGATTGCGAAAATTTGTGACATGGAGCAATGATGATATGAGAGTCATCGTGATGGCACCTTGAGTTGTATACACAATGGAAGAATTGCTGTACCTGAGTTGTTGTTTGAGGTTCTCGTGATGCAAATATGTACAGGGTATATGAGCAGGGGGAGCTTTGCTCATGCCTCGTCAATGACGCCATGGACTTCGGAAACAGAGCACTTGCACACTTGAACACTAACACACGAGCAGGGTTTAGCCCTGTGTCATTTTGTATATGAAGAACTTGCTTAAAATGATCAGGCTGAAAAAAGAAAAGTTCTAATGTTTTGTGAGAGTTTGGTCCAATATGATAGAGATTCACTTTCATCCGCAAAAACTGGACATGGATTGCCTTTCATGAGAACAGATATCCTTTAGCATGAGCAATTTACCTTTTTTCCTGTAGCATAGAAGTGTAGCATGAAATCAAATCTTGAGAATCCCTGGTAATAGAACTCTTTTTCTTGGCTCCGAATCTCCACAGGTAATATTTGTGGAGTGTGAGGCTGTAAAGCGAGAGCACACCAAGAGCCTCAAGTGCTATAGTACGTGATAAAGCTTAGTCTTCTTGGTACTCCTGCCTTTCTAGGCCAGAGACTCAAGTCTCAGAACCGGATCCATGGGCTTGTACGCGATATTTGCGCCCTTACCCAAGCTCGGTCAATCAGCATTATGGCCAGCCGTGGCTACTTCAAGAATTTCTTTCTCCATTCCTGCCACCAGGACAACTTCTATGCCTGCATCTTGAAGCTGCTTTCTGCCAGTATTTGCACCTACAAACTTTTCTGGCTCCTTCACTCCAACATAGACTGTTTTTATAATATCTTTCCCTAGTCTTAGAACTCGTTCAACACATGGTAAGTTACCACTTAGCCTCTTATAACATGGCTCAACTGTGGTATAGAGAACTAGTCCTTGAGACATGACAGTTGGCAGAAGCTCTTCTGAAACTTTATGTTCCTCCGCCAGCTTAATGAAGCAGCTCTGCTCAGCATGTGTATTGCCTTCGCACTCTAGCGTATATCCTGTAGCAAGGATTACATTTGTCTCTGGATCAACAACAAGAGCCCCGACTCGATAATTTGTAGGTTTAGGAGGTGACTTTCGCGCTAACTCGAGAGCTTGCCGCATGTATGCGACATGGTCCTCCACAGAAGAAGCCATTTGAATCCCTTTTTATTGTTTCTTCGGCGTAAATGTGATTCCTGTCGAGCTCGGGTTTGCCAGCAGCGGAAGCCAAAGTGCAGACTATCGTCGCTGTAGATTACTCAAATCTCCGCAGCTCTCGCCTTACTGGCATTGTGCCCGTTGTATCGTACGAGTTGAGATGAGCTTTTGGTGTCGGATGTTGTTGGTTAAGTCGCAAGGTAGCTCGGGATTTCTTCACAAAAACCCTTGAAATTGGTCGGGCGATCAAGAAGGGCCGCATCTACGTCACGAAGCGACAATGGCACAGTACCTGCAAAAGTCATGTCGCAGTCACCAGACAGCCTTCTACAAACAATAATGAGCACGCAGCATCCTTTTGTCTCACGTACAATTGCATTATCTGCTCTACCTCTTCAGCAGGGTTGCTTTCGCGAGTCCATAATCAAGTACAAATTCCCTCCCTCTTCATCTCCCTCGGAATCTACGGAAGAAGAACGCGCGAATAGACAGTGAACACGCGCGCAAGCCTTTCTTGGTTTGCTCTTCTCAGACATTTTCAGATGACCACATGGAACTTGCCTTGCCATGTCTGACGCTGCGTTGCCGAAAATTAAGGTGATTGATACACAAAACTTGGACGGTAGTGGTACAGGGACGTCAACCGGTGTTGACTCTCCCTCAAATACTACTGATGGCGGGCATTCAGGCAGGCCGAGATCCGCAACGTCTTCAGAAGGTGTGTAATTGGTTTTGAAGTTTGATTTTCTTTTGATTATTTGGCATACAATCATGGGAGTTCCTCAGGACCATGCTCTTCTTTTGGTAGTTGCGCTCCTGCTGACATACTATCTGTCCACAGGCAATACACAAGCAAATAACAAGAAGTCGCCAATTACATTAATACGGAATTCCTCAAGCAAAGATGTCAGTAACGGAAAGCCAACTTCACCCCCGGGGCGAACCGTCACTGCCATTGATCCTCTTTCTCATGTATGCACCCCGCCAGTCTTGTCCGTCTCCGCCTCGACAGACCACAGCCGTGTCATACCGCAGTCAACCTAGCAGGATCTTGCTGATACATGGGATTTAGCACATTTTGAAGCGGACGAATACCGAGAATACCATACCCTCCAAGTTACGGAATGTTGGAACTGTGGACAATGGTAGCGGAGAGCTTGCAAGCCCTGTTAGCCCAGAGATTGGTCCTCCGGGGCGGCAATTAACTCCTGAGATTATACGAAGCGATAGTAATCCTGTCAAAGAAAAAAAGTGGGTGTCTCAGAACCATAATCGTAGTGTTATCGTTATCCCCCCTGCTTACTGAAAGTTGGGTTTGTGGCTTGACGCCAACACATGTTCAAATGTCTATAATGTTAGCTGACCGCAATCCTACAGGAAGGGTGTATCTTTCCTCAGTCGCTTTAGCATCATTGGTGGCAAAAAGAAAGATCAGCTGGATATCGA
Source organism: Tricladium varicosporioides (assembly GCA_021365295.1). Lineage (NCBI taxonomy): Eukaryota > Fungi > Ascomycota > Leotiomycetes > Helotiales > Tricladiaceae > Tricladium > Tricladium varicosporioides. The sequence continues at coordinate 115,539 of JAJTIW010000009.1, read as the reverse complement.
CGATGATGAATCTGAGCTGGGCGATCCACGTACTGAAGGCATGAATGCCCATGTCTTTTCATCATCGATAGGTGCGAATGGTTACATACCACAACATAAAGAACCACCACGATATATCAAGGTTCGAGCGCACAACAAAAAATCGAGGGAGTTCAACCGAATGTTCCTTGCGCAGGAGCTGAATGGGACTAAACATGCTTTTCCTGATGATAAGGTTCCTGGTCTTACTACCACGGAAATAAATCCACACGCAAAATTATCGAAACCTCCCAAGACGAGTGGCGCTATATGGGCAACAGAATTTAGTAGAGATGGTAAATACTTAGCAGCAGCTGGCCGAGATCAGGTTGTGAGGATATGGGCTGTAATATCTACACCGGAAGAGAGGCAGGCGCATGAACATGAGGAGGATGTATCCTCAAGCACACCTGGGGGTGAGCGACTGAGTGCGCCGGTCTTCAGGTCAAAACCCATCCGAGAATTTGAAGGACATACTGGCGAAATCCTGGATCTGAGTTGGAGCAAGAATAATTTTCTCCTATCCTCGTCAATGGACAAAACTGTTCGACTGTGGCACATTAGCAGACATGAATGTTTATGCACTTTCAAGCATAAAGATTTCGTGACCTCAATTGCCTTCCACCCTACGGACGACAGATTCTTCCTCGCCGGATCACTCGACTCTGTATTAAGACTGTGGAGCATTCCAGACAAGAGTGTTGCATTTTGGAACCAATTGCCAGATCTAATTACGGCAGTTGCATTTTCTCCGGACGGCAAGACCGCGATTGCAGGTGTGCTTAGTGGTTTGTGTCTATTCTATGAAACCGAAGGCCTGAAATATCACACACAGATTCATGTTCGATCATCACGAGGCAAAAATGCTAAAGGGAGCAAGATTACCGGTATAAGGACGACGAATTTTCCTCCTGGCGATCCCGAAGGTGACATCAAGGTTCTCATCACCAGTAATGATTCGCGAGTCCGCATGTATAACTTGCGCGATAAGAGCCTAGAAATGAAGTTTAGGGGCCACGAAAACACTTGCAGTCAGATCAACGCCAGCTTTAGTGATGACGCCCAGTATGTAATTTGTGGAAGCGAGGACCGGAAAGCTTATATCTGGAATACCGGCCCCGCAGAGTCAGAAAACAAGGACAAACGACCTCTAGAATTGTTTGAAGCTCATTCCGACATGGTCACTGCAGCTGTCTTCGCACCCAGCAAGACGAGGCAGTTGTTGAGCGCGGCAGGAGATCCCATATTTGATCTGTGTAATCCTCCTCCTGTTACTTTACTAAGCAGAGAGGAATCAAATGCTTCTTCGATGCCTCAAACAGATTCGGACAAGCGTCACTCTGATCCTGTTAGTGAGCCTCAAGTTAAAAAACCAGAGGAGTCTCCAGCATACCTTGCAAGGTGTGGACATCCTGATGGGAACATCATTATAACTGCGGATTACTTAGGGGGCATCAAAGTTTTCCGCCAGGATTGGTAAATATTCCATTTCTCGCCCTCCTGCACGTGTGCATTGTAGTATGAGACCCCTGAAGTCAGGGAAGACCTGTTACAGCTAGACAGGCGCTGCCAAACCATACGGTGTGCATTCGCAATCACTCTGCTAACTTGCGCCCCTAGTGCCTATCATAAACGTCTGCAAAACACCTGGGAGACTGGATCTACGTTTTCAAAGAAGATGCTAGGTCGCAGCAACTCCATCATGACCCGAACCTCAGGCGGGTCACATTCACGCCGCAACTCTGCATCTCAAGGCTCTCTTGCTACTCCAAATATGCCTTCCGATCATATCCTTTCTTGGCGCAACTCAGTACTGGATAATAATAGTGTCAGGAGCGCTGGTGGTAAAACTATCCGAAGCGACCGAAGTATATCTCCTGGAAAATTCAACAGAAGCTCTTATCAGTCGTCCACGACCAATTCCCAGAATAATCTGGCAAGTGCAGCTCGACAGCAGCAATATGCCGGGACCCCTTTGACACATGCAACCTCAAGTGTCTCCACTACCAGCCCCCCTCCAAGTATATATAAAGCCACAAGTTATGGCAATAGCCAGCCTCCAACTCCTAGCTTTACTTTTCAGAAAGCTGATGATGATAATCCACTGAGAATTGACGCGTCTGGGAAAAGCTACCAATTCTGGAATCCTTCGTCCTGGCGGAATGATGCAAAATCTCAAACGGCGGCAGCCCACGATCCGAACAAAATGGATCCTGATGGATTGAGGCCACCACTTGGAAGGGGACCGAGTGTGGTAAGTAAGCTCAGTAGTGAGGAGGGAACACCTGAAGACGAGAGTGAGGGCGAGGCATTGTCTTGCACGAAATGCGGCGGAAAGGACTTCAGAGCTAGGAAGGTGATAGGAAAGGGTCAAAGACTTGTTTGTAAAAAATGTGGGACCCATGCCGAGTAGACGCTTGATGACGAAATGATATCTGCATGGTTTGGTGTTTGGGAATAGGCTGTCTGGATATTAGCGGGGTCCTTGGTGCAAGTTGTTGATTCCCCCAGTTGTATAGACAGATGATTATAAAGTATAGTCTCAAGACCAATTGTAGGCCATATCTTAACCAACGAAGACTTATTCCACCTGCCCTTTTCCCTTCCGCAAAATTCACTTCAATTGATGCACAGTTTCTCTCTCATTCCGAGTACCAGGTCACAACCATCATCACCTTCTTTTCCATTCGGACAACCCCCTCACCGGGAATTTACCGTGTTACCTAAGAAGTTTTGACCCTCTTTTTTCTCCTTACAAATACACGTATGATGATTGCCCCCTTGAAGCCGTCCTGGCGTGACATAACATGCGAATTAGAGCGGCAAAAAATTAGGCGGGATCCGGATTCATTGTGATTGGTTAGACATGACTTCGGGTGTCCGCCCCCCTGTAAGCGAGAATTATGCTAACGGGTCAACCCACCTGGAATATGCTGCATTTCACCCGAATTCTACTTCTCCGTTGCTTCTCCATGGAATTGTAGGTTTTTGCATCTGAGTGCAAGTATGGGGAGTGCTATAAGATGAAGTAGTAGAATATTCGAAATTTGATATTTTTTTCTCGCTATCCAAGTCCCTTGCATATCAATCATCACTAAGAAAATCTCGAGAGAGCTACAGCCTACTAATAAATACGAGTTCGATCTCAAGTATAGCAAGAGTCAACACAAATTCATTTCACCTGTTTATATCATAAATCCTGCCTTCAAAATGCAACACATTTCCCCAACCGAAATCCACACCGACCTTCCCGCCCGCATCTCATATCTTCAATCCTTCCTCGGCGTCACCCCGGAAGATGGTGAGGCTCTTCTCGCCGCGGCACCTTTGATCGCACCCCTCATCCCGACTATCCTCGATGCCGTCTACAGCAAATTATTGACGTATGACATTACGGCTAAAGCGTTCGTGCCCAAGGGGACAGATTACGAGGGGGAAGTGGTGAAGAACGTGCAGGAGTTGACCCTCGAGCATCCACAGATTGCTTTCCGGAAGGATTTTCTGAAGGTTGGCAGGCCCCAAAATACTCCTGAGAATTCACATGATCAAATACTAACTCGGGTGTAGAACTACCTGGTCAAGCTAGTCACAACCAAGGATCTCTCACCCACATCACCCTTCTGGACCTACCTCAACAACGTAGGTATAATGCACACCGGGCTTCCCGGCTTCAAACACCGCAAAAACCGCCCCGACTTAAAAGTGGACTATATCCACATGGGTGCTCTCCTCGGCTACGTGGTTGATATCTGTATCAGCGCGGTGATGGGAATGGATGTTATTGACAATGCCACGAAGTGTGCGGTTCTACGGGCACTGAATAAGGTCGTTTGGATTCAGAATGATCTTTTTGCAAGGCATTATTTGAAGGCGGAGGAAGGAGAGGCGAAGGATAGCGTTACACCACCATCCGAGGGGGAGGCTGTCGAGGGAAAAGCCGGATGTCCATTTTCGGGGCAGTAAGGGGGGGGGTTCTTTAGGGTTTGGGGGCAAGGCAGGGGCGTTTGGGGTTTAGCATAGGTGCTTGAAGACCATTCTCGGGTTGTAAATTTGACGGAAACTATAATGAGAGACATGCCACAACTCAAGATAATTTAAAAATGTCCAATTTTAAGTCTGCGAAATAAGTTTTGTAATTCCCTTCAGAGTGTAAAAATATCTCTTTTTATGTTATGCGGGTCTGAGCTAAGGATTAATTTCTCATGGATTCAACCTACCATTAAATGTTTCCACCCCCATTTTCTTATGCGGAAATATGATTTTCAAGTTGCGCCACCCAGGAATGTACAAATTTTCCTAATAATATTGATCCTCGACATATTGATAGCTTGATGCTTTGAAGTGATGTCGGGTTCAGAAGTAAGACCAGAAAAAGCAAATATGCATTTTAGCGAAAACAAAGCTGTGATACACCAGATTAGGAAAACACAAGATCCTGCAAGCACCAGCCTTATCTTCAAGCAAAAGTAATTTAGTTGACAATCTCCTCGGTCAAAACACATCTCATATCTAGGAAAGTAAAACCCATTATGAAGTCGCACCTGACTTTTTAGCAAGAAACAGCCTATAACGAACCTGCTGATCTTAGGATACTGTGAGGGAAAAGTGGAATAGCGGGGCAAGATCAAGAAATAGGAAAGGCGTGGTTTTATTGTCTAAGGAGCAGAAAATGGAGCCCGTACGGAACGATATATATACATACGAAACAAACGCTAAGCTAAATATAAAAGACCGAAGTATTATGTGATAATGACCCTAAGACTCCTTTACACATATCAATAAGAGACCACGAGTTGGGAGTAACCGAAGATGGGACGATAACAGACTTGAAAGGTGACAATGCATCCTGCCTGTCTTTCTAACCAGTCGCCTACCAACTCATCGGATACCAAGGATCGGTAGAGACACCATGCCAACCGTGAAGATACGGCTGCCCTCTCAGAAACTCCAATCCCCCCTCCCTCAATGCTAGGTGAGTATGCAGTGGAGCACATACGTCTCCTCCCGGAGAGTCATACGTACCGGCACCTGTTACGATTTAGGGAACAGAGCAACCACTCCTAGGGAAGGAACCAGGTTGGGTTGAGGGCACGGTGAAGAAAATGATACGCCTCATGCTGTGGTTCCCGAAGCTCTTCGTGAAGAAGAATCTCCAGGGCTGAGCTCGTGGGGTCTCAGGTCTGAATCTCCTACTTCTAGGCTATTAGCAGTTGGGCCTCAAGTTTACCGAGCTGTGGGTTGAGAGACGGTATTGGACTGAGCGCCACTAGACAAGTTTTCGTACGGGCATGGTTTGGCGTGCGGCAAATTCTCGTTTTCTTTGTCCTTGCTAGATGTGGAGGTAGGTTTGTGTGAGGAAGGAGCACGGGAGGATTTGTTTATGATTCTGCATTTTAGGAGGTGTGGAGTATTTGTATTTGATTTCTCTATCAAATAACCTGTCTCTACTATAGAAACCATTGCATAGGAGCATGTTAAATTTTTACTTAGAACTTGATGTAATGTAAGTGTATGAGATCTATCTATACAACATAATAGAGTAGTACTAGGTCCTAGGGGCAGGTTGTGAGATTGTAGGAGTAATAATAGAAAAAGATTTGTCGGGCAAAATTTTATTATATGTGTAGGATGCATGTTGCATACGAGCGGGCGCAGGCAGTCCTGCGTGAAGCGCTCCAGACCTCGTTGTGTCGATGACACTATTCATCCGATTGGTTGGAGTTGTTAATCCCAACAGTAACCTCAGAGCTACCGCAGTCGCATCGGCGTTCACGTTACGAGGTTGTTTGAAGTCTCACTCTCATAAATATGGTTGATTGTTTGTTTTGATTCTCAACTTATCCTCAGGGGGATCCCGAGAACAGGTCAAAATTTTAATTATTTGCTGACCATGCTCTATACCAATCCAAGCACTCTGCATTTGCAACGCTCGCGCTTGTCTTCACGTTCATGCCACAAAGGATTTGCTTCACAGCCACTTCAACTCTATCATTTCTGTTAGCACACTTCGCACAACGGTAATCGCCATCTGATCAAAGACTTGACAGAATGGAAATTCAACTCACTTCTTCCCATTTGTCGTCACAGGGATCTCAACACACTCTTCTATCACGCCAGGAACATGCCTAGCACTCAACTCCCTCCTCACTACCTCCTTAATCTCACTCTTCAACCCCTCATCTAACCTACAACTTCCAGCCATCTTCAAAAACAGCACAACCGTTTCATCAGTATCACTTTCCCTCCTCCGCCCAATACAGAGCGCATCTTCAACTTTATCACCAAAGAATTTCAGAAGGACATTATAGATCTCAGCAGACCCAAACCGAACCCCGGCGGGTTTGAGAATGCCATCCGACCGCCCAAGCATCACCATTCCGCCAGTCTCAGGATTAAACCGTACAAAATCCCCGTGATGCCATACCCCAGGAAACGCTTCAAAATAACTATCCTTGTACTTCTTCTCTCCGTCTTGACCAAAGAATGTAACAGGTTGGCACGGAAACGGCTTCGTGCACACTAGGTCGCCTGGCTCGCCATCCAGAATTGCCTTTCCATCAGGGGAGAAAGCGACGATAGCCATTCCGAGGCCTTTTTGTTGAATTTCGCCAGTGTAGACTGGTGAAAGGGGGCTAGGGGCGCCGAAGAGGGATATTATGTCTGTCCCCCCTGTTATGCTTGCTAGTTGCACGTTGGGGCCAAAGGCAGCGTTGACATATTTGAAGGTGCTTGGGGCAAGGGGGGAGCCGGTTGAGTAGATTGCTTTTAGGCACGAAAGATCAAGGTTTGGCTCTTTCAGCGGGAAGATGTTTTTTTGCTCGAGGACGGAGAGATATTTTGCTGAGGTCCCGAATTGATTTATGCGGAGGGACGAGATGAGTTTTGGCATGGTGAGGGGGCCAGAGGGGTGGAAAGGTGAGCCGTCGTAAAGGACAATTGTTGCTCCTGAAGCGAGACCCGAGACAAGCCAGTGCCACATCATCCAAGTTGTGGTTGTGAAGTAGAAAAGGCGATCTCCTGGGAGGATGTCGCTTTGGATAATGTGCTCCTTTTTGTGTTGGATGAGTGTTCCCATTGCCGAGTGGACAATGCATTTTGGTTTTCCTGTTGTGCCGGAGCTGTAGAGGATATAGACTGGATGACTAGCCGGGAAACGCTTGAATTGTAGCTTCTCTATACTCTCATCTGGTTTTGTGGGCCTAGGAAACTCTATTAGTGTTATGCTTGATCCGTTTGTGAGGTCCTTACCGCTTCAAGAATTCCTGATATGTGTAACAAGATCCAGTTGGTGGGTGAAGTGACTCCACGTGCTTCTTAATTTCTACTTCTGGTACAGCTTCGAAGATAACCAGTGCTTGAAGCTTCGGTAAAGCCTTGGCAATTTGCATGACTTTCGTGATGGCTTCGTGAGTTTTCCCATTGTACAATGATGCGTTATCTGCGAAAAGCACAGTTGGTTCAATCTGTACAAGCCTAGTGTGTGATTAGCAAATAGCTATGGCTGTATCTGCATCGTACGAGACAGTCCAACGAGTAGACCGGATCTAAGGTGAGGAACTGGCCATCACAACAAGATACAAGAACTAATTCGGCCACCAATTTGTAGGGGGGAACTTACCTATCAAGGACTGCACCAACCCCCGTATCAGGACTCACCGCAGTCCAAACAGCACCAAGAGCTGTTGCTGCAAGCATAGCAACAATAGCATTTGCATGATTGCCTACAACCCCAGCAACGCGATCATGAGGCTGTACTCCTTGGTGCTGGAGGGCATTGAAACATTCTCCAACCCGCTTTCTCAACTCTTTCCAAGAAATTTCGCAGCGAGTAGCTTCCGTGACTTCTATGATGGCGATATCATTCTCCTTAACCGGTTCCTGACTTGTTGAATGCAGTGGATAGAGCAGATTCATTGCAAAATTCATCTCTATATCAGGGAAGAAATTTGGGCGGGGGAACATTGGTACATCTTCTTCAAGAATCTGTGATTTTGTCAGTCATTCACGGCTTCCCCAAACTCGCGTGATCCTATGGAGGACGCTTTCCACATGAGAAATGATTGTGTATGAATCTCGATACCAAGGGCAAGTAGAAGATCATCAGAGGAGAAATTAACCCTGAAGACTCCAGCGATTGAAGTCTGAAGGGAAATCTAAGAATTAAGTTTCATCACGTGTAAGAAATCTTTTTTCACCTTCTCAAATAATAGTTCTGCATCCTCATGACTTGGTACACCATTGTGGTGACCAGTGAATCCATGTGGTGTAGCATTTGCTCTGACGGCATGTACACTCGTGAAAAGACATGTCTCTCTCCAGAAGTCGGCAATGTTCTTGATTGACCAATTATGCAAATCATTGTAGCTGTTCAATGTGACATTGTATTTCTTCTCAACTCGCTCCTTGAACGCCCACATCTGAGTGCTCTTGGGAGTTGGATGAGTCCATAACTTACTCCCGGTCTGAGCTGCGGTCATTTTGTGGTCTTCTCAAATTGCCGTTGGGAAAAGCCGGGATTCGGATGTCATAGAGTGGTACGATCGGAGCGGCTCTGGGGATAAGCTTAAACGTTGATGGGCAGATGGTGTCTGATCGGGTTCCACCAAAATTCCCAAAAATGATGACGCAAAGTCCTCGAGAAGACCGACAAGACCGAAACTACAATCGATTGATTACTTGGCGATGACAGGAATCCAAAGACCTATATGTGTGACGATACCGTTCCATAGAAGAATTGTGGCTTGGAATTTCTTCTTTCCAGCCTCTCCTGGCCTTGATTTGTGCCGGTCTCAATGACTACTGACCGAGGCACGATTTCATGTTTGTCAACAGCGACGTCGGAACCGCACTTGATACGACAAGCTCTTCTAGAACCTTCAACCGACGCGTTACCTCCGGTAGAAATCCAAGAATCCCGTGATTTAGAACAAGCAGACTTTCAAATCCCGACTCTTCCGTGACACCGTTATCCGTTCCCTTCCGATCTGCGACAGCCGGTGCAATTTTTATGTTCATCACGTGCCCGACCCTTGCATAAGTGGGTGACTAAGTTTTCTAGGTTTAGCTAAAGACGTGCAGTGATCTCATCATGCAAAAACTCAATGACTTGTAACGGCGGCTGTCATCGTGAAGATGGAATTTGCCATCAACCGAGAATGCCGAACTGCATCGCACATTCCAATTCTAGGGAGATTTGCGGGTGGGTCTAGAGGTGATGATGTTTCATTGTGATGTTTATTGTGATGTTTCATTGTGATGGTTATTGTGATGTTTATTGTGATGTTCATTGTGATGTTCAATGCGATGTTTATTGTAATGTTTATTGTCATGTCTACTGTCATGTCTACTGTCATGTCTACTGTCATGTCCATGGTAATGTTTACTGCCATGTCCATTGTCATGTCCCACTGTCATGTCCACTGCCATGTCTCAGGTTGATTGCAGAAATGAGGTTCTTTGAGAGTTGAGATAAGCACAGCAAATTGCACTAACCTCCTGAATTCCATCTGGTTGCACTCCCACCACCCGTCCTTCATTCTCGCCTCGCTTTGCACAGCTTTCCGAAGTCCGAAGTGAGGAAAGACGGATGGTGGGAGGATCCTGTACCAAGCGAGCCACTGGCAGCCATCTTTGCGTTTCCAATCTGCCATTTTTTGATGAAAAAGTTTGGTCCCAGCTCGAGCTGCCCCTGAACCCAGCAATAACATGGTAATACTCCCCGCCACCAACCAATCAACACCCCCCTATCACGATCGAAAAAGAGCGGGAGGGCTCTACCGCTGGCCCTCGTCAAGGGAGTCGGATGCACCGGGGCAAACTCCTACGCATTTCGTGCCCTGACTTACTCTCGTTTCTGTGGTACGATTACCTCAATTTAATTACTCGCCCAACCTCGTCTCGTTCCTCTCTCCTCCTCGACTTTCTTTTCTTCTCGTCCCGTCATCTCTGCGTTGTTGTGATATCTAACGGTCGGCAACAGTTGGCGAGGTTGACCATCGGTATCAGGATTCAGGGCGCGCTGTGTTCTGCGACTGCGACGGCAACTTCAACTGCATAACTGCCAGTCCGTGGCGCCACACCCGATCGCAACTTCCTCGACGACCTGACGATCAGTTCATCTTCTTGGACAAACTTCGACCTTTGCAGTCGGATCACACCTGGTAAGCACCCTCCTCTTATTGCAATCCTATGATCCTCTCATGATGGGCGCCAATTGATTCATTTGAGCCTGAGACGGTGTCTTATAGTCTCAGGCCATCTAGACCTACGAAGCCGTAGGTGCTTTTGCCCATTAACTGAGTCGCATCACCACAGTCGTCCCGCCTCCGGCTCTTCTCTCTCTTCTTCTCTCTTCTTCACCCCCAGGGCGGAGATCGCAGAAATGTCAGTACTGACATGTCATGTTGGGTAGACTCAGCCACATTCGAATAATTAATTCCTCACCGCCGCATTCGTCTCGACTACTATCTGCGCCCGGTTGGTTGACGACTCGCGAAACGTACCTCGAATCCCTCTGTATCTACTCAACAAGTAAAGCTTTGGTTGCCTAGAGCTCGAATACCCATCATATCTACCTCCATCCCCTAGATCTCTCTGCTCAGAGCAGGTCACAATGCCTCAACGACTCCCCCGAAATCCTTTCGCGAGTTCTACTACCGGTGCGGTTGCCATACCGCCTACAGACAAACCAACCACCCGGAGGCCGTCGACCTCAAAGGGCAACAGATTGGCTCAATTCTTCACGTCCTCGCCGAAGAGCAAGGAGCAGCAGTCTGCACAGGCAGCTTTGTTGTCGGCCGTAGCAGCGCAACAGCAACACCTTCTCAACAATCCCTCGCCACAAATCAGTGCTCCCTCATTGTCCCTCCCAACCATCTCCTTGTCGACCGCAAAGGCTGGGGAAGCAAATATGGACGAACCTCCTACGACCTTGTTCCAACCCCCTTCCGTCGCGGAAGCCAAGCGACAAGCAAGGATCGATGCCCAATTTGGGCCCCTCCTCGCCCAATCTCACAGATACGTGAGCAAGCAGACAACGCAAGATTTCCCAGAGCACGTTATGGACGAGCCTCCCTACTACTACCTCTTGACAACCTATATCAGTTACCTCATCCTGATCATTTTCGGTCACGTTAGAGATTTCTTCGGAAAGCGATTCCGACCAGAACATTATAGACACCTCAAAGCTGCTAATGGATATGCTGCCCTCAACAGCGATTTTGACAATTTTTACGTGCGTCGATTGAAGTTGAGAATTGACGACTGCTTCGCCCGACCAATCACTGGAGTTCCAGGAAGATATGTTACCCTGATGGATCGCAAGACGGATGATTTCAATGAGCATTTCCAATTCACTGGCACACACACAGAAACACTGAACATGAGCTCCTACAACTATTTGGGATTCGCTCAGTCGGAAGGTCCATGTGCGGATGCCGTGGAGGAGACGATCAAGAAATACGGTATCAGCTCAGCAAGTCCTCGAGGGGACTCGGGAACCTCGGATTTGACCTTGGAGGTCGAAGACAGAATTGCTAAGTTTGTCGGCAAGCCTGCGTCCATGGTCTTTTCTATGGGGTTTGCAACCAACGCTACCTCGTTCTCTGCTCTGATGGGCAGGGGATGCCTCATCATTTCCGACGAGTTGAACCATGCGTCTATTCGGATCGGCGCGCGCTTGTCAGGTGCGATGATCAGCTCGTTCAAGCACAACGATATGGAAGATCTCGAACGGAAACTCCGCGAGAGCATCTCTCAGGGGCAACCTCGTACCCATCGACCCTGGAAGAAGATCTTGGTGGTGGTTGAAGGTCTCTACTCTATGGAAGGCACGATGTGCAATTTACCCGGCATTCTGAAGCTCAAGAAGAGATACAAGTTTCACCTCTTTGTCGACGAGGCTCACTCGATCGGGGCTCTTGGACCTCATGGTCGCGGAGTATGCGACTATTTTGGTATTGATCCTGCAGAAATTGATATCCTTATGGGTACCTTGACCAAGTCGTTCGGCGCCAATGGCGGCTACGTTGCTGCTGACAAACATATTATCGACAAACTCCGAGTCACGAATGCGGGCACCCTGTACGGGGAATCACCTACGCCTCCAGTTCTGATGCAGATTCTCAGCGCCCTCAAGATCATTTCAGGCGAGCTTGTTCCCGGACAAGGCGAGGAACGACTCCAGCGCATTGCTTTCAACTCTAGATATCTCCGTCTTGGATTGAAACGCCTTGGTTATATCGTCTATGGTCACGACGATTCACCTATCATCCCTATTGTCCTATATAATCCCGCTAAAATGCCCGCCTTCTCTCACGAAATGTTAAAACGGAAGATCTCTGTTGTCATTGTTGGATACCCCGCCACACCCCTTATCTCCTCCCGTGCCCGCTTCTGTGTCTCAGCTGCCCATAACAAAGATGATCTAGATAGATTACTTGCAGCCTGCGATGAAATCGGCAACATCCTCCAATTAAAGTTCTCTACCGGTTTGGCGGGTGGTGCGGAACACCTCCCGGACGGAGTCACCCCAGAAATGGAGGAGGAGTGGAGAAAAGCCAACGGTCTTCAAGGTGTGGTCACGCCACCTCGCTGGTCTCTCCGGGAAGTTATCGCAAATGGCGTGCAGGATGTAAAGCAGCCTCTGAGATGATCGAGATCCTTCCATCGAGCCTTGTCAAGGCTGTCGGATGTGTGGGCCTGTCTCGGGTAGCCTCCTGCGGTTCCCAAGCACAGCCTCGGACAATACCGAGCCATGCGCATCACTTTCCAACATAACGACATTAGACGAGCACTCGCTTTGGTCCCTCGGCCCTGTTTTGCTGTACATAGACTTTTTTCGCCCATTCGTTTGATTCCTGGCGCACGCAATCGACTCAAGATACCCTTTGCAGTTGCCTACTTTTTTTCCATGGGGAAGGAAGCTTGAAGATTTTTTTTGTTAGAAGGCTCGATGGGCCACCATCGTATATGCCTTGGCGTTATCCCTTGCCCCACACTCGCTTTGAGAGGATCGTTTCGGTATTTCTGGAACGCGGAGTGAGCAAACATCCGGGATGGATGGGGTAATTATTAATATTTTAATACTATGAATGGAGTGATGATGGCTGGGCTGGGAACAGGTTCGGACGGAGTGATGAAGGGATGGGTGGTTATGGTGTTGTATATACACGATTGAGATTAAATGGAAGATGAGAGAAGTGATGGTGGTGGTTGAGCTGAGGGGGTGTGGTGAGGTAGATAGATAATGAGAACTGGAATTTCTCATACTTGAAGTTCTCCTACGTCTTACACATGAACTATCAATCTCCTCGCACCTATTCCCATGAAGACAATATCTATGTTAAATTCCTATTTCACTCCGTGTGCCTTAGAGCAAAGAGGATATCATTAGCATCAGAGGGACTCTCCGCGCACCCTTGGAAACCTCCTAAGGCTCCTTAAGCCCACGCAAAAACACTCGCGTCCATGTTCCGGGCAAGCAGTGAAATCAATCGAGTCCTCCACCCTCGCAGGACAGCCCATCCTCCCACATCCTCTCCCCGTCACCACATCCTTCTCCTGCCGGAATGAACATTTTCGTTCATCGACCACGCTTCGAGGTTTGCGGTGGCAGACTCGTTGGCAGAAGAGGTTGGCGCGGCAGGGGCAGGTGAACGTGGTGTGGATTATTAGGCACATTTTCGGGGAGTGCGGGGGGGGTTTTCACGGGTGGGCAGTAACTTGGTTGATGGGTGGGGGGTGGGGGAGGGTTCAAGGAGTGGTTGGGAGTTTTAGGAGTTGAGTTTTGGATTTCTGGCTTTTCCGAGCTCTGTTCGGAAAGGATATAGTGTTGGGGAGAGAGGAGGAGGTGGGGGGGTTATTTGGCTCGCGGAGGTTTTGTTTGTGGAAGTGGAAAGCACCTCTTTGTCTTTGTTCTGGATGCATGGCAATTCGTTGCTGTATAAGATGGACTGTGCTGCTTTCGTCCGCGGGGAAGAAGATAGATACCAGCGGGAGGTGCATGCTCACAGCTTCGAGCAATATATCACCTTCTGGTTTTCCGTCTATGGATCATCAGAAAGACAACTGGGGGGTTGAGTAAACAGTCGGGATTTCTGCACGGGCGAGTGAGATGATTTATAAAAGGAGAGCCGGGATTGGTCGCAAGTCCTACACAATATCTGTTTTTAATAATTTAAAACTATTTAAAAGCTGGCCAGGAGAAGATTATCTCACGCTAGTGTATTCAACAGTTTCGAAACCCTCTGCTACTACATCCCATAAAAATATGACTAGATGATTTAAATAAGTTAAGGAATTTGGTATATCTATTCCTCTAAGCTTTTGCCACGACTTTGTTGTCTTTGAGAATCTGGAACATTTCCAAGGATCAAGCGTGCTTGGAGCTATGCTCTTAAGCTACAAGTTATTTCCCATCCTAGATAGCTATTGAGTATCGGCGTGAGTGAAAAAGTCACAGGGAGCATATAACTAGGGGGTAACTTTCCTCGCTGTACTAGACAGAAGTAGCAGTACTCGGCGTGCTTGTGTTTTCTACCTTCGTTAAAGGCAACACCAAAATTTCAGGTCGAGAAGCCAGACCGCGATTATACCACAAGGAAGGAATATCTGAGTACTTGAACCTGTAACAAATTAGTGCTTTATAGGTAAAGCAATTTCATTCAGTGTTTCATTTTCAATCCCTCTTGAGAAGATAACTCGAAAACCATGCTATTCTGCGCTAGATTCATAGTGAAATGCATCAGATACGGCTTCCGTCAAAAATTGCAATTCAGGTTGCACTTATATGAATGCATAATATTCTATCTGCTAATATACCCGGGTTATGGTGTTGTGGCTAGTGTAGTTTTTAAAGCGTGGCTTGTCGTTACAACGCTGCTTTCCTCGTCTTCACGGCCACAGTGCAATGGTCACGTTGAATAGAAAGTACGAACATTCACCTTCCTACTCCTCTCGTGTATTTGGACTTCGCTCCATCCAGCCTATAAAAGCGTTGTAGTTGCTTCGCCTAGCCCTCCGAGATTCGCTTGACTTGAATGTTGTGGCGAGAGTTAGTCAGCGCCCAGTGTCAGACACACACTGAGCCCCAATCAACCTGGACAAAATCCCAGCAGTCTCCAAGCAGTAAATAAGCTTGTAACGAACCAGCCTCGAATCCCACTACTTTCACCCTGTTAACCATTCACGGGGCTTAGATGCGCAGACCCTGAACACACGTAAATATCTTAGGTCGCTCCCATACTGTAAAAAAAAACCCCGAAGCCTAGAATTAGCGATAGGGGTGGAACCTGGGTATAGCCGCGAGCAATGCCACAACATCATACAGGTATAGAATTGAGATTGTGTGGTGGGATGAAAATTATGTCAATGAGGCATATGAGGAGATATATAATGGAGCCACCTCTAAACCGTAATAAGGTACTTCACTTGCTATCTTTCGTTTTCCGTATCCTAATTATCCCTTCACTGATCGTCGAAATGCATTCAATCACTTTACTCTCATCCGGCTTCTCGCTTCTTAGCATTCTCTCCCTTGCTTCTGCAACATGTAAAACCTTCACTCCGACAACCACACCCATCAAAATTACAGAAGGATGGGGCACAGACACAAGCCCACCGATAGACGTACTAGATTGCCCTCGTAATTCAACGCAAGAGTGTGTCATGCCCACCCGAAATTACTCCGTCTACATTGCACCGCAGATCTTCGCCGACAAAGGGAACATCACTCGCATCTCTTCTGTCTCAGATGTCAATAGCATTTTTAGCTTAACCCAGGATGCCTTGAAAGCTGGAAATCAAAGCATCTCCTTCGCACCCCTGACCGGAAGGGTCACCCCAGAGTGGACTCGGAAAGAAGACTACCTCGTATCGCCCGGGGAGACGAGAACTTATTATTTTGCGGCCAACCTCCTCACCATTGAGGGCAAAGCTGACGGCTGCGAGGATGCGTCGCTCAATAACAGGCTACTTAGGGTGTTGGTACCGCAATTAAATGCCAATGGGACAAATCCTCTTGGTTCTTGGATGTGGTCAAGTGTTAAGCTAACCCCGATCACACCGACGCCTTCGCCTACACCTTCTGGAGTTACGCCAACGGTGACTCCTACGACGCCGAAGAGTGAGGGTGTAGGAAAGAAGGTGGGTGGTGCTTTCCTGGCACTGGTCACTGCGGGTGTTTGTGCTATATTGTTATAATTTAGTAGACTGCCTTCGATGTTGCATTATGAGTTCATTCTGAGGAGTTCCGGGCGATGGAGTTTTGGAGTGGAGCCTTTGGGAATATTTGCAGTGGCTTTTGTGTTGTTAGCGAATTATTGAAATATATTATATTTATAAACCTGAAGTTTAAACCGTATGCCGACAAATACGTTATGGATAAACATGTAGCAAATTCTCCTGCAAAATCTAGAAAGGAGACGTTTGATGGTAATCACAATTCGCATCTTGACCAAGGTAACAGAGGTTTCTGATGAGACTCAAGAAGGCAAGAAGATGTATTTACCAGAGAAGCTGCATAAAAAGAGTCCATACTAGCCTACCTCACTGAAGCCAGTGCACTTGAGAAAGGATAGCATTTCTTTTGGCATTCGGCAACCGATATTACATCGCCTTCATTTGAACACATGACCCTATTGACTCTAGATTTCGATTTTCAGGACAAAGACCTTGTATACCCAAAGGCATCAAGCGGCAAAGTGTATCTGGGTAACAAAGAATTCTCTTTCACTTTTGGGTAAAGTTCTTTAGCTTGGTAGGAAATAATAAGCAAAAAGTCAGAAATAGGCCGCAGGAGGTACTGAGTGTGTATATATTGCGAAACAAGGCAAGCTAAAATTAGTCAAAAGAATGGATATTAGAATATTAATGCAAGTTAACCACAAAAGCATCACACTTCAAAATCAACACTTAGAGCCATCTCCTAGAGAAAACTTCTCAAAATGTGTACAATGACCACTCCAATTTACACTTGTAACTGCTGGGCAACACTCTATTGCTCGCAGGTATGTCCTGAAAAATCAAGAAAGATTGTCAGCTAGTCATATTGCCTGTATCGTATCGATGTAGAGGAAAGTGTTAGGGCTGATTGTGGAAGTCGACGATGTCCTAGGAGGGTGGTTTGATTAGGAGGGAGAAGTTGGAAAGAGCCATGATGGAGGAATATGGGACCATACTTTCGAAAGTAAATTAAATCATGACATCAAGGTATTTAATATCCAAAAAAAAACTAAAATTTATTTTTGTCAACAGACTTGCATATAAAGACTGTAGAATCACCATCGCCTACTGTACATAATGAGCGAGTTCCTTGAACTTTTTTATGTGGCAAGGAGACTAGCGTGAACTAGAAAGCGTAGTAGTAGCCTCTCTTTTCGGGGATGTGCAAGATCGCTAGTAAAAGCTTGAAAAGCACTATACTTTCAGATAAGAAGTCTACATTCGATAAGCTGAAGTGCCGAGAAGTCATGTTCATTTTTTGAGACATTAAGTCAAAGCCTCTCAGACCTCTCAGAGCCTTAAATAGTTCAGTGTAGGTTTGCAGTCGATATTCCAAGGGGCCGAGTGTTAGCTGCTGGGAGAATCTGAGCATAAATTAGAGATGATGATCCTTAGGAGTTCGTGTAACATAGTCACATGTCTTACGAAAGCTCGAATCTGGCCGTGGCATCCCTTGTAGTGATTTGAAGAGGATGAAAGAGACACCGGGGAACAGAGCTTGCATGATCAACAATTTGCGTGAAGTCACTTGGCATCTATGCAACCAACAGCTCTCAGCGAGAGACCTAAGTCCAAACCTCGACAGAAACTAGGGTGACGTAAACAAATATCCTTGCACGGATGGGGTGACTTTGGCGGGGTAACAGAGTGAGCGGGTGTAATGAATTCGCGGAACTAAGTTTTGATCCCCGCGCCTGAGATGTTTCACCAGAGTCGTGGCAGTGATTGTGGTCGGTGAACTCTCAGCCTTGTGGGGGTGACGACGTCGATCATTGATCATGGAGGGTCGCACGGGGATATCCCACGCAGAGATGGGCTGTTAATGTGCCTGGCAGAGGAAAATATGACAAAGCACCCAAGAACTAAGTATGCTACATGCGGCTCTTAAGGATGAAGGCTAGATCAGGAAGGTAAACAGGAACAGTTCATTCAATCTTACGAATGAAGTATGGTTGTAGCGGGCACTTGCATTCTCATGCTGCGTCGCTGCCCAACTCTAAAGCCACGAACCTCCCGCTCAGTGAGATCCTAATACTCGGTAAGTCTCAGGTTACCCGACAGACAGCAAGGGCGTAAAGGTTACTTCGAGCTCATCAACAACGACTTACGAGTCACTCTTTTAGCATGAATGAAGTGGTAGTACGGGATGATATACCAAGAACCTCCTGACACGAGTACGAAGTCTTGGTATCACAACATGGAGTTGCAAGTGACGACAAACCACAATCAAACACAACTTGGTGTATCCGTGTAACTGAAGATGTCTCTAGGACCGAGAGTGACAAGATGGCTACAGGCGCAGCATCTTGCTTTTACCCTAGCTATCAGCTCTCACCTCTCGCCAAGTGTCTTTAGTTATTCTCGGGACGATCGACCTCTGCAGTAACTTTGTGTAACACTTGCAGCCTCAAAAGACTCGGCCAAGCGATAGGTTTTAAAGGATCAATCAGTTGTGCAAGGGCATTCCCTCCATGTTTACCCCAGACGCATCCCCGTACATAGTGATTTGATAAGGAACTTAAGCCGCTAGGTGAACGTTGCACGGGCTGAAGGTATTGAAACTCGCGGCCTCCTCAAAGATAAGGGGTTCTAAGCCACAACTGTGCTCTACCGTGATGAGCGTGAGACTTCACGATACAGGTGACATTTGCCGGTGGATAAGATCTGGTGTGTGGAGAGATTTCGGCAGACAGCGACACCATCCAGCCCTAGGCCGTAATTCCCAGGATATCACAAGACAGCAGTATTCGGGAGAACCAAGGCGGGCGTATTGAATTCCCAAGTCTTTGCTTCAGGATATGCATGACTTACATGGCTGAATGAACTTACCGCGCCGATGGCTTCTGGAATTTCGAGGTCAATAGAATGCGATATCCATGTAGAGGCGCGGCAAGCACTCTCGTGTTGCCATTATTAGCATGTTGTCCTGAGATACAATAATAAATGTCTTGTACAAGGCACGATATCAGGCGTGCTATGCACAAATACGGCCAGGCCCCGCATTGCAAGAGATAAAGACAAGGGCAATATTTGCCACTGGGACGGGAGATATTGACCAGACAAAACGCGCATATGCATCTGAAGATCTCGACCTCTGTTAGCCATGAGACCTGTCAACTGACGCCCAGGTATATAATAAAGGCCGGCAAAACTTGTATTCTGTGTCTTCGTTGCATGATGTTTTCTTTTATCGTGATATGTTCGATTGATTTGTCTATGTGGACAGAGAGGTTGCGAGGGCGGGAGAGATGCAAACGCCCCGCTGACGAGGGGATGCAACCGGGAAGTTTGTATCCTAAGTGAATCGTGAGAGTATCATTCGATGTGCTTGGTCTCTCGGGCGACGGGACAAATTGGTTCTTGCCAAGTTCTAGTTTTGTGTTTGTCATGAAGGGCGATTCAAGGCTGCCGGGCGTTGAAGCATCCATCATGATGGTCCGCCTGGTGGTTCGCAAATTGCCTTGTTTAAGCGAGGCAAAGAAAGTAGGTGAGAGCCTCGCCCACTTTTCGATTCCTACGCCAAGTAGAGAAGAGCTACTTCTTAGGAGACATCTAAACCCACACATCTTACAAAAAATGAAGTAGAAACAATATGAAAATATGCAAGAAAGTCCTGTCGGTGTTAGATCACGTAACAACAGGGATGATCGCGTCACATGACGGCTGTGGCGGTGATGCCAGGGTTCAGGTTACTGACAGCCGCGCTATCGTAGTTAATTCCAACGTCGTGACCCGCAACCTTGATATCTGTGCGTTCGGTGGTTTGCAGGTTGCAATAGGCCAACGCTCCGGAACTGGAGAGTTTCTCTTTGCAAGTCTCATATGTTGACGCTCTTACAACGGTGGCGCTGGATCTCATTAGTCTGAAAAGCTGAGGCCTCAATTGCTATTGCAGCGGGAGCTGAGGAATTGATGCATCACCCGTTGCTAGTGCTGATATCTCCTCTGCCATTTGCCTAACGATTCTGCCTTGTCTCTCTCGATTCGTCTAGAGCCCTCTCCTCTTTGCCTCTCAAGCGGGGCAACAGTTCATAGCAGCCTCGAAGCAATGGCCCATTGTCACTGGCTGCCTAGCATTGTGCAGGATCTAGACAGCCACGATTGGCTTTACTGAAACACACAGTGAAGGCATCCGCCCGACGACCCCGCGATAGTTTGCATTATGGGCGCCAAAGTATAGAGGAGATCAGACCTCGAATAGAGTTGCTATAATGCAAGAAGTGTTTCCAAAGAAAAGTATGACTCGATGCAAGTGCAGTTGCATCGATGAGGAGTGTGGTCCCTGTGGACATCTTTCACCCTGCAGTTGTGCAGGTTTCTGCAGTCGTATGCAGCGTAAGTCCATATACTCGGTGACTCGTGCGGGCGTAGGTATGTGCCAGTTCTGCACAAAAGTTGAACAAATGATCGTGATGCGATAGATCTACTGCGCCGCATCTGCCCCTCTTTCAAATCCACTGTCGTTTGAAAAGCCACCTTCAATGGGATTGGTATTTAACCATCGTAACGCCCACTCACACCTCTGCGCTGATTTGCTTCGACGCACGCCTCACTTTCCCATAGTAAGGTTGTCGTTCCTTTTTCTGTACACCGAGCTTTATCCACAGTTGTGTGCGGCTCCATAGTGCATCGAACTCTTATATCAACGAGCTTCCCCATACTCTCGCCCGGCTCAATCGTCCGCCCTCTAAACTTTAAAGTATACCAACATACTTGAAAAATATCTTTAGAACTCATAAGCACACATCATGGCACCCGGACAACCACCCCCTCCACCACCCCCTCCGGGACAACGAGGACCACCACCTCAGGGGATGCCCGGCGCAGGCCCTCCAGGACAACATCCTGGACCAGCAAATCGCCCTCCTATGCAGGGACCACCCCCATTTCTTTCTCAGATGCGGCAACCCGTCAATTCGACTCGGGTTGTGGATATCAGTCCTCGTCCAATGCGAGATGCAGCCTCCTGCCGAAAAGAGTTGACAACATACCAAGTCTATACGATCAAGAAAGCAATTCCGAATGGTCGAGAGAAACCCACGTGGGCAAGATCTGAGGTTGTCCAGGAGAAGATCCCGAAGAGCGAGATTGTGAAGGACATCAAGAAACTCAATGAGGGTAGGAATTCGGTAGCGGACAAGAAGGCCTCGTTAGCACCGTTCATGCAAGGGCAGATCGTGAACCTCATAGATGATCTTTCCACCAGAGAACATGATGCGAATTTCGAATGGTCCCTGGTGCAATTGGACACCAAAAGACGAGTTATCAGCAAAAGGCCGGAGAAGAAGGAGACAGTGACAATGACCGTATACGTCTCGCGCACGCCGTTAGAGGGGTTGGATCCTATCATGCTTCACCAAACCCTAGAGCGAAATCGCATTGAGCGTCTGCAAGCTCAGAATCGCCCACCTCCACAACAGCAACAGCAACAGCCACAGCAGCCTCCACCTCAACAACAGCCCCCCCGACCACCACCACCACCACCACCACCAAATATGCCACAACAAGGAGGGAAGCCACCGGGTGGAGGGGGTAATGGTGGAGGGATGCAATTCGTGAAACTTCCAGCAAACTTCGGTCCGAAGAGTCCAAAATCTCCAAAATCCGCACATGGCCGTGGACCAAAGAAATATTACGACTCAGCGTCTAGCCGCTCAAGCCGATCCGACTCGATGTCCGATTCCGGATCCGAGTCTGATTCCGACCGGAGCTTTTCGAGTAGAACAACTCCCACAGGCAGCTCGGTCTTCTCAAAAGGTGACCGACGAGAAAAACAATACAACCTCGCGTCGTCAAGGAATAGGAGTCGAAGCAGGCCACGCCAGCATACAAAGAAGTACCACATGGAGGGCCGAAGCCCATCACCTCCACGTCGGATTACCGTAGTTCAGGGACCAGAGCCAGTACCAGTACAAGCACCACGACCATATGCTCCAGAAGTACCCCGTGCACCGCCTCAGCAACCTCAAATGCCGAGCTTTGAAACGGTTGATGCAGCATATCATGCTGGGAAGATCGATGCTGATCTCGAGAGACGGGGCCAGGAAGAACGTGAACGCTTCCAGGCGCCTCCACAAGCACCCCAACATCCTATAATCATCGAGAGACAAATTCCAGTTGTGATCGAACAACCCCGTGAGCCTCGCGCAATAATATCTTATGGGCGAGCTGAGCGTGAGCGTGATCGCTTGCCAGATTCGCCTACACGTTCGTGGGCCGAGACTCGGTATAGTGAACCATTAATCTCTCCATACGCTACACATAGATATATCGAAGATCTTCGTGACACTCGGCCACCGATGAGAGTCCAACGGGAATACCGGGCAGAAACCCGCGGTTTCCGACCTGAGTTCCGAGATATCGGATACGATAGAGATGAGTTCCATGACCGCGAATTCTCTCCCGAGCCGCAGCGATTCCGACCTGAGCCACGTGAATTCCGGCCAGAGCCACGCGGGTATCAACCGGATTTTCGAGAGACCAGAAGGGGAAGCGATTTCTTCGACCATGAGGACGAAGAAGAATTTATTCCCCAACCGCGACCTTTCATGGAGCGAAGAGCAACAGAACCACGTGCGCGAATGTCCTACTACCCTCGAGAGCCAGAGCCACATCCGTTCGCTCCACTTCCTCGAAGCTATCCACTTCCCGTTCGCCCAGGTCCTTCCCCGGGATGGTAAACAGTGTGTTTGGGATCGATTTTCCCTCTCATCGTGTGGAGTCGGGGATCACGAGAGCGGAGCCGGTGGCTCAAAATTGTTGTAATGTTGTGATGAGGTGGATTAAGTGTTGGTATTTGTTGATTGCCTGAATCAGCCATGTAAAATGCGCGCGAGTTTCTGAAAAGGATGTACTTTGGATTACGGGATGGCAAGATTGTACTTAGCAGGTATCGATTGTTGTTTGATCGGCTGGAGTAGGCGGCAACGTATATGATTAACGGCCTTACGTCTATGATACCATATATCTTATGTACAACTTGAAGAAATTTCTGCCTATGGACCCTGACTGTCTACTTTTGCAATTGCCTCAAAATAAGCAAAGAGAAACGCCGCCCAGAAAGAGGGCTGCTTTATATGAAAAACTCCTGAATAGGGGGCCCGCAAGCCCGAATATGGGGGTGGTCATAGGCGTTGGGGTGAGAGGGTTTTCCTTGCATTGCTGCCCGATTTGCACTCAGAGGATAGTTTACATGCAGGACGCTGTTTTGAAGCTGTACAGATGTGCTTCAATGGACTCGGTTATAAACCGACTACCACTCCAGCAGCATCAACCCCCATCCGCATGGCCAATTGAGCGACGCGGGGATATGAACGAAGAACCATTTGTTGTACCAAGATGTAGGTAGCATGCTGTGCCGCCTTGCTTTTTGCGATATCGCTCATTGAAAAGTTGAGTTGCACGTGAAGCTGTATTTCGCGCAGAAAAACGAAGTTGCTTCCCTGTAGCTTGAGAAGCTCGGCGTCATAATTCACCCCACCACAGCATCGCCCGACTTTCACCGAGCTGAAGAGTTTTGATAGCAACATCCTTTTACTCAACCTTTCAACAACCTCTGAAAATACTGCTTCACCATCAAGATACCATTTAGAATCAATTGCAATCATGGCTCGTCAATTCTTCGTCGGTGGTAACTTCAAGATGTGAGCTTCCTCCTGCGGGGTCGTTGACTAGGCTGGTTTGTTCAGGAGCTGATATTTGGTCGAATACAGGAATGGCTCTGTTGAGGCCATCAAGAAGATCATTGGGCACCTCAATGACGCAAAGTTGGATCCAAACACAGGTTTGTACAATACTTTTTTACCTTCCCACCAAATATCGGACGATACCATATTCTGCACCCCTCCTCAACACCTTAAGCATACTGCTAAAACACTTTTTTGGCAGAGGTTGTCATTGCACCACCAGCTCTCTACCTTCTTCTTGCACGCGAACACCTCAAGCCTGGCCTCGAGGTAGCCGCACAAAATGTCTTCGACAAGCCAAATGGAGCTTTCACTGGTGAAATCTCCGTTGACCAGCTCAAGGACAGCAACATCACTTGGACACTCCTTGGACACTCCGAGCGTCGTGTAATCCTACAAGAAGACGACCAGTTTGTTGCAAACAAGACAAAGGCTGCTCTCGATGGAGGTATTGGCGTTATTTTCTGCTGTGGTGAGAGCTTGGAGCAACGGGAGAGCAACAAGACTATTGAGGTTGTTACCTCGCAATTGAAGGCCATCAAGGAGAAGATCTCAGACTGGTCCAAGATCGTCATTGCCTACGAGCCAATTTGGGCTATTGGAACTGGCAAGGTCGCCAGCACCGAGCAAGCACAAGAGGTCCACGCCGCTATACGCGCATGGTTGAAGAAGGAGGTCAGTGATAAGGCTGCTGAGGAGACCCGAATTATCTATGGTGGTAGTGTCAGCGAGAATAACTGCAAGGATCTTTCTAAGCAACCTGATATTGATGGATTCTTGGTTGGTGGTGCTTCTTTGAAGCCTGCTTTCGTTGACATTATTAACAGCCACTTGTGACTGCATGATAGTGCAACTAGTGGTTCACGACTATGAAATGACTTTATGATTGTGTGGCGCCTGAGGGGATAGGGAAAAGGCACAAACGGCTTTACATAGTCAACCAGTCTAGTATTAGAATCAGAGTAAAAATAACCTAGTTTAATTCTTTGTGGTGAACAAAAGGTTTGATGTTAGAAAATAATTTTTCTTCGAAACAAATATTTTCAGAAGCAAAACAGCCTAGGCTTTTGCCACAGGCAAAACCGCGAATTAGGACTCATTTCCTCTATTCACACTTCTTCTTTGCGAATTTCAGTTTCAAGCCCTTGATTTTAAGCTCGATAAACTATTCCCAAGTATTGAAACCACGATAGGTCTCTTCCAGCTGGTTCTTGACTTGTTATACAGCCAACTGATGAGTCACTCTGGTAACCTACATGATTAGGCAATTAAATTTTTTTGGATCTTTATGATATATATGGTGCGTGGAATTTTAATAGCCTATCTAGCAATAGATGAATGGGGAAGTAGGAGACGGACTGAAATAAACGTAGCATAAGACTTTGTCTGCGTTCCAGTAAGAGAATAGCGGAAATCTTACCTTGCGATTTGTCGCGGTACGAATTCATCGTTCACTTCAAATTTTCCAGTTAGATAGAAAGCTCATCTCGAGACTATCCTGAATTGCTACATTTTGAAACCAACCCATACGCAGATGTTCCCATATAAACACCAATCTTACCTTAAAGTAATATCTGTCTCACATCGCTCATCAGTCTCTAAAATTGACCTTACCTACAACTGACTTTCATAGAATGTTCCTATTCATGAGATTTTATTCTACCCAAAATATTCATAAACTCTCTTTATTATCACCTCCGAACATACATAGAGAACCTAACTATCGCATAATAGTACTTTCTAGCCATCAAGCCCATGCTATCACATTTCACGGCCTCCCCTATAGTAGGGCTCTAGTACTCTTTCTCTTCAACGATTGAGGTTGGGCTTCATAGAGCATATATCTTGAGATATTTTCTACTACTGAGGTTGGTATGTGTTATTCTGATAATCAACTGGGCAGGACAGGAAGTAATGGGACAGAACCCGCGTAAAGCACGAACAGGAGAAGAGCTGTGGGAGCGGATACTTGCTTATAGTAAGCAGCCAGTGAGCCGGGAGATAGGGGTTGAGAAATAAAATAAAATATTCTTTGAAAGCAATGGAGTGGTATTGGGGTTCTAGCATAGAAGGATTCCAAAGTAGCACGCTATGACACCAACCAGCCGTACATTCCAGAGTCTAGAGAGTATACAAAGCTTGCAGTCCGCATAATGCAACAGCTCCCAGTACCAAATAGATATCTTCATTCACCATTCAGTTCTCCCGGTCACAATGATAGCTAGAGCTGCCCCAGGGATAGAATCGACACATCCATTCCAAAACGCCTCCAATGCCAATATACACTGTCTTACAACATACGCGTCTCCCCCGCCCGAATACTCAAACATGCATCCCACCACCACCCGGCTTATGGTAAGGACTCCATATACCCCTAACACTCTCATTAATGCTCTTCACGGGCTTAACCACCCTCTTCAACTTCTCCCCATTCGCATCCCTTAATAACTCCGCTTTCCGTAATATCTGATCCTTCTCGAGATTCCGCACACAGATGGCTTTCTCACGCCCATTAATATAATGCCCTATGATTACGGGGTGTTTTCGCGGTCGGGGGGAGACGGAGATTTCGATTTGGGGGTTTGCACGGGCAAAGGACTGGAGGGTTGTGCGTAGGAAGATGCTGCAGATTTGTGGTAAGAATGAATACTGTAAGATTTATTCTTAAGAATGACCTACTTCATGCCCTTAGAAGAGCCAGCCCAGTCACAGTAATGAAAGTCGAGGCGTTTGCATTGGAGGATGAAGGCTCCGACGCCATTCTGTGGAGAAGTTAGTACGGGTGATTGAGAAGGGATAGCAGTATTATACTTGGCCGGTGGTCGCCTTCCTTATTGCCTGCACGACCATTGTTTGATTGTCGTGGAAGGGTTGTTCTTGGTGCAATTGTCATTCGAGGGCGATGTCCTAGTAGAATCGTAAAGCTCTCCAAAAATCTATGATCACGTGGTAAACCGTACATATATTCTTCCGATCCGAGATCTAGTGAGGAGAAGACAACTTTTTGACTTTTAGGGGTGGTAGCTTTAAGTTTTTGATAATGAAACATATCTCGTGTGCCGTTTCGGTATTTTTATAATAGCAATAATACCATTTAGTTAATAGGATATTTTTGGCCAATAGAAGTCACTGTAATAGTCACTGTAGTATCCGGTTTCATCCAATAATTGATATTCACTTGCTGAAAGTCCTTTTTTATCCTTTTATTTTCAGAAATTGAAGGACACTTCTGTCTTCTCTAGTATACATGGATCAAATGACTGGAAAAGCCATTTGTCGAATATGATGATCCCCAGAACCTCAAGATTAAGTTTCAACAGGAAGGCAGGGCCAGCTCTATGGCTGGAGATCATCACGCCAATCGAATTTCATAATTTTGGGTCTAAGTGCAGGAACCATGCAGGAAGACCTTTGACCATCTACAAGGGCGGGCTTGGATAAAAGTTGAAATAATTGCTTTTGAAATGAATAGGTCCACGGATGAGGTCGCCCCTATTATTTTATAGATATCACGTGGAGGCTGCAGGGGTCTGATTCTAAGTCCAATTTCGCGCGACATAGTTTGCGACTTCAGCATCTCCTCACCTTCAACAATCCCATTCACAACTAGCTTCGAGGGTCGAAGACAACTGCCACGATGACCGACAAGCTCCCACCTAACCTCCTCGCACTCTTTGCCCCTCGGCCTCCTTTACGTTGGGTGCCGCCGTCGGACCATGCGCCCGAAGAGCGCAAGACTGCACACGTCTCTGGCATCGCAGCATTTCTTCCTCAACTTCAAGAGTACAAGGAAAATGATGACTACAAACCTACGGAGAGTTGGCTACAGAGAAAGGATCGGGTTAAGTTGGAGAAAAAGCAACGTCAGCAGAAGCTGTTGAAGGAGGGACCATCGTCCTGTGAGGGCAACCCTACATGTTTCGATTACCTTTTATCTCCACCTGTCAGAATCTTGACTACACGTCGTTTTGAGGTTCAAATCTTGCTGACTTTGCGACACCTAGACAAACCTCAAGAAGACCAAAATATTCGAGGAGACGCATTCAAGACATTGATCGTCGCACGCCTTAGCTATGACGCGACCGAGCAAGACCTCGAGAGCGAGTTTGGCAGATTCGGACCCATTGAAAGAGCAAGTTAATTCTTTCCGTCTAACCCGTGCATATTGCTGACATTTCAACCATAGATTCGCATTGTTACTGATACACACCAAGACGAGAAACCTAATAAGAAAAAGAAGAAGCATCGCGGATACGCATTCGTTGTCTATGAGCGAGAGAAGGACATGAGAGGTAAACAGATTATATCCCTAATTATCCGCAGCCTGTTTTGGTGGAATGTCATAGCGATGAAACTTTTTGTAAAGATTTAGCCTTGAGCTGCCTATCTTCTCCTTGTTCCCCTCAACCCCATTAAGGTATATCACAAATGGCCAAAATTACTGACAAATGCGCCTTGCTCGCGCTCGTGGACAGCTGCTCTAGACAATTGCGATGGTATTCGTATCAAGGACCGGCGTATCAAGGTAGACGTGGAACGTGGCAGAACTGTTAAAGGTTGGAAGCCCCGTCGCTTTGGAGGTGGACTCGGCGGACGTGGATATACCAAAGCTGTCGCCCCTCGCCCAGCTGGACCTGGATCATATGGACCTCCTGGTGGACCTGGCGGATTTAGAGGTGGTTTCCGAGGAGGATTTGATGGGGGACGTGGCCGAGGCGGATTTAGAGGTTTCCAGGATCGAGGTGGATATGGTGGTGGTGGTGGTAGTGGTGGAAGAGGTGGTATTGGATACCAAGGGGGTGGAGGCTTTTCATCCAGAGGTGGAGGGAGCTATGGAGGAGGTGATCGTGGTGGGTATGGTGGATCTAACGGATACGGTGCACCCCCTAACGCTCCAGCTGGACCAGGTGGTCGAGGAGGTGGAGGCTTTGGCGGAGGCTACGGCAGAGGAGGGTTTGGTGGCTCCGGCTCCCCAGATCGCAATGGCGCATCAGCACCTGCTGGTGGGTATGATTCACGTGGTGGTGGTCGCTCATATGATGACAGATCCGGTGGATATCGTGGAAGCCGAGGATATGGAGACCGTGATGGATCAACTCGTGGAAGTGGTAGCAATATGGAGCCGGTAAGACCTAGAGAAGGTGGTGGCTACCGCGACAGAGATCGCGATGGTGGATATAGTAGTGGCCGACCTCGCGAGGATGATACCCGGAAGAGACCTTACGAAAGCAATGGGTACGAGGAGGATCCCCGAAAACTGCGAAGATATTAGGTGCAGCGAGGCATCATTCGGTTTGTCTTGCGGTGGGTTTTTCGAACATTCAGTCTTTCTTCCCTTTATCACCAGGGGTAAGCGGTTTCTCGATGCAATTTTCCACCAAGGTAGTATTGCTATCGCCTCACATGGCTGATCTCAACTTCTATGCTCTCACCAAATGCACAAGCAAATAATGGTAATCGACAACTCACCCAATTTATCGAATCGTATATGCCCTTCTTATTTGGCATCAGCAGACTCATCTGGTTGGGCATAATTTGCCTGTTGATGGGTGAGGTTTGCATATGGCATTGATTTTGGAGGTAAGGTCAGAGGTAAGGTTTTGTACCGCCTGACCGTCAAACATCTAGTCCTCGAGGTTTTTTGCGCTGTATTATCAGGGAACGGGAAAATGTGGGAGGGTGGTAAGAAAGGATGGCTCATGCAACAAAATGTTTCTTTTAATTCCCTTAATAAGGTAGCGCCGGCCAACGCCGAATTATCCCTGACTGTATGATATTATAGGAAAACATAAACTAGCGAATTTCCGTGATCATTCCTCCATTGCGTCTAAGTCTGTGACTTCGTTTGTAGCAGCACTCCAATATCTGAATTTAGTCAGCCCCCCATCCGTTTCAAGTAGAAGGGTTGGTACTTACGCCTTTAATTGTACAGTGAAATCTGATGTTGCAACACCAAACAACTTCAATAATCTCGTTTGCCTACTATCCAGCACATCACCCTCTTTGCAGACAGTATATGGATTCTGTAACGAAATTTTGCCCTTTGTCAAACTCGTCGGCACGTTCAATTTCCTTAATTCTGGCTCGAGACTATGCGTCATAGGGACATCCTCTTCCTCGGCAATCTCTCCACCCATCGAGTATACAATTCCAGCTGGAATAGTAAATTCCCTTGTAGCTTCTGTACCCGCACGCGCGAAATCCGTCTTTGCAAGATTTGAGAAGTATCCTTGGATTGCTTCTAGTGTACGATTTGTGAAGATGAGTCCGCAGTGGCCAGCGAGGTGTTTCGCAAGGATGGAGGTGTTTTCTTGGTACTCGTCTTCTGGTGTTGCTCCAAGTGCTTTCGCCATTACTTTCGTCTTTCCAAAGAAAAGTCTACCATCTTTAGTTAGAAAATGCATATACATGATTCGCAACCCTAGCACATACCTGCTATCGCTCAGCTCATTCCGTACATCCTTCAGATAGGTATTTCTCATATTGTCAACCGAAAAGACGTAGCAGTATTGGTATTGATCAAGGCATTCTCGCACATTGGAGAAAAGTTTCAATGTCAACTCCTTTCCTTTCTTATCAACTTTTGTCAGGTGGACGACCTTTGCGCGCTTGGATTTCGGCATGGTGGTGTGCGTACAGGTATTTCGACGTTTTGCAGTGGGGTTGGAATGCTGTGTCTGAAGATTATTTTGCGATAATCCGATAAACTTTTTTGAGCTGACGCTAGCGGCCGCCCGAACTGGGGATGTCCTGCTTCGACCCAAATCTTTCAGGTCAATCCGGGTTATCTCTGAGCATCTTGGGTTGAGTAACTCCTTTATTTAGAAAGATGTTGGAATTTATGGACTATATTCAAAATGCATTCTACAACGCATCACACTGGAATGTGGAAAATTCGTATTCCCAGCTGACAGCGACTGCACGAGGTAAACAAACTACCATCAAGAAGTTAAATCCTGCTAACTTGCACCAAAGGGCTTCTCGATTTTGAAACACCTCGTGGCTTACGACTAAACCTCTCCTCTCTTTCATCTCCAAATTTTGCGACTTCGTATGTTATTGGAAGTGTTGGACTAGTCGATGGTGCACTCTCTTACCTCTATACCTCACGGCCTCTACGTGCAACATCACAAAGCGGTGCGATCGACCTTCATGATGTTATTCGAGGTTATAGGCAGATACAAGAGCTTCGAATGCACGATGAGTCATGGATGTGGGAACAGTGGCATGGTGGAAGGAGGATTGACAAAAGGGACACCCTGCTCTATGGAAGGCTCTACCTACCCCAAAGTACATTAGAGGCCCTATATTTACGCAGAATCAGTCCAACCCAGCAAATAAAACTGTCAGCAGTCAGTGATAGCCGATTGCGCAATGGTGGGACCATTCTAGCACTTCATCAATATGATGTCGGGAAATACAACACAGAAACCTTATATTCGACGGACGGAGGATTAATAGGAGTTAGAGGTCTCTATAATTTCGGCTCGGACCCAAGAAAGGAAAGAAAAGAGCTTCCGAAAATGGAAGATCGATTTTACGGGCGATTTAGTGCTGGAGCCGAGATGTATTACGGGTCCTTGAACAAGTCTGGGGGAGTGAGCTTCGGTGGCAGATTTGCGACGTTGCCTGCTCATAAGGGAACCCCATTGACAGCTACATTGACATTAAACCCATTGATGGGTAACATAAGCTCAACCTATGCTGTCAAAGCAGGGAAAAACTTAGCCTTGTGCTCGAAATTCGATTTCAATGTTTACAGCTATGAAAGCGATCTTATGCTAGGCTGCGAGTTATGGAGGATGAAAACTAAGGTTGAGAGGAAAAAAGAAAGAAGTATGACCGCAAAACTAGAATGGCGTTTAGACGAGGTTGAGCTGAGCTCGCGGCCAGAACCAGAAGAAGTATCAGGAGTCCTGAAAGCTCGAGTTGACCAAAACTGGAAAGTTGGTCTGCTTTGGGAAGGCAGGATTAAGGAACTGCTATTTACCCTTGGATCCTCGGTTGATATGAAGCGAACAGATCAGCCGTTCAGAGCTATTGGACTGGAGTTGCAGTATTCATCATGAAGGATACACGAATGAATAGTGGGCCTGGAGAGCTCAATAACGTGGCTATCCTAGTCCTTGAGGCACCCTCCACGTTTTGTACACAAACTCAGGTACTACGCGAGAGCACTAGGGCCGGCGCAGGTCACCATCTTTCGATCTGAACTGGATGGGTGCCACTGCGATACACAATTTGACCTCAAAAACTCACCGTGGGAAAATCTATAGCCTCAGTCTTCACCTCGAAAATCCGACCCTCAATTACGGAACTTCTTGTGTGAATGCCCAAGAAGAATTTCTGCGCAATGTGTGACTACGATCGGCAAGATCCTCTTTTGATTCAACTTAAAGAATCGAAGGCTTGAGTATTACCACAAACTACTTAGCGAATGTCTGGCACATCTAGTTTAAAGGCAGTTGTAGCATGGTATAGCTCAAGGATATATATGTGGTGACACCTGCCTAAGGAAACTGAAGCTTGTATCATATGTGGTGGAAGCATGATGGCAAGAAAGCCAGATGAATCCTCAGACACGTGCAACTTCGAGCATCAGACACATCTATCGCAACTATGTGGTAAAGCAAGGACCCTTGAGATCATGAAGATCCATAACTCTGATAAAATGTAGTTTGATAAATATGCGCGATAGGGTGAAACGGAAATCTGGCAACAGAGGAAGCAGATGAAGTAAAGGTGTTTGTGTCACAATCAAGTCCTAGACTTCGAGGGATTTCTAATTCACAATGCTGAGTGGCTGCCACAATGTGCAGCCTTGCAGTAGTTCCCGTGACGGGCCAGAGGATGCTCAAGGCGTCCCGTTTGGATCATCAAACTTATCTCCACATCTCTTCGCCTTTAAGACCAGAGTTAGTATAACCATTATCAACCCCAGGCATTAATAACAAAACATGTCGTCAATTCTTTTGGTGCGGAGCCGGTACCGGTCCCAACAGCAGCGTTCTCCCTAGGTCGGGCTAGAACTGCGCATGCGATGAGCCCTTAAGCAATGCCTGTGGGTGTGTTCTATGATAGATAGTGAAGCTATCAAGGATGGACACCCGGTAGATAGGAGGTCTTGAGCTTTCTCGAATCACCCCACCCGCTTTTAACAGTTTTACAGTTTTGCTGCCGCATGGCCGTCAGAAGGTGGTGTTATTTAGCATTTTCTATCGCGTCTGTCTATCAATTGCGTTTTCGCAGCTTCCTTGGCATGCCTCTCGCTTGGCTCTTTCCATACCCATCAAGGTCCTCAATCCGTCATCATTGGGCTGTGACTGCCCCTCCAGACCACCCCGATTACTGAATTTTTTCTGTTGCAAGCCTGTTAAATCCTCTTTGTGTTCCCATCTTCATGTATTTCTGACAGTACATATTTAAGAGGGCAAATAATAAGCTCCATCCCACCCCGTGAGCTAATTGCTATCAAATCAAAGAGCGCAAAGCCCGTTGCAAGGGTATGATTGTTCTGCAACACTTCACAATCAGCAAGACAAAACCGCTACCCATCAAGGTACTCAATATTCCTTCTGCAAGCCCGGCTCTCACCACCCACCCCGTTTCTTCCGGAACACAACATATCTCTCACGAAGCCACCGACAGGAAGGCCCCCTACTAGGCTTATTTGCTCAGAATCGTTCAGCTGTTGAGATAGTTGTCTATATATCTTTCCGACCGACCCTTACCCAAGTGAGAGGTGATTCTCACGATAGCTCAAAGCTGCAGTCTTTGTTGCGACGTTTTCACCATACGAATACGGCTTTGGATAAACCAGGCACGCAAATAAACCTCGAGAAATTGAGCCAAATCAGGATCGACTTAGAGCGACAACCGCATCTTGATCTGTGGGCCTTCCATTGCGGGTGGAACACTTTCACGGACTGTGCTCTTGTGTAGACTTACACAGGTCACACCGAAGCACCTTTGAGCCACGTTCCTTTGTGGTACGGATCAACCAGCTACCCATCATGGCTTCGTCCTATACAGTTGAGGTTGATTGTGATGGCGGAAACGACTACGATGGACGGCTGGGTCTACGGATCTCGTCGATCTTTGTCATAGGCTTTGGCTCTATGTTAGGTACGCTTACAGGTTACAAAGGTCCCAGTGTCTGGACGAAGTTCTAATATATGCAGGTGCCCTACTACCCATAGCAGCTGCTAGAACACGGCGTATGCGTGTACCACCGCTAGCCTTTTTTATCACAAAATACTTTGGATCTGGTGTTATCATTGCTACTGCATTCATACATGTAGGTGCCAACTTCATCCTAGCTTACAAAAGCTATACTAGTACTCTTGCATTGTAGAGAGCATAATACTACAGGCATTAACTTGATATAGTTGTTATCGCCTGCAAATGAAGCACTCAATTCGCCTTGTCTCAGTGGTGCCATTACAGACTATGATTATGCGCAAGGAATTGCCCTAATGACAATATTTGTCATGTTCTTCATTGAACTTATGGCAGCACGCTTCGACATCTTCGGCCACCAAGCGCATGACTTAGAGGCTTCTGATCCGTCGAAAGAACTGATGAAGAATGGGAAATCGAGCTCTGAGAAGAGCGTTCCTCCTCACACTGAGCATCTGCATGCTCACAAAGACGCATCAGATGGCGAGGGCGAAGAGATCACTACCACAAAGTCGAACAATGGTGCACACCTAAGCAAATCACGAAGCAGCATTCCTGGACGGGAAGGTGATTTCACCTATCCCCCAGGCGGCGAAGATCATCTTGGACATCAAAGAGACCATAATGACGACGATGATCACTTTGCGGCTCAAATGACTGCAATCTTCATTCTAGAGTTCGGAGTTGTCTTCCACTCTATATTCATTGGATTAACGCTAGCAGTCGCTGGCTCCAACTTTATCGTGTTGTATATAGTCCTAGCCTTCCATCAGACATTCGAAGGTCTCGGATTGGGCTCTCGACTCGCCACAGCACAGTGGCCAAAGAAGAAAGGTTGGATGCCCTGGGCTCTTGGGACTCTGTATGGTCTTACAACACCAATAGCCATTGCTATTGGCCTTGGAGTCCGGGCAACGTTCACTCCCGGGAGCCAGACCACGAGGATCGTGAACGGTGTTTTCGATTCTATCAGTGCTGGTATCCTGATTTATACTGGCCTCGTGGAGCTCATGGCCCACGAGTTTATGTTCAACCCCGAAATGCGCAAGAGCTCTGTCAAGATGATGTTGTTCGCCTTCCTCTGCATGTGTATTGGGGCTGGCTTGATGGCATTGTTAGGAAAGTGGGCTTAGGACGCGAAATACAAGTCTAGTGGGAAATATGACTATCATCCAAGATCGTTAGAAGAGGCAACTCGAGGGTCAGGATATTGGTATGGGCTCTACTAGGAGCATAATGTGCATGGACATTATGGTTTTAAGTACTCGTGACCAAGGGGCAAAGACCCGGGATGTGCTATTTAGGAAAACAAAACTAGAGGTTAAGTTGTAGTTATGTTATGATACCCAAAATGAACATCAATTTTTAACAATGAGAAGGGCTATTAAAGTTGCATACAACTACTGAATCTCATCATCAGTACAATCAGTAACCCATATAGCACGAGCCTCCTCGAAAATAAATAGGTAGCAAGTATAAAGCTGAAAACTAAAAGAAATCAAACATTAACAGCATTCTCGGAAATGTTAATCGAAGAAGCATACTAGCCCGGTGATTTTCCTGAGCAATTGAGAATTAAAGCGAACCAGAACGAAATCCAGTTACCTGCACGAAAAATATTTCCCAGTGGCAGATGCACTTCCTTACTGTATTTCTAAATGTCACAAGCAGATCGCTATAGCCGTAAAAACAAATTAAAAACAATACCACAAGGTTCTTTGCCTTTTAGGGAACTCTTTTCATACAAAATAGAGTCTATCTCTTTAATCTTCGGGTTTCGGTTCGGATACCAGATAAATTAGCATGAGCTTTCGGATCAGATAAGATTACGACGCCTTACTCGTGAGGCTGGAAAACTGCGAAAACAGCAGCCTTTGACAACATCGAATGCTTCACGAAAGACTCACGAAATAAAAATGGGGAAAGGTATGGCACACAGAGCACTTATGACATGGGCAAATTCAAGACTAATGACAATTTCCACTGGCAGGTACAGACAAGTTATACGTACGACCTTCTCTAACCATAATACTCCCGTTGATAGTCAAGCTAACAACAAGCAGATCACTCACTCAGAGTGGTCCTCATCAGACGCATACTCTGCTAGCGCCGGCTCAAATGTTTCTCAAAAAGCCCCGAACGGCGCATCCTTCAAACGCCTCCCCTTCAACTTCTGTGCTGCCAGTCTCCAACCGTTCCAAAATCCCGTCTGTACACCAGAAGGCACAATATTCGACGTTGAAGTCATAAGTCAATGGCTCGCAAAGCACAGTACGAATCCTATCAATGGAAAACCACTAAAAGACAAGGACCTGATCCGGCTGAACTTTGCGCGGAATTCAGATGATGGTGGAGGTGAGAGCAGGAAGGGGGATATGGTTGATCCCGTTACGTTCAAGGTCTTCACAGATAATACGCATATTGTTGCAATTAGACATGGCAGTGAAGCGAATGTTTTTGCATGGGAGACAGTTGAAAGGCTGAACATTAAGGCAAAGATGTGGAGGGATTTGGTAGATGATCAGGAGTTTGGGAGGTCGGATATTATCACGTTGCAGGATCCGCAGAATATCGAGAGTAGAGATTTGAGCCAGTTTAAGTTTTTGAAGGAGGGGGAGAGTGTGCTTACAAAGGAGCAGCAGGAAGAGAGGCAAAAGGGGAGTGTGAATATCGATGCTTTAGGGAGGGTTGGAGATAAGGTTCTTAGGGCGAGGGAAGCTGTTGAGCGGGCGAGACGTGAACGAGAAGCTGGCGGCGACGTGAATCGATCGAAAGCAATCACTAAGATGGGTCAATCAAATCCCGCAAGTAAACCATCCTTGATTCACGAAAAGAAGTTGGCATATAATGCAGCACAATATACAACTGGAAAAGCGGCTGCAAGTTTCACGAGTACCGGATTGACGCCAGAAACGAGCGGCGAAAGAGCCTTACTTACAGACGAAGAGTATATGCTTCGACCAAAGCGGGTCAAGATCAAGGGATATGCAAGAATAGAAACGAACATGGGATCTCTCAACATCGAATTACAAACAGAAACCGCACCACGAGCAGTCTGGAATTTCGTACAGTTGGCCAAAAAGGGATACTACAATGGGGTACAGTTTCACCGTAACATTCGAAATTTTATGATCCAAGGAGGCGATCCTACAGGAACAGGGAAAGGTGGTGTCAGCATATGGGGAAAGAACTTCAATGATGAATTTGATGGGCCATTAACACATGATGCCAGAGGTGTGATGAGCATGGCCAATAAGGGAAAGAACACAAACTCAAGTCAATTCTTCATCATTTATCGACCGGCAAAACATTTGGATCGGAAGCATACTATTTTCGCGCGGGTTGTCGGAGGATTAGAGGTTCTGCAGAAAATGGAAAATGCTGCTGTGGACTCATCGAATAGACCAATTGACGACATAGTTATGGAAAATGTTGTAGTTTTCGTCGACCCTTTTGAGGAGTTTCAGAAGCAGAAAGCCGAAAAAGATGCTGCCGAGAAGGAAAAGGAAGAAATTAGGAAGCAAGGTGGGACTGAGGACGACAAAACGACATGGACTGGCAAGCGAATTAGAGGCGATGGTACTATTATGCAAGCAGAATCATCTGGAAGTGTGGGCAAATATCTCAAAACAGCCACTAATACGGGTTCTGGTAAGGCCGTTCCTGATGACGAGCTTTTAGGCATGGAACCTGCAAAGAAGAAAGTCAAGGCAGGAGGATTCGGAAATTTTGATGGCTGGTGATTGGGTGCAACGGAATTTTTCTGGAATTTCTGGGTGCCACGCAGCCACCCCTTCATTGATGGAAAACCTCGCAAGCAGTGACATGTCTCCCAATGAACGAAACTCAATGCGCTCTGCACTCCACTACCTGTCAAGGGAGTTCCCAAGGTTTAGCTCCCGAGGTAGCGATAAATGATAAAGCATCTGCCACATACCCCACCGTTAGGGCAGTATACGACCCACTATCGAAGAAGAAGCCCTTGGATAGCAGGAAAGGGGAAGAGAAATAGATAGAATGATCTGCCATTTTTATAATTGAGGAATCATGACTCTCTAAGCACTGCAGAAATGAAGCCATCAAAAGTGATAGGAGCTCAATTACCCCTGTACTCAGCCTTCCTACCTTTGTCGGTGTGCATGTGAACATGTGACACAAAATAGGCGGATTCGTTGATAACATGCCCCCCGAATCGACATAGTGGGTGAATGGCTGCATCATCAACTTATTCACTCTCAATGCCAATGTACACCGATAAAGGCATCGAATTTGGCGATAGCCAGTCCATCGAAAAACAATAACCTTGCGAGCCACCACTTACTCGATCCTTGTACTTGTCGCAGAACACCCCGCAGCAAGACGTGGCTATCCTAAACCGCGACAAAGCGAGAGAGCTTCGATCATTTCGATAACTCAGCTCTACGATCTCAACATGTCAACAGCAGCCGGTCAATTCGGAGCCCAACCAGAAGGGTCGCAAGCTTCGAATGACTCGAACTCTGCACAGCAACAACAGCAACAGGCCCCTCAACACAAGAGAGTCTACCAAGCTTGTATCCCATGCCGCCGCCGAAAAGTAAAATGTGACCTGGGAAGCGTTGATAATCCAGGCGATCCACCATGTGTTCGCTGTCGCAGAGAGAGCAAGGAGTGTTACTTTTCTGCTACGAGGAGGAAGCGTAAGAATGATGATGGGCGGGATGACAGTCTTGATGGTTACGAATATAGCGATGACTACACAATTCGAAATGGCAGAAAGATGGTTCATGGCTCCCCTCCAGCCTCTGTCCGACAATCTTCAATGGGTGCCCCTCCTTCAAGAGCGCCCCAACCATGGCCAGATAATGTGCCTCCTGTACCTGGACCACCGTTGACGCCAGGAGGGTCAATTGGGCGACCACAACCTTTGCGACGTCCAACACAAGGTCGGCATGATGAGTCGCATGCAAATAAGAGTGATGAGTCGAATACACAATTGGAGAATCTTGAGGCTCAAGAAGTTATGCGGAGAGAGGTGTATGGCCCTCATGATGCGTTAGATTTGTTATACAAAGCGGCTACCAACAGGTACGTTTATATTGCACATAGATGAAGCTTAAGCTAACAAATGCTATAGCCCAGGGCATGCTAGAGGACCCAGCGGATCACAGATGTCTCCTACGGTAGGAAGTATGCCGAGAAATATGCAGCAACCATCACCACTTCAGAATAATTCCCGACCCTTCCAGCAACCCTATCCTTCCGCTCAGAATTCTGGCCGAGAAACAGCCATAGACCCCGCATTAGCTGCTGAGGGCCTGAGAGATAGCTCACAGGAGCAAGGATATAAGGATGCTCTCAAGGCCTGGTCGAGATTCAGATTTGTTCGAGCTGGTTGGTTTACTCCGGCCG
This sequence comes from Tricladium varicosporioides, assembly GCA_021365295.1. Lineage (NCBI taxonomy): Eukaryota > Fungi > Ascomycota > Leotiomycetes > Helotiales > Tricladiaceae > Tricladium > Tricladium varicosporioides. Next base: position 76,045 of record JAJTIW010000009.1, on the reverse strand, counting down.
AGGCAATCGCATATATCGCTTAGTAAGTATGATTACTTTTTGTAAATGAGGATAGAACTAACAGAGTACTAGTTACTACGAATATCTGTCACCTCTGACTCCAATTTCTCCGCCTACATTCAGAGATCCTGGAACTCACCCAACCTTACTCGTTGAAGAGCCAATTCTTACGGTCACACTGTTGACGATAGCCACTCGGTATAGGCAAATGCCTGGTCCGGGAGGTCACTGTCGATCTCACGCGATACATGAACAACTTTGGACTTATCTCCGGGGAATGATTGAGAGATGTCTTTGGGGACAAGAGGCATTTGGCGGCGGCTTCTGTGGATCTGGTGCGGAACTCGGTGAAGCGCAAACGTCCAGCACAGCTCCCTGGCGAGGTCTTAGGAAAGGCAGCTTGCGTACCCTAGGCACTATTGAGAGCTTAATGATCTTGACAGAGTGGCACCCTCGAGCCCTCCATTTTCCTCCCGCTGAAGCCACAGATGAACTTATGCTTCCATCCTATGATGCCCCTGATACATGGAGCACCGATGATGAGACCGGTCATCGACTACCTGGTGGCATTGGCGGTAGGAGAATAGAGAGCTGGCTGGAGCCGGCGTGGAGAAGTGATCGCATGTGTTGGATGCTTCTTAGTACGGCAATGGGGCTCTCTTACGAATTAGGTGTATTTGATAACATTGACGAGCTATTGGCTGAGAACGGAGAGATGATGAGGCCTGAGTATGAGGATGAGGCTTACCGCTTGAGAGCTGCCCGGATCAAGAGACTACTACTAATATACGTTACCCAGTTGGCTGGTAGGCTTGGTTGGACAAACATGGTACCTGAGAATCTACGTAGTACAGATCCGGCCTTTGCACCTAGAAGACGCAGACCATCAGCTGACGGGAAAACACCCGAAACAGCAACCTCCTTGTCTAACGCGTTCAACTATATTCCAAACTTGGAGCTCGATGACCAGATCATACATTGTTGGGCGGGCATCAGCAATGCAATGCGTATTGGGAATGAGAGATTGTTCAAGACTCGCCAATACACAACAAGAATCATCCAAGATGCAAGCTATGTTGAGCTCCTTAAAGATTTCCAGCCAATGCTAGGAGCATGGAGAAAAGAATTCGATCGTTTCCCGCTTCCACCTTACATCAAACACATACTTTCTATTGAGTATGAGTATGTCAGAATATACATCAACTCTCTTTCTCTCCAAGCTGTAGTGGAGAGATGCACAAGCAATGCCAATGCCCACCCACACATGTCCGGCCATCCACAGAATGGCAGTTCAACAGCAAATGCTCCCTTGTCACCAGAAACGCAAAACTATTATGGAAAGCTGCCACTTGCAAGACTTGGTGGTTTCAGTCCGGCGGATCAGGGTTATGTACGTGAGGTTGTTGAAGGTAGTCGAGAACTCCTAAAGACCGTGGTTCATGGACTTTTGCCTGGTGGTTACCTGAAGCATGCCCCGGTACGAACTTACTTTCGCATTATTAGTGGTGCTATGTTCTTGCTCAAGACATTCGCTCTAGGTGCTTCAAAAAGTGATGTTGAGATCAGTATTGGTTTGATGGACAAAGCTGTTGACGCTCTTCGAAACTGTGTCGTCGACGATGTTCATCTCGGCATTCGCTTCGCAGACCTCCTCGAAACATTAACATCTAGACTCCGAGGTCGCTTCATCTCTGCGCCAAGGGGTCCTCCTCCTGCAAGCGGTGATGCGAGCAGGAATCGCAGCCCTGTCATGCACCAGGAAAATGACGCTAAGAGGATGAAGGTTAATCATACAGAACAGATCCGGGAGTGGAATGCAGGAACACCTAATTTTGCCAACATGCCTAACGGACCAGGTTCGTTTTCCCCCTCTGCTTTTATCGTTACATTTCAACTTGTAATTAGGTACTCAACTAACACCACAATCAGATCTCAGCGTCTCAGCAACACCCTTCGACCTCAACAATGGCTCCTTCTTCGGCAACCCTAGCACGCCTTTCTCCCAGGCTCCAGGCTCATCCTACGGCGGTGTCGCGCAAAACGACATGACTGATTTTCTAGGTGCGGGAAGTGACTGGAACGGCAGTAATGAGATGTGGTACCTCCCTCCCGGCGCTGCATTCTTCCAAAATGTCAATGATCAGGCGATTACACAGACAGCTGATGGCGTCAATATTAACGGCATGGACTTACTCGATTACATGACCCTTGACAATTCGTTTCCGAATCTTGAAGGTCAGGGATTCTGATCAGGAGCTTAGTGTGCGGCTAAGCTGCATGTATGAATGCAGTACGTGAGGGGTACATTGCCACGTGGTTGGATGGGAGTCAGCTGCGGGAAAGAAGTTTATGGGAGGATTACACCTTAGAGTGTGAAACGATGGGGTTTGGTTTGGTTTGGTTTAGGATCCGGCTTATCTATCTTATTCATGTTATACTTGATTGGGGATTTGATTTTCTTTTGCCCTTGAGGATAGGCAGGTGCCATCCCAGGATTTACGTTTTGAAAAAAACTTTGGGGTTTGGGAGGAGTTTACGGGATAGGCGAAAGGCGAAAGGTGAAAGGCGAAGCGAATGATTTTGGTACCAACACCAGGGACCTAATTTTTTTGAGAATCCCGGTTGAGCGCGAAGCGATGATTTTCGGGAAGAAAAGGTTTGGAAGGGTATTTCGCTGCGACACTCAATACTTTGTCCGTTCCGTGATAGTTATCTACGTAGATAGGGCACTTTTGCTCTTTCAGAAAATTGGTAGGAGTGGTCAATAAAAATTTCAACTATTCCACCATGAGAGCAGCTTCAACTGTACTAATGTGACTTGCCCAACCTACCCCCGATATTTTATCAATGCTGTTCTAATTTTCAATATCTTCTAGCGTTCCGTTCCCTTATTCCCCAGAATGTTGCAACGGAGTTGAGGGTAGTATCTGATCTGACGCCACGAATCATGAAATCTTGTCTCACATAATTCAGGAGGATCCGAGACGGCGAAGATGGCTGTGGGATATTATGTACACACTTGCAGTAGCGTTTCTTTTACGGAAAGGCAGACGTGGGAAGAGTGCACATGGTCCGTTTTTGTAGAATGTTGAAGGTTTAGGTAAGTTTCGGTTGTAGGATGAATTTGCGATGCTGTGTGCTTGCATCGTCGCGTTGAAATTCAGGATGAGCCTTGGCGAGGCCCATCGCTCGCTGAGGGGGGGAAGACTAGAGTAAATTTGTAGATTCCATCAGCCGTTAGACACGAAGGGATGCATAGGAATCAATCTTGAGCATAGATATAAAACGTAATTGGGTATGATGAACTATACGATCCGCCCAAATGAAATCTTTTCAAGCCAAAGGAGAAATTCCCTTCATCCATCCCATGCATCAAAGCAAGAAAACCACTCTATAAACGCCAATTCCGGTCCAGGTCCGCCCACCCATTAGTTGTCATGTCTGTCATACACATGACGCTGCCAGCTATGCTCTATCTATTGGTACAAAACATACAAAGAAAGGAAAGGAAATTGAACCCGCTTCCGCTCGATGCCGAAAGCCAAAGCAGGGAATCTAACAAGCGTAGTTGACGCTTTTCAAACTCCAGCTCCGGGCCTGACCCAGAGTCTAATTTGAACCCTATGACTGAAATGGAGAACAGTAACGAAGAGAATTTGGGGGTATCATAGGACTTTGTTCTTCTTGAGGACGTCCTCTAGAGCTTTGGTATCGAAAAGGGTGTCATCTGGTATTTGGTCGATGATGTAGGTGAGGTTTGCGAAGAGGTCGCCTTGATTCTTGTAAGCGAGAATGGCTGGAACACCAGCATTGTCGAATTCGATCGTCTCGTAGGGGATACGGACAAAGTGGACATGTGGATTCTTAGAAACGAGGGGAAGCAGGGCGTCTGAGATGATGTTGGAGACCTCACACTATAAGACTGTTAGTTTGTAATGATAGACAATGGTCGAAAGCAGAAACGTACCTCTGCATCATAAACAAAAACCACGACGACGGTGTCCCTCGTGACTTTCTCAATAGCATCCAGGTAACCTAAAGCATCGACCTCGTCGAACCGTCCATACCGTCTTACGGAAGGGCTTGTACGTCGATTTCTAATATCGTTTCCTTCTCTCTCCAACTCCATTCGTCGTTGTTGTCTCCACCTCTCAATAAACTCTTCGTCCTCCTCATCACTGTCCTCTCCATCATCCTTCAAGAACGACATAGTGCTCGCTCGCTTGTCAGCCATCCGGCTCGAACTCCTTGACGATCCATTCCGTCTGTGACTGAGTCTCGACTCTTCATAACTTCTCGCATCTGCAATAACACCCTTCACACCAGTGGTCCTTCCGTTGTCGAAGTCCCTATGTGGGAGCTTTAGCCTCCCTGAGCCGGAGCCAGGAAAGCGGTCGAAGGCAGGCATACGCATATTTTCGTCTACACGTTTCTGTATATATTCTTCTTCCTCGTCGACGTCACTGTGATTGCGGTCGTGGAGGTAATCGTCGTCGTCTGCTGGGTGATGACTGTATTTCTCAGAGGCAGAGGCCTTGCTTAATATATTGTTGAATTCTTCTTGAGCTTCCGTTTGTTTGCCGTGGTAAGAGAGGTCGGTGGTAGCCATTATAAGAGAGCGTGGGAGCAGGGGAGCCACGAGGTCTTTATTAAGTAGATGGTGAAGGGGGTGTGGCGTGAGAAAGGTCGCGCGGTGTGCAAGGAAGAGGAAACAAGCGTGTTGTCTGAAAAGAAAGGAAATGGTCTTCTGGAATGTTGGTCCTGCTGGGGTAGGAGACAGCGGGGGGGTTTGATAGGCTGTTGGCTGCGTGTCAGAATCCTACGAGGGGTGGCAGTTGCAAGTATTGGTGCCGGGAATACCAGGAACTCGAGTAGTCGGTGAGAGCGTGCTGCGGTTGGGAAGAGTTGCGAGGCCTAGGACTGGCTGAATGGGATAGAATGGGGCAGTTTTCGCAGTGCCGACGTCAGGAGATAGAGGGTCGAGGAGGTGGTGATGTTTCAAGGCAATCTTAGAGCGTTGCTTATGCCTTTGCTCACGAACGCCTCCCAGGCATACCCCAGACAAAAAGCACGAGGGCGCAGGGATATAGTCTTTATCTCCTAATATAGCCGCAAGTATCGACTGCGATGAGAGTTGCAACCTCTCCTCTGGTGTTTGAGCCCCGACCTTCTGACCACCGCGCGAGGAATTCCTTGGCCTTTCTTCCACGGTTGCGCGCGGATCCGAACGGCCGTGATCGAGCGCAGTTGGCAAATCCAGCGAACAGGATCGTATTGCGTGTTTTGCGGTGTCCGACGTGGGCAGGTTGGTGTTATGGACTCGAGAATGTGTGTTCGAGGAGTTGCAAGGGTGTTGCAAATAGAGATTCTTGTCGTTGGTGAGATCTCAGAGAAAAGGATCGCAGGCTTGCAATTAGACAGGGGGCTGATTGGGTCGAAACGCAATCTTGACAGGCACGAGAAACAAAATTTGACTTCCCGAGTCCACAACAACGTAGCTCTTTTCCCCTGGTGCTGAGATGTTTCTCCTTTTTCGGATCAAGAAATCTCAGCTCTACGTCAGCCCATCACAAGAAGTCCCAGAATAGATACAATAAATGTCCGTAAAGAGCGAATGAATTCTTTTGTTATCCTCCATTAATAAATGCCATATTAACTACGCCCTCTTTAAGCAGAATGGATCCACAAAACACTCAATTAATTAATTTATATCTACCTTCGGTATAGCCGCCCCCAATCGTCCGTGACACAACGCAAGCTTTCGAGTTGAGCACCACAATTATATTGAGGGTTACGGAAATGTGTGTATGGCATCACTTTCATTACGGGTTTCCCACCTCTCTTGACTGCCCAGGTGCAACTTGCTAGTATGCAGCGCGGACCAGATGTCATGTTGAGGTTTTAGCGGACCCCATACCCTCGCCGTTTCAGCTGCAGCCCTTCCCATGTCCCAAACCCGCAGAACTCCCATCCAGGACACACTCGCAGAGATCGCTCTATTTCTGCTTCACCCGCTAGCCCCTATTGAGCTAAACGCATAGCGGCTGACCCTCATCCCCATCCCTCTCATCCCTTCTATTGACCTTCTAGAAGGAATTCCTTCCCCCATGCATTCATGCAGAACACCCCTAGGTCCTTCTTTGGGACCCCATTGCTTCCATTGCATGGCGATTCTCGGAGATGGACACCTACATTTGGCGAACTCTGTTATGGCACATCATGTTCTTGTTCCTGTTCCATAACCAGCATGAACGCCAGATCACAGTTCGTCCACTTTCGTTCAGATGGCTTTCTCTTGGCCTGGGGAACTCCCTACTTGACTCCCTTGTCTTTGGGAAAACCTACTCTATGACATGAGCATTGGGCATGTGAGACAGTGACACGGCAGTTCGTCTTCGTCCTCAAGCTCCTCTCGCCTCCCGTCCCAGGCCCAAGACTCAAAGTTGGGAATCTGATACCTGGAGTTTTCCCGAGGACGCAGCACTAGCATAGGCGCGCAATGCCAGGTAAGACTCCGGGTGCCACGTAGATTGGCTTAACTATCCCCGAACCCGAATTAGAGTATTGTTGAGCTGCCAGGCCCGGAACATGGCCTGCTGGCTCGCATTTTCTGGCTGGGTCTGGGAACAGCAGCCAGCGCAACGGAGCCAACGGAAAGATGCAAGAGCTTCAGCCGGGAACACCAGGGACGCACAACGTGTTCGAGGATGGATCATCGTTCCTCCTAGTCCCGTCCCAGGTGTCACACCTTCTCCATCCTCACTATAGGCTTCACATCTTCACTCTTCTTTCCTTCCTTCTTTCTTTCTGCATTTCACTACTCTCCTCTCATGCTACGGTCCATACACCAAATTACACTAAATTGGTCCCAATTATATTTTCAATCCTTTCAGATAATGTATTTCTATGAAGGTGCAGCATTTAGACTATCGTACAAGCATTGTGGAAGCCAACGCCAACAAGAAATGTGGGAGTGACGAAGCAGGAACAAGGCTTGACCAAAGAGTCTCTCAATAACTGCTTCTCTGCCACTATACCACCACCCCTCTCTCTTCCCAAATCTCTCAACTGCTTCTACACAGAATACCCAGACTCCCCGACAAGGTAACGTGGAGCCATCTTCGCATTTATCCACTCTGACAGACATTGCGCAAAAGCATCATGACTCGCTGCAGAACACCCCACCGAGACACACTGCCTCGAGCTTTTTGTAAGTGCACAAGGAAAAAACAACGACACATGAAGTCGGAAGGAAAAAATAACAAAGGTGCTGGCTCAGGATAGAAGGGGTTGGGACCAGATGTCTCGGTAGGATATCATCGCAATAACAACAACCCGCGCTACACACAGGAAAAGAGCAATGCAGCAGACCCGCCCATACAAACAAGAATATTGTAAAAGAGGAATTATGGAGCAAAGAATCGATTATGGCAACCAGCTGTCGAGATCCTCGCTTCCGGATCAGATCAACGGTCCACGATCGACCTATTGCTCCAGGCGGCATCGAATGGTTTTCGTAACGTCGTCCAGGTCTACGCCGCGTCGCAGAGATTAAAAGGGCGTAAAGGTATAGGTGATTATGACATCCGCGGATGGTGGTGACATCGGTAGCTTTTCCAAGCTTGAGGGTTGCTCTGCACAACTGGAGGAAAGAACGCCGGCCGAGGTCGCTGATATACAAGGTTTTACATAGCCCAAACTTTGAGCTAGAGAGAGAAGTCAGCCCAGACCCGAAAATACCAACGGAAACTTGAACTTACCAATGAATCCCAAGATCCAGTGCACAAGCTCATACCATCATTGCTAACTCCCAAGCAGCTGACCCGGTTATCATGACCAACCAGCGATCCAACTTTCTCACCTCTTGTGATATCCCAGACCTAATACAAAGTTAATATCAATGCATTCTGCCATTAACGACCAGAAGAATATCCTACCTTGCACTCAAAGTCATCGTAACCTGCGAATAGGAGTCTGCCGGAAACCGATGTTGCAACGGAGGTAATACCACAGAGGATTGATTCATTCTACAGCTTTGTCAGCATATCCAAGGTTAATTCAAGAAAAACTACTCACTCCATATTGGTTCAACTCTCTATCAGCACGGATGTCAAACAGTCGGCAGGTAGCATCATCAGACCCGGTAACGAATGAGTGGCCATCAGGGAAGAATGAAATGGCGTTGATATCGGATTCGTGGCCAGCGAATGTTTGGACAGCCTTACCAGCTCGAATATCCCACAACTTCGCAAAAGCATCACAGGCACCAGAAACGAAGGTGTTCTGGTTAGTTGGGTTGATGCTAATGCTCATCACATCCCCGAGATGGTCTGCGAATTCGGTAACCTTCTGGCCCGACTCGATATCCCACTTCATACATGTCATATCACCCGAAGAGGTAAGGATCGAGCGGTCGTTGACGAAACGACAGCAGGAAAGGTATCCGGAGTGGCCTGACAGTTCCCGGGCAACCTTCTGTGGGCCTTCGCGTGCTTGATTGAGGTTGTAAATGGAACAAATATTATCAAGACCACCGCAAGCAACGTAATTACCACTGGGGGCATAAGCGCAGGTCATGACCCACGACGATCGAAGAGGGATAGCGTGGACTTTATTCGTCGTATAAGCATCCCAGATGATAAGCTTTCCGTCTTGTGATGCAGATACTAGATGTCTTCGATCGGTCGACCAGTGCATAGCATAGATCTTTGCGAGATGGCCTTTCAGTGTCTTCTTCGTCCTCATCATCTGATTCTTGGGCAGTGCCTCCTGTTGGCTCTTCGCAATATTCGCGACTGTACATAATCAGTTAGCATACATCACCTGAATAGCACACATATCGTAGATGTCAAGTAGCTGGTGTCGAGATAATTTCAATGATCTGTCACTTACGCGTGCCGTCAGCTAGGTCATCCTTCTTGCGCTTGATTCTATCCTTCAGACTTTCTGCCTCTCTTCGCGCCTGTTGAATTCTTTGCTGCATATGTTCTGCGCTCACATCGTTCTGGGAGGCCATCGTGACGGTGTTGACTCGATATTGTTGTCAATTGTGTTTCGGTGAAGCGTGGACGTTGGAAATTGAGATGAGGCAGGGGATGCGCCAAACGGAGGATAGCTAGCCGGGTTGCGAGAGTTGAAGGACCAGCTGTCAACGATTACCGCTCGGTGATGTCGAGATACGGCGGCTCGAGGCGTACGACGCGGAACAGAGAAGACGTCGATAGGAGCTTCAATTGAAGAAGATAGGGTGAGGTTGAAGTCGAAATCTAAGTCGACGCGAATGGGAAGGAACACTGGAGATTGGGCTTGAGCGGGCAGGAGTGAGCGAGGTTTGATTGTGGAGCGAAGTTCTTGGTCTAGCGCTCTTGGGCAGTTAGCCGACGACTTTCTCTCGCCTGCATCAGCACTTCAGCGGGACAAAGGGGCTCCAAACACTGATTAGCAACGCTGGCGCAAGCGGCGGCAGACTGGCAGATGTCAAGGAAATTTTGCGAAAGAGCCGGGGAGAGTTACTCTGCTTTTCTAAGTCTGCGAAAGTTAATCGTGAGGGCGAGTGCGGTGTGGGTGAAGCTTCCGGACACAGTTGTGGGGATCAGGAGCTGCGCAGCAGAAGCAAAGCTGCAGCAGTTCGGAGGGGAGCACTCTCAGTGGCAGTCAAAGGTTCACGACGGCGGAGGCGCAAGATCAGCGGCAGTCGCTCCGCGCGGTGGGTGCCACTGTGGTAGCCAGATGCAGAGTTGCAGACGAGGGCCGAATTCAAGCTCCTCACAGTGGACAACTGGGATTTCTCTTGCACACCTTAGGCGTAACGGAGGCCCTGAAAGGACGCTTTACGATGTGGTGTTCTGCGATCTCGAGGGTGCGGCTACCACTGCCTGCCAATAGGGGGTGCGGAGGGTTACCCTAATCCCTTCTTTTCAATTTATCTGCCTGCAGCCTGCGCCATAGATGGGTTTAAATTGCGATGTCATCTGCAACAAGGCCTGCCGTGCTTGAGAGCTGCCGGTAACTCCCTCTGGAGTCCTCCCAGCATCTTCGCTCGCCGTGAGCTCTTGGACGGCGACTACGAGAGCTTGTCCTACCCTCCGAGTCTTCATGCTGATTTGAATTCGCTGATTCATTGTGGTTTCCAACCATCCAACACCATCGAATAAGCCCACCACTTACCAGCCGGCACAGAGTCCCATCGGGCAGGTTGATCCGCAGGGCTAGCAGGTCCCAGCTGCGGGCACTGGCTCGTCTCCAACCCCTGATGCAAGTGTTCTTTGGTCGCGGGTCACGGGTGAACCATCCTGTAAATGAGATAGCGCAAGTATTTGGCAATATTCAAACATTGATCAGACGGCAGCTCAAAGATGCTCCACCATTAATAGAAATACAATGGCGAAATGCGGCGGACGTTGAGATCGGATTGCGCGCAGCCACCAACACTTTACGGCATCCCGAGATTATATGCCGGAGAATTTAATGCTTCTCAGAAACACCTCTGGGTTCCCGAGGCCTCTGCCCGGCCGAAGATCATTTGTGATGTGGAGCCTCCGAATTAGGGGTGACTAAGCTGCTCATATTTCCGATGCGAGCAGAAACGAATGAGCCAGTATATATAGATGTCGACGCATACCGGCCTACAAAGCACAGCATCGTAATTTTAAGGTCTTCAGGCTAGCACCTCGTACCCTAAATGGCCTTGGAGCCTCAACCTGAGATGATGGATTTTCGGGCCTTGCCTAAAATAGAGGTAAGCGTCATTCTGCATCCTTTCTAGAAAGAAGTGTTGGTTTGTAGCCTGTTGTTGCATTACCTGATTGTTGTGCATTCTTCCAGCTATATCACGGCATCAGAAGTATAGCTGCATCAATCTGCCTGTACTGTTATCGCTTATTCTGTTGGAAATACCCATCACCAGTGCCGTCCTGCATGTAGCCTTTAATCTGTTCGTCAGCACTCTGTCTAGATCTATGCTTGACAGCGGCACCTGGTGGCATTAGACCCCTGCTTGCCCTTAGCGTTTATCTGTTGCTCTCATGCATAGATGCTTAGATGCATAGCAGAAGCGCTTCTGCGCCTCCATTGTTGGTTATTCTGTGCGAAAACACTGTTGGATGGCGGCACAAGCTTGTATCTCATTTGTCGATAGTCTTTTGCTCAGAGCGGTCTGCCTAGATTTGGTATCCGATACAATTTATCCTCTTCTCCCAGTAAAACTGACGCGGGTTTGACAAAAGCTGATGGTTCACCTATAGTTGCATGCTCATTTGAGTGGGAGTATCAGTCGAGAATGCCTGCACGAGGTATGGGAGGAGAAGAGGAAGACAGGGAAGACTCACTTGAGAGACCCGTTGGAAGAGATGCCAGTTGGAAAATTTGACTACAATTTAGAGACGTGAGTAGAATCTATCTGTGGTGGATCGATAAGCATCCGATAAGGAGTTCGCTTCATAGTAAATCCGAGGTTCTTCCAGGAACCAATGTTTATGTTAAGCATCTTCTAGATTTTTCCCATTGTTCTCACGATACATCTACGCCTTGTGTGATAATCGTGCTGCGCTATTATACACCACTCAATCTGTTCTTGAAGACTTCCAGAACGATGGTGTTGTATATCTGGAGCTTCGCACCACCCCTCGAGCTATTCCTTCTGCCAATATTACCAAGGATGACTATGTCAAGACGATACTCCAGTGTATCCAGGAATTTAACAGGCGCTCTTCCCTGAAGACCTACCTTATTCTATCAATCGACAGGCGCAATGATGAGGCTACAGCTATGAAAGTTGTAGAGTTAGCTATTGCCTATCGACTAGATGGGGTGGTTGGAATAGACCTATGTGGAGATCCAGCAGTTGGGGATGTTTCGATTTTCCAAATGGCATTCGCCAAAGCATCGCAACATGGTCTCAAGGTTACCATCCACTTTGCAGAAGCTCCACAATCGTCTAGCCTAGAAGAGCTGCGTACACTTCTCTCCTACAACCCAGACAGGATTGGTCATGTCATCAATGTCCCAGATGAAGTGAAGGAGGAGATCGTCAAGCGGAAATTAGGTTTGGAACTTTGTTTAAGCTGCAATGTCCATGCCAAGATGATTACGGGCACTTATGGGGATCATCACTTTGGATGGTGGAAGAAAACTAGCTGTCCCATTGCTTTGAGTGTAAATCTCGCACCCTCTCCTCCCTTCGATCAACAACACGATGCTAATCTTTCCAGACCGATGATGTAGGAATATTCGGAAGCAGCTTATCTAGCGAGTACGCCTTGATTGCAGAACATTTCAACCTAAGTCGGGATGAGATCTGCGAACTTGCGAGAAGCCCCATTGATACAATATTTGGAAACGAAGAGGATAAGGAGAAACTTCGCAAGTTGATGTGGAAGTAGTAGCATGACATCCGCCCCCTCTCTTTATATGCGCAGTATGCTTTCCTATGTTTATCTCGAGTAGAGTGTGCAACTAGTTACATCTTCCATTCGAATAGTCTTCCCGAGCTCGTATACAGTCCCCCCTCCCCAAAAAACCATCTAATACTACTCACTATGTTTCAAACCAGTTACCAAATATCAGCAGTACTTAGAAATTTTTATTTGATGGGTTGTTTTGGTTCACCGAATAATGGGAACGAGGAAGGTGCTCCATAGGTACTCCTCCTGTAACAAAATTATCCTACTTAACAGTAAGCTAAAAATAAAAAACAAAAAAAGATATGTATATACAATCTTGGATTCCCCCCTCCCCCTTCTTTCTTCTTTTCTTCAATGTTATCATTGCGCATCATTCTCTCGCAAGTCCCGGAGTGGGTTACATCATTAGTTTGTGTTACTTCTCTGGCTCATGTAATCTACTATATCTTCATTGCACTTCATAGGCATCACCCAACACATTTCCGCAGGTTGCTTCGGTCGGCGAAAAATTTGAATATCTCTAGCCGTGAAGCATTCTCCCTATCAGCTCTTGCTTACAAAAATTTTCGATGCACTTTTGCCATAGTAGGCTCATTCTATTCGTCTCGATCATCTGAAATATTTTGTTGTTTCTACCCTAAATCTGTATTGCTCCTTTGGCAAATTTCTTACCTCAGATCTAGAAGTTCTATTGAGAACCTTCCTGCCCTTTGAGGTGTACATATACCCCTAAGTCGTTTCACTTCCGCTACCGTCTGGAATCGTCTCTTAGATCATGCTCTCCAATACCCATCCGAAAACTTCGGATATTTGCTGTCAATAAGTCGAGGAGTGGAACCCACATGAGATAAGTGTTGATGACCAACTAGTGGGTGATCCGTAGATGGAATCCAAAAAAGGAGGTCTCGGGACACAAAGGATCAACACTGCTTGGCAACTCTCCAAGTACACTTATCCGTCAGAATACCCATTCAGCATTATAGCCAACTCTCGCATTGATCTTATAATGGAAGTACCCGAGAAGAGCCGCTTCTACCAGGATATGGAATGCAAACGCAACACAGCCTTAGCCTAGTTCGCGGAAATCAAGAAGGAATGGCGCCGGGAGAAAGCTAATGCTAGAGAGAAACCACAACTAAAAAAAGATTCAGTTCTTTTTGCAAAACCCAAAAACTAGAAGACCTTCTTGTTGTTAGTCAGTTCGTTTAGAAGGGACTGGGATAATACTAGAACCTTTGCCTTGCCGATTTACGAATCTACTAGTGTTTAATTTAGACAAGTACAACTTTGTTAAAGGGGAACTTAACACCACAACACCACCAGATTTCGTGACAAAACCCGGATGTCAGAAAATGCATAGCATAGGAGCCTAATATGTTAGTACTTTAATATAAAATTCTGTAAGCGAAGACGCGAGAAATCCCGTGGTTTTAAAGCTACAATTCAATTATTGCCCTAACAAGAGTAGTCTGTATACGTCAGGAGAAGGTAAAGATTTTGCACGTGGTATATACACACATCTTAGATGGTAGAAGGGAGACTATAATTAGTTTAGAAGAGATGTGTTAGCTGTGTCGAGAAATATAAAATGCCCAAGTATACTGTTGGGGGGTGGAACTTTTAAATCAATGTCTGTCTACCATGGGGGGCCCAAACACTGCACAGAACAATAAAGGCCCTCCCCCCTGGAGAAAACTAAGTTGACTCTGCTTCCTCCACTTGCTTTTCTAAAATAAAAAGACCTAGTTAATTTCAATGAGCTTGACTTTTGAGATGGCAAGCCTGTGACTGTGAAAGCGGAAATACGAAATTTTCTCTTCGGAAAATTGAAAATCCAACCATACTACAAGTTTTCAGAGCCCCCATAGAGACCATTATTGTCAATATAATTAGAGAAGTAGTAATACTGACTCTCTGTGATCATAATCATTTGGATGCTCCCCACTCCTCCCTGAATTCCAAGACTAGCAGTAATTCCTCGGGATAATGGCGGGGCTTGCATTGAGAACCTCAGTATCCAGCCTTGTATGGCATAGTATCTGGGTAGTGATGATGAGATAAAAAAAGATGAGGAAGAGAGTGCCAAGGAGAGTGGGGAGTAAGGCGGACAGGAGGAATAAGAAAAGCTTTGGATCCCTACGTTTGTCTCCAACACCGTTTACCATACTACTTTTGAGTGTTGGCGTTTGGTGTAGAACTACATAAAATACCAAGTAAGGATAGCGTATTGACAAGTAGACTCTCTTCTTTATAGAATAGGGCGCTTTCGCTGTGGGTTACTACATTTTGTTTCCATATTTGGATGCTGTTCACAAACTGCACAGTTGGTGTTGTGGTACATACTGTGATAAATTTGAGTATCGCCCCCAAAAATTAAGAACAGGGTGGTGATGAAAATATCCAAAATTTATTACTGGCTTTTGTTACTCTTTATGTCACTCTCATCGGATATCTTACTAGAATCTCGCCCGTAGCTCGACTAGTAGCGCCCCCCATACCAAGCGTATCTTTGAATTCCAGGTCTCTACTTAGGTACGTTTACTAAAAGCCCATGAAGAGAAGAGGTCTATATTAAATACCAGAATGGAAGTCCCGAAGATATAGATTGGAAACAAAAATCTCTCTCTTAGCCATTGGTTCAGGAGAAATTCAGACATTTAAAGAGGAGCATCTAAGGAAACACCATCTAGATATCAACTGTATCTTAGCTTTCATTCCTATATATTGCTGACAACAATATCCGTAGAAAAGCTCGAGCGAAAACCTGGTAGCATCTTAGATGCAACATCATCTGCTCACAACTAGTATCTCTACACGAGCACTCGGAAGTCACCGTGCTAGTTGATTGCATCAGGGATTCAACTGAGCACCTGGGATGATGAGTAAAGTGAGATGGAAGACAATGGATACCACTAGCAGCTCTAGAGACAGGCATGGTATAAGATTGAGGATTTGAGAGTTGCGTATCCTTTGACACGTAGATGTTATTCAGAATACTCCCTGATTATACCAATACACCACCTACTGGTACTATACCGATATGCCGACGTTTGCGGCCCTTCTTATCACTAATGTCATAAATATCATTAAATTACCGCAATGCCCTCGACCTTCTAGTATCCCTAGCCCTTGCCGTAGGATCAAAATCACTGATCGTTAACGCTTTCTCTTTGATACTCTTCCTTGACGGCAGTTTTTCCCCTTCCAGCCTCGCTCTAATCCTTTCTGCCACGTCATTGCTATCTGGATCATCATACTGCAACTGTGTTGCTGGCGGCTGGCTATCAACGTTGTGGGCATTTTTATCACCGTTGAGGAGGAAGTCCATCTGTTCATTCTTTGCAGCTTTGGGATGACTAGGAGGGTACTCGACTGGGTGGCCGTGAGTAGCGGTCGAGTCGACAGAAGTGGCGCGAGAGTGGCTAGATGTGGTTGATATATTACTCGTCACTCTTCCAAGGATTCTATTAGCGCCTCGTCTTCGTCCCCCCTCCACTTGTTCGGCATTGGATGGTTGAGCAGACTTCTTGCTTTTTGCTAGCAAGTCGGAGAGGCAATTGCCTAGCTCTTCTGGTACCGGGGTTGGACGAGGTAGAGGATGGCACGAAGGGGCTGGGGCTGTTGATACTGTTTTTGAGGAAGAGCTCATCTCCATGTCTCTTTCAGAGCGAGGCTCAGATTCACATGAGGCGTCTTCTGATTTCGGTGTATCTATGGCATCTGGCACCTCATCTACCAGTAGAGGCATGTGGGGGTATTGCTCCTCTTTGACGGTTACACTTGTTGGCTCTGCATCGAAAGCCCACTTATCTATACCAGAACTCGCAGCAGGTTGAGCTACTCGTTTTGAGGGCATGCTCTTCGACCTTTCTAACGGCTTCTCGGTCGCACTATTTGGGCGACTATTTTGGTGAGGGTCCTTTGATCCCTCATGAGTAGCCCTTGCCGTATTTGGTAAGGAATCTGACCTCTTCTGGGATCTGCAACGATATTTCTGCGTTGCGAGTCTGGTTCCTGCCTCAATACAATCCCAGAGCCAGTCTGCCTGTGCTATTGGAATATTCCAATCTTGTGCGTGGTCGAGTTTGTCTTTCCTAAGTCCTTTTATTGACGCCGTAATAAGGATAGATGTCTGTCTCGTCATATCTTCACTATATGTAGCTCCTAATAATTCAACAACCTTTTTGACGTGCAAGAGGTCTATTCCAGTAAATGCTGACGTACTGATTACCATAGTTTTAAAGCCTTCTATTGGGAACATTGGGAACGGGCGTCCCACGACATGTTCCGTCGGGTGCATAAACTTCTTATGATGAAGGCATCGCTCTACCCACCATTCCGTGACGACTTCGATCACTGGTCCAGACTTTGGCACTTCCGGAAGCTGCGACACCGGCAGATTATGAGGCACGATCATGAGGAGATGATCTGGAGTACCGATTTCAGATATAATGGATAATTTCTCAAGTGTCTCTGATATCTCAGCTCCGTGCGGTAAGAGATGGTCACACATAACCTTTGACTTCTTGGGGGGGAATCCATAAAAATGGAAACGGCAGCCACTAAATATTCCCTGTGGACGTGCTCGAATTTCCTCCAGTGGCTTCCTTATGTTGACTCTAGATTCCTGTCGAGGCTTCTTTGGATCGGACATGGTGTTTGGTTGCGTTGGTTCTTCGTGGCTGTCCCATACACCACTCCTCGTTACTTCTGTGACATTGCCGCCCCCAACGATATCTCCCCAGATTTTCTCGCTCTGGCTGTTCAACTTAGCACTTGCTGTCCTGCGTAATTTCCTTCTACTGGCTTCTCCAGCACCACTCTCCTCCCTCTGGCGTTTTCCTAGAGAGGTTCTCGGTTTCGTTCTATCCCAAGAATTTTCCCCACGCTTCTCTACAGGTAGTATTGGGTCATATAGCTTCTCGTCGAGTATCATCCCTCTTTCTAAACTATCGCGTAGCCATTCTATCGAGACAATTCGGAGTCCCCACGACTTGGCTGCTTTATATTTTGCGCCCTCGGTCCTGAAAGATATTAAATGTGTGATATGTTTCGTCAAATCCCCTTCATATGTAGCACCATTTGCCTGCACTTCCCTTGCAATTTCCATTCGTTCATCGGCTATGCAGAGTCAGTATATAAGCATGATACAATGGCTCAATTGCTTACTGTTGTCACAGCCGGTCATGCTAAATTTCAAGCCGCGTAAAACAGGCAGAGTATGTTCCTTCTCCAAAGCTTCCAAGTCAATGGCTTTGTCGTTGATCCATAGCTCTCTGGCAGCTTCTACCCAGTCCGTTGTCATTGGCTTCACGTCAGGCCGCTCCTTTGCAACATATCTGTATTTTGGGGTATTGTAGTCCCCAACCACGAGGTGCGTTACATCGAGAGTCAAGTCATATCGGTGTATTGCGCCCATCTGTTGGGCATATTCGGCAAGCTGTGTCTGGAGGGGCGGAAGTCAATATCTACCCTTGTACAGCAGCAATCGAATGGGAGAAAGAAGGAACACTTACGCGTTTTTCATCTGGCACAGAAGTACAGCATATAATGCAGCCGGCAAGCGGCGCAGTTCCATCAGAAGATTCATTCAGTGGAATGGACTTGCGAGACGCAATTGTATCAGAGTTAGCCATTGTTCAAACATGAAGTTCGTGGGTATCACTTTTCCATCCCTCGTCCGTCCCAACGCGTCGTCGCGTGAAGTGTTGATTTCTTATCGACACGTCAGCTGATTCGCGATAAAGACCCCATGTCAATTTATTTTGCTTTTGTTCCAAATAACTGATGTACATCCCTGCGTCGAGAGATACACCCCGTGACGGGACAAACTACTAGTACATCGCGATTAATTGATTCTAAATTTGTGAATCCATTGAAATTCTGGTATTTTTGTAACAGTAATGTTGCGTGGCCACTCCTGAGCAGACAAACTCTGGCTACTCTAAAATTTATGATCACGTCGTCGCCGTCGTGCCTGGTTATGGAGGGCGTCAATTCGGAGTATAATAGAACCCCTCAACCTACAGTACTACCACGAACTCTTTGCGCCCTTTTAAACTTATATAACACTTTGATATGGGCTACCGAGCCTCACCATGATGCTGAAAACCTATTTTCGGCCTTGTAGTAACCAGGGAGTGCTGTGTTATGCGACGTCGCCACGTGTTGATATTCGGTATTTATCGCTATTAGTAATCACCAACTATAATAGTAAAGTTAAGCTCTAACCTATACCAAGAGGCTCTCAGGCCTCTCCCTGTACTTAGTCGTCGAGCAGCATTCAGCCTCTTGTCTCTTGCCTCTTGCCTCTCTAGCTTTAGTCGTGTCGATACAGAAGCCATGTTGACCACTACATCCATGATGCTCCTGACAAAATTAAATATTGGTAGAATTCTTTAGTGACTGTAGTCGAACAAGAGACAAGATAATTTCCTAAAATAAAATGGTTCTTAGTCTTGACAAATAATATAAAAATGCCGCAGCTTCTAAATACTTGTAGTAATACATGGGTATATTGCAAAGCAAAGTTTTCGTTCGTGACTTCACGATGTCAAGCTTTTTCTGTCTTCATCGGAATATAAGGAGGGGGTGGAGGGGGAGATTCCTCGACACTAGTCTTCTCACTCCCCTTCCCCTCAACAAGCTCCTCCTCCTCAACCTCCCCAGAATCCTCGAGATATCTATCATTCTTCAACAAGCCTTCAACCTCCTCATCCGCAAGCCACTCATCCACCTCTTGAACCCTCTTCTGATACATCTTAACCACACTCTTCACACCCCTAAATACAGCATAAATAGCCGGCGAAAGCACCATACTTCCACAAACAGTTAACCAAACAATCGACTGTCCGACCCCTATCAACCCTACTAGATTGCCCCATCTCGTGGTCCAAAAATGCCTCATTGACCCCTTCTTACCATACTGATCGAAATTCTCCCGATATATATACTCATAATACGGATATTTGTCGATATCAGCACAGAGCCAGGACCAGATGCGGCATGTTCTTAGACTCTTTGGAGTTTTGTATGTAGTCGTACCCTGAGAATCAGCGTCTAGCCAGCGTCTGCTGACTTGCACGCGTCTGATTCTGAGGGTTATGCTAGAATAGAGCGTTTTTGGCGGGTGGGCAGAAAGGTCTTCGAGCCAGACCCAGATTTGGTTTTGTGAATTTGAGAAGAGAGGTGTGCTGTAGCCTGGGTAGGTGGGCATGCTAGCGCGGAGGATGTCAAGTCGGAGACGAGGGTTGTATTTCGTGTTGTAGATGGAGGTTCCTGAGGTTGTGTCGGGTGTCTCGATGTAGTAGTCTAAATCCATCACAGGAGCTCCCGAGAAATTTGTGCGGGCTCGGTGTGCGAAATTGGTGGCGGTTTCTCCTGTCTGATAGGCGCGGAGAGGGGTTGGGATGTGTGGGTGTGCGCGGGGCAGGATGGGTTCGTCGTTCAGGAGGAGGGTACGGTTGTCAGGGGTGAGTGTGAAGTTGAAGATAAAGGCACCAGGACAGTGCGTTGCCATCTGGTCGCGTTGGTTCCCTTCTTCCACATTTCGGATTAGCATCGTTTCAAGAGGGAAGAAGAGACGAAAAGTATAATAGTAGATTCGTAAGGCGTCCAATTCCGAGACAAAGAGCAAGACGTGATAAAAGCTTCAGAACAGACGTACAGAAGTATAGATCAGGGGTCGCGAGATGGACGAGCACACTTCTCTCTGCTTCGAGCCATTTCACAGCTTCGCTCGTAGATTCTTCATTGGCGTAGACGTGAGAGAGCAGGTGGAGATTGAGCATTAAGAAACGGGAGAATGTCACCATGGTGGAGAGGAGAACGTGGAGTTAGTTTGGTTAGACGGGAGGCATAAACTGAACTGATCTTCCCGTCTCCTGGATCCAATGTTGACTTTCGTTTTGGTGCAGCTCAATTAGCTGTGGCTGATGTAGAAGGAGACACGAGGCAGCACTCAGGTACTAGATTGCTGCCGCGTATGGAAACCTACTTCTACTACTATGCCACACGCACGACATTTTGCGCCACATATATATTAATAAGCACTAAGTCCTGAGGCTAAAACATATGCCTCCCTTCTCAACGGCGTAACTCCTAGACTGCATTATTTTCCTCTCCGATTATTTTCAAAACTTAGAGTCATATTCTTTCTTTATAGAACTTTCCCCCAAGTGCTCCGAATTTCGAAGAGACTTTAATAGTTGCGATTGTGCATTTGGGGGGGAGGGAGCCGAAGCAGCGATTAGTAAGTGGTGCGATTAAAACGATTGATAGCATGATCAACCCCAGTCTTTTTCTTGTTACTAAGGGGTCTTAAGGATAAAGAGTTAAAGAAAGTGATCTATTAATAACAACTTCGTAGGCTTGCTAGGAAAATTTTTGTGATTCTTAAACTATAGATCCGTCTCGTGACAGAGTGCGTCTCTAGACGCAGGGACAGACGTTGCAATCTTTCTCAATTTGAATGACTATGTCATATTGGAGACCAAGTAAAGCCTTTACGGTCTGAGCAGTCAATCCTAACCTATTTTCACCCGAAACCAAGGCAGAAGCCATTTCCCAAATGTGAATCTCATACATCTACCCAGGTTACCCAAGTTAAAGCTTGAGGTTTATTATTATTGTATTTATTATATGTGTTTTCATAATATCCAAGATCATTACGAAATTCCACCTGTCATCATTTACCACTTGGTCAGTGCTATGGTATTCATAACCCTGCGTTGCCGTCGAAGTTGGCTTTCCCCACAAGATCTGCGCTAGGGTAGAATCTGCCAAGGAGTTTTGAGATTCAGATGCCAGGAGATCGATCTCGTCGTCCCGTCTTTAAGATTTCTATTTCGACGGTATCAGCTTTGACACAAGTATTCCGGTTAGAGCCTGTGGATAGCCAGCCTAGTGGAACGAGCTCTTGTGCTGTTTCAATCATTTGTGATTTCAGAACTGCGAGCAAGTGCAGAGCGCATTTTGTAGCCGAAGTTGCCGCGAAGAAAGTTTTGTTGCATGTCAATAGGTGGTGCTCAACCTGTGAATTGCGAATCTTTCTTCTCAAGTACCGATTCCCCACCTGCATCCTGTACCCAAATCTTCCTTTTGTTTTACTCATCCATTCATCAGATAAGAGGAGCAACAAATCAAAAGCACGATGACTGTAGTGGCGGCATGGAGGGTCGAATCCACCTCCGGCGTTCCGGGTACTGAGGCGCTCTAGGCGTTCTAGGCGTCCAACCAAGTCGCCGGAAGAACCTGTTTCGCTAATTTTCTGGATCACTCTAAGAAAAGTAGAGCCTGACAGCGCCCTCGTTGCCATTGCGGGTATGCAAGCCTTTACGACCACTCACAGCAGGAGTACAAGATGATTTCGAGATTCCGTGTCCTCGGTGACCAAGCTCCAACAAAATGCTGTACCAATATGCCCACGTTTTTATTCCAGTCAAGTTCTAGTGAATACAGTAGTTTATTCCCTAGCCTGACCCTGGACGGCGGGCCATAACAGCAAAAGAAAATGCAGAGGATAAAGCTGTGGTGATCATCCACAGGTCCTACCGTAGATAGCGAAGCACACCACATGTCCATTTCGTTGAGGCTGGTTCTGTGATCCAGCTTGCCACCTGACGACCGCCGCAAGAAGTGAGTTGTGTGCATGTCTTGGGAGTTTGGACGAGACCCTGCAGGATGGCGCACTCGATGCAAGAGGGACACACCTATTCTCCTCGTGATGAGTGAGAGAGTATATGATAAACCCGTGGGTGTTGAGGAACTTAGGCCACATGCGCTACAAGAGCAACTTCCTCTGCAAGCCCTGATAGTCAGCGGTGAAACCTGATGAACGCTAAAACATGCGACGGGGGTTTCCCCACTGGTTGCGCCTTGTGAAACACCACTGGTGAGGATTATTCTGCTTCCAAGACTAGCTGTTCATAACCAACTTTTTGCTGCCTCATCCTCCTCAGCACTACCAGCAGTTTTGAAACTTCCAAAATACAATCCGAGGCCTGCAGTACCTGCGGTGTGCCCCTCTACTAACAAATGCTGGAGGAACGATCCGCAAACCGTATCAGTACAGTCAAGTGTCTTGACTGTCCGCTTTTTGGTTTTCAGGGTAATTACATCATCAACAGGTCTCAAAATGCGTCGGATGCTCGGCAGACGCTGTCCGTACCTGTCTTTAGCGCAGACCTTAACTGTGCCTACCTCACCTGAAGGCTACGAATTGCTCTCCTTTGTTTCTCTAGATGACAACCTCGCCTCTTTTGCATATCTCCTGTTTGCATTTTATCATCTGCGCTGTTGCTACAAATTTCTGCCCTTGGCTCAGGTCCAACTAATTGGGCGTCGATGCGTCATCACCGCTCTACGAACAACTAGGATTAAGAACGCGGATCTGGGTGCATTCACGGCACCACCCCTGCACGCCATCTCGAAAGCCGGGAGTCGTGGGACTAACGACCGCATTTTGAGCAGTTGTGATTGCGCTCATGTGCTGGCAAAGGGACACCCTTACTCCTTGTTTATGCCACTGACAACAAATCACCTATTCCGTGACTCTGTAAGTTGAACCACCCTACAAACTACCGCATGATTGCCATTATTTCTCAAGAACCCACACGTTTCCTCTTGCTATACTGGCAGTCCCCTGTTGCATCTGTTGCATGACACTTCACATCCGATGGCTTAGGGCCTGGCGCAACCAAGATCAGAGTGCCAAAGCAACGTGTATGGGCTTCAGACTGCGAGCACCATTTATTCTTCCTTACAGCATATCCCTTTTGTGACTTCCATATTCGTTTTGGAAGTGTTGAAGAATTGTATGGTTAACGAACATGATGGCAGACTCCGTTACATTCTCATACCATTCCACCAGGGGCACAGTCTACTATACGCCAGCCAATCCATTGCTCGAAAAGTCAGCAAGGCTTCCCTCTCCCCCTTGTCGCCCGAGACAACGACGCCCGCACTCAATACATATCACTCGCCTTCCTGTCGGCTTCATACCACTCGACCTCCGGCCTCAGCCACCTACCCCCGAACCCAAAAAGCCCTTTCGGTTTCCCATACAGCTGAAAAGGCTGGCTTCCCGCAAGAACGCAAAGCGTGTGTTGGGAACGGTCTTTTCCCCCTTCTCCTCCCCCAATACCTCAGTCGCTTCGTCCTCAGCGGCTAGTTCGACGAGATCAGCAAGTCCCGAAACGGAGAGGGCTTTAAGAACATCACTTGCAGCTGCATCTGCGGATCCTACAACATTATTTTCAAGGAGACTTGGTGCATGCAGTATAGTGGATGAAAGTGCAATGACACCTCGACCAAGTGCTGATGGCAGTCCTACTAGAAGCGTTATCACCGCTGCACAACTTGCGCCATTGATGCCCGTAAAACACAACATCGAGGCTGAGAAGCCAATCTGTTCCGGAAATGGTGTGTCATGCTATATTCACCTTGCGGAACCAGTCATTTATCTCTCCGGTCTGGATCACGATGGGACTACAAGGGATTCACCTTCAAATTCTACAGCCATTCTGAGGGGGAAATTGCAATTGATCGTCGCTAAGAGTGCAAAAATCAAGTCGGTAACTCTTCGCTTTACTGGACGAGCACGTACGGATTGGCCAGAAGGAATACCGCCCGAGAAGACACAAACTTTCGAAGACACATCGCTTCGAACCCAGGTTCTGCCATTTTTTAACGCGCTCTATGAAGGTTCCGAGTCAGGTTATGGTACGCATTGCAACTACTCTTTCCGTGACAAATCAGCCACTTCCTCTGTCACAAACTTATCATCCACCGCCTTGGACTTATCAAACTCCCCTGCTTCACATGGATCGGGATTTTCATTATCCTCATTAGGGAATAGGTCAAATAGATCAAGCACAGTATCCTCAAAGGAAGCGAAGAGGCTTTCTTTACAAAGCAATCAGTCGAGGAGCTTCCAGAAAGGGGACTCCGCGTTCGGACCAACTCCCCAGCAAAAAGGCTACAAAGTGTTTCACCCTGGAGTCTACGAGTATAGCTTCGAGCTTCCAATAGACAACAACAGCCCCGAGTCGATCAAACTCCCCTTAGCCTCAGTGATCTGGCAATTGGAGGCTATTGTGGAGAGGGCTGGGACGTTCAAACCAGACCTGTCGGGTTTCAAGGAGATACCAGTTATTCGTTCGCCATCCGAGGACTCTTTGGAATTGGTGGAACCTATTTCAATCAGCCGGAAATGGGAGGACCAGCTTCAATATGAAATAATGATATCCGGAAAATCATTCCCACTTGGTTCCAAAATCCCTATCGCTTTCAAGCTCACACCATTAGCAAAAGTTCAAGTACACAAGATTAAAATATATGTTAGCGAAACCGTCGAATATTTTACCAACAATAAGCGAGTCACAAGAAAAGATCCTGCTCGTCGGTTACTACTGCTCGAAAAAGTCGCTGGAAAACCTCTAGGCAAAGAGTTTGCAGGTTCTGAAGTGAGGGTACTAGCTGGTGGCGAGTTGAGCGCCGAGGATCGTGCTCAGGCTCGACACGACGCTACAAGACGGAGGGAACTTGAAGCTCTTCATACTGGTGGCGAGGCTCAGCCGCTGGCCGAGCAAACCGAGAATTTGCTTGGCGATATAGACCTTGGCCTTGAGAAGTACTGGGGCCAAACAGAGATTGAAATGCTTGCACAGTTGCCCACATGTGAGATGATGGAGAAAGAAAGACACAAGCGGCTTGTCCCCGATTGCACTTGGAAATGCGTGGGAGTGCATCACTGGATCAAGGTATTCCATTCGATTCACGTGTATTGAAGTACAATACTAAAACCGTCCTTAGATAATCATGCGCATTTCGCGAGTCGATGCCGATGACCCAACTGGCAAAAAGCGGCGTCACTTTGAGATATCTATTGACTCTCCTTTCACAATACTCAGTTGCAGAGCTACCCAAGCCAATTTAGCACTCCCGGAATATGGTGCTCCAATTGGTGACGAACAACAACGGATTTGTGGTTGCCCCAATGCGGCCATGTCGAATCTATCGCCGAACTCATCGAGCGGTAGTGTACCAACTCTAAACACTCTACCAGCCGGGCCAGAAACCCCCGTACCCGGACTAGCTAGACCACCTCAAGCACATCTCGCGGGGAGTACAGCTGTGCAACGGCCGATCCATATGCTCAGAAATCCAAGTTATAACCCTCCAGCGTTTGATGCCGAAGAGCCACCACCACCCATTGCAACACCACCCCCTCTTTACGACCATGTTATTGGAACACCTAGTCATGACGGCCTTGCAGATTATTTTGCCCGGTATGGAAGATGCAAGATTTATCAAGTAAAATATACTAATGAATACACAGGCTAAGTCAGTACGATGATGATCATGAGGATGAGAACGATTCCACAAGACCATTTGATCGCGGTCGAGTCAACGTGCCACATCCAAGAACGCCAGGTGGAAGAATCGCTAGATCAATGGACATTGATCGAGAATTCATGTTCAATGCTGAGTTTATGAGAGACGGTGCAGCCGCTAGACCCAACGAACCGTCGAGTTCAGCTCGAGTACCTGCAATCTGAAGACCCCCGTAATAAATGTATATAAGCAGCGGTGCTTGATTTTCTTTATTTTTTTAAAAATTTATTTTTTGTGGGGGTAGAGGGGGTGGAAGTATTGATACATCAGGCGGCTTTTCTGTAGAGCGATTGATGAAATGGGTGTTGGGCTAACGAATGACCATGGAGGTTGATATTGGCGTTTTGGGGCAGTAACGGTCTTGGATGACCACGAGCCTGCATAATGAATAGGCGTTTCAAGGAAAACTGGATTACTGGCAACTTGGACTAGTTATGCATATTATCGGTATAGGCATATTATGGATTAGAGGTTAAGGAGGGTATACAATCCTAACGGAAGGATCTTCCTTGGCTTTAACTTGATAATCAGGCTCTCGCTGTGATTCACTGTTGCATCCTGCCACCTCGTATAACAATGGGGGTCTAAGAATTTGAGGCCTAATTCTTGTATACCAATACCTGCAGCCTCCACCCTCTTCCCGTGCATACTCTTCTGACTTTAGGAACTCTGGTATCAAGGATTGTCGAAGTATATATCACGTGGACAGATCCACTTTTCACGTACATGCTGCCAGGGGTGGGTTTTACATCAGCATTTGAACAGCAGCTCCTTTCAATTTGAATATTATTATTTTGAAATTTTGATTACGTATTCAAAGGGTCATTATGAGTCCTGAAAACTTTACGAGAGCTTTTGCCTCAGTCGTTTGTGACCCTTGCAAGCGGCGAAAGAAGAGTTGTAACAAATGCTTGCCGAGTTGCAATCGGTGTTCAAGGTAGATGGTGGTGACCCCGGAATTCTCAGTGATTTCTAACAATACATGTCCTGCAAGGCTACTAGTCAAATGCTCTTATTCAGATCCAGAGGCCGGCCTGCCCGCGCAGCCGTCACTAGTAAAGTTTGTGCATGCAGGAGTGGCCTACAGACAACCTTTCTCACTTCCACCGCAACTTTGGACTACTGGGGCTCTGCCACTGACTGATACTCGGCCATTTGGGGCAGAGGGCCAAGTTATGATACAGGTTGAGAGGCTTCTAGATAGTATTTCGAGGAAACGAGCGCCTATTCCAGATATCTGTGCTCACTACTTCAATACTTTTCATCATGCGTTACCGATCATAGACAAGAAACTCTTTTACCAGCATCTAAAAGATCCTCTCCACCAATCTCGACCCCATTTTTCAACATTTCTTCTTTCGATATGCCTACTTGAGGAAACACTGTCACAAGTTGCAGGACCGAAGCAACCCCGTGGCCAACTGTACCAGACTTTGAAAGCCTTCTATGGGCTTCTGCAGTCAGGCGGGAATGCCACTATAGAGTTGCTGCAGACTGGGATCATGATTTCTACTTATGAGCATTGTCAAGCACTTCATCAAGAGGCCTGGGTCTCGATAGGGACTTGTGCACGAATTGGACATTTGCTTGGCCTACATACCTTAGTTCATGAGGCAAAGCCTAAACATGACGAATCTTGGATAGAATTCGAGACTAGGAGATGTACGTGGTGGGCAATTGTTGTGCTCGAAAGGTAAGTCCTTTTAAAGTTGAGCCCCAGTCCTGTTTCCCAACCCTACATACCTGACAATGACCCATACTGAAGTAAATTCCAAGAGTCATCAACGCCGTATATGAGAATAATAGACTGCCACTGGCTTCCGACCCACCAAATTTAGAAGACTTCCTTCCACAGCGGCAACTTGAAGATCTCCATCTAGACCCACCCAAAGTAGCCGACGATATCCTCTTACCACAGGAATTCAAGCAACAGGAGACAGAACTCAATCGAGATTCTTCTAGATTTGCGCCATTTGCGACAACAATCCAGGCAACATACTTATCACAGCTTGTTACACAGCATGTATTGAATAGCCCCAAGGATCCAAGTACACGTAAGACGGAAGCTGCAAAGCTTGAAGCTGCTCTTCAGCATTTTACCGGGGCCTGCATTCCACCTCCAGGGAAAGCGATTGGTAGATATTGTGCGCCTTATGGAATACGCATCAAGTAAGGTAACCCTTAAACCCCGTAATCACAAATTACTTTTCTAATGCTCATAGTGCTTTATTCTATCTTCATCACCATGAATTAGATCTAGCTACTGCAGAAGGTGATAAAGACGCAGTTACAAGAGCTATCGCTGCTCTGCAATCGCTTTCAAGAATGACCGTTTTCGCTACAAAATCAGCCTATACAGGAAACCCTATCGACCCGGAAGGTATCGCATTTTGGGCCCATCGACACCTCTACCTTGCGGCCATGGTTCACATCAAACTTTGTCCGCGTGACGAGGAATGGAGTTCAGATCTTTGGTTTTTGAAAGATTATTTGGGCAAAACACTAGGGAGTTATGAAATTACCAGTTAGTGATTATCTATGGCGATACTAGAATGACCGGCTGATATATCCATAGGTATCCAACTTCAAGAAGTTGAAGCTGCAGAGGCCGAGGTTGCTTGTGGCTCGTAAGTCAACCACCTCTTTGTGGGAATATAGCCCAGTCTCATCACAGCCCCACCAGATATCGCACGCCTAAAAGCATGTCTGAGAAAACCCCAACGTAACATACAACCCTTTTGGTGGTGGGTAAGAATCTCTGATACGTTTCTATCGTGGATAGTCTAACTCATTTTAGTTTATCAAGTTTCTCTATACTATGACCATTTACTTGCCTTTTACGTTCGGGGGAAAAATTGCCGACAGGTTCTCAGTATTTCTGCTTAAAGCAACTGAGAATTCCCCGCGCCCTCCTTATCTAAAAACTCCTTCAACTCACCAAACCCTTTCACAATCTCCCCCTTCTTCCCCTCCCAATCCGCCAAACTATTCTCCCCTAGCTTCCCTTCCCAAGTCAATTGCAAATCTCTCGACAACCCCATCGCATTCGGCTCCTTAGGAGAAAAGTGTAAACTCGGTTTCGTTGGAATAACATGCACAAACATCGACAATAACGATTTAGCCAAACTCTCGCTGGCAGCAACACCCCCTTCCACACCATAACTGATAATCAAGAATGGCTTCCCCTTGATCTCATTGTACAAATAATCGATAGCGTTCTTGATTGCACCTGGGGGACCAGCATTATAGCAAGCAGTTACGAGGACGTAGCCGTCATATTTGGCTATTTCTGCGCTCCAGGCTTTACTGTGTTCGTATTGGAATTGTGCATACAATGGTACGGCGGCGGGGATTGCTTTCTCATCGAAAACAGGGAGATTGAAGGCTGCTATGTCAACCTGGGTGAGTGTGAAGGGGTGGTTGGTGATTTCGGGTGTAAGGGTTGAGGTAATGAATGCGGTGACCTGGGGGCCAATACGGAGGGCGCGGGTGCTGCCTGTGATGATGGCGATTTTCTTGTGGGTTTGTGAGGCCATTTTGAGGGATATTTGGTGTTGGTTGAAATATGAGAGGAGAGTAAAATAGTGGTAATATGAGAGGGAAGGAATCACTTTTAAGCAACAAAAGATACCTCCGCGGTAGTCCTTATATATACTCTTTTCTTCAAGCTCAACCAGCATATAAGTGCTTCATGGTTTACTTCACCAGTACTTTTCAAATCGGGCTTGAATATCGTACATTCGTTCCACTAGAACCCCTGGCTTTTTCATAAATTATCAAAATTCCATCTCAACCGAAACACATTCTCTTTCCACCAATTACCATAATTGTATCTCACCTAGCACTACTGAACATTTGAACGAACCCGAACCTCTTCCAGGCCTAGCGCCAAAGCCAAGGGGCGGATGCGGGAGCGGTACTAGCGAGATTCAAACCGTCAGCCGTAAATCTTTACGTAGTAGAGCTTGATACTAATGTTGGCTAACTGTACTTGAGGAGTTGGATTTTTGGAGGGAGGGGAAAGATTATTTATGGAATTGATATGCTTCGGAATAGATTTGCTACTCTTCATGCTTTTGCTTTCCTATTCACTATCTCCTCCCTTCTCCCCACAATTTTCTTCTCATATCTTTCTCTCGATCGATTTTCAACATTCACGTTCCTCAGTTTGCAGGCCACCTCTTACAATATTAGAAACTATCGAGCCAATATCCCCCCAGACTCTCAAAGTGTCTGCCTCAACCTCAATTAAAATTCCCCTAGAACTGTGAGGTCTAGCACTCTATAACCTCATGAACCCCCTAGTCAAGATTCCATAACGATCGAGAAATATGACCATGAGACAAATTGCGAATATACTCTCATCACTGTGTATTTCTCCACCCTCTTTCTCCATTAAAGGAAACCCCGTCGCACTAGCAAATCAACCTAGCTCTATTCTCTCTAGCGGCGGTACACCACTCGATTATCAGATCACTTATGAAGAGTACCCAGCGCCATGGAAGGAGGCTGGGTATTTTGATAGGTACAGAGACGAGAATGCTGAAATGGGGGATGATGGCAGTTCCGGTGACACTGTATCGGTTCTTTAGTGATCGTGAGGAGGCTATTGTAAGTTAACTTCCCAGACTTGAAATATTGACATTTGCCTCTCGTTTGAAGCGGGAGAAAATCTAATGTCTGGAGGGGAAAATAAATGAGGAGCAGCGCCGATGGAAAATTTGAATGGTTCGCAGGAAAGGTAGTACAGGCACTTGAGGGCTTTGAGAAAAGTATTTACATCTTTTGTGGAATGGCAGAAGATGTGAAAGCAAGGGGAGAAGGACTTGACTGATGACAAATGATTTCTTACAAATGTTGTAACGTTATGTTTTGCTTGAGGATATGGGTGAAGTGGTAAGTTTTCTTTTTTTTTGTTTCAGGGATTTTCATTTTCGGAAAAGGGGTCATGACATAGTAACTAAGGGACGTTCAAGAAGCGAGAGTGCTCACTCTAAGATACTTCCACGGCTAAGATGATTAGCGTTACATTGATTTGCAAAGCTGTGATTCCGGACACTCAAGGAATCCTCGATACTGGTGAGCTGATATGTTCGGAATTTTACTTTGTGGTTCGTTAAAAATCATAGTAATGGATCCTGGTAGCAGAAGACAATACTTGGCTTCACAGGATATCATAAGAATAACAGTACATAGGCAATAATGTAGCTAGAGTCGTAGAGTTGAGGAACCGCTATTGTGTAAAGAGATTTTAATTGGATATATTGTAAAATATAGGGCTAACCTATTATCCATGTGAGTGAGTGAAGAATAGTTTGTCGACGCTTTCCAACAAATCAAAACTTCAAAGGCTAGAGTCCCTAGCCATGCAATGCCGCTCATGAAAGGAGGCGCTTCAGCCAATCCCTTTGAGCATTCAGAGCTGCAGTGCTTAACGGTGTTCCAGCCGCGAACAGATCGAAGCCGTGCCATGCCCCCGGCCAAACCTAATCTCAAGTCAGTCTATGCTTGCTTATATTTGTAAATATACACTAATCGAAGGGAAAATAATCCCGAACATTTCCCCAGATTCCCTGGGATATCCTCTTCATCATAGTAATAGAAAATAACTTACGTGCATCTCCGTCTGCACCCCATGCGCAAGCAACCTCGTCGCATACGCAATATCCTCATCTCTAAACAACTCCGCCGCTCCACAATCAATAAATGTCGTCGGAAGCCCACTCAAATCTTCAGCTCTTGCGGGCGCATGATAGATACTCACGTCATTACTCCCAGCTTTCCCATCCAAAATCCAATCCCAAGCCGTAACATTCTGGGCTGCAACCCAAAGTCCCTTCTCAGCATACTGCTTGCTACTCACCGTAATCATACGATCATCAAGCATAGGATAAATAAGCATTTGAGCAAACAACTTGGGGCCTTTCTTATCCCGTGCCATTAATGCTGTTGCCGCCGCTAGACAGCCGCCCCCAGAATGTCCACAGATGATGATTTTCTCTGCGTCGATGCCAAATTTTGATGGGTCGGATGAGATATATGATAGACCGGCATAGCAGTCATCTGTTAGGGCAGGTTGGGAAGCGTCTGGCGCAAGGCGGTACTCTACGCTGACTACTACAACATCCAGTTGCTTAACCCAGTCGAAATTCGCAAATGCAAGACGGTTACCCATTACCATTCCTCCACCGTGAATATAATAAATACAGGGCCGTGGTTCTATAGCAGTTGATGTTTTCTTCTTGATAATAGCGAGTTTTAGATCTGGAGCGCCGGAAGGGCCAGAGATTGATGCTTGCTCTAGGGAGAGTTCTGGGTCGGAGCTGATGAGGGCTTCAGGAGTGTTGCCGAAGAGGACGAGGGGTATACTATCCATGGCACTGCGCATTACTGGGAGAGTCTCATGGTTGAGAGGCATAAACTTGAGGGGGCCGTTGATGAGGATGTCTTCCAGGTCCGGGGCGAATGGAGGACCTGGGAAAGAAGACATACTAAAAAGATTTCTCTATGCTTGGATACTGAACTTGTAGAGAGTAGAAGATGATGCTTTTGTATGCCAATATGAAATACACCTGAAGTCTTATATATGAAGGAAAGGACCTGGATAGAGAATGAGCTTACTAACTCACCCTGGTTGACTTTCTTCCCTTTGACATAGGCCGAACTAACGGACGTAACGACGGGTAGGCAACAACATCTTCACACCCCTAGACCTGGATATGCGAATGCGTATTTAGTTGTAGAGACGGACGGGTTAAATTTTTAGCTTTTTCCGACAGCCTAGCTTGACGGAACTAGAGCGGCTTGGTCTAATTCGTTCTAACCAATGATTATCTATTGTTTATATCTCGCTCTATGATGAGTCGAGCACTGTGTTAATTTCTGATATTAAGACGTGAGTATGATTAGCTTCGTTCACAAGGTTTGTTGTTGCCTCGGCTGTGAAGGAAAGGGGTCGGGTCATCATGACAATTCCGCCGGGAGGCGGCTGAAGAGTTGAAGCCAGGAACGGAATCACGGATTTGGGATATCCGCACACAATAAAGTTTATACTTCCAAAGACATTGAAAACTCTTTCTGCTAGAATTATAAGCCGCGTGTTAGCAGTATCATAATCTCAGCTTACTGATTACTGAACATCGTTCTTGCTCGTCACTTGTCCACCTCGATCATATCGGCCATTTCCACTACATCATCTTCCTCTCCAGTCTCCCCCCCTTCGGTCACCAAACTTCTCACCCGGCTATTTCAAAATCCCGGACCTCATCTCAATCTTTCCACTCAAGTCCATAGTGTCTTCCGCAATCCCTGCGATGACCTTCTATCATTCTCCTCACCCTCATCTGCTTGGGCATAAATGGATTGAGTTCCCCAGTTATCTCTCACATACTTCAGCATTTCTTATTCATCAAGTCAACACTCCCCCTACAGGAAGATCTTACTGTGATAATTTCCTCCTCCACATCTGGGATAGCAAACCGGACAAGAAGGACAAAGAAACAGATCCATATCCTCGCAGCAGCCCCCATGGCCCTCCTCCCATAATACCCCGGGCTCAAATAATAACTCAATTCCAACTCTCCCTCCCCACTCTTCCTCTCATGTCTCGTCAAAGAGCAGCTGCCAATGAAACTATCCCAATGCCTTATAACCTGCAAAGGAATTTGAGGCAGAACGCCCCCTGTCATCGTGAAGGCTCTCGTGTACTTAGCAGTATTGGGGATAGCAAACAGCAATGACAAAGCTGTCAACTGATAATCGAGCCATAAGTTAGAACCACTAATTGTATACCGTTTCAGTGTATTAGCGAAAGTATAGCTAGTGGAATGTCTACGGTTTAGGGGTAGTAGTAAGTTTATCACTGACGGCACTGATGCTAAGGGTTGCTTACATAGCCTCTGCATCGGTTTCTTCGAAAATAGCGAAGGAGTACTTCATTGTATTAAAATACTGGCGAGCTCCTTTGAGGTTGAAATTGGTTCCTGGACTGTCATGTAACGAGCTTTTTTAATTGACTAGATCTTGTAGCAAACCCGGCAGAATCACAATCCACGAATAACCACCATGATGTGCGATAACAGCTTTTATTTTCTGTCTCGATCGTACTCCTGAACAGTAGCAGCGGCAAAACCATCAACGCCCTGATACACATTCCCATACCCTGAATGGCCCATCCGTGTACTCCAACAAAATCTTAGACCGTAGCAAAATAGTGTAAGCACGATGGTATGTAGGCTGAACTGCAGCCATCCACCGTAAAAATAAAATAATCGAACAGAGCAGATCCATGCCAAACCAAATACAAGAAATGAATTTTCGAATCTTTCGTAATGCAGGCCTGGCCCGTTAAGGATGTGCTCAAAACAATGGTTGACGTTGAAGGAGTGAAAAATGTATCTTCTTCATGTTCTTCAGATCATCATTATCGTCAAAAGCGTTCCTCGTTTCATCGTCTATCCATCTAATCCCAAAAAGAGGCGAGGAAAGTTCGATCAAAAGCAAGAGTTATTAAAAGGCATCCTCATCAGTCCAGTTAGCATCGCTTCCCGACACGATTCGAGTGCCGTCAGTGTGTTCATGGCCAGCATGTGAACCATAAGATGGCAATCCTTTCATCTTCTTGATCTGTCCTCCTACTGGAGGAGCATAGCCGTCATCGGGTGTGAAGCGCTTTCCTCGAGCTGCGCGTAGTCGGGCATAATACTCGTCAGTTGCATCTTGTTCAGGCTCCGAAACCTCCGAGTATGTCTCCCAATTTTCGCTACCCGAAATGGTGGTGGTTGCCGTGGAAGTGTTCGAAATTTGTCGACTAGGAGGAGCTACAGGATATGAATTAGATTGGGCGAAGCGATCATTTTGTCGCATCGAAGATTTCAGCTCTTGGTATGATTGGGGCCGATGTTGCTGTTGTGGATAGCCGTAAGGATCCTCAGGTGATATGTGACGAACACTTCCACTGGACATAATACTCTCGGCATGGGGATGAGAGACTGGAGTTGGTGCAGATGGCGGTATGAAAAGATCTCTCATTTTTGGAGGAGGAGCTCTCGGTGGTGGGCCCATCTTTCCTCGGATAGTGCGATCAGTGTCTATTCTTGACTCTGGCCGAACCTCAGGCCGCGCTTTACGTTCAGGAGAGTTGTTTCCATGATGAAGATTTGATAACGGCGCTCGGGCTGGAATCTTGGATGGAGATTTCGCACCAGTTGATTGCGGCAACGGGTTTCGCCTGACAGTACCCCCAGCTACTGGAGTTTTGGCCCCAGCCCTCGAGGGAGGAGGCTTTGTGACGCTATTTGCACGGCTAGGCGGAGCAGACTTTTGATTTCTAGTGGATGGCGGGGGACCTGCTGGTGTCTTTGATCGAGGACCTGGGACAACGGCCTTGGCCTCAGCCGCTTCAAGCTCATCAAGGTATCGTTCGCCATGGACCAGAAAAGGGCGACCATATTCATCCTCCCACTTTTCTAATACTTTTCTCAACTCAACGGCGATCTTTGGTAGATCCTTTGCAATCCGCTTGCGCATCTTCTCCTCCCTCAAGAGTCGAGTGGGGTCACGTCGCTCGCCCTTCTGGCCTCTACCGAGCAAACGAGATGCATCTTGGCTCGAGGCTTGAAGATCGTCACGATCCTTAACGAGAGAACGATGCTTTTCGATGAGTGCGAGGGTTGGTGCACGCTGCTCCTTGAGAGCTTCTAGGCGTTCTATCTCCTGTTCATGGGCTTCAAGGAGTGCATCACTATGGACATCGGAGAAGGCAGGTGTGAATTCCAACATTTCTTCCTCGGAGAAGTATAGGCCATCCCAGAGTTCCTGAAGCTTGTATCGCGCATCTTCTATAAAGAGATGGAGGTTCTGTCTTTTTAGTTCGTTGAGTCTCGATAATTCGTCCTCGAACTCGTTGATTTGGCGGACACCACAACCACGATTGTTATTCAAGAATCTCTTTCTCTCATGTTCTTCGACCCCAAGCTTTTCCCAAAGTCCTTCAACTACAATCTTGAGGTCCTTCAGGCGCTTTTCGCGGGCCTTCTTCTCATCCGCAAGTTTGTCTCGCTTTTGTCGTAGCCTGGCAATATCTTCCTCGTGTAAACCCAGCTGCTCGGGCGAATCGCGATAATATTTCACGATCATGCCATCAGTCTGAGCTTGAGGGGTACCTAGTTCGGCCCAGAGTTGGATTATATTTTCGGACAAAGCCTTCACTGTAGCAACTCTGCGTGTGTATTCCTCGTAGACTCGGGTAAATTCATCATCAAGCGCTGTTACATAAATGGGAGAAAGGTCAAAAGTTGGTGGAATGCTTGCGTTCGGTGCAGTTGGAGGTAATGCGATCTTGATGAAAGATGGTTCGAGGTGGGAAGAGTATGATTCGAGAGCTTGGACGAGTTCTGCAAGTTGTTAGCAGCAGCCACGAAGTTCAGGGTCATGTTCGTAGTAGCCTACTCTTGACTTGTTCGAAACGTTCGCGATGTAATTTTGAAATTTGAAGATGCTTCTCCTTTAAGCCTTGCAAACACTGCTTCAAAGGTACAGTGATCTTCAATTCTTCGTTTTCGGGCTCGTACTTATGATGCGCCTTATTATCGTCTAGCGACGTCTCCATTTGTTTGATAGTGGTAATTATTCTCTGGGCCTCGTCGATCATGGCATTCTTTTCCGCCGAGACTAGTCGGACTTGGTTGTTAAGAGTCTCTGAGAGGGCGGCAAAGAGCTGTACCATTGTCATTAATTGTGTTCTCAAATAACTCGAATCTAGGGATGACTTACCTCCGCCTCTCGACTTTCTCGTTCATGCCCAGGAACTCCTATCTCATCGAAGAGACCATGGAGCTGCCCAATAATAGTGGAAACCTGTGAGGACAAGTAACTAGTATCCATAGCTGCGATAACTACGCGTAGGAAATGATGTTGATGATGCAGTGTTGGTACTGGAGATCACGAAGAAGCGAGGAATTAGATATAAGTGAGTCGGCCACAATGAAGGGCTCTCGGACAAATGAGGGTTGAATGTAGCTTAGCAGTGACGAATACTTGATCGCGACTGCGAAACCTCTGCTTGATTGAATGACCAACTCATCAAAGGTGGTATCGCATGCAAGTCGCGCTTTGTGTGCAGATGTGGGATCGAGGCAATTGGAGTTGATTTGAAGGAAGGCACATTGCACCGCTGGTTGCCCAAGCAACCGCGATTTTCAATCGCGCCTACCGTCTGTTTCAAGTTATGGACACCACCCCTGTGAGCTGACCCCGCTAAAAGCTACAAGGCTGCAACATTTCTTCTGAAATTCAACACCACACAAAGCTGCTTGCCAGATAGGTCACTCTTTTTCAAACCGACGACCATAACTGAAGATCCTGCATCCGTTATCGACAGGCTTGTACTGCTCATCATGGAAACAGCTTTTAAAACCTGGGGTAAGATTTACGACCCACTTCAGCCCCTCTAATTCCTTTCCATATCTGATCTTATCGATAACAGAGCTCGACAACAACGTCAAGCTGGTTGACTCTCAGCGAGATGCCCTCTATACTTACGATACCAATGAGCAGAAAGAGATAAACGAAGCCAAACCATGGAGAAGTGATCCTCATCATTTCAAGAATGTACGAATATCCGCTGTAGCTCTCCTTAAGATGGTCATGCACGCACGGTCTGGAGGCTCGATTGAAGTTATGGGCTTGATGCAAGGCAAAATATCCGGAGACACATTTATCGTCACAGATGCTTTCAGATTACCTGTTGAGGGCACAGAAACTCGAGTCAATGCTCAAGATGAGGCAAACGAATATATGGTTGGATATCTACAAGCATGTCGAGATCAGGGAAAACTAGAAAATGCCGTGGGGTGGTACCATAGTCACCCTGGCTATGGCTGCTGGCTTAGTGGAATTGACGTTAGCACACAAGCAACGCAGCAGACTTTCTCAGATCCTTTCCTTGCCGTGGTCATCGATCCTGATCGTACTATCTCCGCTGGTAAGGTCGAAATTGGAGCCTTCCGAACGTATCCTGAAGATTACAAGCCAGCAGATTCTGGAGCTGGCGACGGATACCAAACAATTCCTTTGGCAAAGATTGAGGACTTTGGGGCTCACAGTAGTCGATATTACTCGTTAGAAGTGTCTCACTATAAGAGCTCTCTTGATACCCATCTATTGGAGCTGCTATGGAATAAATACTGGGTACAAACCCTTAGCCAGAGTCCTCTCTTTACAAATCGAGAATACAGTAGCAAGCAGATACTTGATCTAAGCAACAAAATCCGAGAAGCAAGCGGCATGGTTGCCCGTGCCGGACGTGCGCCATCTGGAGCACATGGGAATAAAGCAGTCGACGAGAAAATGGATAAGGCGGTGAGAGATGGCAACAAGATTGCGGGAGAGGAGATGACAGGTCTAATGGCTGGAGAAATCAAAGCAAAGCTATTTAATGGACTTGATGTTGGAAAATCCCAGCCGCCACCTGCAGATACGGTTGTGGAGGGTTGAAGTGGGAGATGAGCGCATCCAAGTGAGACTAAAATGAGCATCAGGAACGACGAGACCAAGGCATTGCTTGGAGTACATCAGCACAGAGGCGTTTGGGCATTAGGAATGATTTATGAAAAATGGTTTTACCTAGTCTAGAGATACAAACCTACAATTACAAGAGTATAATATGGTACAGGGGTTTGATACATTTCGTAACCACTATCCTTACATTTCCCTTTCAAGCGCAATCCTACTCAACATCAGTGCAGTATTTCAATATCGCTTCTAAATTCACCTACCCTCTAGAGAATCTTCTTCGTGACCATATAGGGCGTTAAGAAGGGGGTCTTGATTCGACCATTCTGGCTCCCTACCCTCGACAGTTCTAGCTTTTTCTTGATCCACTTTTGCTACAATTTCCACCACACTACAAAGCTTTTATTTCCTTAAGCTGGTAATCCCTCCAGGTCTTCCTAGCCACAGAGAGCCTCTTTGATAAATCCTCCTTTGTTAATGCTCCCATCAAAACGGACATATCCGGCCCTGGCTTTCCTGCATAAAGTGCCCATCTCAGATACCCATGAACGATTTTGGACCAGCCTTTCATAGCAGCAAGCTGTAGACTTCCGTCTTGATCTTCCACGCCTTTCATGCTCCTCTCAGCACCAATCTCGATTATGTTGCTGATATGGTTTTTAGCCCAGGAGGCCCGATCCGGGGCACCGTTGACTACGAGCGCTCCTAGAGGGGGAATCTGGTCAAAGACTTCCATCTTTTCAAATAGTAGATCGGTGTCGATGGGGTATGAGATTTGAGGTGGTACATTTCGAAGTTTCATGCTAGGAATAGTCGCTTGGCGCAGCTCTTTAATGGAAGCTGGGCGGAACCAATGGACATTGCGGTCTATGAACCCGAGGGGGTTGTTGTAATTTTGTGCATCCGCCCAGAGAAGAGCGCGGACGTAATCCTCTCGGGGTTTTCCTAGAGCGTGAGATTTGAGTGAAGAGTATGAGTCAGCTTGCACTTTGTTTTCAAGTTGTCTCATTAAAGGCTCTAGAGCTATTTTGTTGAGGTCGCAGCGGGGGTCGATGGGTTCTCCTTTCTCGTTAATGGGTTGTTCGGCGGCGTAGCGAGCGGCGTGTTTTCTTTGGAGGAACCAGAGTTTTTCGAAGGCTACGATTGTGTCTCCTCTGGTGAATTTCATGCTCGCCTAGGTCAATCATTAGCACAAATCTAAGAGTGAAAGAACTACAAACATTCTCAATTAATTCTCGCATGTTCATGACATCGAGGCGTCTATTATGAGACCACCCAAGTAGGGCAACAAAGTTGGTGAGCACTTCCGGAAAGATCCCCTGATGATCTCGCCATTCTGAGAGGTTAATGGTATGCATCCTTTTACTAAACTTCTGCCCGGCCTTATCCACTAGAAGACCAACGTGAGCGAAGAGTGGCGGTTTCCAGCCAAAGGCTTGATACATAGCCAAGTGTTTTGGTGTCGAAGACATCCATTCCTACACATGTTAGATTACGGAGCTCTGTGATATATCTATCTAACAGGGCATGACTTACAGAGCCTCGAATTACGTGGCTAATTTCCATCAAGTGATCATCTACAACATTAGCAAGATGATAGGTTGGGAAGCCATCGGTCTTTAGTAGTATTGGGTCATCAAAGGAGCCTAGAGCCGAAGCTTGTGCTATAGGCCTTGTTGTCATCTCTCTCCTCTGCCGGATGAGTCCATAAACTTCATCACGATAGACAGGATATACGTCGGGGACTTTGAATCGAACAACATGAGCCTCTCCTTTAGCAGCTCGGTAATCTGACTCTTCTTTAGGAACATGTGCACATGTCCTATCATAATCAGGTGGTAGTCCAGCTCGTGCTCGAAATTCGGCTAGATCGTGAAGACGGTCTGCGGTGCAAAAACATCTGTAGGCGTTTCCAGATGCTAGTAACTGCCCAGCATATTTTCTGTATATGGCAGTTCGCTCAGACTACAAAAGGTTAGAACAAATGTTGGCGCGGTGAGGGTATTACCATGCCTGCTTGTAAGGTCCAAATGGCCCCCCTATTTGTGGTCCTAATCCGGTAAGCCTTGGACCAACTCGAAAGACCAAATGTCGTGTCTACCTTCATCCCATTCAATGCCAGCCCATTCTAAATCCTGATACAATCTTTCTTCAGCTCCAGGAACTGTTCTTTTCTGCTTTAATTAGCACGTCTTGCCGGAAATATAGAAGTTGCACCATCACCTGATCTGTATCTTCGATTCTGAGAAGAAATTGTCCACCAGTGGCTTTTGCGATGAGATAATTGAACAATGCTGTCCGTAGAGAACCAAGGTGAAGGAAACCAGTCGGCGACGGGGCGAATCGTGTTCTAGCCGGGCCTTGTGCTCGCAGTGCATATGTCTGTGGAGAAAGATATTTCCCAGTATCTTTGGCACTCTCGGTTTCTGTTGAAATATATCTGTTGCATGGAAGGCACTTCCATCGATTTACGACCGGCCTTCGCCTGAAGGAAAGCAACAACCGCATTACTTCACTTCGCTGGTGAAATTTCTTGAGAAGCCAAGCGTCCTTGAATTATGACTTACTGAAGGTTCTGGTCAAGCTGCAGGATCCGAGGTCCGTGCCCGATTCAGTGACCCGCCGCGCTAAGATAAAATAATATCAGCGTTTCTATCGCCGCCTTCTTATTTCGAATTTACCACTGTTGCTTCCACCATATTCGTACCCTTTTTGTGCTTGGGTATCCTTTTTAAAGAATAATAGAAGGTTCTAAGCATCTCAGTTATCAAACGAACATCTGAGGAATCCCAAATTGTAGAATCTGCCCTCCATAGCCTGAACCATGGCTTCCAATGGGACTACCGAGGAGGTTGATCTCTATGGCAAGTTATACAGACCCTGATGCATATTTCCAAATAACTAATCCAGGTAGAGGTCCTTGGTATTTCTAAGACTGCCACCAAATCTGAAATCAAAAAAGCATACCATAAGGTTTGTCACTCACTCCAGCTCTTCTCCAATTTAAGCTGATAAAGTTTGAGGCCGCTTTGCAACATCATCCCGACAAAGTCGCAGAACCTGAACGAGAGGCATCCGAATTGAAATTTAAATCAGTCAGCCAAGCATACGAGATTCTCCATGATGAAGAAAAACGACATATGTACGATACGCATGGAATGGCTGCTTTCGATGGTAGTAGAGGTGGGGGAATGGGAGGTGGGGTAGATCTTGACGATATTCTGGCACAAATGTTCGGTATGGGTGGTGGTATGCCAGGAATGGGAGGTGAAAATGGCATCCCCAGACGGCCAAGAAAAGGGCGGGACGAGGAACAAAAATACACTGTCACTTTGGAAGAGCTCTACAAGGGGAAAGCAGTCAAGTTTGCCAGCACCAAGAACATCATATGTTCTCACTGTACTGGAACCGGGGGAAAGAAAGGTGCCACTGCCAATACCTGCGACAGATGTAAGGGCAATGGTATCACAGTTGGGCTTCGTCAAGTTGGACCAGGGCTTGTTACCCAGGAGAGGATGGTTTGCGATGCTTGCCAAGGAAACGGCAAGACATTCAAAGAGAAGGATAGATGCAAGAGATGTAAAGGAAAGCGGACAACTTCGGAAAAGAAAGTTCTTGAAATCTTCATTCCTCCGGGAGCCCGGGAAGGGGAGAGAATCACGCTCGAGGGTGAGGCAGACCAGGTGCCGGACCAGACACCCGGAGACATTGTTTTCACACTTGTTGAGGAAGATCATGAGATCTTCCAGAGGGCTGGTGACGACTTATCGGCCGAGTTAGAAATTACACTGGCAGAAGCATTAACAGGATTTTCACGAATTGTTTTGAAGCATCTAGATGGCCGTGGTATTCACCTCACCCGGCCAGCAGGCCAAATCCTGAAACCTGGACAAATTCTGAGGGTCGATGGAGAAGGGATGCCACACAGAAACAAGAACATCGATGAGAAGGGTGATCTATACCTTGTTGTGAAGGTAATATTCCCGGACAGCAATTGGACTCAAGATGAAGCATCATTTGCCGCACTCAAAAAGGTTCTTCCAGGGCCCGAGCCATCCATTGAAGTTACTGGTGAGATCGATGAAGCAGAGTTTGACTCTGATGCTGATATTGAAGAGGTAAGTTTTCATATTTGTACGCAAATTTGCAAATGCTCATATATCTAGTTTGGTGCAAATTCGGGAGATCCTCGAGCAGGAGGTGGATGGGAAGATGATGATGAGGAGGAGGATGGTCAACCGCAATGCACCCAGCAATAAAAGTTCACTATAACGATTTTATGAAGCTTTTAACAAAGTCTTCACGCAGCAGCCCGAGAGGATATATCTGCACCCTTCAAATATGATTGGATGGAGTTTATGAACTTGTGGTGGCCCAATTTGCCTTTCTTGCAGCAACATAAAGCTGGATCCTGAAACTTTGTCAAAATTGGAGGCCCATAGAGCATGCATAGATGGTAATGAACATAGAATTCTCACCTCATCAAATATGTATTTGCTTTAAGTGATTGTGAATACATTTAAATTAGATACCCTGGGTTAAAAACGCCACATCTTGGGTTTTGAGTCATGTGATAACAAGCGCTTCCAGACTAGCTTCTGATTGGCGAGGCTGGCGCACAGAAATCCCACAAACAACGGCCAATTTTTGCGAAAGTTAGAGGGCGAACAAATTCCATCACCAATCGAAAAAATAACCACAGCACCGACGTCAAGGTAAAAATATTCATAGCAACTGCGAGATATTTAAGCCGAATACTGCTGATCTAACTGCTAACTTTGCGCAGATGGTTTCTGCAAAGAAGCACGTTCCGATCGTCAAGAAGCGTATGTTCTCCAAAAGATTCATTTCTTAACTGTCGACTTCAATCCGCGCGATGATATTTAGGGTCTCAGGGTAGTTGAGATTAGGACGATAATTTCGAAAGTAATACACTGAAGAGGGGTTGACGATTCTTTTGTAGGCACGAAGCGTTTCCACAGACATCAGAGCGATACATACAAATGTGTCGATGCATCATGGAGGAAGCCAAAGGGTATTGACAACCGCGTCCGAAGACGATTCAAGGGTCAAATGGTTATGCCATCGGTATGTGAAATCAGCTGGAGGTTGTTGGATTCGCAAAAGATATCGCACTCGAGCTTTTCTCACACCCTCTATAAACCTCCTGCAAGGACATCCAACGAATAAGAGCTGATAGCGATTTTTCAGATTGGTTTTGGATCTAATAAGAAGACCCGCCACATGATGCCCTCTGGCCACAAGGCTTTCTTGGTCAACAACGTCCGAGACGTCGAACTCCTCCTCATGCACAACAAAACCTTCGCCGCAGAGTACGTGCCCTCCATAAAACATACCCGGGCTTTTACTAACGTTGGCTAGAATTTCCCACGCCGTTTCATCCCGAAAGAGAATCACAATTATTGAGCGAGCAAAGGAGCTGGGTGTTAAGGTTACAAACCCCAAGGCCAGAGTCACAACCGAGGTTTAAGGAGT
Source organism: Tricladium varicosporioides (assembly GCA_021365295.1). NCBI lineage: Eukaryota > Fungi > Ascomycota > Leotiomycetes > Helotiales > Tricladiaceae > Tricladium > Tricladium varicosporioides. The sequence goes on along the minus strand of JAJTIW010000009.1, from coordinate 32,240 downwards.
GGATGGTTTTCATATGGGCACTTTGCATTGGGCATGGGATTGCTAGATATCATGCACGGGGGCAGTACCAAAAGATGTAACATGCTCTACGATGAATGAAATTTCAGCAATTCTGCGGGTGGAGTTGATCAACACTATGTGATAATTATGTTAGACTGGGCAACCCTAGGACACGACAAAATACAGCGAATTGCAATCTCGGTATTTCATGGCAAAGCGAGTCACTCAAGTGTTTTGGACTTTTGCCTTTTACGCCAGGCACATCAGTATAAGGTACCTGCATCTCTAGACCAGGTGCTAAATTATATATGCCGGATGACTTGCTTTTTATCAACTACTGCTCATCAGTATGGTGTTATTATTGCTGATATCGTACACATTCATTCTTGTTGGTTCTTTTCACTAGATGCATTTCTTGCCTTGTAATTCCGTATGGCTAGTGAAAATCAGCTTCTTCAATTCACAATACCAAATGAATTATTTAGTCCTCGCGTGATGTTTAAAGCAGGTACTTTTCTATGCAGTTTCCTTTTTCCAAAATTCTGTTTGAGGTTACCATGCCAAGGCATTATGGTTATTCTATAGGGCGGGTGTAATTCTAAACATCAAAGAACTTTTGTTTTCCCAACCTCAAAAGCTAAAATGTGCTGAAGAATCTGTTCTTGATACTATTTATCGTGCGAGCTGGCCGAAATGGGTGGGTGATCGTTGCGGGTGTCAGCTGCGAATTGGTGTGAGCACCATGTTAACTACTAACCTTGTATTTTAAACGAAACCTCTCTAACAACTTTTAAAATGCCTTCGTTACACTCACCCACACTTGCACAACCTTTTCTGCCTCACTATAAGCGTAATACATAGTAATGACGTCAAGTTTGTTTCGCATGGCCAAAAAGGTAGCTACTCTACAAGCATAGCACCCATCCCATAAAAAAAACTAAAGCTACACCTTATTAAAATTCCAGTCCTAGGTAACGGCCTTGCATTCAGCGAGACCAGGGATGAAGCTTAATATCTCATGCCCAATATAATTGTGGTCTGGTGTACGACCAAGAGATCAACCTGATCTTGTACACCTTAACAAGCGCTTGATATGTGGGGGTTTTTTACTCTAACTATAAGTAATGTATGTGCAAGATATTTTGGATGTATTCAAGGAATATATAGCCTGTGTCGTCAACAACGAATTGATCGTGGTGATATTACTTTCTTGAGATAGTCTCAATTCTTTCGCAACATCTTTGTACCTCAATATCCACTGGATTTGACGTCAAAACCAGTCATACCTGTTATGTTTAACGCCTAGAATATCGAGTCTTCCTTCACATCTAGTGGTCTTGTTGAGAAATTTCTGGAGAGGGATTTCGCATAATAAAGTTATGGCTCTGGTCATGTTGAGTCGGAGCAATGCATACTGGGCGCAACGCGGGCTTTGTAGTTTGTGAAGGGCACAATTGAGAGTACCAATCTCTGACAGAAGTTTTTGATACTCCGGTGATGCTCCATCATTCTAGGTGGAAAGAATTCATCAGTACTTGAGGTCGTGAAGGGGCTCAAGTCACACGTTCTTGGGGTACATAATTTCCCCAGCCCTACACTAACTTGCCACACCAGCTTGCCAATAGCGATAAATCACCTACCCCTACCAGAAATAGAACTCCCATCGTTCTTAGCTCTCTAGCATCACAATGAAATGTTTAACGGTGAAGAGGTTGCTCTGTTCGTACGAGATTTCTCAATGGACTCATGAGGCTACGCCGGCTACGACTGCGCCAGTCACACATCATAGTAAAAGCCCAGTCAGCAATTTTCATCTCACTACCTTGAATTGCTACTAGGCAATATATGATGCGAGAGATTCTTCGTGATCACGCCCTTGGGTATCATTTCTAAATGGAATCAAAAGTAAATATTCACAAAAGCTTCATGGTTATGGCCAAGAAAGGATGAAAGGTCGCTGACACTTGACAGCACCTTTGTACCCCTCTTGTTTTTAACTTCCAAACTTCATGCGACGATTTCGATATTGGGCAAAAATATATGAAAGCGCAGGAGTAGATGCAATGCGTTTCGAATGTTATATGCAGGTGAAAATAGCAACTGGTTGGGACCATTTTAAAGGCAGGAGGAGTAGCGCCGATCATTGTGGCGCACCAGGGAAACTCAAAGAGGCTGAGCAGAAAGTCACCTTACCGCCATACGATAAGTATGAATTGCACCGTCGCCGACAGCGTCAATATAATACGGACTTCTCTCTAGAGTTGCGTATTATTAATTCACAACTTTGATTTCATGTGCGCGAACACGATCTGCTACACACAGCGAGATACGAAGACCTCACCTGAGAACATCACCCGTCAACAGCTTTGCCGTGTGACCATCTCACACAAGTTCTATGTCGACGACGATGACCTTGACGATGTCGCAGGCGTCTGCGGGAGCATCCTGCTGCCCGAACTGTGGCATCGGCCTGCCTAATACTTCTGATATGGCTGCAGAGGCTCAGAAGCAGATTGAGGATTTACAGGCTCAGGTGCGTTTGCTCACGCAAAAGGCCACAGCGGCTGGTTAGTCACTCTTTTCTAGTGAACTTTGCAAAGTACTGATGCTTGGGTAGTGGATAAGTGGGCAGACTATGAAGATGAGATACAAGAATTAAGGAAACAGCAGTCACAAGGAGAACCAAGTCGAGATTCCACTGAGCAAAGATCTGAATCTCCCAGTCGCTTTTCCTACCTCCCTGTCCAAAATCGACTTTCCTCCTTCCTCTCAGCGCGAAAGTCAACGCCAAATTTACAGAGTCCTCAATCGCCTTCGGCTACAGATTTAGCTGCGGCTCTGTCGAGAGAGCAGAAGTTACGACAGGCCGCCGAGAAGAAGTTAGATGAAGGAAGTGGAGAACTGGAGGAGCTGAGCTCGCAGCTGTTTCAACAGGCTAATGAGATGGTGGCTACGGAGAGGAAGGCAAGAGCGAAGTTGGAAGAGAGGGTTGCCATTCTGGAAAGCAGGGATGGTGAGAAGAGGAAAAGGTTGGAGAAGTTGGAAGGTGCCGTGGCGAGGATCGAAAGAGTTAGAGGACTCCTTGCACCTGGACGATGAGCGATTGTACAATAGTACGGTTCCGACACCAGTCTCTATAATTCCGAAGAGTCGAAGCAGAGTATACAAACAAGGGAGAACACTGGCTCGCAGAAGTATCAGAACGTACGTTAGCATTCAGACGAAACGGCCATTTCAACACCGGGCTGATTGGGTATCACCCAAGGCCCCTGATTATATGGGTACTGGGAAAATATCCAACTACCACGCTTCGCATTTTCGACACAACCCACCTGCTTCACAGAGGGTTTTATCAGACCTCAATATCACAGTATCAAAATCTGATTTCGAAATATGGATTAACGAGCTCTGGGACGACGCCGAGGTTGAGCCAACACCGTATCTAGTGGCATCGGCTCTCTTTTATTTGGTGTTCATCTTGCTTCTTGTAGAGTACTATGAGATTGTATGGAAGGCTGTCTGCCTTATGTGCATGCTTATCCCTTGGGATGAGAATTTGGATTTGGCATTTTAAGGACAGAACCCTGGAGATGGTTCGAGTATATTTAGACTTCTCTCTGCTTTTAGCGTTTTTTTTTTTTTTTTTTTTTTTTGGAGTATGAATGAAATTAAACAGAGCTTGGGGAACACTGGTTTTGCTTTTGGGGTTAACGATACCCCGGAAGTCCATGTATATATTTTACAGATGAGGAATGAATTATGGCATGAAAATAACTCCACACTTAGAATACACTGGGTTTTTGTGTAAATATCTCAGAGTGACGTTTGAGTCAAGAGCATGTAAATGGTATCGAGGGGATTGGCAAACGAATCAGAAAGAATTCCACGTTCATAGAGCATCGGTTCTCATTGATCATGTCTAGGACATTTCCATTTAAAGCTTTTTCAAGCAGGATATCCACCAACTCCCAATACTCCACTTTAAAGCCATCTATCCCATGGATAACAGAGGTAGAACTGTCCGCCCATCTTTCATCAAGTCAACCACACCTTTTTTTTTATGCTTATTTCCCAATAGTCAAAAACAATCTATCTCCAACATCTCCCAGACCAGGTTTAATCATTCCTCTATCTGTAACACTCTCATCAACTCCCGAAACCCAAATCTCCGTTCCTTCAGGCCACTCTCCAGCCGCCCTTTCCAGACCCGGGACCGCTCCCAAGACAGCTATTACCAGTACACGCTTTACACCCCACTCTTTCAGTGTCTGGATTGCAGCGGCACAGGTGCCTCCTGTTGCGATGACAGGATCGAGGAGAATTGCGAGCTCGCTAGCTACGGAATTAGGAGCATTTGAGGGGGAGCCAGCGGTTGGACGAGTGTAGGGGAGGTTGTTGTAGTATTCGACTGGCTCGAGAGTAGTGGGTTCGCGAAAAAGACCCAGGTGGTGGACGGGGACTGGGTTGGGGAGTAGTGTTTGAAGTGCTTCATGTTATGGTTAGAAAGTGTTTTCTTTTCTTATGGCTGACTTAATTTGTTTCCGCGAATGGTGCCTATTCACTTGATCGAAGCACTTGGTGATATTCACACAAACGTGGAGCCGATAAGTATACTGAGAAGTATAAATTAAATATTCTGAGATATATAAGTGCTTACCATCAAGCATTCCAAGCCCAGAACGTAAAATCGGGACAAGAGAGACTGTTGTTGGCGCTACTGTTGTGGTTGTATAGCTAAATCCGAGCGGTGTGGTACTCTATTCGTGATAGATTAGCTTCTAGCAAACAAACCGACGCCTAGATAAAATAAACAACATACATCTAAGCCTTTTGAGGTGGTGAGACCAGCTGCAAGAGCTTCAACACCAAGAATCAAAGCAATCTCATGAACTAAAGCTTTCGTCTCGCGGGCATTCGTTGAGGAAGCTCGGAGTTGGGATAGTTTGGCTTGCAAACATGGATGGGTAGAGACGTGGACATTTGGAGGGAGTGATTTATCCATTTTGGCTTCAATTTGCATTAGAAGGACGTAGCAGACGAAGGTATTTTGAAAAGAACAAAAGTTGGGAGAACGTCTTTCATGTTTCCATCAGGACCTTACGTGTTGACAGTCGCTAGATCCAAGCTCGTCCTGCCCCTCCAATGACCGGGCCGCTTTAAAGCCGAAAACGGCTGTGATAACCTGCCTGTCCCGGATGCTGTTCCGAACCGCTCTAACCTTAAAATAGCTAGCTCATAGCAGAGTGACGGCATCATGCTAGGCTCAGAATAGAGTGGAGAAGTTGAATATCTCGCAACGAGATAACAAATGAAAATGTTTATTAGTACCACACCCAGGAGGGTAGGTACAGATGCTCTCGGCACCTTTTTAACATCTTTGCATAGGCCTCCGTAATTTTTTCTTTGGTTCACCAGATCGCTGGAACGTTACTCAACACCACACATTTCACGACGCGACATTACTACATCTTGCCGCATCATAACATGTCTGGCGAGTACCATGCTTACCGGAGCTCCACGGAGTATGATATACCGGCTGTGTGTAATAATCTGGACGAAATATTAGGTCCTTCGTCTAGTCAAAATCCCCACGATGGTGCCATCGGGCGGTTCGAGTCCTTGGAGGATTCGAAGAGTCAGCATTTTTCGACAGGGAGAGGGCGACGCGAGAGTCTAATACGGTCAATGTCTTACACCTCAGAACAATCCTCACGAAGCGTGAGAAATACTCGACGTCAATCACAAGGAGGCGCTGGTTATAATATTCCGGATAACTATGCCAACCTTGATGAACTAGCAACCCCTTCACCTGTCGAGAATCCAGACGAAAATAGAATATATTTGCATCGGTCTCTAGAGCAAGCAAAAATTGAGGAGCAGGAATACCAGAAAAGCCTTGAAAGGGAGCTGGGAGAAACTGCTGCTTCGAAGGAACCTGTGAACGCAACAGGCAATGGAACACCCGAAGTTTCTAGATTTGCAACACAATTTTACACCATATCATATCTAATCCTCTTCGCAAGCCTTGGAACCCTCGCACGTCTTGGGCTACAGGCTATCACATTTTATCCTAGTGCCCCAGTGATCTTCAGCGAACTATGGGCCAATTTTGGAGGAAGTCTCTTCATGGGCTTCTTGAGTGAAGATAGAATGCTCTTCAAAGAGGAGTGGGGCGCACTGGCATGCCACGACCAAGCGGGAAAAGTGAAAAAACAAGTCCAGGATGAAGAAAGTGGATCAGGATCGGAGCCAACAATGGATCTCCAAGCCGCAAAGAAGGCTCACAATGTGACCAAGAAGACTATTCCTTTATATATTGGTCTGGCGACAGGGTTCTGCGGCTCTTTTACTTCTTTCTCCTCTTTCATTCGAGATGCCTTCCTTGCATTGTCAAATGATCTCCCATCACCTTTGAACCACTCTCAAGATTATGATCCAGTTGGTGCTAGCTCGACAATTGCCGTTTCTCGAAACGGTGGGTACTCTTTTATGGCCGTGCTTGCGGTAATCCTCATTACCGTGACACTATGCATCTCAGGCCTGCATATTGGTGCACATCTGGCGATTGTATCAGAGCCCTTCATTCCAAGTTTACCATTCGAATTCTGTCGCAAAATCTTGGATCGTATAGTGGCTTTCATTGCATGGGGTTGTTGGCTTGGTGCTACTATCCTAGCAGTCTTTCCTCCTGATAGGAATGCAAGTCATCCGGAGCTTTGGCGAGGTCGAGCAGTCTTCGCCCTCGTGTTTGCACCACTTGGTTGTTTAGGGCGCTTTTACGCTTCAATATACTTGAACGGCAAGATTCCATCGTTTCCCTTGGGAACATTTGTTGTCAATATTTTCGGGACCATAGTCTTGGGCATGAGTTACGATTTACAGCATGTACCTCTCGGCGGAGTTGTCGGCTGCCAAGTCCTACAAGGTATCGAGGATGGATTTTGTGGGTGCTTGACTACAGTGAGTACTTGGGTCGGCGAGTTGAGTTCGTTGAGAAGATGGAATGCATATAAGTATGGCACCATGAGCGTAGTGGTCGCATTGTGCCTCCTCATCGTCATTATGGGCAGTATGCAATGGACAATTGGGTTCTCGTCACTGGCATGTACACACTAGCGATGTCAGGATACACAAAATACATACTCCACGGCAAATAACATCGTATAAACCTGGAATACCCTCGCACATTTCGATAAACCTGTCCAACAACTCCTCACCGAGGCCATGCGTGAAGATGGAAATGGAAATGCAAATGACCGCTTAACTCATAGATGGGAGGAAAGCGATGATTCAAGATGGGCCAAATTATCCCAAAATCCCAAAGCTGTAGAAATGGCTACGAAGAGCTAGTATCGATATAGAACGAATATAGATGGACAACCATGCTGTGTATGCTTCAATTTTCTCGCCACCACCGACTAGCACACCTTGGAAAAGCAGATGGCAAGCACCGAACGATAGGCAGCACTAACATCATAAACACTACAACCTAATCAGAACATCACGAACTCCCAGAACCTCCACTTCAGCAGAAATTGTGGATCTCTGCAGCGAAACCAGATAGAAAAACATTTATAAATAGATTTCCAAGCTCTTGGGCTTGGAAAGGACATGCTTTAATAGTGTAAATATCAATTTTTGTTCATACTTTGGTAATCCAAAGGCCACATCGCACCAGGCGGAAGCAACCGAATTCATCCACCCCGCTGCAAAGTGCCGGGACCAAGCGAGAAAAGGATACACGAGGAGCAAGAAAAGCCCAGAGAAGCCCAAAAACACTTGGCCGTGCCAGGATAACATATACAAACGTTGCCTGCCTAAAACGGGTGAAAGCTCTCCGAAGTTGGAGGGTTCGCAATCAGTCAATTGACAAATGTCTGTTTCAGGAAGTAGAGTTCCTTTGCAAGAGATCGCTCTTTCGTGAAAATCAATTGATAATAATGCAAACGGCCTCGGCACAAGAACGCCACCATGTTGAATTGTCTCGTACCTTAGCAATTCCGTCTGATTCCCGAGCTATCTTGTTCTGGCAGCTCGAAGTCAGCGGTCCTTGGCACCGGGTGGGGCTGCCAATCAGTTGAAGCTTTGTGATACCCCACAAAATGTTAATCTTCACGACCACCTTCCCCTTTCATGAGCCTCAACCTCTTCTGCTCTTTCGAAGAAAACACAGTCTCCCAGACCACGGCGCATCCCACTCCTCTATTGGTAGTCTCTGGTATGATTCATGCTGGCTGCAGAACATAGCCCAGCAAGACACGTCCCACTGCCCGTAATGCATGCGACCGCTGATGGCGGGGAGGGATCACTTGTCCGAGGGTTTAGTGTGGTTGGTTCAGGTTGAACAACTGCTCGACAGGATAAAGGTGGCAAATAAGGTAATTAATTCAGGTACCTACGCTCAGGCCAATCCGCTTCTTTGGATTCCAGGGTCTTTCTGCTAATCCATCCCAATCCGCCTTTCTACGGTGTGGTTATCGGTTCAATTCCATGTGGTAGATCTACATATCGCATGGGTTTACACTTGTGCCAGGTGAGGTAGGTGCTGCGTTTGCTGCTCAATCTAAGAATTTCGGGGTGTACTTGATAAACTTTAGGTCTCCCCAATCCCGCTTTTCTTTTTTTCTCTTCTTCAGTCCCTTGACTCTTTACGAACTCGTGTCCTTCACTTCCTCGCGGCAACTACAAGACCTGACCTGTAGTGGGACATCCTCGCCATGAAGGTCGCATTCATTTCTGCCTTTGTGGCATTGGCAAATATTGCAGTTGCTGCTGTGGATGCCGTGGAACACGAATTCCTCCACCTTGGAAGACTGATTCCCCCATTCGAGCCGGGAGAGAAAGCCGGCGTCATTGTCACTTCACAGACCAATAATACTGGAAGCGGCTTCTTTGACCAACTGCTCGATCACAATGACCCCAGCAAGGGTACCTTCAGACAGAAATTCTGGTGGAATATTGAGTTCTGGGGAGGACCAGGTTCACCTGTATAGTTGCCAAAACTCTTCTCACGTTAATTTTTCTAATATTCTACAGGTGGTTCTTTTCACACCTGGTGAGATTGCGGCCGCCAATTATGGAGCCTACCTCACGAATGTCACAATCACGGGTCTTTACGCACAAGAGATCAAGGGTGCTGTTGTAATGGTTGAGCGTAAGTACTTGAGAACGAATCCAGAACTATGCTAACTTTATCCAGATCGATACTGGGGAGAATCATCACCATATGCTACTCTAACGGCCGAGACACTCCAACTCCTTACACTAGATCAAGCAATTGCCGACTACGTATACTTCGCCAAGACTGCTGCGCTGCCTTTCGACACAAAACATGCCACCAACGCTCCCCAGGCGCCATGGGTTTTCTCTGGTGGAAGTTACTCGGGTGCTCTTGCAGCATGGACTGAATCAACATCGCCTGGTACCTTCTGGGCTTACCATGCGTCCAGTGCTCCTGTGGAGGCTATCTATGACTACGTAAGTCCTCGATTCAAGCGAAATATACACAAGTTACTGATTGAGCTAGTGGCAATACTTTACTCCTGTTCAAGAAGGGATGCCTAAGAACTGTAGCAAGGATCTGTCTCTCGTGATTGATTACATGGACAATGTTTGGAGACGTGGTAGTGCCGCAGATCAGCTAGCCCTCAAGAAGAAATTCGGCCTCGAATTTCTTGAACACCCGGAGGATGTCATGGCGTAAGTTTCCGGGCTCTCATGGTGACACGTTCTAACGTGAGTAGTGCTCTTGAAAACGGTCCATGGCTGTGGCAATCTAACAGCTTCTATACCAATTATTCAGGCTTCTACAAATTCTGTGACGCGATTGAGGTAGGTTCTTTGAACATGAAAGAAAATCTAAATGTAAGGATGAATTAACACGAAAATATAGAATGTCCAAGCTGGCGCAGCTGTCACACCCGATGCCAACGGGGTTGGCCTCCAAAAGGCTCTCGATGGGTATGCAAATTGGACGAAGACAACCCTCTTACCTGGATGTAGGCTCAATTACACTTTTCTAGGCAGTAGCGCCGGCGTTGACGTGTTCTAGATTGCACCGGTTATGGATACACAAATTCTAGCGATCTATCGTGCTTAGATACGTACGATCCTTCTAACAAGATGTACACCGATCGAACCGTGGATAATGATATTGATTTGCAATGGCAATGGATGCTGTGCAATGAGCCATTCGCATACTGGCAGGAGTAAGTCTCACAATCAATATGTAAATACATTATTACTAATCTTAATTTAGTGGTGCTCCTCAAAACCGCCCATCAATTGTATCCCGCCTTGTCAATGCTGCGTACTGGCAACGTCAATGCCCTCTGTTCTTCCCCACGACGAATGGATTCACATACGGCAGTGCATTGTCGCCTGACAACAATGTCCACAAAGTCAACAAGCATACACAAGGGTGGAGATTAGAAGATACCACACGACTGATCTGGACCAATGGGTAGGGACATCTGGTATATCATCAAGTTTACTTAACTAATGCATTTATAGTCAATTCGACCCATGGAAAACATCAGGCATGTCATCCGAATTCCGCCCAGGTGGGCCACTCCAGTCTACCCCACAGCATCCTCTCCAGATTATCCCAGGCGGTTTCCACTGCTCTGATTTGCGACTCAGAAATGGTCAAGTCAATGCAGGTGTTCAGAAGGTTATTGATAATGAGGTGGCCCAAATTGTCAAATGGGTAGACGAACATCCTTCAAGAAAATCGAGACACTAGATCTCTTAGAGTTTGGTGCCAATTATAAATGTAACTACGACTTCTTTTTCCTACGCTACAGAAACAAATAACTACCTTAACTGGTAGGCAGAATAAAAGTACATATCATTAACAAATTAACTCAAACATTCCCATCACTCTAGTCTTAACCCATGTTGCATTCAAGACAATTGACTACTTGAATGTAGGAGTAGAATAAAAAAGTATAAGTTATTTTAGAGTAGTCTTTTATTTCTTTCGTAGTCACAGCCCTAAATTCTGGTTTCATGTGCTGCAATGGCAGGCCTCGAAGACTAAGCTCTGAACTCACTACAAGGGTTCGGCGGGGCATACACATCCATTTTAAGCGTAGCCGCCAAATAAGCTATGAAACCCAGTCGAACGCCACCATTCACAGCCCAGTACGCCACACCAACGGCAGAGCTTGGTTCACATCTGAAAACTGTCCATATCATAATCATAAACTAGATTAGAAATCCTTCTTCATATGTTCTCTCGCCACAATCCTAAACACTCTCATCCCGAACACTCCTGTATCACCAACAAGCAATTGTCCTGCACGCAAACATGCAATTTGGAACATTTCTCTTAGGAGCGGCCAGCTTGGTCACCAGCGTCCTGGCTGTTGGCCCAGGTGGTCCTCCAAACACATTCGATAAATCCGCCGTCCTAGATCTCATTCCTACCAATTTCGATAAGATCGCCATCTCCGGCAAGCCGGCTCTCGTCGAATTCTTTGCACCATGGTGTGGTCACTGCAAGAACCTAGCTCCCGTCTATGAACAACTCGCACAAGACTTCTCTTTCGCCAAGGACAAGATCTCAATCGCAAAGGTCGATGCAGATGCTGAGAAGAGTTTGGGCAAGAGATTCGGTATCCAAGGGTTCCCTACGATTAAGTACTTTGACGGAAAGAGTGATAAGCCAGAGGATTACAATGGTGGTCGGGACTTGGAGAGTTTGACCGAGTTCATCTCAAAGAAAACTGGCCTGAAGCCAAAAAAGGCAAAGGCTCTTCCTCCTGCCGTTACCATGCTCACTGATACTACTTTCAAGACCGCAATTGGAGGTGACAAAGACGTCATTGTTGCTTTCACAGCGCCATGGTGTGGTCGTAAGTTTTACCCCTCCCTGTACACAAAATTACAAAACTAACAGGGACAGACTGCAAGACCTTGGCTCCAGTCTGGGAGAAGGTTGCTCAAGATTTCATCAATGAGCCCTCCGTTCTTATCGCCAAAGTCGATGCCGAAGCTGAAAACTCGAAGGCTACTGCCCAGGACCAGGGTGTCTCCTCCTACCCAACGATCAAGTTCTTCCCTAAGGGTAGCTCTACCCCAGAGGAATACAGCAGCGGACGCTCAGAAGCTGATATCGTTGCATTCATGAACGAGAAAGCCGGTACTCATCGCATGGTGGGAGGTGGGTTGGATGAGACTGCTGGTACTATTGAGACTTTGGATGCTCTTGTTGCGAAGTTCACTAGTGGATCCAGCATTGCTAAGGTCGCTGCCGAGGCCACTAAGGCTGTTAAGGACTTGAAGCAGAACGCTCAACACGAGTACGCCGATTACTACGTCCGTGTTTTCGACAAAATGACCAAGAGTGATGGGTATGCTGCAAAGGAATTGGCACGTTTGGACAGCATCCTTAAGAAGGGTGGCCTCGCACCAGCTAAACTCGATGAGTTCACTAGCAAGACCAACATCCTCAAAAGGTTTGTTAACAAGGCCACTGGTGGCAAGTCAGAGTTGTAAATAACAAAAGCATCATTTGGTTGATCATCTCATGCTGGTTTTCACTTCGTAAGGAAAATAGTACTGGGATTTGGGATCTTAGACAAATTTGAAATTCGCCCATGAAATTGTTTTCGTCTTCTGACGTGGTATCATAACCCCGGAGCATCCCCCCATAACTCCCTCAAACCAGATGTATCTGTCTATGCAACTCCCATTCATAACTTTTGGATCCTTCCTCCCATTCTGAACCCCCTCCCAAGACTTTATTATTTCTCTAACTGCAAAGCCCATGACATTTGTTTACCAATCGAATTGGTCCTCCATATCTCATATGTCTTTGATAATATAATAGTATGTAATTTTGACACGAATATCTGATTACATCTTTGTCGGACTGCTTTTTCCATCTCGCCCTTGCTCTGAATTCGCTTGCAGTTGTGCCTCCAAGTTATCTAGCCGTCGTGACATCTCATCCACTTCAAAGTATTAGCCTCTTCCATCTTCATTAGACGTCCAGGCACAACTCACTCTTTGCAAATATCTCGCTTGACACTCCTGCAAACTTGTTTGACAATGAATTCAGTAGCTCATCGACAACCACAGACAGCTCAGCAGGCGCACCAGAGGCATCAGTCTGTAAGACACACAATCATATTAATCTGCGGCCTCTAAAACAAAGTTCAAAAGAAAAGCGGAGGCGCAGGAACGTACAGAAGCTGTTGAGAGTCGGCTCTGGTCATTGGTTGGTGAGCTTGATTGAGGTGGTGTTGGATTCCCAGCCATTTTCCAGTCTTTTATGCGACTCTAATTGATTCTCAGTTCTCAAGATTGGAAAGACTTCAGAGCAAAGAGAAAGCAAAGAGGAGTTGAGAGGAGCAATAGATACATATAGATTGGGGGGGGTGACAGGATAAGACAAGGTTAATCTTGCTGTTACTTAGCTCCATGTCGGAGCACGGAGGTAATTGGAGGCGGACAACCCCAGATTTGACGCACCCATTAGCCTCATCATATGCGGCCAATCGAAAACCTCCTTTGAGACAACAGCTTCTAGGGAATTTCGAACAAGCTTTACATTCACAAATATTCGATCAAGAAAATGACTATCTTGTAATTTTGGTACAAAAGTCGTAATGAGGTCAAAATGAACACATCAACCCGGATCAACAAAGTCCAACAATCATGCCAGATCAAACGCCCCCTCCACGAGAATACGCCCGCAATGTCCTAATCCTCCTCCTCCTCTTCGTCCTCTACACCTCCGATAGCCAGGGTCCAGCCTCTGGCTTTCCTTCTGCTCGCGACCATGCAGCCGAACGAGTCAATCGTTCACGACACTCCCTCGATATCTTAAATGCGACGAAATGGCAAGACTTTGCGCCCAAGCTGATTGGGAATCCAGAACATGGGGTCGCGAAATACCTCAATTTGACAGGATTTAGGAAGGAGGACGATTATGCATGGGAGAAGTTCGGGTTTTTTAAAGAGAGGAGTGAGTTGTTTAGTCAGGAGGTGAGGAAGGGATGGCGGGAGGGTCAAGATAATGAGCAGGCAGGCTTGGTAGGGTTGAAGGGAGAGATATATGAAAATGTTACAGGAATTGTGAAGGGGAAGTGGGTGCGATCTCCTGTGGATTCAAAAAAGATTGTTAGCCAGAGGAAAAGATTTCTAAATCTGACGGAAATATCACCTGGTGTCGATTGGGCGTTCAGAAGTGAGGAGTACTGGACTAGAAATATTACTGGAGAGGAAGGTACGTTGAGAATAAGAGTTGACGAAAGGGATGTTATGGAAATGGATCTGAAAACACCGAGGATGCCAGAACAGTTGATTGACCCGTCAAATACTGATCTGGTGAGAGAGGTTGAAGCCACGGTTACGATTCAAGATGAGACCAGTAGTGGCGATGGGTGGGAAATGAAAGTCCATGGTGTGCATTGGCCCAGGATGGGGATAATGCTTATGACAACAACAAGTGAAAAGTTTGCAGGCATTTTCGGTTTACCTCACTTGACTCTCAGTCCTAATCTCTACACATCAAGTCAGGTGTTACTGAACACCACTTTGGAAAAGACTGTCGAGAGGATGGAAAAGGCAGCTTGGATCGATCCAAGCAACCCATGGACGTCAAGTCCGGGCAGTCAGGGAGATGCCATGATGCCAACCCCACATTGCGAGTTTATTGTCCATGTTCAAGTTCACCCAGTTCAGGTCGATTTTCGCACTGCTGGGGGATATACGCCCATCACGGATGTCGTCCAGGAGATCGAAAAAGAACTTCGCTTCCCAAATGGCGCTTCGCTTCCAATGGTTCCAAGACTCCAAATGTCGACAGTGATGTTCTCTCCAGATTGCGGGTTCATACTCGAATCCAAGGGTCCGCCTTCATTCTCGCCAACAAATGAACATCTGGTGGGAAAGAAGCAGGAAATATGGTTGCACAATATCAAAAACTGGCTACTAATGCTTGCTCTTGTGATGTTTGGCCAGATTCAGCTCTTGAAAATGCAGTCAAAAGAAGCCTCCACTCCGTCCACAGTTGGAAGAGTCAGCCTTTTTACGATTGGCGGCATGCTTCTAGCCGACGCTCTGTTCTTCTCAAGTTTGTCTCTACTTAGCGCCACTGCGCCGAATCTCTTTCCATCGGCGCTCCTAGCATCTTTTGCCTCGTTTTTATCCTTAATACTTGGTGTTAAATTCTTAGGGGCTATTCACAGCGTACAAGAGCCGGAAAGGTTAGAACGACAACGAGCTCAGCTTGTTGCTCAAGCTGCTTCTGCTCCGCCTCCGCCTCCATCCCCTCAGAGAGCAGCGGCCACCGCAGCCCAAGCACGAGCAGGCCCAACAGCACCAATCATAACGACAGTGGGGGCTAATCTACCTTCACTAGGACCTACTATCAATACTGGTACCATTAACGGCGTCCCAATTATTATTCCTTCGGATCAGGATATCGATGCTGAGATTGCTGAAAATGCCAACACAGCAAATACCGCACCTCTTCTCCCCACCACAAATCCGAACGCTCCCACACAAACACCACCCATTGCCTCGCCAGGTTTCGGTGCGGTGTATGCTAAATTCGTCATTTCACTCACCCTGCTCATGTTTGTCTCTGCATCTGCAATGTCATGGCCTGTAAGCATTCGTAATGCTTATATTAATACCCTTTCTTTCATCTATCTCTCAATGTGGGTTCCACAAATACGACGAAACATAGCTCGAAACTGCCGCAAGGCTTTGTTGTGGAAGTTTGTGATCGGCCAGTCTGCTTTACGCTTACTCCCTTTTGCATATTTCTATCTCCAGGAGAACAACATTCTCTTCTCTGAAACAGACTGGAAGGCGTTGTGTGTCTTAGCTGGTTGGGTCTGGCTGCAGATCTGGATTCTTGCTGCACAGGAAGTTCTCGGTCCGAGGTGGGGCATTCCTCGTGGATGGACAGAACAAGGCTGGGATTACCATCCTGTCCTTCGAGAAGACAATGTTGAAGCTGGCGGTCTGCCCATTGGCCTTGTTCAAATTCCTGGTACGCCCACATTAGAGCGAGCCCCAACAGGTGAAGACTTCGGAAATAGGAAGAAGAAAGATGGTACATTTAGAAGTGTGGATTGCGCGATTTGCATGCAGGTACTCGAAGTGCCTGTCGTCGCAGCGGGAGAAGATGCTTCTAGTACTACAGGTATGGCAGGTATGCTTGCACGAAGACAATATATGGTCACACCTTGTAGGCACGTCTTCCATAGTCATTGCTTGGAAGGGTGGATGAGATTCAGGTTGCAATGTCCCATCTGTAGGGAAAACTTGCCCCCTTTGTAGATTTGTTGGAATATAGGCTGTTTTTATAGTATAGCATAGCGAAGGCGTTCGAAGGAAGTCTGCTTTAAATGTCATTTGAACTATGGCTTACAATTCCATACCCTACCTCAAGGAAGTACTTGACCAGTTATTTTATTACTTTACATGATTCATCACCAACACTCCAAAATCCCGAGGTTTGAAATCAATCTCATTACATTACATACTTATGTCCACTCACCAAAACTGATCCAAAGAAAATATATTCGAAGTCTTTGAAGACCGGAATCTCAAGAGGGGCCCAAGAAATAAATCAACCCATGATAATCACAATTAACCAGATTGCTTTCACACCGCTATACTTCCAGTCTACATATATGTTTTTCACTCACAGGATAGCATCAACGAAACACCGCCAACCGAAAGCCTCGAACCACCCGCCTCCATAGCAAGACACAAAGCTTTACTCCCATCACCATTCAAACCAGCCAAATAGACTTGGTAAATGGCTCTGCCGTGCTTTTTAATGGAAAATTGCCCATAGAATCATCATTGATTCTGTATTATATTGAGGTACGCCAGTATACCCCAGTGTTTGAATAACAACACACGCGATATGATACCGTGCAAAACCGGAGAGAAGGCAAATAGCCAGTAGCCAATTACAGTAGGTTCAAACCCAAAGTGAGAACATTTCTGGCACTAGGGTCGATCTAGAAGGATAGTGTTGGCACAAATAATTATATATAGTCACATGACTTATCACATGATATAACTGGTCCCGATTAGGTTGGTGTGGTGGGAGCCATGGAGGGGTATTCAAGCTCCTGCTCCTTCCACAACACAAAACAACGATTCAACCAACAAATATAAACAGCACGTCACGTACGATGCGTGATTTGCTCTATATTACTGGTGAATCGACAGATAGGAATTATCCCCCATATGGAAGGTTGAAGCTGGGAATGAAATACTGTCTGTTACCTACGTTGCTGTTGAGAAGTATGCTGTCTATACTTAGGGGACTGCCATTATCTTTGCCGTGGAATCTGCTAGTGTGAATAGATAGCACGGTCACTATGGTTGTTGCTATGACCGCGACCAAAACCCTTGTAGTTGTCTGGGTGAAAATTGTTGGTATGCTGAATATGAACATAAAGGCTGAAAGGTAGAAACATTCTAACTGTCATGACTAGCTAAAACCCACTATTGAATTAGGGGGGGTATATGAGGTTGAATTGTTTGCTAACTGCATATGTGAGTATGATTGGAAATATTTTTTGGATACAGAAACTATATGTGCGTGTTTTGCTATTTATATTATGGAATGGCTATTGTGGGCGCTAGACTGGCCAGGGCGGCGATTGGAGTCATTACTTATTCAACACCCACGTTTGCCTAGGCAATCGAATATCACTGGACTTGCTAATATGTCGTAGGCTCATCACCAGTGAAGTACTCGTATTATTATTTGTTAAACTAATCGCTAAGGAAAGGAAAGAGAGAGCTTCAGTTTGTGTGGGATATAATAACCCCGCTACCAGGCTAGAAACACAGCGTGAAATAACCTGTTCCTATGCTAAACCCTTACACTAGTGAGGTGAGACGCAGAATATAGCATACCGGAACATTGGCTGAGGTATGCTGGTTCTGGACAGGTTGATGGTGCCACGGCTCGCACCTCGAGCGCGGATGCTATGGTGGAAGTACTTGTGTCAGTCTGTATTGAAGATAAAGTTATCGTTGCGGTCCTGGATCTGGGTTAGCGAGACCTCGGAATTCCGGAGTATCATATTAACACCACAGGGGTATGGGGCATTATCTTTGCTAGGAGAATCTCCGAAGGCTATTGCTACGAAAGCCCCGGAGAAAGAAAGAAATCTAAATATAAATGAAAGATCTCGTGACTTACGGTAATATTCTGAGATGAAAATGCCTTACACATTTTAAGGCTAACTCGTTCTCCTACCAATGAACTTTAGTCGTTGGAGGCTCTTAATGGCTGGATGAAGTAGCTATATTCCAAAATTTGTAAGGGTTTAACAGAGGAGCAGCTTGTGTCTCGTTGTATTTTCTACCCTGATGGTGGATTTATTATCGCCTCCCCCAAAATCGGGCTTTTTTCTTTCCTCTCCTTAGCGATTAATTTATCAAGTACTAATATCAATACTTCAATGATGAGGAGCCTACGATAAAATAGCAAGTTTGGTGACATTTGATTGCCTAGGCAAATGTATATTTTAGCTAGTTGTGACATTTCTCTTGTCATCTGGTTGTTTAATCATATATAGGACCCCCTTAAAAACAGTTGACTATCTAGGAGAAGGAGTGACTGGTGACCCTTCAAGTATAGGTGATTTACAGTCCAAAAATATTGTCGCTTGGCGCAACTAGATAGAGCAAGAATGATATTTTGACACGCCCAGTTACGTCGGATTGATCGATACCTAACTGGGGGTATCGAATTGGAGGTTAAAAATACAGTTAAGGATGAGACATTCTCTGTTATAGACTAGATAATACTCCGTTTTTAAAGAGGGAATTTCACTGAGGAATTTGCTATAATCGATGACCGTACGAAAATTCTCGCTGCAAGTAATACTGCAACGAGGCGAACAGTTGTCTTCTATCTCTAGCATAAGAACCTTATATATTAATTATAAAATCTGTTATGATATTAGGAGGCCCAATACTGTCGCGGGTTCAAATATTTCCAGCATAATTAGATTACTTTCATGGATAATAGGATAATCGATAATCTGTTGAGCAAACCCAAAGAGTTGGTAATCTTACATATCTTCCAGGAGGGAGGACATGGGTCAACGCGCTCGTAGCAGATAGGTATACCAAAGACGGACAGCCGCAGTAGAGTAATATTTGTAAATACATACAGAAACTGGATAGCATTTGGAAGCCGAAGGCTACGAAGGGATGAGAGGGTTCGCGCAACAAACTGGGTCTAGGCAGGGCTTTGGCAGTAAGAATTCTTGCTGGCCTAGATTTTATTTCGCCGAGATACTCTTCCAAATTCCCATTTACACATAGCCAGTTGCACTTGATACCACACCCCTCTAAAATATATACTGAGCACCCATTTAGCGCAAGCCTTATATAGAATGATGGACCTGAGGACATACCGGAACAAATAACCAAGGAACTACCCTCTCATACTCCACCCAACTCTCCCTATACTTTGCCTTACAGCGCTTAATATCCCTGTAAGCACGATGAATGATCATGCTGGTAAAGAACATAGGATAAAACCAGGGGAATGGGCTTCTGAAACCTGACAACACAGCCCATGTAACCGCAAAGTAGATGTCGCAAGTGTAGTGGATTTTGCGAGCATATCGGTACCAACCATCAACAAGAATACTGTCCCCAGTTGCCGTCTTGATGAACTTTGGGTTTTGGAGTGTCCGCCAGGGAAGTTGTGGAAAGGACTTCCGGGCCACGAAGGTACCAAGCTCTTGCGCACGGAAGTTATTCTTCTGGCTGCCGGCTGTGTCCCAGATCCAATATACAATAAGGTAGGATGTAAATAAGAGGACCAGACAGGGGGTGCGGCTGGATGGGTGCGGCCATTCTGTTATATCGGATAGATGGTTTGCAGTGTAAAGAATCGTATGGCAGTAGCTGAAAGGGACGCCAGCTAGATTCCAGAAGATGAGCATAAAGCCCCATTTTTCGTAGTATATATCCCTACCATCACATTAGCGGGAAATCAGAAAGCATCCACACCAATATAGATACAGCGGAGGTACATACCACGTGGTCGTAGTGCACTCCTCCCCCTTCGCACACGCGTTTGTGTATAAAAAATGCCCCATAATCAAAAACCACACCTCGGCACAAACATAACCGTGAATCTCATACTGTCTAGCAGCGACAGCGCAGGAAAGTGCCAGAAGTATGTTCCATGGTAGCCTAAGCATAAAAAACATCTTAAGATCGAGAATACCAAAGCGTGGATTGAGTTCAGCACCCATGAAAAAGTCATAGACGAAACAGCCACTCATTCTATGCTGTACACCGCGAGATATTGCTGAGTAGTAGGCGAAAGCTGCCACCAGGAAGCCAGAAATCACAGCTACGGACATTATTGGACCGAACTCGTCGAGAAGCGTGTAAAGTCTGAACAGTCCGCTGTGGTGAAGAATACTACCCACGACAATTGTCACCCAGCGTGACCACACTCCATTACAGTAGTACTTCAGCTTAAGACCACCGAGGTAGTGGAGTGGCTTGCCGCAGCTCCATACACCAGGTAGAAGATAATTGCAGGCAGCTTGGAACACCATGAAGATCTAGTAAATTTTCCACGCTCGTAGAGTAGGGAAAGCTTCCTTGTATACCTGCCTACCAAAACCCCCGAGGAAAGCTATAAATGATTGCCCGGGCTTAGGAAGTGGAAAGCCTCCATCATAAAAGGTTGCTCCTGCCCACATATAGTACATAAGCAGAGGAAACCCCAACATCATCGCAGTTACGCCTAAGGGGCCTCCAAATTCATAATGAGACGAATGATCGGTTTGTAGATTTCGCACTATTTTAAAACTCTGCGTGGGTTCACAATTAAGGGTGTGCCTATTCGTGTTGACAGGAAGCACTGAGTTGCTTGGTTCGGATTCTGGGATATTTCGTCCCATATCGTATCCGCCAATGAATTTGCGTGCTTTTCCATTGCTGTCCTGTCGGTATGAACACCTATACCCTAGTCAGCTATACAGTGACCGTTGTTTTGAAATGAGTTGAGTACCCTCTCGCTTGGTCGCCAATGGATTGGTCCCCAGACATAACGCCAACTGTTTGCTTTGAAGAGTTTAATCAAACGATAGCTGAGAATGAGTTGATGAAGTTTAAATGGGTAAATCGGATGCTTTATATACGTTAAATCAACGAAATAGGAGTACTGCTTGACTAATAGGTAGTTCAATAAGATTTTCCATGGACTTCCGCGGATAATTTTACCCGTTCCAGCCAAGCAGCCAAGCAGGCGAGCATAGGGCCTTGTCGTTCAGCGACAACCCATCAATACATTCCACGAGAAGTCATTACAATCTTTATGATTGATATGAAAGTCCATTACACTACGAGTGGCACTCAAAATAATTAAAATCATGTTTTCTAATATCAAGTCTATATCGATTTTGATCACGAGGGGTTTGGACCTAAACTAACGCTCCATACAACTGCCAGCTCAGAGTGGCAATGAAAAGAAGTATATTGCAATTGCACCCACGGGGGTGCTTGTGGCCAGAGTGCTCAAGTACCAGGGTTCTTAATTCTACGGTCTCTTGGCCTCATCGGGAACTTTACCACTATCTACCACTCATACCAAAGATACCATCACCCAAAATTCCTAGGATGTGTGGGTCTCCAAAAGACCAGGCCTCATTATCAGCCATAAGATCCTGTTCAAAAGAAGTCCCAACCCCACAAACTTCAGAGAAGACATTGGCATCGAAAGTCTGACGGGACTCTGGCATGAGGTCAGAAACAGAGAAACCTGGAGCGAGGCCATCTCTGAAACAAGCGTCAGGCATGTTTTTGTCCTGCTTCATACGGAGCTGGTCCTCGATATAAGATTTTCCAACATGATAGAACTTTTGGCATAAGATGTGCATCTTCTTGCTCGTGGTATATATTTGAGAGGTTGGCTGTAGAGAGGCAACGAATAAATCTAACTCTTCGATAGTGTCAAGAGAGAGTGTGGTTACCGCGTGACAGAAAACTACTAGGAATGGGATGAACGGGCATGCAAGGACGGTCTGGATGCTGCTCGAGCAGCACTTGCAGCACATCATTTATGTTATATGAATTACAAAGATAAGCACAAGTACATATGGACGATATACCTCCAATGGTAAGTCTGGGGATATTCAAATATGCCTGTCACACTTTCTGGTCGATATTAGCAAGTGAGCTAACATAGAAATCCAGGACATTCTTGGCTGAATGGCAAGGATATGGTGGAGCTATTGTTGGGGCTTGATCGATATATCAGCGTGAGCAGTGAAAGGTAAACCACATCGTTAGCCTACTTAATGAAGCTGAGATATTGGAGGCGACAATTATCTGCTCTGTCGATTTGATCACCAAGCTTATTGCATGTCAGTAACCTTTAACATAAAACCAAGACTCAGGTATAGAAACTCGATCCCACCTTTGAATTCTTGCGCTTTGCAGCAATAGTAAGGGCGGAAAGTCTTTCAACAGCTTCTAGACGTGCTTGTGGTGGAATATTCATAGCTTGGAGGCTGTATAGTTGTTCAAACGTCCGCCCATGAATTGTAGCTACCTCAATCCACAGGTACCAGACAAAATCCCATGATTGTGGCCCTTTAGTCGACATCGCTATGGAAATATCTGGGCCCAGCTCGTACTCATGCATACTTGACGGTTGACCGAGACGCAATGAGAGCGTCTTGTCTAAAATATATACATATCCAAAGATCGTTTTCTTCGTATCCACGTTCTCGATGTTTGTTTCTTTCTTGGAAAGCAAATGACCGTATCCTAAACTCTGACATACCCTGGCTGCCGTGGAAGTCAATGTCCAGGCCATACTAAGGGATGAGATGCCTATAGCATACATTGACTGAGTCGATCAGCGCGACGTTTTAGTCCCGAGGGGATAGTAATAACTGGATACTTACTGCTAATACTGGTGCCTTGGTATTATCTAAAGAAAGATTCATGAACAAATTTAAATCTGCTAAAGCCGTTTCTAAATTTCTCTGGCAGAGGGAGGCGTGGTGATGACAATTTTCCGTTATCGACTCGTCGTAGTTATGTGCAATAGAAAACTTGGGTAGCAAGAATAACAAGCATGAGTTTATGATAATCAGATCGGAGGTAGAGCACTCTTCTACAGCGAAATACGCCTTTTTGCAAAGCTGGGTGAGATCGAATATAGTGACAAGAGGAAGAAAGGACAATAAGATTGGTGGGTTTGGACCTGCACTGTCTTGGTAAATATATTTAGGAAAAAATAATATCGTAGACATTTGAGTACCTCTTGCCCATCGCAATAGCAATGAAATTTCATTTAAAGGTGGCCATTCAATCTTCGCCTGGGCTATCTTTTGAGTTGCCCCGCCTGGGAAGGGGTTCTCATGAAAAGCTGACCGCGGATCATCGCGATTCAAAGCCTTATCGAGTGATAAAACTTCCCTGTCGATATTCAATGCCGTGTCCTCAGGAGAGTTTCGCTGAATTACATCTTTGAAAATTCGATTTGCGTAACATGATTGAACACTTAAAGATGATTCACCTTCATATGTAAGAACATCCCGGAATTTTACAGGTGTGCGTTCTCTCGGGGTTCCTAGAACATTTTTGTTATTTTCACAGCTAGTTCGCACTGTGATACCTGCCTGGGATATTGGCGGACGGTGAGGTGATACAGAGTTGGTGACACGATCTTGCAGCGTTGTCAGGGTTTGCTGGATAATTGAGAGTTGTTCTTCTATCCGACTAAGTCTATCGTCACTGGAGGTATGTCAATGAATAGATGTAGGTAACTTGGAAAGGCTACATACGTCTGGCTTGTAGCACCTGGTTGAATCCGTGCCATCACAGAACGCCGGGTTGAAGCTTTACATTGCAAATCTGCAATTTGGCAGTTCGAACACGGCAAGCGTCTGTCACAACGAATCTACAGAATTAGAAGCCTTTTAGATAATCATACTTGGTATTAAACAAACTAACAAACCTTTCGTCGGTGACATTGCTCGCACTGGAAAATAAATAAACTGGGTTAGTCTACCTCAGGGACCAGTAAGGTATCCAGTATAGAGGCTCACCGCTCGAGGTTGGGTGGCAAGGCGTTTAGAAAACTGAGGAGACCGTGGCCCCGCGGTCTCTTCCATAGTTCATGTCCTTTGCGTCTGGATCCTGGAAGTCTGAGGAAAGGTCGAATGTAAAAAGGGGCGCACGGCTATAAATGTAAAATCCGCGGTAATCCACGGCATCCGGAAATTCCGTGGATCGCTTAAGATTAACTAGAGTTCTCTTCAAATCACACACCCTGGCTAAACCCCGTAATTCTCACCTGAATTAATAAGACCTAACTTTTCAACTCTACAAGAACTTTAAACTTATATAATTAAATATTATCCTATATATATACTAATTTTTAAAATCTTTCTAATAATAGAGTATATAAGTCTATATATCTTCTTTCGGATTATCTCTTATTTAGATCACTTAAAATCGTCTATATACTATCTCAACTAATATTAATACTTAAAAATTAAAAATAAACTACAAGTAAATCTGAGTATATAAAAGCTATACTAGTCTTATATAGCTTATCTATAGCTTTTTCGACCTTAGACAATCTATTAGATTTTTTCTATATTTATTATATTGTCTATATATTCGCGAACTTGAAATTTAAACTAGTCTTGACCTTTCTTTACTTTTTAGACTATATAATCTCTAGTCTAGTCTATAGAAATCTAATAAAAAGTTCTTGGCTAGCTATTATAGACCTCTACTTCTTAAACTTATTTGTAATCTTATAAAATTAGAATCTTTAAATTTATAAATTAGAATCTTTAAATTACTAAAAATCTTTAGTTTAATTTTTTACTTTTATAGAATTTCTAGAAATACTCTAGAATAATTCTAAGATCTTATTTAATTTATTATAACTTTCTAATAATTATTTCAATATTTTAATATTTCAAATATTATTTATAAAAAGAAATAATTTATAAAAGATTTAATAATAATAATATTTAAAATAATTATATTTTTTTGAGAAATTTAAATTAATTAAAATATTTAAATAAAATAATTTTTTTTTAAAAAAAAGTAATAAATTAATAATATTTTATTAAAGTCAAAAGAATATTAATTTTATATAATTTTTAATATATTTTAAAACTTATTTAAATTATTTAAACAAATTTATAAATTTGTTTTTAAAATATTTACAAGTAATAATTAACTTTTTTAGATAATAAAATAATATATCTAAGAATATAAAAAGTAATATATTATAACTCTAAGAGAATTAAATAAAAAATATTAATAATATAAATATTTATATAATTATATTTTATTTATTTAAATAAAAAATAAAATAAAATAATTATTTCTTGAAAATAAAAGAATATAAAGAATAATATAATTATAACTTTATTTAGTCAAAAAACTAAAATCAAGATTTTAAAATAAAATAAATTTATAAAAAAAAGTTTAAAATAATAAATAATTTTATATTTTTAAAAGTTATAAAAAGAACAAATATATTAATTTAAAAAAAAAACTTTTTAATTAATAATTATTAATAAAACTCTTTATTTAGAAAATAATATTATTATTAATTAAAAAATAATTTTTATTAAAATAAAAATTAATAATTATATTAAATTTATTATAAATAAAATTTTATATAAATAACTAAAATATATAATTTAAGATTTATTAGACTATTGAAATTACTAATTAAAATATTAATATTATTTATAATAAAAAATAATTTTAAAATAATTTTATAATTTTATATTAATTATTGAAAATTAAATATTATAATAATTAAAAACAAATATTTTTTGAGAAAATTAATAATTTATAAAATTACTTTATAAAATTAAAGATTTTTATTAAATTAAATTTATAAAAAATATATAATTTTATAAAAATCAAGTAAAATAAAATAAAAGATAATATTTAAAATATATTATAAATATTTAATTATATTATTTAAATTAATTGATATTTTAATTATATATTAAAAAAGATTATTACTTTTTAAAATAAAAATATATAAATTTAATATATAAAAAACCAATTTTTTTAATTATATTATAATTTTAAGTCTTTTTAGAATTTATAAACTATTATAAAAAGTATATATTAATATTAGTAAATATTATAATTTTATTATTATATATAAAATATAGTTTAAAGTTAAGATTTGATTTTATTAGTCTAACTTATAAAATATAAATAATCTAAAATAATTAATATAAAAAAGTTATATATATAATTATATAATAAAAGTAAATTAATAAAATTAATATTAATTTTATTAATTTATTTAATAATAATCAAGATAAATTATTTTAATCTAAAAATAAAAAGATTTTATATAAGTTTAATTAATTCTTTTAAATAACGTGACGTATGGGGAAGCGAGCGATATGGGGAAGCGAGCGATTTCCCCTCTCCCTTCAACTTCTAATCCCTATAACTACCCACCATGGGCTATAAAAGAGCTACTACAAAGTCATATCTTGAGGAAGATATACAGAAGGCGATAATTAGCCTAAAAAATGACGAATTCAAGTCTGCAGAAGCTGCTGCAGCCTATTTTCAAGTTCCGCCCTCGACACTCAAAGCACGTATGACCGGAAGGAAATCAAGACCTCACGCCCACGAGAAGGCCCAATTACTATCAAACGCGGAAGAAAAGACTTTAGAACGATGGATTACACGTCTTACAAGTACTGGATATCCTGCAACTCCTACCCTAGTGATAGAGACAGCTGAGCAAATCCGACAAGGACGCGTCAAACTTAGCTCCCCTCTAAATACTCAACCTACTCAACTGCCTCCCATTGGCCACGAATGGCTCTACCGGTTCTTAAATCGACATCCTACATTAAAGGGAACCTACTCTAGACAATTAGAGTCTGCGAGACATCAGGGGGTTACGTATGATAAAGTATCTCAGTGGTTTAGTGCGTTCCGGTCGCGCTTTACAGAACAGAAGTACGAACCTCAGAATGTCTATAATATGGACGAGACAGGATTTTTATTAGGAACAACCCAGTCGACGCGTATAATAGTGGATTCTACCCAGAAGTCCAGTTGGAAGGCTACACCAGGAAGACAAGAGTGGATAACTGTAATTGAGTGTATTGATGCTACTGGAGGGGCACTCCCACCGATGGTTATATTTAAGGCAAAAAACACTAATTCGGGCTGGATACCACAAGATACACCGGCCAATTGGAGGTTCTCAACAAGTAATAGCGGCTGGACTTCGAATAGTCATGGTTATGAGTGGCTTCGCACGGTTTTTGAGCCAGAATCGCGTCTAAAATCTGGGAATAAGCCACGACTACTTATCGCAGACGGCCATTCAAGTCATATAACTGGGAATATGATTCGTCTATGTATAGACTATAATATCGACCTTCTTATATTACCTCCTCACTGCTCCCACATACTCCAACCACTAGATGTGGGGGTGTTTGGCCCAATGAAGAAATACCACGCGTACGAGACCGACAAGCTTATTCGGGCCGGAATCAACCGATTCTTACGGGTAGAATGGGTGACGCTATACAAGACTATTCGTCCGAAGGCCCTTTCAGTTGAGAATATACGTAGTGCATGGAGAGGCACTGGTTTAGTCCCTTTTTGTGAGGGCAGAGTACTAAATCGACTACCACAGCCAATCCAACTTCAGCCTGTTACCCCTCAACAGCTAATTAACAGCTCTCAGTTAGATTTCTCGGTATTAAAAAGCTCTCCTCCTGATGGAACTGAACTCCGTACAGCAAATGCAGTGTTTAATTCGGCGCTGGCAAATAATGAGGCTCTTGCATCTCCAACTCGTCGATATGCTACACGAGTAACCCAACTACTTGAGAGGCAGAATGCTGAACTTATAGTAATTAGGAAGGAACTAGAGGAGCAAAGGGCGGTACTTAATCGACGGAAGGCTCATAGAAAGGGCAAGAGGGTTAAATTACAAGGCCATTTTGTATTTAGTACTTCTGAAGTGTTGAAAATCACGGAAGAGGCAGAAAAGCCGCTAGTCGCAAAACGGCCACGGGGACGCCCACGCAAACGGCCAATTGAAGAAGTAGAGGAGGAGGAGGAAGAGGAAGAGGATTCTAGTGATTCTACCGACTTAGACTCAGTTGGGAGTTGTATTGTGGTGGAAGAGGTGTAGTTATATATAGAGTGGCTGGAAAAATCGCTCGCTTCCCCATATCGCTCGCTTCCCCATACGTCACGTTAAAAGCTTTATATTTAAATTTAATTAATATTTCAAATATAAAATTTATTTTTAATATTTAATAATAGAATTACTTTTAAATAATTAATATTTAATAAACTTTATATTTATATAAATATTAATAAGAGAAAAGAATTATTATAATAAAATACTAATAAATTTAATATATATAAATATTTAAAATAAAAGAAATATTTAATAAATTAAAAACAAAATTTATTTAAAATTAATAATAAATATTTATAACTTTGATATTAAATTAATATTATAATAATAATATTTAATTAAAAAAATAAAAATAAAAAATTATATTTTATTATTTATTATTATTAATTTACTAGTAATATAAAGTAAATTATATAAATATATATAATATATTATTTATATTAATTAGTTAAATTATTGTTATTTTATATTATAAAAGAAATAAAAGCTTAAATATTCTTTTATAACTTTTGTTATATTAATTTAATTAAAACGAATTATATTATATAATAAATTATATAATTATAATTAATTATTTATATTAATAATTACTTTAAAAAACTTATATTTATAAAACTAAATTATAAAAGTCAAAAAAAAGTAAATTATAAACTAATATTATTAAATATAATAAATATATATTTAGTATTTTATATTTTATTTTTTATTTTTTAAAATCTCGAGAATTTTAAAATCTAAAATTTAATTTATTAACTTTAATTAAAAATAAAATATTAAAAAAATCTTAAAATATTAATATAAATATAAGAAAACTATATATTTAATCAAATTAACTATTTATATTTAGAGAATTTATAATAACTAAAGTCAAATCTTAATTATTTTAAAAAGCTTATAATATTCTACTATTAATATTCAAATATATATCTAGAGTTTACTAGAGTCAAATAAGAGATCAAGGTCTTGTAAGCTATAATTAGTCAAGATAAATAATTTATTAAAAATTAATTCTTGCTTTTTTCTTGTCTTATAATCTAATAACTTTTTTTTCTTGTTTCTTCTTTCTTAGTAATATTGAGCTTATCAAAATAACAAAAGTCTCTCTCTATTATCTTGTCTTTATATTTCTATAAAAACTTCTTTTGTTTTTGTAAACAAAAGATCTTAATAATAATTTTCTTATATTTCTTTCTAAGAATCTTTTATTATTTCTTAGAAATCTCTTAGTCTAGTAATAATAAGATTTTATAATTTTATAAATTAATTATAAAAATTTCAATATTATATAAAATTCTTATATAAATATATTTTTTATAATAAATTTTTTTTTAAATAATATATTAATAATTTTCTTTTATATAATATAAATAAAATATTATAATAATTTTATAATTTTTAATAAAATAAATAAATATAATTAATAAAAGATATTTTAATTTAAATTATATATAATAAATAAAAATATAATATTATTTTTTATATAATTTAATATAAATTTTATATATAAATAATTAAAAGCTTTTTTATATATTAAAAGTAATAATATTATTATTTTAATTATATTAATAATTTATAAGCTATTATAAAATTATTTATATATATATAAAAGAATATAAAGAGTAAAATATATTTAATAATAGCTTATAGATTATTAATATTCTATAAATATAAACTCTTTAGTCTATTCTTATAGTTCTTAATAAATTTCAAGATCTAGTTTTTTCTTATAGATCTACTATAAAACTCCTTTGCTAAATTTCTTATAATAGAGCTTGTTGGAGGTATCTGTCGATTCGTCAAGTTGTTGATATATAAGATTAAAACCTCTTTCTGATTGTTAGTGAGATATTGTCGATAAAAGTTGCTGGCATCGCGTTTTGACTTGGTCAGGCCACGAATGCGCATGGAAATAGTCGTGCGGTCGACATTGTACTTTCTAGCTGCTTTGGAGTAATCTTTGACCTCTCCCGATCGAATAGCTTCGATCGCCGCCTCGATACGAGCTGATTTGTCGACTCTAGCCATTTTTTAATTCGTGGTGTTGAAAAAAAATTGGGGCTCGCTAAAGGGGGGTTTGAGGTGGGGTAGGATTTAAGCAGAGATATCGGTTAACGCCAGCCCCGCATGCAGAAAGCCACTTGTACCAGCATCCTTAGACCTTGAAGGGGGTAAAAGAGAATCGTGAGATGGACGGTTGTAAATGCACAGTCTTCCTCGCTTCCACAGAAACGCGCTAGCACTAACTTGACGAAGCCGTGCGCCTATGAGCAGTTCCGTCGCGTAATGTAACGCATATCCTACAGTATGTAAGCACTACACGGACTTTCGAAGTGTTCGAACATTCAGGGGCTGCTACACCTAGCCATATTCATCGAATGAATTCATCATGATTTTTGTAACCCTGCTCACAGAACCATCCCAGCAGGATCAGCAGCCGCCAGTCCCTGCTAGGATAACAACGACAATATAAAGTTTACTTTATACTAGTTCTAAACTACAATATTTGGCCCTTGTCTAAACTGAAGAAACGAAAGATTCCCTGATGAATGTCCTAAAACAATAGTTTGATCCCAAATAGCTTCACACGTAGATCGGTAATCAGGAGATAGCCAGAGAATGTTTACTTCACCTTCTACTAACCAATAATTAGATGTACGTAAAGTAGGTAATAAATTACCATAGGGGAACAACGCCACTGAGTTAACAATGTCTGAATAGCTCTTGAGCGTCTGCAGCGCTGCTTCCGTGGTGGCATCCCAGAGCCGCACTGTCGTATCGTAAGATCCAGAGACGACCTGCTTGCTACCAGGTGAGAAGGCCACCGAGTAGACGATGTTTGAATGGCCCTCGAGCGTCTGCAGTGCTATACTTCAATGTGTTTGAACTCCAGGTATTTTTTGTATTTAAGTAAAGATATACTTCTTAAATGTTTCTCGGGCAATACCCTTCTCTAGGGCAAAGACAAGGGCTGAACAATATAATTGAAGGGGCGTCTGTTTAATAACTAATCGGTTATATAATATGAAAATTATTAAATATCAAGTTAATATCTTCTCTTAAAAGCTATATAGTAGCTTGTTTGATAAAGAGCAAGAAAGAAGTAAAAGTAATACTATTATACTTTCAAGTATATACTTTAATATATTATATATCTCTTCTTTCTCTTTATCTGAGTAGCTCGAGAAGATCAAGTACTTGAGGATAGTAAGGTAGATCTTATTAAGGTACTTCTCTAGTATAATAATAGTACTATTATTACTCTTAAGAATTATATCTAGTCTCTTGTATATAAATCACTTTATTTTACAAATAAACTAATATATTATTAATATCTAGATAAAGAGGCTATAAATATATAAAACTAGCTATTTTAGAATAATAGTAATCTTGTTATATATATAATTTTTAGTTTTTTTCAATATAATATCTTTAGCTACTTTTTAGTACTTTTATTAGTTAATTATTATTTATAGACTATTTTAAATAGTTTAAATTAGATTTCAAGATATATTAAATATTATATAATAAAAGTATATTAAAAGACGACAAAATATTGATTTCAAAAAGGGGAAGAAGCAGATAGTCTTTTATCAAAAAAGCATATTAGTCAGCCACGCCTGGACTAATCTATATATGGGATGCCAGGGCTTTCACTGAAAAATCCGCCTTTTATAAGAAGTAGAGAATATTTACAGGTTTATATGAAGTATTATCTTAATTTGGCTGCTTTCCAACTTGCTTGGTAGCAATCTGGCTCATCGTTCCCCCAGCCACTTTTTTCGCAGGAACATTCTTCTTTGCTTGTGCAGCAGCAGCTTGGTATGCTTTAGTATCTGCAGCGGCTCTGTAGCAATTGGTCAGTAAGACGCATTGCCTATATTAACCAACGAAGAGTACGTACCCGTTGATTGTCATCACCATCCCTTGCTGACAATGTTGGGCTTGGGCACAGTACATGTACATTGGAGTCGTATCATCCTGGACAACCATGTTGAAGGTCTTGACCTTGGCTGCGCCTGAAGTAACC